>OX422207.1:838588772-840988772 GCA_949130495.1 Sambucus nigra | reverse complement strand
TCTGACCAATTGTGGGAGATGACTGCCCCCAGCTTGTTGTCCGGTCTTGGCAAAAAGAAAGGGAAGGAGCCTCAGCAAGCCCAGAGGAAGTCAACGTCCGAGGGGCCGAGGCCGGTAGAGCCGACCGTGGATAGTCGGAAAAGGAAGCAGCCTGAAGCTCCTGAGGGCTCTCGTCCTGATGCACGGACGAGGGCGAGGGCAGAAGTGTCTGAGGGGTCTGCCTCCAGCATGGGGGCATTTTGGTCTCAAAATTTAGCATCCTTGAAGTCTGACCCTTCTTCCCTCATAGCCAACTTAAGGGCGGCCAAGGTCTCCATGTTTTCTGCTCCTTCGGCCTCTGACTACGACTTTTTGTCGAAGATGCCTCCTGCCAAGGTGTATGATTACGGTCTGCATACCATGGCCCAGGTATTTGTTTCTACCGTACTTCCTCAGTTAATTTTTTGTCAATCTGTTCCCTCGGCCTCTTAATGTTTGCCTGTTCTTGTGCAGTCTATTTGTGCTTGGGCGTCGGCTACAAAATGGATGGCCGAGAATCAGCTGAAATTTCAAGAGGCTGACAGGGCCATTCAGCACGAGGCTCTTCTACAGACTGAACTGGATACTGCAAAGGCTGAGCTGGGTACTGCAAGGGCTGAGCTGGAGGGTATGAGGGTTGAGCATACCAGGGTCTTGAATGAGCTACAGACGCAGCATGAGGCAGACCTGAAGGCCAAGGACGACCTTATTAAAGACAAGGATGCGGCCTTGAATAACCTGGGGGCTCACTTCAAGACTGAGCTTGAGGGTGCAGTAAGGAAGGCCGGGGCCGATGCTGTTGAGGCCTATAAGGTTTCAGACGAGTTTCAAGGCTTCGGCCTTGAGTATCTTGAGAGGGGGATTAGGACGGCCTGTCGGTGGGTCGTCCTAAAATTTGCTGATGCAGTGACGACTATCCGCCCCTCCCTTGAAGCCGTCCAGCTAGATGACCCCTTAATTGCTGAGGCCTTGGCACAGGTTGAATCCCAAGTCCACGTTGAGGGTACCGGCACATCTGAGGATCAGCCTCTAGTGGTCGTAGATGAGACCCCTGTAATCGATGTGCCCTCTGAGTGTGCTCAATAGGGTGGCTGTCTGTAGCCCACACCCTCTTCTTGTAACATTTTTTTTGTATTTTTGTTGATCAAACATTTCCCTTATTTGTAATATAATCACTGTCTTCTATTCCTGTCTTTACTTTGTGATGCTTAGAAATTAACAATATTACCAACTCCTCCCTCGTCATTTTGAGGGTAAATGGGGTCGTCTCCCCCATTTGCCCTCTTCATAGCCGAGGGTGTTTACCACCAAATTATGGTGTTTTAAATCAAGTCCACCCTCGTCTTTTTGAGGGGAGTGGAGAGGTCGTCCCCTCCACTTGTCCTCATTATAGCCGAGGGTTCAACTAACCAAATTAATGGATTTTAATTTAGTCTTCCCTCGTCTTTTTTGAGGAGAGTGGAGGGGTCGTCCCCTCCACTGGTCCCCATTATAGCCGAGGGTTCAACTAACCAAATTAATGGATTTTAATTTAGTCTTCCCTCGTCTTTTTTGAGGAGAGTGGAGGGGTCGTCCCCTCCACTGGTCCCCATTATAGCCGAGGGTTCAACTAACCAAATTAATGGATTTTAATTTAGTCTTCCCTCGTCTTTTTTGAGGAGAGTGGAGGGGTCGTCCCCTCCACTGGTCCCCATTATAGCCGAGGGTTCAACTAACCAAATTAATGGATTTTAATTTAGTCTTCCCTCGTCTTTTTTGAGGAGAGTGGAGGGGTCGTCCCCTCCACTGGTCCCCATTATAGCCGAGGGTTCAACTAACCAAATTAATGGATTTTAATATAGTCTTCCCTCGTATTTTTTGAGGAGAGTGGAGGGGTCGTCCCCTCCACTGGTCCCCATTATAGCCGAGGGTTCAACTAACCAAATTAATGGATTTTAATTTAGTCTTCCCTCGTCTTTTTTGAGGAGAGTGGAGGGGTCGTCCCCTCCACTGGTCCCCATTATAGCCGAGGGTTCAACTAACCAAATTAATGGATTTTAATTTAGTCTTCCCTCGTATTTTTTGAGGAGAGTGGAGGGGTCGTCCCCTCCACTGGTCCCCATTATAGCCGAGGGTTCAACTAACCAAATTAATGGATTTTAATTTAGTCTTCCCTCGTCTTTTTTGAGGAGAGTGGAGGGGTCGTCCCCTCCACTGGTCCCCATTATAGCCGAGGGTTCAACTAACCAAATTAATGGATTTTAATTTAGTCTTCCCTCGTCTTTTTTGAGGAGAGTGGAGGGGTCGTCCCCTCCACTGGTCCCCATTATAGCCGAGGGTTCAACTAACCAAATTAATGGATTTTAATTTAGTCTTCCCTCGTCTTTTTTGAGGAGAGTGGAGGGGTCGTCCCCTCCACTGGTCCCCATTATAGCCGAGGGTTCAACTAACCAAATTAATGGATTTTAATTTAGTCTTCCCTCGTCTTTTTTGAGGAGAGTGGAGGGGTCGTCCCCTCCACTGGTCCCCATTATAGCCGAGGGTTCAACTTCCCATGCATGCTAGGACTGACAATAGGATGAAGGAAACACTGATATTTCTCATTCATTTTCCAAGTGTTCTGTTGGAGCAACCCCAATTACAATTATGGCCTTTCAAGACCTTACAACACTACTGATAGTATTTCTTCAAATGATCTGCATTCCAGGGGTTTGAAAAAGGTTCCCCCTCTAAGTTTTCTAGCCTGTAGGTCCCTGGGACAACTTCATCGATGACCCTATATGGGCCATGCCAATTAGGATGGAGCTTGTTGGGTTTCTGCCAAGTCTTTTTAAGAACCAAGTCTCCCACTGCGATAGGCCTCTGTTTCACCCTTTGGTTGTAAAACTTTGCGGTCCTCTGCTGGTAGGAAGCTTGCCTTATCTCAGCATCCTCCCTTCTTTCCTCAATCAGGTCTAGGTCAAGTCTTCTCTCTTCCATATTCCCCTGGGGGTCATACATTTGGACCCTATGAGTAGGAAACTCCACTTCGGTGGGGATGACTGCTTCTGATCCATAAGCTAACATGAATGGGGTCTCCCCGGTAGGGGTCCTTACTGTCGTCCTGTATGCCCACAACACTGCATATAACTCCTCGACCCATCTTCCTTTTGCCTCCTCAAGCCTCTTCTTAATCCCATCTAGGATTGTCCTGTTCGTAAATTCGGTTTGCCCATTGGCCTGAGGTCGGCCTGGGGTGGAGAAAAATTGTTTGATACTTACCCTCTTACAGTACTTCTGTAAAGAGGCATTCTTGAACTGTGTCCCGTTATCCGAGATGAGGGTGTTGGGTAGACCATATCTGCATATCACATTCTTCCAGATGAACTGGAAGGTCTTCTGCTCCATGATCGTGACCATCGGCTCGGCCTCTACCCACTTTGAAAAGTAGTCAATTGCTACGATGAGGAACCGATAGTTATTGACTGCTCTCGGTAAGGGTCCTACCAGATCAATCCCCCATATTGCGAACGGCCATGGGGATGTAATGGAGGTGAGAGGCTGGTGAGGTTGATGAGGGATGGTAGCAAATCTTTGGCATTTATCACACTTTTTAACATATGCGGCAGCATCTTTTCCTAAGGTCGGCCACCAGTAGCCTTGGGTGATCACCCTCTTTGCCAAGGATCTACCCCCAATATGGCTTGAACACGACCCTTCATGCACGTCTTGCAAAATGGAAGGGACCTCTGAGGGATGCACACACCTAAGTAAGGGGAGCAGAAACCCCTTTTTATACAGCGTGTCTCCGATGACAGCGAACTTTGCAGCCCTGTATCTCAGCTTCTTCCTCTCTTGGCTCGCTTCTGGCATCTCTCCCCCTCTAATGTATCTGATCAGGGGGTCCATCCATGAAGGTTCTTGAGAAACATTCATGCAAACACCAAGTGTTCCCTCGTAGTCTTCTATAGTTGGTCGAAGCAAGATTTCTACCGGGACTGTCCTCCTTATGTCTGTCCTAGTAGCTGAGGCCAACCTTGCAAGGGCGTCAGCACGGCCATTGTCGAGCCTAGGTATCCTCTTGAATTTCACTTCTTTGAAGTTTTTCAGCAATGACCTCACCTTATCAAGATACCTAGCCATCCTCTCGTCTTTGGCCTCATAGGCTCCTAGTATCTGATTCACCACCAGCCTTGAATCACTGTGAACCAAAATTTGGCTGACACTAAGGGATTTGGCCAAGGAGAGGCCAGCTATCAAAGCCTCATACTCAGCCTCATTGTTGGAGGCTTTGAAATTGAACCTCAGGGCGTACTCGACGTCTGTGTCATCGGGTGCTGATAGTATCAGTCCAGCACCACTTCCGCTATCACAGGAGGACCCGTCAACGAAGAGGCTCCACGGAGTCTTTCCTTCAGAAAAATTTCCCTCAGAGAGGGACCCCTGTCTAAAGATGTATCTTCCCTCTTCGTTTTCAGTCACTTTCCTTCTAGCGGTGCTCGTCTCAGCCATTTCTGCGGGTGTGTCTGCGGGTCTGTCTTCTGTATCTGCCTTCCCGAGGGTCTCACCCTCGGCCTCATCTTCTTCCCATGTGAACTCAGCCACGAAGTCTGCCAAGGCTTGCCCCTTAATGGCTGTCTTAGGCTGATACACAATGTCAAATTCCCCCAACTCTATAGCCCAGGTCATTAGCCTTCCTGATTTTTCAGGCTTGTGTAGGACCTGCCTAAGAGGAGAGTCAGTAAGGATGACCATAGTATGGGACTGGAAGTATGGTTTCATCTTCCTTGAGGCATGGATCAAGGCATAGGCCAACTTCTCCATCCTCGGGTATCTCTGCTCTGCCCCCTGGAGTGCCTTGCTGTTGAAATATACGGGCTTCTGTATCCCATCTTCGTCTCTTACGATTGCTGCACTGATAGCGGATTCTGAGACAGCAAGGTACACGTACAGTCGTTCACCCTGCACGGGTCGTGACAGCAGCAAGGGAGACCCTAAGTATGATTTCAGCTGCTTGAAAGCCTCATCACACTCTTCGCTCCATTCAAAGGCTTTCCTGAGGATCTTGAAGAATGGTAGACACCTGTCTGTAGCCCTTGACACAAATCTGTTCAAGGCAGCCACTCTCCCCGTGAGCCTCTGAACGTCTTTAATGGACTTGGGGGTCTTCATCTCAATAAGGGCCTTTATCTTTTCAGGATTGGCCTCGATGCCTCTTTGATTGACAATGAACCCCAAGAACTTCCCCGCCCCGACCCCGAAGACACACTTGGCCGGATTGAGCTTCATTTTGTATTTGTCCATTGTATTAAAGGTCCTTTCCAGGTCTGCCACATGATCCTCTGCCTTCAGACTCTTAGTCAGCATGTCATCTACGTAAACCTCCATAGACTTCCCAATTTGGTCTTCGAACATTTTGTTTACGAGGCGCTGGTACGTTGCCCCCGCATTTTTTAGGCCAAAGGGCATGACCCTGTAACAGTATGTCCCCTTGTCAGTGATGAAGGCGGTCCTCTCCGAGTCCTCAGGGTTCATGAAAATCTGATTATACCCTGAGTAGGCATCCATGAAACTCATGAGCTCATGGCCTGCGGTAGCGTCTACCATCTGGTCGATGCGGGGGAGAGGGAAGCTGTCTTTGGGACAATGCTTGTTGAGGTCTGTGAAGTCCACGCACATTCGCCACTTCCCGTTGGCCTTTGGGACAATGACTGCATTGGACAACCATTCAGGGTAGATGACCTCTCTGATAAATTCAGCGTCTTCTAATTTTTTGACCTCATCCCTGATGACTTCGTACTTCTCTCTAGAGTAAATCCTCCTTTTCTGCTTTACCGGCTTCACTCCCTCTACCACATTGAGCTTGTGGCACATGATTTCAGGGTCGATCCCCGGCATATCTACATGACTCCACGCGAAGACGCTTCGCCTTCTCCTCAACAGTTTGATGAGGTCTTCCTTGATACTGGGATTCAGAGATTTGCCAACTTGGACGGTTTTTCCCGGTTCATCCTCATCGAGGATGATGGGTTCTACCTCCTCAGCGGCCTCTCCTTTTTTGAGCTTCGTCTCATCCCTGGGGTCTAGGGTATCAATGTTGTAAGTGGCTGTAGCCCTCTTGTGTGCCTCCCTTTCTTCAGCGGAGTTGTAGTAGCACTCTCTCGCTGTCGTCTGGTCTCCCTGAACTTCCCCCACCCCATAAGGGGTAGGGAACTTAACCATCTGGTGGACCGTGGACGGCACAGCTTCAAACCCCTTGAGGGCCACACGTCCCAGTATGATGTTGTATGCCGAAAACACATGCTCATCCAGCACAAAGAAACTGACCCTCTTGGTGAGCCATCTCGGCCACTCGTCCCCCATCCTGACATCAGCCTCATATATTCCTAGAGGGTGAACCTTCTCCCCACTGAACCCAATCAATGGATGATGGTATGGGACAAGTCTGGCACGACTGATGCCCAAGGCCTTGAAGCATGGCCAAAACATCACATCTGCGGATGAGCCCCCATCCACCAGGATCCTCGGCACTTCGCACCCGTGCACCCTGGTGGTGATGACGAGAGGGTCATCATGCGGGGCCAATAGGCCCTTGAAGTCCATTCTTGAAAATCCCACAATCAAAGTGTCCATATCAACCTTCTTCCTTTTTTCTGACTTGACCTCTACTGAGGTTGAGTGCACCGTCTTCATCACTGCCTTAGCCTCAACGACATGGGCCTTCCTGTCGGCGACCTCAGACCCTCCTCCTGCTAAACCCCCGGAGATCATTCCCACCCCGAGCGAGATCATATTGAGCCTCTTGACAGGGCCTTGGTCGTCTCTCGGCGGGAGGTCAGGGTCGTCCTCATCATCAGAGGGGTCATCCCCTCTTTTTTGAGGACCTTCTCTGCAGGCATCGACTCGCTTCTTTCTGGGGTCGTCCCCTCGGCCCCTCTTGAAGTCGGCTTTATCGACGTACTTTCTGAGCTTCCCTTCCTTCAGCATCTTCTCAATCTCATCTTTCAGAGCAAAGCATTTGTCTGTTACGTGGCCGTGGTCTTGGTGAAATTCACACCACAGGTTCCTATTTCTCTTGCCGGGGGCTGCCCTCAGCTTCTCAGGCCACTTCAGCGTCCGGTCACTCTTTATCTCATTGAGGATCTGTTCACAGCTGACCGTCAGAGGGGTGTACCCCGCGAACTTATCATCCATGGTCCTCTTCTTCCCCTCTTTGTTCTTCTTGGGGTATTTATTCCCACTTGCACCTCCTTTTTCGTCTTCATGTTTTGCGGCCATCGCCTCTTCGGCGTTCATCACCTTCCCTGCTGTTGACAACAGCTCAGCCATCATCCTCGGAGGGTCTTCGGCCAGCTTCCATAATAGCTTCCCCTTCTGGAGCCCTCCAATCAGGGCTGTCATAGCTATGCTCTCCTCATAGTCTTCCACCTCCAGCTTCTCTTTATTGAATCTGGCTATGTAGTCTCTCAGAGTCTCGTTCTTTCCCTGCTTAACATAGAGCAGGTGTGTGGTCTTCTTCTGTGGCCTCACCCCAAAGCAGAAATTATGGATGAACAGGTCTGCCAACTTCTTAAAGTTTCCAATAGAATTTTTTGGAAGAGACGTGTACCAGACATGCGCAGCCCCTGTCAAGGTACCAGAGAAGGCACGACACCTCATCTCATCTGAGATAGAGTATATGTCTGCCGCCGACTGATACATTTCCACGTGGTGGACAGGGTTGGTGCTCCCATCGTATCTTGGGGTGACCACGGGAGGCTTGAACTTCGATGGCGTGGGGAAGTTGACTATCTTTGCCACAAAGGGTGAGCCCATGGTGTATTCCCTCTGAAGAGGGTCCCGGCTCTTCAGTATGTCGCCAATCTTATCCTCTAACCTCTGGATTGAGTCATTCCAGGGCCTCACAGGGTCGGCCTGGCCGATGTTATCCCCTGATGCCTCTCGGAGGTGGATGGAGGGCTCCGCTACGGCAGGCCTGTGTCGGCTATTTACTTCCCTTTGGCCGTCATCCCGTCTTTGGGGTCGGCCTTCTGCTTCTTTCCTAGATCTCGCTGCGCTTCTTGACTTGGACAACTTGTCTCGCAGGTCATTCACTGGGCCCAGCCTCTCGAAGGCCGACCCCCTGCTCAGGCGGTCAAAAGCAGAGCCTCTTGGGCGATCATCAGGGTTTGGTCTCCCGCACTTTCCTCTACTGCCCTGGAGGGGTCGTACTGTATTGTTGGAGACCTCATATGGCTCCCAGCATTCTACTGGAGCCTCTTCTTCCTCCAGATCATCATACCTGTCCTCGGGGCAAGGGTTTCCTTGCCTCCCCAGGCGTAAACGCCGGGGGTCAGCAACATCCCTACGCCGCTGAGGGGGTGGCAGGTCTTTATGTGGTGCCTGGGGTGGTCCCCTGGCCTCATGATGTCCTGGAGCTGCTGCCGGAGTAATCATCTCAGGTGAGACCCCTGGTGGTCTCAGTATATTCTGACTTAGAGCTGTAAACTGCTCCTACATCATCCGCTGGCTGGCTGCTAGAGACTTTAGGGCTGCTGCCACATCAGCCATCTCAGACCGAGGTGGTGGCTGACTGGAACTGGGTCTTCCCCCATCATCCGGCGGGGAAAGTGGTGGCGGTGGCATCTCAGGTGCCATGTGCTTGAGCTATGAAGAGCTGAACTGAAGAAAATACTGGTTAGCTTGGGAACCTTAGTGGGTCTCTTTCAATGGTGAAACACCTCCTCTCCGGGGGAGTGTTGGTTCACCACCAGAGTGCCCAGTGAGGTCAAGCTGTACAAAGGAAGAGATGTCTTCTCGTTCCCACAGACGGCGCCAAACTGATGATGCTAAGATTTTAGCACCACCAGATAAGTGATAGTGAGCTCAAGCAGTAGCAGCCATGGCAGCCATAGAGATGTATAAGTGCATAAGAAGGGGATGAGTATAAGAGGAAATTAGACAATGATGTATAGTGGTTCAGCCAATTTGGCCTACATCCACTGTGAGTGTGTGATCCACTAAGTATGGGCACTAATGGCCTTGGACACAATGCACATAACCCTCTCTCTCTCTACTGTGTGTGTACAAGCAGAGTTTTAGCTAGGGCTACTGTTCATGGATCCATCCCTGTAGGGTTGTAGGTGACAAGTATATATAAGTCTTGGGGGGTGTAGTGTACCCCCCAAGTAAGCATGGTGCATGTGAATGATGATCTAACCAATTCCCTGTTGACACCTGTAGATGCCAAATGATGGCATAATATTCCCTCACGTGAGGGTGTGATTCGGTTATAACGGTCTGCCACGTGTCATATGAGCCTCACGCGCACTGTTCCACGCGTCTCCCAAACCACGCGCTAAGATGATGTCACCCTCGGCCTATGATATGAGGCCGAGGGCAAAGTTCCCCCTGGCAGTGAGTATGGTCCAATTTAAGCCTCGTACTGTCGGCCCCTCGACGGGTCGTCCGGGGCCTGTTGAAGGGTCGACCCCTCGGAGGGTCGTCCGGGGCCTGTTGAAGGGTCGGCCCCTCGGAGGGTCGTCCGGGTCCTGCTGAAGGCCGAGTCCAGGAGGGGTCATATGGAGCCAAATGAGGGGTCGGCCCCTCGGAGGGTCGTCTGAAGGGGTTGCCTTGATCCCGGCAGTCAGGGTCACTGCAGTAATGACTCTCGGAGAGGTGCCTCGCAGGGCTTACCACAGAAATCCAAGATTGAGAAGTGCCACTGCAAGGGTCAGCGCCACTGCAGGGGTCAGCGCCACTGCAAGGCTCAACGCCATTGCAAGGGTCACTGCAGTAATGACATTCGAGAGGTGCCTCACAAGGGTCACCGCAGACAGCCAAGATTGAGAAGTGCCACTGCAAGGGTCACCATCACTGCCAGGGTCACTGCAGAAATGTTATTCGAGAAGTGCCACTACAAGGGTTCCGGCAGAAACTCATATTGAGAAGGAACCCACCCAGAGTGGCCAGGATGAGGGAGTAGCTACCACGAGCAACTCCTCATCATGAAACGTCAGTCTTTAAATGAACAACAGTATTAACACTTTACTTTCTTGTACATGTTGCCTAGTTGAGTAAGCAGGGCTCGAACAGGCGCGTTGGGACCTCCTGGGAATTTTGGCTTGGTGGCTGAGGGACAAGGTATGTTGAGCAAGCTCAACCACTTAGCACCATAGGATTGAGAGAATACTAGTAGGAAGACCCAGAAGTCACTCAAGACTACACACACTTCACACTTGGTCATAAGTGAAGTGAGCAGCTAAAGTGCTGGCTACTCACAAGAAATAAACTCTTTACAAGAAAATGACTTTTCCAGAAGAGGGGGTCCTCAAGGTCCCTCTCAAGAAAAACAACATTTTTAGAGGAAAGGAGTCCTTAAGGTCTCCTCTCTCAAGATTTGCAAAATTACACCACAAGTTACCGTTTCAAAAGATAACTACCAAATCTGATATTTTGTCTCCATTAGGGGACATATGTGCTTTTTGACTTTTGGTCGGCGCCAGGTGGCGCCTGCAGGGGGGACAGGCAGGCTGCCTACAAGTAGGGACAAATGGTATACTTCAGACATTGTTCCCCACCAACTCTCTCAATTTTGGCGCCCAAAAAATGCCAACTCACCCCTAACGCCCTAGTATAAATAGACCTCTGGGCAAGGTCAAGAATAGACAATAGAAATTGCACTGCTACTCTGTCAAAATATCACCAGACCTACCTAAGTATTCTCTCCCTGCTCATTCTCATAGTGCTGAGTGCCTTGTTCCTTCACTCCCCACTGACAGCCATCACTTTCAGGTGTTTCTCTTGAGAAAATTACTATTTTTTGCTGTGAGAGCTCATCTTCTTACAGGGAGTGAGTTGAAGCTTGAATTCCATTGTTACCAGAAGGAGAAGTTTTCTTCAGAAGTTGCACCAGGAGACCTTGAAGACCTTGCAGGCAGCGTTCATTGGAGTGGGTTACGCCTCACCCTTTCCAGTTATTCATAGACCCCAGTCTCACTACCCTCCTACATAAGCTTATTTTTACATTTTTACAATTATAACTAAAAAAAACAATGAATACAATATCTTTTTTAGAGTAGGTTACTTTTGGACTTCGATTTTATCCGTTGGAAGTACCACATTTTCGCGAGTTCTTTTATAATATTTTTCAATAACTGAAATTGCAAGTTTAAATATTAAATTATTTTAGCTCACCAAACATTAAATTATATGAAAATATCAAATTGCAAGTTTAAATAAAAATTAAATCCCCAAAAGAAACAAATGATAACAAATTAAAAGAATCTAAACAACAAACAAAGAGAGATGGAGGTAATTTATTTGGAGCAAATATAAACAACATTGTTAGAACAATGGATGAAGGAAGGAGGGAAGAAGGCCTAAACAATGCAGCCACGGAGGAGGCAGAGCACTGGAATAGAGAAGACAAGCATTTTATGTTAAAGAGGCTTAGAGGCAGACTTTTTTTTTAAACGTAAAAGTCTCTTACTGTCAAAGAGGGTTTGAGGTTATAAGTAATGGATATATTTCGATTTTTGCCCTATTTTTTGTTATAATTATATTTTATCCCAAATTAATTAATTATTTTTTTTTTCAAAATTTCGGGGTGGGGCACTTGCCCCCCCACCTTACCAAGTGGCTCCGCCACTGGACATATGGATAAAGCGGGCTGTAAATTGAACAGTTAATAAAATGAATTTTCATAAAGGATTGATTGAATTATTTTAATAATCGTAATTATTTTTTGTATATTGCAATTTACAATAAGGTAAAAGGCCCTTCCAAAGAAGTAAATAAGACCTTTAGAAGTATTTACATAAAAAAATGAGCATTAAGCATATAAATTGAAAGTGCTTATAAATCCGTGTTCTAAAAGGCCCGCCTAGGGTTGAGGCTTGAGAGAAACGCATCACCTACGCCTTATTACGCCTTATTCTTGGTAAAAGGCTTAAAACACATTTTAAAAATAAAAACAAAGGATTAGTTAACAACTATTGGTTATGGGGCATGAATATGAGAAAGATGGCTACCAAACATATGGATATGTTTTCAAAATTCAAGGTATTTATTATTTTATTATATTACTAGTCTTAGAATAATTAAAATAATAAAAAAAGGAAAAACGCCTTTTTACGCCTAGGGTTCGCCTAGGCTCCTAAGGCTTGAGGCTTGCCCTCTACGCCTCGACCACGCCTCGTGCCTTTTAGAACCTTGTTATAAATTATTTCATTCAATATTGCAATTTTCTCTTCCTATGTATATATATTTTTGGCTAAAAAGTCATGTTTTATTCATTTATTTTGTTATGTTAAAAAAAATCGCATTATTACATATATTATCTTAAATATGGTCAATATTGGGAATGTCACTTTGGAGATCAAGATCGCAAACCCATCATACTCATTATTGGTGATCCCGAAATGTAGAGTCTTGGTAGGGGTAAGGTGAACAACAACACAGGGATCCCACTGGCCTATTTGTTATAGGTTATATGTTTCGGGCACAATTGTTTTTTAAAATTTTAAGGACCAACTGTGCACATATCCACATGAGAGAAAATTGATAAATGGATATTCTAATCGTTATATTCTCACGTATTATTATTCATTGACGAAAAAACTTAAAAACTAATGAGTTAAAAATCCCATTACAAAATATTTCGATATAACTTCAGATATTGGTCATACGTGCAATGCACGTGTGCATCAACTCGTGGAAGAAAAAGTCTCAAGAATGAGAGCAAAGTTCGAAATATATTAATATGGAAGAATAATGACTGATTACACTGTCTATAATTTACAAGGAAAGAATAACACCACATCTCTCTAAATTACAAAGAGTTAAAAAAGTGAAAGAAATACAACATTATCACAGATGCCGAACTGACAAGTTTCCTAAAAAAATTATTAATATTTTTTCAAAAATGGCCAATCCTCATTTTTAGAGTCAAAGGCAAACCGGTGAGTTTCATCCCACTCACTATTTTTGATCAAATAACTTTGGCATCGCTTAAATTGGACCCCAATTTTTTTCGCACCGTTGTGCCAACATTAGGGTATTCCCCTCCTAACCATCCCCTTTAACTCAAATTTGAACTCGATTATAGTAGAAATTTTGGTATTACAACATAATTTAATTCCTCTCTTCAATCTCAATATCTGCAACCAAAAGTTCCACAACCTCAAATGCATTAGACAATAAAAACATCCTTCACTAATTTTACTACATGTTGTGTATAGAAGAATTATTTTTAGACAAATAACCGAAAGCATGTACCAATGATCATTTGACAAAGTGTTATAAAACATTGATTTTTTACTTATTCACCTGGACTTTCACCTAAAGTTTGAGTAGGAGTTGAACCTGGCTTCCCATCATTCTTCTTCTTTAGTGCATTCTTATGCCAATTCATTAATGCTTTCGAAGTTTGTTCATCAAATATTGACTTTTTCATTGTCGATCCCATCTGTAAATTCCCCATAAGAAAATAAAAAGAGCTCGTGTCATTTAAATTTGATATGTCACAATTAATTTTTATGAAAGATGACATTCTTGTTCATGCATAAGAATGTAAAATCATTAATGCCTCGTTATTTTGCGATGAAAAATATTTCACCGTAAACCAGACGAGACCTTAAAAGATACATAAATAAACTTATGTAGCTAAAGTAGAAATTCAACTTAAGTTTAATTATAACTACCGTTCATCATGCATGTACTATTTACATCTTAAAATGTCTCCATTTTCTCTAAAAATAAAATACCCAAAAATGATCATGAAAATCAATTAACAATATTAATTACCTGTGTCACAAGGGCATAGAGTGGAAGTGTAATGTAGCTGCATAAAAATTGAACCCCTACCCTGCCCAATTAAATCATTAATTAGATTGGACTCTTCAATGATCATAATAAGAGTGCAATGATATGGACACTGGACCAACTTTCATTTATTATAAATTAAAGGGAGAGAGCGGTTCTCATGTATACTCCCGTGTGGATAATTTTTTGTAAAATAGTAAAAAACTACTTTTGGGTTGATTTTTTTTATGATACTTAAACATTTTAGGGGACTCATAAAAAATCCAGCTCAAAACGAATTTATTTGCTATCTTAAAAAAACTGGTCAAATTATGTGAGTTTTAAGCAATTTTTAAGTTCTTCAAAACGGGCATAGTTTGATCGATTTTTTTAAAATATCAAATAAATATATTTTGAGTTTATTTTTTTATGGGTTTCCTGAAATGTTCAAAAACCATAAAAAACTCAGTCTAATTTTTTTTACCTATTTAAAAAAAAATTATGCGCATACTGGGTATGTACGAGATCCGCTCCCATTAAATGGTAAGGAGACAAAAGTCCCCTAAATCATTATGTTTCGCGAAAAAGAAAAAGTACTTAAGTCTTGGTGCACCCTCCCAACTATGTTTTCTCTTGCAAAGACCCCTATATATTGCTAAATATTATCATTTTCATCGCTAAAAATTCCCATATCAGAAATTTTCCCATTTTTGCAACAAATTGAGAGTTTTTTTACATAAAGATTAGGGAAGTATAAAAAAAGCCTTGAAATATGTACTTTTTGCATGAAATTCCACTCTACTATTTGTAAGGCAACCCCCCAAGTTATGTGTTATTCACAAGACCCTTATGTCTGAGTACAAATCACCGTTTAATTACCCGAAAACAGGAATTTGCAAGAAAATGCACAGTTGAGGGAGCTTCTTCTTTTTTTTTCAAAGTATATTATTATTTTTTGTTGTGAATTTTTTGCAAAAACTTCATATTTCATTTTTTTGATGTTAAAAGTAAAATGATGAAATGTTTTATTGCGAGGTGAAACACTATTAACTGCAGTTAAAAATAAAATGATGAAATATTTTTTTATATATTTAAAATTAAATTTTTATTGGTTTGAAATTGTGAATAATACACCCTATAATTATGCAACTTTAAAAAAAATAGTGAAAAAAATTTAACTCTAAATAGGTGAGAACATATTTCATCATTTTAATTTTCATCGCGGTGCAAAATATTTTACCTCGAACCAAGTAGACCCTAAAATGTGTATAAGAACCTCCTTGGAACTTGGAAGAACAAATTAAAATAACTTTAACAATTTAATGTAAAAAAAAAAGTTGATTTTGGAGCTGAATTAGAACATGATTTGAATAATTTATCTAGATTAGAAGCAAAAGGGTAAGAAGGACTTATGGTATAAGTATTTCTTAGATAGAATAGTTTTACAAGAACTATGTGGACTATGGATACTTTTAACTTACCCAAGAGCAACTCTCACAATTTGAAGGGCAAAATTCTCATTAAAACAAGAATGTAGTCCAAACTCATACTGCACCAGGAAATATTACTTCACTCAAATACAAGTGATTATATAGACATAAACATATAAAGAAAAATAGGAGAGTAGTTTATTACCCAAATCCAAAAGAAATATGTTATCTCAAATGCATTCTGTAAACAAAAATGAACAAGACAACAAGCTTGTTAAATAATTTTGAAAAATAAATTAGTATGAACATCGAATTATATAGACTAGTTTGTGCCGTTGTAAATAAGAGTGATTTGGTTAATATTGAATACATTATGCAAATTAGACTCCAAAAAAGATATGAGGTCACTTACAGTCTACTTTTATATTACTGTTTCCCTTATCTCATATTATTTTTTAATTAAGCCCCTTGCTTATTTTATGTGACCATACTTCAATTACATTTTTGTCTACTTGGATTCAATTAACAAATTCTTTGATCATTTCACATTGACCATTTCATAGATACTTTGACCAAACTTATAAATACTTTGGACCATATTATAGACACATCACCAAATTATTTATGCCTTTGGCCAAACTACATGTACTTTGACTAAAAGAATAGATGATTTGACCAAATTATCGATACTTTGATCAAATGATAGATACTTCTAATAGATACTTTGACGCTAACAAGAGCCGCTGAGGCTGACGGTGGTAGGGGAGATTGTTGTAGGGCTTAAATCTACGTTTCGGGTGTTTTGGGACCGTTTGTTATGGAGAAGGGGTTAATTATACAGAAGAAATGAAAGCGAGTTTTCTCATTTGAAATATTTTGTGAGGGGACTAAATGCCATTTATATTATTGATGATAATGTTAGACGAAGTAGATTTAAATTGACTCTATGAAAGATTTTTAAGAAGAATACAATACTTGTATTTTAATTGAGACCAGGCCATGGGTGTACATGGTGTGCCCCATAAATCCCTTCCAGGCATCGGTGGTCTACCTTTGACTGGATCAGGGAGAGACCTTAGCCCCGGTGCGCGACAAATAACCCGAGGATACCCTTTATCACATAGCAAAAAAAAATGTACGCCTAACAATAGGTAGTGCCGTGTTAGTTTTGTTTCGTGTCTTATCATTTTCGTGTGTCGGATATACATTACGTATTCCTCATTTATAGCATGTTCGTGTTCGTTTTCGTGTTAGGAATTACCATCCCTTTACGTAATTCATAATTAGGATAGACCATGCATGTAAAAAAAAGGATCCAATTCATTACCTGAAATAGTGTGAGATGAATAAGATGAAGAATTAATCTAGGCCGGCTAAACCAAAAATATTTGTCTGAAACTTGCACAAGGGGTATGCCTTGGACTACTGCATGTTTTTCTTGGATTTCAACAGCCATCCTGGTTATAATTGCTTGAAGCTTTGTTCCAACTGCTAATGTTACCTTTAATATATCCAATGGTTAGTTCTTCATCATTATTGATATAAAATAAAACCGTCGAAATGAAATATAGATAGAATAAAAATCTCTTACAACTAAGGGCATTATAGAGAGCCAAAACATAGCTTGCCATCCTGTAAAATATTAAAATTTATAAAATGGTGAGAGCTTATTCAAGAACTTGGAGCAGTATCATTGAATGGTATAACATATAAAAAAAAAATATAAAGTTGTTTTTTACTGTGGTACCTTTATCAAAAAATATTTTGCAAACATTAAAAAGAAAAAACAACCAATTAATCGTTAAATTATATAATTTTCTAACTTATCAAAAAATATTTTTATTATGAGAGGATGGCGTAATTTCTGAAAAACCATGGAAGAATATACGAATAATTAAACAACTAAATAATGAAATAATATAATAAAAACACAAACACAATTAATAAATGATACCAAAAATAATTAAAGAACCAAAATAATAACACAAAAAATAATCACAACTAACATAACCCCTTTATGCTTTGGTGTAAATTATTGTTTATGTCTATACATATATTATTTTTTTATTAGTAAATGATTCATATAAACAAACCCGTCAAAGGGGACGGAACCGTATACATGAACTATACCCAACAAGAAAGAATATAACAAGCCTTGCCAAGGGCCCCCACCTAGGGATCACCCTTAACTACATTACTACATTACTGTATGCAACTCCTCCATAAAGCCCACAAAAAAGGAAGAGATATGTTGTGCTTTTCTTTATACAAAATCAACAACGTGCTCAGAAATATGTATCATATTCTAGACGGAGCAACTTCCTTTCCTTCAAAACATCTCGAGTTTCCTTCTCGTTAAATAGTCCAAAAAATACAATGAGGAACCGACCTCCAAACTTTTCTTACCCCCTTTCCAACCCTTCGGAGGTTGCCATGACTCTGACAATGCCCTCACTGACTTGGGCATTACCCAATGAATCCGGCTAAGAGATATTAGAGGCGTGACACCCCCTAAGGGTTGGAAGGAGGGTAAAAAAGTGTGGCGTTTGGTACCAAACGGTATCTTTTGGATTATTTGACAAGAGAGAAATTCGAGATGTTTTGAAGGTAAGGAGACTGTGCCATCTAAAATTCATTAACTTTTTCTGAGTACCCTACTATGCTGGTATAAGGAGAGATATACCACATCGCTTCCTAACTTTATAGAGTTTGTGGAGGATTTGCAAAGAGACTCGTAGTTCCGGTAGTTTCGGGTAGAGGTTTTTATTGGTTTTTACTTTTTACGATGTAATGTATACTTCATGAATACGGGTTCCGCTCCACTGGCGGTTTATTTTTTAGTACATTTATTTATAAAAAAAATGGTCCCCTTGTCAACTACATATAGTATGTTTGTAATATTTTTATTATTTCCTTATAGTTATTCTTTTTTATAACTTTCTTGTTTTGAATTTTTTTACTTATGTATTATTATAAATCATTTATATTTTTGTAGTTATTTTCCAAATAATCTTTTATTTTTTATTTTTTTTATAACTTTAACTTCCATAGACCATATACCAATGCAAATAAGTAGAAAATAGAGAGAATAGAGAAATACCAAATGTAAATACCCCCAAAATAAATGTATAAATAAATAACATTAAATTCAGATTTTTAATAACTGACCATCCACGTTAAGAAGCAGAAAGATGACTGCAGAAGTCCATAAAACTGAACTGAAAGTAGAAAAAAAAAAATTATGAAGTCAGATGGTTAAAGAAATGATATGTTACTTCTACAAAGAATTATAAAACCTAGATATATTATTGAGTAATACCTGATTCCCACAACTACCTTGAAATCGTCTTCTAATGAGCGTTTAATATATTTTTGAAAGTTAAATTTACTTCCTGGTGCTAAATGAACCTACAAGAAGTAAAAAAAAATCAATCGTACCAAATTATAAGATTAGAAACGCAATCTAGAAGTAAAATTTGAGTAATTTGTCCCATGATTCCCATACATCATTTTTGGTGCTAAATTTTTATGCATTAAAGGGGTAAATCGCGCTGAGTGAGTCTGGCTTGGGATTGCTAAAACTCGACCCTAACTATCTTACTCAGGCTTAGGCCTGTCAATGGATCGAATTTTATCTGAATCCGAATCCATTTAAACGGATATGGATCATGCCTAAAATTCGATTACCCGATGACCCGTTTATTAAATGGAGCGGGTTTGGATTCATATACTCCGATCCGTTAATTATTCGATCCGATTAATATTTTTAATATATATATATATATATATATATATATATATATATATATATATATATATATATATAATATATTTTTAATTAATACATATATTGTATTTAATAATATTTTAAATATATATTATAATAGTTATAATACTATATAAAAAAAATCTCCCTCGTATAAAAAGAAAAAGACTCACACACACGGCTCCTAAGAGTTGAAAATTAAAATGTTGCTAATCAAGTGGTCCAAATTATATGTTTTAACATATCATTATTTTTTTTTAATGAAAATTATTATAAAAATCAATCTGTCGGATAATCGGATATGATCCGAATCCGTTTAACATAAACGGATATGAATTTTGAACCCTAACAGATAATCCGATGGATGATCGGATCGGATCCAAATCCGTTTAACATAAACGGATATAGATTTGGATTTACCTGATCCGGTCCGAATCTAATTCATTTACCGGCCTACTCAGGCTCGAGTCCGAGTTTGGCCCGAACTAAATTTTTCTATCTACGCCCAAACACGACTCATAGATATTACGGGCTTCGGCCCGATTTCGAGCAAGCTCGATTTTAGTTTTTTTTTGGTTTAAAAAGTTTGAATTTGTATTATTTTCTTCTTGTATTTCCATTATAGAGAAAATGTAGACAGTAAAATCTAATTGATATTTCATAGAATAAAATATATAATCATGAAATGTAATAAATTAAAAAAGAGAAATAATAGTGAAAACCTAAAAGGCCAATCAAATTTCATACATATAATATTATTTAGTTTGAGTACCATTTGCTCAAATAAATGTGAAACTTACGGAGATGAATCCGTGGCGCATGGTCAAGTAGTCAGCTTTACGAACCGACCTAAGAAATTGCCGAAAAAAACATACCTGGAAATTGAAATAAACAAGAATACAATTATAAATAATTAACTTAATAATAATTAAACAAATTAAAGGATTTATTTTGAAGCAATTATAACTATGTGGACTTTTTTCTAGTAAAAAACTAAAATTTTGATTCTATATACTTCTTTGAAAATAGAGTTTCTCTTTGTCAACCTTCTAAAATCGTAGACTTTAACCTTAGTCGAAGTTATAATAGTGTGAGAATAAATATTTTCTTTAGTTAAAAATGAAAAATCATAATGCAAACTGCTACTTTCATTTGGTTTTATTGATTGATCACTAGAAATAATAAACGGCAATAACTGGGGATAATCTACATTACACTTCTAATACAATAGTATTAAAGGTATTAATTGAATGTTAAGAAATCGTGCCTTTAACCGAGTAAATGAAAGAACACATTCGTTGGTCTTCTGCATAGATGTTTGGGGAGTTGTTCAAAGATATAAAAGACCCAATATTAAAATCCTAAACCTAAAAAGAACCCAATTGGTAGTATGTAGATCTTATTATTATTTTTATTATAATTATCCCTTCAAAATTATCCCATCATCTCATCTCTCTATACATTTATGTATCCTTGGCTCCCACATTAATTAAAACAATCAAAACATGATTTAGCTCAATTACTATTAATTATACTAATATAATATAATAAATTAAGCTAATTGAGCAAAATGTGTTCACTCGATTAGAAGATCGTTCGATCTCAGCTTGAAAACTACAAATATATTATAAACGTTTTATGTATATCGCTCGCACGTCGTGCGGGTTACATGTTAGTCGTAGTGAATAATGAAGAGCTTATTTAGTAAATGGTAAGGACGTGCACCGGAACCAGAAAAATTGGTAAGCCGAATCAAATCAGATGTATTGAGTTGGGGTTGGTTCAGTTTTTCCCCTTGTTAGTTCAGTTCCAGCTCCAAAAAATACAAAATCAATCTTATCAGTTCGATTCCAAGTTCCAACACAAGCCCAAATGGAACCAAACTAAAATGATCAGAAACCGAACCAATAACTTGAACGAAACTGGAACTGATTTGATTCTTACATGTTTTTAAAGCTTTATATATATGAAAAATGATACGTTTTTCTTTAATTTAAAGGTTTTATATTAATTTTGACTTTTGGGACTTAGATTACCTTTATAAAGTGAATTTATCAGGTCTTTTTTTACGTTATATTTGAGGAAAATTTATTATTTTATATATTTTTAAAAATATTTTGGCGCCGAGAACCAATCCGAACCAACGCAAGAAATATTGGTTCAGATTGGTTCGGTTCTGGACATAATCGGTTCAGTTTCGGTTATAAAAATATGGAACCGGTCAACCCTGTTTCCTGTTCTGGGTTCGTAGTGAAACAGAATCAACCCGAAACATGTGCACCCCTAATAAATGGTACATGTCGCCATCAATTTCCCGAAATAATATATTTAGTTAAATTTTAAGAATTTTTTGTTAGGTATGTAAACGTATAAACTTTAACTCATTGGCATGCTCTCGCTCCGGCATGTACATTTCCCCAAATAGTTTTTTTGGGTTTAGTCTTATGTCCAAAGTTTTGTTAAGCTTCACTCCCCGTGTATTTTTTAAATTGTATTAAATTCCATAACCATCCAAAACCTCCCTCAACCGCTTTGTTATTATCTATCTTCATTTTCGTAGAGAATGACACTTGTCTCATAATTGTTACAAGATGATCAACAACTAATAAAACAAAAGGGCCAGATAAATCTTTAAAAATGAGACTAAATACTCGTGTTAGAATTTAGGAAGTTATGTCTACTTTTTCATCTTCCAGGAGGTTAAGTCAAAATACGCTATTATTGTAAGGGTTAAATCAAAAAGCTAAATAATATCATAAAAAGAGGGGATTATTGAGAATTTTTAATTTAATTAATTTATTTCTTGCTTGGATTGTACTCCTCTCTATCCTTTCTTAATTGTACTCTTCTCTATCCTTTCTTATTATTTATCAATGAGTAATTCTAAGTGACCTAAGATTACGACTCATTTTGTGTGACACACTGACGTGTCATATTTGTATTGATTCGTATCTAAAATTTACTAAGAGTCCGTTTGATAGCACAAAAATTCCAAGGCAAATTCCCAAAAGTTGGAAAATTCTGGTATTTTCCAGCTTTTAGGCTGTTTGATAGCCTTAATTTGCCCTGAAATTTGTTTTCTATGTACAACACCCCTTAAGCACAATTTGCCACCCTAGGGTGGAATTCAATTCTTTGGGGGGGGGGGGGGGGGGTCAGGTTTTTGTTTGCCACCTTTTGGTGGCAAATCACTTGAAACCAATTTTTTTTTATAACTCTATATATTTCATAAATATATAAATATATATTGTTAATAAATATATAAATATATATATTTCGTATATTTTAATATATATTCGTATATTTTATATATTTTAGCAAATATATGTATATTGCGTATATTTCGTATATATTTTATATATTTTAGCAAATATATGTATATTGCGTATATTTCGTATATTTATATATATTTCATATATTTATATATTTCGTACATTTATATAATTTATATAATTCATATATTTTAATATATATTTATATTTCGTAAATTTTGTATATTTCATATATTTCATATATTCCTTATATTTAATATATATTATTTACAAAATATATACATATATATTATGTATATGTATATTATATTCTGTATATATACATATATATAATATACATATACAATATAATATGTCTGTATATATACACATATATAATATACATATACAATATGAATATATATACAGAATAATGTATATATACACATATATAATATACAATATTCTGTATATTATTCTGTATATATTATAATGTATATATATATATATATATATATATATACACACACACACATATATAATATACATATATAATAATGTATATTAATGTATATTATATATACACATATATAATATATTATATATACACATATATAATATATTATATATACACATATATAATATACATTATTCTGTATATTATAATGTATATTCTGTATATTATATATATTCTGTATATTATAATGTATATTCTGTATATTATATACACACACACACACACACACACACACACACACACACACATATATATATATATATATATATATTATATTATTCTGTATATATATTCATATTGTATATGTATATTATATATGTGTATATTATATTGTATATGTATATTATATATATGTATATATACAGACATATTATATTGCATACGTATATTATATATATGCATATATTCATAAATACATAATATATATGTATATATTCTGTAAATAATATATATTTAATATATATGTAATTTACATATATACATAATATAATATTATTTATATATTCTATAAATAATATATATTTAGTATATTCAGTTTATAATATAATATATATTCATATATTCCGTAAATAATATATTATATTTTCATAGATTTTTTATATTTAATAGATTTTGTACATTTAATAATATAAAAATCTATTATAATATAATAGATTTTTATATTATTAAATGTACAAAATCTATGAAAATATAATATTTTATTTACGAAATATATTCATATATTAAATATATTATTAAATTATTATATTATTTGCGGAATATATATATTTCGTAAATTATTATTAATTTCCGAAAAAATATACAAAATATATTAATATTCCGAAAATTAATAATAATTTACGGAATGTATATATTCCGCAAATTATATTAATTTTCGGAATATATATATTTCGCAAATAATATAATATATA
The DNA here is from genome assembly GCA_949130495.1 of Sambucus nigra. Classification (NCBI taxonomy): domain Eukaryota; kingdom Viridiplantae; phylum Streptophyta; class Magnoliopsida; order Dipsacales; family Adoxaceae; genus Sambucus; species Sambucus nigra. Next base: position 840,965,139 of record OX422207.1, on the reverse strand, counting down.
TTCATATATTTTGTATATATGGAATATATATATTCCGCAAATAATATAATATATATTCATATATTTTGTATATTTAATAATATATATTTATTATATATATATATATATATATATATTCCGTAAACAAATTTTCCACCTTTATATCTATTTTCCAGCTTTTGCGTTTGATAGAAAATGTGGAAAATTGATGATTTTCCAACTTGTATCAAACAGACACAAGTTGGAAAATATTCATTTGCCTTGGAATTGTTTGTCCTGGAATCAAATGTCCTGGAATCATTTGCATTTTCCCAGTTTTCTATCAAACGGACCCTAAGGGTCCGTTTGATTGCACAAAAATTCCAAGGCAAATTCCCAAAAGTTGGAAAATTCTGGTATTTTCCAGCTTTTAGGCTGTTTGATAGCCTTAATTTGCTCTGGAATTTGTTTTCTATGTACAACACCCCTTAAGCACAATTTGCCACCCTAGGGTGGAATTCAAATCTTTGGGGGGGGGGGGGGGGGGTGAGGGGTCAGGTTTTTGTTTGCCACCTTTGGGTGGCAAATCACTTAAAACCAAATTTTTTTATAACTCTATATATTTCATAAATATATAAATATATATTGTTAATAAATATATATATCGTATATTTTAATATATATTCGTATATTTTATATATTTTAGCACATATATGTATATTGCGTATATTTTGTATATTTATATATATTTCACATATTTATATATTTCGTACATTTATATAATTTATATATTTTAATATATATTTATGTTGCGCAAATTTTGTATATTTCATATATTCCTTATATTTAATATATATTATTTACAAAATATATACATATATATAATATGTATGTATATTATATTCTGTATAAATTCATATATATAATATACATATGCAGAATATATACATATATATATAATATACATATGCATAATATATACATATATATAATATACATATGCAGAATAATGTATATTATATATATGTAATATACATATATATAATACAGAATAATGTATATTATATATATGTAATATACATTATTTTGCATATGTATATTATATATATGTATATATTCATAAATACATAATATATATGTATATATTCATATTATATATGTATATATGTAAATATATATTCTATATATATGTATATATTCTATATTCTGTAAATAATATATATATGTATATATTCTATATTTACAGAATATAATATTTTGTATATATGTAAATATATATTCTATATATATGTATATATTCTGTAAATAATATATATTCATATATTCCGTAAATACTATATTATATTTTCATAGATTTTGTACATTTAATAGATTTTGTACATTTAATAATATAAAAATTATATTATTAAATATAATAGATTTTTATATTATTAAATGTACAAAATCTATTCCGTAAATACTATATTATATTTTCATAGATTTTGTATATTATTAAATATAATAGATTTTTATATTATTAAATGTACAAAATCTATGAAAATATAATATATTATTTACGGTATATATTCATATATTAAATATATTATTATATTTAATATATGAATATATGAATATATATTATATTATTTGCGGAATATATATATTCCGTAAATTATTATTAATTTTTGAAAAAATATACAAAATATATGAATATTCGGGAAATTAATAATAATTTACGAAATATATATATTTCGCAAATTATATTAATTTTCGGAATATATATATTCCGCAAATAATATAATATATATTCATATATTTTGTATATACGGAATATATATTTTTCGCAAATAATATAATATATATTCATATATTTTGTATATTTAATAATATTTATTTATTATATATATATATATTCCGTAAACAAATTTTTCACATTTATATCTATTTTTCAGCTTTTGCGTTTGATAGAAAATGTGGAAAATTGATGATTTTCCAACTTGTATCAAACAGACACAAGTTGAAAAATATTCATTTGCCTTGGAATTGTTTGCCCTGGAATCAAATGTCCTGGAATTATTTGTATTTTTCCAGTTTTCTATCAAACGGACCCTAAGTATTATTCAAAATACAAACGAATGTAGACACGATGTGTCAGTGTCACACTAAAAGAGTTAAAAACTCAATCAATTATAGGACAGAGAATTACTACACCCCCTTTTTTTTTTTTTTTTTTTGTCTTTGTGATTATTTTAAGTGTTGCCCTAATATCCCTATTGATATTTGTGTGCTTGGGATTGTTTATTATTACTTTAGAATGTACTCTCAAAATATTTCATTTCCTTACAACATAAAAGAGGAAGGGTGTTCTGGTCCAAAAACTGGTGTGGTCCTTTACAAAAGATGTCTCATGTGTAAGCCTAAATCTCGAAGGATCTGCATAATGGGCACACAAAATACACATTAGTCAAGTGAAAATATTACAAGTAAATTGCAATAATTTTGCAAACAATACACCTACCATTATTCATTTCATATTCATTTACAGTTTCCCTTTCCCAATATTTCCACCCACGAATCTGCATAAAATAAAATAAAATAAAAATTTAGCGGGGACAAAAAAAAAGAGTTAAATAGCACCAAATATTTAGCGTAACGATTATTTTTACACTCACAAAAACTCACAATTTTTATTTCCTTGAATGCATGCATTCACGTCGTTTTAGAGATATACAAAAGTTGATTTATGATACCACGAATGTGATAAACTCTTACATTTAGGGGTGTTAATTATTTTTGAACTTTCGAATTTTTCAATTTACGATTCAAATTTTTTCAACTTTGGCACCATTTTAATTTTTTCGATTCGAATTTTTCCGATTTTCAAATTTTCCAAAAAAATTGAAATGGAATCAGACATCAAATATATATTCCGAATTTTTGAAATAATAACATTTCTATTTATTTTAATATTTTTTACTTATCATTTTTACTACCCTTATTTATATATAAAGTTTATTATTTGTTAATTCAATCAGAATCCTCCATTTAAAACAATCATAACTACTATAGGATAGTATTAAGAACAAGCAATAACTTTTAACATTGATCCAAACACTGATTGATGTATATGATCTAAATAGAGCATATTTGCATTTGAATTTTTACCAGTTACAACTCATACATAAAATATTTAAACCCAAGTAAACCTTTAGAACAACCATTTTTTAAAACCCATTGGAGAAGCTAACTTTGTATACGTATGTAAATTGTTCACATTGAGTTATTATAAATACTTTTTACACGACTGAGAGTTTTTCTTAATTATAACTGCAACGAATCATTCCGGTTTAAAACTTTTGAAGCATATTTTTAAATTTTGAAGTTTTCTGTATTATTAAGGTTCACACACAAAGGTTCAGTTCCATTTCAACTAAGACAATCTCCAAAGGGGACTCAAAACAAACAATATAATACAAAAAAATCGATAGCCTCGAAAAATATTTTCCAAGATTTTTCCGAATTGTAAATCCGAGTTTTTCTGAATAATATTTTCTAAAATTTTCGAATATTCTTAATATTCTGAATCAGCCGAATTGGGCAAAAAATGATTTTCCAATTTTTCTCCCGTTTCAAAAAGGATTGAAAACTTAAAAAAAAAATGGAAATTTTTTCGAACCCCCCCCCCCCCCCCCCCCCCTCCCCTAATTACATTCTGATATTTTTTTTCCAAGTCCTAATGGGCAAGTATGTTACAACAAAAATACTTACAGGAATCATACCTTTAATCTTCCGAGCATCATAGTTATGGCACTATAAAAAACATGAAACACTGCCAAAAAGAATATGAATATGTGTAGTTGATGTAATCCATGGGTAGATATAAGTGGCACGAACCCCTATATAGTAAAAAATCCATTAATTACGTAATTGATGCATATAAAGTATTGAAACAAAGCTTTTACAACATAAAAATTAGTTAGCCATAGCAAGTGTCAATCAAACGGTGGATCTATTTTTCTCTCTGCATCATACTCTATACATTAAATTTAATTTTAGAGCGTAAAAATAGTTTTTTCCACTTTTTTTATTTTTTTATTGAAATTAATCTTTCAGTCAACACATATTAAAATAATTAGATCAAAATACATTTTCTAACGATTTTTAAAAAAATTACAAAATTCTGTTGGTGCAGCAGCCCTTATAAATAAGGCATTTCAACAGTTTTTTATTGAATTTTTAAAAAATAGTTAGAAATTGTATTTTGATATAATTTTTTGAACATGTGTTGATTAGAAGGTTAACTCCATGGATAAAATAAAAAAATTGAAAAATAAGTTTTTTAGGGCGTAGAATTAAGTGTGACGTAGGAAGCATGATGTATAAGAGCCCTCTCTCTCTCTCTCTCTCTCTCTCTCTATATATATATATATATATATATATAGGGAAAGGATCAAGTGAGGTCCCAGTTTGAGAACTCTGAATGAGGACCACTTTTTTAAAATAGTAAAAACAATATTTTTTGGATGATTTTTTTTTTATGATTTTTAAACATTTCAATAGGACCATAAAAAAATAATCAGCTCAAAATGAATTTTTTTGCTATTTTAAAAAAATCGATCAAACTTTGTCAGTTTTTAAGTTGTCTTTAACTGACAAAGTTTGACCGATTTTTTTAAAATAGTAAAAAAAATCATTTTGAGCTAGTTTTTTTTTATATGGCCCTACTGAAATGTTTAAACACTATATAAAAAAATTAGCTCAAAAATATTTATTTTACTATTTTATCAAATTGGTCCACGCCATCGGTATGCAAACAGAGGTCCTCATGAGATCCTCTCTCTCTCTCTCTCTCTCTCTCTCTCTCTCTCTCTCTCTCTCTCTATATATATATATATATATATATATATATATATATATATATATATATATATGTTTGCACACGTGCTGTCGAACACCAATTTTTTTAAAATATTAAAAAAATATTTTTGAATTGATTTTTTATGTGATAATTAAAATTTCAACGGACTCATAGTAAAAAATTCAGCGCAAAAAAACTTTTTTTTGCTATTTTTAAAAAATTGGTCAAACTTTCGCAGCTTTTAAAGTGCTTAAAAGCAGTGAAAGTTTGATCGATTTTTTTAAAAATAGCAAAAAAAGTTTTTTTAGTTGAATTTTTTTATATAAGTCTTTTAAATTTTTAAATATCACACAAAAACAATCAACTCAAAAATATTTTTTTTACTATTTTAAAAAGATAATTTGCAAACTTAGTGTGCACAGAAATTTGGCCACACACACTTATCAGACCAAAGCACACACATCACTTAGTGTATCGCGCTATAACATTTTGGGTTGGATCATTTTAAAAAATCTAACCAAAAACGTTATAACTCGTACACTTAAGCGAAGTGTGTTAGATCCTCACTATTTTGGAGGGCGTGTATTTTTGGGTTTTCAAGAAAATAAATACTCAAATTCTCAATTTTTATAAAATCAAATAATTATTCGGATATTCAATATATAATCCGACAATTTTAGTTTCAACGATGAACAATTATATTAGGGCGCATATATAAAATTAATTAATTCAACAAAAATGACTATAAGTTAGGGCACAACAACTATCTAGTAGGGTAAAACAGAAATTAAGGTACACTCGAAAATTAAGGCAAGAAATTGTGGATAGAGAATATATTGTTGCGTAAATCAAATAAATTAAAGAGGGGCTGAAAGTTTAGGGTTAGTGCTTGTTAACGTTTTGGATTTAATATATTTTTCCCATCAACTTTATTAGTTTATGAATAACAGCCTATATATTATTTAAACAATATTTACTTGACTAAATTTTGCATAAGTTTAGAGGTTAGTGTTTCCCTCGACTTATCTTAGATCCAAGGTGGCAATTTTGGACACAACGCAATAACACGACATGAAACAAAATTAACCAAAAATTGACACCGTTTATCGAGCTTGTGTCGTGTATTTGTGCCAGTTTGATTGGACCCTTCCTCATTTCGTATCGTGTTCGTGTTCATTTTTTGCCACGAAATTTACCCGAATTGAACCTGATTAGACCCAATTAAAGATATGATAGTGACTCCATTATTGACCCCATTTAGACCCATGATGTATTTATTAATTTTTTGTGATTTTTTTTTTCAGATTATTTTTTGGTACAATTATCAGCATATATTAGAAAAATCTACTATAAATGGTGGTGTGTCATGTTAATCGGGTTTCATTTGGATAAAATTATAAATCGTGTCAATCGTATCACATCGTGATAAAGGAGGGTCGTGTTCGTGTTGTGAAAAATTAACATGACATCGTGTCATGTCTTGTTCAGGTCATTACAAATTATTTCGTGTCGGGTCGGATTAGTCCTAAACCTCACCCAATAACACGATTTGCCACCCCTTCCACCCTTCCAATAATTTCATATAGAAAATCACAAAAACTCAAACCGAATGAGCACTAAACTCCAAAGAAGACATACTTACGTGCTTGCATGCTTTAGGATCACTATCCGCCGCTAAATCTCTACGCGTATCCGATAGGAGCCTCCGGTGATGTTCTGCCACTTCGGGTTCGTGCGATTCGTACTTTTTCATGGGGCATGGCAACATTGTATTTGCAAACTTCATAGGAATACAAAAGCCGGAAATTATGTTTTGCCCAAATGTGAGAAGCAAGGAAATGAATCCTAGAACCATAAGTTCTGCACACAATTAATCACGTAAAAAAGAAGACTCGTCACTAAGAACATCATAAAGAACTTGAAGAAAGTGATAATCTATGTTACGGGAAATCATTTTCTTAAAAATAATGATACGAGTTCCAAATAAATCCTCTAATCCATTTCCCAAATTACGTGACATTACAATAAATGTTGTACACTATACTGTAATAATAAGAGAGTATGATACTTTATTTCTGTACAACGTTATTTTGTGGATACTCATAGCATTACTCTTTTCTTAAAAAAATTATTATTTTGCATATGAAATAAATGTTGGTGTTGTTACCTCCCTTAATCTTTTGGAGAGCTTCATATAAAGCTTTCTTGTGCCTTCCTTCAAACCACTGAAACCAAAAAATACACACACACAAAAGTGAAAAATTAAACAACAAAAATTGATTTTCATACACACACACATACATCAATCCAGCCCTTTTTAAATGCCATTGTTATGAATTGCAAGTAATTGATTTTCAAAGTGGAGATACAGATAGACAAAATAAACCATAAGAACACAAAAGGTTAAACAATAAACTTGTAAATACGATATAGGCTGCTATTTCTCGAGATGACGCCATCATAGGATATAATCAATAATGCATGTTATCAAGTTTATAATCTCCCAAAAATTAATTATAATACATGTCATAGTCATTTGGCTAGGAATTCTATTGTGTATAAAAGGGCTCTTAGATTTAGAGGATTTCATGATTTTTTTTTTGTTATTAAAAGAGCAACTCATCAATAGAGAGACGAGGTAGAGTTAGAAAAGTTTAGGCCCCGTTTAGTTGTGAAAAATTATTTTTCATTTTCTATTTCCAATTTTCATCTGCATTTCTAATTTTCAAATTCCATAGAAACTTTTAGAAAACTATAAAATGCGTTCATTTGCTAGAAATAAATTATTGTTTTCAAGATGTAGTTTATAGAAAATTTGGGTGTGAAATGTAATTTATACAAAATTTAGGGTTATAATGTAATCACATGTCCAAATCTAATTTACAGAAAGTCAAGTGGCAAAAATATAATTTATAGAATTTCAAGGGCCAAAATATAATTCTCAAAAATTCAAAATTCAAAATATAATTTATAGAAAATCAAGAGATTAAAATATAATTTACCAAAAGGTTAAGAGCCTAGATATAAGTTAAAGAAAATTCAAGGTCAAAATATAATTTTAAGACTTCTGAAAATTGAGAAAAACTTGATAAAGTGGTTTTCAAATTTTCTGAAAAATTAAAATATTTGGAAAACTCTCTTTCAAGTTTTTATTTTGGAAAAATATCAAACTTGAACACATTATAATTTTCTATTTTCATGGAAACATTTTGAAATTTTTTTTGTTTAATATAATTAAACTGCGCCTTAGGGTTTCTTATCTTGATTTCAAAGTAAGAGTTGAGTATATTTGAGGTTTTGATTTAGAATGCGCGCGCGCTTGTGTATATATATATATATATATATATATATATATATATTCTTCGTAGAATCCTATAATTGTAACATATTGTCTTAAATGGTGCAACCCTTTTTTATTAAATGGATGTAGGTAAGGTAATTTTTATGAAGCATATGCTAAATTCATTTATGTGTTTTGTGGCTTGCTTTTTTTTTTTTTTTTTTTTTTTTGTTAAGGTGAAGATCATAGTCTCTTTCACTCTTGAAAGGATATGAATGTAAGTAGGGAGGGAAAGTCAAACCCACAACCTCATTATTGGAGATGCGGACTTTGAGAAGTAAAATAGTAAAATGTGTTTTTATGTTTAAAATTAAATTTTGAAATGGTAAATAAGTTTATACCTTATAATTATGAAATTTTGAAAAAAAATAGTAAACAAAATTTAACTTTAACTTGATATAAATAAAACAAAAATGCTATTCGGACTGAATTTTTTACCGAAAGTGGATGAACCGAATTAGGTGGTGGATTTCTATTGGTTGATTTATGGGGTTCATGCCAGTGAGACCAAATAATCGACAACGTGCAATTTTAGTCGAAATTTCGAGCACAATAAAACTGCTCTAAGTAAAAATACATTTCAACATATTACTTTTCAATTCGACCCCCCCCCCCCCCCCTCCCCCCACCCACTCCAAAATCAAAATGAACCCTCCATAGGCAAATTTTAAAAAATATCCATAGAAAAATTGGATAATCAAGCACACCAAAAAAGTATACAATTTTAGAATCTTCATAATTTTCATAGAATATAATGTCAATCAACTTTAAGAAAACCCGAGAAAAAAAGATCAATCCCTATCAACAACATGAAACCCGGACACGAGCGAATAAGGGTGCGATACGTCTATTGTGTCGCATTTTTATGTCCGGATTTTGTGTCGGACTAGTATTTTCATTTAAAAAACTTCATAAAATATTGTAACCAAACCAACCCCATCTTTTTAATATGCAATTACCAATATTACTCTATTTAAAACCATATTTGCAAAGAGGGTTCTTAAAAAACAATAGAATATAATTCACATTACCTCTCCTATTGCATGAAGAACTTTCTCCAATATGATAGAAATTACAACGATAACTGCACAAACAAGAGCCACAGCCCATGTGGGTGTTTGATCAAGTTCCCTTGCTGGGTGATTTGATCCTCCCCCTGCCATTTTTCCTATAACTTGTACAATTTAATTTCTTTGAAAATTGATTTTTATGAGAATAATAGCTTTCATGGTTTTTTGTTGAAACTGAAATGTGGAAGTTGGTAGCTGAAAATTAGAAAATTACCCAATAGTTTGTTGTGGTGGTAATTTTGTAACATATGTTAACCAGAGTGTTAGTAGGGATTTAGTTATATGAGGTGAAAACATGACCACAAAAATAGAAAAATAATAGAAATGATTGTGGAGGGGTGAAACATTAGTCTACTGCCGTTGCTACAATTCAAAATGGAGCAACCCACTATACTAGGATCCTTGATTAGATTTGTCAAACAATCACTATCATTTTTTTGAAAAAAGTATTTTTAGATCTCTCTAAAATAAATTTTAAACATTAAATTTTTTTTAACAAATTTTAAATACTTAAGTTCAAGAGCTTCAGATCCGGAAAGGCTTTCGAAGCACTGGTGAGGGATTCCAGAGCTCGGTGGGGATCGTTGGAGCTTCGACAGTGGGGGTGGGGTGCCGCTTGCGCGGATCTTTAAAAATAAGAGAATATTGAATAAATGGGGATTTGAGAAACTAAATGGGTTAAGCTAAAAATAGTAAAGTACTTTTAGGTTCCTTGCAAATAAATTTTAAACATTAAGGGTCCGTTTGACAACTCAATTCTAAAACTTGGAATTGGAAAGCCAATTTCAATTCCGTGAAATTAAAATTGGCCTTCGAATTCCATTTCCATGACTTGGAATTGGGTTGCCAAACAAACCATGACAAATTTTAAACATTTGTCAATAAGGGACCGAAAATGTTTAAAAATTGTAAATAAGGGACCTAATTGTAAATTGCCCAACTAAAAATATGTGTCTTTTTTACAAAATATATATTTATGCTGGAGAGTATACGTTAATTAACCTTAACTAATATGGGTGTGTTACCATTATTTATAGTGGGGCATCCTCAATAAGACCTCGAACCAATGTGAGACACGATTGCAGTATAAGACGCCAACGTGGCTAAAGGTGAACTTAAAAACAAGCGATTACATAAAAAATTACTAAAAACAATTAAGGTTTTTTTGGGGTATGCACTAATTGTTCAATTTTTTCCTACCAATAATTATGAAATCCAACTTACTGTGGATTACAAAAAGAAGGCCGTAAAAAATTAGGGGTACGTAATGTAAACGATTAATAATAATTCATTAAAAAGTAATGTTTAGTACATATAAATGATAGACAAAATTTAATTAGATGATGTAATAATAATTATAATTAATTTGTCGATTGGTGCGATATACTAATTAGCACTATCTAATAATCACAAAAAATACCGAGTTATTCTCCGGGAACTGTTTAATACATTTTTCGTCTCTAATATTTTTAAAGTGTTTACTTGTAGATAAATTGAATCCAAAATGTAAAAACAAAGAAATTACCATGTTCATGTTGATTAACTACTATTGTTGCATTAAAACTGTATTATGGGTGCCCGCAAATCGGTCTGGGTGAGCCGGGCTTGGGATTGCTCGGGCTCTGTCCGAAATTTCCTATCATTTTCGAAGCCCGAGCTCAGCCCGAATTAAGATAATATACATAGTCTCAGGCTTGACTGGAAAAAATCACGAGCTCCAGGCCCGTTTTTGGGCAGGCCGAATTTCAATTTTTTTAATCTCTATTTCATAATATAAATTAATGTTTCAATTGACACACTTTTTTATCAAAGAAATTAACACTTTGTTAATATTTTTAAGCTATCTTAAAATAAAATTGGCACACTTTTTCATCAAACTTAGCAAACACTTTTTTGCACAAATACTAATCAAATGCAAAACATAATAGTCCAAAACAAAATAGTCCTATTGAAAACAAAAGAAGGGATATCAATAGAAAATCCTTTCTTTTAACCTTCTACTAATAAAAAGAAAGGATGGTAATGTCCATATTAGCACAGTGTTTATATTCTCCAGCCACACATAATGTCCAAAATAGAAAGAAAAAAATATTGAATGTTAATATTCACACACTTGCGAATAGTCCAAAATAGTAATGTCCAAAATAGGAAAAAAAAAGCCTAAAATGGTAATGTCCAAAAAATGCTGAAATTGTAATTTTCAAAGTTGAGTCACATGTTGTTCTCGGTGCCAAATTATCATCAATTGCATCCAAGAATTGTTGTCCAACTCATTCTACACAAACCAGTCCTTAGAGATGTTCAAATATAAAAAATACGAAAAAAAATAAATGTCAATATAAAAAGAAGTTAAAACAAAATGTTTACAGTTAATAAAAAATAGTTGTTAATAAAAATAGAAATTGTTGAAATTAATGTACCAAAGAATTCAGGTGCATTTGAATCCAATCTTGGGTTCAAATCAATGCTTCAATCGTTGAAGGAAGCAAATAACTATGAAATGGGCTAAGAACTTGACCCCTAGTGCTAAATGCACATTGCGAAGCAACAAATGATACGAGAATAGCCAGAATATCATATGACATTCTTAATAAAACATGAAACTTGTAATAATTATGCTTCCACCATTGTAAAATGTTAAAATCATCATTACTATACCCTAAATATGGAATAACTTGTGGGCCTCTAAGGAGGAAACACGTGTTCTAATTAAGGGAGGAAAGTGAGGTCAGCTTGACATAAAATCTGGTCAGTTATAGGCAATATGGTCGGCTCATGTGTAAATATACCCAGCCATGCCATATAACTTACCGTGTCATTACTGTTAGCATATTGTTAGTTAACAACGTTAATTAACCATGTCAATGCCAACAGGCTTGCACGAGTTTATACCCCGCAATAGAATACCAGCAGTTATGTTTATCCCAACTGCCCACGTAAGAAAGTTATGTAATATTCTATCTTTATCATGCTGTAACAAACTCATAATTATTCGCCTCTTGGAATTTAAAAGGTGTAACTTCCTAACCTATAAAGGCACTCCACCAACCCCACTACACACTCTCTCACCTATAAATAACACACACTGCACCAAAATGGGTAGTCAGCCTTGTCATGGTCATTGGCCGTGATAAAAAAAACACGCGTTTTTTGTCACGGTCAAGGCTGTGACAAGTACTTGTCACGGTCAACGACCATGACAAGTCCGTGACAACAACACTTGTCACGGACTTGTTATGGTCATTGACCGTGACAATTCTTATAATATTGTCACGGTTAAGGACCGTGACACGTCCGTGATAAATTTTCCAGCAAAAAACCCTTTCCCCTCCTTTTTTTCCCCCACCGATTTCTTCCCTCCTTTTTTCTCTCTCTCTACGCTGCTCTCCCTCTTTCTCGACTTTCAGGTTAGTCTCTCTCTCTCTCTCTCTCTCTTCCATTTATATATATGTGTGTGTGTATATATATATATATAGGGAGAGGTTCACAAGTGGACCAAAAGAATGGACTTTTTAATGGACTTAACAAAAAAGACTAATAAGTCTCAGTTATTGGGTGCCGCTGGCGCGGACCCATTACACCAAGGAATTAAAATTAGTGGGTTATTAGTCTTTTTTGTTAAGTCCATTAAAAAGTTCATTCTTTTGGTACACTTGTGATCCTTCTCCTATATATATATATATATATATATGTGTGTGTGTGTGTGTGAGTGTGTGTGCGTGTGTGTGGTGGGTGGAGGAGAAGGGGGTGGGGCTGGGTGTGTGTGTGTGTGGTGGGGGAAGGGGGTGGGGCAGTGTGTGTGCGTGTGTGTGGTGGGGGTGGGGAGGAGGTTGGGCTGTTTGTGTGTGTGTGTGTTGGTGGGGGAAGGAGGTAGGGCAGGGTGGGGGGGGGGGGGGGGAGGTGGCAGGGGTGGGTGGGTGGGTGGGGGGCTGCGTGTGTGTGTGTATGTGCTCGTGTGTGTATATGTGTGTGTAGTGTGCGTGTTTGTGCGTAGTGTCCCTTGTAAACGAATTGATTGATCATTAATTTTTTTAGTAAATTAATATATGATTACCCCTTATTGTAAATTAGTAAATTAATATATGATTAATTATGAAAGTCGGATTGCCCCTCATTGTAAATTAGTAAATTAATAATTGTATACTTTAATTGTTAGTTTAATTGATGAAAATAATTAATTGAGTAGATGAATTAGAAGGAGTACGGGATACACATTTGTTGTTGACGTTGCTGTTGGATTATAGTGGATCGATGTTGGGTTGGCTAATTTTAAAAGTGGCATGACCACTGGATTATTGTCCATATGGGGATGGGATTTTTCAACTTTTTTGAAAACTACTTTGTATATCGAACAATATATATATAGTATGATAATTAAATGAAAATACTTGAAATTACATATAGTGCGCATAGATACTAGCCTTCTAGTTCTTATGCGTACGCATTCAATAGCCCTTAGACCTGTTCGAGAGTCATTACCCCTGTAATGAGATCTCTCTAATTGTCCCGTTTGGACAGTTTGGGACTGCATAATTTATGTATAATATTCTTAGTGGCTTAAAGTTGTTACTTTTAGAAGAAGTTCTGCACTCGTATCCTAATGTTCTCTGGGTACATACTAGATTGACAAGTGTGACTGTTATTTCAATTGAGCAGTTGAAATAACCTCACACTTGTCAATCTACGTCGTGTACTTGGAGAACTACGGGGATTTGCTGCCGAATTTTTCTCAAATTGTAATAATGTGCATGAGCTGTTAAGTATATTACAGAAAAATGCGGTCTTGAATGGGATAGGACCACTCACCCTTTAGAGGAGAGGGAGGAAATAGAAATTTCTATTATAAATTGAATTTGAATTTGAAATTTAAAAATCGAATATAAATAAGACATAATTAAATGAACCTAGATATGTCCAATCTACTAGTAAGGAAGGCACAAGCTCAAAAGTACCTCAAAAAGTGTTGAAATATTTTCCCGTTGGGCCTAGATTAAAGCGATTTTATATTTAAATTTTACAACTAATATAATTAATTTATCTATATTCTCAGCTCTTAAAGACGGGTGATGCGACATCAAGGCTTGCTCGTCTAGCCACTGGACCCTTGTTCGTGGCACAAGAGTACAAAAAATATCGATTGAACGGTTACGTTTTCGGCGCTAAAGTGTACGAGGAAAGTACAAATGTACAGAAATCGGGCATTTCATACAAGGCTCTTACTTCGTTTCGAGCGAGCGCAAAAGATAAAAACCTCGTTGAAGCTGAAATGACTTACTATGGTGCAATCCGAAATATATTTGAATTGAATTATATAAGCTTCAAAGAGGTTGTATTTTACTGTGATTAGGTAAGAGTTGAGGATAAAATGCTTATAAAGTTGATCCTGTCACCAATTTGATCATGGTTGACTTGTCCAAGTTGAAGATCAACGATCACGTGAGCGATGAGCCGTTTGTTTGTGCATTTCAAAAGGTTAACCAAGTGTTTTACTCGGAGTATATCAACAACGAGCCATGGTCAATTGTCCAACACGCACCAAAGCATCTAAATAGTAGTGTGGATGACTTGGCTGCTCCTACCGAATATCAATCCATTTTTTATGATAATCCGAATTTTAAACAATTTTTCAATTTGTAATAAATATTCCAATTTGTACCGAAACATCCATTTTAATGCTTTTAATTGATATTCCAATGTGTAGTGTGCGTGTGTGTGGGCAGTAAGGGTGGGAGTGGGATGTGTAGCGTGCGTGTGTGTGTAGTAATTGTACATATTTGTAGTAATAATTCATTTTGATTTGTATATATATGTGCGTGTGTGTGTGGTGGGGAGGGGGTGGGGCTGTGTGTGTGTGTGTGGTGGGGGGTGGGGCTGGGTGTGTGTGCTTGTGGTGGGGGTGGGGAGGGGGGTGGGGCTGTTTGTGTGTATGTGTGGTGGGGGAAGGGGGGGGGGGGGGGCAGGGATGGGGGGGTGTTTAACCGTAACAATTCATTTTTATTTGTAGTAATTGTATATATTTGTATGTCTTCTTCTAATTCATTTTTATTTGTACTAATAACATTTTGTTACAGCAAATGTCTCCTTCAGGTATTAAGGCGAGGATGATGATGTTGGTTATGATGATGTCATCTGAGCTCGGTGGTAGCGGAGGCGACGAGGGCTCCTCGACCCCTAGGCTCCCTAAATATGGCAAATTAGGGATGGTCATCGAGAACAAGTCGGGGCTATTAGCGAGATCCCTCGAGCTGGTAAAGACGATCATCGACCCGGGATACATTAGTTGGAAGGAGGTGCCATATGAGCTCAAGTTAGCTGTTTGGGTGGCACTACAGGTAATGTATTTATATTTATATTTATATGAATATTTCAATTTCAGTTTCGATTTCAATTTCATTTTATATTTATGTTTATATTTATTCGCAACTAACATTGTATTTGTTGGACATGGACAATTCATCCTGGATCCAAAGCTACGCGATTCCGTCTTGGAGCAGTTGAGGGAGCAACACAAGACGTGGAAGAAAAATATGCGAACCCGGTACTTTGGGAAGACACGAGAGTCCGTTATCCGATTGCGTGAATCCGTCCCGCTGAAGGAGCCGATCTCATTGGCAAAATGGCAACAGTTTGTTGACAATGAGATCGGGGAGAGACAATTGGCATCTCGCCAATCGGGGAGGGAAAACTGGGCAAAAAAGACGGACGTGCACTACTCCGGCCGAACGTCTTGCGCCGAGGTGGAGCATAGGATGATGGTAAGATTTAATTTTTTTATAACTACAGAAATATATTATTCTGCATTATTTTACTTTGCGGGGCCAATACTAATTTTACTTTATTTTATTTCAGGGGACAGGGAGTGGCCCTAGGGGTAGGCCACATAGGATCGATACTTATGTGTCTCTTCGGACGAAGAAGGGGAAGGACAAGGAGGTGTCCCCGAGTGTTACGACCACGATTGTAAGTAATACGACAGTTTACTTTTTGTTAATTACGTTATAATTTTTTAATTTACGTATTTTACTAATCATCTGCTTTTTGTCGTTTCAGGCAAAGCTTAAGGAAGTGCATGAGTCGCAGTCTGATGCAGACAAGGAATCTTTGTCCACAGACGCACTCAGCCAAGTGCTTGGCTCTGATCGCAAGGGGAGGACAAGGGGGTGAGCTCGCGGGTGACCAAATCTAGGATCATCGGATTGGAGACGAGCGACACCGGGTTGGCTTGAACGATGGACTCGCATGATGCGAAGCTGCCCCGTTTCGAGGCGACACTCTAAGATATGTTCTCATTTATGAAGCGTTCGTTGGGCAGAAAATGCAAGGGGAAAGGGAAGGAGAAGGTGGTGGTGGTGGTGGTGGTGGTGGTGCGGGAGGAGGAGGTGCGGGAGGAGGAGGTGGAGGATGACGAGGATGTGTACCTCGCTGCTTCATCGCCGACACGTGCGGAGTTTGATGATCCACTTCCCTATTTGGCTCCCTTTGACCGACCGATGTCGACACTTGGTTGATCGAGCATATTTATACTGGACATATTTGATGGCCAGCGGATAGGGAGGGGTTGATGGACCCGAATATTGTCCAGGGTGGACTAGTTCATGGACGTGAGATTCAAGACATCGAGTCCAAGGTGCTCGTCACGAATGTGATAACCGGGAAGGAGAACTCCCCATTGTGGTTGCGCGAATAATGCGGCACGATGTATATCAGTGGGTGTGTCAATTCGTATATCGTGTGGCCTACTCACCTCCTCAAATTTAACCTTACCCAAGACATGTAGTGACATTATTTGAATTGAATTATTTTTAAGTTGGTACATTTGAATTATATTTGGTTTATATCGTGATGAATATTGTCTCTATTTTGAATGTATATTTGTATTATCTCTATTTTATTTGGATATATGATGCTTGAACAGGAACAACGTTGCTATAACAGGTACAAATATACTGCTGGGCAGTGGTAGTGGCCAAACTGCCCAACAATTTTTTTTTTCAATTCTATCCAGAATTGTCACGATCATTGACCATGATAATTTTTTAACATTGTCACGGGTTTGTCACGGTCCTTAACCGTGACAAAACTTGTCAAGGTCAAGGACCGTGACATGACCGTGACAAGTCTAACGAACTTATCACGGGCAATGACCGTGACAAGTCCGTGATAACAAAAGTTGTCACCCCCAGAATTGTCAAGTCATTGACCTTGACAAGTGACAATTCGACAGATTCGGTGTAGTGACACAATCCCATAGAATAAGGGATCCAAAAAATATTATACCAAATAGCCATATGAAAAAATCCTAGAGAGACTTGAGAGAGTTGGTATCCATTCCATTCATGTCTATTGCCCATTGAGATCCAAAAAATCAACATTGCACCTGTGAATGTAAGCACCGTTTTGGGCTGAGCTATGTTAATCATTGTCTTCATTCTTTGTTTCTCACCCCTTTCTATTTTTCCCAAACTGGCATGTTGGTAGTGATAATTTCTTCATTTGTTATTGCTTATTATTAGTATATTACGTCTAAGGCGCAAAAATTCGTATAATAGTTTTAGACCATAATAGATATGCACTGTCAGTGGAAAATTCACCAAGCCGTTTGTTGTTTCCTACCATTTTTATTCACTAATCCAACTTATTTGAAATATCTCTAATTTGGTTCCGAATTGATTTCATTATTTCTCTCATTATATTTGGGTGTGTACAATATTTCATACCTACTATATTCGATTTTTTTCTGCAAATTCTAGGAAATGGCAGAAAATTCAGAAAGTAGCCGCGCAACAAAGATAAATCCATCCTCAACACCCGTCGGTATGGGTGACCTATAGAAAATCTGTCCAGTTTCCAGTAGGTAATACAAGAGAGCGTAAAAAAATTGACGCAAACACTCCAGGCCGAGTAGGGCAAGTCTAAAGTAGATCCTATCACCCCAGTTAGGGGTGAGCACTCTAACAGGAGGGGTGGAATGCTACATCCTACCCCTATAGAGATAGACGTTAGGCCTACCGCAACTGGGCTCTAGAAAACCCATGGAGGCTGAATTTGGGTTTGCAAGATGAAAGAAGTTGATTTAGGTACTCTGGATCTCAAGATGACAGGTCATAACACCTAGGGGCCACCTCATCCCTCAGAACAATTGGTTACGACGATGAACATACTTACTCCGAGGAGAGGCCGGGTGCGTTGAAAACCTGAGCATAGGATCTACATTTGATCAGATGGGCCCATGAGCAGTAAAAGGGAAATATTACAGAGGTCCTGGAGGGGCAAAGAACACAAGGAAAAACCAAGGAGGTCTGTCACAAGAAGAATATAACGCTCGACCAAATCTAGGACGAGCATAGGGGATCGACTAAGATAGATCATCAGAAGGTTGGGGCAGATCAGGAAAGTTTGTTCCAATTAAAGTGAGTCGGATGACCATTCTTCGAAGCTTGGAAGAGATTGCAAAAGAAAAAAAACTTACAAAGAGGATTTGTGAAGGGATATCCATTATGTCCATCCATTGTAGGCTATCCAACGCTAGTAAATTTCAAGCCACTTGTTATAACCCCAAGGTACGATGATAAAATCGATCCAGTATTCCATGTGGAGCAATACCAAACCACTACCGATATATTTAGTCCTAGATGAAATGTGTTATCGAGAATTTTTCAGTACAATCATTGGGTCAACACAAATCTGGTACAATATTTATCGCATGGGCAGACCTTATTCAATAACTGTTCGATCTCTTCGCCAACAACTTTTATTTTGGAGCCAATCCAGGAAAGAGGGTGGCTCATCTACTAAGTGTGCACTAGAAAGCCGACAAGACAATCTGCGAGTTCATCACTCGTTTCAACAGTGAGAAGTTCGAGGTGATCGAACATGATGAGAACATTGCAATCACTGCGTGATGAATAACCTATTATCGGGGAAGTTATATTGGGTGCTAGCTAAGGAGCCAATCAAATTATTACTGAGTTGCTAGCCAAGGCAGGAAAGATTATGAATGCCAAAGAGTTTGTGGCTGCCAAGGACACTACACCAAAATGGTCAAATTGGAACCTTTCAAGCGGCTAGCCTTGTCACGACCATTGACCGTGACAAGTTCGTGACAACTGTACTTGTCACGGTTAATGATCGTGACAATCCTATAAAGTTATCACGGTCAAGGACCGTGACATGTCCGTGATAATTCTGTCAGTAAAAAAACCCTCCCTCTTCTTTTTCCCACCGATTCTAATTCCCTCCATTTCTCTCTCTCTCTCTACGACTTTGGTACGTTTTATCTCTATTTCTCCTCCATTTATGTATATGTATATGTATATGTGTATGTATATGTGCGTGTGTGTATATATGTGTGTGTAAATGTGCGTGTGTGGGGGGGGGGGAGGGGATGGGGGTTGTATATATGCGTGTGTGTGTGTGTGTGTGCATGTGTGGTGGACAGGGGGGCAGGGCTAGTGGTGGTTAGGGGTGGGGTGGTGTGTGTGTGTGTGTGCATGTGTGGTGGGGAGGGGGACAGGGCTGGGGTTGGGGTTGGGCGGGGTTTGGGCAGGGTGTGTGTGTATATGTTCGTGTGTGTATTTTTTTAATTAAATTTTTATTGAGTTATTAGATATTGCCTCTCATATTGTAGTGCCCCTTGTAAAAGAATTGATTGATTAAATTTTTAGTAGGATTGACCCTCATTGTAAATTAGTAAATTAATAATTGTATACTTTAATTGTTAGTTTAATTGATGAAAAGAATTGATTGTGTAGATGAATTAGAAGGCATACGGGATACACATTTGTTGTTGCCATTGCGGATAGATTATAGTGGATCGATTTTGGGCTGGTTGATTTTAAAAGTGACATGACCACTGGATTATTGTCCATATGGGGTGGGATTTTTTAACTTTTTTTTGAAAATTACTTTGTATAACGAACAATATATATATAGTATGATAATTAAATGAAACATACATGAAATTATATATAGTGCGCATAGATACTAGCCTTCTAGTTCTTATGCGTACGCATTCAATAGTCCTTAGACCCGTTCGAGAGTCATTACCTCTTAGACCCGTTCGAGAGTCATTACTCCTTAGCCCCGTTCAATAGCCCTTAGTGGCTTAAAGTTGTTACTTTTGGAGGAAGTTCTGCAGTCGTATCCTAATGTTTTCTGGGTACATATTAGATTAACAAGTGTGACAGTTATTTCAATTGATCAATTGAAATAACACTCACACTTGCCAATCTACGTCGTGTACTTGGAGAACTAGGGGAATATGCTACCGAATTTTTTTCAAATTGTAACAATGTGCATGAGCTATTAATTATATTATAGAAATATGCAGTCTTGAATGGGATAGGAACACTCACCCTTTAGAGGAGATGGAGGAAATAGGAAATTCTATTATAAAGTGAATTTGAATTTGAAATTTAAAAATCGAATATAAATAAGACATAAGTAAATGAAACATACTATAAATCTAAGTTTTGTTTATACCAATCCATGAATATACACTTCTTACCTTTAATGTGTGATTAGTTGTGGTACCTATGATGGGATATCCGAAATACAAAGAGTGGATGGGTGAGTGAGGATGACTTGGTTGACCCTACTGAATATCAATCTATTTTGATGATAACTCGAATTTGAAACAATTTTTCAATTTCTAATAAATATTCCAATTTGTACTTCATGAATCCATTTTTAATATTTTTAATTGATTTGCACTTTATCATTTTCACGATTATAAGTAATCCGATAGTTTAATTTTTCTTAATTATGTTCTAATGTTTTTATTTACTTATTTAAGTAATCATGTGCTTTTTATCATTTCAGGCAAAGCTTAAGGAAGTGCATGAGTCGCAGTCTGATGCTGACAAGGCATCTTTATCCACAGATGCACTCAGCCAAGTGCTTGGCGGTGATCGCAAGGGGAGGATAAGGGGGTGAGCTCGCGGGTGGCCAAATCTAGGATCATCGGATTGGATACGAGCAACACCGGGTTGGCTCGAACGATGGACTCGCATGATGCGAAGCTGTCCCGTTTGGAGGCGACGGTTCCAAGATATGTTCTCATTCATGAAGCGTTTGTTGGGCGAAGACCGTAAGGGGAAAGGGAAGGATAAGGTGGTGGAGGAGGAGGTGCAGGATGATGAGGAGGTGGACCTCGCTGCTTCATTGTCGAAACGTGCAGACTTTTATCATCCAGTCCCTTATTTGGCTTCCTTAGACCGACCGATTTCGACACTTGGTTGGCCGAGCGTGTTTATACTGGACATATTTGATGGCCAGCGGATAGAGCGGGGGTTGAGTGACAAGTTCGTGACAATAAAAGTTTTCACACCCAGACTTGTCACGGTCAATGACCGTGACAATTCGATAGATTTGGTGTAGTGGGAGTTGAGCCACTCTAAGACCAACACTAGAAAGACTTATGAGAAGAAGGATCCAAAAGATTCGAACAAGTCGAAGATATACGACTAGTATAATCCTATAATCATTGGCATTCACCATATCCTATAGGAGATTCGTGGGAGAAAGAACCTGAGATGGCCTGTAGTATTGAAACATCCAACATATAGAAGAGATATAAGAAAATAGTGCGAGTTACACAAGGATTACGCCCACAACACAAACAATTTCCTGGCCCTGAAAAACAAGATTGAAAACATGATCAGATGGGGCAAGTTATCAAAGTTTATGGAAAAATAAGGCCAAACAGATCATAGTAATGAGAAGAAACTCAAGAGATAATCAAAGTCCCCTTATAGGAGGGTT
Organism: Sambucus nigra; assembly: GCA_949130495.1. Taxonomy (NCBI): domain Eukaryota; kingdom Viridiplantae; phylum Streptophyta; class Magnoliopsida; order Dipsacales; family Adoxaceae; genus Sambucus; species Sambucus nigra. The sequence continues at coordinate 840,943,172 of OX422207.1, read as the reverse complement.
AATGAGTAGAAAAGAGACAGGGATGATGATTCAGAGGATGATCTAGACCTGCCCAAGAGACCTAAGGAGCCCATATATGAGGTTAACATGATCTCTTTTAAGTGTAACTTTATTGAAAGAGGAGATGTAGAGGTGGAGATGGACCCGCGAAGAGGAAATCCTACCTCAATGAGGCAAAGGCTTATACTCATATCAGGCAGATAAACCTGACAAGCGTTGTAGAGACTCACCCCGGTAAGTTAAGTACATATCACTTAGTGGTTGGCTTCTCTAAAGAGGACTTATCTGGCATACTTTACCCACACGATAATCCTATGGACATCACGATGAAGGTACAAGAGGGTAAGGTGGCGATAATTCTGGTTGACAATAACAGCTCAACCAATGTCTTATTTTACAACTGTTTAAGAGCTTCAGGTTGAGGGATAGCAAACTGGAGACTTATTATATGCCTCTTATCGGTTTCTTTTGTGTGTGTGTGGGGGGGGGGGGGGGGGGGGGGGAGAAGGTGTACCATTTGGAAAAAAATGAACTAGAGGTTGTGATTTAGTCCCACCGACTAAACTCATAAAAAAATCAATAAAGAAAACTGGATTTTTCGGGAGCTCCTACTACACAAGTGTAATGTGCTCTACATAATATACCGAAGCCTCACCATATTAATTTTCGCACCCTCAAAGCACCTATTTCCTCTCCTTCAACAGTGTCACAAAGAGTCTTTGACTTATATAGTCTCTGGTTATTTCATCGGTCCCCCCCCCCCCCACCTATGAATCTAAACTGCAAACACCTACAACAACAACATAGACTTAGGCATGCCCCAAAATACACTGAAAAGAGTCAGAATCACATTACCCACGCTCCTCATAACCAAAATATCAATATAAGAGATCTATTGTTTCTTTGTCTCTCTTACATAAGCAACATCAACTAGCCATCCACCTCCCCCTCCTGTAACACCCCATGCTTTCTGGCAAGCGAGGTGGATAGCCTCTGTCACTGCCAATATATGATGGACATCAATAAATAAGTTATCATTCTCAGTATGTGACAGTAAAAACTTTTTCCACTGGATAATATTCAAATTTATCCAACTAATATAAGCATTCATGCAATTTAAAATCCATCACCATACTATCTCTAAAATAAATCCAACTCTAAATTATTAAAAACCAAATGAAATAATCCAATTATACATATCTAACTGAAACCATAAACAATCGTGGACTGATTGGCCCACCAAATCCATAAATTAAAGTCTCATAATAAAAATAGCGGATTGGAAATAAATCAAACTCCTACTAAATAGATAAAAATAAATATCCAGCTGTACTCCAGAAATATTCAATCCATCTTATGTAGCTACTCTAACAATCATATCTGAAATATCAGTCAACGCAATAGGCATAGCTTATAGCATAAATACTAGCTATTACTCCCAATTAGGGTCCACAAACCCAAACAAAAACATTATACATGATAAATATCATAATAGAGTCTTTTAAATTACACGAGATATATATTAACATACGAGTAAAAATAAACTATCACTATCTACTCGCATAGCTAAGCCACCCTAATGTTCAAGTCCAATTATGATATTTTCGTCATTTAATTATACTAAAGCTTTGAATTCAATTTAATTCGATTAATCAAATTATTATTCTAGCGGCCCTACTATAGTCATTCGACCTTTCTATTGATCCTGCACATATTCGGGCTCGCCTAAATTTTTACACCACGCACATTCCCCTCGCTATAGCCATTCGATCCAATTTCGTTAGCCCTGCACTTATTGACGAGGTTCCATGCACAACACATCACAATAGCCAATCAACCCAATTTTCGTTAGACCTGCTCTTATTGGTGACGCCAACACAAACCCAAGTCGCTATAGCTTGCCAACCCAATTTTCGTTAGCTTTACACTTATTGGCGACGCAAATTTATTTTAATACCCGTTTCTTATCTTAGGCATTAATTTCCCTTATTATTAAGTTCATTATTTTCTAATAGCGCTCCACCCTCTATTCGAGCCTTAAATCCTCAAACCATCCCCAGCCTCATACCTAGAGATATCCAAACCACAAGTGTATCCTAGCCTATCCCGTAGGAAGAATACTTACAGACAATTACCACCTAGTCTCAACCCTAGGCTAATGGAACAACGAAAAAGGTACTATTTATCCCCACCCCAAAAATACCCATCCATAAAATCTACACTTGCTAGTTCCATACTTAAATAGTGTTAACAACGATAAAGGCCAACCTACTAGTCATATACCTAGAAAACAACCTAAAATAAGATGAAAGCATAGTTACCCCAACAATCTCGCTGTCCCCACGGTGTCGACTATTAGCACAATTACTGATCACATATAGTATATTTTTCCAATTCTAGCGCAATTCTTCCAAATAAATTTCAAAATTCCAATTCAACCAATATACGTTCATTTAATTTTAATTTTACTTAAACAATTTCAGTTACAATAACTTATATACATCATATTTTGGGGGCATACCATATTAATTTTTTATTCTATAAGATACACATAAATAGCATAATTTTACAAGTCAAATTCAAATTATAAACTTCATACGATTTATTTTAACATGTAAACGCCCATATATTTAAATAGAATTCCAACCTCTAATCTAAGCATGCGAGAGTTTCGAATCTTACATCGTATTAGTGATTTGAATAAAGACAATCCCAACTTTGGTTTCTCTTTTCCTAATTAGAATCTCTAATTTATTTTAAGAAAATAACGATTAGTAGTGTTTAGGCAATATTTAAAATGCAGAATACTAAAGGGGAACAATAGAAGCATTCATGCTTGTGAAGAAGTCGTCTTGAAAATATGATTACTCGTTATGTTCCTCTCATGAAACTAGCAAATACACGTTCTTGATAGTACTTGAGAACATTTGGTTTAGATCTTCAAAACTTGGGTTGAAAGTTGTGTTTAAATAGGATTTAGATTTTGTAGATTAGACGAGATAAAATAATGAGTGGCTATTACTTTTTGAGAATGTTAAAATATTTTTTGAAAACCATAAACTTGTTCCTTTATATTTTAAGGAAATAAAAAAATTTGAGTCCTACACAAACACCACCAAAACAGCAACCCCAGTTCCGCCTACTGCTGGTGCGAACCGGTTCATCCCAGAGCCAAACCGATTCGGCTGGCCTAATAAATCGAATTTTCTCCATCTTTTTTATATAAAAAGTTATAACTTTAAATTTTTAATCCCGATTTCAATTCCGATTAAAATATCATTTTACATAAATCAAAACCAACATTTTTAAGTATCAAAATTAATTAATTTCATTTTTTTTGAAATTTTAGTTTATAAAAGATTTTACAGTGTAAAATCATGGGTGTTACACCTCCTAGGGGTGTGCAAAAAAATCAGCAACCCGAAGAACCGAACCAAACCGGCCTTCGTGGGTTGGCTTGGTTTGATTTTTTTCTTCATGGGTTGGTTCTGGTTTAAAAAAATTGAGAACCGAAGTGTTCGCTTCGGTTTGGTTCTCGGTTTTATACCTGAACCGAATCGAGAACCAAACTGAAGAACCGACCCCAATAACCAACCTGAGAACCGACCCGCAAACCATAACCATAACAATTAACCATAACTATTAACCAACCCAAGAACCAAGCCGCGAACCAGAACCATTAACGAGAAGCGCAAACTTGAACCAGAACCATGAACCAGAACTGCAAATCAGAACCAAGAACCAGAATCGTGAACTGACCCGAACCAAATCGAGAACCAATGGTTCGGTTCAGTTCGAAACCGACCAATTTCGGTTCTGGTTCTGGTTCCAAAACCACGGAACCGACCAATTTCGATTCTGGTTCTGGTTTCATAGTGGAACCGAACCGAACCGAACCATGTGCACCCCTAACAGCTCCTATGAGGAGAGACTAATTTCTATACTTGATCGTGGCGAGCGTAAGCTGCGGTCTAAGGTGGTGCCCGTGGTTTAAGCTCAGTGGGGGCATCATAATCATCATGGGAGTGGGAGGATGATATGCATGAGCAGTATCTAGAGTTATTTACAATAGGTACATCCGAATTTTGAGGACGAAATTATTTTGTAAGGGGGAAGTATGTAACACCCGTATTTTTTAGCATTTCGAATTTTATTAATTCGGGCAAAATTTTAAATTGCATGTGTGTAGCAATTTAATTAAATAAAATATTATATGTTTATTAAATATTTACCGGGAGAGATTATGATTAATATTTATGAAATAAATTTACTAAGGGTGTTTTAAGTAACATGTGATAATTATTATACGTCATAGTGAGTAATAATAATGGGACTATGTCATAGTTCAACCAGGGGTCGTATGTAGGTCATGTTAAGGTCGAGATAGAAAATTTATGTATAGTGACTCGGATGGTGGTTTTGAGATCACAGTTGATTTCGAATGGACCGAAATAAGCGGAATAGAGTACCCGGGTGTATTATTCGGGTTTCGACGGGTGGGGGGGGAGGGGGGTTAGACTCTACCGGGCTCTAACGGGGGTATATGGGTCAAGTAGGCTTGTCCCATTAGACTAATTTCGGGATTAGAGAGTTTATAACCTAATATTAGAGTTGTTGGCAACCATTATCATTAGAGGCAAATCCTAAGAGAGAAAGGAAAAAAGCAAAGGCTAGGAGAAAACTAAAAAGGCCTAATTGGGAAAGAATTCAAGGGGGATTTGAGCATTCTTCCGTATATTCGTTGTTTACAACGGATTTTCTGACTCTACAACCATTTAAGGCAAGTAATTGACTTTCACTAATCTCATATGTAGTAATTTTCGATTCGTATCATAGTAGGTGTAGACCTAACTAATTTTCGGGAGGGAATCTCACATGTAAAAAGGGTTTTGGGTGAATTAATCCATTAAATTAAAATTATATGATGAATATAATGAAATTGAATCATGAATAGAGATGTAGACAATCTAATCTTGCTATAAAATCAGATTCATATTAATATGTAGAGATTTCATACGATTGTTGGGAATTTTATAACATAAATTGGGGTTGTGAAATAATATTCTTCCTATTAACCCATTTGGGGAATTAAAGTGGGATTAATGGATGATTTATTGATATTAAACGATTGGGTGTTGTTAAGATTAGTTCAAAAACCATTTTCAGAACTTATGTATATGTTAATGGAGGGTTGGGATTATATGAATAGGTGTGGGGTAGAAATTTGGAGAAGAAACCCGTAGGTTCGCTATTAGGTACATCGAACCGGTTCTGGGGTACATATTCGAGTTGGGCCATTTTAATGCATTGGTTTAATCCACAGGATTATAATTTCGTAAAAAAGGGAAAAATATTTATTTGGGTAATTCAGTATGGTTATATTACTTAGGAATAGGTGAGAAATTGAAGTTTGGGTTAATTTATGAATTAGAGAATTAATTGGCGAGTGATTTTTATTAATGAATTGAGTGGGATAAATTCGTGAATATTGGATATATGGGATGATTGGGAAGGCCGAGCATATTTTTGGAGTGAAGATATTGTATTTAAATAATAGTTGAGAACTAAAATTAATTTACGAGTCGAATGTGTAGTCTCAGAATAGTAGGCTGCTTCTTTGAGCGATAAGCATGATTTAGCCGACTTTGTCTCTTTCTCTCTCTCAGAGAGAGAGAGAGAGAGAGAGAGAGAGACAAGTATAGAGATGGTGCGTATGATATTTATGTGAATCATACCCCTCTAGTGCTATCATGGCAGGTTGCGCAATGTGGGTGATTCCTTTGGCTAGTGAATACACGACGATTATAATCCCTACGTCATAGGGCCACATATTTATAGTGTGATTTATTTTCGAGGTGAGACGATATGGGTATAGTTCGGTCTTACTATCTAAAGACTGTGACTACCTCCACTGTGTATGCGATAGTTTTTCCAAGTTCGATGTGAGGTAGTCCGACTTATGGTATCCAGGTTAGAGTGAGCATACTTAGGATATGATATCATTTTAGAGGAAAGCATCCAGTGAGTTATTACTCTGAGGAATGGAATCCAGTGAGTTATTACTCCGAGGGATGGTTATTATACGCGACATATGTGTGATTGTTGTAGTATACTATTATGTGTATAATTGAGTAGATAATTATATATGGGTTCAATACATAAAGTGTGAATGTATTACATATATAAGTAGAGTGGAAGTTATATTAATAAATTAATGCTGAATTAACTAATTAAGCTAACAAGAAGAATAACTTATTAATCAACAATAGAAATTACTCGGGTTAGAGTAGCGTGATAGAAAGATTTTCAACAAGGCTAGTTAGACAGGGTAGCATAACTAGGCAGACTAAGATGTATACGTTAGGTGTGCACAATAGTTGAGAGATGAGGGTTAATCTCATAAGAGTGCGACACCGCCTTAAATATGGAGAGTGTTCATTCATATATAATTACTGCATGTTAATTACTTGCAAATGTTTTTCTAAAGTTTTGGGCTCTGACTCATGTCAAAAATATTTTTCAAAAACTTTTAGGTGTCAATCCACAGAGATGTTAGCATGATGATTAATTCCAGGGATGCATAGTTGCAACACTTATGGAGGCATTTGGAACTTAAGTAGACGCTTCAGTCATTTCATTCTTAGTCTTGGATTCATATTCAGTTATTTGAATTGGGCATGTTGCCCATTCAGTTTATACTTTTAGTTGGATTTATTCTTTTCAATTTAATACTTTGTATTTAGATTCATTTCAGTTAGATTTATGATTGAATGTTGGATTTGGGGCCGATGGTTTATTCCGCATTTATTTATTTAATCATGCGATGTTCTAGACTTCAGTTATTGTGTGAATAGTTTATATTATTTTTATTTTTGCATTTTGTTGTGGACGTTGTTGTTTAATAAAAAAAGGATAAAATTTGGCACTGGCTTATTTAACTCAGGTGGTTAATATTTTAATAAGTTTTCGATAGTGATACTAAGAATGAACCAAATGAGATTCTTGTTTATTTTAATAAAGGACCGATGACCCGTGATTGAAATAGGCGGGGTTTGACATACAGCCTCATCCAAACATTTTGGCAAGGAAAATAATATATGATCGAACATGGTCAGCTACGAGAAATTAACTCCACAATTTATAAGGTAATTCAGCTATTCAATTTTCATATTCCTATACTGATAAATAGGAGTCCTTTTATATGGTGCACACAAGTAAAAACGATTTTTATACTGGGCAATTGTAACCTCTCGATTTTTCGTTGAATGTAATTATTACCATGGATCATTTTTCCCCAAGAAGATATATAAAATGAGGGGTGTGAATATGATCATGGTTTTATAACGTGAATACAAAGACATGAAAGGTATATAAGCTTTTTTTTATATAGAACGACATATAAATACTAAGGGTAAAGCTTCCAATTAATCCTAAAATTGCTATGAGTCCACCCAGTGATTAATGTTTTTCAATTAATCAACCAAATGCAACACGTCCAATTTTATTTCAATTTAATTCAATTTATCATAGAATTACTATGTGTCCACCAATGACAAGGCCCTTTTATCAATTTGTGTTCACCCAAACATCAATCAATTATTGATGGGGTGAACACGACTACAATAGTTAATCAAGAAAAATATATGCACTAATTATAAATAAAATAATACACTAACTCTCAATGTAATGAAGGAGCATCATTCAAATGAAGATATCATTCATCCGCATAATCCTAAAATTACTATTTTTCTACCAAAGACAATTCCCTTCCACCAATTTGTGTTCAATTAAATACCAACCATTTAAAGAAAGGATGAACACGGCCACAACAATCAACCAAAAAGTTATAAAACTATTTTACATAAAAGAAAAGATAAGTAAAATTACATGAATAAAAAAGCATCTAGATTGAGATGAGCTTCAATAATTGTTCTCTAATTGCATGACACATGGAACGAGAAGATAAAATGTTAACATAGTATTCAATTAAAAATATTAACATATTATTGAATCATACGATGTAAAAATTAAGGTTAAGTAGCGTTATCCAATTTGCAATTAAAGTTAAGTAACATATAATTTATCAACTAATCCAACTATTAATTGTATCAATTAAAGGCTTATCTCTCTCTCTCTCTCTCTCTCTCTCTATATATATATATATATATATATATATATATATATATATATATCTCTCTCTCTCTCTCTCTCTCTATATATATATATATATATATATATATATATATATAGAGAGAGAGAGAGAGAGAGAGAGAGAGAGAGAGCAAGGCTCCTATACATCATGCTTCCTACATCACCCATACATCACACCTAATTCTAAGACCTAAATTTTTTTGATTTTCCTATGGAGTTAACCTTCCAATCAACATATGTTCAAACAATTAGATCAATATACAATTTCTAGCTATTTTTTAAAAAGCCAACAAAAAACTGCTGAAAATACCTTCTTTATAAGGGCCTGCGCCAATAGAATTTTGTAATTTTTTTTTAAAAATAGCTAGATTATGTATTTTGATCTAAGTTTTTGAACACGTGTTGATTGAAAGGTTAATTTCAATAGAAAAATAAAAAAAAATAAGAAGAAAGGTGTCTTAAGGCGTAGAACTAGGTGTAATGTATACACTGTGATGTAGGAAAGCCTTCTCTCTCTCTCTCTCTCTCTCTCTCTCTCTCTCTCTATCTCTATCTCTATCTATCTATATATATATATATATATATATATATATATATATATATATATATATATATATATATATATATATATATATATATATATATATATATATATGTATGTAAAACGTAATAAACGCGGTGTGTGATACCTATATAAATTAATTCGCAACTTTTTAATTTGGCACACTTCTATAATTAGAGTCTATATAAACCAAATCAATTCAGCCCCTAAACATGCAACTATGTGTGTGCGTGTGTCAACCCATAAATAGATAAAGCATGCGACACACAGTTAAGAAAAAGTCCCCGAAGGGCAAAACCTTTTATTTCTAGAACTTTGAAGAATTCACAAGACCATTGATTTACATACAACCTGATAATCGCCTACAAGTGTAACACACGGTGTCTTCGTCAAACCTTTCAAAGCAACGGTTAGAAATTTCGTTGGCTGGAATCTCCCGCAAGAACTCCAGATGGTCAGCAATGAAGAAGAAAACGGCTTCTCCACAAGTGTGAAATTTATAAGGACTCCCTCCACAATAACACGTAGATCTCCGGTTGTAGAGTTCTCCCCACAAATAATAAACCACAACAAAGTGTGTTCTTGAAACACCAAAACAATTCACCAAAGCATAAGTGATTTTTTGTGAATTGTAAACAAAAAGGGATTAAACCCTAAAAGAAGAAGTCAAAAAGGATTCTGCTTTTGCAGTTTTGCGGTTCTATAAAACCCTGGGACTTCTTAATGAAAACGAAACCATTTAATGAGTATTTATACAAAATCGCGCCGCCTAAAAAAATGTGCTCGTTCGAACGAGATAGCAGTCTCGCGCGAACGATTTACAGATGTCATTCAAATGACATGTCGCGACATCTAATGTCGCTCGAATGAGATGGCTATCTCGTTTGAACGACCTGGGCGTCAAAATCGAGGTACACTACAACACTTAGAAAAAATTACTCATTCTTAAATTTGACGAAAAGGTCCGCTCCAACACTTAGAAAATATTTTGTAAAAATATCCCAAAAGCTCTAAGTGAAAAGTTAAGGTATTTAAAACAAAACCTTACCAAAGTAAACTTTACGGAGTCCTTTTGATGAAGAACTTGATATTCGGATCCGTCTCTTGATGCTTGAATGTTCTTGAAAGCTCTTCGACGGTGTAGCGGTTTATGACATACTAAATTGATAACGGACTTATAAAAATATGTCCTTACAAATCTCCACCTATGTCTATACCGGTACATACATAAAAACATTCGAATTATCAAATACAAAAATGCTTATACAAATCTACCCTCCCAAGAATAAATTTACAAGATCTCAAACTATTCTTTAAAAATCTTTATCAAATTTCAAAGCTTTTCTCATCAGGGTGTGCAACATCATGATCTTCAATCTTTGTACCTACACACATGAGATAAAGCAAAAACCTTCGTGACGCATCGAGTTTGAAATAATATAAGAGTAAATCAATCAATATAATCAAATCTCTCCCATAACATGATAACTCTTTCTCCCCCTTTTTATGATGTCCCCAAATAGACAGATAAGAAAAAACAATCAAAACATTGAGTGTCGCGATAAAACGCATAGCAAACAAGGATCAAACTACGAGCATGCAAAGGTATGTCTAAAAAATTTTCACAAACTATTTTTGATTTTTTCAAATTTTTCATACAAAAATAAGATACTAAAAATCACACCATGGATTTAAACTAAAACAACCAAGTCATGGAAATGGAATGAATGGGTGTGAACACATTCGATAGGTAAATAAACTCAATCAATCATATGTGCACGATGCATATGTGTCCCGTAATGAATGAACATCAAAAGTATACTTAGGTGTAAAAATTTGTTGAATTTAGATGACATCGTCTTATGCAAATCAACAAATCAAAGTCAAAGTGATTTTTACACCAATAACGTCCAAAACTATGTAGCGCTTTTTTCAAGACTTTCAAGGACGTGCAAACCCGTTTTAATTCTCCATCCAAACTCCCTCATATATATTTTCTTTTAGAGGTGTTAAACTAAATTCTCAAACTTTGGATAACTGGTGCAAAAACCTAAATGGCCCATAATTGGCATGAATTTATTTTTATTGCCTTTAAATCACTACACCAAATCTGCCCATTTGTCAAGGTCATTGACCTTGACAAATTCACCTTGTCAAGGTCAATGACCGTGACATTTCGAGGCGAGACAACTTTTTTTGTCACGGTCGTGTCACGGTCATTGACCTTGACACGTTTGTCACGGTTATAAACCGTGACAAAGCCGTGACCCTTTTAAAAAAATTGTCACGGTCAATGACCGTGACACGTCCGTGTCAATTTTGTCACGGACGTGTCACGGTCAATGACCGTGACAATTCTGGGCAGAATTAAAAAAAAACTGCTGGGCAGTATGGCCACTGGCAGTATATTTGTACCTGTTATAGCAACGTTGTACCTGTTCCAAACATCATATATCCGAACAAACTAAAGATAATGCAAATATATATTCAAATAAGAAACTATTTAAAAAGAAACAACATCACCATCATTTTATCTCAAATCTACAAACTATTTGCATGGAAAAGAGATTTTGTACCGCGACGCTCGGGAACACCTCCTTATCCTTCCCTTCTCGTCCGAATAGCGACATACGTATAGAGCATATGTGGCCTACCCTTAGGGCCACTCCCTGTCCCCTGAATTGAAATAAAGTAAAATTAGTATCCGCCCCTCAAATATAGATAAATATAAATCGTAATTGAAATCGAAATCGAAATTGACATATAAATATAAATACATTACCTGTAGTGTCACTCAAACAGCTAACTTGAGCTCATATGGCACCTCCTTCCAACTAATGTACCCTGGGCAATCGTGTCAATTATAATTCTCTTCATATCTAAACACTAAGAAATACCATAATCCTATGGAGGTATGCGTTGCAAATTCCTTCCAACCGTTGTGTAGCCAAAAATCAGCAGTTGAAGTTGTCAACTCCACCTTTGAATGGGGTATGGAAAGTAATGGGGTATGGAAAGTGGAATTGACAACTTCAACCGGTGATGTTTGGCTACATAACGGTTGGGAGGAATTTGCAGAGCATCGCTCCATAGGATTATGGCATTTCTTAGTGTTCGGATAGACGAAGAGATTCAGTCTCCTCTCCACAAATAGGACACCCCAAATAACTATGTACTAATCACCTATTAAAGGTAAGAAGCGTATATTCATGGATTAGTATAAACAAAACTTAGATGTAGTTGGAATATTTATGTATTAATCTCCTCTCCACACACGCACACTACATAAGAGTGAAAATGATAAAGTGCAGATCAAGTAAAAGCATTAAAAATGGATGTTTCGGTACAAATTGAAATAATTATTACAAATTGAAAAATGGTTTCAAATTCGGGTTATCATCAAAAATGGATTGATATTCGGTAGGAGCAGCCAAGTCATCCACACTACTATTTAGACGCCTTGGCGCGTGTTGGACAATTGACCACGGCTCGTTGTTGATATACTCCGAGTAAAACACTTGCTTAACCTTTTGAAATGCACAAACAAACGGCTCATCGCTCACGTGGTCGTTGCTCTTCAACTTGGACAAGTCAACCATGATCAAATTGGTGACAGGATCAACTTTAGAAGCATTTTTATCCTCAACTCTTACCCATTCACAGTAAAATACAACCTCTTTGAAGCTTATATAATCCAATTCAAATATATTTTGGATTACACCATAGTAAGTCATTTCAGCTTCAACGAGGTTTTTATCTTTTGCGCTCGCTCGAAAGAAAGTAAGAGCCTTGTATGAAATTCCCGAGTTCTGTACATTTGTACTTTCCTCGTACACTTTAGCGCCGAAAATGTAACCGTTCAATCGATATTTTTTGTACTCTTGTGCCACGAACAAGGGTCCAGTGGCTAGACGAGCAAGCCTTGATGTCGCATCACCCATCTTTAGGAGCTGAGAATATAGATAAATTAATTATATTAGTGGTAAAATTTGAGTGTAATGTAACGTTATATAACGACTGTTTTCATTGTAATTACCTCTTGTGTCAACCATAGCCTAAATTCGCTGTCTGATTGTACCACTGTTTTTCGTCTTTTATTGTTCTCACAGGCTTCATATTTACTGCATATTACAAAATTAATCATGTATAAAATAATCTAAAATAATGTTAAACATTATAATATTCGAAACTTACTTTTTCCATTCTTCGACATCTTCATGTGTGTCAAATAGATAACGAGCTACTTGTTCATGTTGCAAACTCGTTAATTTCACTCGTTTTCCCATCCCATTACCACCATCATCGAGGAATTCATCAGTGTCATCAACGCTGGTAGAGTCAGTCATATATTCCCGATTATATATTGATGACTCCACGGTGATGTATTCCTCTGCAATTGATCCTGCAATATATCGCGTATTCTTGACGTAATCTTTAAAAACTTTCATCAATCTTTCAAACGGATACATCCACCGATATCTAACTGGACCACAAAGAAGTGCCTCGTCGCATAGGTGTACCAACAAGTGAACACTTATGTCAAAGAATGCTGGGGGAAAGTACTTCTCCAATACACAAATCGCTTCGTTCACAGCCAATTTTGCGGCCACTATGTGTTCTCGATTCAATACCTTCTCACACAAGAGGGAGAAGGTAATACTAATTTGCATAATAGCCCTACGCAAATCCTTGTGCTTGGAGAAACAGTGCTTAAACAATAGAGGAACCAATTGCATGATCACATGCCAATCGTGGGACTTACACTTATGTAAATCATGAGTAGCATAATTCACAATCCTTTGCAAGTTGGACGAAAAAGTAGATGGGCCCTTCAAATTATATATTGTGTCTAGAAGCACCTTCCTTTCCTCACTCGTCAAAGTAAACGCACCAGGGGGAATTATTGTCCTTCCCCTACTATCTTCTTTCAACCATAGTTGTGGTTTAAGTTTTAACGTTTTAAGGTCTTTTCGTGCATTTTCTCCATCCTTCGAATGACTCCCCCCAAGGCAAGTACCCACAATATGTTCAGCGAAGTTCTTCTCTGCATGCATCACATCCAATACATGGCGCACCGAGTTTTTCTTCCAATAAGGCAAGTCAAATAAAATTGACCTCCGAGACCATGCCTTTCTTATCTCAGTTTCATTCCCAGTCGGGGTCTTCTTATGCTTGACATTCTTAAATTTGGGATTATTACCTGGCATATTTGGGCCACATTCAGAAGATTTATTTTCAATTTCTGAACCCGAAAGTTGTCTCGGCGGTAGCCTATGTTCAACTCCGCCCAATAAAAAATTGGAAGCTTTCTCAAATCTGAAACTATGAGCTGGGGGTAAAAACCTCCTGTGGCAATGGTATACATTTTTTAAGCTGGAGGATAGACGAAGAGATTCAGTCTCCTCTCCACAAATAGGACACCCCAAATAACCATGTACAACACATTCGGATAATGTCCCATAAGCTGGAATATCATGAATTGCCCACATCAACATAGCTTTCAGCGTAAACTCTTCTTTTCTAAAAGAGTCAAATGATTGCACACCCTCTTCCCACAACTCATTTAATTCTTCTACCAAAGGAGCCAGGTAGATATCAATGTCTTCACTTGGTGCCTTTGGCCCAGGTATCAATAAAGCCATCATCGAAAATTCAGGTCTCATACACTGTGAAGGAGGGAGGTTGAGTGGGGCTAGGATCACTGGCCATACACTCTGATTGGTGCTTAGATTTCCAAATGGATTGAAACCATCTGTTGATATAGCCAAACGAATGTTGCGTTGTTCTCGAGCAAAATCGGGATACTCATAATTCATCCTCCGCCAGGCAGTAGAATCAATAGGATGACGCATGATATTACCCCCTACTTCTGCCCTAGCATGCCAAGTCATTGCCTCTGCAATCCATGGTACTGTGAAAAATCGCTTTAATCTAGGCCCAACGGGAAAATATTTCAATACTTTTTGAGGCACTTTTGAGCTTGTGCCTTCCTTACTAGTAGATTGGACATATCTAGGTTCATCGCATACCGGACAACGATCGAGATTTTCATACTCCTTTCGGTATAGTATGCAGTCATACACACAAGCATGAATCGATTTATACTTCATTCCCAAACCTTTCAAACTGTTCTTCATAACAGGATAGCTATTTGGAAGTGTATTCACCTTGGGTAATAAGCCCTTCACCCATTTCAGAATTCCCGTCACGCTATTGCCAGACAAACCGTACTGCGTCTTCAAACTGTGCAAACCAACCATGGCATGTAAAGTTGCTTGATCTTTCTCAGAGCCAGAGTATAACGGTTGGGTCGCCTTAAATTTTAAACGTTGGTAGTCATCGTCAAGTTTTATCGTGTTATCTTCACGAGCACTTGAATCTTCTACATCATCAGTAACCTCATTCTCCTCGGCTTCATAAACTCCGTACGCATCATCAACTAAATCCTCTAACATATTATGATCTACGTCGTCCCCTTCTTCATATATTCTACTTGTTGAAGGATGTTGTGAAGGTTGGTCAGGGACAAAAGGAACTTTCAATTCACCGTGAAAACTCCAAAATCGATAACTATCTTGCATACCCGATCTTAACAAATGTAGTTCAAATGTTTTCCACTCAAACACCTTACCATTCTTACACCTAGCACACGGACACGGAAACTCTTCATCATTACGACATCTCTTTGCATATTTCACAAATTCGTTAGCACCTCTGCGAAACACATCCCCCATTCTATTAGTCTCACCCATCCACTCTTTGTATTTCGGATATCCCATCACAGCTACCACAACTAAACACCTATTAAAGGTAAACAAAACTTAGATTTATAGTATGTTTTTTTTAATTATCCCATCATTTAATTATCCTATTAAAGGGTATGTGGTCCTATCCCATTCAAGAATGCATTTTTCTGTAATATACTTAACAGCTCATGCACATTGTTACGATTTGAAAAAAATTCGACAGCATATCCCCTTAGTTCTCCAAGTACACGACGTAGATTGGCAGGTGTGAGTGTTATTTAAATTGGTCAATTAAAATAACAGTCACACTTGTCAATCTAGTATGTACCCAGAGAACATTAAGATACGACTGCAGAACTTCCTCCAAAAGTAACAACTTTAAGCCAATAAGAATATTATACAAAAATTATACAGTCTCAAACTGTCCAAACGGGACAATTCAAGAGATCTCATTACAGGGGTAATGACTCTCGAACGGGTCTAAGGGTTAGTGAATGCGTACGCATAAGAACTAGAATGCTAGTATCTATGCGCACTATATTTAATTTCAAGTATGTTTCATATAATGGGTTGATTCAAATACAAAAATAAATTCATGCGATAATTCAAATACAAAAATAAATTCATGGGATAATTCAAATACAAAAATAAATTCATGTATTGACCACATACACACACACACACACACACTATCTAAGCTGTTCTATAGGTATAAAAACAATTATTATCCAATTATTATCCAACTATTATCAATTATTTATTTTGAATGTAAATAATATTCAAAACCCCACCCACCCCCACCCCCTCAGATTAATTCAAGACATAAGACCCTAAAGGGAATCCTATCTGCAACAAGATTCTAGTTAGTAAAGAAGACATAACAGAATATGGTGGAATCCACTACACTACAAAACCATTTAATAATATTTAAAAAATTCAAAACCATTTAATAATATTTAAGCACTAAAATTAATTTAATTTAATTTAACCTAGGAATTAATCAGATATTTTTATCCTATGTTTACTAATGCTAAAATTATGAAAAATGACACCACCCCCTCCCCCACCCTGCCCCACCCCGCCCCACCCCCTGCCCCCCTCCACCACCCCCTCCCCCAAAACACACCACCACACACACACACATACCGCACCCCACCCCCTGCCCCCTCCACCACCCCCTCCCCCACCCTGCCCCACCCCACCCCACCCCCTGCCCCCTCCACTACCCCCTCCCCCACCCTGCCCCACCCCGCCCCACCCCCTGCCCCCCTCCACCACCCCCTCCACCACCCTGCCCCACCCACCCCGCCCCACCCTGCCCCACCCCCCACACACGCACACAGATATATATACACACACACACATAACTATACAGACAAATATATATATAAATGGAAGAGAGAGAGAGAGAGAAATTGGACCTGAGAGAGAGAGAGAGAGAGAGCAGCGTCGAGAGAGAGAGAGAGAGAGAGAGAGAGAGAGAGAGAGGGAGGGAACGGTGGGAGGGAAAAAAGAAGGGGGAAAGGGTTTTTGCTGGTAAAGTTGTCACG
This sequence comes from Sambucus nigra, assembly GCA_949130495.1. Classification (NCBI taxonomy): domain Eukaryota; kingdom Viridiplantae; phylum Streptophyta; class Magnoliopsida; order Dipsacales; family Adoxaceae; genus Sambucus; species Sambucus nigra. The sequence continues at coordinate 840,926,163 of OX422207.1, read as the reverse complement.
GTCGTGTCAAGGTCATTGACCGTGACACAAATTGTCACGGTCAATGACCGTGACAAGACCGTGACAATTCAATTTGTCACGGGCTTGTCACGGTCATTGACCGTGACAATTAGTTGTCACGGTCGTGTCAAGGTCAATGACCGTGACATAAAACGCGTGTTTTTTTGTCACGGTCAATGACCTTGACAAGGCTGGCCGGCTGAAAGGTGACAATTTGCCCATTTTGGTGTAGTGAATTTTTTCGGGCTCTTTTAAACCTCTTTGAACCCCGGATAATAAAATTCCTCAATTTTTTAGGTCCAATTTAATCGGCGGCTTAATCGCAAAGGAAAAATGATATTCTTTCGTAGCCCTTAACTGTTTTCAAACAAAGCACACAAACTCACAAATGACTCTTAAATGCACAACTTTCTTATCAAGTTTTATCGCGGTTGGTTCGTGGGGACAGGATTGAAGTGGAAACACACAACCAACATGGGATAAAACAAGCACAATAATCAAACAAATCCGTGCATGTGTACAATAAAGTAAATCATGAGTCAAATATGTAGGAAGTAACACTTAATTACATCTCAATGACTCCAAATATTATAAAGCACAAATATGAATTGACATATTGTCACAAAACACTATCAAAAAGTCACATGAAAAATAAAATGATGCTGTGACTTGGTCATCCTAAGTGTCCATCCATAAAAGGTGCAAACACAATAAAAAAATCTTTTTGGATTTTTCAAATTTTTTATCAAAATAAAATCTTTTTGTATTTTTCAAAATTTTTCAAAAGCAAAAATTTATACAAAAAGTACATGTCACAACGCTAGCAAACATAAATATCATGCAACAAAAAAACTAGCGTATGACAAACATGCGAACACAATCATCTATATGATATGGCAAGAGAAGAATCATATGTAAACAAACGGGAATCAACTTGTCTAAAATCTAGTGCCTCTAAAAGTGATTTCCTAACCTAAATAGATGTGAAACGTCGTGTGGGGGATTTGGTAACCACGGGAACACTAGACATAAACTTCCTAGTACTTTTTTCAAGATCAAAATAAAATCGCCTAAGGTGACCTTTCCTAGCACAATGTGAACATGTGTAAACGGGTGGAACGACACCTATGGGTTGACCTTTTCTAATGTCCCTGGGAACGGTTAACCCTCTAAACAATAATGGTTTTAGCTTTAGCACTAGAAGCATGAGAACAAGATGAGCCATTACCATCACTATCAAACCTACTCGAGTCTGTCAAAATATTTTTTAACTTCAATTTTTTTTACTCAAGCAAAGAATTAGACTCTTCAAAATTAAGGGACGCCTTTTTCAAATTTTCAATAATTCCTAAAAGGGTATCTCTCTCTCCCTCAATTACAGCAAACTTTTCCCTAAGAGTCTCTTCACGTGCCACAAACTCATTGATTAAAATATTTTTTTCATCTTTGGCACAAACACAAACCATCGAATTTTTAAGGTCCCCTAATTCTTTTTCTAAAAATAGGACCCTATCATCACTTTCCTTCTTGAACAATTTTAACGCAACAAAATCGTGGTCCAAGGAAACTAGTTTCTCACGATAAAAATCTCTTTGATTTTGAACCGTTTGCAAAAGATCCATCGCGGATTTAAAACAAGAATTTTCTTTTTCCAAAAAATCAATTGTTTTAGCAAACGTTAAATTCAAATGATTTATATCATCAAAACTCTGACTCATGTGATCAAAGGGGGGGATCCGATTACATAAGTGCTCCATCGAAACAATTGCGATTTTTCACACAAAGTGATTTTTCAAACAAATTAAAATCACACAATTTTTACGGGAAATAGAAATACGCGATAAATTAGCGCAACCCGCTCTGATATCAATTTGACGATGTGAGAAGTCAAATTGTATATAAAAAAAAAATTCTTGAAAAATCAAGATCACGCGATAAATTAGTGTAGTTGTGATACCAATTTGTAAAACCAAAATAAGCGCGGTGTGTGATACCGATTTAAATTAATTCGCAACTTTCTAATTTGGCACACTTATATAATTAGAGTCTATATAAACCAAATAAATTCAACCCCTAAACATGCAACTACGTGTGTGCGTGTGTCAACCCATAAATAGATAAAGTATGCGACACACAGTTAATGAAAAATCCCCAAAGGGCAAACCTTTTATTTCTAGAACTTTGAAGAATTCAGAAGACCATTAAATTACATACAACCTAATAATTTCCCACAAGTGTAACGTACGGTGGCTTCGTCAAACCTTCAAAGCAACGTCTAGAAATTTCGTCGGCTGAAATCTCCCGCAAGAACTCCAGATGGTCACCAATGAAGAAGAAAATGGCTTCTCCACAAGTGTGAACTTTATAAGGACTCCCTCCACAATAGCACGTAGCTCTCTGGTTGTAGAGTTCTCCCCATAAAGAATAAACCACAATAACGTGTGTTCTTGAAACACCAAAATAATTCACCAAAGCATATGGGATTTTTTGTGAATTGTAAACAAAAGGGGATTAAACCTTAAAAGAAGAAGTCAAAAAGGATTATGCTTTAGCAGTTTTTTCTGTTCTGTAAAACGCAGGGTCTTTTTAATGAAAACAAAACCATTTAATGAGTATTTATACAAAATCGCACTACTTAGAAAAATGTGCTCGTTCGAACGAGATAACAGTCTCGCACAAACGACTTACAGATGTCGTTCAAATGACATCTCGCGACATCCAATGTCGCTCGAACGAGATGGCTATCTTTCTTGAACTACCTGGGCGTCAAAATAGAGGTACGCTCCAACACTTAGAAAAAATTACTCATTCTTAAATTTGACGAAAAGGTCCGCTCCAACACTTAGAAAATATTTTATAAAAATATGTCAAAAGCTCTAAGTGGAAAGTTAAGGTATTTAAAACAAAACCTTACCAAAGTAAACTTCATGGAGTCCTTTTGATGAAGAACTTGATATTCGGATCCGTTTTTAATGCTTGAATGTTCTTGAATTCTCTTCGACGGTGTAGCGGTATATGACATACTAAATTGAAAACGGACTTATAAAAATATGTACTTACAATATATATATATATATATACACAATTTCTCAAAATCAAAATAATGCAAATCCCATAATAAATTTTGTGTGTAAACTATGTATATCTAGATTTTTTTCATGATAAGCTCGATAGGTAGTAATTTCCTACTACTTGTTATTTAAACAAACAACCAAATTAAAATGGTGGATACTTTAATATATTATTATTATGATGAAACATTCAAACATGACAATTCAATATCCCATTGTATCATAGTCTATAATTCTCATTCTATGCTACACAAACTAACTTCCATTTTAACCAAACGGTGCAGAAGAAAAAAAATTAACCTAACAAACTAGTCTGTAATTTATATCACAATAACATAGCTAACAAAAATAGATAAATAAAATACGAAATCAGGTTAAATTGGACTGTACACTACTTCAGAAAATTATTATCGCGATTAAACAATCAAACACATAATTATACATGCGAAAAAAATAACACCAACCAAATAACATTAAACTTCTTTTCTTGTTTATTTTGAAAAAATATTTTAATAAGGCCATTTTATGGTGTAAAAAACTAAAATGTAAAAATGTTTATCTCGTGGTTAAATCGATGAAAACCCAGAAATGTATATTCCTGTATGTATATGTATATATCGGTATATATGTGTGTGTGTAATATGCGAGTTGAAATTTAAATGTACATATACATATACTTATACTCAGTGAACTGAGTGAGAGAGAGATGGTGGTAACGATGGCGGAAGTCAGTGGTAATGACGGTGGAGGCCGGTGATAATGATGGTTGTATTCGATGGTTTTCACAGAGAGGGGAGGGTCGCACAGAGAGAGAGAGAGAGAGAGAGAGAGAGAGAGAGAGAGAGAGAGAGAAATGAGATATAAACCTTAACGGGTTTTATTTATACATGAAAGGGGTCATGATTCAGAACTGTGACCATGGTCTATGATCATTTTTTAACCAAATTGACTAGTTACAGCTAGTAATTGTGCTAACGGTCTGCGATCGTGACCCTTAGAATTCCCCAAATTTGGTCACGATCTAGAACCGTGACCCCGTTGTTGTGATCCTTTTGAATTTTGTGGTTGTCATGGTTTCACCCGTGACCATCTTTCACATATACTGGTCACGATATTTATAAATGGTCACATTTTGGACTGTGACCGTAACGTGACCAACTTAGTGCCATTTTTCCCACTAAAAGGGATACGGTTTAGTAATAGTTCATGACTGTGGCCATCTTGTGGTATATATCACCCCTAAATAGGGTCACAGTAAAAAGTTCATGGTCACGATTTTAGACTGTGACCAAGGTGTAACAACCCGTGTAATATTTGGGGTATTTTCAAAATAAAGAGGAAAAATAAAGTTTTAGATAAAATTATTTTTATTGCTCAAATATGTTGGTTATTATTTTTAAAGGCGAGAATTTCAAACGGTTTCAAAAAACGAAGTTAAAACGGATTTTAAAATGATTTTAAAATGTTTTTAACTCTTGGAGTTGTTTTGACTTCCAACTCTTCATTTCTTTTCCTTATTTAAAGGAGTTTTTTGGATTCCAACTTTTCATTTCTTTGCATTATAAAAGGAAGTCATGGGCAAGCCTTTTAACATACTTTTAGCATAAATTTTGGCAGCAAATATATTTTATATTCCTCTTCCTTTTATATACACATTGGCCCTTGAGATTTGTGAGTTCCAACCTTAGATTAGAGGTGTTATTGGGGCTATTTTGTTGGAGGTTCTTGGAGGAGATTTTGTAGATCTTTTGTGTTGATCTTGAGGATGTGATCATTGGTTTCTCATCATGGTTTGAGGTATGGGGTTTTACACAATATGCTCCTTAAATCTCGCGAGTGTCATTCTCTTTGAATTCTTGTTTAATTGAACTCATATTTGAATTGATAAATTCATTGAAATCTGGAAAATAATTGTTGAAATTATTTTGATTCATGTGGTACCCTTATATTGTTGATGAGCACGTTGTCATGAGATTTTAATATGGCACGGATGTTGGGCACCCGCCAAAATTCCTGTTTCCCGGGCTATGGCTTGATAAAGCATATACGGATGTGGTGAGGCCTGGTGACCTAGTTAAAGTGTTGTTGAGAAATTATAATGATGAAATGCTATTGAGATTTGCATTTTTATTTGAATATTCGTACTCGTCTTGTTACGCTTTGTTCATCGTTAATATAATTGTTGAGCATCTTTCTTGTCGTATTGTGTACTTCCCCATATTTTCTTTTAGTGGCAGGTTAGCGCGGATTTTGGGGCGCTATGGAGATTGATTTTAGCGAGGATTGTTTGGAAAAGATTTCTATTATTTTGATGTATAGAGCTTTGGAGATTTGTATTTTTATTCGAGTTAGATAGTTGTAATTTTAATTCGAGAGACTTGTTGTAATTGAAGAGATTGAGATTAGTGGATTTATATTATTGTGGGTTTATTTAGACGCTCTATACCTTATCACTTGTGGATTTGGATTTATTTTATTGCATTAGCGCTCCGTTCTCTCTCCCCGGGCGGGCGGGGTGTTACACAAGGTGAGTGGCGTACACAGAATTTTAAGCCAGTGGGTACGGAACTTATTATAGTTGTAGAGGTTGTGCGACAGGAGGCCCCGAGCCGAAAAAATTTAGTGTTATTTTTATTTTTTTAATAAATTTTTATTCAAAATAAACATAATTACCCAAATAGTTATCCCAAAATACTAAATTGATGTGAGCACAATATTTTCAATAAAAAGAAGCTTTTGAGTATTAAATAAATTCAATCTATATTAATAATACAGAGTCAACTTCAAACCCTAAACTACAACTACCTATTAAATTTTATGCCCTAAAAAATAATAACAATACCTAGATGTAAATGTTTGTTTTACAAATCAAAGTAATATTAACAATCCAAATAACATTCAATTAATACAGTGCAAGAAATTTATTAACAGAAATTCTTCTATAACTAGTTGTAAACCCGCGCGATGCGCGGGCTTGACTGGTACTTTCTAAAGTGCATAATAAACTATGAGTTCTTCAAAGAAGCATTAAATAATGTAAGGACATATTTTCATAGGTCCGTTATCAATTTATTATGTCATATACCGCTACACCATCGAAGAGCATTCAAGAGACATCAACATCAAAGACGGATCCGAATTACTCAAGTCCTTCATCATTCTAGGCTCCGTGAAGTTTACTTTGGTAAGGTTATGTTTTAAATACCTTTACTTTTCACTTAGAGCTTTTGGGAGATTTTTACAAAATATTTTCTAAGTGTTATAGCGGACTTTTTCGTCAAAAATTGAGAATGAGTATTTTTTCTAAGTTTTGAAGCGGACCTCAATTTTGAAGCCCAGGTCATTCGCACGAGATCGACATCTCGTTCGAACGAGAATAGAAGTCGCGCGATGTCGTTTGAACGACATGCGTCCTTCGTTCGAGCGATATATGGTTCTCGTTCGAACGAGAACGTTTTTCGAGGCGGTGTGTTTTTGTATAAATACTCATTAAATGGTAACGTTTTCATTAAGAAGTCCATACATTTTCTAGAACAGAAACACTGCGAGTTTAGGCTTCTTATTTTAGGGTTTTAATCCCTTTTTGGTTTTCAATTCACAAAACTCCCATATGCTTTAGTGAATTATTTGGTGTTTAAGAACAACTTTGCTTTTGTTCAACCTCTATGGATAAGGCATTTCCATATTTGATCACTGGATACCGAGCGTAGTCATTTTACGTGTGGACGAGCCGGAGACGACGAACCGACGCTTGGAGGGTATTTGGCTGTCTCTCGTATCTTTGAAGGTTTGCTGAAGGCACTGTGCATTACACACTAGTGAGCGATTATCAGGTTGTATGTAAGTCAAAAGTCTTGTGAATTCTTCAAAGTGTTATAAAAGGTTTTTACCCGAAAGGGTTTTTTTCGTATACCGGTTGTCTTTATTTTTAATGCATGGTTTGAAAGATTTATCATACTTAGATGCATGTTTAGGGGCTGAATTAATTGACTCTAATTAAATAAGGTTTAATTGGAAACTTACGAATTAATTTAATCAATTATCACACAGTCGCGTTTTTTTAAAATTGGTATCAGAGCGGGTTATGCTAATTTGTCGCGTATTTCTATTTTTCGCAAAATTGTGTGATATTGATTTTTTTTTTAAATCAAGTTTGTGAAAATTCGCAATTTTTCTTATGGAGCACTTATATAATCAGATGCCTATGTTTGATGGGTCTAATTATGCCTACTGAAAAGCTCGTATGAAATCTATTTTAAAATCTATTAACGAACGTGTTTGGTAGCTTTGTGAAAATGGATGGACCCCCCCCCCCCCAATCACCGTTGATAATATCACCTGTTTAAAACCCGTGTCAACCTAGACTGAAGATGATTATAAAATGTCTAATTTTAATTCTCGTGGTTTGAGTGCTATTTCTGGAGTCGTCACCCCCGACGAGTTTCGCCGAATTATGATGTGCACCACATCCAAAGAGGCATGGGATGTTTTGAAATTGACACATGAGGGTACGAACGCGGTTAAAGAATCTAAGTTACAAAATTTGGCCACCTAATTTGAGACTATCACCATGTATGAGTCTGAATGTTTTGATGATTTTTATACACGTTTGTCGGACATTATTAACACCAGTTTTAATTTGGGTGAGGTGATTGATAACACGCGTGCCGTTAAAAAAAAATTGAGATCTCTTCCAAAACGTTTTGTTCCTAAACTCACTGTTTTGAACTCTTTGGGAAATTTGAAATCACTTAAGTTGGAAGAACTTATAGGAGATCTTCAAACCTATGAGATTGACATATTTCCCAAAATCATTAAGGCTAAGAATAATGGCATTGCTTTAAAGACTCATTTTAAGAAAAAGAAAGAAAATGCTTCTGAGTTTGATTCTGAAGAAGATTTTGATATGGCCTTGTTTGCGAATTTTTTTAAAAAGTTTCTCAAAATGAATAAAGAAAATTCTTCCAACAAAAAGAGATATTTTGAGTCAAATAAAAAGAAAGTGGAGGCCAAAGATAGTGACAAGGAGGATGAGATCAGGTGCTTTGAGTGTGAGGGCAAAGGGCACATAGCAAAAGAGTGTCCTATTAGGATAAGGAGAAAGGGCAAGGAGACTGCTATGCTCGCCACTCTTAGTGATAGTGAGGGTGATGAGGAAGATGAGTCCGATAAAGGTTTAGCACATGTGATGGTTGTCGCTTTTTCTAGTCGTGTGAGCACACCCATTTTATCTCACGAGAGTGCACACGAGAGCGATGATAGTGATTTGTGTTCTTCGAGTGAGGAAGAAAGCGAGGAGGAGAGTGGAAATGAAAGTGAGCTCCAAAAATCTTTTAGAGATTTGTACACCGAGACCTTGAAAACAAAGAAGTATAATAGAGATTTAGGTCGTCGAGTTTTAGATTTGGAGAGAGAGAAGGAGGTTTTGAGAAAGGAGAAGTGTGATTTGACCGACACATTGTCTAGTCTGACGACACGTGTATCACAACTCGAGAGTGATCTCGAACGTGCCAGGGAGGTCAAAGTCATGTTTAAGAACGCACCTAAGAAGGTTGAAAAGGTGGTTCTTAAGGGTAAAGGTGAGAATTTAGGAATAAGTCATAACGGTGCTTCTACTTTCCAATTAGCACCCGAGCCGATTCCCACTTTAGTGATAGATTCACATGAGTCTCACGCTCACCCACCAAGGCGTCCCATTCCTATTAGGAAAGTGTGTCCTATAATTTTTGAGAGAGGTGTTCCGAGGCCTATTTATGTTTGCTCACATTCCAAAAGGAGAGGACACCTTAGGGAATTTTTCTTTAAGTTGGGGTATGTGTCACGTTTTGCTTCTACACGTGTTTCTGATACACATGCACCCACACATGATTCTTTACAAGCTCCCGGAGACTACATGAGAGAGTTTGCACATTTAGGTGAGCAAGTTAAGTTTTTAGTCAAAACTTCACAAGAATTGATGGAGGTTTTTCATAAGTTGTCACCACCTTTGGAAAACCCCTCCGCACCTAATGATTGAGGTTTGACTTGTTTACTAGCATAGGATGATTTTCATGATGATATTATTTGCCTATTGCTAGTATGTATCATTTTTGTATGTTTTAGTTTTTAGGAAAAAATACAAAAAGATTTTATTTTGATAAAATTTTGAGGAAATCCAAAAAGATTTTTGTATTTTGTTTGCACCGTTTATGGATGGACACTTAGGATGACCGAGTCACAACATCATTCCATTATTTTCATGTGACTATTTGATAGTGTTTTGAGACAAGAGGTCAATTCATCCTTGTGCTTTATAATGTTTGGAGTCATTAAGATGTAATTAAGTGTTACTAACTACATGTTTGACTCATGATTTCCTTTATTGCACACGTGGAAGGATTTGTTTGATTATTGTGCTTGTCTTATCACATGTTGATCGGGTGTTTTCACTTCAATCCTGTTCTTAAAACGAACTAAGCGCGATAAAACTTGATAAAAAGTTGTGTCTATATGAACCGTTTTGTGAGTTTGTGTGCTTTGTTTGAAAACGGGAAAGAGCTGTGAAAGGTTCATTTTGCCTTTGCGAATACTAAGCCACCGTTAAATTGGACCTGAAAAATGGAAGAATTTTATTATCCGGGGTCTAAAGAGGTTTAAAAGAGCCCGAAAAATTTAAAGGTAATAAAAAGAAATTCATGCCAATTATGGGCCATTTAGGTTTTTGCACCAATTCTCTAAAGTTTGAGAATTTAGATTACCTCTAAAAAGAAAATATATATGAGAGTGTTTGTTTGTAGAATTAAAACGGGTTTGCACGTCCTTGAAATTCTTAAAAACGCGCTAAATAGTTTTGGACGTTATTGGTGTGGAAATCATTTTGACTTTGATTTGTTGATTTGCATAAGACGATGTCATCTAAATTCAACAATCTTTTCACCTAAGGATACTTTTGATGTTCATTCGTTAGGGGTTCACATATGCATCGTGCACATATGCTTGATTGAGTTGATTTACCTATAGAATGTGTTCACACCTATTCATTCCATTTTCATGACTTGGTTGTTTGAGGTTAAATCCATGGTGTGAGTTTGTATCATGTTTTAGATATTTTACAAATTGTATTTTTTTTTATTTTGTGTAAAAAATTGAAAAATCCAAAAATAGTTTGTGAGATCTTTTTGATATACTCCTTTGCATGCGTGTAGTTTGATCCGTGGTTTCTATGTATTTTTTTGTGAAACTCCATGTTTTGATTTTTTTCTTATCTGTCTATTTGGGGACATCATAAAAAGGGGGAGAAAGAATTATCATGTTATGGGGGAGTTTTTACATTATGGGGGAGATTTGATTTATTAATGCTTTATTCTTATATCATTTCAAACTCGATGCGTCACGAAGGTTTTTGCTTTGTCTTATGTGTGTAGGTACAAAATTGAAGATTGATATGTTGCACACCCCGATGAGAAAAGCTTTGAGATTAGACGAAGATGATTGAAGAACAATTTTGAGGTCTTGCAAATTTATTCATGGGAGGGTAGATTTGTATAGAAATTTTGGTTTTTGATAATTCGGATCTTTTTTATGTATGTACCAGCATAGACATAGGGAGAGATTTGTAAGGACATATTTTCATAGGTCCGTTATCAATTTATTATGTCATATACCGCTACACAGTCGAATAGCATTCAAGAGACATCTACATCAAAGACGGATCCGAATTACTGAAGTTCTTCATCATTCTAGGCTCCGCGAAGTTTACTTTGCTAAGGTTATGTTTTAAATACCTTTACTTTTCACTTAGAGCTTTTGGGAGATTTTTACAAAATATTTTCTAAGTGTAATAGCGGACTTTTTCGTTAAATATTGAGAATGAGTATTTTTTCTAAGTTTTGAAGCGGACCTCGATTTTAATGCCCAGGTTGTTCGCGCGAGATCGGCATGTCTTTCGAACGAGAATGGAAGTCGCGCGATGTCGTTTGAACGACATGGGTCCTTTGTTTGAGCGACATATGGTTCTCGTTCGAACGATAATGTTTTTCGAGGCGGTGCGTTTTTGTATATATACTCATTAAATGGTAATGTTTTCATTAAGACGTCCATACATTTTTAAGAACAGAAACACTGCGAAAGTAGTATTCTTAGGCTTCTTCTTTTAGGGTTTTAATCCCTTTTTTATTTTCAATTCACAAAACTCCCATATGCTTTAGTGAATTGTTTGGTGTTTAAGAACAACTTTGCTTTTGTTCAACCTCTGTGGAGAAGGCATCTCCATCTTTGATCGGTGGATACCGAGCGTAGTCATTCTACGTGTGGACGAACCGAAGACGACGAACCGACGCCTAAAGGGTATTTCGCTGTCTCTCGTATCTTTAAAGGTTTGCTGAAGGCACTGTGCATTACACACTTATGGGCGATTATTAGGTTGTATGTAAGTCAAAAGTCTTGTGAATTCTTCAAAGTGTTATAAATGGTTTTTACTCGAAAGGGGTTTTTTCCTATATCGATCGTCTTTATTTTTCATTCATGGTTTGAAAGATTTATCATACTTAGATTCATGTTTAGGGGCTGAATTAATAGACTCTAATTAAATAAGGTTTAATTGAAAACTTGCGAATTAATTTAATCAATTATCACACAGTCGCATTTTTTTCAAATAAAATTGTACTAAATAAGGATAAAACAGTTGATGTTAAACATAAAGAAATATAATGAAGGTGATGAAAAATAGTTTATGTTAGATCATATTAATATTGCCCCAAAATCTTTGATTATACCGGCAACGAATTTTTTTAAATAAAATTCACTAATCACGACTTATTCCTTTTGGAATGTCTACAAATTACCTCAAATAATAACGAAATCACCAAAACTAACTCAGTTAATGGAATAGAAATTGCAGAGAAACAATAATTGCATATTGACTTTCCACTTTTATCGAATGAGGAGCATAAAAAGGAAACTAAAGGCTACCAACGTGAACAAGAATATGATGAAGAAAAGAAATTGTAAGAGATATTGGTTGTATAAAATTCACTAGGAGGCAATGTAAATTCTCAGAAAAGAAAACCATTCAATAAACTTTTAGGCTCAAAGTATGTACTAAAATCCATATCTTCTTGGTCCAATGCTTCAGATTTATAGGGTAATATGGTTTAGTTATTCACCATTTTATTGTTGTCCTACAAAAAACTATTGTTTCGTGAACCGAAATGAACGTGTGTACTATATAATATCTTAAAATTATAGATAATAAGAGTCACAGAAAATTAAACAAAGAATATCATTTTCATAACCTTTTCGAGGAGGGTGAGTAAATAAAAAATTCAAAACTCATGGTGAGCTATCCAAACCTTTTTGTACCTCCATCCAAACCTATTTAGTAAAATAATTTTATGTAAATATACAAAAAAAAAAAAATCATACACTTTAAATTAAATTTTATATGTATACTCTAATATAGTGTGGTAAAACAAATCAACCAATTGAGATGTTTAGAGTATAAAATTATATATATATATATATAACTACAAATATAATTGTAAAAAAATAGAAATTTATTTTACATAAATAAATTATCATTTCATTTTCATCGAATCTTGAGTATGATAATAATAGTCACCAACCACACCTCTCTCCCCTCGGTTAGATTCAATCTCATTAGTGAACCAAGGCGAGAAAAATCCTTTTGTCTCTATAAACTATCTTTCCATTTCATTTTGATTGCTTCGTTGTCACTGAATCTTGCTTTGACATTTTTTTTGTGAAATGTGAATTAATTAAAATAGGCAAAGCCCCAAAAGTACGACCCAAGTCCAAAGACCAACACAACCAAACAAAAAGCAACAAATTTCCAAATGGACACGCAGGCCCAAAAAAAACAAACAAAAACAACAAAACAAAACATTTAGTCCCACAAAACTAAACAAAATCTCACTACAATAACTAACCCGACCTACAAACAAAACCCCAAGCCCAACAATTCAAACCACTGTCTGGAAAACTCTAGATAAATCTAGACTAAGGACACTTGAAGTGCCTCCAGAAACACCAATGCGAATTCACCAAGCAAACCCTAAAAAAAATGATCTCAAAACTATCAGCGCATCAAACATCTATCAAAACAAACCAAACTTTCATCTTGATGAGATAGAGTATCACTGCAACAAAGAACCCTCCACGAAGAATACTATCCATCCATCTCAATGAGAGGAAGATTATAAGCCACCCATTACGAGGGAACCGGTAAGTATTGATCACGTGGAAGCCTCAGTGAGAGGAAGAATTAAATGGCCCGCAAAGCATTTCATAAGAGTATAAAGATTACAAATCAAAATAATTGCATTCGATGATTTAAATCTAAAGAGGAAAAGTATTTAATAATATCGAGTTACTTTTTATTAAATATGGCTCGTGAAAGTCATATTTTTAATCTTAAAATAATATTTTTCTTCAAAAATGCCAAAACTTGATGGCATTTTGATGGTTTTAAACTTGACTTTCTATTACAATCAGAGTCGATTTTATTTTTTTGCCACTCATTGGGATTTCACTTTGCAATAGATGTTGTTAAATGGAATAAATATTAATGTTATTCAAATTCTAGAGGCATATCTGTTGGATAAGATTAAATCTTGATTATATAATATGTAGGTGGGAGAACATGTCCTTTAATAAAATTTGCAGTCTTACTTCATAAAATTAAGAAACTCTGTTCATCAATGATGATGTAAAACCTGATGAAATTATTATTATAAAATTAATTAGGGAGTGACAAACAAAAAAAACCACAAGTGTATTTCCATACTTCATTATATACATGTTTGGGGAACGCAAAAAAAAAAAATAATAAACATGTTTGGGTAATTATCACCACATTATTTTCTTAAAATGATTTTGTTTTTGTATAAAAAATGACTCTTGATTATTGTTACAGTGCTTCTGTAAATTATTTAAAATGACTTTATTTTTTTTATAATATGATGTCACATTTTATGTTAAGATGGCTCCATCAAATTGTAAAAATAAGTGTATAATTTTTTCAAAAATGTTTGTCACGTTGAGTATTGACAATTTTATCTAGAGCAGGCAAAATGACGCACGACACGATATCACGATACGAACCGACACGAAGTTATAAATTAATGGATGAACCCTTAATGGGTTCGGGTCATATCAGTGCAAACTCGATAAGACACGATAGTTAACGGATCGGGTTAGGGTTGACCCCCTTCACCCGTTAATACCCGATAAAACCCGTTATGGCCCATTAATTTAAGTAAATAAGATATACTTTTTGAGCTTATAAATAATTTATGTAGCATAATATTAATTTAATCATAATGAATTTTACTAAATGAGAGATTTAATAATGTCAATGAATTAATAAGTCTACTTGGGTTAAAAAATGAGATAATATGTCAACTTGTATACAATTCAAAGTAATTCATTATCTTAATGGGTATTAACGAGTGAACACGACACGACACGATAACATAACGAGTCGGATTTGGATATGATTTTTTCACACGTTAAAAAAATCACCCGTTTAGACACGAACTCAATAAGACCCGAACACGATAAAAAACGATACGAACACAACTCGACACGACCTATTTACAGTTCTAATTTTATCTACCAATCAGGTTTTTGCCCCGTTCGGACCCTATTGGGGCGGGCTTGGGATTGATATTTCAAGTTTCACAACGGGTTCCGGGTTGCAAAAATATATTCAAGACAAATTCAGAGTTACGTGTAAAAACCCGCTCTGGTTATACATATCTTAATGAAATAATTATATACAAGTATATTTTTTTACATAAAATACCTTTAGATAAAAGTATATTTAAATTTTACTTATCCATTAATAATCATATAAGTTTGCAATTATAGTGGTGCACATTATTAAAAATATTAAAAAACTAACTTCAACAAAATACATAATTTTACTAAGTGGGTCCGAGTTTCATATATTTGCAAGACTCGTCCCGTTGCCATCGTGTTTAAGTTACACTTTGTAGTTTCTTTTAAATGACTTCAATTTAATTAAATTTTAATCATGTTGTCTCTTGGCTCAATGGTATAAGGATGTAACTGTGACAGTTTTGAGAGTGAATTGAGTTTGGTCCCCAATGCGATTTGTGGAACTGTCAAAATAATGCTTGACCAATGAAAGCCACGAATGAGAATTAGTCCAGGGGTGCTACCAATTTTTTTTTTAATTCAATTTTCTAATCATATGCAACTAAGAAAATATATTTAAAAATGTATATGTGGGGGACTCTTAAAAGTCAACAAGAAAAACGCCGTCTGTGGGAATCGAACCCACGACCACGTGGTTAAAAGCCACGCGCTCTACCAGCTGAGCTAAGACGGCTATATGAATGATTTGCTCAGTTATTATTAACTACTCTTTTTAACCCATTGCTGGCCACTGAAATCAAAGATATATTATTTTGTTGAAAAAAGGCTATGTGCGTTGTAATTGTTTGTTGACATCCAACAAAATTTATGACTCATAAATACGTATTAGGATTAACTAAGATTTAGTCCTTAAATAATAGGTTCTTTGACAAATAGATTGTTCAAACTGCATAAAGTTTTTTAAGCCATTTCAATAATGCCAATTATCTCATATGTTATTTTCATTAAAGCCATTGAGCATATTCCGTCGGTGGCGGAGCCCGAAAAAAAATTCTGGATAGAGATCGTTATGTACAAATCATTGACCAGTTTTGAGAGTTTGGGAGCGAGAGATCTCGAGACTCGGGGGCGGATCCAGGTAGGAACGAGGGGGTGCGGAGGCTCCCCCTTACTTTTCCGAAAAAAATGACCGAGAATTTTTTTTTAGGGGTGTTTTGTATTGAAAAAATTAAGTTCGGGCCCCAAGTCTAATTTTTTTGGGGTTATTTTTAGATTTTTTTACAAATATTTAATTAATAATTTTCACTTCTAGACAATTATAACTCAAATAAAACAAATTCGGATACAATATTACAAATGCACGTAGTATTTTAGTCAAACCACTAAACAACAAAAATACTATCATGTGTGGAGTACATCATGTGTCAATACTCAACACAAATAAAGACACGACACGTATGTATATTAAAAAAAATTGTTTGTATAGTGGGGCACGTATCACATATGTATCGTATCTTTATTTGTATTGAGCACGGACGCGTGGTGCACTTCACACATAATACTATTTCTCCCTAAACTAAACAACAACTTGCAAATTTCTAGAAAACAAATAAATCATAACAACATTAAAGTAAATCAAATATTAAATTATAAAAAATAGCTATAAACTAAAAACGCTAATAAGAAAAATAAACTAACAGTAAATAAACTAAAAACAAATAATAAGTATTGCAAATTTACTCAAATATTTTTGGAAGTTGTTCACAAAAGTTTTAAATTGTGGGTGATGTAGTTAGGGGGGAAAAATCAAAATATTATTAATTTTGTGTCATAACTATCTCCAAAAGTAGGAACTCATGTTGCCGTTTAATAGTAGTATAGATTTGAAATCTTTCAAGATAGGCAAGTGTGATGTCTAGATCTTATATCAAAAAATAATTATTTTGAATATTTAATTCATCTAATTTTCAAAACTAACCAAAAAAATCATAATGACAATATCAGTGCAACCGTGACATTGATATGAAATGTCTCGATATGACAAACAAACGTGATAATATTACATCAACATTAGGTATAACATCAACATTGATGATGACGTGACAATTAATATATAAGCATTTTTGTTCGATTTTAAGTGGAATTGCCCAAAATATTAATGTGGCATCGCCACATCATTACTTGTGCCAACGTAACAATCTACGCTATCATGGAACTGTCACGTGAATTGTGAAATGTGTACGTTTATTGACCTATCCCTCAATTCACGTCACAATAAAAACTAAAAAGTATTTTTAAACAATATATTGAACTTGAAAATATAATAAAAAAAAACCATAACCAATCTAATATGTCTCTTATTTTAACAGGAAAAATTAAAGACACTGGATGTTGAAATACTCACTAGTGTTAAAAAGGAGAAAAGAGGAAAAACGATGTAGCTACACATTATATGAACGTGTATGAAATTGATTTTCAAACTCGTACATACTCAAACTAATAAGTACAAAATAGATCTATTTTTAATTTTAGGTTTTTTCCAAATTGGGAATTATTAGTTATTTATATTTTTACTGTTTGGTCTAATGTTTTCATTATTTCCATTGTTCCGTCTATTTTCAACTTTTGTAACTCTTTGGCATAAAGCTTGCTTTCGCATTGGTTCTTCATTTTCACTTTTTACTGCACTTGTGAAAAAAAGTGTTACAAATATATTACAAATCCTCTCAAAAAGTTTAATTAAACCATCTCCAAAGTATTTTTGCATACTCAAAATGCTCAAATGCCTTTTTATTCTCCCAAGAAGTTGATTTGCTTGAAGGAAATAAGAAAAATAGTGCTTTTGCGCTTGTCGTGGGAAGCGTGAAAAGAAATATTTAAAAAAAAAAATATGTCGAAAATGCACAAAAAACTAGGTTTACGAGACACGTGAAGCACTATAGTGTGACACCCCGCCTAATTAAATACCGGGCGATCACTCCTTTATTAAATTAAATCAAGGTGAACAGTTGGTTAATTCTTAGCATCATTGTCGTAAAATAAAATTTTCCATTTTAACACCCTAAAATAATTAAGCTAAGTGTCAAAACCATTTTTATACATACTTTCCAAATTTTATTTAAAGAAAAAATCATTTCTTTTATTAACAACATTCAATAAGTAAGAATCACACCACATTAAATTCTGCAACATAATCCAATTAATTTAATACATTCGTCAATCGAATGTCAACATACGAAATCTAAAGTCACACATCCAAACTGAATAAATCCCATAGTAACAATACTGGAAATAACTGAAATACAAATGCCCAATAACAACGGAATAATGGAAAGAGCTACACATGCCCAACTAGATGAAAGTACTAAGAGTGGATCCGAATGAACGAAGTCATCTAATCAAGAGACCTGCAACTCCCACCTAAGCTGCAGCGCGTTCCTTCCAAGAGATCCTAAGCAAGACGCCCCTGTGGCTGGGCACCTGTAATACATACATATATATACAAGAGAGAGAGAGAAAAAGAAACGGGTCAGAGCCCGATAGTGTGTTTGATTTAAAATACGTTTATCAAGTATTTAAATTGATACAGGCCAATGCAACAACATATTAGTGCGACACTCTCTTGAGAAATTCTCACCTCTCTTCTAATGTGCACACCTATCGCACTAACCTCCCCAACTGTTTGTATTATCATTTATCGCACTAACCTTCCCAAGGATTTAACTTCTCTTAGCTTACTCGTAATATTCAACATTTACGATTCAATTGTTTAAAAGGGATATTTCAATTAGTAACTGAGAAACGTGTGTGCTCGCGTTCAAATGATCAAACCATATATAAAACCCTTTCAACACAAACAAACCCTAAACATGCAGCAGTATGTGATTGAATAAATAGATAATCTACGCAAGAACATTCAAACACATGCAATTAAGGAAAAATCCCCCTCAGGGGCAAAACCATTTATTTTCACTATAATTTGTAAGAAAACGGCTTACAATCGGATTACAATGAAAATACAAGTTGACTAAGAATTACCCTCGGGTATCGGATTCTGTAGTCGCGGCTGGAATTATCCCTTTCCAGTAGGGCTGCAATGAAGAAGAAGAACAGTCTCCTCCACAAGGGTTGAACAAACCAAAGTTGTGTTCTTGGGTTGCAAAAGGATTCACAAAGGTTTGGCAATGATGTGTGAATCAAAACATGAGTCTTGGGACTCAAAAATATGAAGACTAGATGTATTTGGACTCTCAAATTCGTCTCCTAAAGTCTTGCAAAACAACTCCCCCGAAGTTGGTATTTATAGGAAAAAATATGAAGAGTCCCACGTTCTTAAAACTCTAAAATTCTATCCAGCGTACAAAAAAAACAGCATTCTTTAAGGAATTTTCTCTATCTTCAAAAGGTCATAACTCCTTCACCGTAGCTCGGATTGAGGTGCCGTTTTTTCCAGTATCTTCGTTGCGGCGAGCTCTTCAACTTTCTAGTTGACCAGACCTCCGAACTATGGATGTGAAATTACGAAAATGCCCTTGAACTCTCCTATTGTGCCTTTTTTTCACTGTTTTGACTTTCCTTGCGTACCACTTGCATTAAGTCCCTAAAATCTTGGAACGTGAAGTCATTGAGGCAGATGTGGGACATATTAGTGGAGATAATGCATGCTTGATTCCCGGAATTCGGATAGAGGCCGTCATGTGAGATCGTGAAGAGACGTGCCAAATGTAGCGGCGTACGACATAAATAAATGAAACATTTCGGACATGTGAAAAATGTCCTTACAAATCTCCCCCTATGTCTATGCCGGTACATACATAAAAAATCCGAATTATCAAATATGAAATTGCCTATACAAATATACCCTCCCATGAACCCAAAACTGGAAAAGGTACAAATGAATAGTCTTCATCGTTTGTTCTTTAATTCTTCAGGAATCTCAAAACTTTTCTCATCAGGGTGTGCAACATATAGATCTGCTATCTTCATACCTACACACATGAGACAAAGCAAATACCACGTGACATATCGAGTTTGAAATGAGATAACATGGATATCAATATATGATAAAAATATAAGCAGCATTTCAAAAACTCCCCCAGAATTCAAACTCCCCCATAATATGATAATTCTTTCTCCCCCTTTTTATGATGTCCCCAAATGGACAAATTAGAGAAATAAATCAAATAATCAAGAGCGGGGTGTCACTAGGATAAAAACACACCATGAATAAACAGAAAGCAACCAAGTCAATGATAGCGTAAATGAAGTGGTGTGATCAAATTCGATAGGAAAATCAATGCATACAAACATGACATATGTGCACGATGAATATTGGATATTCCTAGCGAATGAACTCAAATGCTTCATTTGGTGTAAAAGAGTGACAATATAAGATATTGACTCAATCAAATCAACAAATTAAAGCTCAAAATGATTTTCACACCAATAACGTCCAAAATGATTTTATGCTTTTTCAGGACTTTCAAGGAAGTGCAAACCCGTTTAGATTCTCCAACCAAACTCCCTCAGATATTGTATTGAATAGAGGCATTCAAAATTCTCAAACTTTGGAGAATTGATGGTGAAACCTAAGTGGCCCATATTTGGCATGAATTGCTTTTTATTGCCTTTAAATTTTTTCTGGCTCTTTTAACCTCTTTGGACCTCGGATATTAAAATTCCTCCATTTTTAGGTCCTTTTTAACGGTGGCTTTTGCGCAAAGGATAGATGATTACCTTTCGCAGCCCCTCCCCGTTATACAAAAACACACAGTCTCACCAAAACGATTTTTACATGCATTCCAATCTTGTCAAGTTTTATCGCATATTGTACATTGTATAGACAGGATTGAGATGAAAACACACAAGCCAACATGAGATAGACAAGTGCAATAATCAAATATAGCCGTGCATGTGTGCAATAAAGGATATAGGAGTTAAACATGTAGGAAGATATCACTAATTACATCTCAAAGACTCCAATCAATGTAAAGCACATGGATGAAATGATGTAGCCTCTCAAATCTCTATCAAACAGTCATATGGATAAATGGAATGAAGTTGTGACTTGGCTATCTTACATGCTCATCCATAAAAGAAGCAAAATACAAAAATCTTTTTGGATTTTTTCAAAAATTTGGAAAAATAAAATCTTTTTGTGCTTTTCTCAAAATTTTTCTAAAAGGAAAATCTTTTTGTATTTTTTTTTTCAAAAGAAATATAAAAAGCAAAAAGAATAAAACAAAGTTGTACAACAAAGTAATGGTACATATAAAACAGACTAGCAATAGGAAGCATATGATATGAACATGAAGAAGCATCCTATTCTAGACATAGACCAACCCCTCAGTCAACTGTGCAAATCCCTAAAGATTTCCTAAGACTCTCAAATCTAAGGGCATCTAAAGGTTTCGTGAAAATATTGGCTAACTGACGGTCGGTAGGAACAAAACTCAGGGATAGAACTTTCTCTTCAACTAACTGACGAATAAAGTGCTCACGTATCCTGATGTGTTTTGTGCGCGAATGCTGAACTGGATTGTGGGATATGTGTATCGCGCTCGTGTTATCACAGGAAATGGTCATGATGTCCTGTGATATCCCATAATCCTTCAGCATTTGCTTCATCCACAAGAGTTGTGTGCAACAACTCCCGGCGGCTATGTACTCAGCCTCCGCAGTGGACAAAGAGATGGAATTTTGCTTCTTGCTCAGCCAGGAGACAAGAGCAGAACCAAAATAGAAACATCCACCAGAAGTGCTCCTACATCCATCTACATCCCCAGCCCAATCGGCATCCGAGTAGGCGGACAGACGGTCATCGGTATCAAAGGAATACCAAATCCCGTATGAGAGAGTCCCACTTACGTATTTAATAATACGTTTTAGAGCAAGTAAATGTGAATCTTTTAGGGATGCCTGATAACGCGCACAGACTCCAACACTAAAGGCGATGTCGGGACGACTGGCAGTCAAGTAGAGGAGACTACCTATCATACTCCGATATAAGGTTTGCTCTACGTCCTTGCTTGAAGTGTCCTTACTAAGCTTGGTAGTGGTACTCATAGGTGTACGTGCATGCTTAGCGGAGTCTAAACCAAATTTCTTCACTAGGTCTCTAGCATACTTGGATTGGGAGATGAACATCCCATCCTCTAGCTGACGAACCTGGAGACCAAGGAAGAATGTAAGCTCACCAACCATGCTCATCTCAAACTCACTTTTCATCTCCTCCTCAAAGTGGTGAGCATGCTGGGAGCATGTGGATCCAAAGACTATGTCGTCCACATAGACCTGGGCAACCAAAATAGCACCGTCATCTCTCCTGACAAACAACGTCATATCTACTCCCCCTCTCTTGAAGCCACGAGCTAAGAGATAAGAAGTAAGCCTCTCGTACCAAGCACGGGGTGCTTGCTTCAAACCATACAAGGCTTTCCTCAGATAGTAGACGTGCTCAGGGTGTTGAGGGTCTTCAAACCCTTTTGGTTGTTCCACATAAACCTCCTCCTGTAGAATGTCATTCAAAAAGGCACTCTTGACATCCATCTGATACACCTTGAAGCGCAGATGACATACGATGGCGAGCAGAAGACGGACGGACTCAAGCCTCGCAACAGGAGCAAATGTCTCCCCAAAGTCTACACCCTCTATCTGTGTGTAGCCTTGAGCGACCAACCTAGCCTTATTTCGGATTATGGTACCATTTTCATCCATTTTGTTCTTAAAAATCCACCGGGTACCTATCACATTAATCTCACTAGGTCGGGGGACAAGTTCCCAGACATCATTCTTTTTAAACTGAAGCAACTCATCCTGCATAGCAGATATCCAGTGTTCATCCTTGAGTGCTTCTTTATGGTTCTTGGGCTCGACTTTGGACGTGTAGCAAAGATGGCTAACAACGTTCTCTAGTTGAGCACGAGTCTTGACCCCTAGAGTGGGATCACCAACAATGGCAGAAGGGTCATGACTCTTGCGAACCCAAGCAGGTGTGTCCCCTAACACAGGAGTAGGGTCCACAGAGTGTGAGAGAGGAACAGGTAAATCACTGTCAGAACAATCCTCATCCTCACACTGAAGGTTAGGATCAATAACCGTCGGAGGTTCGTCATCTTGCACGGTGACGTTTATTGATTCCATAATCTTAAAGCTCTTCAGGTTAAAAACCCGGTACGCTCTGCTATTCGATGAATATCCTAGAAATATTCCCTCGTCGCTTCGGGAGTCGAACTTTCCTAATTGCTCTTTATCCCGTAGGATGTAGCATTTACTCCCAAAGACACGGAAATATGCCAGGTTGGGCTTCCTGCCAGTCCACAACTCATAAGGAGTGTGAAGTGTGTGTGGACGCAGATACACCCTATTCACCGCGTGGCATGCAGTAGACACTGCCTCTGCCCAAAATCTCCTAGAAACTTTACGACCTAGAAGCATAGATCTAGCCATCTCTTGGATCGTTCTATTCTTTCTCTCAACAATCCCATTTTGCTGAGGAGTTCTCACAGCAGAAAACTCATGTTTGATCCCAAGGCTATCACGGTACAAATCCACCTTTGCTTCCTTGAATTCAGTGCCGTTGTCACTACGTATTCTGTTAATAATGACACCGTGTTGATTTTGCAGGACACGACACTTGGTCGTTAAGAAATCTACAACATCGGATTTCTCTCTCAGAAAACCTACAATGGAGTATCTGGAGAAATCATCTACCATCACGAGGATGTACCTCTTACCACCTAGACTCTCAGTACGAGTGGGACCCATAAGATCCATGTGAATCAACTCCAGAACACGAGAGGTGGTAATGGAATGCAACTTCCTATGAGGACTACGAATTTGTTTTCCCAACTGACAGGGTCCACAAACGGTCGAAGTTGACTTTCCAAGAGATGGTAAGCTACGTACTAGGTCCTTTTTAGATAAACGATTGAGATCTCTAACGTTCACGTGACCTAGACGTTGGTGCCACAGATCCATAGGAGTGATCGTGGCGCTGTTGCAGACAAGTGAGGATGTGGGCTCAATCCCATAGCAATTATCCTCTGTCCTCACCCCTTGCATCAAAAGTTTACCGGCTTGATTGTAGACTTTACACGCGTCCCGGTCAAACTTTACTGCAAAGTTAGTGTCGCACAGCTGGCTAATGCTGAGAAGGTTTGCTTTCAAACCTTTGACGTACAAAACATTTTCTAGCTTAGGAAAACCAGGTAACTCGATAGTACCTCGTCCTATAATGCTAGACTTACTCCCATCTCCAAAGGTGACTCTGCCATCTTGATAATCCTCAAGAGTAGTAAAAAATGAGGCATCACCTGTCATGTGTCTGGAGCACCCACTATCAAAATACCACTGTGAGGTATTATGTGCTTTGAGAGCAACATGAACAACAAAGGCCTTTTTATCTTTCTTAGGCACCCAAGCAGAGATGACCTTTTGTTTGCCTTTGTTGGTTTTAGCTGGAATGTAAGAAGCATTCACTAACGGCGAAGACATCCGTCAGAATTCTTTCATCAAACTCTGAGTCGTGGCAGCTAAGAACTCAAATCGCTCTCTCAGACTAGAAAACTCATCAGTATGACGTGGTGGAGCAGTAGTACGTCGTGTCCGACCCATGCTATAGCAAGTTTCCCTAATGTGGCCTTTTCTTTTGCAATAAGTACAAAAGAGCACTGTCAAAGGCGGACCTCGGTTTGCTTTTCTAGGTCGAACTCTCCTTCGAGGTTTTTTACGGTGACCATAAGGAGTTGTAGTAAACTCAGGAACTGGTCCAGGTGCAATTTGGGATGTGGAGGCACCATCATATCCAATTCCTTGCGATCACCAAAACCTAAAGCGGGGCCGAGGAGCATCTTTCCCATCTTCCCAGATCTGTCCTCGATTTGTACCTTGACTTCCCGTGCTTTCTCAAGATCATGAGTCAGCTGGGCAACAAGGGCTTCAAGTTTCTTCCGAGTCTCCACGGAGGAATGGAGCTGACTCGTAAGACTAGCCACTTGCTTGATCAAGTCCCCTCTCTCTTTCTCTAGAGTACTCTCTCTCTCTCTCTAAACAAATTCTCATTCTCGACACATGTAGACTCTCTCTCTCTCAGGGCGGTGCAGGTGGAGAACTCTCTTTCTCTCGCTTTCTTTAAATCTTCCTCTAGGCAAGTGATCTTAAGAACTAACGCTTTGTTACGCTTTTTAGTTTTAAAAGACTCAGAATATAACTCAGCGTAGGCGCGTTGTATATCACTCTCGCTCTCACTTATGTCATCCTCCCCCTCACTCACATCGCTCTCACTGTCGAGGTGTCCCTGTGAAGCATCATCCTCAACTTCGTGAGGAGAACTAGGAGTGCTCACTTGGCTGGCCATGAATGCGGTGAAGTTACACTCATGCGGTGACTCATCTCCAGAATCCACCGTCTCGACCTCACTGTCGTCACTAAGGGTAGCATTAAGAACAGCTTTCCCTTTCTCTCTATTCAGACGATTGGCACACTCAAAAGCTCTATGACCCCTACCATCACACTCAAAACATCTCTCACTTTCTTTCAGAGGAGGATTTTTGGAAACTTTTTCATTTTTCTTTTCAAACTTATTTTTCTCAAATTTCTTTTTATCTTTAAAATTGCCATTTTTCTTAAATTTGAGAATCCTCTTGAATTTTTTTGCGAAAAGAGCCAAATCATCTAAGTCAAAATCGCACTCAGAATCTGACGTGTCAGTCTCTCTCTTTCTAGATGACTCTACCCTCTTTCTAGCTGACCCCTCACTCCTTCTCTCTTGGGCTTTAAGAGCAATTCCCTTATCTTTAGATTTAGAATTTTTAGGGCACATATCAATTTCATAAGTTTGCAAATCTTCTACAAGTTCTTCCAATTTTAGCGTATTTAAATTACCCATAGAATTTAGCACAGTGACTTTAGGGATAAAACGCTTAGGCAAAGAACGAAGAATCTTTTTAACAACTCTAGCATTCGGAATTTTTTCACCAAGATTAAAACTAGTATTCACAATGTCAGAAAGTCTAGCATAAAATTCATCAAAGCATTCAGAATCATGCATGGTGATTGTTTCAAATTGAGTTGTCAAGTTTTGCAACTTAGACTCTTTCACAGCATTAGTTCCTTCATGGGTGAGTTGTAAAACATCCCATGCCTCTTTTGACGTGGTACACGTCATTATGCGTTTGAACTCATCAGGTGTGACAGACCCAGAAATAGCAGTTAGACCCTTAGAATTAAAAGATGACCATTTAATTTCTTCATCAGACCAAGAAATGTCAGGTTTCAAGTTGGTCACATTATCAACAGTCACGGTGGGAGGAGTCCACCCTCGTTCAACCAAAATCCAGACACGTTCATCAATGGCTTTTAAAGCCGACCTCATACGGGCTTTCCAATAAGCATGATTTGTCCCGTCAAAGACAGACATTTTATAATATGACTTCTCCATTTGAACACGCACTTTTTCAAAAATCAATTTTTTCAGAAAATTGATATTTTAGAAAAATTTTGCGGAAAAAAAAGGAATACGCGATAGATTAGCGTAACCTGCTCTGATACCAATTTGAGAAACGTGTGTGCTCGCGTTCAAATGATCAAACCATATATAAAACCCTTTTAACACAAACAAACCCTAAACATGCAGTAGTATGTGATTGAATAAATAGATAATCTATGCAAGAACATTCAAACACATGCAATTAAGGAAAAATCCCCCTCAGGGGCAAAACCATTTATTTTCACTATAATTTGTAAGAAAACGGGTTACAATCGGATTACAATGAAAATACAAGTTGACTAAGAATTACCCTCGGGTATCGGATTCTGTAGTCGCGGCTGGAATTATCCCTTTCCAGTAGGGCTGCAATGAAGAAGAAGAACAGTCTCCTCCACAAGGGTTGAACAAACCAAAGTTGTGTTCTTGGGTTGCAAAAGGATTCACAAAGGTTTGGCAATGATGTGTGAATCAAAACATGAGTCTTGGGACTCAAAAATATGAAGACTAGATGTATTTGGACTCTCAAATTCATCTCCTAAAGTCTTGCAAAACAACTCCCCCGAAGTTGGTATTTATAGGAAAAAATATGAAGAGTCCCACGTTCTTAAAACTCTAAAATTCTATCCAGCGTACAAAAAAAACAGCATTCTTTAAGGAATTTTCTCTATCTTCAAAAGGTCATAACTCCTTCACCGTAGCTCGGATTGAGGTGCCGTTTTTTCCAGTATCTTCATTGCGGCGAGCTCTTAAACTTTATAGTTGACCAGACCTCCGAACTATAGATGTGAAATTACTAAAATGCCCTTGAACTCTCCTATTGTGCCTTTTTTTCACTGTTTTGACTTCCCTTGCGTACCACTTGCATTAAGTCCCTAAAATCTTGGAACGTGAAGTCATTGAGGCAGATGTGGGACATATTAGTGGAGATAATGCATGCTTGATTCCCGGAATTCGGATAGAGACCGTCATGTGAGATCGTGAGGAGACGTGCCAAATGTAGCGGCGTACGACATAAATAAATGAAACATTTCGGACATGTGAAAAATGTCCTTACAGTAACCAAAGTTCTCATTTTGACTTTATTAATCAATAAAGTTTTCCAGTGTCATATTATACTTTCTCAACACAAGTATTTATAATTTGAGTTATCAACCACGTCCTACATATTACATCACAGTAAACAGTTCCAGATTTCAGAATTTCATATATGTTAACCACTTGTAAAATATATATAAACCATAACAGCACCCCAAATAAAACTATGGTGCGGGCATACTCTACTATCCAAACCCCATATCACTCACATTAAGGGGAATACAAATTCGGAATCACTCTCGAATTGTATTAACACATACTCAAACAATCTTGAGACGAAGTATAGATTCCCAGTCTCGTAGGACCGTCTGAACTATCACTGCGATAGCCTGTACCAAGGATATCTATACACAAACAAAATGAGGCGAAGAATAGATTCCAAGTCTCTAAGAGGATGGCACATGCCTGCGTCTCTTAGGACCGTCTGAACTATCATATCACTAGCCTGTACCAAGGATATCTATCTTTTAGGGTACAAGTCAATATCCCCCATAAAGGTCCCATCGAGATAAGACTGTCCCAGCGCGAAAACCTCAGGGATAGCAAGTAGCGTGGGCATGATTTTCATACATAGATAGTATATGCATACACAATCATATAACTATACTAATATTACCATATCAATAATGGGTAACTCCTCAATTCCCATACTTACAACATTTGTATTTATTTCTCATTATTTAGTTATCACGTATAACCATTCACATCTTATTTTAATTTGAGGAACTTTTTCCACTTACTACATAACGCTTCATGGATTCTATCCTCCCAATTATAAAATTCAGTAGGTATACACATTTGTCCCAAAGTAACTCTCTTATGTGTCTCTCTCTTTAAATTATAAATTTACCGACCCATATGTAATTATCCCAAAATACAATCTTTGCCCGACATCAAGGGTCCCAAAATCTATTCACATGTCTTACTGGTCTTCCCTATCTCCCAAAAACATTTTATTAAGGATGCCCAAGAATTATTTCACAATAAATCGAATTTAACTCATTTAAAAAGAGAAACAGGAGTCTGCCAGGAGGGGTCGATCGATCGAGGTCTGGGGCTCGATCGATCGAACCTTCGATCGATCGAAGCTCTGGGCTCGATCGATCGATCAAGCAGGTCTGCGAAATCTGCAGAATTGCAGTTACGGGTTTCATCTCCAAACTTACACCAAATCCATATTTTCTAATCCCAATCGTCCCAGAATTGATACTTCTAACCTTATATCATCATATCAGGTATTTTCAACGTAAAACATATCATTTTACATCACTAAACATGGATTAATCATGCCATAATTCATTTAAAACTCAAGAACCCTAAAAATCTCTAACTCATGATTCTAATCTGTTTTATCCCAGAATTTCTTTCTTATTTACACCAAAATTTCGTGGGTTATCTTTCTACATCACAAGAGACTTCCAGAATAAGGTTTAAGTCTTTACTACATGCAAATTCCTATCACAATTTGGGTTTTCTTCCATATATTTCATCCCTAATCATTCCTAAACTAATATAGAAATTGCACCAACGAAAATAGCAAGATAAACACTTGCCTGGGATTTTTGACGTTCTGATTTGCAGATGTTCTTGGTGTGGTTGCGTAGCCCGTTGCGCGATCTACGCGTTGGTGGTGGTTGTGGTGCAAACGGATGACTTTTGGGGCCTTGGATTGCCTTGGAAGCTTTCTTCTTCCCTCTCCTATGGCCGTCACTTGTGTTTGAGTTTTCTAACCCTATCTGACTAACCTAAATGGCTGATATATGTTTCTGATTTTCGTGGGTATAATTACCCAAAAAGGTAAAATGTCCAAAACGCCCTCCCAGGGTACCAATTAGGCCTAAAAACGCCCCGAGACCCAAACTAAACCCCCGGGTACACTTTTCTGACTATCTCGACCCTTCCAAATGCATTGGCGCACTCAAAACGACCATACGAACAACTTATAAAATATTCTCTTTTTTTATTTATCAATAATTAGTCCCGACGCGACACGGACGCGTCCCGACTCAAATTTTCAAAATTGTCATTTTATTCACTCGTGACATTCAACATAATCAATATCATATATTACTTTGATCAATAGTAATATTCAATAAATTTTCCATAATTACTAACTCTCGTCACGTTAATAATCATGACATAATAAATTTCCGAATTTTTATTAAATAATTATCTCACATTAAATTTAATAAATCCCCAAATTAATATAGCATAAAAATACGGGGTATTACATATAGGAGCCTAGTTTTATGACATCCGAGTAAGCATTTTGCAACCAATTTTACTTATCCGGACAACTTTTGCAAATATGACAACGGCTTTAAAGAACTAAAAAACAAAATGGGTCAGCAAAATATTGTTTTGAAAATATGTCACACAACTTTGGAGGTGGTCTAAGATCCCGAAGTACAATTAAAAAGGTGAAAATAATCCCCAAATTATCCACAACTTTTGGCATAAAGTATAAATGGACCGAATTACTAAACTTTAGATGCAAATAACCTTTTTCCTTTTAAGCCAACGATAAGCATGGCACAACACAAGCCCCTTGGTCTCATATACAAGCTAATTCTAACTATTAAGTTAGTGAAATATTAGTTACCACTTTCAGCAAAAAACTTGTCATCTACTACGAGTTATACACAAGGAAAAATACTTGGTGGGGTTTCAAAATGTTTGATCTAGGTCTTAAAAATAAACTTATTGGACATACGTGTGTTCCATGTGCAACTATCGGGTATAGAAATATTGAGAATGTATTTGAGAAATGATAATCGTCATTATAAATTTTGTTTGAAAAAAAATGTGAAATTTAATGTAGGAGATATCTTAACATAAATCGACTCATTTATACTAATTCATGTTTACTATATGTATGTAGTTAATGTCGAAATGGAGATCATAAGTAGTATAATCTTTCTACAAACAAATGTCTATAAGTAATCGATATGGAAATTAAAAGAAGTAGAATCTCCATAAAGAAATATCTCGAAGTGAAGTGTAAGAAAATAAATTGCTTTAAGAAAATATTAATTTATCATCCATGACACAAATTCTTGTTATTTTTTGACCACTTGACAACCAATTTCTTATATAAAAAATACACAAAGAACATATATTGCATTACTTATTGTATCCTACCATAGGTACACAACCTAAGGGAGGGTATGTTACAATCATCTTAAATTTACTCTCCAACTTGTTATAAAAATGAAAAAGATATCTTAATAAGATATAGAAAGTCTTGAAATGACGTGATATTAGGCTATAAATTTTTGCTTTCCTAAAAGTGAAGCTAATATTTTCGTTTCGAAAGCAATTAATATGTTAATGAGTTGATCAATAGAACCACCAATGTTATCTACTTTATAAATTCGTTATTTGTCCAATTGGACACAAGGCCGGCGCTATAGTTTTCAGGGCCCTAGACAAAAAATCAAAATGAAGCCCTTTTGTATAAAAAAAATCAGATTAAAGAAAATGTATTCTTCTCACATTTTTCGATGCAAAACCAATTTTCATATAGCAAATCAATTTTAGTATACTAATATCTAATCCCATTACTAGAATTCTCATCAAAATATTTTTTTCTATAAATATTACGTTTTTCACGAAATACGGGTTCAATTTTCATTTCTTTAGCAAAATCTATAGACTTCTTCACACAACACAACAACAAGTGTAATTTGCTAGTAGACATATTCACGCAACACAACAAGTGTAATTTATAAAAACATAAATTAATCACGCAACCACAAGATTCTCAATAATATTGACAAATCATATTAAAGAAAAATGCTAAAGAGGAATAATAGAACCTGATTTGAGTGCCAATTTGAGAGTAATCTCAAATTTTAATTTGTAAATGCCCAAATAACAAATTGGAATCTATGAAAAAAAAACACAACACAAATATTAGTAATAACACAAACAAATTTATATAGTGGGATGTAACAAAGCAAATGAATAATAAATATATACTTACACAAACAAGCTCCAACCAATCTCCAATTAAGCCATAACTTTTTAAAATTGAAGAAATTGAAACCCTAGATTTTAACCCTTATTTTGATGAGGTTAGTTCAAGAAAAAAAAGGGGGGGGGGGGGGGGGGGGCAGCGGCGGCTAAGGGTTTTGGGGTGTGTGGGTAAAGGAGAGGTTTATTCTTGCTTTGGTTAGTAGAGAAAGAGAGTAGTGTGAGTGAGAGAGAAGAGAGGAAGAGAAGAAGAGTGAGAGAAGAAAGTGGGTGAGATAAATGAGAGAGTTATGGTTAGAATTGAATAAATAAGTAAATGGGTTGGGTTGGGTTATGATGGTGGGTTTATTGTAAGGGTTTATTTTTTTGTGTGTGGGTGGATTATTATGTTGTTGTCGAGTTTAGTGTATATGTTTATTTTAAATAGAACAAATTTTATTTTTGGAGGGCATTTTTTAAGTGATAACTCTAATTTTTTTCATAACTAATTTTTTTAGGGGCCCTTTTTTTTTACAACTAATTTTTTTTAAACCTAATTTTTTTTATACCTACTTTTTTTTATACCTAATTTTTTTTTTCGGAAGGAGCCCCAATTAATCTGGGGCCCTAGGCGGCGGCCTAACCCGCCTATGCCTAGAGCCGACGGACATAAATTAAATAAACAACAATACATATAAAACGTGAAATTTGTTTTCCCCAAAACTATTCTAGTTTCTTTTTACCTCAAGATATTCTCAATTCAATAAAAGACAAGAGAATATGCATATATAAGATATGTAGAGAATAGGAGCAAATGTTAGATACGACACAAAATTAAACAAATACACCGCGTTGAGTGCTTTAGACACCAAATTGTGGCTTGGCTTACGCCAGATAAAATTATGTATCATATTTGTCAATTTTTCTTGCCGTGATTTTAATCGTATAATAAGCGCATGCTATTTTTAATTAAGTGTAAAATTTATTAATCACGTTCAATGGATGGTGTTCTTTTCAAGTAATGGAACCATCAATATAATTTGCTTTCTAAATTAGTTCTATATTTAGAGGGGAATACACTAAATAAGTAGTATTACATATAAAAGTGTTACTTGTTTCCTTAAAAAAATTCAATCCCTTTAGATTGTCAATTCAATTGGGCACATCCCATATGATATAGAAATTATCTTCAGAGCTTACTTAAATTGTAATGAAAGGAATAAGTTGGAGGGTATGTGGTGTAGAGAGTGATAGAAAATAAATGCATCTCTAATATGTATTTATCGTTGTTGCAACTCCTTTTTCATCAAAATTCTCTTGAACCTACAAACAAACCCAAAATATGCATAGGGTAAGTAAGGGTGTCAATCCAAATCTAAGGATGAAACACAAAATATGTGAAGACAGAAGTGTAAAATTCATTTGCATTTTATTATTATTATTTTTTTTTTGCTTTTTCAATATTAAAATAATTTTTAGATGAAAGTGAAATAAGACTACACGAAATGAAAGATCTAATTACTAACTAGAAAGTGAGAGAAGAAACTAAGTAAATCTAACTAAATAACAATATAAAATATGAGATGAGTGAGGAAATAAAAGTGAGAACTAACAAGGAATAGGATGACACCATATATTGTAGTTAATCAAAATTAATTAATTGATTAAAATTAATTATCCCAAGTTAGTATCAAAATCACAAATCAACTCTCGTTACAAATGTAATTTTAATGATAACATTTAAAAAAATTAAATTAACACTCCTACAACTCTAGAAAAGTAGATTTAAACATCATTTAACAAATTACCCGCTAGGATAGATTTACCAAATTAGTTTAAATCATAAAATTAAGTTTATAGTTGAAATTAAAAGAATAATACCACACTTGAGAAACCCCTATCTCTAGTTCGAATCCAAAATAAATATTATAACTAGATCGATTTTCTCTCGAAAATCATTTACCCTCTCTCAAGACGTAAATTAAAATGCAAGAGTACAAAGTTAATCATCAAGGGGACATTTAATTTAAATTAATTAATTAAATTAGGATTAACATCAAATAATGGGTCACCCCACCCCTAAAGGGGATTTAGCCTAACATGATATCAACCATGATAAACAAACATTCAATAGACATTTAATATAAAAGAGTAGAGAGAAGAAAAATCAAACCAATCTCTTAAATTCAATTAACTTCCATTCTTGAATAAGAAGCATACAACCCTCCAAGTGAGCGATCAATAAAAATATAAATGAAAAATTCACTCAAGTTGAATCTCACAAATTTAATTTCACACTAATCTCTAAAATAAAAGAAAATTAAAATTAAAATAAAAACTACTCTAAAAAAAAAAAAAAGTATTTCTTAATTTTTTTTTCTAAAATCCTAGATGATCCCCAAATGAGCTTTGGGTCTTCATTTATAGGAGGGATATGGAGCACGGGGGGCACAGTTGGTAAAATGGGCTAGGGGTGTATGTGCATGGGGGTGTGTAGGTGATAAGTTGGGGGTAAAATGGGAATTGGGTTAAAAGGTTTTAGTTGGGGGTTAATTTGGGAAAAAGGGTTAAAAAGGGGTCAAATACATGTGGTATTTTTGGCTTATTTTGTCTTTGGTTTTGTTTTGGGATTTTGGGAGCACGATTTTGGCTTGGGTTAGAAATGGGTTTGAACGTAAACGACAAAATGGGTTTGAACGTAAACGACAAAATGGGTTAGAAATGGATTTAAAAATTCGGGTTTATCTCGCTGGGAGGTCCCGGGTAAGGAGGGTCAGGTTGAGGAGTTGTATTAGTAATGGAGGTTTATGAGAGAGAAAATGGGTGAGAGATGGGAAAAGGTGGGTTAAGGTTGAAGATGATGAATAGTGAAATGGTGGGGGAGTTGATTTGGTGTGGTGAGCTGTAGGGGTTTAGTATGTGGGTTAAGGTGAGTTGTTTGGGTCAATTATTGTATAGGGGATTAAGGTGTGTCTAGTACAATGTGAGCGAGGTGTAGGTAGGGGTGTTCACGGGTCGGTTCGGGTCGGTTTTGGACCCTAGTTCAAACCGAACCGATCGGTTCGGTTTTGGAAAAGGTCAGACCGAAACCGAACCGACTATGAAAAAACCCGTCGGTTTCGGTTCACGTCGGTTTCGGTTCGGTTCGGTTTCGGGTCGGTTTTCGACGGTTTCATGTTTGGGCCGGTTTTTTTAAGGGCGGTTTTCGGTTTGGGTCGGTTTTTAAAGGTGGGTAATGGTTTTTGGATATAAAAATATAAGTTATTTAGTTTTTTTTTAATATATATATTGGTTCGGGTCGGTTCGGTTTGAGTCGGTTTTTCCCACGTATAAACCGACAACCGAACCGACATGGTCGGTTTTTTATATCTGTAAACCGTAGGCCGAACCGGGCTAAAAAAAACCGGCGGTTTCGGTTCGGTTCGGGCCGGTTCGGTTCGGTTTTCGGGTCGGGCGGTTTTTTTGAACACCCCTAGGTGTAGGGAGTGTGTTTAATTTGGACCCTTAAAATAACTATCTAATTAAATTAAAAAATTAAATCCTAATAAAATAAAAATCAAAACGTTAATAAAAATAAACTAAGAAACATAGAAAAATAAATTCTTAATAAAACTTATCCTAATAAAAATAAAATAAAAACTAAAAATCAAAATAAAATAACACTAGAAAGAAATATAAAAATTGCAATTAATTTCTAAAAATCCTAAAAATATAAAATCGATAAATAAATGAAATTAAATTCCTATAAAATAAAACTCAAATAATAAAAATAAAAACTACAAATCAAATAAAAATAAAACCTAAAGTCCTAAAAATATAAAATCTAGTAGAACTAAAAATAAACTACTAAAGACTAATCGTAAAAATTATAAAATAAAATAAAAATAAAGACTAGAATTAAAAACTAATAAAAATTAAAATTAAAAATAAATAGAAAATAAATTCTAGAAAATTCTAAATAAATAAAAAATAAAACCTAAAAATTAAAAATAAGCATCTAAAAAATATATAAAAACACAAACTAACGCACATGAGGTTTGTGTGAAGGTTTGGGCTAGGTTAGGCTTGAGTAAGGTACGTGACTGGGGAATTAGCTCCATAAATCGCACATTTGCCT
This sequence comes from Sambucus nigra, assembly GCA_949130495.1. Taxonomy (NCBI): domain Eukaryota; kingdom Viridiplantae; phylum Streptophyta; class Magnoliopsida; order Dipsacales; family Adoxaceae; genus Sambucus; species Sambucus nigra. The sequence continues at coordinate 840,890,819 of OX422207.1, read as the reverse complement.
TGAAATAAGCATTTGAACTTCGCAAATGGCGATCAAGCATGCACATTAAACAATTAAGCATATAAGACCCAATTTGCCGAGAATTAACAACTAACTTGTGGGTGCTTATCAAAGAGAACCCAAAAGTCAAGTGTAAGATGTGAGTGAAGAGAAATGGCCAAATAATGAATAGATAATAAAGAAGTGGGCTTATAAAGGGCTATTAATTATATGAGTTAATGAATAATGGTTGAATGAAAATTATTTTAATTTTAAAGGGTATAAACGTTTAAAGTGGCATATTTAGTTTAAGACACATTTTAGGTTGGTATGAATTTTTGTATTTTAAAACCAACAAGGATTTAATATTTTGATTCAGATTTAGACCACTGGATTTATGTGTTTCTTTCGCACCTAATATTTGTTAGGACAAATTTTTGAATCGAGTCAATTTGTAAGTAGTGGTTTTATTTCGTGTTTGGACACAACTTGTTTGACTCATAAATTAGGACTTGAGGTGTTTATCCTTCAATCCTATGTGTAATTAAAGACTAAGTGGCAAAGCTCATCATCAAGGTTACATTGTATTGCATGCTGATTTTTCATCTTTATCATCCCAGGGATCTTAATGATGGTATAAATACATATATGTGTTTTGTCTTGCGTGTTCTGGGAGAGACATGGTGGGACACCACCCATATCTTCCATTTTGGAGATGGGTGATGATGGTGACACCAACCAGGGCCGGTCCTGAGATTGATAAAAATTGATAAGGCCCCCGTGCAAAAATTATAAAATAGGCCCATTTTACCTGTATTGATATAAAAATGGGCCCTCAATATATAAGTAATAATAATTAATCAACGGGAGGCCCTGTGCGATCGCTCACTTAGCACATGCTCAGGGCCGTCCCTGACACCAACGAATGTCTACCAGATTCTAGGTCTATTATATGGGGGGAGCACACATGGTGGTGGACCATTCTTTGCATTTCACGAGCGAGGTAATAGAGGCGGTGTTGGGGCTTGTAGAGTGAGTTGGCTTGGGTGAGTCGGTGAGTGTGGAAAATTTAAAGGAGGATTTGATGGGTCGGTTGGTTGATGTGATGAACACATAGTAAGTGAGAGATATGGCGTGTCCCTTCATGCTGTTCTTGCTGGGAACCAACTAATTGGTGAATAATGAAGATGACACCGACTTATGGTTTATGCGTTTTCTACGGGACTTCACCCTCATTAGTTAATATGATTTGGGAAGCTGGACACTCACGTTGCTCTATTCCTTTTTGGATGCCTTCAATCGTTATTACAATCCCACCTTCACAAGGGTGTCGTATCTCTTGTAGGTATTCTTATTTTTGTGCTTTTTAATTTTCTTGCATTTTTTTTGGAGTTTTGTTATTTTTTTAAAGTTTTTCCTATTGTTCATGCATTTTAGGTATGCTTATTGAGGTGATTAGGGATAAAGTTATTTTTCAACAACTTTCAGAAATTCTAAAATTAATCAAAAATAATTTTTCAACAATTGCAATATTGGTCCTCTGAAACAAAGTCCACCTGGGTCTCTAAAATAATCATCCATAGAACAAAAACATGAAAGATGTGACGGATCGAAAATAAACATGAAGAAAAGAGAGAGAAATACTTTTTATAATTTTTATCGGGAAGGTTGTGATGGATCACAAACGTGAAGGATGTAACGAGCTAATGGTTGGGATTTTTGATGGATTATGATGTAGTTAGGTTGGAATTAGAGAGAGTGGGATTTCGACAGTGAAGTGATCTCATTGATGATGAGGGAAGATTATTGGGAACTATTAGTTTTTGAAAGTGCTGGAGGAAAAAGAGAGAGATATGATTTGGCATTAAGGTAATTTTATTAAAAGAATAATGATAAACTTATCGAATGTCAACACCGGGTTAACACCGGTTGCCAAAACTCACTTCCAGCTAAACTCTCTTTCACTATGCATTGATTTCCCATATTTTTTTGTTTTTTTTACCTTTGTTTATTTTTCCTTTTAAACTATTTTTAACCTTTGTTTATCCATTGACTCAACTTTCCTCTTATAATTAAAAAAATGAATTGACTAATTATTGATATCAAAATTTGGAAAAAGTATTTAGAGATTGATCTTAACTTTAGTTATCAAAACTTATAATCACAAATAAATAAATAAATAAATAAATAAATAAATAAATAAATAAATAAGGATACAGAATAGAAATGGTGTAAGAGACACAAGAGTTTTATATGGTTCAGCTTTGGGAATAAGCCTACATCCGCGAGTATAGCTGGTTAGGGTTTATATTGCTATCTATGGGATACAATTACAAGGTGTTATTGTGTTTTAAAAAACTTTCCCCTTTAGCTATGGGGAAATGGTGTATTTATAATAAGTATGAAGTCAAGAGGTGCAATGCCTTTATAGATTCAAGCACTTACACCTTTACATGATAATAGACAGATGGGTATCCGTTCACGTGCCTAACAAGTACTGGTAACAACTAGGTGTGATCTAGAGTGGTAGGTCTCAGGGTAGCGTTAACAGGTGCCACTGTGTTATTGGCCCACGTGGTTAAATAATTTTAACCTACACCAAAACCCCCAATACTTTATACTTGAGGATTTGTTAAAAAAATGGAGTATTTGTTCAAAAAGATGCTCGATGCTCAAAAAGGTCGAAGGTTAAAGCCGACCTTCTGGACTTATAGATATTTCAGTGTTGTATTAGAGAGGTGGAACTTTTATAAATAACTTGAAAAACTGCAAATTGCCAGAGGGAACGCTAGTCCTTTTGCTATCTTGGGATTTGAGAAGCTGTCAAAATTTAAATCGTTTGGTTTAATTAATCATTTCAAATCACGAATATCAAGAGCCTTCACTGTATCTATAAAAGGTTAAGTTTCCTTCCATTTTTTTCACCTCAGCATTCTCAAACTCCCTTTCTTCTATTATTGCATTTTCTTTTTACTGCTTGAGTGTTTTCCATTGCTATAGTGGCAATTATAAGACTTTCCTCTCCCTCATCTTTTTCTTTGTGAATTGGTTATGATGGTTTATTTTATTGATGAAGGGTCTTTAGAAGAGTTTTAAGGAAAGGAGGAAAATTCTAGAATGGGTAACTGTGGAAATGGTGTCTGGGCCCTGTGATTTATGTGCATGAGATGAGGGTCACTAATTTCCCAAAATATTTATAGCTAAATGTGGAACCACTTTTTCCCCCAACAATTTATTTTTGGAGTTTTGTCAATAGTTTCCCACTATGGAAGGTTAAAAAAGGCTAGTAGTTATCACTACTGAAGAAACCAAGAATATTACATCTCAATTTAAGGGATTGAAATGAGATCCTACTATCCAACAGGAATTGGTCCACAAACCCAGGCTAACCAGGCCTTCGCTGTGTCTCCCTTTGTCGTAGTGAACCCTAGTTTGGCTAGGCGTTTGATTCATTCTGGAGTATTGACTGCAGACAGGTCGGCTACTCCTCCCCTTTGCAGGGAAAGACTACTGGAGAGGGAAAACCAAAACTTAGCTCTGGTAATTGATTACAGAGACTTGAATTTTTTAATTTGTGCACTTCTTTAATAATTTATGAGATTGCCTTGTGCTTGTACTTTTTGCATTTTTTGGTCAACTATGACCAACTGTTGAGTAGGGATGGTCAGTTGAGGGCATCATCCACTGATGTTGAAGAGGCCTTTAAAGGCTTAGAGAGTTCCGTGGATGCCACTAAAATGGCCCATAAGAAGGACTAGGAAAAATGGCAAGGTCTTATGAAAGAAGTCGAAAATCAAAAGGACACTAAGAAAACAACTGTTAATTATGTCATGGAGATTGCTAAAGAAAAGAAGAAGTTGTAGGAACTAAAAGATACGGTGAAGAAGGGTAAAGAAGATGCCCTCATCAGGGGTTGGGTTTCTATTGCTTCCCTCTAAATTGAATACATAAAGTAGGTTTCCTTCAGGGAGATATGGACATTGGATTTAAACTAGGTCAGCACTGCTACTGACTCTAAAATCTTCTAGCAGTATAACCCTGGCACTCCTCCCAACATCGATGAAGAAATGGGGATAAAGAAGGTACTATAGAATCTTAAATGATGCCAGAAGCTTCTGTGGTGGCAGTCCCTTCAGCATAAGAGGAGGCTTAAGGTAAGGATATTGTGTTACTTCTTGGCTGACTGGTAATTTTTTCTTTACTTTTATAAGATTTGATTCCCTTTTTGAAACCCTGAATAAGATCTTATGAGTTATAACCTTTCTTTTCAATAATAATAAAACTATGTAGTGGATTCTCATATTGTTATTTTAGAAATTGTTGATCCATTATTCTGCTTATAGTCTTGTTTTTCGGTTTAACTCTAGAAGATATGCCATAATAACTTCAGAGAGTGATATGTATCGAAAAAGTGTTCGATTATTTGGCATTGGTCATAAAGATTTGGATGAAGCTGATCTAGAAAAGTTATTTGATTTAGATGCCTCAAACCAAGTGATGGAAGCTTATCTTCATCTTCACAGACTCTTTGACCAACTAGTGAAAAATAATGCTGATTATTATGAAATGATGGAGAAAATATAGGAGGGCTATAAGGCTTCTCTCGCTAGCCTTCACACTGATTATGAAGCAAAGTATAACTTGTTGAGCACTTGGCATAGTTTTAATAAGAAGCTTCAACATATTTCTTTAGCCTATTAAAAGAAAGAATTACTATTGAATCTTGAAGTGGATAGTGCTCGGGAGGTGGCTTGCCTGTTAGAAAAGGAGAATAATGCCCTTAGGAATGAATTATTAAGCCTAAAACTCTCCACGGGGGTATGGAAGATAAAGGTTCTTCTTTCTTAGAAAAGGAGAATGCCCGGTTAATAGAAAAACTAGAAATTTTAAAGAAAATTAAACATAGCTAGTTATCTAAATAGATGGTGGTATCTCGACAAATTATGGAGGAAGAGAAGACCAAGAAGACCTTAGCCAATCAGGAAGCCTTAATTAAGAGTAAGGATGTTTCTATTAAGAAACTCACTAAGAAGGTTGATCGGCTAAATTTCCATTTGCACAATCAGCCCAGGGAAGTTTGGATGGATAGTTACGATGAAGCTTTGACTCACTTAGACAATGAATCGAATCAAGGCCTCAAGGAAGGGTAGAAATGGGGCTAGTTAAACGTGTTATGGTTTTAAAAGTTTCTAAAATAAATCAATTGTGGTAATATCATGGTTTTGCTGTGTTGGATTACCCTAATCCTCCCTTCAAAATTAATGTTGATTGGATCCCTACTGATGCGATTCCTCAGAGCTTGGTTAGAAAATATTTAGGTGATTTTGGACTACATGATAAAGACACTAAGGTTCATCCCCAGTATCTGGAAAATAGGAAAAGCTCAATTGGTCATGGTAGGCTGAAAGATTTGAGGTCCACCGTTCTACCATTGCTCTCGATGTTCCTCTTGTAGAAATGAATAAAGCTCAAGGGAAACTCCCTACCAAATGAGACTATTTTTCATTTGCTATTATAATGTTTATTTTGATGATTAATATGTAATGAACTATTAAGATCCTTTGAATAAAATATTTTTGTTGGCAAACACATATTACTTATGTATTTGGAGTATTCAACAGTTAAATATTTTGATTAGATGGTCGACCGCTGTTGTAGCTGACTAATCTGCTTGACTTGTTTATGTTTTAGGACGAACCTGATTTATCCAACCTTAGGTTCTACTAACATAATTAGGTTTGTCAAAATGGATCTTTTTCATTTTTAGATTAAGTGTTTCAATTTGTTACCATTGGTGACCAAATGCTTTATGATTTTTTCTTAATTTAGTTAGATCTAGTAAAACTCCTTGTTCTTGACTTTAGTTCATACATGAAGTTTTAGGAACATCTTGTTCGTGACTTGTCAAAGGTAAGCCTTACGTGAAGTTTTTGCTAAGTTTTTTCTTTTTTGCTTTATGCTCATCCTTGGTTGTTTATTTGAGATGATTGTCATCTCCTATAAAAAAAACATAAAAAATGAAGTTTAAATGATAGCAAATCACACATAATGTTACTGAAGTAAGCATAACTGTTAAATAAAATTTCTCGCTATAACTACTGGTAATATTTTCTGAGACGCTCAACATTACAGGGTTCTTGAATTCTTTTCCTTTAAGTGTTTCCAAATGGTAAGTTCTTGGTCGGAGAACCACCGAGATACGGTAAGTGCCATACCAATTAGCCTCCAACTTATTACCCTTTTGAAGTACTTTTTGAGAATATAATCTCCTTTCTTCAAGTTGCTCGGCTTGACTCTCTTGATGCCAACTCGAGTAGTGCGTCGCTGATAAGCAGCCATTCGAAGTGTAGCATCTTCTTATACCTCTTCAATCAAGTCCAGGTCTAACCTCCTTATCAGATCACTTTTGGGTACGTCAAAATTGAGCACGTGGTGGCTTGTCAGGCCTACTTCTGTCGGAACCACAATTTTTATTCCAAATGCTAGCATATAGGGAGTTTCGCCAATAGTTGTCCTCAACGTGGTTCTATATGCCCAGAGAACATTGTGTAGTTTATTAATCCAGTTTTCGTTGGCACTGTCAAGCCTTTTTTTCAAGCCTTTGAGCAATGTTTTGTTAGTTACCTCTGTTTGACCATTGCATTATAGATGTCCTGAGATAGAATGAAATTTCTGGATTTTGGATGGGACACAGTAATCCTCAGATTCCTGGTTATCAAATTAAGTTCCATGGTCAGTGATGAAGGCATACGACATCCCATGTCGACATATGATATGCTTCCATATAAATTGGAAGACTCTTTCATAGGGTGTTTCCACTAAGGTTTCATCCTCCACCCACTTGGTGAAATAATCCACTGCAACCACCAAGTATTTAAATCATCCTTTTGTCTTCGGCAATGGGCCGACCAAATCGATTTTCCAAATTGCGAAAGGACGGGGATAAGTGATTGGATTTAGAGTAGCCCCTGGTCTTCTATGTATGGTGGCGAATCTTTGGAATTTTTCTCATTTCCTAGCAAATAGAGTGCAGTCTGCTTTCATAGTTGGCCAGTAGTACCCCCGCATTGCTATTCATCTTACCACTGATCGGCGTACTGGGTGTGCCCCACATGATCCTTCATGTACTTCCTTGACTAAATCATGTACTTGGGTGGGGTGCACATCGGAGAAAAGAAATCTGTTTAACCCCTTTTATATAAGACTCCCCTTTTCGCACTTAACTAGCTGCTTTGTACCTTAGTTTTGTCGCCTTTTTAGGATTAACCAACAATAGACCTTTGCCAATGTATTTTTTGATATGGTGCATCCATAAGGGTCCTAATTCCATAGAGATTAAGTTGATAGCCTCTTGTGGGTACCCGAAATTAGAATGATGGGCCTGGACGAGTAGCCCATTTGTGGCGGCCCAAAGTCCAGACCCTCCATGTCTTAACCGATTATGATTTAGTCTATTCCCATGTTCCCATTAAGAGAGGTTCTAGGAAGAGATGGAAAACGTGGGGGAGTCCAACACCCCCACTTACTGAAATAAACATGTATATAATAAACCCTAGGTCCGGGGCAAGGGACACATTGTATTCTCTGTAATCACTCTTCGGAGAACACAAAAATAATACTGACTGCACCACCGTGGACGTAGGCATCTTTGCTGAACCACATACATCATTTGTTGTGTGATTGTCATTTTGCATTCCTTATTTTTACTTGGTGATTGCGTTTCTCTTATCTATTTGTGTTGCATAATAATTGTCACCACAATTGGCGCCATCTGTGGGAACGTTTATCTTTCTTGAGAAAGCCCACACCAAAAAAAGGAGTTCGAAATGTATGGTCACAGTAGTAATGCTCCCTAGACAGGGGATATTCAAGAACCCCCTTCTCCTCATAGGATTAGGTCTGAAGTTCGGCGTTCAGATCACAGGGCTCGCCCAGAAAGGCCAGCCTCGGAAGAAAGCCAAGGACCAGCGAGATCCACGCAGATATCTAGGTTGATTGATGCATACGAGGCGAGGCTCCAAGAGCAGAGGGAGTCTTCTCGCAGGCACGAGGGTGATAACGCTCGCCTCAAAAGGAGATTAAAAAGAATGGAGAGAGAGCTCCATCGTAGTACCAAGAAACGTCCGTACCACACTCCTAGCCCTCAGGCGATCAAGTCTTGCAGCCGAGGAAGGAGCCCCAGGCGCGGATCCCAGAGACCCGAGGGAAACGAGTAAGAGGATGACCTGCTCGAGCAACTGCGACTAGCTAGCAGCCACAGAAGCCCGGATCGCAGTAACGAGAACATACAAAATTTGGTCCGAAGGGGGATGGACCAACATCCTGCCCATCACGGTGCCAGATCGACCCGAGAACTCGCTAGGCGAGATCTCAACACTCAGATGAAATCACCTTTCTAGAGGGAAATTGAGAAAGAAGAAGCCCCCAAGAAGTTTTCCATTCCAAGGTTCAAAATTTATGACGGTAAGGATGATCCCATTGATCACGCCAGGCAGTACTAAAAGGCCATGACCCTCTGGAACCACCAAGACGCACTAATGTGCTAAATTTTCCCCTCGACCCTGCATGACGTGGCGCAGAAATGGTTCGAAAGGCTCCCCCACCGGTCCATCAGAAGCTTCAAATCCCTGGCCGAGCTCTTTACTGCCCGATTCATTACTAGTAGCTCCCATCCCAAAAGGATGGATGCCCTGCTGAAAATGAAAAAGACGCCCCAAGAGACCCTTCGAGACTACGCGAAGAGGTACTGGGAATTGTTCATCGAGGTCGAGGACTGTTCGGAGCAAGTGGCAGTGGCCTCTTTCAAAATTGGGCTACCCAGCTCTTCCCTTCTGTACCAATCCTTGACAAGGAAAGAAGCCATGACCATCGACGACCTAATGGCCCGCAACGAGAAGTATGCCAAGGTGGAAGATGTGACCCGCCTCGGCACAGCGGAAAACGGTGGAACTAAGCTCGCTGCCAAAGGCAGTGACAAAACTGAGAACCAGAAGAAAGGAGGAAAGAACGGGGGCAGAAATGGCCCCAAGAACGGAGGCAACAATGATGTGTCAAGAGCATTTCAGGCGGTCAACACCGTCTTCGGAGAACCAATTTACAAAATTCTCACGAAAATCAAAGACGAGCCATTCATCAAGTGACCCAGGAAAATGGGGGGAGATCTCTCAAAAAGAAATAACACGCTGAGATGTTCTTTTCATAAAGAGGGGGGACATAAGACCAAGCATTACAAGGCCCTTAAGTCTCACCTCAAGGAGCTAGCCCAATCCGGGAATTTGAACGAGTTTGTGGAGAAGAAGGCCAAGAAAGAGGCTGCCAATAGAGAGGCGAGACCTGACAACGTGCTCGAAGATGATGATGGACATGAGTTCGCGGTAATTCACGGGGCATCTGATGCCAAGAAGATCCAAGGAAATTCAGCTCGGATGGAGATGAAGAAGCTTCCAGCGGTGATGCAAGCTTTTCAGATCGATCCAGCGAAGTTACAGTCAGGAAAGCGTTGACGAGCAGATGACGTCAACTATAATAAGCATATTGTTTTCGCAGATGAAGATCTGGTGGGAGTGAGAACCCCACATCACGATGCTTTGATCATTACCCTCAGGATATCTAACTTTGACGTCGACAAGTTGCTCGTCGACCAAGGAAGCTCGTCTGAGGTAATGTATCTCGACCTATTCAGAAAATTGAAGTTAAGCGTCGCCGACTTAAAGGAAACTACTGTCCCTTTAGTTGGCTTCGCTAGAAAAATAACTATGCCCCTAGGAAAGATTGTACTGCCAGTACGCGCTGGAAGTGTCTCCAAGATGATTGAGTTTTTGGTGGTTGACATCGACTCGCCATACCAAGCCATCCTCGACAGGGGATGGCTACATGCAATGAAGGCAGTCTCCTCGACCTACCATCAAAAACTCAAGTATGTAACCGAATGAGGAGTAATGGAGATCCACGGCGATCAATCAATGGCAAGAAGGTGCTTTATAGCATCCATTCAACTAAGGCCAGAGAAGAAGGCCGATCAGCCCAGCGAGAAAGTTGAAGAACAAGAAGGTCTGTCACCTTCAAAATAGTAATTAAAGTACGAAAGACCTGGAGTAGAGGAGACTTGGCTCCTCCTATCTGAACGGGTCGTCGAAGATCTGGTAGAGGTTACAGCTGGAGATAGCTACAGTGACAGAGTTTTCTTGATCGGAGCCTCTCTCACTGACCAGGAACATAAGGAATTGACAACTCTGCTGAGACGCAACGTAGATGTTTTCGCGTGGGAACCATACGAGCTGCCTGGAATTGATCCTAGTATGGTTTATCATTAGCTACACGTAAATCCCACCTTTAAACCAATCACGCAGAAGGCACGGCGAGAAGGCAAAAGCCGTAGAAAAAGAAGTAGAAAAACTGCTGGATGCAGGATCCATATGGGAAGTACAATTCCCCGAATGGTTTTCCAACCCAGTAGTAGTTCCAAAAAGCAACGGGAAGTGGAGAGTTTGCATCGACTTCACCGACCTCAATAAAGCATGCCCTAAGGACAGTTTCCCCCTCCTAAAAATTGATCAACTGGTAGACGCTACTGCAGATCACGAGAGAATGAGTTTTCTAGATGCGTACTCCGGGTATCATCAGATCCGCCTGTATGCCCCGGGCCAGGACAAGACTGCATTCATCACCTCAGGTGGACTATACTACTACAAGGTCATGCCTTTCGAGCTAAAAAATGCAGGGGCAACCTACCAGCGGCGGTCACCAAGATGTTCAAGGGTCAAATAAGAGACACCATGGAAGTCTACATCGATGATATGCTCGTTAAAAATAAGAAGAAAGAAGACCACCTCTCAGACCTATCAAGCACATTCGAAATCCTCAGGAAATAGCGAATGAAACTTAACGCGAGAAAGTGTTCTTTCGGTGTCCAGTCAGGAAAATTTCTTGGGTACTTGGTCAGTAAGAGAGGCATCGAGGCCAACCCAGACCAGATCGATGCAATAAACAGGGTACAACCTCCTCGCACGATCCGGGACGTACAAAAGCTCACCGGTATGCTCGCTGCTTTAAACCGATTCATTTTAAATTCCTCCGAGAAGTGCAAGCCTTTCTTCCAGCTTCTAAAGGGAAACAAAATGGTAGAATGGAACCAAGATTGCTTGCGGGCACTGGACGAGCTCAAGGCTCACCTCTGTTCCCCAACAGTGCTCGTCATACCACAGGAAGAAAATCCCTTATACTTGTACCTCTCCATTTCCAACCACACTGTCAGTTCTGCATTAATGTGCGAAGTTGCAACAATCCAACACCCCGTTTATTACATGAGCAAGACCCTACTAGACGCCGAGAAGAGGTACCTACCACTGGAGAAGCTCGCCTTTGCACTAGTAGTGGCTTCGAGGAAGCTCAAGCACTATTTCGAAGTCCACACTATAATCGTCCTTACATCACACCCCTTAAAGTAATCCCGAGGAAGGCGGATTTGTCGGGTAGACTGTCTAAATGGTCAGTCGAGCTGGAACGATTTGACATCCAATTTCAACCAAGGAACGCAATCGAGGGGAAGATCCTTGCTGATTTCATAGCCGAATTCACAAGTGAGAAACCTTCCAACCAACCTCCACCAACAAGACAAAAGGGGAACGACGCAATGAAGGAAACCTGGAAATTGTTCGTTGACGGAGCCTCCAACTCAAAAGGGGCAGGTGTAGGCATTGTCCTCATTAGTCCAGAGGATACAATCCTTGAACAAGGAATCAAGCTTGGATTTGCAGCCTCCAACAACGAAGCAGAATACGAAGCCTTAATAGCTGGCCTCCAGAAGGCGCACACTTTGGGAGCAAAGCATTTACAGGTGTTCGGCGATTCTCAATTAGTCTCCAATCAGATAAGTGGATATTAAAATGCGAAGAGATGAAAGAATGGCAGCGGACCTCGCCTTGGTGAAAAGACTGATTGTGAGCTTCGAAGAGATCAATGTCCAGCAGTTTCCCAGAGGGCAGAACAGCCATGCTGACGCCCTAGTAGCCCTAAGCTCAGCAATCGATTCCGACTTAAAAAGGACAATCCCCATCGATTTCCTCTCTCACTTGAGCATTAACCGTAACAGCGAGCTACCAAGCGTGGAGCAGGTGCTCCGAATTGAGTTTGCACCCCGCTGGATGGACCCATTAAGGGACTATTAAAAGGATGACACACTTCTAGATGATAAGAAGACTGCTCACCAGATAAGAGTTAAAGCTGCTTGCTTTCACTTATCTCCTGAGGGCAGGCTATACAAGAGATCGTTTTTCGGTCCCTACCTCCAATGCGTCCACCCAAAGAATGTCGAAAAAGTTCTACATGAGCTTCACGAAGGAATCTGTGGAAGCCATATTGGAGGAAGATCTCTGGCTTTTCGAGCAATGAAGGAGGGCTATTGGTGGCCATATATGCAAATGGACTCTACGGTGTATGTCCGCAAGTGCTTGAAATGCCAGCTTCTCGCTCCTATGGTCCACCGACCTGCTAGCGACCTAAAATCATTATCCAGCCCATGGCCGTTCGACCATTGGGGGATGGACATCATAGGACCACTTCCTACCGCCACCGACAATCATAAGTATCTGTTGGTCGCGACTGACTACTTCACCAAATAGATCGAGGCAGAACCCCTAGCGAACATCTGAGATGCAGATATGATAAGGTTCATATGGAGAAATATAATTACCCGTTTTGGCATCCCCAGAACCATCATCACCGATAATGGAACGCAGTTCGAGAGCGGCTCTTTTCAGAGTTTCTGTAAAGAACATGGAATCAGACACCATTTCAGCTCGGTGGCCTATCCTCAGAGCAATGGCCAAGCCTAAGCTTCCAACAAAACTGTAATCGACGGATTAAATAAGCGATTAGAGCGAGCCAAAGGCATGTGGGTGAATGAATTACTACATATTCTATGGCTTATCGAACCACTCCACGACGAGCAATAGGGGAGACCCCATTTTCACTGACATATGGAATGGAAGCAATCATCCCATTAGAAACCGGCGGACCGACAATGAGGTCCAGCCTTGTCGACCAGGGCCATAATGATGCAGCATTGCTCGCTGAGCTCGACCTAGCGACGAACGTCGAGAGCTAGTCCTAGTAAAACTAGCGAGCTATCAGCAACAGCTCGTAAGGCAAGAACATTTCGAGTTGGGGACTATGTCCTAAGGAAAATCCTGGGCAGTGCAGTGAAACCATCAGACGACAAGCTAGGGACAAACTGGGAAGTACCATTCAAGATAACAAGAGACAATATGCAAGGTGCCTATCACTTAGAAACAATGGAAGGCAGAGAAATCCTCCGAGCATGGAACGTAGCCAATCTCAAGAAATTCTATTTTTAAATTCTTCTTTTATGCTTTTGTTGTGGAACTAGTAGTTCATTTTCCTTGTCATTAATGAAAGTCATTTAAATGAGTAACAGTTATATAAGCTTTATCACACACCTTTTCCAAATGACAGAATTGATCATTACACCATAGCAGGGAAATCACCCTCCTCAGGCTTTCGTTATGAAACACGAAAAACCTCTTAGCATTTCCCCTGGCAATATATGAAGCCCTACAAGAGATCCTTAGGCCATATGGCCAAATAAAACTGGTCGCCAAACCATCTTTGGTTGAATAAAATCCTGATCGGATGGAGCATCCAACACCAGGTGTGTCCTCGCCAATTGCCACACTTAGGCCTAAGGGAGTGTGACGACACGACCTAAAAGGTAAAGTGTTGCACAATGGTATCTCGATAGTATACTGGATTGGAAGGACACTTGCGTAATAATACAAATTTAGAGATCATAAAGGAGCGAGAATATGGAGAATATAATACACTTGTTTATTCGGCTAAATTAGCCCAAAACATAAATTTTATATTAATCCACCATATTTACAACAAGCACAGTACATGTTTAGTTGGCTAGCCCGCCCAAAACATTGACATAACATCACTTCAATAAAAAATACACAGAGTAACTACTGGCAAAATCTCAGTGGTGGTGAGGCCTCTAAACGAGATTATCAGCCACTTGAGCTCTTCGACCATCATTAAGAACATGAACTAACTCTTCCTCGACTTCGTTCGCATTCGACTCCAATAGTTGCCGAGGGATGGCATCGATAGGTATCCACTGATCATCTCTTCGGAAGGGATTGGGCATCCGAGTGGAAGGAGATATTTCATGGCGATACCAGAGCATTGAGTTCCTTGGAACTTGCATCTCCTTAAAAGCACTCAACTACCCCCTGATGAAGGCAATCTCTTCAAATTCTATCAGCCTCGTCGGAGCATCTAGCCAACCCTGGTCATAATCGTTGGCCCATACTCGCCGAGGTCCTTTTTTGAACAGGTCCCGCAACCGAGTAACATCCCTTTGAAGCCCAACAACGATCACATATGCTCGCTGGACATCACCGCGAAGCTCTTCCATTTCCCTATCTGAACTCCTGGTGCTCCTGCCAACTCGCAGAACGGATGGACCAGTAGAACCTCACAGTACAGGAGGAACGTCACTCGAGCCAGCCCTAGCTCGCGACGATGAAGAGCCTCGCAATACTGCAGGAGCGGTGCTCGGCACATGCTCCCTAAGACGTGAGACCTCCCTCCTTAAAGCTTCATTTTCTTGCTGAAGCATTTCCCCAACCTGGTTGATCTCAGAAGCATCGAGAAGCTTTGCTCTCAGTGCATTCACCTCTTCTTGTACTGAAGCACCAACCTCTTCCATCTCCTGGAGCCTGTCTTTCAACTTGGCCACAAGCTCAGACTGATCCTTATACTTTTGATTCCTTGACCTAAGAGATTTGCAAAACCTAACAAAGGCCTGGTGAACCTGAGGACTTGCATTGGGACCAAGAGTCCTGCCCAATTGAGATATGGCAGGAATATACTCTTCTACATCAAGCAACTACAAGATATAAGGAGGCATCGAAAAGAAAGACAAATTAGTGCACTGGGAAAAAGAAACCTTTTCATTGATAAGGGTTAAAGTACACCGAGCAGTAAAAAGAAAAGTTATAAACAAAAATACAAAAAGTAACCTTAGATGATAACTAATTAACAACCTCAGGCTGCCCAGAGGTAGCTGGCTGCTTCCCCTTGTCAGCAACAGTAGAAGCACCCCCCTCAGTAGGGGCAACCTCTGTCGCCTGAGCAGGAAGGACCTCGACAGGCAATGTCGGGGAGACAGGATCAACGCCTTCAATGGCAGGGGCAGGGGCTTCTTTGTCCACAGTCGGCTTCAGACCCGGGTCATGCTCGTCGAAAAAAGGAGAGTCGGCATCAACACCAGCAGCTAAAAGGGCCTTGTTCCAACCCTTCTTGAAGTTCAGATGGCTGATGTAGCCTATCTGAACCTCGGTGTCTTCATATACGGCAGTCGACCCGAAGTTGTATGAATCCTCCTTGATGGTGGCTGTCTGGGACTCTTTCTCCTTTAACTGCTCGATCAGCACCTTGTTCTCCTCTACGACAGCCAGCTTGCTCGAGAAGACTAGGTCATAGGCCTGCCTCATCTCGTTCAGCTCCTTAACCACTGCATCCCTCTCTCGATTGGAATTGACGAGGGCCAGGTCAGAGGAAACTTTGGCGGCGTCAACAGTCTTTAAATCGGCCTCCAGTTGAGTACCCCTCACTTCCAAAGCATCCTTATTTTGCTCCAGCTCGCCATTCCTTCTCACCAGCTTGTCGCGAGAGCGATAGAACACGGCAAAGGCAGTCAAAAACTGCCAAAAACAAAGAAGAGATCAGGAAGGAGAAACAGCCAAAACTTGTTAAAGCATTAGAAAATGGAAAAGATCTTACCAGGGCTAGCCTCTGGCTAGCTTGTAGGGCCAATTAATTAGACCCCAGCGCCCTCTGGTGATCTGCTGGAAGAACTGCCCTCTCAAGCAGCGTAGGAACCAGTTGAGGGGAAACGATAACTGAGGCTCCCTCAGGCAAAGCAAACACCGGGACTAAGGCTTGCCCAACCTTCGTCCTTGACTCCATCTTTCTCCTCTCTTCCTCCTTCTCCTTCTCCATTCTCCTCCTCTCCTCCATCCTCCTCTTCTCCTCTATCTTCTTTCTTTCCTCCTCCTTTTTCTCTCCCTCTCTCTCATCTTCTCTTCCTCTTTCCTCTTCCTCTCTTGCTCTTGAGTAGAAGATAGAGAGCCAGTAGCTACAGCCCCAGTACTGGACTTCTGCTTCTTTGACCTCTGAGCGAGGAGCACGTGATCGTCGTCATTATCATCCCGAATCAGGTTTTTCCTTGGAGGAACCATCTCCTCGCTTGAACTGCTGGATATGATCGAAGATTCTCGAGCTTCAAAATCTTCCTCCGAATTAGAAGAGCTACTACCACCGGAGCTCCCTTCACCAAAGTTGCCTTCAGCACCACCTGCGATATCACTCTCAGAACTGCTCTCCTCCTCGTCCAACTGAATAGGATCAACAACAGTATTTTCAGAGGTATCAAACTCAGGGATACTGTCTACCGGCCTCGCTATAAAACTAGAACCAACGTTCTTATATTCGAGCAAAAAAGCAGCGGACCGGGGATGCTCACCGTCAACAAAGGTCTCCCTGATATTCCAGGCCTTGACCAATTCAGAGAGACGAACCTCGTTGATAGCAGGTTCCAAGTTCTTCGACCTCGCTGAAGAAAAAATAGAGAAAAATCAGAAAGATCACAAATCAACAAAAATGGAAAGAACAGAGAAAAGTCTACCTATGTATTCTTCCCCATAAAAGGGAACACATAACCTATCAGACCTCGACCTTTCAGACTGGGGAGAAAACTGCCAATTTCTAGCAAGGAAACCCTCTTACCAATAGTCCTTATGGGAATCTAGTAGGTTTACTACCAATACCCTGTCAGGGCTCCTGGCTTTGAGATAAAGAACACCAGAACTAGTTCGAGAAAAAGAATAGCAAAAACAGACCTCGGCAAGCCCTAACTTGGTACCATATAACTGATTTATTCTATGAACGCCATTAATTATCTTCCACACATTGGGCGAACACTGTGCAGGAACAATATTGAAGTAACCAGAGAAGTGAAAGAACAGGTCGTTGGGAGGAAAAGTAAGTTCCCCTTGGGAAAGCATCAAAACATGGATCCAATGGGCATCCTCTATTTCTCTAACATTTCTAGGGGGAGGAGCACACTCAATCTCTACCCACTCCGGGATGTTATAAAACTTCCTAAACTCAGACACCGACCTATTACCAATCTTTGCCATTGGAAAACCCTAGAAAACTACAAATTCAAAGGGAAAATACAAAGAGAAGGCACAGGAGACTTACAAGATGAAAGTTTGACTCGAACAATGAAGAATCACGAGCCCAAATAACAAGGAAGCGATAAGAATGGAGACTGAGAGAAGAGAGTGTGAATCGCTAGAGCTCACAGAAAATGGAAGAATGCTGAGAAGATTGAAACGACGGTCGAAAAATAACTGCTCTAGAAAACCTTTAAGTGTTGCTAATCATAGTGCACGGGCCACGAAGCGGGTGCCGCCAGAATCAGTCCTCAAACTTTGTGAAGAGTTGCACGATATACAAAGGAGCCATTATGACAAATCATTTAAATTTATTGAGCCCAAGTATGGCCCAACAAACTTAGGGGGAATTGTGGGTACCCGAAATTAGAATGATGGGCCTGGACGAGTAGCCCATTTGGGGCGGCCCAAAGTCCAGGCCCTCCATATCTTAACCGATTATGATTTAGTCTCTTCCCATGTTCCCATTAAGAGAGGTTCTAGGAAGAGATGGAAAACGTGGGGGAGTCCAACACCCCCACTTACTGAAATAAACATGTATATAATAAACCCTTGGTCCGGGGCAAGGGACACATTGTATTCTCTGTAATCACTCTTCAGAGAACACATAAATAATACTGACTGCACCACCGTGGACGTAGGCATCTTTGTTGAACTACGTACATCCTTTGTTGTGTGATTGTCATTTTGTATTCCTTATTTTTACTTGGTGATTGAGTTTCTCTTATCTATTTGTGTTGCATAATAATTGTCACCACACCTCTTCATCTATGCTTATGTGCACAAGGACCTCCATTGGAATAGTCCTTCTAAGCTCTGTCATGGTCGTCAAGGCTAGCCGAGCAAGTGCATCCGTTAGGGCATTCTCAATTCTTAGTATTCAGACAATCTTGACTACCAACAGTTTTGATCTGATCTCAAAAGCTTTGAAAAAATACTTTGCCATGATCCCTCCTTTACCCCATATACTTGGAGCACTTGATTAACAATTAATTGGGAGCCACTATGGGTTATGACCTGTTCGGTACCCATTGATAAGGCTAATAATAAACCGATGATCAGTGCCTCATATTCTGTTTCATCGTTAGAGGCTTGAAACATGAAAGGAAGTGCATATTCCACGTCTATATCATCAGGGGTGTTGATAATAAGCCCTGATCCACTGACCATAGCTCAAGAAGGTCAATCTACATACAACTTTCGGATAAGGATGTCATCAACAAAATTCTCTTTACTTAGGGTTCCTTGCATGAACAATTTTATACTATTCTCTTTATATGGCTGGGTGATTTCTTGTGCAGCGGATGTCTCAGGTCTGTCGGGTGTAGAGACTTCTTTCAGAGGAGTTTGCTCGATTTTCTTTATGACTGAACTCTTTTCCAAGAAAGTTTTCTTGGCGGGAAAATTTGGATTGTCCTCTTGATAAGTGAATTTAGTAATGAAATCTGCTACATCTTGTCCCTTCACTACCGTTCACGGCTTATAAATTATATAATATTCTCCTAACTCCACTGCCCAGGTCATCAATCTCCTTGATTTTTTTGGTTTGTAAATTATTTGGTGCAAAGTCAAATTTATGTAAACCACTATTGTATGTGCCTGGAAGTAAGCTTTCATTCTTCTTGATACTTCAATGAAGGCTAAGGATAATTTCAGCAAGTGAGTGTACCTGATTTCTGCTCCTAAAAAAGCATTGCTAGTGTAATACACTGGCTTTTGTATCCCACTTTTCGGTTGAACTAGTGCCGAGCTGACGACAGATTCGAATATAACTTGGCATAAGTACAATCTCTCTCATATGAGTGGTGCGAGATCAGTGGTGGAGATCCTAATTATTATATAAGGACTTGAAAGGCTTTTTCACATTCCTCGTTCTACTCAAAGATTTTTCTAAGTACTTTGAATAATGGTAAACACTTGCCAGTAGCCCGAGATACAAATCGATTGAGGGCTTCTACCCTTCCAGTCAACTTTTTCATATCTTTATTACATGAGGGATATTGCATGTCAATTAATGCTTTGATCTGTCTGGATTGGATTCAATTACTCTCCGATTCATGATGAAACCCAAGAACATCCCCTTTTTTAGGCCGAACACTCATTTAGTCGGATTGAGTTTCATGTGATATTTCTCAAGATGGTCAAATGTTTGGCTTAGATCTTTGATGTGGTCGGCAGTGTTGTTGCTCTTGGTGAGTGTTGATACCAAAATTAATATGCTGATGTGGACGAATAGTATGAAGACACGTGTCGATCTACGTGGCACAATAACAGCGAGGAAGATCATTTACTGAACAACCATGGTTGGTACCGAGCAACGAGAATACACCGAAGAGCTCTATCATGCCGAGGAACTCCATCATCCCGAGATACTCTAAGCACTCCGAGGAACTCTTGATCAACGAGCAACTAAGGCGGTCCGAACTGCACCTCGGCCGTGTCATCAATTATCAGACGGACAACTGTTCAACTATTCATTAGATTCTTGACGCACACGCTGCATTAAATGTATTACCCATTCATATGTATATCATTTAATGTATTGGACCTTTCATGTACAGCCTTGAGGCTATAAATACCTTGTATCAATCCCATTCAAAGGGACCGGAATTTCTTGAGAGAACTGGTAATCAAGAATTCCACAAACACTCAGCAATAACATAACAGTGGACGTAGGCTTTATTCCTAGCCGAACCACTTTAAAAATCTTTGTCTAATTTATTTATCTGTGATTGAATAATTAGAGCGATCTATTTTTTTACATCAACAGATTGGCGCCGTCTGTGGGAAACGACTGTTGTTATCGTTTTTCATAAAAATCATTTATCACCAATGGCAGATAATCCAGAATCCAGTAATCGAAATGCTGGAAATACTGGAAATCTTCCAAATCCATCTGCATCTCCAGATCTGGCCGGAATTATGACGAATCTGGCTCAAGGACAAACCGCCATGCAAGAATCTATGAGGCAACTCCTTCAAACTCTTCAAGGCGGTGTACCTACTCATTCAGGGCAAAGGACTGATCATGGGCAATCACGATCCAGACGTATTGGGTCATATCGCAATGGGGAATCCAATGATTCTTCTTATCAACCTGGGCGAACTTCATCAATACGGGCTACGGATACAGATCAACATATCTCTCTTTCTCCGGAGAGAACTAGCGCTTTAGAAAGATTAAGCAGGGTGTCTCCTTTCAGTCGGTTAGGACCAAGAAGGAACATGAGTCCACCTAGGGCTCCATCAGGAAGTTTTCGACCACCACCAGGTTTGAGAGAAGGATCTGCACAATCACGACCAATTACTCGTCGAGATAAATCTCAGGAAGCTACGTCAGAGCAATCAGTTGCTCGGACTAAGCGGCCCGAGGAAGGGAATGAAGCATGGAAAGGTTCCATTCAACGATTGGAGGATAGACTGGGAGAAATGGCTAAGGCGAGGAACCCCTTACAGAGAACTTTTGTTCAAGGGACACCTTTTGTGCAAGCCATTGTGGATTTCCCTACACCGTCGAAATTCAAAGCACCTGTAGTGACCCCCAAGTACGATGGAAAGACAGATCCCGTACTTCATATAGAACAGTACCAAGCTGCTGCAGATATCTATGCTGTCCCCGACGAGATGAGGTGTAGAGCATTCTCGGGAACTCTTACCGAATCTGCACAGATATGGTACAATAATCTTCCTCGGGGTAAGATTTCAACTTTTGTTCAGTTAGCCGAGCTGTTTATTGGCAATTTTTGTTTTGGAGCAAAGCCAGTAAAGCGAGTAGCGCACTTACTAAGTGTTAGACAAAAATCAGGAGAAAGTACTAGAGATTACATAACTCGTTTCAATAACGAGAAGTTGGAAGTCATAGATTATGAAGAAAAGACAGCAATCACTGCTTTGATGAGTGGTTTGCTGCCTAACAAGCTATACTATACTCTGGCCAAAGATCCGCCTAAAAATATGTCGGAATTGATGGCAAAGGCGGCCAAAATCATGAATGCCGAGGAGGCTATGACTGCGAAGAAGAATATGGATAAAGAAGTTAAAGTGGAGGTCGACAACTCTAAGAAGAAAGATCAGAAAGGTAAGGGTGGTGACAAACATTCCAGGAATAACAGGATAAAGTTGGAAGCCCTAAAGAAGTATGATAATTATACTCCATTGAAAATGGGTATTAATCATGTTTTAGAAGAGATCAGGAATAACGAGGAAATCAAATGGCCAGAGAAACTGAAGACAGATCCAGACATGAGGAATAAGACCAAATATTGCGAGTTTCACAAAGATCATGGCCATATGACCAAAAATTGTATAGCCCTTCAGAACGAGATTGAAACACTCATTCGAAGAGGAAAATTATCAAAGTATGTAGATCGCAGAGGTGAGAGGACAAATGAGGACAGAATTAGAAAGAGATCTAGATCTCCTCGTCGTGCAGAGGAGAAAAAGAGGAGGGACCATGAAGAGGATCCGGATGATGACCCCGATCTTCCCAAGAAGCCAAGAAAACCTGAACGAGAGGTATTTTCCATACGTTTTGGATCATTTCATTGTAACGTTATTACAGGGGGAGATGCAGGAGGAGGAGACCTTACTGCAGAAAGAAAAGCTTATCTCGGAGAGGCTCAAGCTTGCTCATATATTCAGCGAATAAACCTGGCCGAGGATGATCGTCCGAGGAAGGTAAACAAAGAGAAGCTAGTAATTGGTTTTTCAAAAAACGACCTGGCAGGTGTTCTTTACCCTCATGATGATCCTTTGGTGATCAAAATGAGAATGAAGGACGTGATCATTTCAAGGGTGTTGGTAGACAATGGTAGTTCGGCAGACATCATGTACTATTCATGCTTTGATAGCCTGAATTTGAAATTATCTCAATTGGAACCTTATCACAGACCCCTTCTGGGTTTTGCTGGCGAGAAAGTTTTTCCACTTGGGACGATCAAATTGGATATATTCATTAGAACCTGGCCTGTTTGTCGAACAGAAAGAATACGATTCTTTGTGATGGATAAGAATGTGCAAACGGCCTACAACATCATCATAGGAAGAGTTGGATTGAAGAAGTTCGAAGCCGTTCCTTCTGCAGTACATCAATGTTTGAAATTCCCAACAAATTTTGGAGTTGGAGTGGTGAAAGGTGATCAAAAAGTAGCTCGGGAATGCTATTATTCGTCGGCCGAGCAAGAAGAACTAGAAGGATCGATGAAAAAGACTACTACTTATCAAGTGGATGAATGTACAGAAATTGAAACTCTTGATCCTAGAGATGAGTCCCAACTTGTGAAAGGGCAAGTGGTAGAATCTACAGAAAATGTTATTCTGGACGACGAACATCCTGAACGAATAACCCAGATAGGTTCATCGTTGGATATGTCAATAAAAGAGGAGTTGATAACTTTCTTGAAGAAGAGGAAAAATACTTTTGCTTGGAGTCATGAAGACATGCCAGGAATAGATCCAAACTTCTTATGTCATGAACTCAATGTGAATAAGGAGATTAAACCTGTAAAGCAGAGAAGAAGGGTGTTTAGTCCCGAGAAGAACCAGGCCATACAGGAGGAAGTCGAGAAACTCCAGAAAGCCCAATTCATTGAAGATGTAAAATATCCAGATTGGTTGGCTAATGTGGTGATGGTAAAGAAGAAAAACAACAAATGGAGAATGTGTGTCGATTTCACCGATCTCAATAAGGCATGCCCCAAGGATCATTTTCCATTGCCCAGAATTGATCAACTGGTGGATGCTACCTCGGGACACGAGCTACTCAGCTTCATGGATGCTTACTCTGGCTACAACCAGATCAAAATGAAACCTGAAGACAGGGAAAGTACTTCTTTTATTACCCCTAGGGGAACTTATTGTTATAATGTTATGCCTTTTGGTTTAAAAAATGCAGGTGCAACATATCAGCGGTTGATGAACAAGGTTTTTACCGAACAAATCAGCCGCAACATGGAGGTCTATGTCGATGACATGCTCACTAAAAGCAAGAAAGCTGCTGATCATTTGGTTGACTTGAGTCAAACTTTTGATCAATTGGATAAATACCAAATGAAGCTTAACCCGACGAAGTGCACCTTTGGAGTACGAGAAGGAATGTTCCTCGGATACATCGTCAATCAGCGAGGTATTGAGGCAAATCCAGATAAGATCAAAGCTCTTCTAGGGCTGCGATCTCCGACGACGAAGAAAGAAGTGCAGAGTCTTACCGGACGAGTTGCAGCGCTCAACAGATTTGTATCTCGAGCAACTGATAAATGCATACCATTCTTCAAAACACTTCGAAAAACCTTTGAATGGAATGAGGAATGTGAAAAAGCTTTTCAAGACTTGAAGAAATACTTGGGAGCACCTCCACTGTTGTCCAGACCAATAACAGGAGAAAAGTTGTATTTGTATTTGGCAGTATCAGAGAACGCAGTCAGTTCAGCGTTGATCAGATTGGAGAATGGAGTCCAGAAGCCAATTTATTACACAAGTAAGGCTTTCCGAGGTGCAGAAATCAGGTACCCAAAGCTAGAAAAATTGGCATTGGCACTAATTGAAGCAAGTAGAAGAATGAGGCCATATTTCCAAGCCCATACCATCATCGTTTATACTGATATGCCATTAAGACAAGCCCTCCATAAGCCAGAAAAATCAGGGAGACTGATGTACTGGGCAGTAGAACTTGGTGAATATGATATTGTGTATGAGCCCAGATCATCATTCAAGGGGCAAGCTGTAGCAGATTTTATAGCAGAGTTCACATACCCTGATACCCCCGAGGAGCAAAAGGTGCCTGCTGATCTACCTGTGGACGATACAGGATCAACAGAAACATCTGCTGATCTACCTGTGGACGATACAGGATCAACAGAAACATTTGCTGACCTACCTGTGGACGATACAGGATCAGCAGAAATAGGTCCAAACCAGCCAAGGTTGGTAAAAGGACTTGTGGATGTAGAGAAATCATTATATTCAAACTCAGACCAACCACGGTTGGTAAAAGGGTACGAGCAGATGACTGACGAGGAGCGAAAGATACCGGGGGATGATGGAAGAAAACAACAGATATTTTATCGAGGAACTCTGACAGATAAGAAATTTGAAGACGAAATACCTACATGGAGATTATATGTAGACGGATCATCTTGCACAGCTGGTTGTGGAGCAGGAATTGTTTTGATCACTCCAGACGAGATTGATATGGAATATGCTTTGCGATTCCAATTCAAAGCCTCTAATAATGAAGCGGAGTATGAGGCCATGATAGCAGGTCTTAGCCTAGCAAAAACTATGGAAGCACAACAAGTGATGGTATTCAGTGATTCTCAATTAATTGTGAATCAGATGATGGGAATATATGCGGTTAAAGGAGACTTAATGATCAAATATCATGCAAAGGTGATGAAATTGTTGACAGAATTTGATGCCATTCAATTGGTGAGAATACCGAGGATGGAGAATGTACAAGCAGACGCACTGGCCCGAGTAGCATCAGCTACTCGTACCGAGATGCGAAGAACCATACCGATTGAAGTATTAGAAGGTCGGAGCATAGATGAAGATCTGACAACGAATGTGATTACCCTTGATTTAGGACCATCTTGGATGGATCCAATCAGGAAATATGTTGAAGAGGGCGAATTGCCGGAGGACAAACTCACTGCCAAGAAACTGAAGTATAAAGCTGCTCGGTATGTATTAACTAATGGTATTTTGTATAGACGAGGAATTATGGCAGGTTTGCAGAGATGTGTACATCCCACCGAGGTGAAAGAATTGATTGAAGAAATCCATGAAGGATCTTGTGGAGCTCATGTAGCAGGTCGAACACTTTTACAAAGAGTGATGACACAGGGATATTACTGGCCGACAATGAGGGCTGATTGTATAGCCTATGCCAAGAAATGTGACAAGTGCCAACGTTTTTCCTCCATCCGACGAACTCCACAAGCATTGCTAACACCAATAACTTCCCCTTGGCCATTTGCCATGTGGGGAATTGATTTGGTTGGACCACTGCCGACCACCCGAGGAAGATTCAAGTATCTCGTAGTTGCAGTGGACTATTTTACTAAGTGGGTGGAAGCTGAGCCTCTTATCAATATGACGTACGAGAAGGTATACCAGTTTGTATGGAAGAATATCATTTGTCGATATGGTCTCCCTCATGCTTTCATCACAGATCATGGAACACAATTTGATAATGAAGAATTTGCTGCCTATTGTCATCAGTCGAACGTTTTAAAGTTTCATTCAGCACCAGGCCATCCCCAAAGCAATGGACAGACTGAAGTGACGAACAGAACATTACTAAATGGTTTGAAAAAGAGGCTAAGTGAAGCTAAAGCAAATTGGATTAATAAGCTCCAATCAGTATTATGGGCCTACCGAACAACTCCCCGAGCAGCAACTGGAGAATCACCATATATGCTAGCATTTGGAAGTGAGGCTGTGATACCGGCCGAGTTGGGTCTCCCAACGCATAGAGTGCTGAATTTCAACTCTCCGATCAGTGACTTGATGAGAAGAATGGATTTGGATATGCTCGAAGAAGTAAGAGAAGAGGCAGCCATTAGGAATGCTGCTTATCAACAACGAACAGCTCTGTTCTACAACAAAAGGGTGAAGAAATGCGATTTGAAGGAGGGTGATTATGTGCTGAAGAAAGTCATTCAGAAACAGAATAAACTGGAAGCAAACTGGCATGGACCTTACCGCGTTACAGAGATTGTTCGACCTGGAACTTACAGAATAGCAACTCTAGAAGGAGAGGAATTCAAGAATGCATGGAATGCTGAACACCTGCGCAAGTATTATCAGTGATGTAAAATGTAAAGTATTTCTTTCATTATGAATAAAATGATGAATAAAATGAGGATGGTTCACCATTTTCTTTCTGTTGAAAGTTTTTCGGGGAATACTAGTGTTGAACACTACACTGCTTGATAACAAGAAGAAGACTGCTCTACGGAGCCATGCTCTACGGAGCCAAGCTCTACGGAGCAAAAGTGCTATAAGTAGCCAACCTCCTTTGGTTAGGAGGACAAGCTCTACGGAGCGCTCTACGGAGCAAAAGTGCTATAAGTAGCCAACCTCCTTTGGTTAGGAGGACAAGCTCTACGGAGCGCTCTACGGAGCAAAAGTGCTATAAGTAGCCAACCTCCTTTGGTTAGGAGGACAAGCTCTACGGAGCGCTCTACGGAGCAAAAGTGCTATAAGTAGCCAACCTCCTTTGGTTAGGAGGACAAGCTCTACGGAGCGCTCTACGGAGCAAAAGTGCTATAAGTAGCCAACCTCCTTTGGTTAGGAGGACAAGCTCTACGGAGCGCTCTAATACTAGTGTTGAACACTACACTGCTTGATAACAAGAAGAAGACTGCTCTACGGAGCCATGCTCTACGGAGCCATGCTCTACGGAGCCAAGCTCTACGGAGCAAAAGTGCTATAAGTAGCCAACCTCCTTTGGTTAGGAGGACAAGCTCTACGGAGCGCTCTACGGAGCAAAAGTGCTATAAGTAGCCAACCTCCTTTGGTTAGGAGGACAAGCTCTACGGAGCGCTCTACGGAGCAAAAGTGCTATAAGTAGCCAACCTCCTTTGGTTAGGAGGACAAGCTCTACGGAGCGCTCTACGGAGCAAAAGTGCTATAAGTAGCCAACCTCCTTTGGTTAGGAGGACAAGCTCTACGGAGCGCTCTACGGAGCAAAAGTGCTATAAGTAGCCAACCTCCTTTGGTTAGGAGGACAAGCTCTACGGAGCGCTCTACGGAGCAAAAGTGCTATAAGTAGCCAACCTCCTTTGGTTAGGAGGACATGCTCCAAGGAGCCAAAAAGTTCGAAAGAACCCTACTACTCCTTTGATTAGGAGGTGTATACCAGCATGATCAACTACGGTTGGTAAGATTTTATATACTCTCGCATTACAGCTTATGTTGGTCGGGAGGTAACATTATTACAAAAAGTTCTTTAAAGAACAAAATATTCCAAACTGTACCAAGTATGGTTGGTCGGGGATAAAAACCCACTAACTGTAGTTGGTCGACGAGAACAAAAGTGTTGACCTTAGTTGGTCGGACGCATGTTTATATTTGAAATTGAACCAAGTATGGCTGGTCGGGGATAGAAACCCATCAACTGTGGTTGGTCGACAAACATTATTTATCCACCTTGGTTGGTTGGAAACAATTTTGAACAATTTATGCTTATTATAAATTCTAAGTTGGTTGATGAACCATATAATTTGCAAACAGAAAAATAGCTATTGGCAAAACAGAAAATGAAATTCTTTCATTAAAATAAAAATGTATTACATGTTACATGTATGTGCTAACTATTACATTAAAGATTCCTACTCTATTGGTTTCTTTCCTTTATCTTTTGAGACAGGTTCCTCGCCAGCAGGAGGATCCTCTAGACAAAGAGGAGAATTAATAAAGTTCATGTCCTTCAGCATTCTGACATTCATTATTGTAGGAGTGTCCAACAGATGCTCAGGACGAGAGACTTCAACTTGAGAATGAAGGTTATAATCACCAAGATATTTAGAGATCAAACTCCGAGGAATGGAACGAGCAGGAATCCATGCCATATCCAATTTATAAGGAGGAACAGGCAAGTCTAGCAATCCAGGAGCATGATAATCCCATAAATAATGACCTCGTTCCAATTTTAATACACCCAAGGCGTTCAACCATCCCTGCTTATAACCTTCGTTGTTAGCATTTTCAATGCGATCATCCAAATGATAAAGAGCTTCATTATAGCCTGCATTCCAGAACTCCCGAGGCTGTTTATGGAATTGGAAAGTTAATCTATCTACTTGCTCGAGAAAGTTCTTGATAAGAGCATCTTTATTATTCAGAGCAGACTTCATCGCAGCCAATTGATCCTCTAAAGATAAATTTTTCTTAGACAAATCAGACAGAGCACGATCCTTAACATTCAGTTGGAATGCTTGAGTTTCCAGAGTAGATTGGGTGCGAGATTCTTCAACACTACGGCTAAGAACTCTTGATCGGCTCCGAGAAGCAACTGGAGAATTTTGCTCCTCGACGATTCTTCCTCGTCCCCGAGAACTCCTTCCTCGTCCCCGAGCAGTCACAGGAATAATAGACTTTTTCAAGTCATCCAACTCTTGCCTTAGTTTGGCGTTTTCAACCTCTAGAAACGAAAAACCTTCATCAGTAACTGGTACTAATGCAGTGGAAGAGGAGGCAACGGATTCATATTGAGCCAATCTTTTCTGCAGACTATTATTTTCTTGTTCCAGGATCTCGGCAATTTGTCGGCAGGCTTCAACTTCACCTTTTAGGGTCCTTTCCCTAATGTCATATGCAGCAATGATCTTTTTATGACCTGTATCAGAGGAAAGTTGTTGATATCTATTTTCATATTCCTCGTGTAATGAAGCCATCGATTCATTGTGCTGGCCTTGGAGATCCTCTAAGGAACAATGCAGCTCTTCAATCAAGTCATAATAAGCGACATTGTTAGCTACAGCTCGGTCGAGTAAATCTTTCAAGTATCGATAAGCCTCAATCGCCTGTTCTGAAGCATCATGACCAAGAATGTCAGCAATTTCAGAAGAACTAAGGTCTGTATGACCAACCCTATAGTATTGGTGACATTGCTGCATCAGCTCGGTATCATGAGAAGAGATTAGTTCCATTCTAGCAACAAACTAAAGACAAGAAAAAGACAACAATCAACAAAGAATCATCAATAACAGCGATGAGTAAAGAAGTATTTTATTAGATCATAAAAGGATTACATTGTTCGATTACAAATGATAAAAGATAGAAATGATACCGAACAACTTCACACCTTTTCCTTGTCTCCCAAGACTTTCTCGGGAGGCTGGGACGAGGAGCTCGGTTGCTCGGTGATAACAACAGCTTGATCGGCAGAAATCTTCTCGGCAGGAGGAGGCATAGAAGAAATATCCTCAATGACAGAGGGTTGAGAAGCAGAGATTGGGACATCCACAGCCATGGAAGATTCATCTGAAGCAGGTTCATCTTCTTCTTCTTCCACAATTGGTGGAGGAGGACCAGGGAGATGCCGTTGGAATAGCTCAGAATTGTCTTGGATTTTTAGCTCTTGTAGAGCAGCTACCCAACCGTCATGGAAGTATTTCAACTCCCCATATTGGACTTGGGATGTCATAGCAGCAATCCCTTTATCCCATCCTTTTTCCCAACCAGCACTGAAATGTTTCCTAACTGCAGCTTTTCTTTTCAACTTCTCCGAGGAGAGTTTGACATCCAATTGTTCTTTCTGGATTTTGATGTCTCGCAAGATAGATAGTTCTTTTTCTGCATTCTTCAGTTGGTCATCGCATTTTTGCTGATTGACCTCTAAGCTTTTCACCTTCTCCTCCAAATTCTTGGAGGTTTCAGCCATCTTCATCTTATCAGCCTCAGCTGCAGCCAATTTTTTCTCCCAGGCAGCTTTCTCCTCGACGTATTGCTGGCGAGATTCTTTCACAGATTGGGCTAAACCCAAGAGGGCATCGTCAACATCGGACGAGGAACTAGAAGCTTTAATAGCTTGATCTTTCTTCACGATGGTATTGAAACAGTTCACCAGCTGAAAGATAAGAAAAACAATAAAGTCAATACAAATGCAAGAAATCAAGAAAAAGAAAGAAAGACCAAAGGTATGAGAAATTTACTGAAGAAAGATGGCGAGCAGCTAAGGATGTCAGTGTATCCCTAGGAATCTTTTCATCAACCCCGAGAACCTCAGGTATAACTGAGCTCGTTGAAGAACTCGGAAGAAGGATTTTTGAAACACTACTACCACCAGCGGGTAGAGAAGATGCAGTTCCAGCAAGATTAACCGAAGATGATTTCCTCAATCTCTTCAAAGGAGGGTCAGCAGCATCAACCAAGGAAGAAGTCTTGGTCGGAGATATTGTAATTACATCAGCACTAGCACTTTTCTTGCTCGGGGCCACTGGGGGCTTCTCGGCAACTTTGGAGGAACTAACATCTACTTTTTTAGTCCCCTCTGGGACATCAATTTTGCCTTTCTTTGCTCCAACAGCAGAAGAAATTTCACCAAATAGAGCAGGAGGAGCTCTTTTCTTGCCCATTCTCTGAGATAGGGGAATATGAGAATCTGAAGATGAACTTTCTGGTGTTGAGGCTGGTTCAACAGGGCGAGCAGTATAAGAGGTTGTGTAGCTCTTATACTGCAGCAAATATGATGCAGACCTAATATGCTCGTCTGCAATCGTCTTATGCAAATTCCAGATAAGTTTTAAATGCTTGATATTCACTTCCGACTCTTTTGGAGTTTTTCTTTTACTATCAACTGCAAATAAATACATAAATTTCAGTTATACATTTTGTCAAACATGATGAAAACGCAATTTCATAAGTAAAGTAAAATGAAAAATAAACCTATCCCATTGCCGTATGGGGGGCATCTGGGACCGTTGTATACTTCATTCCCAGATAAAGGCGCGTGTTGCCAATTTTTTATGACCAACCCATGCTCAAAATAATCTCTATTTGAATCAGGGAGGTTAACTACAAGGGCTCTATTTAAAAACCTAGTTTTTAAATAATAAACATTATCTAAAGTGGCCCATTTATAGCAGTACATGATTTCTGGGATCCCTATACGAGTCCCATGAGTTAGATTTAACTTGTGCACCCCGTTAATTATTCTCCATGAATTGGGGGCTATTTTTGCAGGAACAAGATCAAAATATTGACAAAACTCAAGACATAATGGGTTTGGGGGAAAAGAAAAACCACATTCAGCAATGAAAAGACTGGGGAACCAATGTCCCTCAGCCAATCGAAAGTAATCTAAAGGCTCAGAAAGAACCTCTAGAGTTACCCAAGAAGGAATGGAAAAGTCAGAACGAAATTTCTCAGCAGATTCAACAATATAAACCATATTGAATAAAAGAGATGCAGAAGAAAGGAAGAAGATCTTACAGAAAGAAAGGAGATATGTTGACAACGAACGGAAACAATGATGAACACACAAGAGAGAGGAAGAGAATAGAAAACTTGAATGCAGAAAAATGGAAAGTGTAGACGACGGTATGGTTACCAAAGGAGTTTAAATACTTTGCATTGGGAAGCGGCGAAAGAAATGATTACTAAAAAGAAACTACTGAACTTCCGGCGGCTAAAAAGACAAAAGTTGCACGAAGATCGAAGCGCTTGTAAAAAAGGCGGAAACTGCGAAATGAGAAGGAAATTTGAATACAATGCTCCTAAAACCCAGGAAGGTCATTTAATATTACCACATACCGAGAAAGAATGTCCCATACTCCTCAAAGTTCGAAATATGAAACATTGGGGGCTTCTGTTGATACCAAAATTAATATGCTGATGTGGACGAATAGTATGAAGACACGTGTCGATCTACGTGGCACAATAACAGCGAGGAAGATCATTTACTGAACAACCATGGTTGGTACCGAGCAACGAGAATACACCGAGGAGCTCTATCATGCCGAGGAACTCCATCATCCCGAGATACTCTAAGCACTCCGAGGAACTCTTGATCAACGAGCAACTAAGGCGGTCCGAACTGCACCTCGGCCGTGTCATCAATTATCAGACGGACAACTGTTCAACTATTCATTAGATTCTTGACGCACACGCTGCATTAAATGTATTACCCATTCATATGTATATCATTTAATGTATTGGACCTTTCATGTACAGCCTTGAGGCTATAAATACCTTGTATCAATCCCATTCAAAGGGACCGGAATTTCTTGAGAGAACTGGTAATCAAGAATTCCACAAACACTCAGCAATAACATAACAGTGGACGTAGGCTTTATTCCTAGCCGAACCACTTTAAAAATCTTTGTCTAATTTATTTATCTGTGATTGAATAATTAGAGCGATCTAGTTTTTTACATCAACAGTGAGCATGCCATTCACATATACTTCCATATTCTTCCCTATTTGATCCTCAAAAACTTTGTTCACTTGTATCTGGTATGTTGCTCTAACATTTTTTTTAGCCCAAAAGGCATAACGTTGTAACACTTAGTACCTTGACTAGTGAAGAATGATGCACTCTCCATATCTTCTGGCTTCATCTTGATCCAATTTTTCCTTGAGTAACCTTCTATGAAGCTTAATAACTCATGCCCTGCTGTGGCATCCACCAATTGATCAATCATTGGTAAAGGAAAGTGATCTTTGGGAACGACTTTTTTGAGGCCGCTGAAGTCAAAATATATACGCCACTTGTTCTTCTTCATCTTTATCATCACTACATTAGCCAACTAATCAGGGTATTTTACCTCTTTAATGAATTTTTCCTTTTATAACTTGGCTACCTCCTCCTGGATGGCTATATTCTTCTCGAGACAAAACACTTATCGTTTTTGCTTGATTGACGTAGAACCCTTGATGATGTTCTGCTTATGTAATATAAATTATGGATTAATCCCCATGTCTTCATAAGTTCAGGTGAACACACTTTTTCGCTCTTTAAGGAATGTTATCAATTTCTGCTTGAGGGAGGTTGACCAAATTTATGTGGTCCCCCCAGGTCTTTCATCATCTAGTATAATTATCTCAGTGACTTTCACAGCTTTCCCTTTAACTAAATCAACTTCCTCCTTGGGATCCAAGGTCTCAATCTGATAAGTAGTGGTAATTTTCATAGACTCCGCTTGGTCGACAGATATATAGTAGCATTCTTTGGCCTCCACTTATTTCTCCTTTACTACGCCAACACCATAGTGAGTGGGGACTTTCAGGCATTAGTGAACTGTGGACGGTACTGCTTCAAATTTCTTCAGGGCGACTCTACCGAGGATCATGATGTAGGGTGACTCTACATTTCTATCAAGGGCGAAGAAACCGATCTTCTCAGTTCTACTAGTTGGCCAAATGCTGATCAAAACTTCCAATTTGACGGCTCCCAAAGGATAAACTTTTTCCCCTGAGAAACTTGTAAGAGGTCTATGATAAGGTGAGATTTTGCTGTCTCTCAGTCCCAAACTATGGAAACAATTGTAAAACATAACATAAGTCGAGGTTCCATTGTCTTTCAGGATCCTAGAAATTATTGCTTGATGTACTCTAAAGGTGATGACTAGCGAATCGTCATGTGGGTAGAGCACTCCTGATAGGTTATTCTTAGCAAAGCCAATGAGTCACTTGTCTTTGTTCACCTTTAGGGGTCGACCATTTACCTTATCTGATAAGTTGATGTGACGGATGTAAGAACAAGCTTGGGCCTCATTCAAATAGGCTTTTCTCTCAGTTATTTCGTCTCCACCGCCGACGTCTCCTCCCTTAATAAAATGACAATCAAAGGATATCATTTTTTATATTAAGCTCTGGTTCTCTGGGTTTTTTCGACAAGTCTGGATCATCTTTTAAATCATCATCCAACCTCTCTTCTTGTCATATATGCCTTTGTAAGGGGATTTGGATCTTGTTTTGGAGTCTCGGTCATCTATTCGATCCACAAACTTGGTCGAATTTCCACGACAAATAAGAGATTTTATTTCATTTTTTAAGGCAATGCAATTATCAATGGTATGCTCGTGATCCTTATGAAACTTATAATACTTTGACTTATCCCTGTGATTAGGGGGTGATTCTAACTTGCCAGGCCATTTCAAGCCTCTACTCCCCAAGATTTCTTCTAAGAAGTGATGCATACCATTAGTGAGAGGAGTGTATTCCTCATACTTCTTGGGCTTCTCAACTTTCTTATTTTATTGCTCCTTCTTCTCCGAACTCTTTTAATTGTCAACCTTGATTATAGGAACTTGCTTAGCGGCTATAAATTCTTCGGCATTCATAATTTTTCCATCCTTTTCCATTTAACTCTATCATGGTTTTAGGAGGCACCTTTACTAATTCATAATATAGCTTCTCTTGGAGTAGTCTAATCATTAGGGCGGTAACGGAGGACTTTTCCTCATAGTTCACTACTTCTAACTTCTCACTATTGTAGCGGGTAATGTATTATCGATTAATTTCTTCTGGTAGTTTGCACACACTTAATAAATGAACTACTCTTTTGATAGCCTTAACTCCGAAATAGAAGCTGCTGATGAATGGCTTCCAAAAACTGGAAATTTTATTCTTAGGGTAAATTATTGTACCAAAGTTGGGCAGATGCAGTGATGGTACGTGAGAACACAAGTGCATCTCATCAGGGTCAGAATAAATATCAGTGGTGGCCTGATATTGTTCAATATTAAGGACAGGGTCAATCTTACCATCATATTTCGAAGTAACTACTGGCGTTTTGAATTTAGAAGGTGTGGGGAAATTCATAATGGCTGGAACGAAGGGAGATCTCTTCACAAATCTCCTTTGTAGAGGATTTTTAGTCTTGTCTATTTCCCCCAAGCAATATTCTAGTCATTGTATGATCCCTTCCAAAAATGATCTTCTGGCTTAGATTTAGTTGAGGCAGCTTTACCATGTGTTATATTGAGCGCTCTTCCTGAGAAGTCTGCTCATCACGCACGAATCCTCAGATACTAACATTGGAACTAACTGATCCTTCACAATGCTTGGCATGATAATCATGTGATTTAGTTGGCTCTGTATGATTGCCTTTAGTTTCTCGGGGACCAAGATAAGCAAAGGCAGAGTCCTTTCTCAACATTTCCAAAGCACTCGATCGTTCTTGAGTGTGAGATCTCCCATCAAAGTAGTATGTGATTTAATTAAAAAAAAATTAACATGACGGTAAGACCTATCATGTGAAGATCTAGAATATCCACTCCTCTCGTTTCTGGGAGGTAGAGGTGGTATTTCCCTCTGAGAGGATGGAACAACGATAGATATTGCTTAAAGTGTTTGAGTTAACTGTCTCATTGTTTCTTGCATTGCCTTTTTCCCTTTGGCTAAGTTGAGTAAAATTTCTTGCAAATCCCCTCGGTCGGGTGGCTCAGAAGGTGTTGCCCCCAGCAAGGATAGGTCTTCAAAAGAAATTAGATATTGATGTCTATGGGCATGCCGTTCTTACAGGTAGCGCCAATATGTTTATGTCTAAATTTAGAAAAGGTATTTAGAAATTGATCTTAACTTTAATTATCCAAACTTATAGTCACAAATAAATAAATAAAGATAAAGAATAGAAATGGTGTAAGAGACACAAGAGTTTTGCGTGGTTTAACCTTGGGAATACGCTTACATCCACGGTCAAAGTTGGTTAGGGTTTATATTTCTATCTCTGGGATACAATTACAAGGTGCAATTTTATTGTAAAAACTTGCCTCCTTAGCTAAGGGAAAATGGTGTATTTATAGTGAGTAGGAAGCCAAGAGGTGGAATGCCTTTATAGATTCAAGCATTTACACCTTTACATGATAATAGACAACTGGGTATCCTTTCACGTGCATGTGTATGGTGACTGTTGAATATCCCACCTGTGATTTTCCATCTAATTGAAGGTTCAAGTTCTTGAAAGTGGTCGGCTAGGTAGCCGACCAACAAGTACTTGTGCCGACCAGGTCTGATCCAGCATGACAGGTCTCAGGGTAGCGTTGACAATGTCACTGTGTTATTGACTCACGTGGTTAAATAATTTTAACCTACAACACTAATTTTTAATCCTTAAAAGTATTAGATTTAATATTTAATCCAATATATTTTTAAAAATAAATTTTAGTATGTAAAAATATATTTTATTCAATGTTAAATTCCAATATATGTTCAAAAATAAATTTTAGTCCTTAAAAATGTTATATTGGTGTTACTGGCATGCCAACGTCACCGGGGACTAAAAACTATTTAAAAAATATGTCGGACTAAAAATTAAATAAATAATATATTATGAGTTCTTTGTTAAATGCTTCTAATTTTTTTTACAAGCGTGAGATTCAAAACAATCCCATTTTTTAGTCTCCAATTTCTCTCAAACACACCTCAACTCTAAGGGCCCGTTTGACAATCCAATTTCAAGTCTTGGAATTGGAATTGAAAGGCCAATTTTAATTCTGAGAAATTAAAATTGACCTTCCAATTCTATTTCCATGACATGGAATTGGGTTGTCAAACAGACCCTGGTGAAATTGAACATAAGTGAAAATATAACCGTCACCTATATTGCTAGGTAAGGGAGTACATATCTTTCAAATGTTAGTCAAATTGACTAACAAGTTTGATATACTATAAGTGATAATTTCATAGATGAAACAAAAATGCACCACGAAATGAGCCAAAATTGATCAAAAATTGATATTATAAGTCGTGTTTGTTTCGGATCCTTTTGACATGAAGTTGTGCTGTATATTGTATGTGTCAAACTAATTATGAGTCATGTTATCGTGTTTTGTTGTGCTAATCCATGAGAATAAAAAATGTATTTCACTTAGATAACCCATCCCATTGTAGATGCCCTTAACAATTGTTTTAATTTTACAATATTTAAAATAGCTTTTGTATTTCTTAAAATAGGTAAAAAGATAAAAATAAAATCAATTATTTAGAAAAAAAAAACTTACTTTTTTTTAAACAATTGTTTTTTTCAATATTAAAACAGTATTTTTTAACATTTCACGGGACATGTAGAAAAAATAAAACTCCAAATTGATTTTACTGCTAAACAAGAGGAAAAGGGGGCCCAAGATTCCACGAAAGGGAGATGGGTTACGTATGTTATATTTTTCTAGGCCTATGTTTCGGTCGGATCGGATCGAAAAATACCACTTCGGAAAAAAATCATTTTTTCGAAAATAAAATATTTATTTCGATTTCGATCTGAATTTTTTGAAAAATAAAAAAAAATTCCAAATTTGAAAAAATCAGAAAACCAACAAAAGTCGAAAAAAATCGAAAATTCACAAAATATTTTAAAAGTCCAAAAATTTTGGAGATTCTAGATTTTCAAAAAAAATAAAATTTTGATTTTCGATTCCTCGAAATTCTCATTTTAAATAAACGAATAAAAGAGTTAATCCAACATCTAAATATATGAGTATTTGATCAAAAATTTCATTTATGTAGAAGTTAAGAGGATACTCTCCTTTTATAGATCAAACTTTAGAGCCCTCTCCCTCTCACAACCGATTTTCGAAAAAGCGAAAATCGAAAAATAATTTCGATTTCAAAAATAATTTCAGAATAAGTCGAAAAAGCGGAAATCGAAAAATAATTTCGAAAAAAATTGAAAATAAG
The DNA here is from genome assembly GCA_949130495.1 of Sambucus nigra. NCBI lineage: Eukaryota > Viridiplantae > Streptophyta > Magnoliopsida > Dipsacales > Adoxaceae > Sambucus > Sambucus nigra. The sequence continues at coordinate 840,853,452 of OX422207.1, read as the reverse complement.
TCGAAAAAAATCAGAAAAATCAGATCGATATAATTTCAGAGAAATTGGATCGAAAAAATCGAAAAATCAGAATTATTTTCGATTGCCGACCAATTTTTTTTTGAAAAAATCAAAAATCGACAAATAAAAATTTCATTTCAAATTCATAAAAATCGAGTTGGAAATCGAAAAAATTGGAAGTTCGAAAAACAAAATACAACCCTACTTTTTCCCCATAAGAAAGGAGGAGAATAGACTTGAAGAGATTCCATGAGACTTGAAGGGATTAGTTTTAAAACAATAATTTTTTGAAAACCAAAATTATTATAAGCAATTTTAACTTTTATTCATTTATATTATTTATGCAAAAGGAAACAAATAGGTTGGAATAAATTTTTTTAATGATACAAAAGATTATAATGTTTACACATAATATATGGATTAATGCAAAATATTTTCATATACATATGTATATATATTACTTATATTCTAAATTAATAGTCCTTCTTTATTTTGCTGTTATCCTAACCAGATTTTTTTTTAGTTATTAAAATATGTATAAGATTCTCTTCTTTAAAAAATCTCACTTGAATGTGCACCCAAAGGAATGGAGAAAAGGTAAATAAATAGGTGCATGTATTAACCCGGGGTTAAATCTCGGGTAGTGTAGCACTACTCTAATTAGAAAGGGGAAGGCTATGAGGATAATTTCTCATTTTTAAATATGTAGCTCGGGGTTATTTCAATAAATTTGTGCTATAAAAGGTGGGAACCTAAATTTAAGGATTTAATTACAATAAATTGGTAGTTTAGGGGTGGGTTTATCGGGTAATATAGTTCAAGATGATGACTCGTAAACTTGAGATAGTTAAGAGAGTATGGTGTAATTTACCCTTATTTTTTCATTTTTTACAAATATGATTCGTTTTATAGGTGAAGTTATTCCTTTGGCATCAAGCGATAGAGGACATGGGGGTGACTAGCATGCATACACAGATGCGTTGTCTATCGTCGCATGATTTTGAGTACAACTGGTACCTAGGGAGAGATTGATTAGGTACACTACACCAAAAAGATCAAATTGTCACTTTTGAGCCGGCCATCCTTGTCACGGTCGATGACCTTGACAAAAAAATATGCATTTTTTGTCACGGTCATTGACCGTGACAAGCTCATGATAATATTTGTCAGGGTCAATGACCGTGACAAGCCCGCGACAAGAACAGTTATCACGAGCTTGTCACGGTCACTGACCGTGACAAGTTTATCAGTAAAAAAACCCTTCACTCTTCTTTTTTTCATCGTTTTCTATTCCCTCCATTCTCTCTCTCTCTCTCTCTCTCTAAACGACTGCTCTCTCTCTCTCTCTCTCTCTCTCTCTCTCTCTCTCTCTCCCAGCTATTTTTTCTTCTCTCTTTCTCTTTCTCTTTCATTTGTATATATGTGTGTATGTGTGTGTATATATGTTCGTGTGTGTGTATATGTGCATGTACATGGGTGTGTGTGTGAGTGCATGTGTGTGGGGTGGGCGGGACGAGGAAGGGGGTGGTGGAGCGGGTGGGTTTGTGTGTGTGAATTTATGTGTGTGTGTGTGTGATGGGTGGGGGTTGTGTGTGAATTTGTGTGTGTGTGTGTGTGTGTAGTGGGGCAGGGGGTGGGGCATTTATGTGTTGGGGGGGCAAGGGTGGTGGTGGTGGGGAAGGGGGTGGTGGGGCGGGGGGGGGGGGGGGGTGTATTCGTGTATGTATATGTGTGTGTTGAAATTAATTGGTATTTAGTTTAGGACTTAAAATTAATTGTTAATGTTGATTTAGGATTTGAAATTAATGTTTAGTTTAGGAATTGAAATTAATTGTTTATGTTGATTGGACATTATAAATATTGTTTCTTTATTTTTATTTAGGTTTGAAATCGTTATTGTTGAATTAATTGAGTAGATGAATTAGATGGAGTCCGAGATACACATTTATTGGTTTATTGTTGTTGTTGGATTCTATTGGACGGAGGTGGTTGGATATGGAAGTAGGTTTTTAAATTTTTTAAAAATACCTAATTTAATTCACACAAATAAATCCGTAAATAATTATATTGTCTTAATTTGTTGAGTTGGTTAATTTTGGAAGTGGTACGACCACTAGATTATTGTCAAAATGGCCGAAGGGTGAGTTTTCGACTTTTTTCTAAAATTACTCTCTGTCATGACCCCTTCGAGAGTGGCACGACCAAGGACTTATCATAATTAAATGAAATATACCTACAATCACACATAGTACGCATAGATACTAGCCTTCTAGTTTTTATGCGTACGCATTCAATAGACCTTAGACCCGTTCGAGAGTCATTAACCCTGTATTGAGATCTTTCAAATTGTCCCGTTTGGAGAGTTTGGGGCTGCATAATTTCTGTATAATAATATTCTTAGTGGCTTAAAGTTGTTACTTTTGTAGGAAGTTTTGCAGTCGTATCCTAATATTATCAGAGTACATACTAGATTGGCAAGTGTGAGTGTTATTTCAATTGATCAATTGAAATAACACTCACACTTACCAATCTACGTCGTGTACTTGGAGAACTATGGGGATATCCTACCGAATTTTTCTCAAATCGTAACAATGTGCATGAGCTGTTAAGTATATTACAGAAATATGCGGTCTTGAATGGGATAGGACCACTCACCCTTTAGAGGAGATGGGGGAAATAGGAATTACTATTATAAATTCAAATTTAAAAATTGAATATAAATAATACATAATTCATTAAAACATACTATAAATCTAAGTTTTGTTTATAGTAATCCATGAATATACGCTTCTTACCTTTAATAGGTGATTGTTTGTAGTAGCTGTAATGGAATATCCTAAATACAAAGAGTGGATGGGGGAGACAAAAAGATTGGGGGATGTGTTTCACAGAGGTGCTAATGAAGTTGTAAAATACGCAAAAAGATGTTATAATGATGAAGAGTTTTCGTGTCCGTGTGCTAGGTGTAAGAATGGTAAGGTGCTTGAGTGGAAAACAGTTGAACTACATTTTTTAAGATCGGGTATGCAAGATAATTATTGATTTTGGAGTTTTCACGATGAATTGAAAGGTCCTTTTGTCCCCAAACAACCTTCACAACAACCTTCAACAAGTAGGATAGATGTAGAAGGGAACGACGTAGATCATAATATGCTAGAGGATTTAGTTGATGATGCGTTCGGAGTTCGTGAAGTGGAGGAGAATGAGGTCACTGACGATGTACAAGGTTCAGGTGCTCATGAAGATATCACGATAAACCTTGACGATGACTACCAAAGTTTAAAATTTAAGGCGACTGAACCGTTATACTCTGGCTCTGAGAAATATCAAATAACTTTACATTCCATGGTTAGTTTGCATAGTTTGAAGACACAATATTGTTTGTTTAACAATAGCATAAAAGGAATTTTGAATTGGGTGAAGGTCTTACTACCCAAGGAGAATACGCTTCCAAATAGCTATCATGTTATGAAGAACAGTTTGAAAGGTTTGCGAATGAAGTATAAATCGATTCGTTCTTGTGTGTATGACTACATACTATACCGAAAGGAGCTTGAAAATCTCGATAGTTGTTCGGTATCCGATGAACCTAGATATGTCTAATCTACTGGCAAGGAAGGCACAAGCTCAAAAGTGACTAAAAAAGTGTTGAAATATTTTTTCGTTTGACCAGATTAAAACAATTTTTTACAGTACCATGGATAGTGGAGACAATGACTTGGCATGATAGGGAAGAAGTGGGTGATAATCTCATGCGTCATCCTATTGATTCTACAACTTGGAGGAGGATGAGTTATGAGTATCCCAATTTCGCTCGAGAATAGCATAACATTCGTTTGGCTATATCAACGGATAGTTTCAATCCATTTGAAAATCTAAGCACCAATCAGAGTGTATGGCCAGTGATCCTAGCCCCACTCAACCTCCCTCCTTCATAGTCTATGAGACCCGAATTTTTTATGTTGTCTTTGTTGATACCTGGGCCAAAGGCACCAAGTGATGACATCGACGTCTATATGGATCCTTTGGTAGAAGACTTAAATGAGTTGTGGGAAGAGGGTGGACAAGCATTTGACTCTTTTAGAAAAGAAGAGTTTACGCTGAACGCTATATTGATGTGGGAATTCATGATTTTCCAGCTTATGGGACATTATTCGGTTGTGTAGTACATGGTTATTTGGGGTGTCCTATTTGTGGAGAGGAGACTGAATCTCTTCGTCTCCCGCTAGCTCAAAAAATGTGTACCATTTCCATAGGAGGTTTTTACCCCCGGCTCATAATTTGATATTTGAGAAAGGTTTCAATTTTTTATCGGGCGGGGTTGAACATAGGCTACCCCCGAGAAAACTTTTAGGTTCAGAAATTAAAAGTAAATCTTCTGATTGTGGCCCTAATATGCCAGGTAAGAATCCTAAATTTAATAACGTCAAGCATAAGAAGACCCAACTTGGAATAAAACTGAGATAAGAAAGGCATGGTCTAGGAAGTCAATTTTATTTGATTTGCCTTATTGGAACAATAACCTGGTGCGCCATTTATTGGATGTGATGCATGAAGAGAAGAACCTAGTTGAACATATTATGAGCACATGCCTTGGGGGAAGTCATTCGAAGGATGGAGATAATGCACGGAAATACCTTAAATCGTTGAAACTTAAGCCACAACTATGGTTGAAAGAAGATAGTAGGAGAAGGACAATAATTCCCCCTGGTGCGTTTACTTTGACGAGTGGGGACAAGAAGGTGCTTTTAGACACAATATATAATTTGAAGGTTCCATCTAATTTTTCATCGAAATCGCAAAGGATTGTGAATTATGCTACCCATGATTTACATAAGTGTAAGTCCCACGATTTTCATGTGATCATGCAATTGGTTCTTCTATTGTTTAAGCACTGTTTCTCCAAGCACAAGAATTTACGGAGGGATATTATGCAAATCAGTATCTACTTCTCACTTTTGTGTGAGAAGGTAGTCAATCGAGAACATATAGTGGACATAAAATTGGCGGTGACCGAAGCAATTTGTGTGTTAGAAAAGTACTTTCACCCAACATTCTTTGACAAAAGCATTCACTTGTTGGTACACCTATGCGACGAGGCACTTCTTTGCGGTCCAGTTAGATATCAGTGGATGTATCGGTTTGAAAGATTGATGAAAGTTTTTAAATATTACGTTAAGAATACGCGATACATTGCAGGTTCAATTACTGAGGAATACACCACCCTGGAGTCATCAATTTATACTCGGGAATATATGCCTAACACGAACAACATTGATGACATTGATGAGTTCATCGATGAGGGTGGTCATGTGATGGAAAAATGAGTGAAATTAACGAGTTTGCAATATGAATAATTAGCTCGTTATCTATTTGACATACATGAAGATGTCGAAGAATGAAAAAAGTAAGTTTAAATGATTTTAAGTTCTACATTATTTTAGATTATTTTATACATAATTAATTTTGTAATACATTCATCACATTAATTGTATGCAAAAAATATGAAGCCTGTGAGAACAATGAAAGATGAAAAACAATAGCACAATCAGACATCGATTTTACGTTGTGGTTGTCACACGAGGTAATTATAATGAAAATGGTTGTTATATAACGTTACATTACAATAAAACTTTACAACTAACCTAATTAATTTATCTTTATTCTCAGCTCTTAAAGACGGGTGATGCGATATCAATGCTTGATCATCTAGCCACTAGACACTTGTTCATGGCACAAGATTACAAAAAGTATCGATTGAACAGTTACGTATTTGGCGCAAGGGTGTACGAGGAAAATACAAATGTATAGAAGTCGGGCATTTCATATAAGGCTCTTACTTTCTCTCGAGCGTGCGCAAAAGATAAAAACCTCGTTGAAGATGAAATGACTTACTATGGTGTAATTTGAAATATATTTGAATTAGACTATGTAAGCTTCAAAGAGGTAGTATTTTACTGTGATTGGGTAAAAGTTGAGGATAAAAATGCTTGTAAAGTTGATCCTGGCACCAATTTGATAATGGTTGACTAGTCCAAGTTGAAGAGAAATGAACATGTGAGCGATGAGTCGTTTGTTTGTGCATTTTGAAAGGTCAACCAAGTGTTTTACTCAAAGTATATCAACAACGAGCCGTGAAAATGTCCTACATGTGCCAAAGCGTCTAAACAGTAGTGTGGATGACTTGGCTGCTCCTACCGAATATCAATCCATTTTTTATGATAACCCGAATTTGAAATAATTTTTTAATTTGTAATAAGTATGCCAATTTAGCGAATGTACTAGTGTTTTATTATTATGGGACATCGGTTTAATGCTTTTAATTCATTTGTACTTTGATCATTTTCACTATTTTTATCTTTCTCTCTTTCCTTTGTATATGTGTGTGAGTTAAACAGTAAAAAGTATTCCAATTTCGGATTAATGCTTTTTATTCATTTGTACTTGATTACATTAGCGCATGTATTGTTTAGACTTAATGTTTGCATGTCTTCTTCTAATTCATTTTGAATTTGTACTAATAACAATATTTTTTTTATAAAAAATGTCTTCTTCAAGGATTAAGGCAAGGATGATGATGATGATAATGATGATGTCTTCTGGACCCGACGGCAGCAAAGGCAACGAGGGCTCCTCAGCCCATAGGCTCCCCAAATAGGGTCAAATTGGGAATGACCGTCGAGAACAAGATGTGGATATTAGCTAGATCCCTCGAGCTGCTATAGACAATTATCAGTTCGGGGCACACTAGTTGGAGGGAGGTGCCAAATGAGCTCAAGTTAGCTATTTGGGCGGCACTACAGGTAATGTATTATATTTATATTTAAATTTCAATCTCAATTTCAATTTATTCGTAACTAACATTGTATTTGTTTGACAGGAACAATTCATCCTGGCCCTAGAACTTTGTGATTCTGCCTTGGAGCAGTTGAGGGAGTAACACAAGACATGGAAGAAAATTTTACGTGGCCGATACTTTAGGAAGACCTGAGACTCCATTATCCGAATGCGTGAGTCCGTGCCGCCGAAGGAGCCGATCTCATTGGCACAATGAGAAAAGTTCATTGACAATGAGATCAAGGAGAGACAATTGACAACTCACTAATCGAGGAGGGGAAATTGGGCAAAAAAGACGGACGTGCACTGCTCCGACCGGACGTCTTACGTCGAGGTGGAGCATAGGATGATGGTAAGTTTTTATTTTTCTATAATGATAGAAATATGTTATTCTGCATTATTTTACTTTGCGAGCCCGGTACTAAGGTTGCATTATTTTATTTCAGGGGTCGGGGAGTGGCCCTAGGGGTAGGCCACATAAGCTTGATGCCTATGTGGTAATTCTAACGAAGAAGGGAAAGGATAAGGAGGTGTCCCCGAGTGTCGTAACCACAATTATATGTAATCCGACAATTTACTTTTTGTTAATTACGTTATAATTTTTTTATTTACTTATTTAACTAATCGTGTGCTTTTTGTCATTTCAGACAAAGCTTGAGGAAGTGCATGAGTCGCAGTCTGATGTCAATAAGGCATCTTTGTCCACGGACGCACTCAGCCAAGTCTTGGCACTGATCGCAAGGGAAGGAAAAGGGGGGGTGAGCTCATGGATGGACAAATCTAGGATCATCGGATTGGAGACAAACAACACCGGGTTGGCTCATCAGGTGGACTCGCATGATGCGAAGCTATCAATGTTGGAGGCGATGGTCCAAGATATGTTCTCATTCGTGAAGCGTTCGTTGGGAAGAAAGGGCAAGGGCAAGGGGAATGGGAAGGAGAAGGTGGTGGAGGAGAATGAGGACGTGGACATCGCTGCTTCATCGCCGATACGTACGAACTCACCGATTGATGATCTAGTCCCTTACTTGGTTGTCGTCGAGCAGCCTATGTCAATAATTGGTTGGCCGAGCGTGCTTATACTCGACGTATTTGATGACATGTGGATAGGAAGGGGGTTGAGGGACCCGAATACCGTCCAGGTTATGTTGGTTCATAGACGTGCACTTCAAGACATCGAGACCAATGTACTCGTCACGCATGTGATAATCGGGAAGGATAACGCCCCATTGTAGTTATGCGAAAAATGCGGCGTGATGCATATTCAGGGGTGTCTCAATGCCTTTGTCATGTGGCCTTACTTCCTCCTCAAACCCACCACATGACATTATTTGTATCTATTTTATTTGGACACATGGGTTATATTTGTATTGTTTTGATTTGTTACATTTTGGTTTCGATATGGAATTATATATGCAATGATTTGGTACATTCTTTCTATTTCATTTGGATATATGTTGTTTAAACAAGTATAATTTTGCTATAACAGGTACAAATATACTGCTGGGCAATGGCAGTGGCCAAACTGCCTAGCAGATTTTTTTTAAATTTTGCTCAGATTTATCACGATCAATGACCGTGAATTTTTTTTAAACGTTGTCATGGATTTGTCACTGTCTTTGACCGCGATAAACGTTGTCAAGGTCAAAGATCGTGACATGACCATGACAAGTGTAATGAACTTATCACCATCAATGACCGTGATAAGTCCGTGACAACCAAAGTTGTCACCCCCAAAATTGTCAAGGTCAATGACCGTGACAATCCGGTAGATTTGGTGTAGTGGTACGTGAAGGTGGGGCAGATGGTCGTAGCATTAGATGGTCCTCCAGTCCATATGTAGTATTTAGAGAGGATATCGGAGGAGGCAAGGGAGGCAACTACGATTGGAGGGGTCTACTCAGCTTACAGACACAATAGAAATGAAAGACTATCTAGATGTTTGGGCGAGTTGAGGTCAGGGCAGGAGGTAGAGTGTTACCGAGGTCATCGGGTTAGGCTTCGAGTAATGGTATCAACATAGTGAATTCTCCCCCTTCACAAGTACAGGTTTCCTTCTGTATATATACGAATGGCTGGGAGGAATTGAATGAAGATACCCCATTGCCCTCATGGTGAGTTTGAGGATTTCCCCCCTTTGCCGGTAGAGGATGGTCATATAGGGGTAATTATGCTCACCTATTTCATGATTTTTAAATTATGAGTTATATTACTGTATTTGATGTATCTTCTTGATTTCCTTTCAGGTTGTATTGGTGTGGACATCTTGGGTGCAAGATGTTACTAAATGGATTGCCTCGGTGGTCAATCATATCCGAACATTGGCCTGTGCCTATACGGAACCTATTGTTCTAGAGATTACGTCCCATCCTCTTTTAGCTCCAGGAATAAAGGATCCTCCTCTCACCGCCATGAGAAATGTGATGACTAAAGGTAGTTATAGATGATGTTTCTTGGTTTAGGAGGATGTAATACCCCATAACTTTTAATGATTTTAAAATGGAATTAATTAGGATTAATGGTGAGATATTTAAAATTGATCCGTATTTAAATATTACTCGAGAGTAAAGTAATCCATGATATAAGTTCAATACTTAGTGATTAAAAGTACGATTATGAATTTACATGATTTAATAAAAATTGTCGCTAGTGATGAATACGAAAATTTCAGGCCTTAAGTCGGGACGCACGTGTGAGACGCGTCGAGGCTAAAATTAAATGAATTCAAAGTAAAATATTTTTATGTCATTCAAATGATCGTTTTGACTGCACCAAAGTGTCCAAAAGCATTTAAATAGTTGAAAATTTCTACTTGGGGGTTTGATTTAGGTCCCGGGGCACTTTGAAACCGAATGGACACCCTAGAGGGGTATTTTGGTCATTTTATATGGGAGGTAAATAGTAACAACGAAAATGCATGATTATTTATAAGACTAAGGCTAGTAAGGATACATGTTCATTTCACCAAAACTTTAGAGTGAGAAATTTAGAGGAGAGTAAGAGTTTTCTAGAAAGGGAAGGGCCACCTCTAGGAAACCAAGGGACAAGGTCATCCACCACCACCACCTTGGCCGAAAGTTGGCTGGAAAAGAGGAGGACCACCAGTAGCCCATCATCTTCAAAGGTTCAGACCTACATATTAAAGGCAAGTGGATTAATCTTCACAATTCTAGCATGTATCATGTTCATATTAGGATAGTTGTAGAATTCTGAATATTTACATTATTTAAAGATAAACTATGGGGTTTTTGAATTAGTCCCTTGAAATGAGAAACACGTAGATTTAATCTGGGATGATCATATAATATTAGCCCCAAAATGGGGAATCAATTGATGAAGAGAATCTGGCTTTTATAGTTTGTTATGGGAGAATATGATAATATATTAGTTTTCTGAAAATTATGGAAAATGATGTTTTAATGCAATCTTCTTGAGGATTTAGGATTGTTTGAATATTGTAAATCATTTATTTATATATATATATATATTGTCATATCATATGGAATAGATTATAAGGAGTTTCGGACTTTAAAACATATGAATTAAAGATGAAAAATGTTAAACCCATAGGCAATGCCTGATGGATCGATCCATCGACTCAAGAATGTCGATCAATCGACTGGATCGATCGATCGACCCTTCCCTTCGATCGATCGACTCCTCTTGGATTTTTGAAAATTATTTCGTTATAAGGTTTGATTAAATTCCATCCTGTATAAATCTTTTATGATGATTAATTGAACATTCTGGGACTTAAGGAAAGTCAGTAGGGTGATAGGTAGAACCCAGAAAATATTGATAGGTGGAATTAATCCTAGGGAATGGGAATAATGGTTTAAAATCTAATTAGTGAGTATCGAAAAATAAACCCAATTGAAATAATTAAATTTGGAAATTGTTATAACACGGACCAGCAGGGTATAGACTTGTACCTACTGAAATTATATAAGAGATGTTTAATAATCTTAGAGTGTTGAGAAAAGCTCGGGAATATACTTTAAGAAGTAAAGTTATAATCTATAAATACGTAGGATATTCGAGTTATAAACATACTACGTAAGGGAATTGTTATGGGTTGTGCGTATGCCCTTTATATATATATATATATATATATATATATGTGGGGGGGGGGGGGGGGATAAATACCTATATTATGAGATTGCGTTGTGTACGGTCTTATCCTGATTGGACCCATTTGGGGGATTTAGATTCGTACACTGAGCATAGGACCTTGGACACGTGCTATCGGTGTGAATGATAGTTTCGACAGTTGAATGGGAGCGTAGGTATATGCGTGACCCATTTGGCTGGGGAGTATGCTCGCCTCCAATATTTGTATTATGAGACTTTTGGTTCGTGAGAGACGCCGAACCAATTGTCCGTTATGCAGTGAGTGATGCACTAGGACATGATATCAGAGTATGCATGCACCGCAGCTGTGTCTGGGAGGTGCTTTATTAGTATATATATAATGTTATGATGATATATATATATATATATATATATATATATATATATATATATATATATATATATATATATATACTATGATTTAATCTACTGTGTGACTTTTAGTAGATGTGTGAGACTAATGAAATCTGAATTGAATTAAGTAAGTGAATACTTAATCTTAAAGCCTTGAAAAGCTTAGTTCATTTTAAAGAAAAATGAACATGTGTAATTATCATACGTATTGCGTGATAAATATTGGGAAATGAGATAAGGTAGAATCATAGTAACACCTATATTAAACTAGTAAATGGGAACTTTGCTAGGAAGATTTGAGGTACGTTAGGTGTGCATTCTAGATGAGGGGTGATGTTCTCAAGTGAGAGCCAAAAAACTAACATGAATATAATACTGGCTTAATTTGTAATTATTAAGCACTTGATATTTTTAAAAATGTTTTATAATCAAGCTCTGACCTGTTTACTTGCATATTCTCTTCTCTATTATATATATATAACGAGGTGCTCAACATCAGGGACGCCCGACTTAGAGGATGGACTTTTTTACGTATTTCTAGAGATACAGTTTTGGAATAGATGATCTCAGTTCATTGATTCTTATCCTTGTAGTTCTTAGTTCATTTAGGGCATGTCGCCCGATTTTTTATCTCATTTCAGTTCCCAATATTGTATTCGTTTTATATTAATACTGTTATTATCATTTTGTTTTGGATGGTGATAGTGAGATATTCCAACTGAAGAGTTTATTTCAGTTACATTTAAATTTGTTTAATTTTAATTCAGTTGTGTTTGGGTGTCACTTACTTTATTGCAGTATGGTGGTATGAATTTAATTAAAATAAAATTTGGAAAAGTTTTGACACTTAGCTTAATTAATTATTATGTGAATTAATAAGAAATTATTTTTTGACAGTAATGCTAAGAATGAACCAACTGGATATTCTGACTTAATTTAATAAAGGACTGATCACCCATTATTTAATTAGGCGAGGTGTCATAAGTGGTATCAGAGCATCAGGTTCTAGTGTCCTTAGGATCTGTACGTTTTACTATACTTTCTGCTTAGCGTCCTTTAATGCAGGGCCCTATCATTAGGATTGTTGTATTCATAATTGCACATTTACGGCTATTATTATTTTTTGAGATATTTTAAATGCTGATAAAATATCTCTCCCTCATTTCAGATGCCTCCTCGACGTGCATGACAAGCTCCCGGAGCTGCAGAGCCTACCCCACAGCCCACTCCAACCCAGGGTACTATGAACACAATAGAGGTTGCTATTATTGTTGCTTAAGCCGTTAATACTGCCTTAGAGGTTGTCCAGCAAGCACCGCCACCGATACAGGCAGTTCCACCAGCACCAGCGCCGACATTTCCCACTATTTGGGAGCATGTCAGGGATGCCTTCCAGAAGGCACACCCACCAGAATTTCAAGGAGGTTTCTATGTTGTGATTTCTAGTCAATGGAAGAAAGACATCCAATGACATCTGCATATGTATGAGTGTACAGAGGTTCAGAACCAGATCTTGGCGACATTTAAGCTGGTTGGAGCAGCTTTACAGTGGTGGGAGTCCACTACCACAACAGAGGAAAGGGATACGATGATTATTCAGAACTTCCGGGTGCAGTTTGACTGCAAATTCTTTCCTTTAGCTGTTCAGACCGAAATGAGGAGGAAACCTTTGGACCTCACCCAGGATGGGAAATCAGTTTTCGAGTACGGAGAAGAATTGACTAGGCTGACCAATATAGTACCAAGAGAAGTTCCCACTGAAGAAAAGAGAATTCAGATGTTCATGCATGGTCTTAATTGGAGGATTCACCAACATATTTTGGGTAATCATTGATTACAGGACTATGGAGATGAATTGAATGCAACGTTGCTTCACTGCCAAAATCACTGCCTCCATGCTAAGGGAAACTAGCGGGGAATTGAGTCTAGTGGAACATCATCAATATAGGGTCAGCAAAGGCAGGAATAGCATAATTTTCAGTAGGGGGATTATGCTAAGCAATTTAGATCGGGAGGCTTTCGATTTGGGCAGGGAGGTAATAGGTAGGGCCACCAGGACAATCAGGGGAAGCAGGGCCACAAGGGCCAATAGCACATTCACTAGGGCCAACAGGGCAAGGGAGAGGTGGAAATGGTCAGCAGGGCTGAGGTCAACAGGGTCGTAATGGGGGACAGTTTTTCGGTAGATGCCTTACATGTGGTAATACTGGCCACAGGAAGCAGGATTGCCCAGATAAGGGCAAGATAACCCATCAGCAGGGTGCTTATCAGAATTCACAGAGGCCTATGTTTCCAGCTGCCCTTCCAGCACCAGCACAAGTACCAGCCTTACCTACCATTTCTCCCGCCGCCCCACCACAACAGGGTTAGTTACAGTATGGGTGCATGCATAACGTCCAACAGACAACAGTTTATCAGCCACCACATGCAATTGAGGGTATATTTTCTATTTCTAGGGCTATGGTACATATTTTGTTTGATAGAGGGCTTCACATTCTTTCATAGTCACTAAATTTGCATGGGCCACGGGGTTAGTAGACACAGCCAACAGTATTATTACTTATGTAGACTCACCGTTGGGTAGTGGGACGCCTATTTTCTTTATATGCCAGGGTGTGAGTATAGAGATTGGGAGTCTGATTTTACCGGCTAATATGCTTGTGTTAGACATATTCGCATATGATGATATTATTGGGATGGATTGGCTTATTTCTTATAGAGCCATGATTGATTACTTTGGTAAGATCATTATATTTGCTATCTCAGGTCAGTAGATTTTTTTGTGGCGATGCCAAGCCCCGAAGGAGTATCGTCCACTCATTTGTATTGCATAGAGTAGGAGACCTCTACGGGAGTTGTGATTCCCCTTGATTCGATTCCTGTTGTTAGGGAATTCGTGGATGTGTTTCAAGACATACCAGGGTTACCACCGAGTAGGGAGATTGAGTTTGTGATTGACTTAGCACCAGACACTCGACCGATATCTCGTGCCCCTTATCTTATGGCTCCTGAAGAGAAGAGGGAGTTGAGGGATGAAGTTAAGAAGTTGGTAGGATAGGGTTTCATTCGTAGGAGTACCTCACCCTGGGGTGCCCCAGTCCTGTTTGTGAAGAAAAAGGATGGATCCCTAAGTTTGTACGTGGATTACTAGGAACTTAATAAAGTCACGATTCGAAATAAGTATCCATTACCCCGCATCGATGATTTGTTTGATTAGCTGAGAGGAGCAACATACTTCTAAAAAATAAGCCTAAGGTCAGTATATCACCAGTTGTGGATCAGAGAGCAGGATGTGTCAAAGACTTCTTTTTTGACACGATCTAGATCTTATGAGTTTTTGGTTATGACATTCGGGTTGACCAATGCACCGACTGTATTTATGGACTTAATGAATAGGGTGTTCAAAGAATTCCTGAATCAGTTTGTCATTATTTTCATATATGACATCCTGGTTTATCCTCGTACTGTGGAAGAGCATGCCAAGCATTTGCGAAGGGTCCTGTAGACACTACGGGAGCATCAATTGTATGACAAGTACGAAAAGTGTGGATTTTGGCTTTGGGAGGTGCAGTTTCTGGGACATATAATGTAAGAAAGGGGTTTAGTAGTGGATCCTAGCAAAGTATCATCACCGAGGGAGTGGGACAACCGACGACACCGATCGAAGTCCATAATTTCTTGGGATTGTGGGTCTGATGACAAATCTAACCCATAAGGGCTTAAAGTTTGTTTAGATGATGTGTGTCAATTGGCCTTTGACAAATTGAAGGATATGTTAACTTCAGCACCCGTACTAGCAATGCCCAGTCTAGGAGTGGAGTACCTAGTATACACTGACGCATCGCTACAGGGACTTAGTGGGGTGCTACAGAAGGAAGAGCAAGCTATAGCTTATGCCTCTAGGAAGCTTAAGCCTCATGAGAAAAAATACCCTACCCAGGACTTGTAGCTAGCAGCAGTCATATTTTTTCCCTTCAAATTTGGAGACATTATTTGTTGGGTGAATTTTTTTGCCTATTCACGGATCTGAAGTCATTATAGTATTTGTTCATTCAGAGAGAGTTGAATATGCGACAGCACAGGTGGCTTGAATTCGTGAAAGATTATCAGTTTGAGATACACTATCACCCAGGGAAGGCTAACGTGGTAGAATACGCGTTGAGTCATAGGCTTGAGGGTGAACTAGACGTGGTGTGGAAGGCTAAGTGTAAGGAATTGGGCCACCAGGATGCTGTTGCTAGGACATTTATGTCAGTTATGATCGTTACTCCTCAGATTGTGATGCGAGTAGTACTGACACACCCCAACCCAGTTACTTATAACTAAGTTTGAAAGTTAAAGTGAGTCAAATCATAATTACCTTAAGCAAATCTTAAACACACGTATCCTTTTCCAGTTATTAACATGAACCAATAAAACTAGAACTTTTGACAACTATAAGGTAAGTATGCTTATTCAAACTTACTGAGAAGATAAGTGGGATTAAATTATCCCATTTACGTTTGACCAAAATCATGGTTTTGTGCATCCATTGCTAACCCCACCAACCTCCTAGATTTGGCAGTGACATAACAATACCTTAAAAACATAAACATAGGAACCATGAGCAAAATAGCTCAGCAAATGCATCACTACTACACTATTGCAAAAAATTTAAGTGCAATAAATCATATCCCCGTGATGATATATGCATACTTATCCGACCCATCCATAAAGAATTTCTAATTATATACTTATCCGTCTCATTCATAAAGAATGACCAATTATATATTTATCCGGCTCATTCGTAAAGAATGACCAACTTATCTGAATCATGATTCACATATCCTGTCTGCAATAGACAATTCTCCCCCATTCTGGGCCGGGGAGTAACCTCCCATTTCGGTAAATCGAAATGGATAGTTTCATATTCATAATATTATTCTGATCATATCCGTAACCATGTATAATACATCTTACTAGTGAGTGATATTTAGATCATATCCATAACCATGTGAAATATATCTTACCCGTGATTGATATTCAAATCATCTCCATAGCCATGTATAATACATCTTTTTCCAGTGAGTACACTAACCTTGGCCACTTCATGTGTTTTTCTCTTACCTTTGTCTGGAACTTGTTCAACCGGTTCTTATTACCTTTAACATATAAATTCTTACAATATTAGTATCATCGTAAGGATATTAACAATCCAAAGAATAACTTAAACTTATCCCAATTCATAAGCATCATATGATCCCATTCAAATCATTTATCATAAATGAAGTCTCATCTAATTTCATGTTAAAATATTTAACATATCCAATCCATAGCCCAAACATACTTTAATTTCTTCTTGGTAATCCAATTCTTATCATATTAGGTTCCCAGTATAAAAGACAACACATCATTTCAAGTTTCCTAGAGCAAGATGTGTCCATTTCTTTATTACAAAGCAAATCTGCCCTATAGGCTCTTTTATCTTTCAGTCAATTTTCAGGAATTTTCATAATTTTTCTACATCATAACTTCCTATCATATTTCACCCAATATCCATAAACATATTTAACAATAAAAAATTAAAGTTTTATAATTTTTAACATTCATTTGCTATGTCAAGAAAAACATCGAACACATGGTATGCATACTTATACCTTTGGGGCAGATTTTATACCTGAACTTCAAACTATCACCAAAGATTCATTTCTTCGTATTTTCACATCATTTTCGGATATTGTGTACATATATGAGTATGTTTTTATCTACAACTTTAATTATTCAATTCTAATAAATATACAAAAAGATATGGGAGTTTGAATACACAAGGTTTCCAATCGAAGCAATATACATGATTTACACGTTCCACTTTGCTTAAGCTCGCATCGGTTCATACATATAAACCAAGACATGAAAGTTACATAAAAAATCTATGATATATAACTTTTCAATCAGTCACAGAAGAAAATTAACAATATTTATATATCGAATTACCTTAAGAAGGACTCTTTCGTAATTTCCTACGGATTTTTCTCCTCAATTCTTCTTCTTCTTCTTCTTCGACTTCCCACTTCTTTTCCTCTCAGTTCAAACTCTTTAATGGCTGAAATATGCTGAAGGAATAGCTTATTTCAAACCTTTAAAGTCGGAAAAAACCCACCTCCTTCCTTAACCAATCAAAATCCACCATTTGCTAGCCTAATAAAACGAATTATCATTTAACGATTGGATAAATTTGCCTCTGCTTCGTAATTACCACATAACTTCTTGCTTGGACCTATGTTTTACACACCGTTTGTTGTGTTACAAACTTAACTCATATATATACAACTATATAGTTTTGACCTCAAGTCAATTATTGTATTATAGTGGCCAAAACGAGTCTGGAATGCGAACATTTCTACCGAAGACTTCACAAATTTGTGTTTCTGACTAATTGAATATTTCATAAGTTATGAATGTAGGATTAGACTAAACAAAATAACTTAACATTAAATATTATAATAACACATTATCCCCATCCCATACCGTAAGCATGATTTAAACATGGTTTATCTTAATCATATCCGGGTCATCACAAGTACAGGCTCAGGTAGTGGATCCATTCTGTCAAGAGAAAATTCGATAACTTTTAGCCTAGGGAGCAGAGTCTTACTCAGTGAGTTCAGAGGGAGGCTTGCGCTTTAAAGGTAGTGTTGATGCAAAAAATTAGATCGTATCTAATTATTCAATCACGGATAAATAAATGAGACAAATAAATTTTAAAGTGGTTCAGCCTTATAAGAATGGCCTACGTCCACTGTTATGTTATTGCTGACTGTTTGGGAATTCTCGATTACAAGATTTATCAAGAAATTCTGGTCCCCTTACAATGAGGATTGTACAATGTATTTATAGCCCTGAGGCTGTAATGTGAAAGGGTAATACATTCAATGCTGTACATGTGAAAGGGTAATATATTAAACGCCCCTTAAGCGTATACATCTGAATGATAAGCATTTAATGAACAATCAGACTGTTGGTTTTCCTGTTATTAATGCTTTGTTCGAGGTGCAGCTCGGACCGCCTAAGCTGCTCGGACCGCCTAAGGTTCCTCGATGCTCAAAGTTCCTCGGTACTCAAAAGTTCCTCGGAGAGTTCTTGTAGGTCGGAGCGTCTGAGTTACTCGGGGAAGCAGTGTTCCTCGTTGTAGTATGGTTCCTCGGAGCGTCTGAGTTCCTCGGAAATGCTTGTTGTTGCCACATAGATTGCCACGTGTCTTCACTCGATTGAGCCATGTCAACAGACTAAATTTGGTATCAACAGAAGCCCCCAATGTTTCATAGTTCGAAATTTGAGGAGTGTGAAACATTCTTTCTCGGAATATGGTAGTTTTAAATGGTCCTCCTGATTTTTAGGAGTGTTTCCTTTGTATTTATTTTTCCTTCCAAATTCGTAGAATCATGATTTTTTTTGAATTTTTATAACCGCCTCGATCTCCCCGTACTTTTTATCCTTTTAGCCGTTGGTAGCGTAATCGTTTCTTTTTGTAATCATTAACTTTACCGTTTCCCAAGGCAGAGTATTTAAGCGTCACAGACAATCCCATCGTCTTTTACTTTTTCAAATTTGTATCTTCGAATTTTCCATTGTCTTACTCTCTTGTGCGTTCATCCTTTCCATCGTTCGTTGTCGACAGATCCACTCTTTTTCTGTAAGATCTTCTTCCTTCTTCTTCATTTCCTTCTTTCATCATGGTTTATCCTGTATAATCGATTGATAAATTTTTCTCTGATTTCTCTATTCCCTCTTGGGTTATTTTAGAAGAGCTTTCTGAGCCTTCAGACTATTTTCGTTTGGCTGAGGGACATTGGTTCCCCAGTCTCTTTGTTGCTCAGTGTGGATTTTTTTTCCTCCCAACCCTCTATGTCTGGAATTCTGTCAATACTTTGACGTGGTTCCTGCAAGAATAGCCCCCAATACATGAAGAATAGTTAATGGGGTTCATAGACTAAATCAAATTCATGGAACTCGCATAGGAATTCCAGAAATCATGTTTTGTTATAGATGGGATGTTGGGGATAATACTTTTTATTTAAAAACTAGATTTTTAAATAGAGCTTTAGTGGTCAATCTCCCGGATGCCAATAGGGACTATTTTGAGCACAGGATTGTTATAAAAAATTGGCAACATGCTCCTTTATCTGGAGATGAAGTGTATCAGGGTCCCAGATGCCCTCCCTATGGCAATGGGATAGGTTATTTTTATTTCATTTTACTTATTTTGAAATCATGCTTCTTCTGTGTTTGACAAAATGTGCCACTGATATTTTAATTTTGATTTATTTGCAGTTGATAGCAAAAAAAAGTGTCCAAAAGTGGCAGACGTTAATATAAGGCACTTAAAACTTATCTGGAGTTTGCATCAAACTGTTGCTGACGAGCACATTAGGTCAGCTTCATATCTGCTGCAGTACAAGAGTTACACTTCCTCTTTCACTGCTTGTCCGGTGATAAGCGAAGTAGAACCAGTACCAGCTTCTACCAGTTCTTCGCCTTAGTCACACGTTCCTTTAAGTGAAAGGATGAAGAAAAGAAGACATCCTACTCTCTTCGAGAAACCTGCCTCTGCTGCTGGAGAGGCAAAAAGAAGTAAACATGATGTCCCAGAAGGGACAAAGAAAATTGATGCACCTTCCTCGGTTGCCCCTGTAAAGGTTGTCGAGAAGCTCCCAGTGGCCCCGAGCATGGCTGCTGCTCCAGGTGAGGTGATTGTCATATCACCGACCAAGAGTTCCTCCTTGGTCGAAACTATCACTACACCAAAATGGGCAAATTGTCACCTTTCAGCCGGCCAGCCTTGTCAAGGTCATTGACCGTGACAAAAAAACACGCGTTTTATGTCACGATCATTGACCTTGACACGACTGTGACAACTAATTGTCACGGTCATTGACCGTGACAAGGCCGTGACAAATTTAATTGTCACGGGCTTGTCACGGTCAATGACCGTGACAATTCTTGTCACGGTCAATGACCTTGACACGATCGTGACAACTTTTCCAGTAAAAACCCTTTCCCCCTTCTTTTTTCCCTCCCACCGTTCCCTCCCTCTCTCTCTCTCTCTCTCTCGACGCTGCTCTCTCTCTCTCTCGACGCTGCTCTCTCTCTCTCTCTCTCTCTCTCTCTCTCTCTCTTTCTCTACTTTCAGGTCCAATTTCTCTCTCTCTCTCTTCCATTTATATATATATTTGTGTGTATATTTATGTGTGTATGTGTATATATATATGTGTGTATGTGTGTGCGTGTGTGGGGGGTGGGGCAGGGTGGGGGAGGGGGTGGTGGAGGGGGCAGGGGGTGGGGTGGGGTGAGGTGTGTGTGGTGGTGTGTTTTGGGGGAGGGGGGGAGGGGGGCAGGGGGTGGGGTGTGTGTGTGTGTGTGGTGGTGTGTGGTGGGGGAGGGGGTGGTGGAGGGGGGCAGGGGGTGGGGTGGGGTGGGGTGGGTGTGTGTGTGAATAGGTATAATTTTTTTCACTCCCTCTTTAACCCTCCACAATTGATTCTTATGCTAAAATCCTCGCTTACACAATATATATAGGTATAATTCACGGGCTTTAGCTAAACTAGGGTTGTATAGAGTTTCGCTCCTACTACTTGGGCAATGACTATACTAGGGACCAAAGATAAATAAATAAATAAACTGGATTCAAAGTAAATACTAGGAAATCCCAATTTATAACCGTCTAATTTATATCCTTTATTTATTTAATCACGATTCATTCCACTAAATAATCATGATTGCACTCAAATTTAATTATTTATAAATCACTCGAAAGAATGTGTTATTATTATTAAAGTTGATTACGGTATATTATGATTCCCCACGTTATGTTTTCGATACCCTCTTGGTTAAATAAATTTTCTACTAACCGATTTTAATGAATATCTGATCAATTCCTTGATTCTAAAACTTAATTCTATAGGATTATAAAATAGTTCATCGGTCGGGTAAACAAAACATATAAGTCTATCAAGGGGTATCACAATCCAAATTATTTCTTGGACGTGAATTCCTCCAAATTATGATCTCATACCTATTCACACAATGATTGACCAACTTGCGAGGATCTATTGTGAGCATCCTTAGACTTGTAGGGGGTGGGGTGGGGTGGGGTGTGTGTGTGTGTGTGTGTGTGGTGGTGTGTGGTGGGGGAGGGGGTATAAACAATTAAAAAAATGGGCGTATGCCGCCTATTTGTGAGCATATGATATTCTTTAGTAAAAGGCGAAATAATAGTTCATTGTGTGCTCATTGTGTGGCCTCATCAATCTACAATACACTACATAACTAAAAGTTCAATAAAAAAGCCGAGGACTAACATATATACACAACACTAAAAGTAGACATCAATTTTATAAATAATTGATAATAGTTGGATAATAATTGGATAATAAACATCGGGAGGGGGTGGGGGTGGGTGGGGTTTTGAATATTATTTACATTCAAAATAAATAATTGATAATAGTTGGATAATAATTGGATAATAATTATTTTTATACCTATAGAACAGCTTAGATAGTGTGTGTGTGTGTGTGTGTGTGTGTATGTGGTCAATACATGAATTTATTTTTGTATTTGAATTATCCCATGAATTTATTTTTGTATTTGAATTAACCCATTATATGAAACATACTTGAAATTAAATATAGTGCGCATAGATACTAGCATTCTAGTTCTTATGCGTACGCATTCAATAACCCTTAGACCCGTTCGAGAGTCATTACCCCTGTAATGAGATCTCTCGAATTGTCCCGTTTGGACAGTTTGAGACTGTATAATTTCTGTATAATATTCTTATTGGCTTAAAGTTGTTACTTTTGGAGGAAGTTCTGCAGTCGTATCTTAATGTTCTCTGGGTACATACTAGATTGACAAGTGTGACTGTTATTTTAATTGACCAATTGAAATAACACTCACACCTGCCAATCTACGTCGTGTACTTGGAGAACTAAGGGGATATGCTGTCGAATTTTTTTCAAATCGTAACAATGTGCATGAGCTGTTAAGTATATTACAGAAAAATGCATTCTTGAATGGGATAGGACCACTTACCCTTTAATAGGATAATTAAATGATGGGATAATTAAATAAAACATACTATAAATCTAAGTTTTGTTTACCTTTAATAGGTGTTTAGTTGTGGTAGCTCTGATGGGATATCCGAAATACAAAGAGTGGATGGGTGAGACTAATAGAATGGGGAATGTGTTTCGCAGAGGTGCTAACGAATTTGTGAAATATGCAAAGAGATGTTGTAATGATGAAGAGTTTCCGTGTCCGTGTGCTAGGTGTAAGAATGGTAAGGTGTTTGAGTGGAAAACAGTTGAACTAGATTTGTTAAGATCGGGTATGCAAGATAGTTATCGATTTTGGAGTTTTCACGGTGAATTGAAAGTTCCTTTTGTCCCTGACCAACCTTCACAACATCCTTCAACAAGTAGAATAGATGAAGAAGGGGACGACGTAGATCATAATGTGTTAGAGGATTTAGTTGATGATGCGTACGAAGTTTATGAAGCTGAGGAGAATGAGGTTACTGATGATGTAGAAGATTCAAGTGCTCGTGAAGATAACACGATAAAACTTGACGATGACTACCAAAGTTTAAAATTTAAGGCGACCCAACCGTTATACTCTGGCTGTGAGAAAGATCAAACAACTTTACATGCCATGGTTGGTTTGCACAGTTTGAAGACGCAGTACGGTTTGTCTGGCAATAGCGTGACGGGAATTCTGAAATGGGTGAAGGGCTTATTACCCAAGGTGAATACACTTCCAAATAGCTATCCTGTTATGAAGAACAGTTTGAAAGGTTTGGGAATGAAGTATAAATCGATTCATGCTTGTGTGTATGACTGCATACTATACCGAAAGGAGTATGAAAATCTCGATCGTTGTCCGGTATGCGATGAACCTAGATATGTCCAATCTACTAGTAAGGAAGGCACAAGCTCAAAAGTGCCTCAAAAAGTATTGAAATATTTTCCCGTTGGGCCTAGATTAAAGCGATTTTTCACAGTACCATGGATTGCAGAGGCAATGACTTGGCATGCTAGGGCAGAAGTAGGGGGTAATATCATGCGTCATCCTATTGATTCTACTGCCTGGCGGAGGATGAATTATGAGTATCCCGATTTTTCTCGAGAACAACGCAACATTCGTTTGGATATATTAACAGATGGTTTCAATCCATTTGGAAATCTAAGCACCAATCAGAGTGTATGGCCAGTGATCCTAGCCCCACTCAACCTCCCTCCTTCACAGTGTATGAGACCTGAATTTTCGATGATGGCTTTATTGATACCTGGGCCAAAGGCACCAATTGAAGACATTGATATCTACCTGGATCCTTTGGTAGAATAATTAAATGAGTTGTGGGAAGAGGGTGTGCAATCATTTGACTCTTTTAGAAAAGAAGAGTTTACGCTGAAAGCTATGTTGATGTGCGCAATTCATGATTTTCCAGCTTATGGGACATTATCCGGATGTGTAGTACATAGTTATTTGGGGTGTCCTATTTGTGGAGAGGAGACTGAATCTCTTCGTCTATCCTCCAGCTTAAAAAATGTATACCATTTCCACAGGAGGTTTTTACCCCCAGCTCATAGTTTCAGATTTGAGAAAGCTTCCAATTTTTTATTGGGCGAAGTTGAACATAGGCTACCGCCGAGACAACTTTCGGGTTCAGAAATTGAAAGTAAATCTTCTGAATGTGGCACAAATATGCCAGGTAAGAATCCCAAATTTAAGAATGTCAAGCATAAGAAGACCCCAACTGGGAATGAAACTGAGATAAGAAAGGCATGGTCTCGGAGGTCAATTTTATTTGACTTGCCTTATTGGAAGAAAAACCCGGTGCGCCATGTATTGGATGTGATGCATGCAGAGAAGAACTTAGCTGAACATATTGTGGGTACTTGCCTTGGGGGGAGTCATTCGAAGGATGGAGAAAATGCACGAAAAGACCTTAAAACGTTAAAACTTAAACCACAACTATGGTTGAAAGAAGATAGTAGGGGAAGGACAATAATTCCCCCTGGTACGTTTACTTTGACGAGTGAGGAAAGGAAGGTGCTTCTAGACACAATATATAATTTGAAGGGCCCATCTACTTTTTCGTCCAACTTGCAAAGGATTGTGAATTATGTTACTCATGATTTACATAAGTGTAAGTCCCACGATTGGCATGTGATCATGCAATTGGTTCCTCTATTGTTTAAGCACTGTTTCTCCAAGCACAAGGATTTGCGTAGGGCTATTATGCAAATTAGTATTACCTTCTCCCTCTTGTGTGAGAAGGTAGTGAATCGAGAACACATAGTGGCCGCAAAATTGGCTGTGAACGAAGCGATTTGTGTATTGGAGAAGTACTTTCCCCCAGCATTCTTTGACATAAGTGTTCACTTGTTGGTACACCTATGCGACGAGGCACTTCTTTGTGGTCCAGTTAGATATCGATGGATGTATCCGTTTGAAAGATTGATGAATGTTTTTAAAGATTACGTCAAGAATACGCGATATATTGCAGGATCAATTGCAGAGGAATACATCACCGTGGAGTCATCAATATATACTCGGGAATATATGACTGACTCTACCAGCGTTGATGACACTGATGAATTCCTCGATGATGGTGGTAATGTGATGGGAAAATGAGTGAAATTAACGAGTTTGCAACATGAACAAGTAGCTCGTTATCTATTTGACACACATGAAGATGTCGAATAATGGAAAAAGTAAGTTTCGAATATTATAATATTTAACATTATTTTAGATTATTTTATACATGATTAATTTTGTAATATGCAGTAAATATGAAGCCTGTGAGAACAATAAAAGACGAAAAACAGTTGTACAATCAGACAGCGAATTTAGGCTATGGTTGACACAAGAGGTAATTACAATGAAAACAGTCGTTATATAACGTTACATTACACTCAAATTTTACCACTAATATAATTAATTTATCTATATTCTCAGCTCCTAAAGATGGGTGATGCGACATCAAGGCTTGCTCCTCTAGCCACTGGACCCTTGTTCGTGGCACAAGAGTACAAAAAATATCGATTGAACGGTTACATTTTCGGCGCTAAAGTGTACGAGGAAAGTACAAATGTACAGAACTCGGGAATTTCATACAAGGCTCTTACTTTCTTTCGAGCGAGCGCAAAGGATAAAAACCTCGTTGAAGCTGAAATGACTTACTATGGTGTAATCCAAAATATATTTGAATTGGATTATATAAGCTTCAAAGAGGTTGTATTTTACTGTGAATGGGTAAGAGTTGAGGATAAAAATGCTTGTAAAGTTGATCCTGTCACCAATTTGATCATGGTTGACTTGTCCAAGTTGAAGAGCAACGACCACGTGAGTGATGAGCCATTTGTTTGTGCATTTCAAAAGGTTAAGCAAGTGTTTTACTCGGAGTATAACAACAACGAGCCGTGGTCAATTGTCCAACAAGCGCCAAGGCGTCTAAATAGTAGTGTGGATGACTTGGCTGCTCCTACCGAATATCAATCCATTTTTTATGATAACCCGAATTTGAAACAATTTTTCAATTTGTAATAAATATTTCAATTTGTACCGAAGCATCCATTTTTAATGCTTTTACTTGATCTGCACTTTATCATTTTCACTCTTGTGTAGTGTGCGTGTGTGGAGAGGAGATTAATACATAAATATTCCAACTACATCTAAGTTTTGTTTATACTAATCCATGAATATACGCTTCTTACCTTTAATAGGTGATTAGTACATAGTTATTTGGGGTGTCCTATTTGTGGAGAGGAGACTGAATCTCTTCGTCTATCCGAACACTAAGAAATGCCATAATCCTATGGAGCGATGCTTTGCAAATTCCTCCCAACCGTTATGTAGCCAAACATCACCGGTTGAAGTTGTCAATTCCACTTTCCATACCCCACCACTTTCCATACCCCATTCAAAGGTGGAGTTGACAACTTCAACTGCTGATTTTTGGCTACACAACGGTTGGAAGGAATTTGCAACGCATACCTCCATAGGATTATGGTATTTCTTAGTGTTTAGATATGAAGAGAATTATAATTGACACGATTGCCCGGGGTACATTAGTTGGAAGGAGGTGCCATATGAGCTCAAGTTAGCTGTTTGAGTGACACTACAGGTAATGTATTTATATTTATATGTCAATTTCGATTTCGATTTCAATTACGATTTATATTTATCTATATTTGAGGGTAGGATACTAATTACTTTATTTCAATTCAGGGGACAGGGAGTGGCCCTAAGGGTAGGCCACATATGCTCTATACTTATGTGGCTATTCGGACGAGAAGGGAAGGATAAGGAGGTGTTCCCGAGCGTCGCGGTACAAAATCTATTTTCCATGCAAATAGTTTGTAGATTTGAGATAAAATGATGGTGATGTTGTTTCTTTTTAAATAGTTTCTTATTTGAATATATATTTGCATTATCTTTAGTTTGTTCGGATATATGATGTTTGGAACAGGTACAACGTTGCTATAACAGGTACAAATATATTGCTGGGCAGTGGCAGTGGCCATACTGCCCAGCAGTTTTTTTTTAATTCTGCCCAGACTTGTCACGGTCATTGACAATGACAATTTTTTTAAAAAGGGTCATGGCTTTGTCACGGTTATAAACCGTGACAAACGTGTCACGGTCATTGACCTTGACACGACCGTGACACAAAACGCGAGTTTTGTGTCAAGGTCAATGACCGTGACACGACCGTGACAAAAAAAGTTGTCTCGCCTCGAAATGTCACGGTCATTGACCTTGACAAGGTGGATTTGTCAAGGTCAATGACCTTGACAAATGGACAGATTTGGTGTAGTGTATTACTATTCCCCCGAGGAAGCTGAAGAAGAGCTCCTCGGTTAATTTGGCTGAAACCATCTCCCAGCCCCCAACTACTGGAACTGGTGTTCCTACTTTTATTCCCCCGAGCTCTGCCATGAGCTCGGTGAAGACTTGGATCATTCCCAAGATCTAAGGTATTGAAGAGAACCTTTCTCGGGACATGGTTACCTCATTGGCTGCTCGCCATATTGCTTCTGTAAGTCTTGTTGCTTTGAAATTTTCATCTTTCCCTTGCTATATCTGTCTCTGACTTGCTTTTATTTTCTTTTCACAGTTGGTGAGCTGCTTTAACACAATTTTGAAGAAAGATGAAGCTATTAAAGCATCAAGCTCCTCATCTGGTGTGGAGGAAGCTCTGATGGGCATGAGGCAGTTTTTGGAAGATTCTCGTCAGAAGTACGATGCTGACAAGGCTGCTTGGGAGAAGAAACTTACCTCAACCGAGCAGGAGAATGCTCGAGTTGTTGAAGTCTCCAAGGGGTTGGAGAAAAAATTAAAGGACTTGGAAGAGAAAAATAAAGAGCTCGACAAGAAGCTCAAAAATGCTGGAGAGCTTGAGAATAAACTCAAGATTGCTGAGGAAGAATTAATCCAACTTCGCGAAGTAAGTCGCCAGAAGGAAGAAGTTGAGAATAAATTGAAGACTGCTGAAAATCTTTTGTCCGAGAAGCTTTCCTCGGAGAAGTTAAAGAGGAAATTGGCTGTGAAGAAGTCTTTCAGCGCCGGCTGGGATAAGGGGTGGAACAAAGGCTTGGCTGCCATGATGTCGCAAGTTGAATATGGCATCCTTAAATACTTTAGAGATGGGTGGGTCGCTGCTCTACAGGAGATGAAGGTGGATGAAAATTTTGAACTCTTTCAGCGACACATCCCTGGTCCCCCTCCAACTCCTGAAGACGAAGAAGAGGACGAAGCTGCTTTCGAAGAGTCTTCCATGGTGATGGGAGATCAAGTTTCTCATCCCCCGACTATCCAGCCCGCTGGCGAGGAACTTCAGCAACTCGATACTTCCTCCGAGCAACCAACAACACTTCCCCAGCTACTATCTGCTCCATCCGAGCAACCTACCTCCTCATCCCAGCTTCCCAAGAAAGTTTTGGGAGACAAGGAATAGGTGTAGAGTTGTTCGGACTTCTATCTATTTTATTTTTCTTTAACAAATGTAATCCTGAACATGTAACTCTGAACATTGTACTTCTGACCTTTGAGATATAATAAAAGTTGAACTTTTGTTTATGCATACTGTTGTTTCTCCTCTTCATACTCTGTTGGGACTCTTATTGATTATTGCTTTTTCTTCCTCTGCTAGTTTCTGGCCATGATGGAATTATTGTCTGCTCATGATACAAAGCAGTTGCGGCAATGCAATGAATATTTTAAGGCTGGTCACACAGATCTGAGTGCAGCATAAATCGTCGACATCCTCGGCCAAGATGCTTCGGAACAGGCAATTGAAGCCTACCAATACTTGAAGTGTCTGCTTGATCGTGCGGTGGCCAACAATGTAGCTTATTATGATATGATTGAGGATTTCCAAGGCACTCTTGAAGACCTTCAACAACAATATAAAGAATCCACTGCCCTCTTGCACGAGGGGTACGAGAAGAAGTATCAGCAAATCATTGCCGACAAAGGATACGAGAAGCATTTTGCTGCTTACGACGTGTGGGAGAGAACGTTGAAAGTCGAGGTCGAGGAGCACAGGCAAATAGCCGAGTTGTTGGAGCAAGAGAATAACAACTTGCAAAGAGAAGTATCTCAATTAAAATCTGTTGCCTCCACCTCTAATGCTTTGGTCCCAGTGACTGACGAGGGATTTTCATTCTTGGAGGTCGAGAACGCCAACCTGAGGGATGAGTTGGAAACCTTGAAAAGGTCTGGGCCTTCTTCTTCTTCCCGTGGACGAGCAAGAGCTCCTCGGGGATGAGAAAGAGCATCTCGAATTCCTGTCGAGGAACAGAGGACTCAATCTGCTCTAGAGAACCAGACCTTCCAGTTGATGGCGAAGAACCAGGCATTGGCTGAGATGTCTAAGAAAATCAGGGATCTGAAAGAGCAGCTTTCTATGCAGAATTCTGTATTGGAGAATAAAGAACTCTTCATTAAAAATCTCCACGAACAACTAGAAAGATTGACATATCAATTCCACAAACAGCCCAGGGAGTTCTGGATGCTCGGTACAACGAGGCTCTCTACCACTTGGACGATCGTATCCAGAATGCCAATAATGAGGGCTACAAACAGGGCTAGTTGAATGCCTTAGGTGTGCTGGAACTGGAACAGGGTCATTACCTGTGGGATTACCATAATCCTGGGCTGCTCGACTTTCTAGTGCCACCATTCAAGCTCGACATGAGTTGGATCCCTTCTCGGGCTATCCCTCAGTGCTTAATGTCCAAGTATCTCGGCGACTATAATCTCCATTCAAATGTCGAGATATCTCGTCCTGAGCACCTCCTAGATCGACCATCCGTGATGAATATTAGGATGTTAAAAGATCTTAACTTCATAAATTCTCCTCTTGCTTTAAATGATCCGCCTGATGGCGAGGGACCTGTTTCAAAAGCAGAGGGGAAGAAACCAATAGAGTAGGAATTCTGATGTAATAGTTAGTATACATTTCATTATCAATGTAATCTGTTTTTGGATTTAATGAAAGACTTTTATTTTTGTTAGCAATCTTAATGGCTATTGTCTTGTAAAACACTTTACATCTGTGCATGTGTATCTGTTAAAAAGATAACAATATTGTGTTGTTTGTCGATCAACTTATTGTCGACTAGCTTGAATTTGTGGTAGTCATTTGGCAAAAATGAAGTTTTGTTTCTCGACCAACTTAGTAATAATTAAAAAGTTACGAGTATCAAAAATTTTGCTCAATCACTTTCTTGTATTCATAAAATGTTTCCGACCAACCAAGGTCGGTAAATTTCCTTCTCAACCAACTACAGTTAGTGGGTTTTTATCCCCGACCAGCCATAGTTAGTGGATTTTTCCTCTACGAGGATCTTTTGCACTTTTTGGAATAATTTTACCTCCCGACCAACTTTAGTTGGCGTTTTCAAGAATATATTTACTTCCTAACCAACATAAGTTGGCATTTTTAGGAATATTTTTACTTCCCGAGGAACACATAGTTTTTACTTCCCGTAGGAATACAAGTTTTACTTCCCGGAGGAATACAAGCTTTACTTCCCGGAGGAATACAAGTTTTACTTCCCGTAGGAATACAAGTTTTACTTCCCGGAGTAATATAAGTTTTACTTCCCGGAGGAATACAAGTTTTACTTCCCGGAGGAATACATTTGTTTCTCGACCAACCTTAGTTGGCATTTTCGAGAAAAATTTTGAGTAGTCCGAGTTTTACCGAGTTTCGCCGAGTAGTGTGTAGCACTAGTATTCTCCGAAAAACTTTCAATAAAAGGAGAGAATATACATCACTGATAATAATTGTGCAGGTGCTCTGCGTTCCATGCATTCTTCAACTCCTCCCCCTCTAAAGTTGTTATTCGGTAAGTTCCTGGTCGAACAACTTCTGTAACTCGGTATGGTCCATGCTAGTTTTCCTCTAGTTTGTTGTGCTTTTGAATCACTTTCTTTAGCACATAGTCTCCTTCTTTCAGGTCGCACTTCTTCACCCTCTTATTGTAGAACAAAGCTGTTCGTTGTTGGTATGCAGCATTCCTGATGGCTGCTTCTTCTCTAACTTCCTCGAGCATGTCTAAATCCAATCTTCTCATTAAGTCACTGACAGGGGAATATAAATTCAGTACCCTGTGTGTTGGGAGGCCGAACTCGGCAGGTATAACAGCTTCACTTCCAAACGCTAGCATATATGGAGATTCTTCAGTTGCTGTTCGGGGAGTAGTACGATAAGCCCACAGTACTGACTGTAACTCGTTGATCCAATTTGCTTTCGCATCGTCCAATCTTTTCTTCAAGCCATTCAGCAGCGTTCTGTTTGTCACTTCAGTTTGTCCATTGCTTTGAGGATGGCCTGACACTGAGTGGATTTTCAAAATGTTTGACTGATGACAATAGGCAACGAACTCCTCGTTGTCAAATTGTGTTCCATGGTCTGTGATGAAAGCATGAGGAAGACCATATCGACAAATGATGATCTTCCAAATAAATTGGTACACCTTCTCGTACGTCATATCAATGAGAGGCTCAATTTCTACCCACTTAGTAAAATAATCCACTGCGACGACGAGGTATTTGAACCTTCCTCTGGTCGTTGGCAGTGCCCGACCAAATCTATTCCCCACATGGCAAATGGCCAAGGGGAAGTGATGGGTGTCAACAATGCTTGTGGAGTTCTTTGGATACAGGAGAAGCGCTGACACTTGTCACATTTCTTAGCATAGGCTATACAATCAGCCCTCATCGTCGGCCAGTAGTATCCCTGCGTCATCACCCTTTGCAAAAGCCTCCGACCTGCTACATGGGCTCCACAGGACCTTTCATGGATCTCTTCAATCAATTCTTTCACCTCGGAGGGATGCACACATCTTTGCAAACCTGCCATAATTCCTCGTCTATATAGAATACCATTAGTTAATACATACCGAGCAGCTTTAAACTTCAATTTCTTGGCTTCGAGCTTGTCAATTAGTAATTCTCCCTTCTCAATATATGCCCTGATGGGATCCATCCATGATGATCCTAAATCGAGGGTAATAAAGTTCGTCGTCAGATCTTCATATATACTCCGACCGGCTAAAACTTCAATTGGGATTGTTCTTCGTAGCTCGGTACGAGTAGCTGATGCTAATCGAGCTAGGGCATCTGCTCTTGCATTCTCCATTCTTGGTATTCTGACCAGCTGAATAGCAGTAAATTCTGATACCAACTCCATCACCTTTGCATGATACTTGATCATTAATTCTCCTTTGGCTGCATATATTCCCAACATTTGATTTACGATCAATTGAGAATCACTGAAGACAATAACCTGTTGTGCCTCCATAATTTTTGCCAAATTAAGACATGCAATCATGGCCTCATACTCAGCCTCATTATTGGAAGCTTTGAATTTGAATCGTAGGGCGTATTCCATATCGACTTCGTCCGGGCTATTCAAAACGATCCCTGCCCCACTGCCTGTTATGCAAGATGAGCCATCTACATATAGCCTCCATATAGGTAACTCGTCTTCAAATTTCTGATCTGACAGAGTTCCTCGGTGAAATATTTGTTGCTTCCTTTCATCCTCCCCTGATATTTCTTGCTCTTCGTCGATCATCTTTTCTCGCTCTTTTACCAACCTAAGATGGTCTGGGCTCGAATTTGATGATCCTGTAACATCCACTTTCCCTTTTACCAACCTAAGTTGGTCTGATCTTGTGTTTGATGATCCTGTAACATCCACAGGTTGATCAGCGAGAAACTTTTGCTCCTCGGGGGTATCAGGATAGGTGAACTCTGTTATAAAATCTGCTACAACTTGCCCTTTTAGCGATGATCTGGGTTCATAAACTATATCATATTCACCAAGTTCTATTGCCCAGTACATCAATCTCCCTGATTTTTCTGGTTTATGAAGGGCTTGCCTCAACGGCATATCAGTATATACGACTATAGTATGAGCCTGGAAGTATGGCCTCATTCTCCTACTCGCCTCAATCAGCACCAGTGCTAACTTTTCCAGCTTTGGATATCTGATCTCTGCTCCTTGGAAGGCCTTACTTGTGTAGTAGATTGGTTTTTTCACTCCATTCTCCACTCTTATCAACGCCGAAATAACTGCATTCTCGGACATTGCCATATACAAGTATAATTTTTCTCCCATCACTGGCCTGGATAGCAGTGGAGGTGCTCCCAAGTATTTCTTCAAGTCTTGAAAAGCCTTCTCACATTCACCATTCCACTCAAAAGTATTTCGGAGTGTCTTGAAGAATGGGAGACATCGATCAGTTGCTCGCGATACAAATCTATTGAGTGCTGCTACTCGTCCTGTAAGACTTTGCACCTCTTTCTTCGTCGTTGGAGATCGCAGCCCTAATAGAGCTTTGATCTTTTCATGATTCGCCTCAATGCCTCGTTGATTGACAATGTACCCGAGACACATGCCTTCTCGTACTCTAAATATGCACTTCGTCGGGTTCAGCTTCATTTGATATTTATCCAGTTGATCAAAAGTCTGTTTTAAGTCAACTAGATGATCGGCAGCTTTCTTGCTCTTTGTCAGCATATCGTCAACATAGACTTCCATATTGCAACTGATTTGTTCAGCAAAGACCTTGTTCATCAGCCGCTGATATATTTCACCTGCATTTTTCAAACCAAAAGGCATAACGTTATAACAATAAGTTCCCCTAGGGGTAATGAAAGAAATACTCTCCCTGTCTTTAGGTTTCATTTTAATCTGATTGTAACCAGAATAAGCATCCATGAAGCTCAGCATCTCGTGTCCCGAGGTATCATCCACCAGTTGATCAATTCGGGGCAGTGAAAAGTGGCGAAACTCGGAAAAACTCGAACTACTCAAATTTTTTCTCGAAAACGCCAACTAAGGTTGGTCGAGAAACAAATGTATTCCTCCGGGAAGTAAAACTTGTATTCCTCCGGGAAGTAAAACTTATATTCCTCCGGGAAGTAAAACTTGTATTCCTTCGAGAAGTAAAACTTGTATTCCTCCGAGAAGTAAAGCTTGTATTCCTCCGGGAAGTAAAACTTGTATTCCTCCGGTTCCTCTTGCTCGACGGATGAATAATAACATTCCCGAGCTACTTTCTGGTCACCTTTCACAGCTCCTACTCAAAAATTTGTTGGAAATTTTAGGCACTGATGCACTGTAGATGGTACAGCCTCGAACTTCTTCAATCCTACTCTTCCCATGATGATATTGTATGATGATTGAACATTCTTATCCATCACGAAGAAGCGTATTCTTTCTGTTCGACAAGCAGGCCACGTACCAATGAATATATCCAACTTGATCGTCCCAAGTGGAAATACTTTCTCGCCAGCAAAATCGAGGAGGGGTCTATGATAAGGCTCCAGTTGAGATAGATTTAGATTTAAACTGTCGAAGCACGAGTAGAACATGATGTCTGTCGAGCTTCCATTGTCTACCAGTACTCTTGAGATCATTACCTCCTTCATCCTCATCTTGATCACCAATGGGTCATCATGAGGATATAGAACACCTGCAAGGTCATTCTTTGAGAAACCAATGACCAATTTCTCTTTGTTCACCTTTCTCGGGCGATCCTTCTCAGCTAGATTTATTCGCTGAATGTACGAGCAAGCTTGAGCCTCACAGAGGTAAGCTTTTCTCTCTGCAGTAAGGTCTCCTCCTCCTGCATCTCCACCTGTAATAACATTACAATCAAATGACCCACAGCGTATTGAAAATACCTCTCGTTCTGGCTGCCTTGGTCTCTTGGGAAGATCGGAATTGTCTTCTGGATCAACTTCATGGTTTCTTTTCTTGTTCTCCTCTGCACGACGAGGAAATCTAGACCTGTCTCTTGCTCGGTCGTTATTTCTTCTTTCGCTTCCACGATCAACATACTTTGCCAGTTTTCCTCGTCTGATGAGTGTTTCAATCTCATTCTGAAGAGCTATGAAATTTTTGGTCATATGACCATGATCTTTATGAAACTCGCAACATTTTGCTTTATTCCTCCGATCAGGGTCTGCCTTCATTTTTTCTGGCCAGTTTAATTCCTCGTTGTTCTTGATTTCTTCTAGAACATGGTTGATGTCTTTCGTCAAAGGAGTATAATTATCGAATTTCTTCATTACTTCCCATGTCGACCTAGTTTTTGAGTGTTTGTCATTACTATTGTTCTTATGCTATTTCTTCTTAGCTTTATCACCTTCCACCTTGGTTTCTTTGGCATCCATGTTCTTCTTCGCAGCCATAGCCTCCTCGGCATTCATAATCTTGGACACTTTTCCCATAAGGTCTGACATGGTTCTAGGTGGATCTTTGACCAAAGTGTAGTACAACTTATTTGGCAGTAGTCCACTCATCAAGGCGGTAATTGCTGTCTTCTCTTCATAATCAATGACTTCGAGTTTCTCGTTATTGAAACGAGTTATATAATCTCTGGTACTCTCACCAGCTTTTTGTCTAACACTTAGCAAATGCGCTAATCGTTTAACTGGCTTTGCCCCAAAACAGAAATTCCCAATGAATAACTCGGCCAGTTGAAGAAAAGTTGAGATCTTACCCCGAGGAAGATTATTATACCACATTTGAGAAGATCCGGTAAGAGTTCCCGAGAATGCCCTACATCTCATCTCATCTGGAACATCATAGATGTCGGTTGCAGCTTGGTATTGTTCTATATGAAGGACAGGATCAGTCTTTCCATCATATTTGGGGGTCACAACAGGTGCTTTGAACTTTGATGGTGTTGAAAAATCTACAATGGCCTGGATAAAAGGTGTTCCTCGAACAAAGGTTCGTTGTAGAGGATTCTTAGCTTTAGCCATTTCCCCTAATCTATCCTCCAGCCTCTGAATAGAGCCTTTCCATGCATCATTTCCTTCCTCGGACCTGTTGGTTCGAGCAATTGATCGCGTTGATGTGGCTTCCTGGGATCTATCTTGACGAGCAGCTGGTCGTGATTGGGCAGATCCTTCCCTTAAATCTGATGGTCGTCGAAAACTTCTCGATGCGACTTTAGGAGGACTTTTACTCCTTTTAGGTCCTAATGGATCAAAAGGTGATAGCCTGCTTAACCTCTCTAGCGCACTAGTCCTTTCTGGAGAGAGAGTGATACGTTGTTCAGTATCTGTGGCTCATACTGACGAAGTTCGTCCAGGTTGATAAGAAAAATCTTCAGACTCTTCATTACGATATGAATCGGTATGCCTAGTACGCGAAGAAGGTGCACGGGTATTTCTTTGAATACTTCGTGGTCCTGAATGGGTTGATGCACCGCCATGGAGGGTTTGTATGAGTTGTCGCATAATTTCTTGCATGACGGTCTGGCTCTGAGTCAGATTTGTCATTATTCCAGCCAGATCTGGAATATTTAGCGGAGCAGATGGATTTGGAGGGTTTCCAGCGTTTCGATTGCTGGATTCTGGAATATCAGCCATTTGTGATGGATTGTTTTCGATGAAAAATGATATTACCAGTAGTTTCCCACAGACGGCGCCAATCTGTTGATGCAAAAAATTAGATCGTATCTAATTATTCAATCACAGATAAATAAATGAGACAAATTTTTTTTAAAGTGGTTCAGCCTTATAAGAATGGCCTACTTCCATTGTTATGTTACTGCTGACTGTTTGGGAATTCTCGATTACAAGATTTATCAAGAAATTCTGGTCCCCTTACAATGAGGATTGTACAATGTATTTATAGCCCTGAGGCTGTAATGTGAAAGGGTAATACATTCAATGCTGTACATGTGAAAGGGTAATATATTAAATGCCCCTTAAGCGTATACATCTGAATGATAAGCATTTAATGAACAGTCAGACTGTTGGTTTTCCTGCTATTAATGCTTTGTTCGAGGTGTAGCTCGGACCGCCTAAGCTGCTCGGACCGCCTAAGGTTCCTTGATGCTCAAAGTTCCTCGGTACTCAAAAGTTCCTCGGAGAGTTCTTGTAGGTCGGAGCGTCTGAGTTACTCGGGGAAGCAGTGTTCCTCGTTGTAGTATGGTTCCTCAGAGCGTCTGAGTTCCTCGAAAATGGTTTTTGTTGCCACGTAGATTGCCACGTGTCTTCACTCGATTGAGCCATGTCAGCAGACTAAATTTGGTATCAACAGGTAGATTAATTATTCCATAGGGGGAAGAATTTTGGCATGCAGTGATGTCAGAGTCGCATGATCCCGATATTCGATACATCCTGGTGGAGACAAGATGTACCAAGACGTGCGACGACAGTATTAGTGGAGTGGGATGAAGAGGGACATTACTGAGTTTGTCTCTAAGTGTGCTACCTGTCAATTAGTGAAGGTGGATCATCAGAAGCTAGCCGTGTTGCTTCAGCCTTTAGAGATTTCAATGTGTAAATGGGAGAGCATTTCCATGGATTTTATCACTGGGTTGCCTACTACTCAAAGGGTTCATGATTTCATATGGGTGATTGTGGATCGTTTGACTAGGGGAGCTCATTTCTTATCGATTCGGGCTGATTTTTCAACGGGCAGTATGCACAACTCTTTATAGCCAAGATATTGAGATTACATGGGGTACCGTTAGATATTGTGTCCGATCGGGACAAGATCTTCATTTCTAGATTTTGGGAGAGCTTTCACGAGGCCATGGGTATCGAGATGCGATTGAGTACAACCTATCACCCACAGACGGATGGGCAGACCGAGTGTCCTAACCATATGCTAGAGGATATGTTATGCATGTGTATTCTAGATTTTGGAGGGAGTTGGGAGCAGTATCTTCCACTGGTGGAATTTGCCTATAATACTTTCTATCGGTTCACCATTGGTATGGCCCCATTTGAGGCGTTATATGGTAGACCTTGTCGCTCTCCCGCATGCTGGTTGGAGGTGGGGGACAACAAGTTACTTGGGCCGAAAGTGATTAAGGATTGAAATGATCCGGAGTAGCATTCGGGTAGCCCAGGTTAGACAGAAGATCTACGTCGATGACAAACGGTTCTTTAGGGAGTTTAATGTGTGGGACCAGGTGTTATTACGCGTGTCTCTTTTGAAAGGAATCATGAGATTCTAGAAGATAGATAAATTGGCTCTGAGATATGTAGGACCATTTCCTATTATTGAGAGGGTCAGACCTGTTGCGTACGGACTTGGACTGTCGGAGCACTTACATCGTATACATGATATGTTCCATATTTCTTCGCTGAGGCTATATCTCCGAGACAAATTAGCTCACACGCATATTGCGTTAGAGGAAGTTAATTTGCAGCCAGATAGTTCTTACGAGGAACGACTAGTGGTGATCTTAGATCGCAATTAGAAACGTTTACGATCGAAAGTAGTTCCGCTTGTGCGTGTTCAATATGCACACCAAAATGCGAAGGAGTCTACTTGGGAGCGCGAGGATGATATGCACGATAGATACCCAGAGTTATTTCTACTAGGTATACCTTTTCTGAATTTCGGGATGAAATTCCGTTATGAGGTGGGAAGTATGTAATACCCCATAATTTTTAATGATTTTAAAATGGGATTAATTAGGATTAATGATGAGATATTTAAAATTAATCCGGATTTAAATATTACTCGAGAGTTAAGTAATAGGTGATATAAGTTGAATAGTACTTAGTGATTAAAAGTAATATATGATTATGACTTTACATGATTTAATAAAAATATTCGCGAGTGATGAATACTACAATTTTGGGAATTAAGTCGAGACGTGCCTCTGAGACGTGTCAGGACTAAAATTAAATCAATTCAGAGTAAAATATCTTTATGTCATCCAAATGGTCATTTTGACTTCACTAAAGTGTTCGCACGCGTTTAAATAATCGAAAATGTCTACATGGGGGTTTAATTTAGGTCCCGGGGCACTTTGAAACCGAATAGACTCCCCGACGGGGTATTTTGGTCATTTTACATGGGAGGTGAATAGTAACAATGAAAATGCATGATTATTTATAATTCTAAGGCTGGTAAGGATGCATGTTCATTTCACCAAAACTTTAGAGTGGGAAATTTAGAGGAGAGTAAGAGTATTCTAGAAAGGGAAGGGCCATCTCTAGGAAACTAAGGGACAAGGTCATCCACCACCACAACCATCGTCGTAAGGTGGATGGAAAAGAGGACCACCAGTAGCCTATCATCCTTAAAGGTTCAGACCTACATATTAGAGGCACGTGAATTAATCTTTACAATTCTAGCATGTATCATGTTCATATTAGGATAGTTGTAGAATTCTGAATATTTACATGATTTAAAGATAAACTATGGGTTTTTTGAATTTTTCCTTTGAAAAAAGAAACATGTAGATTTAATCTAGGATGATCATATAATATTAGCCCCGAAATGGGAAATCAATTAATGAAGAGAATCTGGGTTTTATAGTTTGTTCTTGGAGAATATGATAATATATTAGTTTTCTGAAAATTATGGAAAATGATATTTTCATCCAATCTTCTTGAGGATTTAAGATTTTTTTTATTATTGTAAATCGTTTATATATATTACCATATCATATGAAATAGATTATAAGGAGTTTGGGACTTTAAAATATATGAATTGAAGATGAAAAATGGTTAAACTCGTAGCCAAATATATGCAGAATCGTGGTCATACCTGATGGATCGATCGATCGACTCAAGAATGTCAATCGAACGACCCTTCCCTTTGATCGATCGACTCCTCCTGAATTTTAAAAATTATTGCGTTATAAGGTTTGATTAAATCCCATCTTGTAGAAATCTTTTATGGTGACTAATTGAACATTTTGGGACTTAAGGAAAGTCAGTAGGGTGATAGGTAGAACCCAAAAAAATATTGATAGGTGGAATTAAGCGTAGGGAATGGGAATAATGGGTTAAAATCGAATTAGTGAATAGCGAAGAATAAACCCAATTGAAATAATTAAATTTGAAAATTGTGATGACATGGACAAGTAGGGTGTAGACTTGTACCTACTGAAATTATATGAGAAATATTTGATATCTTTGAGTGTTGAGAAAAGCTCGGGAATATACTTTAAGAATTAAAGTTATAATCTATAAATACGCAGGATATTCGAGATATAAATATACTACGTAAGGGAATTGTTATCGGTTGTGCGTATGACCTATATATATATATATATATATATATATATATAATAAAGTATAAAACTTATGTATGTCATATGTTTGGTTGATGATGTCATCTTTGTGAGTTTTTCAGCACTACCCTTTTTGCCCTTAAAAAATTTGGATTCCCTCCTCTTTTGACACATTTTAATTTTTTCCCCCTCTCTTCAAATTTCAAAAATAGGGGTAAGAAAGTAAATTTCCCTTCATTTCTCTCTGCCGCACACCAATACGCACACAAACCCATTCGCCATCTACTCACAACAATCAAACCCCTCCCTCACTACACCAAAAACAGGAAACTGGCACGGTTTAAAACCGTGCCAGACGCAATCTGGCACGGTTTAAAATCGTGCCAGAATCAGGCGTGCCAGATTTTCTGGCGCGATTTAAAACCGTGCCAGATTTTTCAATCTGGCACGCTTTTAAACTGTGCCAGTTTTTTAATCTGGCACGCTTTTAAAGAGTGCCAGATGTTAAATCTGGCACGCTTTTGGCACACGCCAAAACCGTGCCAAATTATCTATTTTCTGGAACGATTTTGGCACGGTTATAAAGCGTGCCAGATTATTTTATAAGCGTTCTCATTTTTATGCATTGGCACGGTTTTGGCACGGT
Source organism: Sambucus nigra (assembly GCA_949130495.1). Classification (NCBI taxonomy): domain Eukaryota; kingdom Viridiplantae; phylum Streptophyta; class Magnoliopsida; order Dipsacales; family Adoxaceae; genus Sambucus; species Sambucus nigra. The sequence continues at coordinate 840,812,922 of OX422207.1, read as the reverse complement.
TTAAAACCGTGCCAAATTTTTCAGATGATTAAAAAAATAATAATAGGAACCAAATCTGGAAAATCTACAAATTCCAAATTCGGTAGGAAAAATATTTATTATTTGCAAAAATAAAATCAAGAAAATTCACAAATTATGAATATCGTAGGTTGTTGATAAACTAATGTGCATACAAACTTCAAAAAATTTCAAGAGATAATACCAATATAAACCAACACATGACCATAAAAGTCGACAATAACTTCAAAAAATTACAAGAGTTAATAGTTCTCATATCAAAAAAAAATTGGGCAGAGTTTCCTCTATTTTTTTAGCATTCCAAAACCTGCTAACAAAAAATCTGGCCATATAAAGCCCGCACGGCCATAAAAGTCAACAATAAAACAACTATAGCCATCACGACCATAAAAATAAACCATAAAACTACGGAAGCCTGCTCGGCCATAACACAAAAAATAGAATCCTGAATATTAACGACACTATATATACAATCCCCCTGTTGTAAAGCATTGACTTCTTCGTGCGTTCCAAGTGGATAAAAGCTAACGATTGAATGTCATCCTACAAAAAAAATAAGACACAAAAAAGATACAATATTAGTAACCAAGTCATTTTTAAAAAAATATTCAAGCAAAAAAAATGCACATATAAGAAGAAAAAGTGCATATACGACTACGCGGTCAGTTCCTACAAGTTACATTAATCCCGTGCGAGGTGTTTGTGCCTCCTACGGGGTCGTTTTGGGGGCTGGTTCGGGTTTTCACCCCTTAACGGCCTGTTTTCAAGTCTAATTGTGATTTTTGCAAATTATCGTCATATTCTCAAACCGGGAGTCCCGGGACTACGCGGTCAGTTCCTACAAGTTACATTAGTCCCGTGCGAGGTGTTCGTGCCTCCTACGGGGTCGTTTGGGGGTTGGTTCGGGTTTTCACCCCTTAACGGCCTGTTTTCAACTCTAAGTGTGATTTTTGCAAATTATCATCATATTCTCAAACCGGGAGTCCCGGGACTACGCGGTCAGTTCCTACAAGTTACATTGGTCCCCTACGAGGTGTTCGTGCCTCCTACGGGGTCGTTTGGAGGCTGGTTTGGGTTTTCACCCCTTAACGACCTGTTTTCAACTCTAAGTGTGATTTTTGCAAATTCGGATCATACTCTCATACCGGGAGTCCCGGGACTACGCGGTCAGTTCCTACAAGTTACATTGGTCCCCTACGAGATGTTCGTGCCTCCTACGGGGTCGTTTGGGGGTTAGTTCGGGTTTTCACCCCTTAACGGCCTGTTTTCAACTCTAAGTGTGATTTTTACAAATTATCGTCATATTCTCAAACCGGGAGTCCCGGGACTACGCGGTCAGTTCCTACAAGTTACATTGGTCCCGTGCGAGGTGTTTGTGCCTCCTACAGGGTCGTTTGGGGACTGGTTCGGGTTTTCACCCCTTACGGCCTATTTTCAAGTTTAAGTGTGATTTTTGCAAATTATCGTCATACTCTCATACCGGGAGTCCCGGGACTACGCGGTCAGTTCCTACAAGTTACATTGGTCCCCTACGAGGTGTTCGTGCCTCCTACGGGGTCGTTTGGGGGTTGGTTCGGGTTTTCACCCCTTAACGGCCTGTTTTCAACTCTAAGTGTGATTTTTGCAAATTTGGGTCATACTCTCAAACCGGGAGTCCCGGGACTACGTGGTCAGTTCCTACGAGTTACATTGGTCCCGTGCCAGGGTTTCCTGCCTCTTACGGGGTCGTTTGGGGGCTGGTTCGGGTTTTCACCCCTTAACGGCCTGTTTTCAACTCTAAGTGTGATTTTTGCAAATTATCGTCATATTCTCAAACCGGGAGTCCCGGGACTACGCGATCAGTTCCTACAAGTTACATTGGTCCCGTGCGAGGTGTTCGTGCCTCCTACGGGGTCGTTTGGGGGCTGGTTCGGGTTTTCACCCCTTAACGACCTGTTTTCAAGTCTAAGTGTGATTTTTGCAAATTCGGGTCATACTCTCAAACTGGGAGTCCCGGGACTACGCGGTTAGTTCCTACAAGTTACATTGGTCCCCTACGAGGTGTTCGTGCCTCCTACGGGGTCGTTTGGGGGGTGGTTCGGGTTTTCACCCCTTAACGGCCTGTTTTCATGTCTAAGTGTGATTTTTGCAAATTCGGGTCATACTCTCAAACCGGGAGACCCGGGACTATGCGGTCAGTTCCTACGAGTTACATTGGTCCCGTGCTAGGTGTTCGTGCCTCCTACGGGGTCGTTTGGGGGCTGGTTCGGGTTTTCACCCCTTAACGGCCTGTTTTCAAGTCTAAGTGTGATTTTTGCAAATTATCGTCATACTCTCATACCGGAAGTCCCGGGACTACGCGGTCAGTTCCTACGAGTTACATTGGTCCCCTACGAGGTGTTCGCGCCTCCTACGGGGTCGTTTGGGGGCTGGTTCGGGTTTTCACCCCTTAACAGCCTGTTTTCAAGTCTAAGTGTGATTTTTGCAAATTATCGTCATACTCTCAAACCGGGAGTCCCGGGACTACGCGGTCAGTTCCTACGAGTTACATTGGTCCCGTGCTAGGTGTTCGTGCCTCTTACGGGGTCGTTTGGGGGCTGGTTCGGGTTTTCACCCCTTAACGGCCTGTTTTCAAGTCTAATTGTGTTTTTTGCAAATTATCGTCATACTCTCATACCGGGAGTCCCGAGACTACGCGGTCAGTTCCTACGAGTTACATTCGTCCCGTGCGAGGTGTTCGTGCCTCCTACGGGGTCGTTTGGGGGCTGGTTCGGGTATTCACCCCTTAACGGCCTGTTTTCAACTCTTAGTGTGATTTTTTTAAATTATCGTCATACTCTCATACCAGGAGTCCTGAGACTACGCGGTCAGTTCCTACGAGTTACATTGGTCCCGTGCGAGGTGTTCGTGCCTCCTACGGGGTCGTTTGGGGGCTGGTTCGGGTTTTCACCCCTTAACGGCCTGTTTTCAACTCTAAGTGTGATTTTTGCAAATTATCGTCATATTCTCAAACCGGGAGTCCCGGGACTATGCGGTCAGTTCCTATAAGTTACATTGGTCCCGTACGAGGTGTTCGTGCCTCCTATGGGGTCGTTTGGGGGCTGGTTCGGGTTTTCACCCCTTAACGGCCTGTTTTCAAGTCTAAGTGTGATTTTTGCAAATTATCGTCATACTCTCATACCGGGAGTCCCGGGACTACGCGGTCAGTTCCTACAAGTTACATTGGTCCCCTACGAGGTGTTCGTGCCTCCTACGGGGTCGTTTGGGGGATGGTTCGGGTTTTCACCCCTTAACGGCCTGTTTTCAACTCTAAGTGTGATTTTTGCAAATTAACGTCATATTCTCAAACCGGGAGTCCCGGGACTACGCGGTCAGTTCCTACAAGTTACATTGGTCCCGTGCGAGGTGTTCGTGACTCCTACGGGGTCGTTTGGGGGGTGGTTTGGGTTTTCACCCTTTGACGACTTGTTTTTAACTAAGTGTGATTTTTGCAAATTATCGTCATATTCACAAACCGGGAGACCCGGGACTACGCGGTCAGTTCCTACAAGTTACATTGGTCCCGTGTGAGGTGTTCGTGCCCCCTACGGGGTCGTTTGGGGGGTGGTTTGGGTTTTCACCCTTTAACGGCTTGTTTTTAAGTTTAAGTGCTGATTTTTGCAAATTATCGTCATACTCACAAACCGAGAGAGCCGAGACTACGCGGTCAGTTCCTACAAGTTACATTGGTCTCGTGCAAGGTGTTCGGGACTATGCGTGTCTCATTCTGGTATGTTTATTAGTTGTTTTACGTTTTCATTCACCAATGTTCAATTTTCAAATGTTGTATGCTAGCCTTAATCAATTTAGAACACTTACTTATTTCATAAAATTTCAACAGAGTTTCCTTTGTTTATTCATGAAATCCAACTTATTTTAATATTAACATAAGCCCAACAACAACAACAAGCACAAAAGCCGCAGCTAAACCACCAATAAATCCCTTCCACCGATTTAACATCTAAAAATAGTATATAAATCCATATAGCCCCTTCCTCCATGTCAACCACTTATTAAGGCCTTAACACACACATCTTACACAACACACACACGCGCACACAATTAAATGAAGAATTTACTTTGGTAAAGGTGCACTACATTATAAAATCTTCTATCATCAATATAAAATACTTACCAAATTTATTCGCAACTTGAGATCCTCCGAATAATCTCCCTCATTCTTGATCCTTGCGTATTTGTGCAAACAACTTGAGATCTTCCCTTTTCCAATCACTTCTTCGAGTTCCGCTTTGGCTTTCACCAGTGTGCTGATGTTGTATCAGTCCCGACCAGTGTTTTTAAAAGCGCGCTATTGCGAACGCAATAGCGCGCTATTGCCTTTTGCGGTGGAAAAAAGCAAGGCAAACAAGGCTGCTATTTGGGATGCTAAAAAAGCGTGCGCTATTTGGCGCTATTTTGCGCTATTTCGCGCTATTGTGCGCTATTTTGCGCTATTTGGCGCAACAGGAACGCTATTCATGTTTTTTTTAGAAATCACAGTTTAGTTAAGGAGGGGGAAAAGTGTTACCTTATTTCACGTACGGACTTTGTTTGGGTGAGGTATTCTTTGTTCCAAACCCTCAATTTACTTATTTACGAAGGTCTCAATGATGTTATTTACTTTTTTTAAAAAGTTTAGCTTAAAAGGTTACTTTTATTTAATATTTTCTATTCCAAACTCTCAGTTTACTTAAATGTTTACTTATTTTACATTTTTCAGTAAATAATGTTTTTTATTTTATAATTTCCAGTTTTAAATGTTACTAATTTTTCAAATCTCGGTTCAAAATGTTTTTTTTTAATAATTGTCAGTTTAAAATGCTACATGTGTCATAAATATCTGTTTAAATTGTTATTTATTTTATGATTTTCAGCTTTAAATGTTACTTATTGTTCAGATTTCTGATTAAAATGTTGTTGTTATTATTATTATTATATTTGTCAATTTAAAATACTACTTGTTTTAAAAATTTATGTTTAAAATGTTATTATATTATAATTTTAAGTTTAAACTTGACTTATTTTACAAATTTCATATTAAAATTTTATTTATTTTATTATTTTTAGCTTTGAATGTTACTTATTTTCAGAATTCTGTTTAAAATGTTATTGTTATTATTATTATTATTATTATTATTATTATTATTATTATTATTATTATTATTATTATTATTATTATTATTATTATTATTTTAATTGGCAATTTAAAAAGTAACTTTAGAAAAAAAATTTATTTATTTTATTATTTTTATCTTTGAATGTTACTTATTTTCAGAATTCTGTTTAAAATGTTATTATTATTATTTTTTTAATTGTCAATTTAAAAAGTAAATTTAAAAAAAATAAAAAAAATCAATTTCAATTATAACTTTTTTTACCAATTTCAGTTTAAAATGTTACTTTCTTACAAATTTTATTTTAAAATGTTATTTTTTTATTTATATTTTTTTATAAGTTTTTTAATTAAAACGCGGGAATGCATGAATTGCTTGCGCGATGCGCGACGCGATTAGGGCGACGCTACTTAGGAGCCAGAACGCGACACCCTGCGCGACCGCGATTTAAAACATTGGTCCCGACACAAAGAGGTCCTGCAATACCAAAATTATATTTTAAAAAGATATATTAACCATTATGTAGGGAAAGTAGTCATTTTACAACATGTGACTTAATTTTCTGACTTGTGAAATGTTCTTGGTTTTTTGTTTTATTTACCAGTTTTTCAATTTTGGCATACATGAAGAATTAGTGAAAATGAGTAAGTAATTGAGAAAGGCCACAAACCAAGCACATGTGTTCGATGTGGGTCCTGTCGATTTGTCGATTTATTCCGAGTCCTATTGTGAAATATTGAGTATTGTCCTCACCATGGGTCCTATTCATTATACTAAATAATTGCGAGTGTACAAAATAAATAAGACGGTCATAAAGTCTATAAGCATGAACTATAATGTTACCATAGAAGTAGGATCTTACTTAAATTGGTATAGCATCTAAATAAAGTAACTATGATTTAAACATGCTTAAAACATCAAAAACACAATATTAATTCAAGATTTAATAATAAAACCCAATTCTGTATCAAGAACCCTAAAAATTCAATCTTAATCAATTTGATCCCATTCTCTAAATATTTACGCATATATTCAAGGGGTTTATGAACGATTCATAGTAGAAGTCAATTCATATACATAATCTATCAATTTCAACTCATATTGAAATACAAATAAACCAAACCAAAGATGAGGTAAGTTTGGTAATGGCCAGGCTATAGGGGACAATATAAACTTGATGTAACAACAGAGATGAGGTAAGTTTGGTAATGACCAGGCTAGTGTTAAAACCAAGCACTAAAAGCTTAGGGTTCACTCCATTAAAGATGAAGAGGGTAATACTTGGGAGAATAATCAAGACGTTATTAATCATATTGTGGGATTATTTAAGAAACAACTTACAGAAGACCAAACTACCATCTTTAGTAGTGTAACTACAAACCTTATTCCTTCTCTCATTTCCACTCCAGAGCTAAGAATCTGAAAAATGTATGGGCACATTATGATATACAATTGCAGTTACGATGATTTCAAGCCATGAGATGAAAAATAGATTAAAAAACTAACACAAACTTGAACTTTTAAAAAATGTACTAAATTGAAAACATAACATTCTGAATAACATCCTTAAACTTACCGAAGGCGTTCAACAAAAGGTTTTAGGGACATTATCTTTTTCTCCTTGATCCGAGGAAACACATTGCAATGTAGAACTGTGATGGAGTATACTTGGGAATGTTTTTTACTGTCCGTCTAGTATGCATAACACAATATTGTCCCAACAAAATACATGTTAAATTACAGAACATCTTGTAGGTTAATAACAAGTGGAAGAATAAAATACATGTCAAATTAGTTAGAAATTACTTATCATGGGGCAAAAACTAAAAGATAAAATGGAATATTAGTAGCTCTAGAACCCCGGGCACCATTGTTAGGCTTTTGAAGTGCAAAAAAGGGTGCATAAGATTGGTAACTGCAAATAAAGAAAATAAATGTCAAAATAACCTATATAGGTACACTAACTCAGATCCGTGAATATCGATCTTTCAACACAAATAATAAATCAGATATTAGTGTTTCGTAATACCTGATTAAGGTTTGTGGTTTGTGTGAGGGTTGCTACGGAGGTCCGTTGCTCATGGCCTTAGCATTCGTTCAAAAAGATCCATCTCCGTCAAACCTAGACTCTTCTCTTCCGAATCTGTATGTCTAAATCATCTTCTGATCTTATGCCATTTCATTTAAGAGCCTGTTATTGATTAAACATTTGATTATTTGAATAAAATGTAAGAGATTGTTGGAGGGTCATCATATACTATAGTAGATCATACGTACGATGCGGTGGTGGTAGGTGCAGGTGGTGCCGGCCTCAGAGCGGCAATAGGGCTGCCTGAGCATGGATTTAGCACAACTTGTATTATTAAGCTCTTCTCAACTCATTCACACACAACTGCCGCTCAGGTACACTTTTGTTTTTCCTTACCTCATGCCTAAAAAATAAATACTACAAACTAATAACAACATTTATACTAATATTAATGGAGGTAAAACAACATTTATACTAATGTTAGACGCGTTGTATATTCCCTGTATATAGGTTCACACCCTTTGCGAGGTTTCTTAATGGCATTTAATTATCTAAAAAAAAAGAGGTAAAACAACACTGTGATACTAAAAGGGGTAAAATAGCTGTGCCATTTATACTAATAATTACTATAAATCAATATTCACATTTATACAAATATTAGAAGGGGTAAAACGACACTAATCTCAGCAATATTTTTAAAACCTTAGCAATCTCATAATATCTGCAATGTGTACATATATATATATTAATAAAAAAATGGGAGGATTTACCTGGGCTGGCTAGACCCGACGAGTCCCAAACTCGCCATCGCTGCTACCCTCCTCTATCGCCGGCGTGTCCCAAACTGGGCAGCCCTTGTCTCTGGCGCCATCCACCCTTGCTCCGGTTGCCGGATTTGACCCTATTGCTTTCCGAACCTACCCGGTTTGTACCCTTCTCTGCTCCATCCATGACTCCATCTCCACAACACGGAACCACCCATACCCGAACCCCCCGGACATCTCATGCCCCCATTTCAGCCAATCGATTTCCTCACCTGTGCAACACCAAGTTAAACTAAAGACAAACCCATCTCCCACAAGGAAAAATCGTTTTTAACCATAAACCAAATGCTAAGACCATTTCAAAGGTCGGCGACGATGGTGGAGGATGGGCATAAGGTCGGCGACGATGGTGGATGGCGACGATGGTGGAGGATGGGCATAAGGTCGGCGACGATGGTGGAGGATGGCGAAAGTCGGCGACGATGGTGGAGGCTGGAGAATTTGTTGAGCGTGTGAGAGGGAGAGAGAGATAGAGAGAGCGGGGGCTGAGCGATGGAGAGAGAGAGAGAGCGGGAGGCTAAAAAATTAAGGGGGATAAATTTTTTTTTTGGTTATTTATATTTTAGTGAAGTGTACTCAATTTTGGCACACTTTAAAGCAGTGCCAAATTTTGGCACTGTTTTAAAGTGTGCCAGATTGTCATTAAACCGTGCCAGAATCTGGCACAGCTTGAAACCGTGCCAGAATCTCCTTGCCACAGCGTGCCAGATTAGCATTTTTGGTGTAGTGCCTCCATTCCAAACCCAATCCATCTCACCCCACTCTAGACCCGGCCGTGGTGAGTTTTTTTTTTCTTTGTGTTCAGATCGTGTCTTTTTCTTTATGGTCAGAGTTCTTTTTCTTTATGGGTTTGCAGATCTAACAATATTTCCGCAGTGTTCTTCCTTTATATATTTGGTTCAGTTGTAAAAAGTATTTGTTCAAAACAGGTGTTGACGGTAGTGCGATATTCACAAATCAACGAAAAACGAGTAATTTTAAAATACTCCTCTCCTCTGTTTTTGATTTTTTTGTAAAAAGTAGATGTGCTGATGTAGATCAAATTTATCGTACCAAACTTGAGCTCAAAGGTGATGATGTAGAATAAGCCTTTGCCTGTTGATTAATCAACAATTGGGAGTTTTTATGATGCTTTTTAATCTATGTTTGTAAACATAATAATCCGAAGTTGTTTTTTTTTTTTTTTGAGCAATTTCTACACGGTTTTTTCTTTGCTGGTGGTAGAGAAGAAATTTTTGTTTCTCTGTTTTATTAGGGCTTTTATTTTGAAATTAGGGTTTTTAATTTTGTTTTGAAATTAGGGCTCTGTTTTGTGGTCTTTAGTGGAACAAAAATTTGTGGTTCTTTTTAATGGAGAAAATATATTAGATCCATTACTTTTGCATTTATTCTCTTTCGATTTGTGATAAATATATTGTGTTACCATATGTTCACGAGTTCTATTTAATGGAGAAAATATTGTAGAAGTATGGATAATTTCACAGCATTGTTGGGATTTCAAAGCACTGTTGGGGTTCCATTTACTATTTTGAAGTTTATTTTTTTCCCTCTCAAGTACCATTGTTGATATTTTTCCTTTGTTATCATGTGATTATTTTTGCTTTGGTGCCATATGTCAGAGTGCAAGAGCCATAAATTAAAGAGATATAGAGAGTTGTTATTTAAGTGGAGCACTGGTAAAATCCATGATCATCTATGTGATGGTCTCCGGTGGTGATGATAGAGATATATGATGTTTCACTTTTAAATTTTGAGCTTATTAGCAAGCTGGGAGTGTGTATGCATGTGAGAAAACACCATTGTTGTGGTGGGCAGCAATAGAATTAGGAGGTGGGATATGCTTATATAAAAAATGATACCAAGTCTATATTTAAAAACAGAGATAAAGATTATGAGCAGGTAGGGATAAAGAGAGGGATAAATAGAGTTCTCAACGGAATTGTTTCTAGTGTAATTTTTTGTTCACAAAAGAAATTGATACCCAGTTTAGCAACAATAAACAGTAGCTAAGTTTTTAACTTTTCCCAGTTAGGTCCTGCCTTCCAGTAACATTCTATGCTGCTATGTTGTTGTGAGGTGTGGATATTGCTTTTATTTGTGGTTTTCTCAGGTGTACTCATTTTCTCATTAGTTATTCCTTTGGATATAAGAAGATTTTTACAATTAACTTCACCCGGATAAAGAGGTTCTGGGTTCATTGGCTCGATTATGTTTTTTAGTTTGTATATGTGTAATTATTTTAACCCCATATGACAATCAACCCAAGTAAAAACGTTACAGCACAAAAGTTCCACCTCCGAGTATACTACAAAAGTTCCACCTGCCATAATTTCTAGATTGATATTATTACACACTTTTGGCCACACTGATTGAATTGGAAGCCTCCTTCATACTTCGGCCGTGATGACCTCGAGACACTAATGGTCTCTGATTATGCTTCTGCAGGGTTTCGATTTTTCAAATGTTACTTTACAAAAAGTGGATGATTTTAATGATCTTAATAGAGATATGAAAGCATGTTTATTTATTAATTGTGGTTTCAAATTGAACACCACCAACCACCTACGCATACCCCTGCTGGCGCAAAAAAAGCACGGTTGGCAGTGACACTGGTAACATTTAGTGTATATTTTGATTCATATATGTACCACGTATATTTTGACACTGGTTACACTGGCAGGACTAGCAAGAGAAGTATGGTTGGCAGCCATATCTGAAGGCTCTGCTCTACATGTAAGCGGGTAACATGCTTATGTGATTGATCTTAGTTATATACTAATCCCGATCCTTAAATGAATCTGCTGAGGAGCTTATTGTCGAGGAGCTTATTAGTCCTTTGTAGATATCTGTTTGAGCGAAGGTAATTTTATTCGATATCTATTACTTTTTATTAATTTTTACTTTCTATCAATCATCTCTCTTTCGCCCTCTCTAAAGTAATTTACTTTCAAAAGCCTCACTTATTTACTTTCAAAATCCATAACGCAGAATCAAATTGAAATAATCAATCCTTGCATTTTCATTTGTCTTTAATTATGTTATTTTCATATCTAATGTCTTTTTGTTTTAGAATTTCAATTATACCTTTCGTAGTTACTTTTCAACTTCAATCGTTGGTCCACTTTTAAAGTTTTAAAATCCTTAAAATACATCAGGTGTGTTTTGTGTGCATGGTGAGTGCATGAATGTATTAGATGGTCTGATTTTGGGCCCTGCGTTAATCAATTTTGGACTTTTCTTCATTTCAGTTCTTAGTATCTAAGTTTGATTATATATGCCAACGGTTTAGAAAAGTTTGATTATCCAAACCAATGATAAGTTTGATAACAACTAAGTTTGGTATGTTTAATTCGCATCTAAGTTTGGTAAGTACCAATGGTAAGTTTGATTATCTAAACCAATTGTTAGCCATGTTTGATTACATATGCCAACAATTTATATATGCCAACGAATTAGATAAGTTTGATATGCCAATGGTAAATTTGATTAGCAACTAAGTTAAGTTCTTTAGTTCAATTCCTCAGTTCAGTTCAGTTCAGTTCTTTGATTGGTAATGATATTTTTTTTAATTAGGATGGCATTTTTCTGTAAATTTTCTAATTGGGATGTTTTATAGGCATAACAACATTTATGCCATATAACTACAAGCTGGTTAATTTCGATAGCATTATTGTAGTTTTAGTTTCAAAATGTGTTTTGTTTTATGAAAAGCAGAAAGAAAAGTCTATGTGCATGTCAAATGTTGGGGTTAAGAAGAAAGAAAAGTCTATGTGCTCCACCAATTATTAGAAGCTTATTCATATTATCTGTGTAACTCCACCAGTAAAATCCGATGTTTCCTGCCATAAGGTTCCTAAGTTAGGGGTTAGTCTCCCTAAAGAAAAGAGGTTGTCTTGCCAGCTGAACCAAGACGTCATAATTAGTTGCTGATTTTGTACCTACATGTCAGGTATTTAAATTTTAATTTTTTTTTCATGTTTAGGAAGCCTATTAAAATTATCTGGGCATATGTTAGAGCTCAAAGAGAGGACATATCAGGTGTATATGATTTTTATCTTGATATATAGGTCATTTCAACAAATTGATTGTGTATCCAACTTTCTCAAATATATTATTCATGATTTACAAACTTAATTATTTCATGCACTATGTCATCTCTAAGTAACATGGTTTAATAAATAGTTCAAACACAGTTTATATTTGTCGATAATTTATTCATGTTGACTGTTGTCACTGCTCTATGTTGAGTGTTATCACTACTCTATGTGGAATGCTTTCAATAATCTACTTCTATGTTGACTGCTGCCACGGCTATGCAAGCTGCATTTATCGGAGCCATCGCATTTGCAACTGCTTTTGGGATGGCCAAGGTTGTGCAAGGTGGATAAAGTCCCTCTTAGCTGATATTATTGCGATAAAAATTGGTAAGCTTTGTTCATGTACCTTTTTTTTCTCGGAAAGGTTACCACTTTTTCAAGTTAATATTGCTAATTTCTAATTTCAAGTTAATATTTCTAATTTTGCAAAAGTAATTTCTAATTTTAAGTTAATCTTGCAAATGCTAAGTTTAATAATTATTTTCCTATCCAATTCAAATCATATGCATGTGTATATTCCGAGCATTAACATTCCTTTGATTGTGAGAATTTTTATGCTGCTATTGGTATATGACAATCTTATACCTGTAAGTTACATCTTATACCAGGAGCATGACATGCTGTTAATTAATATCTTTTGGAGGTTTTTCATATATAAGTTGTTTACCATTGTCACCATCTAATGGAAGAGAATTTTTCTAATTTTGAATCCTTTGCAGCCTGCAGCAAAAGTGGTGGTTTGAAGTTAATGGGGCAGTGAAGTTTCCTCTTCCTGCCGATATCTGGACTCTGTCTTTCTGTATTAACATGGGTAGATTTTGAAAAAAGGCTAGGATGAGCGTGTATACTGGATGGGTAGATTTTGAAAAAGGCTGGGACGAGCGAGTATACTGGATTGAATAAAAGGTTGGTGAGTTCATTGTCAGTTAGTCGGATCCCCCGATCGAAGTGAGAATTTCTACGAACCAGATCGATTGCACGCATTCCAAAGGCAGAATTTGTTTACCTTTTTTTGTTCATTGTTAATTCTATATTGGTTAACTATCACTTCATTTACACCACATTCTATATAACAAAATGAGATGAAATTTTATGGTTTATCTTACAAATTATTTCATGTATTTTGATCGTTTCTTTTTATTAACTTTTTTTTATTCGTTCTCTATATTTTGCTACTTTTGGTTAAAAGAAATTAACATATTCTCATTTCTCTATTTTTGTAGTTCGAACCCGTGACAAAGTGGTGCTTCTATGTTCCCTGGTTACATGGTATTCTTTTCGCCTAATGTTACCTGGTAGTATATGATTTTAACTCTATATATTGGAGGAATTGGAGGAAAATGAGATAATCTGGCTGGAGACCAAGAAAAATGAAGTGCACGCTGAGGGTGTTAAGCAACTAAAGGCAGCAAAGATTGCAGAAATAGAGGCTTTCGTGAAGCTTGATTATGTAATGGATGAGGGAGAGAAGACTAATAAGAGGGTGACTTGGGTAGTTGAGCAGTTATAGGGGCTTAGGTGGAAAATTCAGAGATGGAGTCTGAGCTGAGATGCCTGAAGGTGCATTCCGACCAGTGGAGGAAGGCGGTTGATGCCCCTTTAATTATTATTTCGAGTGGAATAATGGGTAGTTTGTGGAGAGGACTACGCCTTTCGACAAAAACTATAGTTCCATGGAGGAAAATATTAGTTAGCCTTATTCTATTGACATGGATGATTATTTCTTGAAGAAGAGAAATAGAACCTGCTCAAGAGTGTAGTCAAGGCCCGTAATGGACTATTAGTATTATTGTTGTTGCATTATTTTTAATTTTTTAAACAAAGTGGATACTCCTATAAACAAAGGAATTGTTGCCCAAATTTTGTAAATTCTTTACACTTATTTGTGTTGTAACATAAACTTTTTTGACTTAAAATTTTGCACGATTCAAAACGTCTATGACTTGACCACACGTTCATACTCAGGAGAATTGTCATCGTGCCTTCAGGCACGGGCATACCCTAGTATATATATATATATATATATATATATATATATATATATATATATATATATATATATTCACTATGATTTAATCTACTGTGTGACTTTTAGTAGATGTGAGAGATTAATGAAATTTGAATTTAATTAAGTAAGTGAATACTTAATCTTAAAGCCTTGAAAAGTTTAGTTCATATTAAAGAGAAATGAACATGTGTAATTAACATACGTATTGCGTGAGAAATACGGGGAAATGAGATAAGGTAGAATCATAGTAATACTATATTAAACTAGTAAATGGGAACTTTGCTAGGAAGATTTGAGGTACGTTAGGTGTGCACTTTAGATAAGGGTTGAGGTTCTCAAGTGAGAGCCGAAAAACTAATATGAATATAATATTGGCTTAATTTGTAATTATTAAGCACTTGCTATTTTTAAAAATCTTTTACAATCGGGCTCTAACCCGTTTACTTGCATATTCTCTTCTCTACTATATATATATCACCAGGTGCCCAGTATCAGGGACGCCCGGCTTAGAGGATGGATTTTTTAACGTATTTCTAGAGATGCAGTTTTGGACTAGATGATCTCAGTTCATTGATTCTTATCCTTGTAGTTCTTAGTTAATTTAGGGCATGTCGCCCATGATTTAGTTATCTTATTTCAGTTCTGAATATTGTATTCGTTTTTATATTAATATTATTATTATTATCATTTTGTTTTGGATGGTGATAGTGAGATATTCCAAGTGGAAAGTTTATTCTTGTTGCATTTAAATTTGTTTAATTTTAATTTAGTTGTGTTGGGGTGTCACTTAATTTATTTCAGTTTGATGGTATGGATTTAATTAAAATAGAATTTGGAAAAGTTCTGACACTTAGCTGAATTAATAAGAAATTATTTTTCGACAGTGATGCTAAGAATAAACTAACTGAATATTCTGAATTAACTTAATAAAGGACTGATCACGCGGTATTTTATTAGGCGGGGTGTCATAGAGGAAAGTTCGGGCTATATCCCATCAACTTTTCTTTTTTTTTTTTTGTTATTTTTTTTGTAATATACCTGAAATTCAAAGCATTATGTATGCATAACAGTGCATTTTTATTTGATTATCTTTATTAAATGACTTATTCTACATGTACTTTTACTTTTGCACTGAGGGTTTTATTGGATTTTAGAAAAAGTTTGTGGTGTATGTAAAAATTCATAAGATTTTTTATTATTATCAATAAAAGGACAATCAGGAGAATTTTATGATGAAAATATATTATTTGGAGGTCATTTGGATAAAAATGAGATAAAAATGGAAAAGGGCACAATTTTACCAAATAAGGGGTGTCGATCGGCATACCCCCGGCTTGCTTGTCGGCATGTTAATAATAAGTACTTGATTTCCAGCCTTTTGTACTTACTTGCTACTGAGATGGTACAAAGATATTGGGTGTGGTTTTAGCAACCAAATTTCTTTGTCACATAGTGAGGCATTTCCTCTATTAAAGAGGGGCTAATGTGGTCTTTTAGGGTCACCATTGTCCTTTCATTTCCCCTCTAGCTCTTTGAAGTCTTCTCTTCAAATGGACATTTTTTTGATTGTTTTTTTTTCTAACCAATTTTAACCATTTGAAAGATATGTGCTAGTACAAAGTTGACTATTCGACTTTCAACTTGCGTTCGGTCACTTAGTGTCACAATTGTCAAATCAAATGGGGCCTTTTGGATTAAACTTTGCAATTTTAAACTAGAAGGACTACGTGTTTTGCTTTGGGATTGAAAAGGTATGTATAACTACATACTCACATTCTAGCTACCATACCGGACTTCCCGACCTCCGCGGGATGTGCTTGGTCAATTGCTACATATTTCTCCTTCTCATGCAGAATTCTTACTTTATGAGAGGAAATTGACCTTCCAGTAGTTGTTGAGTCAGTAAAATATCAAGATGTCCGATTTGTAGGTTACAATGTAGTTGTTCTGTTAGGTTTGACCACCAAGTTGCTTTTAGGCCCCGTTTGGTTTACAACAATATTTTTAATGGATTGTGATTATCGAGAAAGTGATTACTAGAAAATATTTTCTCAGGATTCTAAATCCCTTCGTTCTGTTTGGTTAACCATTGGATTCCTATTAGGAATCAAAATTTTATATTTGGTTCATGCATGGAAAGTGGCATGGGAATGTAAAATATATACAAATAATACCCTTTAGCAATCAGACATAAATACACACATACACACACATACATATACAAAATATTACGGTTCACTATTATAAATGTATGAATTCAAATATATATTTTTAAATATATATTTTCTAATATTTAACAAAAAAAATTTGTAGATAGGTGTGTATTGTATTGTAAGTTAATCAAATTGATTATTACATGAGTAGAAAAAATGCCTAAATAAAATTTATTTGACTTTAAATTTAATACAAACTAACATAACAATTTTTTTTTCACAAAATTAGTATTTAGATTTTATGCATAGGTTTTATAATCTAATATTTTTAAGGGCATTTTTGTTTTCATAAAAATTATTTGTAAGAATTCCTATAGAAAAGTAAAAATTCCCAATAAAATAATTTAATTCTTTTGGAACTCACATTTTCATGCAACTTAACCTTATACTAACTCAGTAATCATACACCTTTCAAGGAATGTACAAAAAGAATTAAATTCCACCCAATTTTATCACTTATCAAACGGGGTCCTAGTGATAGGTGGTATGAGTGAAAATACCCCAATTGACACTATAGTTATGTGGATGGGATGTCATTATAACCTTGCTGCTACCATTATGACATAGATATTGAAAAGTCTTGACGATTGGAAGGCAAAAACTTCTATATTATTGTGATGAAGTCATGTACCGTTGTATATGTGGCTTGTAGAGGGGTTTTGATTGGCTATGCACCCTCATTTCCATCTTCTAGTACTAGAAACCTTTTCAGTCGGCCTTGTGTGGACTTTAGCACATTTGCGAATGACTGGTCTGATTGGTTGATTGAAAATGGATACAGTTCCCTACGTTGGTCCGTGCCATGGTGGGGTGAGTTGACATCGGTGTTGCCGTTGGATGACAACCACTATGTCCGGCTCGTGGTCCTTTTTCAGATCATTTTATCTTTTTGGAGACTCAATCATCAAGCAGGCTGAGAGAAAATCATTCATCTTTGCATAATCAACTTCTTTACTATTGAGGATTTAGCTGAATTGCTACGAATGTCTTTTGGGGATCTTGTGGAAATGCCATAACTTTCTCGATGTCCGACCCTTTATATGGCAAAGGCTATAGTGGTTTCATCTAGATTCTAAAATGGCTATTGAGGAACATGGCTTGAAGGTATGTGTAGAGGAATTTTATTTACAATGGCTTACTGGGGAGGAGGCGATAAAAGATGGTGAGATGGACCCCATTAAGCTTTTCAAAGTGTACTGTCACATCGAGCGTGTGTGGGTACGAGTTCATAATGGAGGCCTCCAAAGGGGAGTGATGATGGTGATAATGAGGCATCGGGTCCTTGTGTCTAAGTGGGTAGATGATGAAGGTGTGTGTGAAGCTCTATGGGAAATGGTTGTGTTTTGGTCATTATGGTTTGGCGTAACTTTGGTTGTTGGTGTAAGTTTTATGTAGGTTTGGGATGTTGGTGTATCTATAGGTTTGGGTTTGGTTCTTTAATTTATAGTAGGGGTATCGATGTTCTGCCGTTATTTTGAATAAATTATGAATCTGTGAGATAAAATATTTATTTTGCGTGTATTTTTGTGGTGTCTTTACAAAATAATCATTCATGTTTGAATTATCTATACTTATCGTCAAGGCATATTTAATCTATTCATTAAGCTCAAAACTATGAGAGAGACTTATGCCTCTTGATGAAAGAATATAATACTATTTAGTGAAAAATAAAGGAGTGCACCCAAAGTTACTCTATGGATTTCATGCGTAAATCCGTGGGGATAAAAATGAGTTTTTAAGTAGTAAAATGGTTTTAGAGGATCGGGTTCTATGTACTTCTTGTAGAGGGAGAAAATAACTATTTTTTAATATTTCTTTTAGATAAAAGAAATGTGAGAAGTGCATAGCGTGATGAGATTCAGATCAAGGATAGAAATTTTTTAGACGATCTAAGTTGGCTGGATGTATTATCTCTTCCCCGTCGAACCAGTTAGTATAGTTTCACCACTTACTAAGATCTTCTTCACAAGGTATTGCCCGCTCTAATTAGGATTTAATTTCCCTTGATGGTTGCAAATGGGCTCTACAATTTCATTGAGAATGAGGTCGCCTTCTTGCACTCCGCAGTCTCTAACATTCTTATTGAATGATTGTGTAGTGCGGCGGTGATAATCTTGTATGTGGTATAATCATTTAAATCTCTTCTCATCCAAGAATGACAACTCCTCATAGAGGTTTTAGTGGCAATCTACTTCTACTTTACCAAAGATGTCGATGCCCCAAGTTGATAAAGGACATGGGGAAGTCATTTTATATAACTCGTGGGGAGATAGATTTTGGAGATTGGTTAATTGAAGACATCTGAGACATATCTTGGCGCATGCTGCATAGTCCTGGACCATTATACACTAATAGTACCTTTATTTAATGATCTTCTTGGCAATCATGTGGACATTCACATGGGGTATGAATTCCTTACTATAGATTTTCTTCTTGGTTCATTCAATGTCAGCCCCTACTATACGTTGTAAGTGGGTATCGTCAAAATTTCTCTTGAATTTGACTTCGGCGCAAATGATGTACAGAGATGCGAGTTTTTAAAGACTTACGGGATATTTCTCGTTGCCCCTTAAGGGTATCTACCATGTTTGAGGAGGCACTAAATATCATAATACCATAGTTCAACCTTGTTTGGGTATTCTTTAGTAGTGATCTCCATGTGGTAGCAATGGGTTGAATTAGACTTTTTTTGAACTGCCAAGGGCACAATCATTATTCCTTTAGACATATCATTCATAGAGTCTAGTGTATCCAATGGATCGATGAAGATTTCTGGAATGATAGAGGTAATGAAAAGTGACATATTTGAATTATGAGGTGAGCTCTTCGAGATGAGAGTGGAAAGGTAAGAGTTTTTCGTCTTTGACTTCCATTTCCCAAGGACATGTCCTATGATTAATGTAGAATCTATGTAGACTTAGAGGTATTGGATTCCTTTTATGAGAAATAATTTGAGACCAACTATAGACACTCATATTGTATCATGTTTTTAGTTCAAGGGAAGTCTCGCTTGATGGTGATGGGACTATGCGAATCGTTGGGTGAAATAAAAAATTTGCCAACGTCATATCCTTTCTTGTTACAGGATTCATCAAAGAATAACTACTATATGAGATCTTTGGGATTAGTGAAGAAAATCTATTCATTGAGAAATTCCTTAATCCATGCGTCGAATTCTTCCATAGGGTGATCAGCCAAGTAGTCAAGGATGGATCTTCCTTTGATGGCTTTTTTCCTGACATAGGCAATGTTGAATTCAACGAGTAGAAGAAACCATCAAACCATGTGTCTTAACAATGCGAGTTTCTCTAGAATGTATTTCATGGGATCCATTAGGTAAACCAGTTTGATGGGGAGTGAAAACATGTAGTGATAAAATTTTCGGGTGACCCAAATTAGAGAAATGCACAACTTTTCCAAAATGTAGTGTAGTTTACTTCATTTTTTCCAACATTCAACTCACATAGTAGATGTCCCTCTCTTTGTATGACTCTTCAATATACTGGGCTACCATATCCCCAGTACTTGTATCACTAACAGTTAGGTATAAGATAAGAAGTAAGCCTGATTGTAGTGTCATGAATAATGGTGGTTAGGTAAGATACCACTAGATTTTATCGAAGGCCTCCTAATAAGACTCATTATAGACTTTGGTTGAATCCTTTTGGATGATTTTTAATATGAGTTCACATATAGAGGTATGTTGGATGATGAATTCGCTGATGTATTGGAATTTCCCTAAGAAGCCGTGCACCTCTTTCTCGGTTCGGAGTGGTGCTATATTGAGGATTTTTTTTATCAAAATTGTGAGAGAAAATTTTGAGGTCTTCTTTAACCCTATTGAGTTTTTCTTCCTTAGGACAATCATATGTAGGTTACCCCTGGTTCAACATAGTTCGACATAGGTAGATGAGTAGGCAGCGGTCCATTAACATATAGGACACGTGGAGACATTTCGATATGCTAAGCATGATTTCCCATGACATGATGGTATTCTTGAGCATCCCATATAGGCTCAATAATTCCTTGACCCATAGCGAGAGGGAATGTGATATTCTGGCTTGGAAAATTTATACTTTGTGAACCTCTGTGATCTGAACTTTAGTCCTTTATAATTTAATGGCATTTGATTGTAGATTATCGATCTTGGCAGTGAGTTGAGCTAGCGTAGGCATCAAGTTTGGTGGAAGGTTGACTTATTTATTAGGGTACTCAATGAGGCAGTTGTGATATGACCTTTATGCTTCTTATGAGGGGGGTGAGAATGAAGATGAAGTTGGACACAAAGGTGATTAGATGGATGATCACAACCAATAGGGCTCTAGGCCAAGCTAGGGGGAATGAGATAATTCGTGAGAAGGAAGTGGTTATTTTTAGAAAAAATGACTTCTTATTTTTGAAAAAAAAATGAATGTTTTTGGTATTTTTGAAAATGGTAGGAAGGGAGAAAAAATTCCTCATTACAGTTATTATTATTATGTCCCACCTAGGGTTAAAGTGAGATTGAGGATATGTATTGAGTTTGGGAGAAAATAAGTTGCATAATGAAGAAACAATTTGACTTGTTTATTGACTTACGAACAAATTCCTCTTTTAGAAAAGGGCGAAAGAGTACAAAATCAATATGTACGGCGACTCAAAATTCTGAGAAAGTTTTGTATTAGAATCGAAAATCTAGATATGAGTATGCTTATACTTCCTAGTTGGGCTTTATTAAAAACTCCCGCCTGAAAATGATTGTACAGCCAAACAATGGGTTGATCGGCCTATAATAGGCACAACCCTCCTAAAAATGGATGGTATGACTTAAAAAATGCTGGAAGCCTATGATTTGTCGCTAAACCCAATTGAAAATGGTGGTATACCCCAATACTCGGCTAGTCAACCTAAAATGGTAGAAAATTACCCAATAAGGGGTGGTACCACGTATATCAAGGCATTCGCCTATGATTTGGCACTAAACCCATCTAAACAAAGTGGTACAACCCAATACTGGGTTGGTCGACCTAGAACATTGACAAACCAACTTAAGAATCGGTGGTATGACTTAATTAAAGTCAATTTATCCTAAAACAAGTACAAACCCACTTAGGAACGGGTGGTATGACTTAGAAAAAGTCGATTATCTAAAATTTGGCATTAAGCTCTCCTAAAAATAGTGGTATAATCCAATACTGGGTTGGTTAGCCTAGAACAGACACAAACTTACCTAAAATTGGTGGTATGACTAACAAGTCAATTTATCCTAAAACAGGCACAAACCCACCTAAAAATTAGTGGTACAACAAGTCGGTTGCCAATAAATTGGCACTAAATCCACTTGAACATGATTAAGTTAAATATGAATAAAAACTTGTCAAATTTTTAGTTAATAAGTTAATTAAAACATTATCATGTTAATTAATTTTATATGTTTGTGAAGTCAGTCTCAAATTCTAGCTCCACCAACTAGTGATCAAGTCAGTGAGTTAATTTTGACATATTAGTTAAATTTTATAAGTCAATGGTATCACATGCATACACTCCACAAACTAAAAATAAATAAAATACCTTAAAAATATTCATTAAATATGAATAAATATGCCAAGACGGATAAATGGAAAGGCTTCTTTCACTTATATAAAGAAAATGGCACAAGTCCTATAAAGATTGGCTAGAAGTTCTATAATCAAAATAGATCAAAATAAAAAATAAATAAAACAACTAGGGTGTTAGGGTTGACCTCATCCTAACTGGAAGCATCACTATTTCCCTACTCCTCCTATCCTTCGGGACTGACCGATTTAGTTATCGACTTGTTAAAATTTGGCCTCCTGACTAGTAGGCTTCACCATTTCCAATGATAAGCTTCTCAAGAGGATGGTGTTTGACAAAGGAAGCATCACTGTTAACACAAAAATTCTCCGTCTACGTGGACCAGTCAGAAAAGGACACTTGTCATTCTACGTGGTAATATTTATACTTGCTCGGCACTCGAGGAGACCTGTTCGGCACCCGATGAGATTTGCTCGACACCCGAGGAGAGTTGGTTGGCATACCAACTAACTCATGACATACCAACCAACTCAAGGAAGACTAACCACCCTAGAAGACCAACAAATATACTCATTGTATATAGATGTAAATGTCTGAATATATAAAGACATTCCATCTCTTGGACTCCCATCACTATAAATACATGACTTCCTTTAGCCAAAGGGACAAGAGACACAATATAAACTAAGCAATTATCTACACACCTCTTTCTCTTTCTATACCATATTGTGCTATTGTAAACCCTTAGGAATAAAATAACAGTGGACGTAGGCTTTTCCTTATAGCCGAACCACTTTAAAACATTTTTCTCTTATGTGTTTGATGTGATCATCACTTCATCTTCAATCATCATCTTCATACCTTCATTTTCTCTGTTGTTGATGTCGATAAGATATCATGGATGATATTTCTAGTCATCAAAAGATTGGCGCCGTCTATGGAAATTCGACACAAGAATTCTTTTCATCTTATTATCAGAAATTAAGATCATCATCATACGGTAAGGTTTTTTTTTTCTATTTTTGCTTATAATCAATTATATGTTGTCTATACATCTTTTGATTCAATCATGATTTTATAGTCATAATTATTGGATCAATTTCGCATAATCGTAAATTTCATAACTGCCAATTTTAAAAAAAAATTATGTAGATACGTTTATATAGAGAAAAATCAGATAGTTTGATTACCATCTCTCATATTGTCTAACAAGAAATAAAAAAGTCTCTCTCAGCGTGAACTTTTCCTGCACAAATCTATTTGATTCTTATAGATCTTTATTTGAAACTCTCGTTAACTTGATTCATTACAAAAAAGGGACCAGGAAACCAAATATATTTATGAACGGTGATGAAGCTTTAAAAAAAACATTTTCGAATGAAAAATGAACAGATGAGATTTTCATTTTGCTAATTCCTAGGGAAACTAAGGGGTTTTAGATTTATTTGATGTCAGTCCTTTCGACTTCATGTTCTACAATAATGAAAATAATAAAATTGGGTCCGTCTAGTTCAAATGATCTTTAAAACTATTGAAACTGTTTGACTTCCTCAGATCATATGAGGATTCAAATTCTATCTCTGATTAAAACTCTATCAGATTATGGTAGCAACACCAAGCCTTATTTACATTGTGGATCACAAGGACAAGGATGGTGTCTATTCTGAACCCAGTACCGGTTGAAGAAAAACTCATTATTTTTCAAGTCTGATCGACCTCGATTCTATTTTCTGTTCATCAATGAGGAAAAGTTATCGTCAGACCATTATTTCTTAGTCGACACAGCTTCTTTAGCATCGTACAATTAGTTATTCTTGGTCGGCGTTATGACTACAATTGGAGGTACCCATCATGACTGGCAAGTCAACGAACACTATATTACATTTAGGAGAGTAACCATGGATTCTATTGTAGTTCGACGATCCACTAAATTAAGATCCAAGCACATTTGTACAGGTTTTTGTTGAATGGAGAAATTATACTGCAGTACCCCGACCATCTATTGCTGGTTGGTGTTATGTATAGATGGTCAAGGACAATTACTAAGTGGTCGGAGGCATATATTGCACTGTTGGAGGTGTTCCTAACCTCCTATGGATGGTCGGCAATTCTCATATACTTGGTCGGCAGCCGTCTAAGTAGGTCAGTATCATCTAATCTTGGTCGGCCACACTTATTAACTGGTCAGTGGAATCTTTACAAAGTCAGCAATAGTGCCCGACCAAATATTATGTGTTTACCGCACCATTTTTATTGATCGGTATGATTAGAGCATTGGTCGGCTAAAAGTAGAAAGTTAACACCATAACAGAGAATGGGCATTTTTTTGCTCGCATCTTCAGATGAAGAATTTTGATTCATTCATTTTGACTTTGTCAAAATTGATATAATGCTATTAAAAGATGAGACTACCCCCTTATCCTCTAGTAATTCACGATAGGGGTTCTAGTTGAATAAAAGTGCATACCTGATTATTTGCTAGTTTATTAACTCACGTATTCTTTATGCTGAAATAATTTTTAACATCAAATGTTTGATAAAAATCTGCTCACATGGCACATATTTGGCACAAAACATATTATTTCATATTTTGAATTTTTTATTGCCTTATATCTGAGCTGATACACATAATATATTGTTTGGATGAATAAATATTCTCATGAGAATAACTATTTTATTGAGTCTCAACAGGTGTTCGGGCAACTTATTAAAATCCACAGGTACAAGATTCAATCCCGACAAAAACTTGGCCACAATCTTAAACTTCTGGAAACTATTAGTATTGCTCGGCACTATACAATTTTGCCTCGACAGATTAGCCAGGCACTATTAATTCTATGATTACTATGATATATGCTCAAGCACAAATCATTCTTTATATCTACTTAGATGCATATTTTATATTCATCTCGGCATGGAGCTCGGCGAAATATTTATTATTATATATTCAGTTCTGAAGAGATCTGCAACATTTATTATATTTCACCCCCAACGGACAATTGGTCTGGGTAATTCTTATTTATATTCAGGCCCGATAAAGTATTCGGCCATATTATCCTTGTTCGGCATTATGCAATTTTGCCTCAACAGATCATCCAGACACTTTATTATTATTCTGAATCATTCTTTATATCTATTCAGATGCATATTCTATATTCATCTCAGCATGGAGCTCGACAAAATATTTATTATCATATATTCAACTCCAAGAAAATCTGCATCAGTTATTATATTATCTCCAACAAACTGTTGGTCGGGAAAATTCTTCTCTCTATATATATTCAGCAACCACCAACTAAATGTTGGTCAGCATCAATAAAGACACCAACAATTTTGGTAAAACAATCGAGCAAGGCAAGTCCTGCTTGATGATGGGTGACCCCGAGGGGCATCTAAAACTAGACAGGAGCATGGGATCAATATTCCATTGCCTAGGAACTTAAACTAAGCAGGAACATGGGATATATATTCCATTGCTTAGGCACTTATGGGCAATCTAGATAAGATTGTTACAACTAGGAAGGAGCATGGGATAAATATTCCATTGCCTAGGCACTTAAACTGAGCAGGAACATGGGATAAATATTCCATTTCTTAGGCACTTATGGGTGATCAAAAGATAGCTAAAACTAGGTAGGAGCATGGGATAAATATATTCCATTGCCTAGGCACAAAGACAAATTAAATTGGCAAATCTTCTATTCATATACTGAGATTAACAAAAGATAAATTTCATGATTATATATTATTGTTTGAAGAATGTCCTGGAAATCTACTATTCTCTAACAATGCAGGAACAATCGATCCTTTCCTTATTATTTATCTGGATTTCTTATTAAGCCCGACAGATGGTCGACACTCTTATTATCTGAATTTCTTATTAAGCTGGGCAGATGGTTGGCACTCTTATTATATGGATTTCTTATTAAAGCCCGACAAATGGTCGACAATCTTATTATTTATCTGGATTTCTCGATGCTTTTATTATGGATATGGATTTCTCTCTAGCATGTATATTCTATGCAAATTATATATTATGCTCAATTATGATTATTATTGGATCATTCTATCAGGTACTGACAAATGCTTGGGCATCATCATTATTATTCAATCTCTTAAGCCCAACTGGGCTCCACATGCGCCGATCAATGGCACATACCAGAATCAGATTCCGAATTGGAATATATCACATTCCTAATTGGAATGCCAACGCATTTCTAATTGGACTATATGTTACAAGAAGTTTTACTCAACCAAAATTACTTGGTCGGCTAATTAATTCTATGGTTACATCAGGACAGTATGAAAACACAAACATGCAAAGCTCTTGGGAAATAATTGTGAGGAAACATTTCCTCCGCCTTATCTTTTCTAACAAGATCATCATACTTCAAGTCCAAGAAAGTAGTCCTAGTTCATATTCCGTATTAGGGGGCTTTTGCTACAGAATTAATTGTTCATTCGATGGCACATTCTCATAACATCATGCAGTATCTGTCTACAATCAGATTCAGCTCCAAATCATAATAGAATAAGACATATCACTAACCAATCATCATCCAGGAGTTAGTTTTGCTATTGAAGTTCAGAAGGCATATTCAGGAGTCCAAGAAGCATATTCAGGAGTTAGTTTTGCTATTGAAGTCCAGGAGACATATTCATGAGTTATTATGCACGTACTATTGAAGTTCAGGAGTCAGATTCATCATCTACAACACTAGGATCTTTACTACTACTGTCCCGACCAACACTGAAGAAGAAGTTGTACTTATATGTAAATGTTTTAAAGACTGTTACTAGCTCGGCACTAATCAGATTGAAGAATTAGGTTCAAAAGCTAAAATGTTACAACAACAAAACACTCAGAAGAATAGAGATCAGAAAAATCAAACATGGACAATCATCGCTCAGTTGGTCGGCACAGAAGGCAGTTGGTCGGCTAACCAACTAACCAACATACTTAAAGATTATGACAAGCTACAAGTCGCAAACTATGAAGTTACTATATCCAGATTCCCAAGGTTGATACATAACACACGACGAACAGAGTTCCTCAAAAGAAATATTAGCTCCAACGCAACCATCAATCAGCCTAAATCATCCGTTGACCAGAATATAATGCATTTTATGTTGAACAAATCAAGAAGGAAGATCAGTAATTTCATTATGCACGAGCACCGAGCAACATTGTAGAATAAATACTTCATCCTTTCAGTAAACCATCAAGCATGAAGCATTGGGGAATTCTGTTAATGTAAAAATTCTCCGTCTACATGGACCAATCATAAAAGGACACCTGTCATCCTACGTGGTAATATTTATACTTGCTAGGCACCCGAGGAGACCTGTTCGGCACCCAAGGAGATTTGCTCGGCACCCGAGGAGAGTTAGTCGGCATACCAACCAACTCACGGCATACCAACCAATTCAAGGATGACCAACCACCCTAGAAGACCAACAGTTATATTCATTGTATATAGATATAAATGTCTGAATATATAAAAACATTCCATCTCTTGGACTCCCATCACTATAAATACATGCCTTCCCTTAGCCAAAGGGACAAGAGACACAATCTGAACTAAGTAACTCTCTACACACCTCTCTCTCTCTTTTTATACCATATTGTGCTATTGTAAACCCCTGAGAATAAAATAACAGTGGACATAGGCTTTTCCTTATAGCCGAACCACTTTAAAAACCTTTGTCTCTTATGTGTTTGATGTGATCATCACTTCATCTTCAATCATCATCTTCATACCTTCATTTTATCTGACCTTAAAAAAATATTCCCTCTCTAGAGGTTAGTGATCGAACCTTTGTTGAAGGCAACCGGATCATGATAGTTAAGTTTTGCGAAACTTTATAGACTCCACCTTCAAAGACCTCATCAAATTTTTTTCCCTGCTTCTTCTCCCGATTAGTAGTAAGATCCATCTTTTGCCTCTAACGAATGACCTTCTATAGGGTCTTTTGGGTGATACCTTCTTAATCTTTGTTAGTTTTGAAATAGTGATTTCTTACGATAGTTCAATTTAAATTTTAAAATTACCATAACTTACACAAATAGTAAGAATAATTCTAAGGCTAGCAATTTCAGTGAAAATTGTTATCAATTTTAATATTGATTAAATTTATTTACTAAGTGAGGATGCAATATTCAAATTAATAATTAACAATTATAAAGAAAAAACATAAAGAGACTGCGATGTACGTGGAAATCCAAATTTATAAAAAACACGAACGACCTAGCTAGAGAAATATTCACTATAATCAAGGTTTTACAAAAGACTTACAACAATTACCTCCTCAAGCTTATGCAAATTTATGCCTTCAACCTTCAATCACAGAAGTTGAGGCACTCCGACTACAACAACTTAGCAACTCCATGCCTCAGAATGCATTGATCGAAAAAGCATCACCCAAAAATATGGAATCCACCACATAATGATGTAGTGTTAAATGTTCCATGGTTTGGTTTGTGAAATCATGAAAATATAATAAATCTTGTATTTGGATTTTGGAAAATAAGATTTCTTAAAATCTTAGAGCCGTATTTTTATTGTTGGGAAATCTTGGAGTCACAATTATTGTAAAGCCCAGACTTATGGAATCAGATAAGCATGGATGAATGGGCAAAAACTATGTTATCAAAAAATTTGAAAACTCATTCGAACGAGAAAGGCTTGTCGTTCGAAAGACATTAGGTATCTCTTTCGAACAACTACACCATTGTCGTTTGAATGAGCAAAGACAAGAAGTATGTTGAGGTATAATGTCCTCCTTAAAAGATCATCTAATACTCATTTGAAGCAAAAGACAAATTTCGTTCAAACCAAACATAAGTCGTTAGAACGATGTGACTAATATCATTAGAACCATCTTTAATTGACCTTCTATCGACATTAAATTTATTGAGGCAAAATGTCCTCATTCGATGCTCATTAGAAGCTCATTCAAACGAGAAAGGAATTTCATTTGAATGAGAGTGAATCTCGTTCGAACGAGATTGTCTGTCTCGTTAAACAAGATGACAAAGGCATTCAAACGACCTGCAAAACTGAACAAGTAAAAAGACTATTTTAAAAGTGGAAAAATTCCTATAAATTTGTTTCCAAATGAGTATGAAAATACCAAATATAAAATATCATACGAAATACAAAGTCCTTGTCATATATGTTGATTTTGGCTCTCCTATTTTTTCAGTTTTGGTTTATTTACAAATTTGCCATTTTGGCTCAAATCTATAAATACAAGTGTCATTTCTAGGTTTTGAGAGAGGACAAGTTTGAGAGCTATTTTGTGAGTTATCAAAGCTAAAGAGAGATAGAGCTCCCATTTGAGGGGTGAGTTCTTGTGAGGTTGTGAGTGACTTTCTAAGAGAGATAAATTGTGTGTGTGTATAACCTTTGGGTTCCTCCATTTATCTATAGAAAGAAGAAATCCTCCTTGGTGGATGTAGCCCAAATTTGGGTGAACCACGGTATATCGTTGTTGTTTTGCTTTGATGATTGCTTGTATGTTCTTATTGTCTCTTCATTGATGTTTGGTTGATTCGATTGGGAGTTTGCACACTAGTTCATTTTGGGAACAAGGTCTTGGGTGTTTTTCGCACACCAAGTGTTTGATAAAATTCCCGAGTGAGTTTTATCGTCTTGGTCGCTAGAGATAGTCTTACTTTAGCGCAAAAAGTGGTATCAGAGCTTTGGTTGCATTGTTTGCCCGGTTTTTTGGTTCGAGGTTGAATCAATTTTGGCAATTTTGGCATAGCTTTTGCTTTTGTTCCAAATGACGGAAAATGTGGAGAGTACTCGAGAATCAACCTCTACGAGCAGAGGCTCTAAGAGATGGGATCCGAGTTATGGATCAAGTGGCTCAATGAAGACGGACATGAAGGCTTTTGATGAGAAGATCAATTTCGGGTTATGGCAAAGACGAATGCGAGGCGTTCTTGTCCAATAGAGGTTGCAATTAGCATTGTTGGGGGTAGAGGGACGACCGATAGGCATGACCGATGCCGAGTGGATTGAAATTGATCAAAGAGCGGCTTCGTGTATTGAGATGCTTATCACGGATGATGTGTTGAATAACGTGATAGCGGAGACCACGGCTAAAGGCATGTGGGATAAGCTTGAAGAGATTTATTTGGGAAAGTCGTTGTCAAATAAATTGTTCCTCAAGAAGAAACTCTTCAAGCTTGAGATGAAGGAGGGTGAGGATATGATGAAGCATATCAACATTTTTTATACCTTGATAAATGACTTGAACCGGATAAACGTTCAATTCATTGAGGAGGATCGAGCATTGTTGTTGCTTGCATCATTACCCGATTCATACGAGCATTTTGTGACCACGCTCATGTTTGGGAAGTCTACGCTCCGGTGCAACGAGGTTGTGCAAGACATTCAATCTCATGTCACGATGAGACAGAAGGAAGGTGGAGGTGACGGGTATTCCCATAATGAAGGCCTTATGGCGAGAGACGGAGGTGGGCAAAATGGCGAGAGGAACTCCAACCGGGGATTTAATGACGGTAGTAGGTCTAGATCGAGAGGTGTTGGTGGTAAAGGGCCGAAATGCTACAAGTGCCGGGAATGGGGTCATATGATCCGAGAATATCCTTTGTGGAACGACAAGGTTAAGGGCAAGGTTGATTCCGAGAGGGCAACGGTAGCGAGTGCGAATTATGAAGATGAACTTGGAGAACTTCTCACAATCTCCAAGGTTAACTCTCTTTTCCAAGATGATTGGATATTAGATTCGGGATCGTCGGATCACGTTTGCTCCAAGAGGGAATATTTTGAGACTTTCACAGAAAATGGAAAAGGTTCCATGTCTTTGGCTAACGGAGAGAAGGTTTTCGTTGAGGGTGTCGAGACGGTGAAACTCAAGATGTTCGATGGGGTGGAACGCACTTTGGGTGGTGTGGCCTATGTCCCAAAGTTGCGAAAGAATTTGATATTCATTAGCCGTTTGGATTCCAAGGGTTACCGGGTGTCGGTGGAGTCTTGAAAGTCACACGCGGTTGTATGGTCCTAGCGAGGGGAGAGGAGAGAGAGGGGTTGTATCGTCTAAATCAAACTTCGAGGAAGATTGGGAAGCGGTGTGCACAAGTGATCGAACGTTCGAGGCATGTCTCGTTTGTGAACAAAGTGGAGACATTGGGTGCTAGCTTTCCAATAGTAGACGGTAGTGATGGGAGAATACCTACTAGTGGAGGGGATGGATCGAAGTCCCCCTCCTGGGCCAACGGGTGATATTGACCCGGTTTAGTTGCACACATGCATTGGCCGATTCGAATCGAGGTGTAGGACTGTGATGGATTCGAGGTGTGTGTATCTAGTTCAAGGAAGGTCGATGAGTTATTGTTTGCGAGCATTGGCAAACGGGAGTTTTTCGTGACAAATACTTGGTATATATTTCGAGGGTGAGATTTGGAGGGTATGAGAGGTGAGGAATTTTCCCTCTCATCCGTGGTTATTTCTCAAGGTGGAAGATGGTGTTGATGTGTTTGAATGTTTCGTGTAAAGAAGGTGTATGCTATATGTATTGTGTGGGGGTGTACTCACCGGGTTACATGAGGAGCGAGCTTCACCGTATGGTTACATGGGAAGCATTCAGGGGAGTTCTTAGTTTAGAACTTGGTTCCTCGGCGGGTGGAGTCGTTTGGAGTCTTGGAGTGAAGACTTGCGGTATCTCACTTCATGGTTGAAGTTTGAGGTGGCTTAGCGTCGGGTGGAGCGCATTGGCTTGTTAGATGTCGGGATGATCTTAGAGCGGATTTGATGTTTGCATTCCGAGTTCGGTTGGATCGTGAGGATCGCCTGGGGGAATCGCATTAGCTTGGTAGATGGTGGGACAGTCTTCAAGCGGGTTCAATTTCAGCATTCTAGAGATTGGTTGGATCGTTAGGATCGCCAAGGTGGAGTTTGTTGATTTTGGCTCTCCTATTTTTTCAGTTTTGGTTTATTTACAAATTTGCCATTTTGGCTCAAATCTATAAATACAAGTGTCATTTCTAGGTTTTGAGAGAGGACAAGTTTGAGAGCTATTTTGTGAGTTATCAAAGCTAAAGAGAGATAGAGCTCCCATTTGAGGGGTGAGTTCTTGTGAGGTTGTGAGTGACTTTATAAGAGAGATAAATTGTGTGTGTGTATAACCTTTGGGTTCCTCCATTTATCTATAGAAAGAAGAAATCCTCCTTGGTGGATGTAGCCCAAATTTGGGTGAACCACGGTATATCGTTGTTGTTTTGCTTTGATGATTGCTTGTATGTTCTTATTGTCTCTTCATTGATGTTTGGTTGATTCGATTGGGAGTTTGCACACTAGTTCATTTTGGGAACAAGGTCTTGGGTGTTTTCCGCACACCAAGTGTTTGATAAAATTCCCGAGTGAGTTTTATCGTCTTGGTCGCTAGAGATAGTCTTGCTTTAGCGCAACAATATACCTTTTGAAGAAGCATGCACGTCGATATAGAGAATCCTTGAAGCTTTTAATGGCACAGTGACTTGAATACTTTGGGCCATAGGCATGAGTAACAACACATGACATACCTAACCTATTTTGTCTGACGAAATTAATCTAATAATCTAAAAAAAATATCATAACATATTTTGACCATACAAGTTTAGAGTCCACTCTTCTAAACTCAACTACACGAGTTCCCCATACTGTACCATATTCTCTTTAGTGGAGGCCTCCTCCTTGAGCTTTCCCTCTATCTCAGTAATCTTATTGTGCTTGTTAGATAAGTTTTTCTTCATGACATTTGCTTAGTCATGAAGAATGTCATTTGTGGTTAATAAATTGCTGAGCCGAGTGGCCATCTCGTGCATTGCCGGAATGACCTAAACTTAAGAGGAAAAAAGGAAGGTCGATCAGTATCAAAAAATAAGGTCGTCAAGTCACCTATGCCCATCCCAAATCCAAAAAAATGGTGACAAAAACATAACACCAACAACACATAACGTAACCAAAACTGTTAGCAGTGATCCTTTAACTGGGTTCTAATGTTAGTCACCTGTAAAACTGGTGGAGGATCATCGTTGTTACTTCTATCATCTTCACATCCTGGCCCTAAAAAACTAGCCTCGTGATAGAACTCACTACAATGAATCCCATCCAAGTGATGCATTAATAAATACTCTAACCGGGCCTTCCTCTCGCCCTCTCGAGCCTGAGCAATAGTAATTTCTAAAAGAAGTTGTGACTGAATCCTCATGGACTAGGAAATCTCCTTTTAAAAAAGACACGTAATCTTCTCATGTATAAACCATTCGATCTACTGTAGGGAATTCAATACCTCAACTTGTGATGATAACTAGAGAACCAAATCTGCGACCTTTATAGGAATAGAAGAGCAAGGACGTCTAGAGCCTGTTACATCAGAACAAGAACCAAATGCAGTCAAAGAGGACCCAAATGGATCTACAAGATTAGCATGACGGTAATAGGACTATGAATAAAAAAGATGATCCTCATACCAAGTGTGGTATTGTAGCCCTGATCGTGTGGTGCTAATGTGCCTAGGGGGAAATTAGCACGGAGATGCGGAGAGTGCTAATCTCTAGGTCCTCCACTTTCCCCTGGGTTGGGTTGTAGGTTTGAGGTTGGACTCGGTGACTTGCCACTGGTTGTATTTTAATTACATGTCCAATTTGAGTCTCATACCCCTTGCTCTCGGGCCTAGGCTTGAATGTCTATTTTCTTACAAGAAAGGGTTCGGTTGGCTTGTTCGTAATGATTGGTTTGTTTTATACAAAAAAATAAAAGATTCAGGTTATCCCTTTCTGGCTAATCTTAAGGCAGAATTTTAAGTATGTGGTTGGTCCAGATATTCTTGTTGTTTGGGTTTAGGAATTGAGTTACGAGCGGGGAATGTGTTAGGCGCCTCACTTTTTATTTTTGCTTTCTTAAGTTTATATTTATTATCTCTCTTTAGATTAATTACTTACTTTATATTTAATTTCAGAACATGTCTAGAGACCTTAGAGTGAGGGTCCCAATGTAGATACGTGCTTAGAATGAAAAATGTTATCAGTGAGAGGTATATAATGTTATCAGTGAAAAATGTTATCAGTGAGAGGTATATAATGCGTATATAATGTATATCGTGGTATTATCTATTATGGATATAGGAAGCGGATCGAGTTTTGGGATGCCAAATGTACCGTCTTTGTTGTCATTTTTGGAAGCCTTTCGTTGGGGATGCGAGCATCTTCTTTGGTATCGATTGTATTGATAATGGCGCAGGATGCCACTTCGTTTTCCTTAGGTTATGTTACTCCATTTTTTTTTTGGGCATATGAGGATAGTCATTGCATATGTTGATGCAAAAAACTAGACGAGGCTAATTAATTGATAATAGATAAATAGAAATAAGAGATAAGAGATTTTTAAAGTGGTTCGACTTAAGGAAAGACCCGATGTCCACTGTTGTGTATTGCTTTATGATTATTCAATTACCTCTCTTTTCATGTGTACCTGTTCTTAGGGTTTACAATGTATTTATAGTCCTCAGGGGGGGGGGTGTACAAGAGATGGAATATCAAGCAATCCGTACAATCATTAATATATACAACTGTTGGTGTTTGCCTGTCACGTTGGTCGGCATTCTTGGAGTTGGTCGGTATGCCAAAAGTTGATCGGCATTTCTGAAGTTGGTCGGTATTCCATCCTTAATGAGTAGCATTAATCTCCCAATGTATAACACGTGTCAGTATCTGAATGGTCGATGTAGATGGATAATTTTTGGTATCAATAGAAACCCCCAATGTTTCGTGCTTGAAATTTTTACAAGAGTATGGAGCATTTTGGCTCTTAAAGTTGCTCGGCCAATAATTTTAGGCCTGGTCGGTTGCTGACTTCCCATACTTGTAAAAAATTATGGTTTAATTATGGGGATATAATACGCATAACATTTTTGAAATTATCCACTGCTTTAACAAATCGTTTTGGGGCAAATCCATGTTTTCTGCCTTTTAGCCATCACGAGTTCAATCGACGCTACCTTTTAATCATTACTTTTTTAGTTTTCGAGGCGATTTATAAAGAGCGGAAAAAGCCGCGAACTTTTTCCATCTCAAATCTTCTGAGTGTTTCTGGGCTACATTGTCTTCAAGCTTTCTTTTTCTTTCTCAAACGATCATTTTCTGTTCTTTAGTTCTTGTTGAATCCTTAATTCTTGAATATATATGAAATCATATCCCATATACCCCCGTACTAAACAAAACTCAAACATCCCCTATCACTGAGACCTTAGGATCATGAGAAACGTTTTCTGATATACCAGACGGGTGGGTGAAAAGTGTGAGAATTCACTAGTGATTAGCCTTCCAGGGAAGCGACTTTTCAAAAGTACGAACTTCACTCGAGGAAGAAATTTCTTAAAAATACAAACTTCTTTTAGGGGATGTGACTTTTATGAAATACGAGTCTCTTTTCGTATGAAGCAACTTTTCAAAGGTACGAACTTCCTCAAGGTTAACCCCTTTTGATCTCAAGAGTATAGGGTTTAAATAATATGAAAATCAAGATTATGCAGTATGTGATGCAAAACAGGTAATCTTTATTTTTACATATTTCGAAGTTTATTTTATCACGATGTCCTTTGCGTGTACCTATATGTTTAAGAAAATGTACAATCATGTACATAGGAACCTAAGTACGTATCTACGTTGTGAAGGACCCTAAAACTAAGGCCTCTAAATAGTTATAAATTTTGCGTAAAGTAGTTATGTAAGGACACAAATTTCCAATTGAGTCCATGTATTGTGTTGGCTCAATTTCGGACAAAAACATTATTTCATAGGTTAGTGTTTTATTGTAATACTCTCAAGCCTATGAAGTATGTGTTGAAGACGTAGCGGCAAAGAATTTAAAGCTACATCAAAATGCCGGTTTGCGTGCCTCGTTTCTACGTCATCAACTAAGGTTCCATGCTCCCAAGGTATGAATGTAATTATATTTATATAGGAGCTTGGAACAAAATTTATTTGGGTGTTAGGTCTAATAAAAAACCATGTTTACTTTCAGAATAATTTAATTGGAACTTTAATTAACGTATATAAAGTTCCTGGGCCAAAATAGAATTTAAAAAAAAAAAATTCTGGAAGTCGTTCGAAATCTCGTTCGAACGAGTTTTTCGTTCTAACGAGGTTTCGTTCGAACGAGTTTGCCAACGAACCTAAACTGGTCAGTCGTTCGATATGTCGTTCGAACGAGTTTGTTCGTTCTAACGAGGTATCTAACGAGTTTCTAACGAGCCCAGACTGGTCGCTCGTTAGAAGTCTCGTTCGAACGAGTGTCAATGTCGTTCGAACGAGAATGCCAGGCGGGAACAGGTTTGAGCAGTTTTTACCCACTTTCCCCACTTGGTTTTTAACCAACTTTTTCAGACTTAATAATGTGCGGGAATGACATTTTCCAAATTATCTTTTTCATACCATAAAAACTCCTAGAGAGTGTTTTGATAAAAAAATTGTTTAAGGAAAAAGATCAAGTTTTGAGTGTTATTCTTTAATGAAAAATCCTACACACTCTAGTGTTTACACCCAATAGTTGTTTATCCAAGTTCTATATACATATCTTTACTTGGAGTTTTGGCACCGGTTTTCTCTACCGAATTGAAAAAGAGACGTTTCGGGTTTCCTTCTACATCCCATCACAAAGAAGAAGAAGTTTGTTGCGGTATTACTCACTTGGAGAAAGGCTCCAAGCTTGGGTGACGGTGACCATACAAAGTCCTATCGGTGGATTCCGAGATCGCGGTGGAGCTCCGTGGTTGTACGCTAGGAAGAGGTTTCTACAAGAAGGAGCAACAAGGCTTGAGAGGGTTCGAGTCGAGGATGTAAGTCTTTTGTCTTGTAATTGTAATTCCATATCTAGTGGACTTGTGGCTAGGGCCGTCCGAGGTTTTTTCCCGTCTTGGGTTTTTCCTCGTACATCGCGGCGTAGTGTGATATTGTTTATTTTATCTTGCACAATAATTTAGAATCCATGCTTTAGGTTTAATTCAAGATAAAATTTAGTTTAATTATCACACTCATTTAATTTGGACTTATATTAAATGTTGGGTAATGTTTAATTAATTCAAGTCATTTGCTAAAATTTGGTTTCGCCTAATTTGCTAATTTTGATAAATATGATTTAGGCAAATTCTAGGACTTGGATTAACTTATTTTAATTTGTATTGAAGAAATTAAAATTTGGCTTTGTTTATTTGTGAACCATCATTCAACGCTTCCGCATCGTTTTTACATAAAAGGAAATTGACTTTGATTTTAATTGAGAAAATCACTATCCGGGGGTCCCAGCTTCTTCAAATTGGTATCAGAGCCAAAGCGATAAATTATTTCGTTAACGATCTTTTTAAATAATTTTTTTGGCTAAAATGGATTTTTCCCCATTTTCAAAATTTCCTATTTTCGATGGTTCAAACTACGCGTATTGGAAAGCGCGAATGAGATCGGCACTAAAATCTATCGACGAGAGAGTTTGGATGTCTGTTGTTACCGGGTACTCCCCACCAACTTACTTAGTTGAAAATGAACATGTTATCAAACCCGCCGATAGATGGACTGAAAATGAGTTTAAACTTGCTAACTTTAATTCCCGAGGTTTAAATGCCTTATTTAGCGCTGTCGCACCGGATGAATTACGACGTATTATGACGTGTGAAACCGCTAAAGAAGATTGGGATATTTTACAATTAACTCATGAAGGAACTAGTGTCGTTAAAGCTTCAAAACTCCAAAACCTCACCACTCAATTTGAAACTATCAAAATGGATGAAAAAGAAACTTTTGATAAATTTTATGCTAGACTTTCTGATATTGTTAATTCATCTTTTAACTTGGGAGAGAAAATACCTGACGACCGTGTTGTAAAGAAAATTTTAAGGTCCCTACCCGATAGATTTATTCCTAAAGTGATCGTTTTAAATTCTTTACCCACTTTAGCCTCTACGAAATTAGAAGAGCTTGTAGGTGATTTACAAACCTATGAACTAGATATGTTTCCCTCTAAAACTGAAAAGAAAATTGAAAAGGGTGTTGCTTTAAAAGCCCGAAAAGAGGTCAAACAAGTAGTAGAGAGCGATAGTGAAAGTGACTCGGAAGACATGGCTTTGTTTGCTCGTAAATTTAGAAAATTTCTTAAATTTAACAAAGATAAATATAAAAATAATTTTAAGAAATTTGATACTTCTAAACATGATAAAAGCGAGAAGATTTCTAAAGCCGAGAAGATCCCTAAACCTAGCAATGACAATTTAGATAGGGACGAGTCTGATAAGTGTTTTGGTTGTGAGGGTTATGGCCATAGGGCTTATGAGTGTCCCACTAAACTAAAGAAAGATGGTAAGCGACCCATTTCATATAATGCAACCCTTAGTGATAGTGATAAGGAAGAAAAGCCCGATTCCCCCACTAAGAAAAATTTTGTGGCTTTTATGGCTAGTCATGTGAGTGATTGTGACAACTCATCGATTGATGAAACGATAGAATATGCCACTTCTAAGGTCATTGTACATGATTCTCTTATTTTTTATGATAGTGAGAGTGAAGAAGAAAGTGAGAGTGAAAATGAAGAAGAGGTTAATGTGAGTGAACTTCAAAATGCTTTTCAAGAACTTTATAAAGAATCTATTAAATTGAAAAGAGCTAATTTGAAGTTAGAAGCTAGTTTAAAAGAAAGTGTCAAGGTCATTGATGAAAATGTTTTAATAGAAGACCTTAGGACACATGTGAGGACTCTTCAAGAGAAGCTTGATTATGTAGAAGGCGAAAGAGATAGCCTTAGGGGTTTAATGGAATCCTTGAAAAATGAGCTTCTTGCTTTTGAAGAGCGAAATGTTTTACTAGAATCTAACATTGCAGAATTGGAAAATAAATTAAAAGATTCTAGTAATGTCAAATTTGATTTGGAATGTCGTTCAGAAAAACTAGATAAAATGTTAGGAACGGTCCAAATTAAAAATGACACTTGTGGTTTAGGCTTCAATCCTTGTAATGAATTTACTCATAATGCCCAAACTAATGTTTTAGGAGAATCAACTAGGAATACTTTTAAAGATCACTCCTTAAGTAAATCTTTTCGACATGTTCTCACTTGTACACATTGTGGTCGACAAGGTCATCTTAGGAAATTTTGTTTAGATCTTAAACGAATTCCTAGAAAACCCCATAGTAAAGTAACCACGGTAGTTAACGTTCCTACACCCCAAGATAGTCATTCCTCGTTAATTTGGGTTAGGAAATCCGACTTGGTTGCCTCACAAAATAGGGTTGTTGATTCTCATTTACTTTCACATGCTTCCTCCCCTGCTCAATCTAAAGGATGAATGTGTTAGTGTTTGCATACTTTAGCTATATTCACATGCTAAATGTATGCTTGTTTTAGTCATTTTCTAGTCATTGCCTTAGTTCATATCCCATGCTAGAAATTATGATTGTTGTTTATCTTTTGTATTATATTTCTTTCATATTGTTTGCTTTAAATGAAAAATACAAAAAGATTTTTGGTTTATCATTTGAATTTTATCTCTTGTTAATTTGAGCTTAATGAAAGATTCAAATGATTTTTCTTTATCCTTTTGAGTATATATATTTAATTTTTTGGATAAAAATGTTAAAAACTCAAAAGGATTTTATTTTGTGTGTATTTTTGTTTGACACACTTTATGTGGCATATACTTGTGTTTGAATCCCATCTTTTACGCTCCCACGTGGCCAGAACTTTTGGTTTAGATTTTCAATCCTTAAAATGTTCTTTACCATGCTTTATATGGAGTAGTTGGATTTTGTGTTGTTTAAATGGATTCTATTTTTATATGCCTCTTTTCACACATGCACGAGCTCTTTTGAAATCTTAATGTCACATGTTATATTTGAGCTTTTTGAGGTGTTCTCCTACCAATCTAGTCATCTACATATCTATGACCTAGGAGGACTAGTGCATGTCAAAATCCGTTGCATGTGAGATTTGTGTGAAAATGAAAACATGATAAATAAATATGCACGGGGAAGGGCTCCGAAAGGACTAAGTGATCCTTTGCGATAGTAAGCCACCGTTTATTGGATCTAAAAGAAATACGTGATCCAAAGGCCTAAAAACAAAATATTTGGCATTAAAAAGAAATCAATTGCCATGGCCTATGTTTGTTTGATATATTCATTCAAAAGCAAACGAATATATATGCTTATTGAGGGAGAATTGGATGGTATATCAACGGTTTGCACAATGTCCATTTATCCTAGTTGTCTTCAATGTCATGACTCTATTTGGTTTGTAGAATCATCATCATGCTAGGCTTGTATGCATTGTGTATGTTTGTTCATTGAGTTCAATCTTTATATTGTCACATGAGGTTATATTTAAATGTGATAAAGTTTGCAATCAAATGAGAACTCTGTGAATGTTTATTAAGTGTTTGGGTCTAAATTTAATTGTTGCTAGTTCACACCCCTACACTTCCGTTTCCATATGACACATTTTTGCCATACGAGTGTGCAAACTTATTGTATTTTGTGTTATATGTGTGTTTATATCTATATATATATGCAAGTACTCTATTGGTATATTTCTAATGTATATATATATATATATATATGATATTTGTTTGTCTTTGCCTTGCTTTTATTGCCCATATGCTTTCATGTCTTATCACTTTAAGCTTCAACATGCTGTTTATTAGTTCTTTATCCATTGCCTATTCCTGAACAAAAAGGGGGAGAATGATGATAGGGGGAGAAATGGTATCTAATCCTATTATTATCGTATCTTCGTTTGGGGGTGATTTATCTTAGGGGGAGACGTCTTTCTAAGTAGGTCATGTGTTTGATAAAGGGGAGAATTATTTTAGGGGGAGTAATTATTTAATTGCATTTAGTATTGTGATATTCCCTATGCATTTGATGAGTTTGCTTAAGTGTGCAGGTATTCTACTAATGCGGTTTCTTTAAAAGGCAAAGATTTTAATCCTTGGGTTGAGTCAAGTTTGGGCGGGTTATGTTTTGAGTCTAGTGAGCTTGACGGCCCTTTAGGATTTTTGTATCTAATCCTATTATTATCGTATTTTCATTTGGGGGTGATTTATCTTAGGGGGAGACGTCTTTCTAAGTAGGTCATGTGTTTGATAAAGGGGAGAATTATTTTAGGGGGAGTAATTATTTAATTGCATTTTGTATTATGATATTCCCTATGCATTTGATGAGTTTGCTTAAGTGTGCAGGTATTCTACTAAAGCCACTACACCAAAATGGGCAAATTGTCACCTTTCAGCTGGCCAGCCTTGTCAAGGTCATTGACCGTGACAAAAAAACACGCGTTTTATGTCACGGTCATTGACCTTGACACGACCGTGGCAACGAATTGTCACGGTCAATGACCGTGACAATTCGTGTCACGGTCAATGACCTTGACACGACCGTGACAACTTTTCCAGCAAAATCACTTTCCCCCTTCTTTTTTCCCTCCCACCGTTCCCTCCCTCTCTCTCTCTCTCTCTCGACTCGACGCTGCTCTCTCTCTCTCTCTCTCTCAGGTCCAATTTCTCTCTCTCTCTCTCTTCCATTTATATATAGATTTGTTTGTATATTTATGTGTGTATGTGTATATATATATGTGTGTGTGTATGTGTGTGCGTGTGGGGGGGGGGGGGGTGGGGCGGGATGGGGCAGGGTGGGGGAGGGAGTGGTGGAGGGGGGCAGGGGGTGGGGCGGGGTGGGGCAGGGTGGGGGAGGGGGCGGTGGAGGGGGCAGCGGGTGGGGTGGGGTGGGGTGCAGTGTGTGTGTGTGTGTGGTGGTGTGTTTTGGGGGAGGGGGGAGGGGGTGGTGGAGGGGGGCAAGGGGTGGGGTAGAGTGGTGTGTGTGTGTGTGTGTGGTGGTGTGTGGTGGGGGAGGGGGTGGTGGAGGGGGGCAGGAGGAGGGGGTGGGGTGGGGTGGGGTGTGTGTGTGTGTGTGTGTGGTGGTGTGTGGTGGGGGTGGGGCGGGATGGGGCAGGGTGGGGGAGGGGGTAGTGGAGGGGGGGAGGGGGTGGGGTGGGGTGGGCACACACACGCACACACGCACACCTACGCCACACACACACGCACACCTACGCCCCTACGCACACACGCACACCTACGCCACACACACGCACACCTACGCACCTAGGCTTGAATATTAGAATATTTGAATATTATTTACATTCAAAATAAATAATTGATAATAGTTGGATAATAATTGGATAATAATTGTTTTTATACCTATAGAACAACTTAGATAGTGTGTGTGTGTGTGTGTGTGTATGTGGTCAATACATGAATTTCTTTTTGTATTTGAATTATCCCATGAATTTATTTTTGTATTTGAATTATCCCATGAATTTATTTGTGTATTTGAATTAACCCATTATATGAAACATACTTGAAATTTAATATAGTGCGCATAGATACTAGCATATATACTTGAAATTTACTCGGAGTATATCAACAACGAGCCGTGGTCAATTGTCCAACACGCGCCAAGGCGTCTAAATAGTAGTGTGGATGACTTGGCTGCTCCTACCGAATATCAATCCATTTTTGATGATAACCCGAATTTGAAACAATTTTTCAATTTGTAATAATTATTTCAATTTGTACCGAAACATCCATTTTTAATGCTTTTACTTGATATGCACTTTATCATTTTCACTCTTGTGTAGTGTGCGTGTGTGGAGAGGAGATTAATACATAAATATTCCAACTACATCTAAGTTTTGTTTATACTAATCCATGAATATACGCTTCTTACCTTTAATAGGTGATTAGTACATAGTTATTTGGGGTGTCCTATTTGTGGAGAGGAGACTGAATCTCTTCGTCTATCCGAACACTAAGAAATGCCATAATCCTATGGAGTGATGCTCTGCAAATTTCTCCCAACCACTACGTAGCCAAACATCACCGGTTGAAGTTGTCAATTCCACTTTCCATACCCCACCACTTTCCATACCCCATTCAAAGGTGGAGTTGACAACTTCAACTGCTGATTTTTGGCTACACAACGGTTGGAAGGAATTTGCAACGCATACCTCCATAGGATTATGGTATTTCTTAGTGTTTAGATATGAAGAGAATTATAATTGACACGATTGCCCGGGGTACATTAGTTGGAAGGAGGTTCCATATGAGCTCAAGTTAGCTATTTGAGTGACACTATAGGTAATGTATTTATATTTATATGTCAATTTCGATTTCGATTTCAATTACAATTTATATTTATCTATATTTGAGGGGCGGATACTAATTTTACTTTATTTCAATTCAGGGGACAGGGAGTGGCCCTAAGGGTAGGCCACATATGCTCTATACTTATGTGGCTACTCGGACGAGAAGGGAAGGATAAGGAGGTGTTCCCGAGCGTCGCGGTACAAAATCTCTTTTCCATGCAAATAGTTTGTAGATTTGAGATAAAATGATGGTGATGTTGTTTCTTTTTAAATAGTTTCTTATTTGAATATATATTTGCATTATCTTTAGTTTGTTCGGATATATGATGTGTGGAACAGGTACAACATTGCTATAACAGGTACAAATATACTGCTGGGCAGTGGCAGTGGCCATACTGCCCAGCAGTTTGTTTTTAATTCTGCCCAGAATTGTCACGGTCATTGACCGTGACAAGTCCCTGACAATTTGGTCACGGCCTTGTCACGGTCATTGACCGTGACAATTTTTTTACTAAGGGTCACGGCTTTGTCACGGTCAATGACCGTGACAAACGTGTCAAGGTCAATGACCGTGACACGACCGTGACACAAAACGCGAGTTTTATGTCAAGGTCAATGACCGTGACACGACCGTGACAAAAAAAGTTGTCTCGCCTCGAAATGTCACGGTCATTGACCTTGACAAGGTCAATGACCTTGACAAATGGGCAGATTTGGTGTAGTGAGCGGCTTCTTTAAAAGGCAAAGATTTTAATCCTTGGGTTGAGTCAAGTTTGGGCGGGTTATGTTTTGAGTCTAGTGAGCTTGACGGCCCTTTAGGATTTTTGTTTTGGTTTTTGTCCCGGAATAGCCAAAGGGGGAGATTTGTAAGGACACAAATTTCCAATTGAGTCCATGTATTGTGTTGGCTCAATTCCGGACAAAAACATTATTTCATAGGTTAGTGTTTTATTGTAATACTCTCAAGCCTATGAAGTATGTGTTGAAGACGTAGCGGCAAAGAATTTAAAGCTTCATCAAAATGCCGGTTTGCGTGCCTCGTTTCTACGTCATCAACTAAGGTTCCATGCTCCCAAGGTATGAATGTAATTATATTTATATAGGATCTTGGAACAAAATTTATTTGGGTGTTAGGTTTAATAAAAAACCATGTTTACTTTCAGAATAATTTAATTGGAACTTTAATTAACGTATATAAAGTTCTTGGGCCAAAATAGAATTTAAAAAAAAAAATCTGGAAGTCGTTCGAAATCTCGTTCGAACGAGTTTTTCGTTCTAACGAGGTTTCGTTCGAACGAGTTTTGCCAACGAACATAAACTGGTCAGTCGTTCGATATGTCGTTCGAACGAGTTTGTTCGTTCTAACGAGGTATCTAACGAGTTTCTAACGAGCCCAGACTGGTTGCTCGTTAGA
Source organism: Sambucus nigra (assembly GCA_949130495.1). Lineage (NCBI taxonomy): Eukaryota > Viridiplantae > Streptophyta > Magnoliopsida > Dipsacales > Adoxaceae > Sambucus > Sambucus nigra. The sequence continues at coordinate 840,768,458 of OX422207.1, read as the reverse complement.
AGTCTCGTTCGAACGAGTGTCAATGTCGTTCGAACGAGAATGCCAGGCGGGAACAGTTTTGAGCAGTTTTTGGCAGTTTTTACCCACTTTCCCCACTTGGTTTTTAACCAACTTTTTTAGACTTAATAATGTGTGGGAATGACATTTTCCAAATTATCTTTTTCATACCATAAAAACTCCTAGAGAGTGTTTTGATAAAAAATTTGTTTAAGGAAAAAGATCAAGTTTTGAGTGTTATTCTTTAATGAAAAATCCTACACACTCTAGTGTTTACACCCAATAGTTGTTTATCCAAGTTCTATATACATATCTTTACTTGGAGTTTTGGCACCGGTTTTCTCTACCGAATTGAAAAAGAGACGTTTCGAGTTTCCTTCTACATCCCATCACAAAGAAGAAGAAGTTTGTTGCGGTATTACTCACTTGGAGAAAGGCTCTAAGCTTGGGTGACGGTGACCATACAAAGTCCTATCGGTGGATTCCGAGATCGCGGTGGAGCTCCGTGGTTGTCCGCTAGGAAGAGGTTTCTACAAGAAGGAGCAACAAGGCTTGAGAGGGTTCGAGTCGAGGATGTAAGTCTTTTGTCTTGTAATTGTAATTCCATATCTAGTGGACTTGTGGCTAGGGCCGTCCGAGGTTTTTTCCCGTCTTGGGTTTTTCCTCGTACATCGCGGCGTAGTGTGATATTGTTTATTTTATCTTTCACAATAATTTAGAATCCATGCTTTAGGTTTAATTCAAGATAAAATTTAGTTTAATTATCACACTCATTTAATTTGGACTTATATTAAATGTTGGGTAATGTTTAATTAATTCAAGTCATTTGCTAAAATTTGGTTTCGCCTAATTTGCTAATTTTGATAAATATGATTTAGGCAAATTCTAGGACTTGGATTAACTTATTTTAATTTGTATTGAAGAAATTAAAATTTGGCTTTGTTTATTTGTGAACCATCATTCAACGCTTCCGCATCGTTTTTACATAAAAGGAAATTGACTTTGATTTTAATTGAGAAAATCACTATCCGGGGGTCCCAGCTTCTTCAAGTTATACAGAAGAGCAATATTAAGAATAGTATAAAGGAATCATATAGATAGTTTGGTTCTCTTTATTTTTCCTCTGCGGAATTGCCACTATGACGTAGTTGGGAATCCGTCTACACTGTGAAATATTAATTTACGATAACAGAAAAATTATCCCCAGTGGAATCACCACTTTGCGCCCAAGGGAAATTGGCACAGGCCTCTCGGCCTGCCACATTCTCTAGGGGTCAGGCTGTCAGTTCGAGTTTGGACAGGGTGACTTTTCCCTGATGTAGTTTGACACCATATCCAGTTTGAGTTGCACACCCCTGATTTTTAGGAGTGTGTGTGTTTTCGTGCGATAAGGGGTTCGGTTGATTCATTCATAGTCACCAGTTTGCTTTATATAAAAATAATTAAAATATTCGGACTAGCAATACCAAATAAAATAATTTATAACGTTAACGTACTTCAGGGTTTGTCATGCCAAATTAAAATATTGGGGTAAGAATTACAAATGACCCAAAACTTTAGGGTTTACACTGTATTTTTCCTTTTATACTGTATACGTAAATTTATATTATTAGTTTGATTCATTTATCACAATGTTGATATAAAAACTGACCCCAACTACAAATTTTCTCTCCCAGAAAAAGATCTCAATTATTTGTATTTTTATTGTTTTCTAACAAAGTATTTGTATTAATTTTCAAATTAAGAATGCATGCTTATTCATTTGTTTGTCTTGGGTATGAGCACTTTTCAATTCATATGTGATGAAACTATGTATAACCTTAACTGAATTGATAATTTATGTGCATGATACATTGGAAACTAAAATACCAAAATAACGAATAAAAAAAAGGAAATCAAAACTAAAATACTAAAAAAAACTGGTATTACCAAATGTAAAATTACCAAAAATACCAAATAAACTGATGTATTACAAGGTTTGATATTACTAAGTGTTTTCTAAAAATCGAAAACAAAAATGGCTGAAACTGAATGTACTAGTCTTTTGTATAGTATTAGTATATGCCAAATACCGATCAAACCAAATGATAACCATCCTTAGTTAAGATCCATTAATATAAGAATATAACACATCCTTCCAAAGATTTTATTCTTAATAAAAAAAATTAAAACCCATGGACTGCATGTGTTTTCCAAGTATTAGTCTGTGTTGTAAAATACAATATATATCCAAAAAGACCTAATGTTTTGAAGTACTTTTTTTTTTAATTCTAACAATTAATTTTCATTTTATTACGTACACAGGTACATACCCCTCACAAATTGCTACTTATAATTTAATATAATCCATTAGGTAAGGAACCCTTACCAAGGAACCAAGTCCCCCATCGATCGGAGAAACAAATGGTCTCTCTCTCTCTCGTGCGCGCGCGCACGCTCACATACACATAGACAGAAACAAACACACACACAATCACTCAAATAAACCTATAATCCATTTTAAGAAACCAGTAGCTGACACCACCCCACCATCAATTTCAATAAAACCCACAAACTAATTTCAACAAAACATACAAATCACAATCCAACCGAACCTTATAATATTTTTAATCAAATAGGTGGGTTTGTGGGTAGTTTTATGAGTGAGAGAGAGAGAGAGAGGTGGTAACAAAACATGTTGGGAAACTTAGATGAATTAAACAAATTAAACGTAAATTTCACCTAATCCTATTAATATATTTACGTTAAATATGACTAAAACAACTAAATTGCGAGAAGAATAATTAATTTTTATTAATAAATGTAATTTACAAATTAAATTGTCAAATCAAATTTTATTATATAGTAGCGTTAATAATATTAATGAATTAATTAGTCTGATTGAGTTTTTTAACGGATTGATATGCCGACTCTTATATAATTCAAAATGATTATAACGAATCATATTTGGATAAGATATTTTTACATTATAAAATAATAATTATTTAAATAAAAATCCAAACACAATAAAATGAGCAAATACATGATCATTTTGCTAGGTAGAGGCTTGGGTGTCCAATAATACAAATATGCTGTTACATTAATTTGAAATATTATTCCGACATGTACACAAATATTACAAAATTGCATAAATGAAACGACAGAATTGAAGGGTCATTAACTTGTGGTTGACATTTGAAGGTGACAATGTAACCTTATCTCACATATCTTCACATAACACACACTCCCGCCACACATTCCCTTAACCCAATTTCAACCGGTACTTTTATCCAAAATCTTGAAAATGGGTTGGATTAGAAATGGATTTAAGTGTATATATTGTGAGCAAATAAAAGTCCTCAAAGTTTTAGTTTGGAGCAGCCATGGCCTCTCATGCAGCTCTAGCTTCTTCAAGAATTCCAACTAACACTGCTAGGCTACCTTCCAACACTACTCACTCTTTCCATGCTCAATGCTTCTCTAAGGTCTCTCTCTCTCTCTCTCTCTCTCATATATATATATATATATATATATATATATATATATATATATATATATATATATGTATTAGTCACGGTAAGGTTGCTCCCGCTGTGACCTGAGGTCACGGGTTCGATTCACGAAAACAGCTTCTCTGCGCAAGCAGGGGTAACGCTGCGTACATCCAGCCCTCAGTACCCCGCAGTGGCGGGAACCTCGTGCACTGGGTTTGCCCTTTTTATGTATGTATTAGTCACAATCCTAAAACGAAGAACTAGATCAAATTTTTTAAGGTTTTATTTTTTTTACTTTAATACATTTCTGATCATCGATTTTAGATTTAAATACAACTTTATCAGTTTATTAAAATTCATCAAAATTTTCGTAGCTAAGCATCAAAATTTAACCGCGCAAAGTGATATTTGTTGACATTTAGTAACGAAGAATGTCATTTAGCGATGAAAAATGTATTAAAGTCTAAAAAATTAATAAATTTACATAAAATTCTAAAATCGAAGATTAGTTATGTATTACAGTTAAAAAAAAATTTAAATAGTAAAATTTGATTTGGTTACTAATATTTTTACATGATATACACAAAATTTTAACGCACTGAGCACGTTCCAAGTGGATGTTACAAAGACCGGCTAGTCTATTTATAATAGGGAAATGATATGAGTACAAAATAACTCCTCCGAATCTTCCTCAAATCTAATGTGGCCGCCACATCATTCTCTCACATGCCTATCAAGTATTGGCATGTGATGCAGGTCCCGCTAGGGCACAAAAATCAAGTCATTTTGGGGGAGGTTTGGGGGATTTATTTGGCGTATGTAGCTTTACTCTTTATAATAAATTATATGTTTTGAACCCAATATCTTATGTTGGTTGTGAAACTTTTGATGATCTCGCCTACTTGAGAAATTGATAAGATTCGTACGAAAATTGTATAATAGGCTCTTATAAATAAGAGCCTATTATATAACTTTATTTGTTGACATTTAGTAACAAAGAATGTCATTTAGCGACGAAAAATGTATTAAAGTCTAATAAATTAATATAAAATTCTAAAATCGAAGATTGGTAATGTATTACAGTTAAAAAAAAAATAGTAAAATTTGATTCGGTTACTAATATTTTTACATGATCTACACAAAATTTTAACGCAATGAACACGTTCCAAGTGGATGTTACAAAGACCTTTATAATAAATCATATGTTTTGAACCCAATATCTTATTTGTGTTGTGAAACTTTTGATGATCTCGCCCACTTGAGAAATTGATAAGATCCGTACGAAACTTGTATAATAGGCTCTCTCTATATATATTAACATTGCATTTCTTCCACTACTCAGAACAATTTTTTTTTGTAGATGATCTCATCTTCTCAATATGCAAAGATCATCTCTAAAAAAATTCAATCGTTTTTTATTTATTTTTTGAAAAAAATTGATTTGCATTTGAGGTCCTCATTGCCAGACTATATATATATATATATATATATATATACAAATATGTTTAGGGGTAAATGTACATATATTATTGATAAAAATTGATGGAAATGATCAATGTAGAAAATTTTATGAAAATGGTGTGTGCGGATGCATTTTTATCTTTGAAACTTGTGATCTATCATCTCATACTTATAAAATTTTATCAAAAAAATTTAATCATTAACTTCAATACAACTAAGGTATGTTTTTTTAGGTATGTTAAAGGCGGTATTTGGGGGGTGGGGTGTGTGTGTGTGTGTGTGTGTGTGTGTGTGTGGTGTAAAAGTATGATTTTTTTTAAATGATTGTTGGTTGATCCAACAACATTTTATCAAAAATCAGTAATTTAGTTGGAATTATGTAGGTGCATTTTTAGCTATTGAAACTTAAGGTTATCATCGCACCCACTATATGGTTGAAATTTTTAGCTGAAATTTTGTTGATCCATAAAATATTATCAAAAAATTCCATTTAACGGGTAAAAAGAAAATTAAATATGTATCTGAATTTTTAGCCGTTGAAACTTTATATCATCATCTTGCATTTACTAAACAGATGAATATTTTATAAAATTTCATGGAGATTGTCATTTCCAAAAATTTCATACAAATCCATTTGTTTTCCCTTAAAAACTGAAGGTATATTGATTAGGCCTGTTAAATACGGAATGGGAAAAAACTGACCGCATATATACTGAGCACATTATTCTCATTTTTTAGTGTACTGGCTTGATTTTTTACCTCATGAAATTTGCTGGATCCACCAATTATCGTTAAAAAAAAATTAACCCTTTAATGGGTAAATGAAAATTGAATCATTTCTTGAAACTTTTGATCATCAGCTACTAAATGATTCATCTTTTTTAATGAAATTTAGTAGAGATGTTCATGAATATATATAGAGAGAGAGTCAGGCTCCTCTTGTAAGGGACACACTGTTTAAGCAATGCTCAAAAATAATTTTTTTGAGCTGATTTTTTTATATGGGTTTTAAACATTTCAGTAAACTCTCCAAAAAAAAATTTTAGTTCAAAATAATTTTTTTTTTCTATTTAAAAAAAACCAGTCAAATTATGTCAGCTTAAAACTGACATATTTTCACCCAATTTTGTTAAAATAGCAAAAAAAATTATTTTGAGTTGATTTTTTTGGAGGGTTCCCTGAAATGTTTAAACATCATATAAAAAAAAATCAGCCTATGCATATACTGTATGTCTATATATATATATGTGTGTGTGTGTCTTTATATATAGAGTCATAGTGCTCATGGCATGTTAGCAGATTGTTTTTGTTGATTTGTAATTTCTTAACATGAGAATTTTATTTTGTGGGTTTGTAGAGGCTAGAAGTAGCTGAGTTCTCTGGGCTTAGAAGCAGTTCAAGTGTGAGCTACTCCAAGAATGCAAGGCAGGCTTCTTTCTTTGATGTTGTGTCTGCCCAACTCACTCCTAAGGTTATTTTCCTCGCCTATTTGAACATAAAAGTACAAATTGAAACTTATTCTTATTTATTTTGTACTTTTGGCTTTCTTGTTATATATATATATATGTATCAGTTTTTCTTGTTATATATCGAGTTGGAAGAAGTATTTTTTAGATGTGGAATTTTAGGGGGAAACAATTTTCTAATACAGTTTAATTGACACAATGACATGTGATGAATGCATTTCGGAATGGGTAGTTGTTATTAACAAAGTTTGGCTTCATGATGCATCACTATGTCAGAAAATGTATCCCACTAGAATTACCGGGAAGGAAAAAGTAATCAATGAAGTGTTTTATCTGGTGTCCAAATTGGATCACGGAATCTCCAAGCCGATTTTTCTTTATAAAATTTTCATACGAATCTTGTTTTTAAATTTGGTATAAAAATTCGGTATCCGAACTTATATTAATCTAGAGGCATGACGTGTGTATGTGAGTGTGTTTTTTGCGTGTGCGCATGTGCATCTCATTCACAACCAATTGGTAATGGGTGAGGATCTCTAAATTTGTGTACTTTTATATATTGTGATCCAAGTCTTAAAGTTAATGAGATTTTTTTCTCAATCAATTTACTACATTGAATCTATTTACACATGAATCAAACAATAATAAGTTTGTGTTGCAACTTAAAGAATGCAGGATCAGCACCCGTTAAGGGAGAAACGGTGGCCAAGTTGAAGGTAGCAATCAATGGTTTCGGACGCATTGGGAGAAACTTCCTCCGATGTTGGCACGGACGAAAGGACTCGCCGCTCGATGTTGTCGTTGTCAACGACAGTGGCGGTGTCAAGAACGTGAGTGAAATTTATCAATCTCCTTCTTTGCATGATTTGTTTAACTAAACTCTATATTGGAAGATTACATACTCCCTCCGTTACGAATGAAGAGTATCTCTAATGTCTAAATTATAATTGAATAATTAAATTTTACCATGTCAGTTTTTAAGTGCAAAAAGTCCCGTGGTTTTAAATCATTCGCAAGAACCCCTCGAACTATGCATTTTGTTATTAAGACCCACGTGTTGCTAAAAATGTCTCCAAAAGAGGTATTTGCAACAAAATGCATAGTTCAAGGGGTTATTGTAACATTCAGGGTGTTATTTGCATAATAATTGAAGTGTAAGCGGAGTTCTTGCACTTTAGCCTAAGGTTTAACAAGCTCAAGTTTCATAATTGTCACAATCTGGGAAATTAGTTGGCTAACTAATTTGTGTTACAAGTGCAGGCATCTCACTTGTTGAAGTATGACTCAATGTTGGGTACATTCAAGGCAGATGTGAAAATAGTGGACAATGAAACCATCAGTGTTGATGGGAAAAACATCAAGGTTGTCTCTAGCAGGGACCCACTCAAGCTCCCTTGGGCTGAACTTGGCATAGACATTGTTATTGAGGTATACTATTTATTGTTATAGAAAACTACAAAGCCATCCTATTTAACTACTTGTTTTAAAAAAAAACGACCTTCAAAAAAGTTTTCCAAATTGATCACAAAGTCAAAAGATTATCCAAATCGATCCAAATTTCTCTAAAAAATCGACCTCGTAAAATTGATCCTCGCGAGAGGCACGTAAGAGAGAAATTTAAAGATTTTCTGAATTGATGCTGTATTGTGGGTCTCGGCAAGTGCCCTCGCCCAAGCTACGTTTGGTCTCGGGTTTGAGATATGAGAGCAATCTCTCCATATATAGGGTAAGGTCAGCCGATATCTGCCTCTCCCAGAAGCTGCAGTTAAGCAGGAACCTTGTACACTGGGTACGACCTTTTTATGCTGTATTGTGGATCGATTTGGAAAAAAATTTGAAGCTCGACTTTTTTGATAAAAAGCATATTGTGAAAACATGATTTTGACATTGGCCCTTTTTTTTATATCCATATTTATATTGTTTGTAAGTTGTCCGGTAATACCAACTTCAACCTAACTTGCAAAATTAGTTTAAACCCATTTTGTTAGAAATCAAGTTCTTAAACTTCAATCCCTTTTTAATTTGTAGCCAATCTTTTAGGCTTGCCAATTTGCGACTTTTGCCTTTTTTTTAGTTTTCGTAAAAATATGCTCTTTAATAATTTTAGGCTGACACAGTTTGACGAACAAACTATGGTGCGATGGCAAGTGCCCTCGCCCAAGGTACGGCTGGTCTCGGGTTCGAGACATGGCAGCAACTTCTCCATATGAGGGGGTAAGGCCAGCTGACAGCTGCCTCTCCCAGACCCTTGCAGCTAAGCGGTAGCCTTGTGCACTGGGTACGACCTTTATGACTTTGACGAACAAAAATGCATTAGCTAGTCAAACTTTATAGCTATGAGTACATCAAACTCTGACCCATACATCCAGAACACATCACATCACTGTGTCAATCAAACTGTGTTAACAACTTTGTCCACTTAGAATTATTTTGTAATATATACTAATTGAATTTTTGGAACTATAGGGAACAGGTGTGTTTGTGGATGGTCCAGGTGCTGGTAAACACATTCAAGCTGGTGCCAAGAAAGTTATAATCACAGCTCCAGCAAAAGGTGCTGATATTCCAACTTATGTTGTTGGGGTAAATGAAAAGGGTTATGACCATGAGGTTGCTAACATCATTAGGTCAGTTTCTCATATATATATATATATATATATATATATATATATATATATATGTGTGTGTGTGTGTGCGCGCGTGTTTCTTATGTTCTAATCTAAGAATGTTTGGTGAAGAATGAATATTTTTCAATGTGGTGCAAAGTATGAAGGTGAAGTATGTTTTCATCTATTTGGGGTTAAATTTGATTCAAAACTGCGTATTTATAGTATGCGTACTTTTCACAATTTCAAACGGACAAAAATTTAATTTTAAATATGTGAAAAAAATATCACCAATTTGGTCAAAAATATTTCTCCGTGATCCAAACGGACACTCGGTGTTAAAATTAATTCTTTGTTGAGTTGAGTTGATTTAATCGTGTTTTGATCTAAAGCACTAAATTGTTTGTAATTTCTGTAATTGCAGCAATGCTTCTTGCACCACAAATTGCTTGGCTCCATTTGTCAAGGTCTTGGATGAAGAATTAAGTAAGCACCCATTTTCATTCACAGTTTCTAATTAACACCCCCCCCCCCCCCCCCCACCCCCACCCCCCACACACAATGTAAAACGAAAAAAAAAACCTGAAATCGAATAATGGTCAAGAGAACTTTGGGTTCAGTTGTTCTTCGTAATGTACTTATGGGTCAGAGTTTACACTGTTTGCACTTTGAGATTCTTTTAGACACTTTTTCTTCATACAAGTGTCACGAAAGAGTTCGTTGAAATAAACTTTAGGGTCCAAAGCTTTCGCTACGTGCATTTTGGGGTGTATTTTTTTTCCTTTACTGGCACTTTAAGATTGTGAGTTGTTAAAAATGTTGCAAAAAGTGAAAATGTAGGCAAGAGTATAAATAGTGAAGACTTTGAACCCTAAAGTATAACGAATAATTGCTAGACCTGAAATTACAAATAACCCCCCAAGAATAGTAGAATAGATTAAATTTTCTAGTCAATAATAAATGAACTTGCCACAATCAATTTGCAGGTATTGTCAAGGGAACTATGACTACCACTCATTCGTACACTGGTGATCAGGTAGGAAGTTTGCACTCTTAAATGATGTTTCGAAAAATGAGTTATTTAGTTTTTGGTCCCCATACAATCATGTTATGTACAGAGGCTTTTGGACGCGTCACACCGTGATCTAAGGCGAGCCAGAGCTGCAGCATTGAACATAGTCCCAACAAGCACCGGTGCAGCCAAAGCCGTGTCTCTAGTGCTACCCCAACTCAAGGGCAAGCTCAACGGTATTGCCCTTCGGGTCCCCACTCCAAACGTGTCCGTTGTGGACCTCGTTGTGAACGTTGCGAAAAAAGGAATTTCGGCTGAAGATGTTAATGCTGCATTTAGAAAGGCGGCTGATGGGCCGTTGAAGGGCATATTGTCCGTCTGTGATCTCCCTCTCGTGTCGGTTGACTTCCGGTGCTCAGACGTTTCTTGCACCATCGACTCGTCTTTGACCATGGTCATGGGAGACGACATGGTCAAGGTGGTCGCGTGGTACGATAATGAATGGGGATACAGGTACGGATGACAACTTTAACATACTACATTAGTATAAAAGAATTAGAAAATGTCAAAAAGATCCTATTCTAACACATTTCTTTTTAAACTCGCCTCCAAAAAGATTTCGAAATCGTCCACATAGCGGCTTGGAAAGTTTTACACTATCATAAGAAGTCCTCGCTATAGGCACTTGAGAAATCTTTGGAGCTGCAATTTTACCCTTTTAAGTTTAACATTATCTTATACATATGATTTTGTATTTTGCAGCCAAAGAGTTGTAGATTTGGCTCATTTGGTAGCAAGCAAGTGGCCAGGCACTCCTAAAGAAGGAAGTGGAGACGCATTGGAAGATTATTGTGAGTCAAACCCTGCTGAGAAAGAATGCAAAGTTTTTGAAGAATAATTTGGTTGTAATTTGTCGAAAATTAATTTCGTTTAAGGGTCAGAAATATTGTTGTGAATTATTCATATTTCATCAAATGCTTATTTTGCAATGAAATTTCAGTAAGAGGACTAAAATTTGAATAAAAATTTATAGAGTGATCTATATTGTAATGGATTATTGTCACTTTTCATGTAACAAGTGTCTCTTGTTGAATTGATGGATTAAATAATGGCAAAATCCATACACATAGTAAGGGAGGACTAAAAATTATTATGTATCAAATTGTATATTCTTTAATTTTTCAGTTAAATAATTTTAGCCGCTAAGAAGTATCCATTTGATATTTATCTAACATATATTAAGATTTCCCAAGTCCAATAGTGACATTAATTGTGTCAACTATGCCAACATTTTCTCTCGACTTTTTTGCGAGGTTGTTGGAAAATACTCACTGCTGTGATAGCCGATGTTAGTGTGACTGTGTCATATCCAGGGGCGTAACCAGGAATTTATATCCGGGTGGGCTGACTTAACACTGATTTTCGGGGGTTTGGACGCGGGAGCCCCCGAGTCGATTTTTTTTGAGGTTATTTTTGAGTATTTACTTAAAAATAATGAAAAATAATGTTAATTAAAAAATATAGGCGCAAAATAATGCTCAAAATAATGATTCATATAGTTTTTTTTTTTTTGAAGTGGATCATTGAGGTTTGATTGTTTGGGCGGACTAACTTTTTTATTTATTGGGTGGGCTGTGATGTATTGGACCTTAAAATTTACACTAATTTTTTTTTTTTTTTTAAATGACCCGGGCTTGAGCCCGCCCTAGCCCACTACATGGCTACGCCCCTGGTCATATCAACTATACTATGTATTTAGTTATTGGCAATATTCCTACTATTCTCGAATTGAAATCACTATTAGGAAATATGCATATGTTTGGTTAAAAATTAAATATAATTCGGGGGATTTTTTACAAATAACCCCCCCCCCCCCCCCCCCTCCAAAAAAAAAAAAAAAATCGACCATAATGTACGAAAGTTCATGAATATTTCTTTTTAACTACAATGGAAAAATCCATGTACATCCCATAATATTTTAGGTTATTTGGGGCTTGACTCCCTTTAAATCTTTGTAATTGAGTTTAACATCTGTAATTATTATTTTTTAGGGTTCGACCCGAAAATGAATTTTAGCGACGCATAATGTGTCGCATAAAATTTTACCAAGTATTTTTTGTGACACTTTTTGGGTCGTTAAAAGTCATTTTGGGGTGTCAAACACCAAAATGTGCGAATATTGGAGGCCAAAGTCAATATTTTAGGGTTTAATGGGGGCCAAATTCGAAATAACCCTAATAGTTTAATAATATACATCACAATTTATTTATTTATATTTATTTTTTATTAAATGCTCTATTATAAACTAGAACGACGGTGAAATGGAACCTTAAATGTCGGCAAGAATGCAACATAATACGCCATAAATTAGGTTGGTTATACACGAGTATGGTTTTTCACTATAACATATCATTTTAGTCCGATAAAGTATAATTTTAATACAGTTTTCGAAATATCAAACATTAAAAAGATTGAAACTGATTTTCAGAGCGCCACCAATGGGAGTAGGCAATGAAGTTGGGGCCAAAGCACATTAAATGAGGGTTTTATCTCTCTTATTCTGTTAACTCGCAAGGAACCCGTGTGAATTGCGAGAGTTTGATGAAAAACTCACTTATTTTTTTTAGAAAATATTTTTAATTTTCAAAAAGATATTAATTGATAGGATTTGTAAATATGTTGTGCTTAATATTTATGGTGGATCTTCAATTAGTTGGTAACTAGTTAGTTAAATAACATTGCCAACGAACTATTGTTTATAATCTTAGATTCCTAAAATCTAAAAATGAAGATGTAAAAGGAGGCTCATCAATGAACTTTGCATTTGTTGACCAAAAAACACTAATAGTAAGAAAACAAATCATATAGAACTCCAAAATCATGTATTTATGAATTATTAAAAAATCAATGACTAACAGTAAGAAAAATAAATTTTACTAAAAATACATGTTTATTGTATGTAAAACAAAAAAGTGAAAAGTGTTACATTTTAGCATATTAGCGATATTACCACCTAAACAATAAACCCAAAAGTCAACCGTGGGCACAACTAAGTCGTTGCCATAAACTCATATTTTAAACTACATTTAGGCTTATACATATGAATCATCATAATAAAAATTTGAGAGCCATTTATTATGCACGAAAAAGAATTTACATAGAGGAGGAGAAGGGTTAGGATGATTATTGTGAAAAAAAAAATAATTCTTATAAAACTTCAAGGAACTAAACCTCGATACACAACAATAAATAATAAACAAAAACAAAAGATGCAAATGGACCTTGAAAAGTCTTATTTTGTCTATATAGCCTAGACATTAACTTGGACCATTAGACGAGAGATCAAATAAGAAACCCTAATTTTTTCCCAGGATACATTTGATAAGTTAAAGAAAACATAAAACCAACCAACCTATAAACAATAAAAAGGAGTAACAAAATCGATAAACTAACTCTAACGATCAATCGATTAATTTCATAGATTTGAAGACTAAATATAAAGAATACATATATTACATTTGAAGGCCACAGAATGATTTAGGATAGAGCTATAACACAATCATCAGATATAAGAAACTAAGCAAACGGACCTTAACAAGTGTTAAAAGTGCATGTTATACAATTAGATCTACAAATCAAAGAAGGAAACCTAAAACTTTGAAAAAAGGAATTGAAAAATAAGAAAACCATTGCATACCTTGGGATTGAAAGATATGAGCAAAAAAAATATGGAAAAGAAAAAGGAAGAGTTATTAAGATGGGACAGAGAACACTACACCAAAAACAGGAATCTGGCACGGTTTAAAACTGTGCCAGAATCAAGTGTTCCAAAATGGCAATTTTTTCTGGCACGGCTCAAAAGTGTGCCAGATTCAGCCAAACAAGAACACTTCTGGCACACTTTTAAACCGTGCCAGAATTTAATATTTCTGGCACACTTTTGGCCGCCAGATTCAAGAAAATAGGAACATTTCTGGCACACTTTTAAACCGTGCCAGAATTTGATATTTTTGGCACAGTTTTTAACTGTGTCAGCTTCAGCAAAATATGAACACTTCTGACACACTTTTAAACCGTGCCAGAATTTGATATTTCTGGCACACTTTTGGCACAGTTTTTAACTATGCCAGATTCGGCACAGTTTAAAAAAATTTGGCACAGTTCAAAACTGTGCCAAAATATGATACACTTTTGCCACGGTTTTGAACTGTGCCAAATTTTATATATATAAAAAATGAATTATTTGAAACCACAAAATTCACAAATTAATAATATTGTGCGTTGTTAATAAACTAATGTACATACAAACTTCAAAATATTACAAGTCTTTAACAGCTCACAGGCCCAAAAAAAAATTGGACAGAGTTTTTTCTATTTTCTGGACATTTCAAAACCCGTTAATACAAAACCTGCCTAACATAAAGCCCGCATGGCCAAAAAATATAACAATTAACTTACAAAAGCCCGCACGGCCATAAAAGTCAACAATAAAACAACAAAAAGACCGTACGACCATGACAAAAAAAATAGAATCATGAATAAACCCCTTGTTGTAAACCACTGAGTTCTTTGTGTGTTCCACGTGAATAAAAGTCAACGATAAACTGTTATCCTGTAAAAAAATAGGATACAAAAAACATACGATATTAGTAACCCAAAAATTTACTCAAACTAAAAAATTACATATATGAGTGGAAATTATCGTCATACTCTCAAACCGGGAGACCTAGAACTACGCGGTCAGTTTTTACAAGTTACATTGGTCCCGTGCGAGGTGTTCGTGCCTCCAACAGGGTCGTTTGGGGTTTGATTTGGATTTTCACCCTTTAACGACTTGTTTTTAAGTCTAAGTGTGATTTTTGCAAATTATTGTCATACTCTCAAACCGGGAGACCCGGGACTACGAGGTCAGTTCCTACAAGTTACATTGGTCCCGTGCGAGATGTTCGTGCCTCCTACGGGGTCGTTTGGGGATTGGTTTGGATTTTCACCCTTCAACGACATGTTTTTAATTCTAAGTGTGATTTTTACAAATTATTGTCATATTCTCAAACCGGGAGACCCGGGACTACACGGTCAGTTCCAACAAGTTACATTGGTCCCGTGCGAGATGTTCGTGCCTGTTACGAGGTCGTTTGGGTTTTCATCCTTTAACGGTTTGTTTTTAAGTCTAAGTGTGATTTTTATAAATTATTGTCATACTCTCAAACCGGGAGACCCGGGACTACCCGGTCAGTTCCTACAAGTTACATTGGTCCCATGCGAGGTGTTCGTGCCTCCTACGAGGTCGTTTGGGGGCTGGTTTGAGTTTTCACCCTTTAACGGCATATTTTTAACTCTAAGTGTGATTTTTACAAATTATCGACATATTCTCAAACCGGAAGACCCGGGACTACGCGGTCAGTTCCTACAAGTTACATTGGTCCCGTGCGAGGTGTTCGTGCCTCCTACGGGGTCGTTTGGGGGTTAGTTTGAGTTTTCACCCTTTAACGACATGTTTTTAACACCAAATGTGATTTTTGCAAATTATCGTCATATTCTCAAACCGGGAGACCAGGACTACGCGGTCAGTTCTTTCAAGTTACATTGGTCCCGTACGAGGTGTTCGTGCCTCCTACGGGGTCGTTTGGGGGTTGGTTTGGATTTTCACTCTTTAACGGCTTGTTTTTAAGTCTAAGTGTAATTTTTACAAAGTATCATCATATTCTCAAACCGGGAGACCTGGGACTACGCGATCAGTTCCTACAAGTTACAGTGGTCCCGTGCGAGGTGTTCGTGCCTCTTACGAGGTCGTTTGGGAGTTGGTTTGGGTTTTCACCTTTTAACGGCTTGTTTTTAAGTCTAAGTGTGATTTTTACAAATTATCGTCATACTCTCAAACTGGGAGACCCGGGACTACGCGGTCAGTTCCTACAAGTTACATTTGCCCCGTACGAGGTGTTCGTGCCTCCTACGGGGTCGTTTGGGGGTTGGTTTGGACTTTCACCCTTTAACGGCATGTTTTTAACTCTAAGTGTGATTTTTACAAATTATCGTCATATTCTCAAACCGGGAGACCCGAGACTACACGGTCAGTTCCTACAAGTTAAATTGGTCCCGTGCGAGGTGTTTGTGCCTCTTACGAGGTCGTTTGGGGGTTGATTTGGGTTTTCATCCTTTAACGGTTTGTTTTTAAATCTAAGCGTGATTTTTACAAATTATCGTCATACTCTCAAACTGGGAGACCCGGGACTACGTGGTTAGTTCCTACAAGTTACATTGGTCCCGTGCGAGGTGTTCGTGCCTCCTACGAGGTCGTTTGGGGGCTGGTTTGGGTTTTCACCCTTTAACGGCATATTTTTAACTCTAAGTATGATTTTTATAAATTATCGACATATTCTCAAATCGGGAGACCCGGGACTACACGGTTAGTTCCTACCAGTTACATTGGTCCCGTGCGAGGTGTTCGTGCCTCCAATGGGGTCGTTTGGGCGTTGGTTTGAGTTTTCACCCTTTAACTACATGTTTTAACACCAAGTGTGATTTTTGCAAATTATCGTCATATTCTCAAACCGGGAGACCCGGGACTACGCGGTCAGTTCTTACAAGTTACATTGGTCCCTTGCGAGGTGTTCATGCCTCATACGGGGTCGTTTGGGGGTTGGTTTGGATTTTCACCCTTTAACGGCTTGTTTTTAAGTCTAAGTGTGATTTTTACAAATTATCGTCATATTCTCAAAGCGGGAGACCCGAGACTACGCGATAAGTTCCTATAAGTTACATTGGTCCCGTGCGAGGTGTTCGTGCCTCTTACAAGGTCATTTGGGAGTTGGTTTCAGTTTTCACCTTCTAACGGCTTATTTTTAAGTAAGTGTGATTTTTACAAATTATCGTCATACTCTCAAACGGGGAGACCCGGAAATACGCGGTCAGTTCCTACAAGTTACATTGATCCCGTGCGAGGTGTTCGTGCCTCTTACGGGATCGTTTGGGGTCTGGTTTGGGTTTTCACCCTTTGACGGGATGTTTTTAACTCTAAGTGTGATTTTTGCAAATTATTGTTATACTCTCAAACCGGGAGACCCGGGGCTACGCGATCAGTTCCTACAAGTTACATTGGTCCCGTGCGAGGTGTTCGTGCCTCCCACGAGGTCGTTTGGGCGCTAGTTTGGGTTTTCACCCTTTAACGACATGTTTTTAACAAGTGTGATTTTAGCAAATTATCGGCATACTATCAAATCGGGAGGCCCGGGACTACGCGGTCAGTTCCTATAAGTTACATTGATCCCGTGCGAGGTGTTCGTGTCTCCTACGGGGTCGTTTGGGGGCTGGCTTGGGTTTTCACCCTTTAACGGCATGTGTCTTAACTCTAAGTGTGATTTTTGCAAATTATCGTCATATTCTCAAACTGGGAGACTCGGGACTATGCGGTCAGTTGCTACAAGTTACATTGGTCTCGTGCGAGGTGTTCGTGCCTCCTACGGGGTCATTTGGGGGTTGGTTTGGGTTTTTACCCTTTAACGACATGTTTTTAACTCGTAGTGTGATTTTTGCAAATTATCATCATATTCTAAACCGGGAGACCCGGGACTACGCGGTTAGTTCCTATAAGTTACATTGGTCTCGTGCGAGGTGTTCGTTCCTCCTACGGGGTCGTTTGGGGGCTGGTTTGGGTTTTCACCCTTTAACGACTTGATTTGAAGTCTAAGTGTTGATTTTTGCAAACTATCGTCATATTCTCAAACCGGGAGACCCGGGACTACGCGGTCAGTTCCTACAAGTTACATTGGTCCCGTGCGCAATGTTCGCACCTCTTACGGGGTCGTTTGGGGGCTGGTTTGGGTTTTCACCCTTTAACGGCTTGTTTTTTAGTCTAAGTGTGATTGTTGTAAATTATCGTAATATTCTCAAAGCGGGAGACCCGGGACTACACGGTCAGTTCCAACACGTTACATTGGTCCCGTACGAGGTGTTCGTGCCTCCTACGGGGTCGTTTGGGGGCTGGTTTGGATTTTCACCCTTTAGCGGCTTATTTTTAAGTCTAAGTGTGATTTTTACAAACTATCATCATATTCTCAAATCGGGAGACCCGAGACTACGCGGTCAGTTCCTACAAGTTACATTGGTCCCGTGCGAGGTGTCCGTGCCTCCTACGGGATCGTTTGGGGGCTAGTTTAGGTTTTCACCCATTAACGACTTATTTTTAAGCGTAATCTAGATATTTTGAGACTTATTTACTCAGACTGAACATAGTAGCCAACTTCCTTTCAATTTCAAATTATGTATAAATGTATATTATACCATTGTATCATGGACTAGTCACATCAATCATCATGTTTAATTAACGACAAATTACATTGTCCCTGAACCTACCAAAGCATCAATTCAATTCAATGCCATATTAATCTGCAGCCCATCATGATGTTAACATAATAAGTAATTTGTACCCCATTACGATGTTAAATAATGTTTACCACTTGATCAACCAACATTAAGACTATCTTCAATGAAAATTTCCGACCACAATACACAAATAAATCTTCAAGACTCGGTCCCAACAATGATGATGAGGTCAATTTATATCTAAAAAGAATCAATGAAACACTAAAAGAGTTAACAATGATTTTGAAACATAAGTGAGAATGAATGAAGAAAAGAGCACATCATGAAAAAAAATTCAGCAAATAGAAAAATTCAGCAATATGCATAAAATAAGAAAATAAACTAAAAAAATTTACCAGTGAATGAAGATAAGAGCAGGAGGGGGAGGCAGGCATTGTCTTCATACACATAGGTCCGCCACTGGACGCAAGAGATGTCCACGGGCAGTGCACTGGGAGGAGGCCGCATCAGGGTTGTCCGGGGGCAGGGGAGGCATCAACAGCAGTAGCCAGGGCAAGGGTGGGAGAGGAGAGGATGGGAGCCAACAACAGCAATAGCCGCAGCAGGGCTGTCCATAGATGGGAACCATCCTACAGGCTAAATCACAACAAGGGAAAAAATTATAGAGCAATAAACATTGAAATTGCGTGCTAAGTAAAAGAAGCTTCTGCTACCTTATGAGACAGTTCGAAACACCTTCTAAATTTGTCATCAAATTGTTTCTGCTTATCATTTGGTATACTAGTCAGTGAGGTGCCAAGAATTAATGAAAAACATATCTTTACTAAAGGGGTAAACACAAACTTATATTCATTAACATCACGCACATGATTAATATATGTTTAAAATTGAATAAATTTAGATAAAAATTATGGGTATAAATGTACCCAAATCTAATCATCTAAGAAAGAAGGTAGAACCCAACTTTAATATGACTAGATAAAAAATCACCTGTGATGCTCGTCATATGTTATTTTATTCTCGCACTATCTGAATCAGTTCCAGATATAAAAGCTATATCTCCTTTAAAGGGAGTCCTACTAGAAATCTGCATTATAGAAAAAACGGGAAAAGAGAACCACTTAAGGATAAAAGCTAAAGAGGGAAATTAAGAGAGTTTTTCAGTATAATCCCACTCTTCACACAACTAAGGTGTTGTTTATTTTTTCGAGACTGAAATTAACTCTATTCGGAGTTTAGAGTTGTTAAATGTTGATTATTTTCTAGGGCCTTTAGCTGGTAGTCCCTAACATTAAAAAGTGTTAGCATCCAGTACACGTCTTTTTCCCCGTAAATATGCAGTCCCTCATCTTTAGAATGCGGTTCCCTTAGGGTTGCAGTCCCCCACCTCCGGAGAAGTGTATGGGCTTCATAGGAAGAAGTAGAGTCTTGAATACTATTTGAGCAACATACTGAAGAAAAAAAATCCGCATACTAACAGCTAATTAGAATTAAAATTTCAGCATACTAAAGTAATTAAAATTAACTAACATACTGAAGAAAAATAATTAAATAACATACTGAAAAAAAAGAACTAATATACTGAAAAAAAAATAACGTACTGAATGTGTGGGACAGAATGTGTAGGCTGCTGGACTGCTGCTGCCGAGCCAGCCGGGTGCTTCATCCTGTCGAGTCGGGCGCTGCTGCTGTTGCGAGGAGAGGGGAGGGATAGGGAGAGGGAGAAAAGAGGAAAGGGGAGTGAGGGAGAAAAATAGAACGTATGTGAACATATAACATCTGGTTGTATTTATATTGGGATCCTTTCATTTTGGCACAGTGCAATTCATTTATACGGTCAATGACCCTACCATGTGAATTCTAGTATAACTGACTAAATACTAAGACTAAACTGTAGAACACTAATAGAATTAGCTAATTGAAATTCTAACACAAACAAAACTCAAACAAAACTAAGTTAACAAGTAGGACTAAAACCACAAAGAAAGATCACATAGGGGTCAGTTAGACCTTTGACAAACCTTCTAACATAACCTCTGAGACCCAAAAACTTTTCATATCAGGTTGGTTGAACAGGTCACTGAGACATTTTAACAATTTTAGCACAAATTGAAGCCCAAAAAATTGATCACGAACTATATACATGTATATACTTCCAAAAATAGGATTTCTTGAGATTATGGTTACTCAAAATTTGGTACATCAACTCATACGCTATGCGTGTGTTCAAGTGGGCATATGATTTCCTATTATAATTTCATCTTGCTAATTATTAAGAAAAGGTGAATATGTGAGTTATATTGCATCTAGTATACCAATTCAATTGAACTTTAACATATACCATCTAGTATACTAAGAGCTTAATGGAAAGGGTACCCAACTCTTTTTCTCTCTTTTTGGTATTGAAGAAAGGTAGCTGTTATCCGATTGGTCTTCAATAGATTATTCTGAAGCTTTTATACCATGTTAGCATCGGATAAGGATAATAATAATAATATGTCTTCTCATTCTCAGTCACAGCTTGCCTCACACTTTTTCGTAGACCTTTTCGACTCTATTATCATAGATGTTGCATCTGAGTGTCACCGAATAGCAAGGTTGGGACTTGATTGTAATTTAAACAAAGGGGAAGAGGAGTTGAGGTTGTCTGCTGAAGCCCGGTCTAGGGTAGCAGACCCAAGAGATAGTGGTGAAGAAAATAGAAAATATTTGGTAGACATATTTGGACAAACTCATCCTCCTGTAGCCAATGAAGTATTCGATTGTATGAACTGTGGCTGCAAAATTATGGCTGGAAGGTTTTCTCCTCATTTGGATAAGTGCATGGGAAAGGGTAGAAAGGCTCAACTCAAGGCAACAAGAAGTGGCACGGCTGTACAAAATCGGTATTCTCAAGGAAGCCCTGCAAATTTGAATGAAGATTAGGTCGGGTCGACTGGTTCATTATAGATTAAGGGTAAGCAATCCCATAACGATTATCTAATTAAAGAAACATCAATTAGATCTTTCCTGCCCCACTTTATTATACTAGTAAGTGTTGGTTTTAGTTTTGACATCATTACTGGGCAACTTATCAAGAAAATTCATACATTGATTGATGTTATTCCTTGATCATGTTACAGTTTACTCTGATCTCTATGAAGATATCGGAATTGGCATTGATGCCTTTACTCCTTTACTTGTGAGATAAAAAGATCTAGTATACCAATTAAAAGAAGGAAACTTGGAAGTGTTAAAAGCAAGTACTCTCAAAACGCACATCCATTAGTTTAATCCAATAGTCTTGGCACACTCAAAATGATATATGTGAGTTATATGTGTTCACATATATAAAAGTATCTATTTTTCTGGTTGTATTTGGTTGAAGTTGAAATCTGATAATATTAGAGGGTCAGTTTGAGTTTATACAGTTAAAAAAATAAATATAATTATACTTTAGTAGTAAGCCAATAAGTAAGACAATTGAACAACACCTAGCAATATTTGTGACCTTGCCACTGTAAAAGCACCTAGAAATATTCATGACCTTGCCATTGTAAAAACAAAAACATTGCAAAAATCAAGTACTAAACACCTGTTCCGAACCAATGTCAAATGTTCTCTTCATATAACCAAGACTGTAAGAAGTATGACATTTATAAATTAAGGATATGATATAACAAAAATAAGCTGATATAAGAAGTATGACATTCATAAATCAAATGTTCTCCTCAATTGCATCTTCAACATGTTGTCCCTCTTCAAAGTCATTACTTGAGTCTGTCACAACAGATGTCCCTTATATTTCTGCAATGGTGTCTTTGGTAATAGGTCTAATACTTGCTTAACCTTGAATCATCCTCTAACTTTAGATATGGACCTCTGTCTATGGAAAAACTCAGGCGCAAAGGCTAGATATGTAATTTAGAGCCAGAGAGACAAAATGGAAGACTTCACAGCCTTCAAAAATACACTAAGGCATCTCTGTGGAAATTAGAGGAACGTAGAAACTAAGGCATCTATGAAGCGATTAGATTAATGTTCTTAGATTTAATGTGAATAGTTACATTTTACTTTAGTTATTATAGATATAGTGTGATTAGTTGCATTTGCTTTAGCATTATTAGATTTAATGCGAGTACTAGCACTTTGCGCAATGTTATATAGAATTGGTGTAAATAGTTGCATTGTGAGTAGTTGCATCTTGCTTTAGCATAGTTAATGTAAGTAGTTGCATTTTATTTCAGCCATCATCATTGTACCAATCGTAGCCGTTACTCAACACTCTTAAGATGATACATTCATTGATAAAACCCCACCACCAAACTAGAACTGATCATTAACCAAAAGCACTACGTATAACACAAAACAATAACTAGTAGCACACTTTCCCTACCTCCACAATAAATAATGTCAACCAATGGCTTCATTAACACTACTTGTCCACGCTTCTCCACCTATTACAAGCCAACAAACTATATCACCACCACTACCAAATAAAAACACTAAACCGAATCCCCTTAACCAATACGAAAAAGACCAAAGATCCACAAATTCTTGAAGACAGAGTACGAATTCTTCTCTGCCTTATTCAGCACTGACAATAACTCATGACATAACTTTCAATATAAAAAAAAATCAGAAGGAAGTGGTTGAAATGTACAGAGGGATGGGACTAAAGCCTAGAGCATAGGGCGAGAGAGATGATAACCCCACCTATCTTCTCTTAAGGACAATGCAACACCTAAACGATCTGTGAAACAAGTAATCTTCAAATTAAGTGTGTAGTCCCCTTGGGGTTCACAATGTTTGATCATGTTACATTCCCTTTTAGTGGTGAAGCACATGACATTAGGCTAACCCCTTGGGGTTGAAAAGATATCAGTGGGAAAAACAGTCATAATAAGCAATTTAAATTAATCGATAACAAAACACCATACTGACGTAACCATCCACGAATGCAAAATGATTCGAGATATGCGACTAATCTAAAAATGATGAGTTACCATACTTTGGTACCTCTTCGGGTGTCCGCACCTCTTTTTAGGCCACTCAGTTACTATTATGAGTTTTCGACTCCTAAATCCTATATTTAATTCTAAAATAATCGTATAGTAGTCAATTGCGGACCGGGAGTCCAATGAGGACACGATCACATTCGTAGGTTACTTTTGTAGTCCTGAGGTATCCGTGCCTCATTTCGTGCCACTCAGATCGTGAAATATAAAGTTTCTCTTTTTAGATTGTTTAAAGATCCATACACTACTTTTTGTGTTTACTATTTTTTCATTTAAAGTAGAACTTTAACTAATGATTGTCTTTTTATTTATTTCTTTCGAGTACCACCTCATATGTTGGAATTTGTGTCCCAACACTTAGTGACTTTAATGTTAAGATTTAGCATTTGATATGGTGTTGGATAACATTGACAAGTTTTTCACTGGTGATGCATATTTGAATTAATTGGGTCCATCACATATATCACAAAATTATATCATAATCGAATAGTACTTAAAATTAATGGCATAAACTACTTGCAAATGACATAAATTAATTAACAAAAACAAACATATCAATAATTCTAACTAAAGTTCAGCTAAACAAGTATACAAATATTATCATAAATTGATCTTAAAATTATGATACAACAAATAATTGACAATCCGGGTTTTCAATTGGCTCAACCTCAACCTCCTATCTCCACTACAAATCAAACCAGTAAAAAACTAATGATATTAAGCAATAACCAAGAATTAAAATTACCTTTTATCCGTATCAATTCGATGATACTATAACTTGAATGATCGGGACTAGATCAAATATTTAAAAACTGATGAACCCTGTCGAATACCCATAAATGAAAAATATATGATTGCCATTAAAAGAACATAATTATGATACAAAGGAGATAAATTGAAGAAGAGAGAGGGGGGGGGGGGGGGACAAGAACTCTCGGAAACAAAGTAAAAAAAATTGTTTCAAGACTGTATGCATTCATCTAACATGCAATTTATAAAGTATTTATAACTTATAGCCTATTTTCCAACAAATTACATTCACTACATAACACCATCACATAATAGTTAAATGATTATCATTTTAGGATAGATGAAATTATTTGGTTCAAACCTTTTTTTCTTCCGTTCAAGTCATCTATAAAAGGAGAAAATAATATCATGTTTTTCTATATTTAAGCCTTTCCAGTGCTCTAAAAAGATCATAATAAGAACATTATTGAAAAAAATGAAGATAGTCTTTCTTAGGCATATTAATCCACTACGAGATGAGCATAGCCAACATAGACTATGATGCACCAATGCAACATATAATGGATTTCAAGCTTTAATTCTAGATAATTGTTGAACAAATAATGAATAATCGCCTTTAGACAAGGTTATAACATCACACTAAATTTATTGACTAGGTTTTCTATGGTGGATCAATTGTTCTGCTTTTCATTCATTGTTAGTTAATGGAATTAACTGGGATAAAGAATATAACACCTTAGTATTTATATATGCCTAGAACCATTATTTGATAGAGATGTACGAGCCTATAGAATAGATACTTAGGTAGCTTGAATTTAATTGTAAGTAAACTACAACAACATATTAGTAAATAATTCAATTATAAGCCTATTTTACCTCCTTCACGTGTCTGAATTTAAGCTAATTGTCACTGCCTAAGATAATTTCCACTGCCAGCCAAGCTACCTGCCACTACTAGAAAATATTCATTCATCCTATGCATATTCATCCTAAGCTACTTGCCACTTTCGTGAATACGCATTCATCCTAAGCTATTTTTCACTGCCAGATACTCATATAGCTCGAACTGCTAGCGAATACTCATTCATTATAAGCCCACATGAGCATTACTGAATCTATACCTTTGTATGAATACTCATTCATACATATAATTTTACTGATAAAAATCTTCCTCTTTAACTAATTCTAAGTTACTCAGATATTTCCTGTTTTGTCAAAACCCCCAAAAATACAGCGATAATGAAAAATTCTGACATACCAGAGAGTATACAAATTTTAGAACCCCCCCCCCCCAAAAAAAAAAAAAAAATCTTCCTCTTTAACTAATTCTAAGGGTTGAATCTTGAAGAATATACAAATTTTAGAAAAAAAACCAAAAATACAGCGATAATGAAATTAGTGAGAAAGTTAACCATGACTAAATCTACAAATTCTGACATACAAGAGTAAAAACCGTACAAACCACCTATTTTGTTCGATTTCAGGGTTGGAGCTGATGGTGGCATTTCGATGAAGGAGGTTTGTAGATGATGGTAGTTGGTGGATGAGGCGCCAGGGAGTGTGTAGGTGGATGGTGGAGGCAGACAAAACAAAGAGAGGGACGAGTGGGGGTGAGCGGGAAGAGAGAGGAATATCAAAGTGTGAGGATAGTTAATTTTTTTAGGGTGTTTTATATTTTAGTGAAGTGTACTCAATTTTGGCACACTTTAAAACACTGCCAAATTTTGGCACTGTTTTAAAGTGTGCTAGATTGTCATAAAACCGTGCCAGAATTTGGCACAGTTTAAAACAATGCAAGATTTTTAATATCAAAGTGTGTAAAATTGGTGTAGTGGAAAAAGAGAGAAGTGAAATATATTGAAGTAATTAATAAGTCTCATTTGAAGAATTAAACGGAGAAAAATAAGGGACGGTAAATGGAACCCATAATTTTGAGTAGTATTAATTTTGAAATTAGTAGTTTGTAGAGCCCTTAATCTTATTCCCACAATTGCATTAATTGCTCTTCACATGATTCCCAAAGTTATTTGCTTACTTTCTTCACTGAATAACTCATTTGTCCTTTGTTAAAATTGATAATATCACCTTTTGAGTATTTTCTAATGCATCGGGTGGCGGAAAAGGCTTACGATAGAGTACCTAGAGAAATAATTTGGTGGGCTTTAAGGAAGAAAATAATTTCTATAAGTTATATTAAAGTTATTGAAGATATGTATGACAACACAAAGACTAAAGTAAGGACTATATGTAGAGAACCCAATGGCTTTACAATTAAAGTGGGTTTACATCAAGGATCGACCTTAACTCCTTATTTATTTTCCATAGTTTTATATGAGATTACTAAGGACATACAATAAGATGAACCATGATATATGTTGTTTGTGGATGATATAGTTTTAGTAGACACTTAAAAGGAAAGCTTATCGATGAAACTAGATACTTGGAGAAAAGCCTTAGAGTCTAAGGGACTAAAAATTAGTAGAAATAAAACGAAATTTATGGAATGTAAATTTAATAATGAGGCGTCGAGTAATATAATCATACAGATTGAAGAAAAAGTGATAACCAAATTAATAAATTTCGTTATCTAGATTTAATGTTACAAAGTAATGGGGATATTGATGATGATGTTACGAGTAGAATATTAAGTGGGTGGATGAAATGGAGACAAGTGATTGGGGTGTTATGCGATAAGAGGATAACTAATAAATTAAAAGGAAAATTTTATAGAACAGTTGTTAGACTAGCGACCCTCTATGGAGCGGAGTGTTGGGCGTTAAAGAAAAAATGAACGAGTCTCCATGTTAGTTAGATGAGTATGCTCCAGTGGATGATAAGAATTACTAGAAAGGATAAAATTAAAAATCAATACGTGAGAGAAAGTTGGGTGTAGCTCCCATTAGCGATAAATGAAGAGAAAGTAGAATTAGGTGGTACGGACATGTGCTGTGTAGACCAGTAGATGTCCCAATAACAAAAGGAATATTACTGGAAATAGAGTGTAAAAGATAAAGAGGTTGCCTTAAGTTATCGTGGGAGGGAATTATTACGAGAGACCTTAAGGAATTAAACTTGCATGATAATAATGCATATAATAGATTAGAATGGAAAATGAGAATCCATGTGGCAGACCCCATATGATGGGATTAAAGCAATGATGATGATATAACCTCTAATAATATCGTATTAGAGGTATAATAAGGATTTTATCTTATCTTGATTTTATTTCTTTGTTTAGAGTTTGAATTTTAGGTAATTAGTTATTTATATCTTAGATATAACTCATACTAATCTCTGACATCAACAACCATATGTGGGAAACAACCATATGTTATTTTCCCTAAACTGTGAGATTCGACTACGTAATGCCCTAGTTTCAGCAAGTCTGAAATGAATGAAGTGCAATATAAATATTGAAGAGGGTTAGATTATTGATAGGGGATTCGGTGAAATAATTCAGTACAATGGTTCTCTATTTAAGGGTTGTCGTTCATCCTCTCTATCATTAATTTATAACACTGACGAGTTTCAAACAACCTGTAATTACCCTTACGTTTGATGATATGGAGGATCCAATACATGATATGGAGAAGTGTTAGGGAGAGGCCGATATTTACTCAATTTAATGTGAAATACATTGCATACCTTTTTCAGGCATATGAACAAAGAAAATGCATGTGTGGTACAAATGACTCATGAGAGATTAAATTAGGACATTTAACGAACTAGATGACTTGTTTGTAAGAAACCTACATTTTGGCATGAAGAGTACCAAACAAGTAACACACATCCTATGAATTAGACATAGGGATGTTGAGACCACACGAGGGTATACCACATGCTTCAATGCTAAGAAGTTAGAGGTTCTGGATTATGATGAAAACTAGCAAATACAATTATAATGAGTGAGGTGCAACTCAAATATATTTATTAGGCCATGGTAAAATACCCACCCACAACGAAGGGCAAACTCTTATATAACGAAGGGAAGAAAATAAATGACAAAGAGGCCATTGAGGTTAAGGCAAGAAACCAATCCAAGTTAAAGAAAGGAACAACTATAACAAGACAAACAAACCTCGTAAGTGGGCTCAGGAAAA
Organism: Sambucus nigra; assembly: GCA_949130495.1. Lineage (NCBI taxonomy): Eukaryota > Viridiplantae > Streptophyta > Magnoliopsida > Dipsacales > Adoxaceae > Sambucus > Sambucus nigra. Next base: position 840,740,274 of record OX422207.1, on the reverse strand, counting down.
GAACGGCATGAAATTTGATGGGAGTTAATCACATATCAAGAAAGATAAGTGATAAGGAGGAGAAAAAATGTCATCTAAAGGTAAGATCATCAGCTAGCTGATGCAAGAATAATAAGTTGTGTGAATCTTATAAATATTGTTGCCACACAATTGGCAAGTGCTTAACTATAAAGGGTGAAATAAAGGTTCCGATCCAAATAGGATGGCGTAATAAATATGTGGATAAATTTGGTCAAAACTCGAACTAAGGGGAAGTAATGGAAAGTTTTTTATCAGCATCCCATTAGTGAGGAGATCATGGAGGAAAAAATGTGTCTAGACTGATAAAGAGTCAAAATAACAAAAATAAGTATGTGATCTCCCCAAGAAACGCAAGGAACCTCGATAAACCATTGGGATGATTTCATTATGAGTTCATTTTGTATGTGGTGGCGTAGTGTGAGTATACAAAGCACTAATGGAATGAAGAGCATTTGTAAATGAGGCCACGACTTGAGTAGGATGAGGTTAATTCAATATGTCTGAGGCTAACCTCAAAAGGTAAATCAATATCGCCCTATCGTTAGATTTTCAACGGCTGACATCAATGGCTTATTATATCCTTATGATGACCCGCTGACTGTAAGATTATTGGTGTATGTGTTCACCAGGTAGAGGATCCTGGTCGACATTGATAGATCGATTTATGTCATCTTTTATAATTGTTTAAAAAATGAAGCTCTTTGAAATAAAACTAGAGGCAACCATCACCCCCTAATTAGCTTCTCGGGAGTAAAGGAATAATTATTGGTCCAATGTATCTGGAATTACCACAAGGACCTAGATAACTTGCAACACACACATGATGGACTTTTTCATCCTAGATCATAATGTGGTTTCAATATACTACATCTTTTTTTGGATGAGTGGATTGAAAAATTTGAGTCTGTAGCCTCCATAATGCATTCGGCCATGAAGTTCTTAACCTTCTGTGGTGTTGATGAACTCCTAATAAACCAATAAGTGTAAATATAATGTTGTTTCACCTTGAATGAGGACATGGAATCCCACATTCATAAGACTACCATGTACTGAATTGATACCTTGATCCCCTTGAAAAAGAAAAATAAAAGAATGGGGAAACATATAATGATGTTAAATTGACAATCGTGGATAATGAGACTAAATAGGTTAACAAAAATCGGTTCATCCTTAAAGTTGATCTTCATAAAGTAACTGAATGAGTTTCTTAGGAAACAACCTGTTGTTTTTGCATGGAGCCATAGGGGCATGCTGGACATTGATCCTAAAGTCTTATGCTATGAGATAAATGTCGAGTTGGGAGATAAATAAGTGTCGAAAAAGAGACACACATTTTCCCTAAATAAATATGATGAAATTGAAATCAAAGTCGTGAAATTATTGGAGGCAAAAATTATTGAAGAAGTTAGGCATCCGACTTATCTGTATAATGTAGTCATGATGCACAAGCCTAATGCAAGATTGAGAATGTATGCGGACTAAACTGATCTAAAAAGGGATTGTAATGATGATAACTATTACCTACCTCAGATTTATCATTTGTTGATGTCATAACCGATAAATAACTGATTAGTTTTATGGACGCACACTCCGTCTATAATCATATCTTAATGATGGAATAAATAAAGAGAAGATTTCATTTATCACTGCAATGGGAAATACAACTATAACGTTATGACGTTTATTTTAAAAAATGCGAGAATAAACTATTATAGGTTAGTGAACCATATCTCTAAGTACTAAATGAAAAAAATATGGAGGTCTTGATAGATAATATATTCGAAAAGAGTAAGAATATAGTGGGCCATGTAAAACACCTAAGAATATAGTGGGCCATGTAAAACACCTCAACCAAGATCTTAGTGTCAAGGAAATTTCCAAGATAAAGATAAATCTAACAAGTGTGTCTTGAGCATCGGTGTAGGAAATTTTATAGGATTCATTGTCACCAAAGAGGTATGGAGGAAAATCCATACAAAATAAGGCTTTGGTTAATATGTAGTCTCCCAAGAGCAAAAATAAGTTCAAAGGCTCACAGGGAGGGTTGCATAACAAAGTGCTTTATTTTAAGGGTGATGGACATGAGCCTATCTTTTTTCAAGGTCCTTAGGAAATGTTTTGAGTGGAATGAAGAACGCGAAGTATTTTTTAGAGATGAAATAACATCTCGAACCCCCACTATCGTTATTAACAAAAATCCTTAAGAGAGATTATACTTTGACATATCACTATACAATTTTATTATTATCTCGGCCTTGATGCAAAACAAAAATGGGCTATAGAATCATGTGTACTATACATCCAAGACATTCCAAGGGGCCGGAGTCTTTTCTCCTATATTGGAGAAATCGATATAGCACTAATAAATATTTCCAAATGAATGAAATCGTATTTCCATCCCAGACCATAATAGCGTACACCGGCCAACCGTTAAGGCTGTTCATGCACAAAGCATATAAATTAGGGAGGTTAATGGTATGGTTGGCTTAATTAGGTAACTTGGACATTGTATACGAGACGAGAACAACCATTAAAGGGTAGGTTGGGGCATGTTATCATGAAATTCACTTATAAGGAAGAGGTTCCATAGATACCCAAGCCAAGGTTAAAATGTCAACCCAATAATAAGAAAGAAATCCTCAAGGTGAAGAAAATTCCATCTTCAGACATGGGTTCTAGGCCTAAGGGCATTTTGATAATACTATTCCAATACGGATACAATTTTTTTATTGATCGTCTTGGTGAAAAATATTAACGCTGACCTCATTCTAATTGCCTTTGAAGAAGAGGATGTGGAGTACCTGTTAAGGTTCAAATTTTATCCGTTTAATAAATAGGCAGAGTATGAGGCCCTTATTTCATGTCTTAATTTGGCTTCTACCTTGGGTCATCCCAAGTTTCATCTTATAGAGACTCTAATATGGTCTCAAACCAGTTCTCGACCTCTATGATTCTAAGGAAAAAAATGGTTGTATACTTAGCGAAGCAGAATAAATTACTATAAAAAATTTAAGTTGTTAACATCCAAATAATTCAGAGGGATGATAACTTAAGATAAAATCCACTATCTCGTCTAACTACACTAGCTAAGTTTGAGTTGATAAGAATTGTCCCAATTAAATTCCTGATGCAACCCGTCATAAATTAAGTGAAAGTTGAAGTTATAGATCTCAAACTGAGACCATATTGGATTAATCCCATTATTTCTCATCTACACACCTGAGAGGATCCGAAAAACCCAAAGGAATCTCAACGTTTTCGATATAAGGCATCAAGATATGTTTTGGATAAGGTAGCTTTAATCAAAGAGATATATTTCTTACCATTCTCAAAAATGTGTTCACGTACTCGAGGTCCAATCAATATTACATGAGGTGCATGAACTCTCTAGTCTGAATAATCATTGGTGATGAGAATAACAATACATGGCTATTAGTGTCCTACAATGAAAGAAGATGACACAAAATATGAGAGATTGCACGAAAAATTCTAGAGACACACCATTATTCCTAGATTACCAACCAAATATCTCATGCTCATCACTATACATTGTCCATTTTCCCATCTAGGCATTGACATATTAAGGACATTGCAAAAGATAGAAGGTGGCTTCAATATTTTAATGGTAGTTGTGGATTATTTAACTAAATGGGTGGATGTTAAACCTATGGTGATAATGTCTTAGCCAATGTTCTTTAAGGTTATTTAGAAAAACATTATATGAAGATGAGACATTCCTAAGTTATTCATCTCTGATAAGGGAAGACCGTTTTCCAAGCCTCCTATAAAAGATATGGCATTAAGAAACATTATTCTACCCATGTATATCCTCAATATAATGTGGAAATGGATATAATAAACCGAACCATTCTATATGAGATCAATAAGAGTCTGGAAGAAGCCAAAACCAACTGGATCAACATATTGCACAATGTACTTCTGAGTATCAGACAACACGAATAACTCCAACGGGACCCCTCTATGTTAGCATTCGAATCCAAAGTCATGGTGCCAATGGAGGCTGGCCTACCAGACTAATTTTATGTAAAGCAAAATAATTTGATGAGGAGATTGGACCTTGACATAGGCGAAGAAGTAAAGGAGTAAGCAGTACTACGAGTGGAAACATACTAGAAATGGGAAGTTTTCTACTACAACAAGAAGGTGAAAATTAGACATTGGTGAAAATTAGACATTCTAATGAGGCAAAACTCATTCCCAAGAATTTAATATAAAATACTTGCAAACTTGATGTAATATGGCACGACCTATACCGAATCTAAGAATTTGTTCAGCCTGGCACCTACCAAATCGAGACCTTATGTGAGAATTATTCATGAATGCATAAAATACTAATCACCTATGAAAGTATTATCATTTAAAATTATGATGTAAATGTTATCTCTTGTAATAATATCCAAATAAATACTAATGAAAATGGTTACTTTCGCATATCTTGTTTGAATATATAATCTTTCCTTTTATTTTAAGAGTCTTACGAGATGGGAAAGTGGTTTAGGCCAAATTCAACATAAGAGGGAAATGATCCAATCCAAAGTCCAACACAAGAAAACCATTCCTTGGGAAAATAATTCCCAACATAAGGGAGTTAGGTCCACGTGCCAACACCTTCTTTGTGTGTGTGTGTGTGGTGGTGGGGGGGGGGGGGGGGGGGAGGAGTAAATTCCTTATAAGTATGACCTCGGCCTTGAAATTTCTAAGGGAAAAAATTATCCTTGTAAAGGATAGACATCATATACGAAAGGATAAGCGGGATGATTCGTGTAAAGTTAGAAGACCTCTCACTAATGAAATTTTATTTGGACATGAAAGACTTGTATGACCTCGTCCACCACGACTCTTGCACAGTAATGAAAGAAAGGTTAACGAGGGATGACACGAGTTAAACTCGACTCTAAACATGCAGAACATAGGTCCTTAAAATATATCCAATGGTATAATATCTTAACGGTGGAAATGTCTCAAGATGAAGATGAAGATGAAGATGTTGTTTAAATAATTATTTTTTTAGTAAGTTACAATTCACAATGTCCAACTCTAAATGTTCATCAAAATGTTAGTAGAGATATTATCTAGTCATAAAAATGTAAAGGATACATGCATGTAAAGCATAAACTGCCAATTCACACACTCCAAAAATAACACGATGTGGAAATATTAATATAGTATAAATCTTTTAAATTAAAATCTAGAAGGGGCCAAAAGCAATTCACTAATAAAAGTCCATAAGAACCGGTGCAAGGGAATCAAGTTTCCCATTTACACTAGGTGCTTCGATCGATGTGCTAGTGGATGCCAACCAAAAAACTTGATTAGTATGAATATTGCATTTTTGTATTTATGTATTCTAGCATTACCATGTTCATTAATTCCTATTATTATTCTCTTATATTAGGAAATCTCTATTTTTAATATATATCGTGTGTATGGTTTATATGAGCTTTTGTAGGCATTAGGAATGCTAAGCGTGAAGTTCGATTCTATTTTAAGAATGTTTCACAAGATGATGCTACATGAAAGGCATTTTTGTAATTTCAAACTGTCCAATATAGATACGTCAAATCATGTTTTTTATCTCGTGAAATTATTTTACGTGGTCACCGACCGTATATCGTTCCAAGTTTGTATGAAGAAGTTATGCCAACAATCGTTCAATGCTCCATGAAAGAATTGAGATTCTAAGGAAAAAGAAAAAATGTCAGTTTCTAAATCAATTCTCCCTAGGAGAAGATTTATTCACCCCAAAAAATGAGAGTTCACACAAATTAAATTACACCAATAAAATTACCCCTGACATGAATCGATTCACCTCTACATGCCAACTTTCTTCTACTATTACAAGTTTAGCATAATGTTTTGATATGTATAATTTAATTCCTTCTTTTTGCATAGGGTTATTATTTTATTTACTTTTTCTGGAGACTTAATAGTTGAGAGCTTCTCTCTATTAGGTTTATTTACTCTCTCCTTATATATCATCTTCGAAACTTAATCTTAGATAAATTAATGGTAGTATCTCCCTCTATCTCTCCCTACATGTCCTTCTCCCTATCTCCTTCTATTTTCAGTCTTTGTAATTAGTTTAATTTCTTTGTAAACATTATACCCATTTTAATTATAGGAAATTAGTTTGTGTAATTTATCTTTAGACATCACCCTTTAATTGATTGTTATAGTTAGTTTACCATGCCTTGTACCTAGTTAATGGTGTAGGATCATGAATCCTCCATAGATGTTTCATCTTCAAAGATAGGGTTTGTTCTTGGATCGATTTAATAAAAACTTGTGTGTTAATATTGAAGTATCTAGTATCTTTGAGAGTGCGTATTGCGTACCGAAATAGAGACCCACCAAAAATTATTTTAGCACACCTAAAAGTCTATGAACAAATATTCACCAAAGTTTTATAAAAAAAATCAAGTTTTAATCTTGTTTACGCGTATGAGTGATAAAAGATGCAAAATAGGTAAATAAAATATACCAGCGAATTTTCAACGAAAAAAACCACTAACGGGAAAAACCTCGGACCAACGCAATAATCTCACTAATAACTTCGTAAATACTTATATAGGGGACTAATGAGTAAAACACCTTCCACACTATATCACACATCGCATGTTTCCACCAATTCATAGCAACACAGAGATCACTATACGTCGATAAAAGTTTTCAACATCTCTTATGTCTTGGCAATCGTCAATAATGTTGCACAAGCCTTTGCTTACAAACTTAGGAGTTCACAAAATGAACCTAAAAAGAGACTAAAATATCATTATACTTTTGTTTCAAGAAAGACCCTAAAGTGTATGGAAAAAATGATTTTTGAAAACGCGCTCTTGTTAAAATCTTCACATTCTTTGATGTTGATCAACCTCAAGAAAGAGAGGTAATTAAATTCAAAGAAGAGAAGAAAATAAAAATATCAACTAGATTTCGAAAATGGTTTCCCTTTTTTTCACAACTGTTTTCTTATCTCCTTAGAAAATAAGAGGATAAAAGTACATAAAAGCTCTTTTCGTATTTTTTCTCTTGAAAATGATTTTAGAGATATTTTGAAATGAAGAGCAATGATGCATTAAATAAATAATTAAATCCCACTGGGTTTATTGAATACCAATGAAAGATACAAAGTCATATCTCTTACACAAAGCATGTGTGAGAGAGTGATTGGGGGCTCCCATGTCCAATAAGCTGTTAAAAAGTGACTTTTTAACACGTAAATATAAAAGATCCTCAAAGATCTAAAAATCATATTTTTGGACCTATACATTATTGGGAAAATAACTTAGGGTTGACATTTAAAATGTGGAAAAATTCTAACTTTAAAGATCTTGGATTAATCATACGCTGGAAAGAAAACACAAGCAGCTAGGTTTAAAAATAAAACCTTGGGTTTAAAGAATCCACACCATAGCGAATCTTGTTGTGATTCGTATAAAGAGAAATTATTTGATGATGATGATGAATCTTCTGCCTATCCATTATCTCCAAAAACTTTGATTAGCCTTCTGTGAAGCTTGGATCTTCTAGTGTATGATCCTCTCCAAATCTAGATAAGTGTGTAGGTACCTTGTGAGATGAAAAACCCTTCCTAATGAGTGAAATGTGTTCCTCTCCCTCTTGGTATCTTCAAAAAATCATGAAGTGGCCGAGTGGAAAAACCAAGCGTCCCTGTAATATGCTAATCGTTGTTATCGGCTGCCGACCACAATACAAAAAAACTAAACTTTAACTACACTCTTATGGAGTATAACGGCGAGTCTGGGAATCGAATTCACAGGGAATTTTGATAGATTTTAATTAATTTATTAATTCAAAAATAAAGTGTAAAAGATGATGATTGAGTAAGAAAGGAAAAAGGGGGAAAATAAAGAAGTTAACTAAAACTAATTGAAAAATTAAGGTAGGGACACAATCCCCCAACTCCTAGTATGTTTATCGGAGATAAAACTAGTAAAAAATCAGATAATTAATTAAATCCAGTCTTTATTAATCCTAAGCATTCCATATATGAGGGATCGTAGCCCGCACCATATGAAATCCAAGGCAAGAACAAAGGAGTGTCGTTATAGATACACTCGCGCAGCACTCTCAAGCATCCCGATTACCTAGGGCAAATGAGATCAAAATTCCTACGATGGTTGTGATCACTACACAACACTATTCAATAATTTATTTAATTTAGGGAACAAATTTTACACACATGCAAACCACATCGGGTTGGGTTCATGAATCCCAACCTCTAAAAACCTAGCCTAACATGCTGAAATTAATGAAAACTATGTTATCTACGTTGCCTAAACTCATAATTGCTTGGAAAGAGAGATTAAACATGAGAAACAACAATAAAAGTGCTGGAAATAAAAGTTACCAAGATTGAAGAACAATAACATGCAAGAAGAAATCAAAGGTTGAAGAAAAACTAGAAAAGCTCTTGAATTAAAAGTGAAAAATATGTAAATTCTTATCCTAGATGTTCCTACTTGATTAGAAACTTTTACATGAATGAAATCTAAATAAAAAGAGTCCTTATGAGTAGATATATAGGCTAGAGTTCGTTTAGAAGAGTCCCCAAATAATAAAACTCTTTTGGCTAAAAGATAAGGACAAAATAAAAATCCCGTATCTGGAAATTTGTCACACTTAGAAAGCATGAATAATTTTGTAACGGATCTTGAGCGTGACTAAAGTCCGGATCGGTCCATTTTCCATTTAATTCGGATCGGTCCGGTCAGGAATTTCAGGTAGTGAGTTTCATGCGATTTTCTCTTAACGTCGAATGACCATAACTTCTTTACCGTAGCTCAGATTGAGGTGCCGTTTTTTCTAGTGTTCTTGTAATTGAAATCTCTACAACTATATAGTTGGTGCCACCTCTAGAATAAGGCTGAAAAGTTATGAAAATTCCCTTCAAATCTCTATTTCTTGCTTTCTTTTAATGTTTTGCGTTCTCTTTCGCACTTTCTTGCATGAAATACCTATAAAACACATAAGAGATATACAAAATACGCAATAATTTCTAAAATGGGCTAGTATCATAAATATGAGACAAAGTCAAGCTATTTACAATACACGGGATCATAAAAAGATCGAAATTAAGGAGATAAATGTGAAGAATTTATGCCTAATCAAATCCCCCTAACTTAGAACTTTGCGCGTCCCAAGCAATGTAAAATAATGAGAGTATAAGTTAAGGACCCTTCAAAAACTTTATTGGGATAGAATACCTCTTTCTCGGGCAAGAGATTGCATTTAGTGTATGAAACAAGCCTTTAAACCCCTAGGTTACCCTAGTAGGATGAGTTCTGTCTCGTGAGGGTTTGAAGTGAATATACCCACAAAATTCGAATTAGACTCTAGAAAAAATCAAAATACATAAAAACTTTATAATTTAAATTCCCCCAAAATGGTCATCGCAAATCCATATTCCAGAGTCTCAATTCGTAGTGTGTGAAGACAAAAATCGAACCGCTAATTTCCACCGATTGATCATTAAGTTACTTTCTGAAAATTCGCTTTGATTTCAAAATCTCACTGAATAAACTCATAAACGAATCACTCGAAAGTGTGGCTATTCTCTCGGTGTGTGTGATACAAGGAGTAAATATGATGGACACAAATTCACGCACACCATTTTGAAAGACAAAATTTTTATGGTGAAAAGATCTCTTCATCGGAATACGATTACAGGGAAATGAGAAACATCATCTCTTTTTCAGGCCATGTAATCTCTTTTATTATCTTTTGTGCCTTAGCTCTCCATGCGATAGACAATTTCACAATTCGAACTTGGTTAGAAATTTCTTGGGTTTAAGGTGTAATTGGGTAACATGAAAATGGTTGGAAAATCTGGAATTGAAAATTTTTCTTATGATGTTCGTTAGTGATTTTTCGGGCATTTGCTCATTTTTTTTTTCTTTTTCTATTTTTTTTTCCGCATTTTTCTTTCTCTTGCTATTTTTGGTGAGCATTTTTCTACCCCCCCCCCCCCTTTTATGCACTTTTCGGACTTTATTTGATGACTATTTGATTTTCACAATTCCAGGCTAATTGGGTTTTTCGGATTATCAAACGAAAAGGTAAAAAAATTATTAGGCTCAAATTGGGTTGCAAAAAGGTTAATTTTTCACGACTTTTTCTGGCCAATATTTTTGGGTGACAAACGAGGGTCTACTTCATTGTCCAAATTGCTAAATGCTTTACCATATGGGTTTTGAGATTAATTAAATTTATAGATCTATTTACCGCATTTTTCAAGACAACATTCCATTTACCATAACCGATCAAAACAAGGGAATAGAGATCATCAACGACTTTATTTTTTAAAAATGCTGAAAAGAACCTTGAGTTAACCATTAACTCAGATTGATTTTTAAACTCACAAAAATGATAGGTTCGAAATCTCACCAGGTTAGTTAATCTCCACACTTATTCGTAAAGTTATCAATTTTCGTTCAATTTCCATCTTTGGTCAATTTTGGCTTTATGTATTTGATCTTTACAACTTGAGACAAAAAATTTGTGGCATTTTTGAAGATTTTAAATTCCAATTTTTATTTATTTTGAAGAAAAATATTTTTGGACTTTTCAAAAATTTTCAATTTTTTTTTTGAAATTTTCTAAAAAAAACACACTTGGAAAGAACATGTGATCGAATAAATGGAACTAAATAATAAATGGGAAGAATATCCTACACTCCCTAACTTAAATGTTGCATTGTCCTCAATGCAAATCAAGAGCACAACATAAAGAGAGGAAACGAAAGATATTACCCAAATAAATTTATCCCCAATGACTACGAGTCCATTGAATCTACAAAACATATTAGAACCAAGCATAACAAAAATAATAACAAAAACTTTAACTAGTTACTCTAAACTATAAAAAAAAAGGAAAAAAGAAGAAGCTAATTATTTACAACCTATGATTTGAACTTCTAATAAATTATATACTAGAAGTCGAAAAATTTGAGGGTCCACCCAGAATACAATTTGATTTTGAGGGATAATAGGTGTACCCTCACTAGGATGCATGCCTCCCAAAAAATAAGAATTTTGTTTGAACAACGGAAGTCATGTGTGAGATGGAAAAAATGAATCATTACCAATTAACATTTTTAACTGGATGATGGGGGTTTGGATGCTAGATGGGACAAGTACAATTGAGATTCAAGAAAAATAGAATCACCTCCCAAAGATTTTTCAAGTAGTATGGGAAGCGGTGCACACAAAAAGGCAGAGTCAATATTGGAAAAAAATTCAAGTAAAGAGTCCTCATCGGTAAAAGGTTTAAACGTCTCAAAAGTTTCAACCGAGACTCATAGGAATCTAGCGATAATTCTCATGGTTCAATAACGGTGAACGAAAATGGTGATGAAATAAATTCAACCTCAAGTGATTCGTCATCACTTGGAGATTGAATTTCAAGGTCGAAAGACTCATTTTCAATGAGATGTTCTTCAAAAATTTGAGGTGACACACAAGTTTCAACCTCCTATTTGTTTTTCAAATTAGAACGCATCTCATCGCAAAGTGAGATCATTTCCGTAACAAGACCAATATCCATCGCACTTTGTGTGGAAAGAAAATCGAGTAATTATTTGATTAGAAAAATCATTCTTTCTTCCAAAGTAGAATTCCTTGGATTTATAACCTCGGAAGAAAAGTCGTCATTGGATTCGAATAATGCATCCACCTCTTGCTCCCAAAAATAATTTTTTTCCCGATATTTGTTTTCAACCCTTTCATATTAATGAATTAAAAACCACTCACCCATTTTAATAGGTCGAGGGGGGAGATTCTTGAAAATAAAAAGATTGAAAACTATTCCCATATGAACCATTATAATTACCAAACTCACTATAAAAAGACATGATTACCGAATAGTTTGTAAACTGACAATCCACGTAAAGAGGTGTACGGTTAAGGATTCAACGTTTCTTGGGGCTCAATTATGCAAGCCTGCAAAAAAAAAGTTAAAACAAAAAAATACAAAAGAAAAATATCTTATGAAATAGTAAATCAATTATAATCTATAACAAAACATTCCCCGGCAACGGCGCCATTTTGATCGAGTGGAAAAACAGAGCGTTCGTATAATACGCTAATCGTTATTATCGGCTTTCGACTACAATACAAAAAAAAAACTAAACTTTAACTGCACTCTTGTGGAGTATAACGATGAGTCTGCGTACTGAATACACAGGGAATGTTTGATAGGTTTTAATTGATTTATTACTTCAAAAATAAAGTGTAAAAGATGATGATTGAGTGATAAAGGAAAAAGGGGAAAAATAAAGAAGTTAACTAAAACTAATTGGAAAATTAAGGTAGGAACACAATCCCCCAACTCCTAGTAAGTTTACCGGAGATAAAACTAGTTATGAATCAGATAATTGATTAAATCTAGTCTTTATTAATCCTAAGCATTCCATATATAAGGGATCGTGGCCCTCACCATATGAAATCAAAGGCAAGAACAAAGCGGTGTCATTATGCCTGCACTCGCGCCACACTCTTAAGCATCACGGTTACCTAGGAAAAACGAGATCAAAAGTCCTACGACGGTTGTGATCACTACACAACACTATTCAATCATTTATTTAATTCAGGGAACTAGTTTTACACACATGCAAACCACATCGGGTTTGGTTCATGCATCCCAACCTTTCAAAACCTAGCCTAATAGGGTGAAATTAATGAAAACTACGTTATCTACGTTGCATGAACTCATAATTGCTTGGAAAGAGAGATTAAATATGCAAAATAATAATAAAAGTGTTGGAAATAAAAGTTACCAAGATTGAAGAAAAAGAACAGGCAAGAAAAAATCAATGGTTAAAGAAAAACTAGAAAAACTCTTGAATTAAAGCTACAAAATATGTAAATTCTTCTCCTAGATGTTCTTACTTGATTAGGAACTTTTACATGAATGAAATCTGAATAAAAAGTGTCCTAATGACTAAATATATAGGCTAGAGTTAGTTTAGAAGAGTCCCCAAAACATAAAACTCTTTTGGCTAAAAGATAAGGACAAAATAAAAATACCGTATCTGGAAATTTGTTACCCTTAGAAAGAGTGACTAATTTTTTAATGGATTTTGAGTGTGACTAAAGGACGGATCGGTCCGATCAGGAATTTTAGGCAGTGAGGTTCATGAGATTTTTTCTCAACTTCGAATGACCATAACTTATTCACCGTAGCTCGGATTGAGGTGCCGTCTTTTCCAGTGTTCTTGTAATTGAAATCTCTACAACTATCCAGTTGGCCCTACCTCTTGACTAAGGCTGGAAAATTACGAAAATGCCCTTCAACTCCCCATTTTTTGCTTTCTTTCTCTTTCACACTTTCTAGCATGAAATAAATGTAAAACGCATAATAGTTAAACAAAATAGAAATACTTGCTAAAATGGGTTACTAGCATAAATATGAGATAAAATCTAACTATTTACAATGCACAGGATCGTAAAAAGATCGAAATTAAAGGGATAAATGTGAAGAATTTATGCCTAATTATGAAGAGTATTTTTTTTATCACCCCTCTCAAATCCTAATAACCAATAAAAATGATTAAAACCCCTTCCCGTGCCTTTATATGCAAGTACAAAAGGTGGTCTTGGGCCAAACTAAGTTTCTTAAGAGTTTGGGACTGACTACTTGGGTACGTGGGACTCATGATATATAATTAAATTTAATTCAAATAAATACTTAGAAATACTAATCATCGTTACAGCAATCCATTTACTTTCTTTATTTAATCATAATTAATTCCACTAAATAATTATAACCGCACTCCATTTTAATTATCTCACGAATCATTCGGATATAATAAGGTCGTATTTGCAATGTTGGTTATGGTAAATAATATGATTCCCCACGTTAAGTGTTCCATTATCTTTTGGTCAAATCAATTTGTTGTTAATTGATTTTAACTAGTGCCTAATCAATTTCATTAATGCTCAGACTTAATTTATTTTCTACTCCAAAATAATCCACTGGTCGGATTTTAGTTAATGGAAACAAAATATATAATTCTATCAAGGGGTTATCACAATCCACGTATACCCCATGGATGCGGATTCCTATAAGTTATGATCTTAGACATACTCAAATAAATGTAACCTAATATGTAGGAGTTATTTGATTCAGTCTAATATTGAATCGCACCCATAGCAATCAAATTGGCAACTACATAAACACCCCACGCTTCATAATTCTCGGGATTAAGAATCTATTCACCCTTTTCAAATTGTATAAGATTTATTGAGTATAATCTAGATAGATTTTAGACTCAAATGTCATGGGTGTTCATATTCAATACATTCCTACGATCACCTGATCACAATTTTCTGTTGAACTATCATACAGGTTCCCGAACCATCACATTGATTCACCGTAATATGAGACAAATTACTATGATTTCATCACAACCTTTTCTATAGGATGTTAAACCCTAATTTATATTATAAATATTTTAATAGTGCTATAGCTATAATCTCGATATTTAAGTGATCAACCCAAAGTCGACTCACCAAAGTTTTTACTAAGCTCTATTGACCAACATGTCTACAATATATTTAAACTAATTATAAGGCATTCTTATAACCATGACTCTTATTTCAAAATTAAGTGAGGCGTATTAACCAAAGGTAACCATCACACATGATTTTAAGAATAAAATCCCAATAATGTCTCACGTAGTGTTATAGCCATGTATCTAATTCCCAACCCCTCTACATGGCAGTCTGTTATGTATCAGTAGAAGGATTAACCGAGTGTAATCTAATACACCCTTGTCATAAAATTATCACCCACCTCGTTCGATCTCTCGAATTAGGTGAAACCTACATGCAATGTTATTAACCCTTTCACATGTTACTGGTTCTCTCAAACTTGCAATCGTGGCGCTATATAAATAGAATAATGTAATTGCAAATTGTAGTTGAAGTAACCTCACCCAAGTTACTTAGGAAGTAATGGATCCGTATAGCCTCTTTGGTTATCTTCGAAGTGACAATGACTTTGGCCTCCTGGACGTGTTAGCAATCCTTGATTTCGTCACATTCCTGCATCTTACAGCTCAGCCTCCTTGGGTGAAGTCATATTATAAGGTAGAAAACTTAGAATCCTTATCTGATTGAAAACATCGTCTTTGTACCTAAAGGATACAAAACTATTATATTGAAATATGTTAACCATGTTGAAGGCATAACAAAATTTGGTCTCTACACATAATATAAATAGAGTTCTTGAGGTTGTCCACCACCGAAGCCTTAAGTATGTTTCTTGTTACTTATATATATCAAGTGTACTAAGACATTAATTTTATGACTTAATGATTCCATTCTTGAAAACAAAATATTTTTATGCAATTCGAATGCTAATGATGTGTATACAACATTCATCTAATCAATTTGAGATAAGCCCAACATCGTTTACAACCGATCAAGAGAAACTTCGATTATAGATATGTGTCTAGCTTTTCCTACATATTTTATATAAAAATTCGAACAACCACGCTCCTATGTAAGACGATAATCCCACCTTGTTTTTTATTAGGAAACTATTATGCACGAATTATACTTAGAAATACCACCACGTTCTCATAATGGTTCTTATAATAACAACTATTATTCGGGATTTGATCAAAATTAAAACTTGATTACCCGATCAAACCAAATTACCAGAGACCTTGACGCTGAAAGAATCTTGGAAGACTTTAGCATGGCTATCGCGAGAAGCTATAATCATAGTAAATCCCTTTCTTTTCATGTAAACCCTTTCTTAAGCCTTACCTTGAAAGTTTTCACCTTTCCATCAGTTTTTTTTAACTTCTTATAGGTCCATTTGTGTTCGATGGGTTTTAACTCATCACTAAGTCTACAAGTCCCAAAACTTGATTAGAATTTATTAAATCCCTTTTAGAATCCATAGTCATAAGTCAAAGCAAAAGTCCTCGTCTTGGTATCCCTCGTTGTAGTTCCCAGTAAAGGGTTCGTGTTTGCCTGGGATCTCATTGAATTGATCACCCAAAACACTAATCATTTAGGATGAATCTTGTTGTTCCAATTACAGCATGAACCCACTTGTTATCAAATAGAAGTAACACATGTATCCTAATCGTTGATAATTCTCCCATTATGGCAAGGTAGTAAATTATCTATATTAGGTTGTATTTCATCATGTACGGGTTGTCTAACAACGTTGGTAATATGATGTTCCGTTATACCTTATAAGTCTAATTGGGCACGTGGTTTATTACATAATCTTTTTCCAATAACCGAACATTGATACAATCAACGACCTTGTTATTAATCAATTTTAATTAACATTTAATTAATTTCCTTGATGATGAGAGTTAACTTATTTGCTACTCCGCCAAGATTATAAAATAATCCATTGGCCGAGTTTTAGTTGGTGGAAGCAAAACATGCAACTCTATCAGGGGGAATCACAATCCACAGTATCCCCTAGATGAGAATTCCTCTGAATTATAATTTAAGACCTACACATATAACTATCACATAATATAGATGGATCATTTGATTCAATCTAATATTTAACCGCACCCATAGTAATACAAAAGACAACTACATAAGCATCCCAGTCCTCATCATTCTTAGGATTAAGAATCTATGTACCCTTTATACATAGTGTGAAATTTATTAAGTTTGATATAGATATCCCTTAGACTAAAAGCTCAAGGGTGGTCCCGTTCAATACATTCCTAGGAAGTAATGATCGCAATCCTCTGTTGGACTATAACTCGAGTTCCCAAACCATAAAATAAGTTCATCATAGTTTGAGATAAACCACTAGGATTGCATCGCAACCTTTCCATTAGGTTGTCAAACCCCTATTTAGGATGTGAACATATTAATAGTACTATAACTAGATTCCCGATATCCTAGTGACCAACAAGAAGCAGACTTATCGGAATTCCTAATGAGATCACATTTATACAATATAATTAAAACAAATATAAGTCATTATCGTAAGAAATATTCTTATTTCAAAATTAAGTGACACACCTTTATCAAAGGTAATCGACAGACATGTTTTTATAATAAAAACCCAACATACGTATCATTGGTGTAGTCGCAACAGTGAGGAAAATCTTCATTGTAGCGACCGTATAGTGATGCAAGTCATAAGAATGCCCAAAGATTTGTGACGAAGCCTTCAAAGGACTCAGTGTCCATCAAAGTAGAAGTATGGCTACAATAAAAGCCTTCACTTCGATGCTGCTGCAACGAAGCTTCACTCCCCTTTGTCTAGAAATTTTTTCGATAGACCAACCTTACTTAGCGGCTAACAAAGGATAACCTTTGTTGTAGCGAATATTGTTAACATTACTCAATTTTTCTTATTTTAAAATTTTCCAAGGATTTTGAATAAGCAAAGTTAAGTTCGTAAAAATACAAGTTTTACAATCACACAATTTTTACCAACATGTTTAAAAGAGATGAAAAAACATGTGATGTGAGCGTAGGGAATCTTAATATACCTTTCATCCAAAATATGATCCATGTGACACGAGGATGATAAAACTGGCTTCAAGATCTTGAATGTTGATGAAGCTTCCTAGATAGGTAAATATAAAACCCAAAGTGTTTTGGAAAATCGGAGTATGACGACTACCTATTAGGACACAAATGAGTATGTGAATACTCTTAAAACACAACAGTCAAGATTAAAAGTATGAAAATTAAATTCCTATTAACAATGACACAAGGGCCAACTAGAGGAAAACAAGATAAAATTTATAAATTCTTATAATCCCAAAACTACAAGGTACTTTTTCAAAGTACTTGGAGCATAATTTCCTAAAACACACTAGCAAACTCATCAAAATACCAATGTGTGAATAAATCCACAGTATGAAATAACTTGAAATTAGAGATATAGATAGGCAATTTATAAACCCCAAAGTACTCATAGCATTATTTCCTAAAACACACTATCAAACTCGTAAAAGTAGCAATGTGTGAATAAATTCATAATATGGAATAATTAGAAATTAGAGACATAGATATGCATTTTATACTAACTAGCCTATGAATCAACCTTCAAGTCAGCCTCGAAATATGAAACCCCCTCCTTTATGCAAGAAATTCACCCCATAATTTCTCCCCCTTTCCGTTAAGGAAGTAAACAAATAAAAGTAGCAAGAAAAAATATCGTGAAAGCATAAGTAGCACATGATGTCAATAAAATAGAGTTAAGGTATTGTACTCTATATAAATATATTGTTATTCACAAATAAATATGCAATACATAATGAACAAAACTCTAAAAACTTGATTTAGGTAAGGAAAAAATAGAATAAAAATTCTTATTTACCAAATGTTGTGAGATGTATGACAAGCTTTAATAATTAAGAAAATATTATCTCAAAGGATAATAACATGATGAGCTTTATCAACCATAAATATAATATCATTTATCATATGAGAAAAATAAAAATAAATAACACCATTAAAAGAATAAATCCCAACTCGAGATCAATGAAGAATAACAGTTCTAGAACAAATCACTCAAAGCGTCAATATAAATGAAATTTTCCAACATCTTTCAAGATATTTTCAACTAACACTTTTCTCTTCCTCAACGAGCGATTTAGTTGAAACCTTTAGTTTCTCATCCTTGATGTTACTCAATTTTAAATGAATACATATATTAAAACATCGCTTTGGTTTTTTTATATGTGATGATTTTCACTCGTTTATTACAAAAATGGGATAAAAAATTTATTTTGTAAAGGTGTAATCATCCAATCAAATTTCTAGCCCTAACCACATCATCTTTCATAATTTTAATATAACACCTAGCCTTTTGAACTCCTTCAAATCATGAACAATTCTTACACATACACATTTTCGGATAATGGACTCTCTCTAATAGATATTTTAAGCTTTGAACCATTTGTAAAAGATCGTACATATTTTTCATCCCTTATAAAGTGGAATCTATGCAATGTGTAGTGTGGTGTAAAGTGAAATAAGATATGAACATGTGTTCCCAATATAAAGTTCCACTAAGTTCATAAGAATTTAAAAGAGAATAGAAACTTGTTGTGTGATGCACAAAATCAATTTATCCAAAAAAAAAAGGAAAAAAGTAATTAAAAATTCCCATTTGATATACAAAATATGGCATGGAATATATCATTAAAATAGCATTTAAATGATTTATTTTACAATTGTTTTTATGCCAAAGAGTATCACTAATTCTTATATAAAAGAACAACATGACATAAAGTACAAAAATACAACAAATCAAAGAAGCCCAAATCCTAGATATATTATCAACTCATTCAATCAATGATGCAAATACCTAATGATGACCTAAGAAACTCAAATCTATGCCATTAAAAGGTTTAGTGACGATATCAGGTAATTGAAGATCAGTAGAAACATAGCTTAAAGACATCACTTTTTCTTCAACATGTTCTTTAATGAAATGAGGACATATTTCTATTTTGTTAATTCTAGAATGTTGAATGGGATTCTTGGATATACCAATATATCAAGTATTGTCAAAATAAATAATCATGCAATCTTGATAAATAATATAGT
This sequence comes from Sambucus nigra, assembly GCA_949130495.1. Lineage (NCBI taxonomy): Eukaryota > Viridiplantae > Streptophyta > Magnoliopsida > Dipsacales > Adoxaceae > Sambucus > Sambucus nigra. The sequence goes on along the minus strand of OX422207.1, from coordinate 840,720,655 downwards.
TTTCCACTATTCGTTTTATCCATAAAAGTTGATCGCAACAACTTCCTATTGTAATATACTCTTCTTCGACCGTGGAAGGAGAAACACAATTTTATTTCTTGTCTTTACAATAAACCGAAAAATTCCAAGATGGAATCACCCTTTGAATGTACTCTACCTCCCATCAAACATCAATTGCCCAATTGACATCGGAATAATCTGAGAATAATATATTGGTATTCTTGGGATACCAAATACCAATGTCCGTAGTCCTACAAACATAATTGATAATACTGTTAATGACTCTCAAATGGGACTCTTTAGGATAAGATTGGAAGCGAGAACACACTCCTACACTTAATTATATGTCGGGATGACTATCGTGAGGTACAATAGATTACCTATTATGCTATGAAAAGCGTCTCACCGACATCCTTTCCATTGATATCATTTATAAGCTTAACAAAAGCATCCATGGGGGTAAGTTTAGGCTTTGAAGAATTAAGAACAACTTTCTTCACAAGGTTTTCATATTTATATTACCAAATAAAAACTCCACCATCCATTTATCTCAATTAGAGACCAAACAAAGAAAGTAAGTTCCCTATTGATGGTCATCTCAAATTCTTTTTGCTCATCATTGAATAGTCTTTAGAGTGCTTATCATTAGTGGAGCCAAAACCAATATCATCAACATGCACTTTATCTACTAGAATGCGTTTCCCACAAGATCACAAAAATAAGGTCGTGTCCACATTTCCTCTTTTGAATCCTTCCCCAAAAGATATGAGGTAAATCGTTCATACTCAGATCTAGCTATTTGTCTAAGGACATAAAAAGCCTTTTTAATCTGGTAAACATGTGTTGGGAATTTGGGATCCTCAAAGCCCTTAGGTCGTGACATATAAACTCTTTTTTGATGATTTTCATTAAGAACAGCGCTATTCGCATCCATTTAATGGAGCTAAAAGTCTAAGGCACATACTATAGCCCAGAGTAAATGAATCGACTATACCCTAGAAGTGGGGGCTAATTACCCATCAAAGTCTACACCTTCAACCTGTGTATAACCTTAAGCCACTAGCCTTACCTTATTCCTCAAAATGAAACCATCTTAATTAATGACCCACTTAGTACCGATAATATGAATATCTTTTAGCAAGGGGACGAGAGTCTAAATTTCTCATTTGGTGAATCGGTATAATTTTTTTTTGGTGAATTGGTATAATTTTTCTTCCATATCATTGACCCAATATTCATCTAACATAACATCTTTCGAATTATTGGGTTCAATTGTGGAAGTGTAAGAAAGAAAGTTAACTTCTCTTTCGAGTCAATATCTAGTCTATACTCCAATATTAGGAATACTAATGATTTTGGTAACATCGTGGTCTTTTATAACCCCAGGAGATGTGTCTCTTACATTCATAACCTCACCAGGTAGTGGGATCACCTCTTCACATTAATTTGCTTCTTTTTCTTCCTCAACATGGGAATATATGGAAGTTTTATTTTCACAATCATTCTAATTGAAGTCATAAGAATCATTATCATCGATAACGCCATTAAGGGATTCCATAATTAAAAAAACAATTATAAACATGATAGGCACGACTATTAGTGGAATAACTAAGAAAAATGCTTACTTCAATTCTTGAGTCAAGCTTAGCTAAGTATTTTCTATTCATGACTACGTAACATTTTCTTCCCAAGACTTTAAAGTGCTTGAGTGTGGGATTCTTCAATTTCCAAATATCATAATGGGTTGGTTTGGTACTTGTGGCCATCCCCGCCGATCCCTGCCGCGGAGGGAGGAGGAATCCTTCGGGTCCCGGGCGTCCCCTCTCGGTAGAGCACTTCGGCTGGCGTCGATTTTGAGAGGTGAAAAATGTAGAGAGATTCAGATTCGCCAGTCTATTTTACTCAAAACAGACAAAAGAAAAAGAGGAAGCCACCCCGAAGGATGGCATCCAAAGACATACTGGTGCGTGCGAAACCAAAATGATTCGAAAAGGGTTCGGAGGCTTAGTTACGAAATGGGAAGGTGTTAGGAACCCATTCCGCCCTTTCGGTCTGTCATGGATATTAGTTATTTTTCTTTATGTTCCCCCCCCCCCCCCCCGGTGAGATGTGTGCATGTGTATATATATAGAATGGAGGTAGGAATTCTCGGCTTGTATCATGAAAAAGATAAAGCGAGTCATCCATAGGATGATTATAAAAGTAATATTAGAAAAATAAGATTTACGCGGTTACCCCTACGTTGATCGCTATAAAGGAACGATAACGCAAATGGAGTAATGTGTCACTAAGATTAAGGATATATATAATATAAGAAAAATGGATTTAGAGAAAATAGGAAATGAGAGAAAAAGTGAGAGAAAGGACTCGAGTCTCGGGTTTTACCCCGAGACGCCTACGTAGCCTATAAAGGCATCAAAGTCCACGTAGTTCGCATACAAAGCAAAGGGTGTGTGTGTGTGTAGAAAAGGTGTTTTAGTTGTGAGAAAAATGTGGAAAAAGTGTGAGAATCCCTACTTGGAATTTATGAGCAAACCCTCTTTTTCTTGTTTTGGGGTTTTTATTTATATGAAAAATAAGAGATGTGCAATAATACTAAATAAAAAGTATATTAGGATGTGTGAGATGAGATTATAAAAGTGCTAAGTAAGAAAATAAGTTATTGGGAATTCAAGAGAATTTAAGAGAAAGAGTTTGAGAAAGTTGGACCTTCTTGAAGATCTTGAGCTTGATCTTGAATGTTGGAGAGCAACCCTTGAGCTTGGATGATGATAGAGAGTGGTTAATTCACCAAGTTTGAGGAAAAGGATGATGAAAAGTGAGGGTGAAAGAGGGATTTGGAAGTTGAAATCACGCTGCCTTCGAGAGAGGTTTCTGGGATTCATTCAGAGTGATTTCTATCAGATCTGGGCTCTTCCTGCAAATGAGGCCAAGGCCTCCTTTTATAACCCTAGGGGACTACCGATCGGCCCTATCATGGCACTGCCTATCGGCAGGATCTGGGACCTCCCATTTGGCAGTGCGCCTCAAGATTTTTCTGAAAATTGGCCGCCGAGGGCAAATCGTTGGTCAGAATCACGCACGGGGCATACTATTTGAAAGTTATTTCAGAGATCTTAGAAAGTCCTTTGGACAGCTACCGAGTTCGGGAGTTGACTTTGTGTCAAATGTGGCTCGGAAGCGTTTATCGGTCCATTGGGCAGGGAATCGCGCGGACGCAAACGGCGCGTTCGTCCGCATGGTAAGTCCGAATTGCCCACGGGGCATACCATTGGAAAGGTTAGGAGATTCACTTAGACATTCCAAATAGTTTGACCCGGTTTGGAGAGTTGGCTTTGGTCAACCGAGCCCGAGAAATGCTCGGTGGCTTCCCGGAGTCAAACGGATCGTTCGTCCGCATGGAAAGTCAGAATTGCACACGGGATGGACCGTTGGAAATGGTATTCGGTGCCCTTCGAAGATTCATTTAGCCTTGGTCGATTTGAAAAGTTGACATAGGTAAAATAGAGCTCGGGAGCGCCCGGTGGCCTCTAGGTCAGGTTTCGGACGCAAATGGCGTGTTCGTTCCCATGGTAAGTCGGAATCGCGCACGGGGTGTTACGTTGGAAAGGGTATTCAGTGCCCTTCGAAGATTCATTGAGTCTCGGTCAAGATGAGGAGTTTGACTTTTGGGTCAAACTGAGTCGGGGGGTGCCCGATGGCTTCCAGGTCAGTACTCAGGACGTGACCTGGGTTTATAGTGATGAAGGGAGGTACTAGGGACCTAAGGAGAGTTAAGGGGTAATAGAATGGGGTGTCTATAGAGTCCCTCTACGGGTGAGTTTGGAACAAACGATAGTCGTCGATTAGACATCGCATGATGCTTTTGAGGGAGTATGACCGATTCAGAGGGTCGAGGTCGATTCTGAGGACCTAAGAATTATGTTGGGGATGATCAATTTGGAGGATCGAGGTCAGTTCTGAGGACCTAAGGAGATGAGGATGACCAATTCAGAGCGTCGAGGTCAGTTCTGACCTAAGAGTGGTGACGACCGAGGACGGAGGTCAATTCTGACCTAATTCAAATGACGATCCAAGACCGGGGTCAATTCTGACCCAAGAGTGGTGACGACCGAGGATCGAGGTCAATTCTGACCTAACTAAGGTGACGATCCAAGACCGGGGCCAATTCTGACCCAAGAGTGGTGACGACCGAGGATCGAGGTCAATTCTGACCTAACTAAGGTGACGATCCAAGACTGGGGCCAATTCTGACCCAAGAGTAGATAAAGATTGTATTTTGATTCTGCTGGAGAAAGAGCTTTCTGATTCCGATTTGAGCTGGGGAGCTGCTAGCTGGGGGAAGATTTTTAGGAGACCTCGCAGGGGAGAACAACCTATTTTGGGTGTTGTAAGAGAATTTCGCTGGGGAAGTGATCAGGTGATACTTAGGGATTTTCTGGAGCTTTGACGGGAGGAGATTTCACTTAGTTAGTGAGGATTCCGCTGGGGAAGAGGGGTTCCACTGGGAATAAGAATTTGGATCTGAGATTTCGCTGGGGAATGATGAATGGGCCGGGGAAAATTTGGATTGTCCTTTGGGAGAGATTGCTCGGGGCGAGTGGTTCTTCTGATTTCAGCTGGGAAAAATACCATGTGATATTGTACCGCACCGGATCACCGATGGTTGTAAAGTCCGATGAGGATGTGATTCGGTGGTTTGGGCGCCTTGCCCGAGAGGTCAATCGCTTGGATTTTGAGGGCTCCGTTGGGGAAAACAGTGTGTCGCCCGAAGGAGTGCGAAATTTCCTTGATGAAAATGTTCTAAATCCTTCCTGGGATTTTTAGGAATGTTCCGGGGATTTTTCGAGGCTTTCTGGTACTTTCTGGGAATTTTTGCACGAAATTTTAAGGGATGTGCCGGTCGGCATAGACTGAGAGGTGCCATTCGGCAGTGGCATGAACTTTTGGGCTTCCTCGGTAAGGTGAGGAGACAGTGCCGTACTTGAGGATATTTTCGAACACCCTTTCTATGATTGGGGGAGTCTGACCTTAGCGATCCTTTACTCTTCTCTGGATGCGTTCAGCCGGTGCTGCCGGCAGACTTTTACTGGAGCCACATATCTCCTTGATGTATTCTTTACTTTGCGTATTTCCATTTCATGCATTCGCATTTTCCTTTCATGCATTCGCATTTTCCTTATGTGTCTCTTTTTGCTCGTGACTTCAGACGTGGTTTTATGAGGTGATTGGGTGCAATACCCCACTGATTGCTCTGAAGGACGATACCGTAGGGGACTTCTGTCTCTTGTATCGATGGCGTAAGGCTAACCGGCAGTCAAAGGGATCTCTCTCTCTGGAGGCGGTGCGTCAGGTCTTGAATGACCTGACCAGTGGTAGGGTAAGACTCTTTCAATTTCAGCCTTAGTTTTTTTCCCTCTTCTGATTTTGTATTGACTTATGTCTGCTTGGGGATTTTCAGGTGACCTTTTATCCTTGGGGGACCACCATTCAGGATACGGGGGTAACTGGGGTGAACGCACAGATGAGGCATTTATTGGCGCATGAGTTCGGCCATTCCTGGTACCTCGGGGAGAGGGTGATCCGTCAGATTGCTGAGGAGGAGGTGGTGGTGCCTCCCGCGCAGCCTCCTACTTCTATGAGGCGGGAGCGATAATTATTGGAGGATGAAAGGATCGCGGCGATGATTGGCGAGTCCTATGCGATGTATACTGATACGGTCGCGCCGTATGATTATATGGACTTTGTGACGAGGTGGTTGATGGCGCCCAGCATACATGATGCCTTACCTTACCCTCCTGCCGGGCGGTGGGGTCTTCCCACAGTGGTGATGGTCCGTCGGCACCTGTGGCAGCGGCGACCTCGGAGGTCCCTTTTGTTCGGCTGCACACTCCTTCGTACAACATCCGGCCGGCTGATGGAGGGACGGTGCCGATGCTACACCGTCCTCTTGCGATGGATCCGGAGGAGCTGGGCTTTTCAGAGGATGTCCTTCATCCTGCGGTAACCCTTTCGGTTCTCTTCCTCTCTTTTTTGATTTCTTTTGCTTGATACTGATTCTGCCTTTCCTTTGCAGCAAATTCGGGTGTCGACCACTTGGCTCACGGACATCAGGGATTGGATATCATCGGCGACTGCCCACATTCGGGAGGCTATCCCTGTTCCTTCTTGCTTGGTGCCGTCAGCCTCGTCCGAGGGAGACTCTGGCTAGGGTAGTGGGGGCGTGTCGTCTCGTCGTAGGGAAAAGAGAGCGCGTCGCCGAGATGGAAATTCTTGAGAGCGAGAGAGAGAGAGAGGGAGTGAAATGTGGGTTCGGGTTGAGCCCGTTATTTTTGGCTTTTCTTTATTTCCTGCAAAAATAATGTAACACAGAAAACATATATATGCAATGCAATGCGGTTTTTTGACTATCTTTTATCTTAATGATGAATGAATGAATGTATGCACATGCGCTTTTTAATTTGCTACTGAGACCGTAAAATAGGAGTATTCTTGGAATTTTTCAAAGGAAAGTTATTTTATTCAAAACGGGGAATCTCATAAGGAAGGAACAGGATTTTTGAAATTCTTTTGAGAATATCAATTTATTTTTATTGAGTTTTCTGATTTGACAAAGAAGGAATGGAGGAAATTTAAAAAAGGGAATTATATAAAGAGGAAAAGGGATTTTGAAATTCTGTTGAGAATATCAATTTTTATTTTTTAGATTTTGACAAAAGAGGAAAAAGGGAGATTTCCAAAAATGGGGGGTTGCCGATCGGCAAGCACCCTGGCCTGCCTATCGACAGTTCAGTCCAGTCCCATCAATTGAAAGCTTTGATTGGTACCCTCTTTAGCCTTTAGTACCTTGTGGGGTAGGGTTCCTTTCGATTTCTGTAGGGATTATGCCCCTTGTGAGGATTTTTAAGTATAAAAAGGGAGAAGGGTGGAGTGTTTTCCCTCACACCTTTTACATTCTTCATACCCACCCATCATCTTTTAGTCTTGCAAGATGGCTCTCCCTGGTAGCATTGAGTTTGTCAACTACCTCGAAGCCTTGGAAGATATGTGCTCTTATAATGTCGACTATGATGCCTTCAATATGCGTCGAGTCTCCTTGTGGCGTAATCGACCTTTTGAGTGGAATATGCTGATGGCGGCAGTATAATTTTGGTACCCCAAAGACCATGTATTCCTCTTTGGGTTGGAAGAAGTTTGTCCTACCTATGAGGAGTTTTCTGCCATACTAGGCGTGAATCCTAGTGTTGCCGCGGCTTGACCCGAATTTTCTCGTTCTCCAAGGGATTTGTTGGCCGGCTTCTTCATATCTCGCCTTCGGCGGCCAGGTCATTGGTGGTCAGAGGAATGATCTCCCTCCCGACGGTGTTACAGTCCGTGCGTTCGCGGGAAGTAAGTGATGCTGGCTATGCTGGAGCCGTTGTTCTGGGCCTGGTTTCAAAATTGCTGTTGGTGACTGGGGAGGTGCACGTGGACTCACAACTGGCAGCCATTACCTCATGGATGTCATACCATCGTAATCCTACGGCGGTGATATTGGCAGAGACTCTGAATGGCCTGGATGCTTGGAGAGAAGGCCGTTCAGACTTTTTGAGGGGTAGCCCTGTGATGTTGTTCTTGTGGTTATCTGAAAGATTCTGCTTGTCGACTCCTCCATAATATCCTTTATCGGTTGTACCCAACTTCTTTTTGTGCTACTTCATCTGCATGGGCCTGTATGTTTAGAACTGGGAGAATTGTCTTGTGGAGTATGAGGCTCGTGGACTGTATTGGTCCGTGCCTTGGTGGGGATAGTTGCAGCCTGTTCTGGAGCTAGGAGAATATTCATATGTGCGGCTGGTTGGTCTCAGGCAGACCTCTTTTTATTTCCCTTGGTGACTTTTGCGCCAATTTGGCTGGGCGCAGGTCGTGCCCCCTCGGACCTCAAATTTCTTTCCAGTAGAAGATTTGACTGAGCGCTTGCGTCTGTTGCTAGGATCTCTATGGGAAAATCGGCGTCCGTCGACCCGTCCCTCTCAGTCTGTTGGGAAGGTTTGCCATGTCACCAAAGATTATATGAAGTTGTTGTGGAGGAAAGTAGTCAGCAAGATGTTGGCAGTAGAGACCGATCGGAGGTGGTTTGTTTTATCTGAATCCATGGAAGGGGGTGTTGTGGTCTTTTCGAAGATGGTTAAGGCTCATCGGTCCATGGAGTGTTTGCGGCACTCCATTCAGGAAGGAGAAACTTAGGGTCCTCAGGACGTGGATGATGAGGGTGCAGGCTCTTCGAGTAGTTGTGGGTAGGACTCATGGGGAGTTTATTTATGTAACATATGTGGGGGATTTTGTCTGGTTTTTATGGTAGTAGGGGAAGGGAGTTATCCGTTCGTTTTTCTTTTGTAATCCGTACTGTAGTTTCTTATTAATGAAATAAATAATTTTCTGATCATCCAGCTATGCCTTTCGATGAATTTTGTATTTTGAATTATCTATACCAATCGCTAAGGCATACATAATCCATTTGTTTAAGTAGATGTTTAGAATGAACTGTCATTCTCTGGGGTAAGAAAAGAATGGTATTTTGTGAAAAAGAAGGGGTCGTGCTCATGTGAGGAGTATGAGCTGCCTACGTACCTCTGGGGTTTTTGAAAAAGTTCTTATCTGTTTGAAAATAGTTTTTGCTGAGGATCAGGTCCACGTAGTTCTGGGTAGAGGGAAATGGAGAGAGTTTTTTTTTAGAATAGAAGGGGGATGAGAAGAGTCGTAGCGCGCCGAGATTTTGGACTAGGGGTAGAACTTCTTGAGACGGTCCAGATTGACTGGACGAGCCATCTCTTCCCCATCCAGGTCAGTGAGCATAGCGGCACCACCGGATAAGATTTTATTCACAATGTACGGGCCGCTCCAATTGGGTTTTAACTTTCCTCTGGGGTCCCAGATGGGTTCGATTATCTCTTTGAGGGCTAAATCCCCCTCTCGGACACCGCAGTCCTTGACTCTCTTATTGAATGATCACGCTATTCGGCGATGGTATCCTTGTATGTGGTAAAGAGATTTTAATCTCCGTTCATCTAGGAGGGTCAGCTCATCAAGACGGCCTTGACACCAGTCTTCTTCACTAACCTTGCTTTCGAGTATGACACGTAACGAGGGTATTTCCAGCTCCATAGTTAGGACTGCCTCCATGCCGTAACCCAGGGAGTAAGGTGTAGCCCTAGTAGAGGTTCTAATTGAGGTTCGATAGCCCCAGAGGGGGTAGGGGATCCGGTCGGCCCAATCCCTACAACTTTCGGTCATCTTGCTGATGATGGCTTTGAGGTTTTTATTTGTGGCCTCAACTGAACCATTGGTCCGAGGTCGGTAGGGAGAAGATTTGTGTCTCTGAATCCCATATTCGCTGACTATTTCTGTGACTTCTGCCTCAAAGTGCAAACCATTATTCGACACTAGCTCGTGCGGGACCCCATATCGGCTGATGATATTCTTCTTGATGAATTTGGCCACCTTCTTGGCGTTTAATACTGCGTATGAATCAGCTTCGACCCATTTGGTGAAGTAATCGATGGCAACCAGGATGGACTCATGCCCGTTTGACGCTTTTGGTGTAACCTTCCCTATGATGTCGATACCCCAGGTAGAGAACGGCCAGGGAGAAGTCATGTTGTATAATTCCCGCGGAGGTAGATGTTGGAGATTGGAGAACTATTGGAATTTAGGGCACCTCCGAACATAGGTGGTGCAATCCTCGGCCATAGTGGTCCAGTAGTAGCCTTGTCGGATGATCTTTTTGGCAAGCATGTGACCATTCATGTCAGGTCCGCATTCCCTGCTGTGGATTTTCTGCGTTATCTTTTCAATGTCAGCCCCTGCAATACAGTGCAAATGAGTTCCATCAAAATTCCTCTTGAGTAGTGCTTTATGGCAGATGATGTATTGAGTGGCCAACCTTCAGAGGGTAGCTCGATCATTCTTGTTGGAACCCTCAGGATACCTACCATGTTTTAGGAGGCACCAAATATCATAGTACCAGCAATCGGCTAGTTCGGGATCTTCAGTGGAGACAAGCTCAATATGCTATCAATGGGTCGGTCTGTCTTATTTTTGAACTAGTAAGGGGGTCATTATTATTCCCTAGGGCATGTCGACCATGGAAGCCAAAGTAGCGAGAGCATCAGCTAGGTTGTTCTTTGCTCGGGGTAGGTAAGGGAAGGTGATATCTTGGAATTAAGAGGCCAACTCTTCTAATTGGGCATGAAAGGGTTGAAGCTTTTCGTCCTTGACCTTCCACTTTCTGAGCACTTGACCGATGATAAGGACAGAATCCCCGTATACATCATGGTATTGAATACTTTTCTCGAGAGCGACATGGAGGCCCACTGTGCATGCTTCGTATTCTGTCATGTTGTTGGTACAAGGGAAATCCAATTTAATGGCGATGGGAGTGTGGGAGTCATCTGGGGCGACCAGAAGTATCCCAATGCCATATCCCTTTTTGTTGGCAGCGCCGTCGAAGAACATTTTCCATCGGGGGCAGTCTTGAGTGGTGCAGAGGATGTTTTCATCTGGGAATTCGTAGATCCAGACATCTGCTTCTTCTATAGGGTAGTCAGCGAGGTAGTCAGAGATGTCTCTTCCTTTAACGGCTTTCTGTGTGACGTACACGATATCAAACTCGGTTAGGAGCATCAACTATCGGGCCATTCAGTTGGACAAGGCGGGTTTTTCGAGCAGGTATTTGATGGGATCCATTCGGGATACTAGTTTAATAGGGAAGGAGAGCATGTAATGTCGCAACTTTTGGGTGACCCAGTGATCGTGTGGAAAACCGAGCGTCCGTGTAAATACGCTAATCATTGTTATCGGCTTCCAACCATAATACAAAAACCTAAACTTTAACTACACTCTTGTGGAGTATAGTGGCGAGTCTGGGGATCGAATCCACAGGGAATGTTTGATAGATTTTAATTGATTTATTACTTCAAAAAATAAAGTGTAAAAGATGATGATTGAGTGAGAAAGGAAAAAGGGAAAAATAAAGAAGTTAACTAAAACTAATTGGAAAAATTAAGGTAGAGACACAATCCCCCAACCCTAGAGTATTGATGGTATAAAACTAATCATTAATTTAACTGATTAATTTGACCCGAAATTTAGTACTCCCAAGCATTACGTATACGAGGTTCAAGCCCGCGTCATACTTAATCTGAGGATGAGTAAATCAGTATCGCGATAGTAGCACTCGAATTGCATTCTAAATCATCACGAGTACCCAGAGGCAAACGAGATATAAAGATCTACAATTGTTGTATAACTACGCAATACGATCATAATCAATCATTAAATTCAGAGGACTAATATTATACACATGCAATTACACATCAGGTTGGGTTCATGTATCCCAACCTTTAAAAACCTAGCCTAACATGGTAAATAATAATAAAAGTGCTAGAAATAAAAATTACCACGATTGAAGAACAAGAACATGCAAGAAGAAATCAAAGATTGAAGAAAAACTGGAAAAGCCCTTGAATTAATGGTGCAAAATATGTGAATCTTTCTCCTAGATGTTCCTACTTGTTTCTCCTTCATCTTCTCTATCAAAAACTGAGTAAAACTACTCCTAATGGCTTCTCCTCAGTTGTTACCTCCGTTCCCTACAATTTTTGAGAAGTTAAAACCTAATAGGAGACTTGGGAACCAATCAGCATAAAAGACAAAATTCGCGTATCAGGTACCCCGAACCGGTTCGGGTGTACCTGCGAACCGGTTCGCCCCCCCCCCCAAACCGGTTCGGCCTGGGGTTCGCGAATGTATGCTGGCCTGGAGTTCAACACTTCAGATTTTTCTACTTTTCTCTTCTTTTCTTGGATTTTTCTTCAACTTCAACTGAGCATAACTTTTCAACCGTAGCTCGGATTTGGGTGCTGTTTCTTCCAGTGTCCTCGTTGTTCCGATCTCTTCAACTTTCCAGTTGACTTCTCCTTTCGGATCTAGCTGCAAAATTACCAATTTGCCCTTGAACTTGCCTACTTAGCTTTTCTAGCATTGTCTTGCTTCCTCCTTTGCACTGCTTGCATAATTAACCTGTAAAATCAATAGGAGAAGCACAAAACACGAAATACTCGCCACGAAGGTTAGTAGCATAAATGTGAAGAAAATCCATATATGTTACATCACTCGGGTTCACAAATGTACTGAAATTAGGGGGATAAATATACAATATTTATGCCCAATCACCCAGACAAGTGCGACACATGCATTTTCCAAAGCAGTGTAGTTAACCTCGTATTCGGACAACTTGAAACTGGCATAATAGATGGATCTTTCTTTACGGGAGTCCATGAGGTACTGGGCTAGCAAAGCCCCGGCTGCAGTGTCTGTTATGGTTAGGTATAAGAGCAAAGGGAGACCAGGCTGTGGTGGCATGAGAACTGGAGGTTGGGTTAGGTATTGTTTGATTTGATCAAAAGCTTCTTGGAAGGCCTCATTCCAAACCTTGGTTGAATCCTTTCGAAGGAGCTTAAAGATTGGTTCACAGATGGAGGTTAGCTGGCTGATGAACCGGCTGATATATTGTAATTTCCCAAGGAAACCTCGGACTTCTTTCTCTGTTCGTGGAGGTGGCATCTCAAGTATGGCCCTCATCTTGGCGGGATCTGCTTCTACCCCCTTCTCACTGACCATGAATCCTAAGAGTTTTCCCTTCGTAACGCCGAAGATGCACTTTTGTGGATTAAGTCTCATCTGATACTACCGCACTCGTTCGAAGAACTTCCGGAGAGCGAGAACATGACCTTCTCTAGTTTTGGACTTGATAATCATATCATCCACGTAAACCTCGACCTCTTTATGGATCAGATCGTGCAGGATGGTTGTGGCAGCCCTTTGGTAGGTAGCCCCGGCATTCTTGAGACCGAATGGCATAACGGTGTAGCAAAAGGTTCCCCATGGGGTGATAAATGCAGTTTTCTCTTGATGGTCGGGATGCATCTTAATTTGGCCGTATTCGGCAAATCCGTCGACAAATGACTTAAGAGCATGATTGGCTGTGTTGTCCACGATCATGTCGATGTTGGGTAGTGGATAATCATCCTTCGGAGAAGCTTTATTTAAATCTCGGTAATCTACACACATTCGAACCTTTCCTCTTGATTTTGGTACAGGTACAATATTGGCCAGCCACGTGGGATATTTGATTACTCGAATGAAACCCACGTTCAACTGTTTGATCACCTCTTCTTTGACCTTAAGCGACCATTCGGTGCGGAGCTTTCTCAACTTTTATTTAACTGGCTTGGCATTTGGGAGAATGGGGATCTTGTGCTGAGCTATTTCGGGATCAATACCGGGCATGTTGTCATAGGACCATGCGAAGACATCCATGAACTCCCTTAGAAATTCTTCGAGTTGTGCACGCTTATGCTCATCAAGGGTGGCCCCTATCCTAATCTCGCGCAGTTGGCTACTAGAACAGAGATTAATAACGAAAGTCTCTTCTTCATTAACTTGAACGCGGTTATGTTGTTTATTATTAACCTTATTTAGATTAGTTAAGAATTGTTCATTTGTAAAATCATCATCATCAAAAGTTTGATTAAAATCCATACAATTAATGTAAGGCACAACAAGATACTCAAAATCTTCGTTTATTTCATTGATAGGAAAAATAACATTGAGAACCTCGTCAAACGAGGTCTCGATTACATTTGAGCAAGGATGGACAACAGTAGATAAAACAGGGTAAACATTAGAGTTGAGGGAGATTTCAAGAAGTAGAACTAGCGCAGCACGCCAGTTGAGGAGAGGTGTATCAGCAGCTTTAATCAAACGGGATGGGTCCCTTGATGTAGTGCCTGAATGAACCATGCAGAGTGTCAGCCCCAGTGTCTGCAGGTTGAAGGAATCTTCGGAGTCACTTTCCTCAGTTTCTTCAGTATCTTTGATAAGTGGTGGCACCTGGTATTAGTAACTTTTGGGCCCATGGGTAGCTATCTTCGAAGAAGATCTCCATTCCAGGCTTCATCTTCTTATCTGTATGGTCATACCACGGTTCTGGAAAACCACAAAAGGGGAAATACTTGCCTTCCTTGATGAATCGTCCATTTAAAGAATCTCCCGAGATAGTTCGGATGAATTCTAACCCTCTCTTTGATCGAGTCTGGCGGATCATTCTGAGCTCTGGTTTTGATGGTTGATATCCCAAGCCGCAAGGAGGGAAAGCTTTCTTCAGTTCGATGGGATCAAGTATCCCCTACTGCCTTTGTCCCAGCCCCAGTCCGGGCATGAAGTGCATGTTTCTGAACATCTGAATCACATTGACATTTCCATGAGGGTCATATTCTGGACAAACCCTTTCTTTTAAACCGTCCCCTGCCGGGAGTAGGGATGGTTCAACTCAGAAACCTGATAGGAGCATATCATTTGACCCGTGCTATATCTCAAGAATTGGACTGCTGGTGCTTGCAGCCTCGGCGTTACCGTCGTCACCCAAGGTGGTGATGACTCGCCCATCGGCGAAGAACTTCAGTTTCTGATGGAATGAGGAAGAGACACCCTTTATACTGTGGAGCCAGGGTCGTCCGAGCAACAGGTTAAAACAGGCCGGGATATCGATGACTTGGAATTCGACGACAGGGTTTATAGGTCCAACCCCTATTACAAGTTTTATGGATCCCATCACCTCACGACGGGTATTATCATAGGCACGCACGACAACGGATGTTGGAGCGAGGTCACTTTCTTTCAGACCTAAACATTTGAAGGTTCTCAGCGGGTAGACATTCAAAGCGGATCTGTTGTCAATGAGAGATAGTGGTACAACCTTCCCCATAACTTCGATGGAGATGTTGAGTGCATGATTGTGATTTGGCCCAATTTTTGGGATTTCTTCTTCAGAAAAGGACAGCATTCGGGTAGAGGTCAAGGATCTGACCAAGTTCACCGCTTCTTCTGGTGTGGTAGAGGGAGGAACTATGGGTCCAGTGAGCAATTTGATCAAATCATTTCTGTGTAGCTAGGAAGACATGAAAAGCCCCCATAGAGTGATGTTATCTTGAGTTTTCTTCAATTGATCGAGGATCTTGCTCTCCTCGAGGGTCATTTCTAGCATAGGAAGGTTTTCAATGTCCTTATCCTTATCATTGGTTGGTAGTGAGTTTAGAATTTGGTAATGTCTCCCAGATCTGGTCATGTGATTTACTGAAGAAGGAAAAAACTTAAATCCAGTTTCCTCATCAATCTCAGGTTGTTCTACCACCTTATCAATTTCTCCGAGGAGTTCCTCAAATGATATCATCCCACATAAGTCAGCTATTGGGCCATTTCCTCCTGAAGCTTGTTCTTCATTTGAAACTTCGAATTCTTCTCCCCATCCGATGGAAATAATTCTATTTTCCCTTGTGAAGTCAATGCATTCCATAACTCCAACGGCTTCTTCATATAGGTCTTCCCATTCTGTGGAGATGTGTAAGGCTGAAGGGACCAGGTGCCCTTACAGCTTCAAAGCGTCAAGTAACTCGGTGATACTGCAAATATTGTTGGTTTGCCTGAATGCTTCTGTCATGATCCGGATAACATCATCTAATTAGATTTCGTCGGTTGGTACCATCCACCTATCTGATTCTCGGGCCCATTTTCGTGCTTCCAAAAACAACGTACTGAACCTCTGGCAGTCGATAATCATCTGTGAGGGAAATTTCAGCCCGAACTCTAGGAGTTGGTTTAACACCTCTGACGATTCCATGCCTCCACTTTCATAACAGGTCTGGACAGTGATGCACGCTCTGGTAAGGAGTGGCAGCGCCTGATCAGCGAGGCTAGTAGGGTGTAGGAGGAAATATGGGCAAAGTTGAAGGGGTTTAGAAGGGTATAAGGGTGTGATTTGAGTTGATGGATCGAAATCTGAGTTTCCTTCCAAGAAGATGGCTTTGGTGTGATTTGGGAGTGGGTTGTGAGTAGTGTTTAGTTTAGGATTAGCTGGTGGGGCGATGGTACCCTGGTCAATGAGATCTTGGATTATGTTTCGAAGGTGGAAGCATTAGTCGGTGGTATGGCCAGCTGTTTGGTGAAAGGCGTAATGAGCACCAGTCTTGAAATTTTCGGGAAGTGGATTGGGTAATGGACATGGATCTAGGGGCTTTATAAGGTTTCGGCTTAACAGGGCTTGGTAAACTTTGGAGAGGGGAGCACGGAGCTCAGTGTATTCCCTTCGGACGGTAGCAGGATGGCTTTTCGGTGCCCATGATGTGGTGGGTTGAGAGATGTTGTTGATGGTTGAGACTGCGACACTAACAGGCTTGTCATATTTTCTAGGGGTGAACTGTCCGGACACCTTCTTTGGTTCAACTTTTATTTTGGCAAGACCCTCTTCGATTTCTACTCCTGCTTCTCTGAGAGCTCGAAAATGGGGGTAGTACTGTCCTCCCAGCTACGGATTCTGAATTCCTCAAGAGATAAAAACCATCGGAGAGCACTGTCTTTTAAAGTTTGATGAAACAATTGGGCCATCAATTCTTTCTAAGCCCCTAGTAGAGTCATGGAAAGATGATAACTGCGAAGATGAACAATCGGGGGACCACTCCCTCCAAATTTCTCGATATTTGGCATTTTGAACTTCTCGGGTAACCTTGCTTTAGGATAAGGAGACATATGGGTGTAGTACATGTAATTCCCAGAGATCCTGACTTGGTCAAACTTCTTGGTGAGCATCTTGAGATCCTCTTTGACTTTGTTCAACTCCTCCTCCTTTAGATCAGCAACCAGAGGGAAGTTAGCTATAGGCTGGGCAATATTTGGCATTGGAAGCTAGGCAGGCGGTGACCCATTAGCAGGAGGGGCACGCGGAGCGTGCTGATATTCTTTTGGAACCCAGATAGGCTCGGGTGGACCCATAGCACGAGGGAACACGGCCTCGGGCTCTTGAGGAATAGGACCTTGGTTTCATTGCATTTCTTGGACCTTAGCTTAAGGTTGTCAATCTTGTCCATGAGCTGAGCTAGGACTGTCGGCAGATCTGGTTGTATGACTGGTGCTTGATCCGCATTCTCCATGTAAGATGGATGGATTTCGGACTCGGAAGAAGTAGTAGAGGAACGGATGAAACTCCGAGGTGATTTGCCTGAGGACCTAAGCCAACAGGGAGCCAGGCCAAGGGCGACGGTCAACCTGAGAAGGCGTATAATGAGATTTATTTTTGAGAAAAGGGAAGGAACTATTTTTGGATTTTTGATAAAAAGGGAGAAATGTTTTTTGGATTTTTGATAAGAAAGGGAGAAATGTTTTTTGGATTTTTGATAAGGAAAGGGAGAAATGTTTTTGGAGAAGGAACTCCGCATGATTATTATGATTATTATGTTCTCACTTGTATTTAATTCTCCTAAATGCAATGCCGGACGAGACCTGAGCCTGGAAAAGTGGGGTTTTAATATATTCAAAGCTACGGTTTGGGACTTGTAACCAGGCTCGCGGACAGAGTCCCGTTTTAAAAATGCGCAAAAATTGGGCGAAAGATCGACCCAAAATTTCGACAGAATTTCGGGTCAAAACCGGCAATCTAAAGTGCGTGTCTTAGTTTTGACACCTATATGCGGGTATGCAGTTGGTTGGGTGAATCGGCATGGGTTCCTACCTTTGGCGTGACTTCCACGATATACGTCTTGCTCTTGCGAGCAATCGGTACGTGTGGACAATCCATTTGATATACTTGAGTGTACGTGAATTGCCTCACCATATACCTCGTGAGGACGGTACGTGTGAGGTCGAATTCAATATACTCGGCGTACGTGAACGAATTCCCTGCGATATACCTCCCGTCATGACTTCGGTCAAGCGGTACGATGCGGGGGAATCGTTCGATATACGTCGAAGGTACTTGGCCAATGGAAGGTGAGAGTCATATCGCTTAGGCTAACTGTGACCTGGCGGACCAGCGCCCATCACGAAGTGACCCTCCAGTTACTGGTTAAAATTTGGTCAATATCAATGCTCTTTGGTGATGTCATGTGAATCATGCATGATTCTCTTATTAGTAGCTTATGATGAGAATGCCTTTCTTTGATTATGCCAAACCGGGAACAAAGTACAAGTACCCCAAAAGGTACGCCAAGCATGGATAGGTGATGCGTGCAACATGGGGATATACATGATCCTAGATGTACGTGGTGTGAGGTGTACATGGAGGATTTTCTACAAGTGTGTGAACATAATTATAAGCATGGGATATACATGTGAGAAAGGGGAACATGAAGATATGAGGGGGGAAGCATAAACAAATATAGCATCCATGTAAATATGGTCAAGCCCTCAAAATAAATAAAATTCCCCAGCAGAGTCGCCATTGTGGCCATCCTCGCCGATCCCCCCCACGGAGGGAAGAGGAATCCTTCGGGTCCCGCGCATCCCCTCTCAGGAGAGCACTTCGGCCGGCGTCGATTTTGTGAGGTGTGAAAAATGTAGAGAGATTCAGAGTCGCCAGTCTATTTTACTCAAAACAGACAAAAGAAAAAGAGGAAGCCACCCCGAAGGATGGCATCCAAAGACATACTGGTGCGTACGAAACCAAAATAATTCGAAAAGGGTTCGGAGGCTTAGTTATGAAATGGGAAGGTGTTAGGCACCCATTCCGCCCTTTCGATCTCTCATGGATATTTGCTATTTTCCTTTTTGTTTCCCAACTGTGAGATGTGTGCATGTGTATGTATATAGAATGGAGGTAGGAATCCTCGACTTGTACCATGGAAAAGATAAAGTGAGTCATCCATAGGAAGATTATAAAAGTAATATTAGAAAAATAAGATTTACGCGGTTACCCTTACGTTGATTGCTATAAAGGAACGATAACGCATATGGAGTAATGTCTCACTAAGACTAAGGATATATATAATATAAGAAAAATGGATTTAGAGAAAATAGGAAATGAGAGAAAAAGTGAGAGAAAGGACTCGAGTCTCGGGTTTTACCCCGAGACGCCTACGTAGCCTATAAAGGCATCAAAGTCCTCGTAGTTCGCATACAAAGCAAAGGGGTGGGGTTTATACCATAAATCCAAATGTGGGATCTCTTATTTGTAAGTGTGTGTGTGTGTGTGTGTGTGTAGAAAATGTGTTTTAGTTGTGAGAAAAATGTGGAAAAAGTGTGAGAATCCCTACTTGGAATTTATGAGCAAAACCTCTTTTTCTTGTTTTGGGATTTTTATATATATGAAAATAAGAGATGTGCAATAATACTAAATAAAAATTATATTAGGATGTGTGAGATGAGATTATAAAAGTGCTAAGTAAGAAAACAAGTTATTGGGAATTCAAGAGAATTTAAGAGAGAGAGTTTGAGAAAGTTGGACCTTCTTGAAGATCTTGAGCTTGATCTTGAATGTTGGAGAGCAGTCCTTGAGCTTGGATGATGATGGATAGTGGTTAATTCACCAAGTTTGATGAAAAGGATGATGAAAAGTGAAGGTGAAAGAAGGATTTGGAAGTTGAAATCACGCTGCATTCGAGAGAGGTTTCTGGGATTCGTTCAGAGAGATTTCTATCAGATCTGGGCTCTTCCTGAAAATGAGGCCAAGGCCTCCTTTTATAACCCCAGGGGACTTTCAATCAGCCCTATCATGGCACTGCCTATCGGCAGGTGCCGGTAGGCAGGATCTGGGACCTCCCATTTGGCAGTGCGCCTCAAGATTTTTCAGAAAATTGGTCGTCGAGGGCAAATCGTTGGTCAGAATCACACACGGGGCATACCGTTTGAAAGTTATTTTAGAGATCTTCGAAAGTCCTTTGGACCGCTACCGAGTTCGGGAGTTGACTTTGTGTCAAATGTGGCTCGAAAGCGTTTATCGGTCCATTGGACAGGGAATCGCACGGACGCAAACGGCGCGTTCGTCCGCATGGTAAGTCCGAATCACGCATGGGTCATACCGTTGGAAAGTTTAGGAGATGTACTTCGACATTCCAAAGAGTTTGACCCGATTTAGAGAGTTGACTTTGGTCAACCGGGCCCGAAAAATGCTCGGTGACTTCCCGGAGTCAAACGGATCGTTCATCCGCATGAAAGTCAGAATTACGCACGGGACGGACCGTTGGAAATGGTATTCAGTGCCCTTCAAAGATTCATTCAGCCTCGATCAAGATGAAGAGTTGACATAGGTCAAATAGAGCTCGGGAGAGCCCGGTGGCCTCTAGGTCAGTTTTCGAACGCAAATGGCGTATTCGTCCGCATGGTAAGTCGGAATTGCGCACGGGGTGGACCGTTGGAAAGGGTATTCAGTGCCCTTCAAAGATTCATTAAGTCTTGATCGAGACAAGGAGTTTGACTTTTGGGTCAAACTGAGCCAAGGGGGTGCCCGATGGCTTCCAAGTCAGTACTCGGGATGTGACCTGGGTTTATAGTGATGAAGGGAGGTACTAGGGACCTAAAGAGAGTTAAAGGGTAACAGAATGGGGTGTCTATAGTACTGTACGTCCTATAGACTATGTTAGCATTGTGAGAAGTCGTGTGAAGGCTTCAACCCAAAATCTTTAAAGAAAATTTATTCAATTAACATTGACCTAACTATCCCTTGGATAATTCAATTCTTCCTTTTTACTATTCCATTTCATTGACGCGTCTTAGGAGACAAAAACTCATGGTGTAATCCAACTTCACTACAACACTCTGGTTTACTTGTTCTTTTAAATTACCTTTTATGATCACTACGAATTCTAGAAATAGTGCTTACTTTTTCATTTTGAAGTTATTTGCAGTTGGAAATAAATAAGTCCTTAGATTTAGACTTACTGCATAAAAATCCTACATAAATTTAAAGAAGTCATCTACAACCACAAGGACACAATGTATGACACATATGATCTTTGTATGCATTAGAACCATAAGGTATATGTTTTAAAGTTCTAGACTACGCAAGGTAGTGACATCATTCAACTTATTTTGTGGGTTGCAAATTTTTTTTCCAATTTGACAAGTACCACACACATGAGAAGAAGACTTCAGAGTAGGTAAATCATGAACATGTTTAGTCATAACAAGTCCGCTAGGATCTCTATAGTTCATGTCACCTAACCTCTTATGCCAAATATTAGCCACATCTTCCTTTACACTATTTCAAACAACATTCAGAGAGATCTTAATTACGTAACAAATCTTCATGATTCTAGTGTACTTAAAAATGAATTTACCCTTAGAATCAAGGACTTGACATTACTTATGGGTAAAAATCATGTTGTGACAATCATTGTGCATCTGACTTATACTAAGAAAGTTAACCTTCAAGATGTTACCTAAAAGAATATTATCTAGTCTAGGAAAACCATCAATCTCTATCGTTCCATTTCCTATGATGTTATATTCATTCCTATTTCCTACACTGACCGAACCAGATTCTTAATGAGTTTAAAAAACAAGACATTGTTTTGGGTCATATGTCTAAAGCGTCCACTATTAAAATACCATTATGAGTCATGTTGGGCAACAAAGGTCATGTTAATAAAGTCAATTTATATATACACTGGCTTAATTCCATTTGAATAAAATCATTTGAGTCACATATTGGGACTTGAGTTTTATTTATCCTTCAAGCCTATGATGTGTGATTGAACACCATAGCGGCCAAATTAAAGTGTCTACATAATCATGCCACGTTTACTTTTCAAAGTCCATGGGTCTCCAATGGTATGGATGCATATTACTTTTTATTCTTAGATTTCAGTTTGGTGTTTATTTCAAAATATTTGAAAATATTATTATAAAAAGGATTTTAAAAAGATTTTTTTTACTTTGCAAAGTCATTTGAACGAACCTGCCATTGTCGTTCAAATGATTTCCTTAATATCATTCGAACCATATGCTTTTAACAAGAAACTTGTTTTCATTCAAACGAGTATTAAACGAGGATTGAACAAGATTTTTATGTTTGTAGTGGAATATCATTCGAATATCTTTCCAATCTTGTTCAAACGAGTGTGTATATCTCATTTGAACAATTTTTTTAGTTCAAGTGAGATTACATAATTCCTTTGAACGGCCCAAATGTTTTTGTTCAAACGAGTTTCCTAAAAAATTATGTAACCTCATTTTTTGTGTTTTTTATATAAAGGAGCGTTAACATCAGTTTTATTTTCTTATGGATTTCAAAATCAATTCCATAAGAGAAATAAAAATCCTCCAAACCCTAATTTCACCTAACTAGTTTTGAGATCCAAATTAAATTAAATATGCTAATTTGAGAGCTCCGTTTTGTGCACCAAAGCGACATATTTATAGAGTAAATTTTGTGTGGTGGATTACGTGCTTGTTTGCTGTTTACATATGGTGGACTTTGTGTGTGTAGCATTTTGAAGTGATGGACTCCGTGTTCAATCCCTTGTTGGTTTGTTGATCCACTATTAATGGATACCGAGGCATGTGAGGAGCACACATTATGGCAGTGCATAGGTGGACTCTAACATGTCGTTATGAAGAAGGTAGAAGAAAGAAATATGAATCAAGTGTTGAAGGAGTCAAGTTAGTTGTGTAAGTCACCTGTCGTTGCTGTATCATTCCAAATCACAGTGAATTGGCATGGCTGGGTTGTCTGTGATTTTTTCCATTGGGGATTTTTCTTGTACATTAGCATGTTGTGTGATTGATTTGTTTTACTCTTGCTATATTCACTTAGATGAATGTTTAGCCAAGATAAAATGTATTAAGTTTTTTTTATCATAACCTTTATTTTAATTTGGAAGGTTTAATTAGGTTAATTATTTAATTAAATTTGAAGAAAATTAAAAATTAGTGCGTGTTTGTATTTTAGTATGAACCCTTAGCGCATTAGAACTTTCAAATTGGTATCAGAGTATGTGTATATAAGTTGTTTAGCATGAATCCTGGAGGTTTTTATATTGAGGCTTAGTCGTTTTATGGGACACTTTTGTTTGATGAGTTTAATTATGCTTATTGGAAGGCACTAATGAAATTTGCACTAAAAGCCATTAATGTATAGGTATGGTTAGCTGTGGAAAGGGGGTGGACACTAGTCACAACACTTGTAAGTGAACTTAGAATCCCTAAAACTATTGAGAATTAAGGAAAGGATGAACACAACATGTGTAATTATAACTCTCGTTGTCTAAACGCTTTGTTTTTGCATTTATACCAGAGGCGTTTTGCCACATTATGACGAGTGAAACGTCTAAATGGGCTTGGAATATTCTTAAACTCACCCATGAGGGTACTAATTCTATTAAAGTTGTAAGCTTCAAAATCTAACCACTCAGTTTGAGACAATTAGGATGGATGATTGTGAAATATTTGATGAGTTTTACGCTAGGCTTTCACATAACTTTTTAACTCATTTTTTAACTTGGGGGAGAGAGAATACTCGACACCAAGGTTGTGAAGAAATTATTAAGATCCATATCTAAAAAATTTAATCCCGAATTCAACTATTTTGGATTCATTGGGAACTGTTTGCTTTAGAAACTCCAGGAGCTTTTGAGTGACCTTCAAACCTATGAACTTGACATGTTTTCTTTCAAAAGGATAAAGAAAGATAAGGGCATTATTTTGAAATCCCAAAAGATGAAACACATGATTCTGAGTATGAATTCGACATCGATTTCGATGATATGACCATGTTTGCTAAGAATTTTTGAAAATTTCTCATGTTTGATAAATAGAACTCAAAAGTTAATGGAAAGAAATTTGAGCATAACAAGTTTAACAAGACTGTAAAATTCCATACGAAATGTAATGATAATTTTAAAAGGGATAAATTTGATAGATACTTTAGGTGTAAGGGTTATGGAAATTCGACTACAGAGTGTCCCACTAAGCTAAGGAATGAAAGTAAGAAGCCGAGGGCATATAATGCTTCCCGTAGCAATAGTGAAATGGAAGAGGAACTTGATTCCCATGTTGAGAGTAACTACACCACTATCATGGCCAATCATGCGATATTAAATGAAAAGTCTTACGATGAAGATAATTTTGTGCATAATAATTCTGAGCCAAGTTATGTGAATGCTAAGTGATTGGTGATGAAGAAGAATAGGAGGAGGATGAGTAAAGTGAGCTTTTGGTTTCCTTTCGTGAGTTACACAGAGCCATTAAAGTTGAAAAAGGCCAACTTAAAGTTAGAAGATAAGTTAAAAGAATGTTCCATACCTAATGATGATTCAAACTTGGTTGAGGATTTGAGGGTACGTCAGAAGACTCTTAGGGAGAATCTTACACTTGTTGAGGGGGGGAGAGAGATAACCTTCCTGGATTGATAGAGAATTTGAAGAAGAAGAAGAAGAAGAAGTCCCCAATGTTTGATAAGTCTAGTCTTTTGGTTAAGTCTAGGATTGAGGTGTTAGAAGAAATATTGAGAGAACTGAGTTGTGTTAAATTTGATTTGGAATATAGGTTGAGAAGTTAGATAAGATCTTAGTAACTGTCCAAATTAAAAATAATAATTTTAGAATGTTCTTCAATGATCCCGTTGCTTCCGCTACTAAAGCCAAGAACTGCATTTTGAGAAGGTCAATTATTTCTAGGGATGTTAGAAAAGGTCATCTTAAGGTTAACATTTCTCGTGTCTACACTTACACAAATTATGGTAGGAAAAGTTACCATAATGAGTTTTATTACGATCTTAGAATATGTCTTAAGAAGTCTAGTGTCACCAAGGTTCCCCAACCTTAGATTGTCACGTTACATATATGCTATTTAGGAAATTGGATTTTGAAACACTTAATGTTAGACTTGTTGATTCTCTCGTGCTTGAACATGATTCTTCTCATAATAAATCTAATGGTTGATTGTATTGGCATATTTTCATACACCAACTTTTGTGCTTCATGTTATATGATAATTCTAGTTATATGACGTTTGAGTCTTTTGTATTTTGATCTTCCTTTTATTAGTTCTTAATAAGAAATATAAAAAAAAAATTGTTTGTCTTTTGAGTCATTTATAAAATATGTCTAAAAATATAAATAAGATTTTGTTTTGTTTGTGTCGTTCAATTTTGTACATTTTGTGTGGCATATCAGTGCATTTTAATTCCATTCGTTCTATGTTTCCATGTGGTTAGAACATTTTATTATTGGTTTATAATGCTTATCATTGTTCTTAGTCATGCTTGCATGTAGTTGTTTGACTTTGATTTTCTTAATGGAATCACTTTGCAAATGCCTCCACACATGCTTTGCACGAGCTCTTTTGGATTATAACTACTTATGATGCATAAGCTGAGTGAGGTGTTCTTCTATTAATATTGTCAGTTACTTATATATTTTTATTGGAAAATTTGTGCATATATAAACTATTGCCCGTGAGTTTATTTTATTTGAAAAATATGAGGGTGCAATGGGAAAGAGCTACGAAGGGAGTAAATATCCTTTAAGTTAAAGGCTACTATTGGCAAGATCTTCAAAGAAAAGAAAGGAAAAGCAAAAGAAAATTTTCCAAGGCCATGTTTTTAGAAATTGATGCTTCAAAATTGATATCTTTAAAAAAAGAAAAAAATGGTACCTGCTTATTTTTTTACGGTGTTAAGTTGAAGATCAATGGTTTTTCTCAATGAGTACTTGTTAATCTAATTGTTGTTCACTATTGATTAGAGAATCATCAAGATTTGTAGGCAAATGTTCATTAAGTATGTTTTTCCTCTATGAGTTCATTATTTGTCACTTGAGACTTAACCAAAGTTTGATAAATATTTGTGGTCAAATAGAAGTCACTGGACATATATTTAGTGATTAGGTCATATTTGTTTGTTTGCAGTTCATGCCTCTTCACTTCGTATCACATTTTTATTTAGACACATTAATGTTATAAGAGTGTAGAAATCTTATGTGTTTTGTCCCCTTTTGTGGTTTATATATATATTTGTGTGTGTGTGTGTGTGTGTGTGTTTTAGTCTTTAGGTTTCCATTTAATCCATGTTTACCACATACTTCATCTTAGATTCAAATTGGAATTATTTATGATCATATTGGTATCTTTTGTTGCATGTTTACATTAGTATCTTATGCTTCAATTTCTACATCCAAATTGTTATCATTTGTTCATCGTTTGGATTATTTGTGCTTGTGTAGTCGAATGCTTTGTTGTTGTATCTCACTTTCCATCATAGCATGATATACTTGTTTTCCTTTATTTTTACATGTGTCACATTTGGGGGAAAAGTTATTTATATTGTTCACCTTATTCATTCTCTATTCCTGAATAAAAATGGGGTAAAATGGTATCTAACTTGTAAGGACACAAATTTTCAATTGAGACCATATGTAGTTTTGGCTCAATTCTAGACAAAATCATTTCAGTCATAGGATAGAGTATTGACTTTCAAGCCTATGACGTTTGGGTTGAAGACATAGCGGCTAAGCTAATTGAAGATATCATTGCCGATTTTAAGTGCCACGTTTCTCGTCATCAACCTTGCATTATTCCAATGTCTCTAAAGGTATGAATGCATTTAAATATATATAAAGACTTGGAATATTTTTTTTGATGTTCTTTTTATAAAAAAAAAATTATTTTATTTTATTTTTCTCAGAAAATCTTTTTAGAACTTTTTATAAAAAGTTTTGGGTTTAAATTTAAATTTTTTGGGATTTTTTGTAAAGCCATTCGAACGAACTGACACCTCATTCGAACGAGTTTGCCAGGTTGTTCAAACAAACTTCTAACGAGTTTTGGCATTACAACTTTTAATTCATGTTCGAAGTTTCGTTGGTAATATCGTTCGTACGTTGTTGTTCGAACGACATTGGAAAGTCATTCGAACGACCCATCGTAAGTTTGTCAGTTTTTGTTTAAAAAAAATTCCCCACTCACTTACTATTCCACTAACTTTCTACCAGATCAAAATAGTGTGGGAACAAAAGTTTTTCTTAAGACTTTTCACATTTTTCCAAGAGCTTTTGAGAGCCAAATTCCTTTCCAAAAGTCTTCCTTTGTTGTTGTTATTTTTAAATACAAAAATCTTTACGCAAAAACTTGTTTACACCTAATGTTTGAGTTTTAAATCCAAGTTCATATATATATATATATATATATATATATATATTTCTTTCTTTCTTGGAGATTGGTTTGACTCCGGTTTTTTCTCTACCCATTAAAGGACATAGTTTGGGTTCCTTATCTACCCAAAAAAGGAGATTGTTTTCGTTGCGGCATACTCATACGGTGAAAAGCACCGTGTATGGGTTGACGGTAGCTGTGCCCCATCGGTGGATTCAGAGACTGCGGTGGACTTTCTATTTATCTACTCGGCGGAGGTTGAAGAGCAAAGGAGCGTCAAGGCTTGAAGGGAGTCGAGTCGAGGAAGTACGAATCTTGTCGTGTCTTTTGTAAAAATACCATACTTAGTGGATTTCTAGGCAGGGTCGTCCGAGATTTTTTCCATTTCGATTTTCCTCATACATCGCGACGCAGTGTGATTGTAATTTATTTTTTCTTGCAAAAATCACTTAGATGCATGCATATGTTAAAAAGATAAAATTTGGTTTAAACCACAATTTGTTTAAATTGGTGCTAAAATTAATTTTCGGTAATCTTAATTTAATTTAATTCAAGTCAGAAAATTAATTTGGCAAAATTGTTGTTTAATTTTTTTGGCCTATATTTAATCATGAATTAATTTTTGTTAGGCTATTTTGGACTAAAGTTGAAGTAACTTGGATTTAAAAGTAAAATTGGAATTAACTTTGTTTTGATTAAGTTGTAATATTTATTGAGTTAATTTTAATTTTGAAGAATTTAAAATTTGAGGAATTTAATTGTTATAATTTGAAAAGAAATTTGATTTGGAATATCATTATGAACCGTCTTTACTTAATAATTTTAATTTTGGGGTATCAGAGCACATATATAGAGAAACTCACCACTATCAATTGGTATTGGAGCGGGAACATTAATTTATTGCATCAATATCCTTTAATTTGTTTTGTATAAAAATGAAAAATTTATCTTTTGCAAAATTTCCTGTTTTTGATGGTTCTTGATATGGAAAATATAGCACCCTGCTGCGGAAAGAGTATGATAGGCATGAGCCGAAGACGTGTTACCACAAGCTTACATATACGAGACGAACCTAGATATCATAGGGTGTGGCCCTACATACTATAGGGTACGGCCCCAACCTTTCCTCTTAGCTGGTCGCATCCCTCTCCATTCATTGCAATAATACAACTATTAGATCTCCTATAAATAGAGGTCCACACCTCGAGAGAAGGGGATCGAGATCGAGACGATCAGATCTTAAACATTCAGAGGATCGAGACCTGACCTGACCTGACGGGGACCAAATTCGAGCTAATTTACTACACTTGAGGAGGCATTTCCAAGCACTCTACACCCATCGGTACAACTTGGGGGCCACTCACCGATATCACGGTCATCTCTTTGGCACTCCCGAAACCATCGCAAACATGTATTCTCTTCTCTCATCTACATTGTACGCCTATTACGGCATTATAAACATGTACTACAATGAACATAATGAGAGTATGGCACCAAAGTGGACGTAGGCTCATTTTAATAATCAAACCACTATCTATCTTGTCTTTATCTCTCTTTACTAGCTCTATCTGCTTATTATGTACTTTACACTCGACTTGCTGGTACGATAATGATAAGTGGACGATTTCTTGTATCAACAATCTAGCGCCGTTTGTGGGAAACTCGATATTTCAATCTTATTTCACTATATTTTGGGTTCTTAAATACATTATTTTATTCATGGGGATCCTTTGGAGCATTATCTCATGCGTGAATTCTGGTTATTGAACTCGT
This sequence comes from Sambucus nigra, assembly GCA_949130495.1. Classification (NCBI taxonomy): domain Eukaryota; kingdom Viridiplantae; phylum Streptophyta; class Magnoliopsida; order Dipsacales; family Adoxaceae; genus Sambucus; species Sambucus nigra. The sequence continues at coordinate 840,691,927 of OX422207.1, read as the reverse complement.
ATTTTGTATACACACCCTCAAATGGGTATCGCATACATTCAAATATGTTTATGGGTCTCTCTTTTTATGACCTTAGATCTATTTTTACGTAACCCGATGATGTTACCTCAGCAAGATAACGCAAAAAAGTGTAAAAGGCAATAGCCTCGCAAAGGTGGGTAACTAGGAATGATATTTATTTTCTCATTTTCTACTTTCTCAGTCTATGATCTAGGCTTTCCCACCGTGATTGTGCCTTATTGTGCACCAAGAGGTTTTTCTATCCGGGATAGACCCTAGTAGGAATGTTATCCACATGTTTTGTGCGAAAAACTCAGTTCTTGGGTTCCAATTCTTGGATTGATCCATTCTGCCCAAGATGGAATGCGACCTAGTAGTTTAACCACTCTTCTTGCTGCAACCCCTATTAGTGAAATTGGTTTACAACAGATTCAAATCATCAAGGAATGGACTCAGGTGACCTCAAGTTCAACCTTGGTGAATTCCACACAAGGGCAGCGATAGTGCACATTTATGCCTTACTGTTCATGGCCTCAGTAGTAAAATAATGCAGCGATGCAAACGCTGCATCCCAATTTTATATTTGGTTAATCCTATATTCTGTGATTACTCACTTATGCTAGTTTTGTCTCAGATTATATATTATTTAAAGACTAACAAAAGCAAAAAATGGAGGGAAAGTCCAGCCAAAGGACATAAATGAAGAATGAGATTGCTCAGCTATACAACCACCTCAATCATCTATAGGATAGTAATGCCTCGGTCCAGACTTAGGTCAACTTCTTGACTCAGAGGGTTCTTATGCTAGAGGCCGAGGCACCCAAAGTTGCAGCCCAATCCATAGTGTCCGCACCAACTGAAGCTGCTCTCCCTGGTGTCGTAGTCCTGGACCAAAAGAGGAAGAGGGTGAATAAGGCAGAAGAAGACTTTGAGGTCTACACCCCTTTGATTTACAGAATTGAAGACATCTTAGTGCTCATCAAGGGAGACAAATTTTTGGAGTGGACGAAGAATATAATATCTCCTCCACACAAAAGGGATTGGGCCAAGTGGTGCAAATTTCATACAGACCATGGCCAAGACACCGATGCATGCCACTCCCTGAAGAACGAGACTGAAAGGCTTGTGAGGCAGGGGATGCAACAGCAATTCCTAAAAAATTCTTAGAGGATGAAGCCTTTACCAAACATGCCACATGCTTAACCCCACCTTAGTCTATATATCTGTTAACTCTGAAGTGTTGTCTTTCCAACACAAGCATTATATTTCCTTACAAACTTAACATATATATATGAATATATGAAATTGGGCTTACTTGGTATTGTCCTAACATAATCGTATATATATATGAAGAACAGATTTAGTCATGTTTTATTTCTTGACTTCCCATTGATAGAAATCTTATGAATGACCTTCGTCTTGGACAGATTTCAAGGGAAAGATGATTAGTTATCTCGAAAGATTATTTATTTCAAGAATGATCCAATGGTTAAAAAATGCCAACCATATTTGCTTACAACGCCACTCATGGGGCAAGGACATATTCTTATATTCATAAGGCCAACCATCCTTCGGTATATGCTACTATCAGCTTTAAGGGTTCAAATTACCCCCACTCATCTTTCGAGATGCGTACATTAGCTTGGGGAGGCTTGAAAATGTCCCGTATATCATCTTAGGGAAGTTTTATAATACCTAGCTCGGGGAGGACTGATAATAACCCAGACGGGACGAAGATTTAATCGTGTACGGATAATCCTATATTTGAAGGGGTCGAAGACTTAATTATCTCCGGATAATCTTATATTTGAAGGGGCCGAAGACTTAATTATCTGCGGATAATCCTATTATGGTGTGAGAAGGATTTATATTATCCATACATTTCTTGGGGAAGATTTATAGTACCTCCCCCGGGGAGGCCTAATAATAACCCAATAAAAGAGGCAAAGAGAAGCTACGAAAGTGGTTTCATGATCAAAGCGACAAAGAGAAGCCACGAAAGTGGTTTTGTGATCAAAGCGACTAAAGGAATCAATAAATCCATGAAAGGCAATTGAAGCGACTGAAGGATGCTGTGACACTGAAAGGTTTTGAAAGGTGCCACGGTCTTATCAATATGGCTGCAGCTAGTATGGAGTCCACACATTCATTTGGAACATGGAGAAGAACAAATGGTGACAAACATATGAATTGCACAACTGTAAAAAAAGAATATGCTCAAATGCTGCGACAGGACTTCAAACCAATTGCATCCTCTGAATTGTAACCAAGATTTCAGCGGTGGATAAGAGCCATAAATATGGAGTGGAAAATTTACTTAGTGAAGGAAAAATACAGCAGGTTTTGAAAAGTCCCGGGCGAAGTACAGCATGCCGTAGTCTATTTGGAGGAACCATTGACAAAGTGATGCCGCGGCCTTATATCCACATTTACAACTATTGAAGTACTTGTGCAAGCTCATTCCAGCAATCAATATTCTAAGTATATAACAAAAATTCATGCAAATATCAGAGCAGACAACAAAGGAATAAGCAAGGAGAAGTTAAGAGACAAATAGATAAAAGGCCACAGCCTTGGCCGCAGCCTCTTCCAACAACTTCCTTGCTCTTTCCGCTATCGTAGCCCTCATCTCATCCATGCAGGCACTATGTTCTTCATCACCAATACTCCAGGACATAACCTGGTCCTTGTCATATGGGAAGTTTTTGGCCACCCTATATTTTAACTCTTGATAGCCATGGATGGATACCTTGTTGTTGGTGAGGAAGAAGTCTCTTAATTTTTTATAGTCTGCCATGACAGCTTCTGTGGCCTATTGGAGGGCTGCGGAGTGTGAATCCTCCATCTGCTTGATGGTCGCGAAGTGATGAGTCTCCTATTGTGTAAATTTTCCTTGGAGCTCCTTTAACTGGAACTCAAGGCCAGAGGCAAGTTTAGTAGACTTCGTAACTTTTGCTTGTTTAATTTCCAAAGAGGCTGCGACTGTTGTCAGTTTTCCCTTTGCATCATCCCTAACCTTGACAGGAACATCAAGGTCCAACTAAGCTTCCTAGAGTGCCGCGGCAGCAGACTTTTTACCTTCCTCAAATAAATAATTCCTGTTATTATCTAAGTCAGTTAGATGGACCCTCTCTGCGGCCTCCTTCAACTTATAAAGGCCTTCATACTTTATCTTCTGAGACACCACAACGTCCGCGACCTAAAAAGAAATTCAAGGTTAGAAACAAAATGAGTTACAAGAAAGTATTAAAAACGCAAATTTGCACTTTCCCTCAACAGGCTGTGTAGAGAATACTCTTCAAGATGCTCATGGTCCTCCTCCACCACGCGGTCCATGTCTATATTTTCAAGAACCATCCTCATCTTGTGAACCGCCCTGGCAGTTGTGTCCCAGGAAGACATAGGATCTGGTCTGTGGAATTGGGGCCGCAGAAGGCCATCAGGAACAACACTAACACAACTTTGTACGTAGAGGTTCCAAGTTGGCGTTAACATCCATTACTATTAGAGGAGGTGGTGAATTTATTGAAGTGTTGGTTTGGGAAGTACCGCGGCCTTACTACGGCTCAGAACCAGAAGGCATTAAGCCCGCCGTGGCTAGATGATTTCCGATGTCATCATCAAATTGGACTTCAGGCCTATCTTGATGAGCAAAATCCTCAACCTAAATTGTGGCCGCGGTAGGAGCTGTTTGGTCTCTCATAGTGGGTCCGACAGGATGCTTGGACTTGGCCCTTTTACTCTTTTTTTGCCTAGCTGCGTCATTAAGAGCAATCGTACCCTCACCCATTTCGGCTAATTGAGCTGCTAGGAGCTTCCTATCTATCTCCTTACCTGAAGAAGAAATTAAACAAAGTTAATATTTGAAGGTTTAAAAGTAATGGTCGCGGCATAAATAAAGTAAGGGATTGATACCTTTTGCAGCCATAACTTTGGGCAGAGATTTGTTGATGAAGTAGCCTCCCTAAAAAATTGAGGCCAAACTCACTAAGGTGCTAAACTATTAGTCGTTAGAACTTACTGTCGCAACCCTTTTTATCCTACTCTCCTGTCACTTAATGGCAAATTGTCAAGAGCTGTATGAAAGTTAAATATTAGTACAAAAGCAAAGGAAAGAATATGGCAAATACAACTTTAAAAAATAGGACACAACCACAATTCAAAGGGCTGCAGCCTTATTTACCTAGCTTGGAGGGGCGTCTCCACTACCGCAGCATCCTGAAGGATTTCTCCCTTTCAATCTCATCTGGGTGGATTTCCCACCGTCCTTTAGAAATATAAAAATACTTGCGCTTCCTTTTTTTTACACCGGTAGGCCTCCCAGTATAAAGGGTTTCATCATTTCTGTAGATGGTATAGTAATAATACCATGCAAATTTCACAGAGTTTTCCTTTGGGCGTTAAAAATAGAAAAACTCCGCGGGAGTTATGTCTCTCCTAAACTTATTCTTCTATAGCACTACAAAGGCAAGAATTTCTCTCCAGACATTGCAATCTAGTTGAGATGGGGCTAACTTTATAGTGTGGATAATTCTCCTAATAGGGACTGAAACAGGTAGCCGCAGTCCATAAATGAAAGCATGGAGGGGAAGCAGACCCCATCATCAGCAAGAGCGGTGTTGTACCTTAGTTCCGCGGTGGGTCCTGACTAGATCAAATTTTTAGGAAACTCAAATACCTCAGAAACTTTATCAACCCATTCCTGAGTCATGATGCTGCGGACATTTAAGGTTTTGGGGGGTCTCTCTATTTTATTTGATGGGCCAGCAGGTGCTTCCCTAGCCTTTGAAGGCCCACCAGCCATGGCATCAATGTCCATAAGGTTTGTGCTTGAGTGGGTTTCCTCTTCCATTGCCTCAGAATTATCTTTCCTACAAGCGGAATCCACAGAGTCAGAATCTAAAGTGATGCAGTTTGGGCAATCTTTGAGCATGTAAGGCCCAAATGCCTTTAAAGGACGCACGGAAAGGAGTTCGGGAGGCGAAACTCCAAAATACGTGTTCCATAAATCCTTCAAAAATTTATTAGGATTCCAACTCATATGGATATAACAATTCCTGAAAAATAGAAAGTTCAATGTTAGGTGCCGCAGCCAGTATGGTCAAAAAAGCCTCTTAGAGGCTGTAGCAGGAACAACATAATAACAAGTTTGGAAGCAAAATAGAAGTATCAACAATTTCATCTAACTACAATAAGTGTAGGGTTTTGGAATCTTAGAGATTACAACAACTGCTATCGCGGCACATTGTTTTGGGGTAGGAGATATAAGGTATCTCCTTATATGCTGCAATCCTTCAGTTCAATGACAAAAGCCGCGTCTACTAACCTAAGAACCCTAAGGGAAAAAAGGATATTTATCATATAAGCATTGACATGATATCGCAGCTAGATATGTTACCTACTGCGGCCAAACTCTTAAACAAGTTAACACTAAAGGTTTCCTAACCTAAAGATTGAAGCCCTAGAATTTAAAAGGTTTTCTCAAGAACATCAAGAACATAATGGTGTGTTATCAATGCTTATACTACTCTAAAGCCTACAAATGTGATCCTACACAAATATATTTCATTGGTCCGTGTTATAAATTGATCCTACAAACTAGGAATTAAAAAAACCCTAAGAATCTAAGCCCAGCCAACAACATTTACTTATTGAATCAACGATGGAATATTAAGGGTTTAATTTTCTAAATTAGAAATGGGTTCTATGCCAAGCAAGATTTTACGACGATTCAGGGAAATCAAGGGATTCAAGAAATCCCATTTAGATTATGGAATCAATAATATGGATTTAAGTGATAATCAGCTTATTACAATAGTTATTTTGCAAGGCATGAGTTCAAATGGATCATTTACCAGTGGAAATTAAAAATAATCAACAAAAAATAGAATTATATAATGAATCACGGAGTATTTGGTTATCAAAATGACCTGGAGGTTGGAAGAAACCGGATGCTCAGCCACCAGACACCACAAGACACCACCTAAGGCTCGTCGAAAAACTCAAGAGATGGAATAACAGAGGTTTGTTCTCAATATGCTCTCAGATAATTGGAAAATGTAATGAAGTCCATGGCCGGATCCATATATATAAGAGGCCACAGGAAGATGTAGCGTTGCGTTCAAATTGCCATGGAAACTTGAGAAGATGACTTGGTTACTCAGTTGTAGCCCTTATCTCTATTTATTGGCACTCAAACTTGGGGGCTTATTGATATTGCAAATATAGCACCCTGCTGCAGAAAGAGTATGATGGGCACGGGCCAAAGATGTGCTACCATAGCCTTAAATATACACCGTGGACTTACATACCATAGGTTGCGGCCTTACATATCATAGGGTGTGGCCCTACATACTATAGGGTACGGCCCCAGCATTTCCTTTTAGTTGTATGCATCTCTCTCTATTCATAGCCACAATATAACTCTTAAATCTCCTATAAATAGAGGTACACACCTCAAGAGAGGGGGATCAAGATCGAGACACATAGAGAGAGATTAGATCTTAGACATTCAGAGGATTGATACCTGACCTAACTTGATGGGGATCAAATCCGAGATCATTTACTACACTCGAGGAGGCATTGCCAAGCAATCTATACCCCTTGGTACAACTTGGGGGCCACTCCTCGAAATCACGGTCATCTCTCTAGCACTCCCGAAACCGTCACAGACATGTATTCTCTTCTCTCATCTACATTGTACACCTATTATGACATTGTAAACCTGTACTACAACGCATACAACGAGAATGTGGCACCAAAGTGGAAGTAGTCTCATTTTAATAGCCGAACCACTCTATATCTTGTCTTTTATCTCTCTTTACTTACTCTATTGGCTTATTATGTATTTTACACTTAACTTACTGGTACAAGAACGACAAGTGGTCGATTTCTCGTATCAACAATTCCCACTTGCTATATCTTATGAGTAAATTCTTTCATGTTTACATACTCTAGCCATGCTTAATGATATATTCTTGTTAGTTGTGTGTTGTGCTTGTCATATTCTACTTTATTCTTCATCATAAAAATTATTGCTAGAATTATGACTGGTTTATATTTTGTATTTTATTCTATGTTGTTTGGCGTTATTGAAAAATATAAAAAGATTTTTTTTGTTTTCCTTTTGAGTTAATTTTTATTTGTGTTTGTTTAAAAATTTTAAAAAACTCAAAAACATTTTTTTTGCCTGTGTGTATTTTAGTTTGACACACTTTATGTAGCATATACTTGTGTTTGAATCCAATATCTTTTTCACTTCCACGTAGCTAGAACTTTTGGTTAAGATTTTCAATCCTTAAAGTGTTCTTTGTCATGCTTGCATGGAGTAGTTGGATTTTGTGTTGCTTAATGGATTCTATTTTACATGCCTCATTTCACACATGCACGAGCTCACTTGAAATTTAACTTCACATGTGTATTTAAGCTAAGTGAGATGTTCTCCTATTAATTTAGTCATCTACATGTAGTTGTGACTATGGAGCATTTGTGCATGTACTAACCGTTTTCCATATTTAAAAATTAAAAAAATGTTTATCCGTTGTTGTTGTTGTTGTTTTTCAATGGAATCGGGCTGCGAAAGACAAAATTCTTTTGCATGAAAATCAACTATTAAATTTTGGCCTAAAAAATTTGGCATTATATTTAAAAAATAGCCAAGGCCTTAATAGTTTAGCTGGTATGTTCATAAAGAAAAAGAAAACGAATATGTATAAGGAAGTTTGGTTGGATATATCAACGGATTTGCACAATGGCAATGTATCCTAATTATGTTATTTTTATCATGACTCGATTTGCTTGTAGAATCATTAAAATTCTAGGCTTGTATGCATTGTGCATGTTTGTTCCATGAGTTCAATTTATATTATCACACGAGGCTATATTTAAGTGTGATAAAGTTTTGCAATCAAATGGAACATTGTGAACATGTTTAGGTGATTGGGTCTATATTTCTTTAGTCTCTAGTCCACGCCCCTTTACTTTCGTATAGCACATGTTTTTAGACAAATTTTTGCCATATGAGTATGGACAGCTTTAAGTATTTTGTGTCTTGTGTGGTGTTTACACCTATGTATATGTGCGTGTGCATTATTGGTATATTTATGTGTGTGTGTGCGTATATATCTATATAATAAAGTAGCAAAGATATGTATGTCACAAGTTGAGTTGATGATGTCATGAGGGTAGAGTAGTAATTGCACCCATTCTCTCCCTTTACCTAATCTTCCAAACCTAGCCGTCACTTTCCAATACATCACTCCCACACTCCCTCTCTCCATTTCTGTCTCTCCCGGATGTGCGATTTTAACCTAGGTAATGACGTTTTTCAAAATATGATTCATACGATGTTATATTTTTTGATTTTGTACATGAAAACCCATTTGGTCCAGATTTAATGTTTGATTTGTGATTATTTTCATCTTCAGATTTTTTTGTGTGTTCATTTTCATTGGCTATTTCAGATTTGAGAGTAGAGAACAATTTCGATTTGGAAAACCCATTTGGTCCCGATTCAATGTTTGATTTATTATTGTTTTCGTCTTCATCTTAGATTTGTTTTCATTTTCATTGGGTATTTCAGATTTGAGAGTAGAGAAGTATTTCGATTTGGTTCAGTTTGTTTTAGATCTGTTTATTTTTAGGACCTAATTATTTTTTCTGTTTTGTTATTAATTTTTCTTTTGCAGGTGACATGATTATACATGAACATCATAAATAGGTATACTCTATCAACCCTGAGTTCTTTTTGGTTTTATAGATTTGAAAATATTGTTTGCGTCCCACAGATAATCTAAAATATGGTTTTCATCTAACCATATATTTAGAATATGTATTTTTTTTCCTTTTAGAGGTTGGATCAATGTTATTTGGTACATTTGAAAATTTGGTATATTTGGTGTTAGATTTGTACATTTTGTATATTTGTACATTTGGTATATTTGAAAATTTGGTATATTTGGTATTAGATTTGGTGTTAGATTTGTACACCCGTCAAGTAGTTTGTAAGTACTCCATGTGTCGTATAAATTGTGTGCCCAATCAACCTTTAATTCCAGTTTCTTTTCTTACACTTTGGAGTATATATGTTTCCAGTTTCTTTTCCTTCCATAAAGTAGAAGTGGTAAAACTGCGTAATAGTGAGACTTCGAATTCAAATTTCGTAATATGAGTTTGCTTAGATATAAGAGATGTTTTGACATAATGTTCATTATTGGTTCCAGGTATTTGACTCAATATCTTCGTGTTTCGATAGAGTTCATTTTTGCTACCAAGTATTTGACAAAATTCCAAAGTGAGAATTCCATTAATTTTGTGAATCTTTGGATTTATATTTGTTGTGAACGAGGTTTTGTTGTACATTTTGTGAATCTTTTCATCTTTTTGTTTTTATTCTTTGTTCGTCATCATTTTGATTTCATTTTGCAGGTAATTTTGTGGGTACTATTCTAATTAGTTGTGTTTTACTATTTTGCAGATTTCACTAATATTGGGTTTCAACAAGCTGGGATATATAACTATGTTGCTGATCTAACAATGTTTGTAGAGGTATACCTACTTTATTTGAGATATGAAATTATAAATTGCATTTAGATTCATTGATAACACTCACTTTTACTATATGTTTTTATGTCCTCTGTTTGTAGGTACTTGCATAAATGCGCAAATGGAGTTATCATATTGGTGGGCATGAAAATTCAAGTCCTTTTGGTGTTTTGGTGGAATTTGTCACTTCTGGTGAAAATTCAAGTCACTTTTGGTGGAATTTGTCTAATACTAGCTCCCAATGAAAGAAGCATAATAGGTGCAGCAGGACGCTTTGATTTAAATTGCCAAGACAAAATTGTTGATCCTGACAATGGCATTTATTTGCCAAATTTGAAGTTTCATTAGAGTTTCAAACAAGATATTGGATGTTGTGATAATATCCCTCTTCTATCACTATTTTTTCTCTGCTTATAACACCATGCGTTAGTTTTTAAGGTCCTAAATTTAATTATATTATGCATGCTAACTAATATAGTTCTTGATTGAAGTTTTGGACTCAGGCAGATACGAAGCATTATATCAAAGCAAGTCGAAGCCAATGAGCAGGTAGTCCTTTTCTTTATCAAATAAGGTTGTTGAGTTCGTATTTGCCTTACTGTTCTGCCTTATGAACCTCTAAATATCTGCTGCCAAGGAACTTAGAAAAAAATTAAAAACAAAGGATAAAAACTCTACATATGTAGAGCTACAAATCAAGCTCAGTCACAAGCAATGACATCGAAATCAAAGAACAATTGGAAGAAATATTTTTTAGCTTATAAACTTAGCATAAATTATTTGATCATTCCACTTGAAGTTTTGATCAGTTTAGCGCTCACAATGACATCGAAAGCAAGGTACAGTTGGATCCACATTCACTGTCTTTAAGCGAAACTGCTGATCTATCAAAGCTTGATGGACCACGGGTATCGGTAATTCTGAGAAGTGGAGCCCACATACTAAGATGAATGTTGCATCCTCACATTCCTTGGAAGGTTCCTTCCTTCAATGTATGCTCTCCGTCTGCTTGATGGCCTCTTAACAGTGTCTGCAGGGCGTTGTTTTGGTGCTCTCTAGGATCGCACTTTTTCCCTTGAAGATTGTATATTGGCCATGTAATTTGGAAAGAAGGGGTACTCATAGGACATTGATTCTGCAAACTCAGGTCGAGAATAATCAAAAGGGACTCTTGATGGATCGTGTTTGGAAATAGCTTAGTATTGTGGGATGCTTTGGGCTGTGCCGATGGAGTAGTCCTCGAAATGTCCACTAGAAGCTCTCGGGCTCTACTCTGTGAGTACTGATGGTGATGGTGAGATCTGTTGAGGTTCCTGTTTTGAGTATGAACAGTGAGTGGAGAATCTGTGATCGGTTTGTCAGTGGTTCGAATTGCTATTCCTTCTCTTTTTTCTTCCATTTGGTTCACTAAGATCCATCTCCACAATCTTTATGTTATCCTCCTTTAGTTCCCCGGTGTTAATGCCGGGTTAGTACATGGAGACTCTCCCCCCCCCCCCCCCTCCCACAGTGGCGGAGCTGCTTGGGTGTTGGGGGAGGCAAGTGCCTACCCAAACATAAAATATATATATTACAGTAGCAGTAGCAGGTCCCTCAATAAGGAGCAGCAGTAGGTCTACTCATTCTTCTATATTATGCTGGTTTTGTCTCGAAGTTGGACACCAATTCAACGGCTAGGTACGGAATTCTGATATGCATTCAATTCTGCATACAATTCTGCATATAGTTATGCGTACAAATTATGCATACAGTCCAATCGATTAAGGTATTCTCTATAAATCAATTTTGGATTAGTTCGTATGTCAGTGTTACCATAAATGGAAACTTCTATGTACTATCTAATTTGCATCAATTTAAAATAGTATTTATTTGACACAAACATGTATTCGCAGGATATAAATTTGGTAGTTTGATGTACTTATGCATCCTGATGTTTGATTAATTTAGTAGGATATAAATTTAGTAGTATGATGTACTTATTTAGTAGTATGATGGAAACTCTGAATAATATTACTCTGTGAAGTTCCTGCCATGGTTACGAATGAGAATTGTGCATATATATATGGCAGCTGCGGAAAATTATGCATCGCAGTTGCAGCAGTAATGAAGACAATGGTGTAGTTGCAATCTAATGTGGCACAATTGTGTTGTTTGAATGTAAAATGTGCAGGAACTTCAGAGTAGAGCAGGAGAAACGAGCTTCCACTTTGTTTTCCTTTATTTTTTACAATTAATGGTAGTTATGCAATATTTAGCATGTTGGATTTCATATTTGGACAATATTCATGTCATATATGAGCATGTCCCGCTTCTAGAAAAGATGTTTACTACTACTGATATGTGATTCCTTGACTAATGTTTACACTAATACTTCTTCCTATCGAATTATTTCCAATGCATGTGCCGCGAGTTATCTTTTTTGCATCATGGTGGACAGGTATGTCAATTACCTCTATCTTTATCTGTTAAAAGGTATTATATTAAATCATCCGTTACCTTCGTCTCCTCTCATACTATAATCAAATTTAGTATTTCTTTTATTACCGTTCCTCCCCCACATTGTCATATAAAATTCGGGAATACTTGAAGGAGTGGGTTTAGCTGAAATTGCTCCTCAAGTTCATTATCCGTATATAGAATTATACTTCTTTTAGATATGAGCATTTGCATTCAATATTATATTTTGGGGTCTATTAACTTAACTGACACATTTATTTTTTCTCATTTGTGGTTCATTAGGAAATTGATCATCGCCATCGCCATAAAACCTTCAAGTTATTTATAGAGGAATTGTCAACTATTAAAAATACTTTTGTTCTAATACTAAAAAAATGTTGAACATGAGAGATGTGATATGATCGAAAAGTATTCTTCTAAAGTCCCATAAAAAGTTGTCTCCGGCTACTTACAAGGTGGGGTCTTTTAGATTATTTTAAACGATTGGTCGGTTGAATTATCGACATTCATTATAATGTATATTGAAGGATTTGCATCAATAATTCAAGGACAAAGGTCTTATGACCCACATTGTTCGAGTATTGCATGTCTTGATAAATTTTATATAATGGATAAGTTTAACTAAGATTACAGTGTTATCATCCACATTGTTTGAACTATAATTGTTTTTCAAGTATGTACTCTGCCTTCATTTTGTATTTCGGTATTATTAACATGCTTTATATGTAAGAACAAAACTAAATGAATGTTATTTTTGTTTTAGTTGAGGATATTAATGGTTTCCTATTGTGCTTCAATGTTCGGTTTGAGACGTGCTATTACCGTGAGGTAATTGTGACTCGAGACATGTTTTTGGAGTATTTTTGTTGGAATATTGTTGTCGAAGTAGTTTTTATTTTCTAAATAGGATGGATAGTCCTATAAATAACGGAAGCTTTGTCCAATATTTCTAAATTGTTTATACTTATTTGTGTTGTAAAAATACTTTTTGACTTAAATTATTCATGATTTACTATATTGGAAATTTTTTCCCGTGCTATATAATAGTTTCCATTTATTACGAGGTCCAAGACAGACTGTTAATATTGTTATTGGACTAATTATTTTTCTTAAATGGGGTGTATATTCCTATAAACATAGTTTAAATTGTTTACGCTTATGTGTTATAAAATAACTTTTTGTCTTAATTATACAAGATTTGACAGTACTTAAATTTACATGATAAAATAATTTGAAAATTTACACTTATAATATAAAAATAATTTATATTTTATATTTTATATGATACACGACTTTCGACTTTTCAAAATTATCAGCGTGCCTTCAGGCACGGGCATACCCTAGTGTATATATATATATATATATATATATATATATATATATATATATATATATATAGTATTTCTTTGTTTTTGAGTCTTTGCCATGGTAGCTAGTCCATATATAGTTTGAATTTGAATTCAAAATTGATATCTTTCTTGTTGCGAATTTTTGTTTGATATCTCGTGCTTATCGTAGTACATACTAGTGATATCTTTTTTTCATCGCATCACAAGTGATATTTATTAGTCTTTGTATGGATTAGTTGTACTTCATTATTACCATAGGCTTTAATGCTCTTATCACTTTATAAACCTTTGCATGTTTAACTTGTTTTTCCTTAGTTCATAACCCTTGTGTATACTTAAGGGGGAGAAATTATTTTTGCCTTAATTAGGGGAGAAATAAGTGATTTTATAATTCTTTAGACTTTATCTATTAGTGAACAAAAAGGGGGAGAAATTGTATCTAATCCTTTGAAATTTGGGGAGATTTAACTTAGGAAGAGTCGCGGTCTTCTTAAGTAGATCATGCTAGATAAAAGGAAAGTATTAATTAAAGGGGATAATTTATTTTTCGCATTTAATCTTTTGATATTCCTTATGTATTTAATTGTTCGTTTAAGTGTGCAGGAAATTTCTTTTTAGTGGCATTACTTAAAGAGGCAAAGAATTACCTATGAGTCGAGTCAAGCATTTGTATTTTTTTTAGGTGGGATTGTGTCTAGACGTGCATTACGGACCTTTGGATTTTTTATTTGATTTTGTCCCGGAATAGCCAAAGGGGAAGATTTGTAAGGACACAAATTTTCAATTGATCCTATATGTAGTTTTGGCTCAATTCTAGACAAAATTGTTTGAGTCATAGGACAGAGCATTGACTTTCAAGCCTATGACATTTGGGTTAAAGACGTAGTGACTAATCTAATTGAAGATATCATTGTCGGTTGCAAGTGCTATGTTTCTCGTCATCAACCTTGCACTATTCCAATGTCTCTAAAGGTATGAATGCATTTAAATATATAGAGAGACTTGGAAAATTTTATTGGATGTTGTTTTTATAAAATGACTTTTTATTTATTTTTTTCTCTGAAAATCCTTTTAGAACTTTTTATAAAAAGTTTTGGACTTAAATTTTAAAAAATTGGATCGTTCGAACGAACTGGCACCTCTTTCAAACGAGTTTGCCTGGTCGTTCGAACGAACTTCTAACGAGATTGTGTAATTTTCTTCTGAATTCTTGTTGGAAAGTCACTTGAACGAAGTCATTCGAACGAGCATCGAACTAACTTATAACGATTTTTGGCATTTCTACTCTGAATTCTCATTTGAAGTTTCGTCAATCTCGTTCTTACGATTTCGTTCGAACGACATTGGAAAGTCGTTCGAATGACTCTTTGGCAGTTTGTCAGTTTTTATTTAAATAAAATTCCCCACTCCCACTATCCTACTAGCTTTCTACCAGATCAAAATACTGTGGGAACACAAATTTTACTTAAGAATTTTCACATTTTCAATAGCTTTTGAGAGCCAAATTCCTATCCAAAAGTCTTTCTTTGTTTTTGTGAATTTAAATACAAAAATCTTGACAGAGAAACTAGTTTACACCCAATGTTTGAGTTTTAAATCCAAGTTCATATATATATATATATATATATCTTGCTTGGATATTGGTTTGGCACCGGATTTTTTTCTCTACCCATCAAAAGAGATAGTTTGGGTTCCTTCTCTACCCCAATAAGGAGATTTTTGTCGTTACGGTGTACTCAAATGGTGAAAGGCACTATCTGTGGGTTGACGATAGTTGTACCCAATTCAGAGACGACGGTGGACTCCGTAGTTATCTACTAGGCGGAGATTGAAGATCGAAGGAGCGTCAAGGCTTGAAGGGAGTCGAGTCGAGGAAGTAAGTCTCTTGTCGTGTCTTTTGTAAAAATACCAAACTTAGTGGATTTCTAGGCAGGGCCGCCCGAAGTTTTCCCATTTAGGTTTTCCTCATACATCGTGGCGTAGTGTGATTGTGATTTATTTTATGTTGCAAAAATCACTTAGATGCATGCATAGGTTAAGAGGATAAAATTTGGTTTAAATCACAATTTGTTTAAATTAGTGCTAAAATTAATTTTGGATAATTTTAATTTAATTTAATTCAAGTTAGAAAATTATTTTGGCAAAATTGGTGTTTAATTTGTTTGACCTATATTTAATCATGAATTAATTTTTGTTAAGCTATTTTGGACTTGAGTTGAATGAACTTGAATTTAAAAGTAAAATTGAAATGAACTTTGTGTTGGTTAAGTTGTAATATTTGTCGAGTTAATTTTAATTTTGATGAAATTAAAATTTGAGGAATTTAATTGTTATAATTTGAAAAGAATTTTAATTTGGAATATCATTGTGAACCGTCTTTACTTAATAATTTTAAAATTGGGGTATCAGAGCACGTACATAGAGAAACTCATCCCTATCAATTGGTATCAGAGCGGGAGCTCTAATTATTGCGTTAAGATCCTTAATTTTATTTGGTCTAAATGGAAAATTTATCTGTTGCAAAATTTTCTATTTTTTATGGTTCTTACGTGCTAACACATGACTCCTCACTTGCTATATCTTATGAGTAATTGCTTGCATGTTTACACACTCTATATATTCTTAATGATATATTCTAGTTAGTTGTATGTTGTGCTTGTCATATTCTACTTTATGCTTCATCATAAAAATTGTTTCTAGAATTATGGCTTGTTTATCTTTTGTATTTTTTTTTTATGTTGTTTGGCGTTATTGAAAAATACAAATATATATTTTTTGTTTTTCTTTTGAGTTAATTTTTTTTGTGCTTGGTTAAAAATTTATAAAAAAACTCAAAAAGATTTTTTTGTGTATATTTTTGTTTGACACACTTTATGTGACATATACTTGTGTTTGAATCCAATATCTTATCCTCTTTCATGCGGCTAAAACTTTTGGTTAAGATTTTCAATCCTTAAAGTCTTCTTTGTCATGCTTGCGTGGAGTAGTTGGATTTTGCGTTGCTTAATGGATTCTATTTTTATATGCCTCGTTTCCCACATGCACGAGCTAACATGAAATTTAACTTCACGTGTTTATTTAAGCTAAGTGAGATGATCTCCTATCAATTTAGTCATCTACATGTTGCTGTGACTACGGAGAATTTGTGCATGTAATAACCGTTTCCAAGATTCAAAAATTAGAAAATTATTTATCTGTTGTTGTTGTTGTTGTTGTTGTTGTTGTTGTTGTTTTTAAATGGAATCGGGATGCCAAAGACAAAATTACTTTGCGTGAAAAACCACCATTGAATTTGGGCTTAAAAAAAAATTGGCATCGTCAAAAAGAAAAATTTAGCCTAGGACTTAATAGTTTAGTTGGTATGTTCATAAAGAAAAAGAAAATAAATATGTATAAGGAAGTTTTGTTGGATATATCAACGGATTTGCACAATGACAATGTATCCTAATTATGCTATTTTTGTTGTGACTATATTGGTTTGTAGAATCATTAACATTCTAGGCCTGTGAATTGTGTATGTTTGTTCCATGAGTTCAATTTATATCGCCACATGAGGCTATATTTAAGTGAGATAAAGTTTTGCAATCGAATGAGAACTCCATGAACATGTTTAGGTGATTGGGTCTATATTTCTTTAGTCTCTAGATCACACCCCTTCACTTCCATTTACCACATGTTTTTAGACAAATTTTTGCCATATGACTGTGGAAATCTTTAAGTATTTTGTGTCTTATGTGGTGCTTATACCAATGTATATGTGTGTGTGCATTATTGGTATATTCGTGTGTGTGTGTGTGTGTGTGTGTGTGTGTCTCTCTCTCTCTCTCTCTCTCTCTCTCTCTCTCTCTCTCTCTATATATATATATATATATATATATATATATATATATATATATATATATATATATATATGTGTGTGTGTGTGTGTGTGTGTGTGTGTGTGTGTGTGTGTGTGTGTGTGTGTGTGTGGTATTTATTTATTTTTCAGTCTTTGCCATGGTAGCTAGTCCATATATGCTTTGAATTCGAAACTGGTATCTTGTTGCGAATTTTTGTTTGATATCTCATGCTTATCGTAGTACATACTAGTGATATCTTTTTGTCATCGCATCATAGGTGATATTTATTAGTCTTTGTATGGATTAGTTGTACTTCATTATTGCCATATGTTTTAATGCTCTTATCACTTTATAAACCTTTGCATGCTTAACTTGTTTTTGCTTAGTTCATAACCCTTGATTAGACTTAAGGGGGAGAAATGATTTTTGCCTTAATTAGGGGAGAAATAAGTTATTTTATAATTCTTTTGCCTTTGTATATTCCTGAACAAAAAGAGGGAGAAATGGTATCTAGTCCTTTGAAATTTGGGGAGATTTAACTTAGGAGGAGTCGGCGTCTTCTTAAGTAAATCATGTTAGATAAAGGGGGAGAATTAATTAAAGGGGAGAATTTACATTTCGGATTTAATCTTTTGATATTCCGTATGCATTTAATGGTTTGTTTAAGTGTGCAGAAAATTTCTTTTTAGTGGCATTACTTAAAGTGGCAAAGCATTTCCTATGAGTCGAGTCAAGCTTTTGTATTTTTATTTTTTTGGGGTGGGATTATGTCTACACGTGCTTGACGGCCCTGAGGATGTTTGGTTTGATTTAGTCTTAGAATAGCCAAAGGGGGATATTAATAAGGGCACAAATTTTCAATTGAGTCCATATGTTATTTTATCTCAATTCCGGACAAAATCGTTTGAGTCATATGATAGAGTATTGACTTTCAAGCCTATGACGTTAGGGTTGAAGATGTAACAGTCAAGCTGAATGAAGATATCATTGCCAGTTTCAAGTTCCATGTTTCTCATCATCAACCTTGCACTATTCCAATCTCTCTAAAGGTATGAAAGCATTTAAATATATATAGAGAGACTTGGAATATTTTATTGGATGTTCTTTTTATAAAATGAATTTTTATTTATTTTTTATTTATATTTTTTCTCAGAAAATACTTTTAGAACTTATTATAAAAAAAATTTGGGCTTAAATTTAAAAAAAATTGGATTTTTCTGTAAAGTCTTTCGAACGAACTGGCACCTCGTTCGAACTTACTTATAATGAGATCGTGTAATTTTCTTCTGAATTCTCGTTAAAAAGTCGTTTGAATGAAGTCGTTCGAACGAGCATCAAATGAACTTCTAACGAGTTTTGGCATTTCAACTCTGAATTCTTTTTTGAAGTTTTGTCGGTAATCTTGTTCGTACGGTGTAGTTCGAACGACCCTTCGGCAGATTGTCATTTTTTGTTTAAAAAATTTTCCCCACTGACCCACTATCCCACTAACTTTCTTCCAGCTCAAAATAGCGCGGGAACAAAAGTTTTCCTTAAGGATTTTCACATTTTTCTTCGAGCTTTTGAGAGCCAAATTCCTATCCAAAAGTCTTCTTTTATTTTTGTTATTTTAAATGCAAAAATCTTTACACAAAAACTTGTTTACACCTAATGTCTTAGTCTAAAACCCAAGTTCATATATATATATATATATTGCTTGGAGATTGGTTTGGCACCAGGTTTTTTTCACTACCCATCAAAGGATATAGTTTGGGTTCCTTCTCTACCTCAAAAATGAGATTGTTTTCATTGTGGCGTACTCATACGGTGACAGGCACTGTATGTGGGTTGACGGTAGCTGTGCCCCATCGGTGGATTTTGAGACTACGTGTAATACCCCGTATTTTTGTGATAATTATTTTATGGGATTAATTAAATTAAATGCGTATTAATTGGAAATTAATCCGGATTAAAAATACTAGCGAGATGCGAGTTGGTATTTGATTATTTGTGCATATATGATTATGTATGAATTTAGAATTATGAAATTTGTCGTGAGACTGAAATACGGCAATTTGGAAATTTTGTTGAGACGCGTGTGACAGTCGCGTCATGGTATATAATTATGATAATTAAAAAGTGAATTTTATTTTTGTTATCTGTATGGTCATTTTGAGTGCGCCAACGCGTCCGGAAGGGTCAAAATAGTCAGAAAACACTAGTCGGGGGTTTGGTTTGGGTCCCGGGGCATTTTTAGGTCATACCGGCAACGTATAAGGGTAGTTTGGTAATTTTGAATTTTGAGGAATTAAAAGCTACGAAAATTGGAAAATTAATATCTGATTAGGCATTAACCCACTAAGCCCACTAACACCCAAATAGGCTACGGAGGTTATTGAAAGAGTTCCTAAACCACAAAACCCTAGCCACCATTGTTACTTGGAGAAGAAAGCTTGTACAAGGAGAGATAGAAGGATTCTGCAGAGAGAGAGAGAACCATCCATCAATTCGTCATCAAATCCAGAGTTACCATTAAGGCAAGTAATTTAATTTCGTTTTTATAGAGAATGTTTCTTCCATGTGTAGGAATTGTTAAAAATCTGATTTGTTCTTGGGAGTTAATGAAAACCCATTAAATTGGAAATAGGAATTACATTCTTGATGAGGAAATTGCATGTAGATTGGTAGTTGATGATTATTCTGATGATATTACAATTAGTGTGAAACCAAAAACGGATTTTATTAGGTTCTTTGATGATTCATAAATTCTAGGGTTCATGTTTGTAAAATTTGGGAAACTATGTAGAGATTTGATATTTGAATGATGTTAGGATGAATTAATACCCCCAAACATGTTAATATGTGACCTAAGGATGTTTAGGGACAATTAGGAACCTTAAACAATTGTTAGATTGATGTTTGGATGAGATTTGAGGTGTAGAGAAGTTGGAAAAACGAAACTCAGAAATCTGGGCTCGAATCTGGTTGCTCGTTAGAAGACCTGCCCATGTCGTTCGAACGAGCTTCTAACGAGTTGACCATTGACTTCTAACGAGGGTGAAGTTCGTTCGATAAGATCGTTCGAATGAGATATCGTTAGAAGGCCCACTTCGTTCGAACGAGATCTCGTTAGAAGACTCAGTTCGTTCGAACGAAGTCTCGTTTGAACAGCCTCGTTCGAATGAGACTTCGAACGAGTTGACAGTTTAGGCTTTTTAGCCTGTTTTGATCCCGAGTGCCCCATAACCTTGTGTATAGGTAGAGATAGCCTTTCTTTGATGAGTAATTGATATATTTGGGATGTTTGGGATATTATGAGGAGTCAAACCTAGAAGTGTAGTTTAAACCTAAGGGAAAATGTGAAGTAGGACGTGAGTGTCTATTACGATGTGAGCTATTGACCGCCTAATTAATTATATTAACCGGGAACATATAAATGGTGTAGTATTATATGTCAGTACGTGAAGAGATATGTACCAATATACTATGGTGATTACTAAGACGTGTGCATACTTAGTATATATGTATTGATTTTATGTGTATGACATACCTACCATACTTGCTATCACGGGAGGTTTACGTTCGCTTAGGGCCCTCTAATCCTTGTGTTGCCCGGATTTAGACCGGTTACCTCGATGAACATAGGTCAGAGAAGGACTTATTGGGATGTTAATAAGTCTGCTGATCGTGGGAGCGCAGGTATGTGCGTGACCCATGTGATGTGACTGTGTTCGCCTCCATTATTTGTGATGTTGTTATCTGTGAACTATTCCTGAGAGATTCGGAATATGTGATCCTTATGTACGTGATGTACCGGGATGGATAGCAGAGTATGTGTGCACCGCAGCTTAGTTCTCGGGGTGCTTGTATTGTATATTTATGATGTGAATAATATACACTTAATTAATGGGAACTTTCATGTTAATATTGTGAATAAAATTATAGTATTGTTTTGAGAAAACATAACGGGTTAACCAATTGTGAAATGTATTACATATTGAGAATCTGAGTTTAAGTAAAGCCCTCTATTCTTTGGTAACGTTAGAATGTAATATGGGAATCGAGTAGTAAGAGGTAGAACTTATTACGTTTTGGGTTAGATATATGTGTCATTTAGATGGGTAATGTACGTTAGGTGTGCACATGTAGTCGAGAGGTGAGAATTTCATGTGAGTGCACGTCCTAACATGTATTTTGCATTTAATGTTTTAATGTTATTAAAACACTTGCTGTTTTCAAAATGTTTTCCACTTTCGGGCTCTGACCCATTTGCTTTCAAATCTATTTTTTTGTAAAAACCATTTTAGGTGCCCATCCACAAGGAAACCATGCATAGGATTCTCATTCAGGTGACGAGCTGTAGATGTTTGTGGAAGTTACAGGACTTTGCTTGTAGACGCTTCATCGATCTTGACTCGATATTTATCAGTTATCAGTTGTAGGGCATGTCACCCATTTCTTTTAGAGACTTTGCATTTATTTCAGTTATTCAAGATTTTGGCATGGAATTATTCAGGATTCAGACTTGTAGTATTTTTTCCATTTGTTGGGATTATTGTGAGGAGTTTTTCCTCCGAATTTCTTAGTATTATTGTTGGTTATTTCATTTCTTTGTATGGTGAATGGATTATGTTGACTCTTCCATTATTCTTTTACTACTTGGTAATCAGACTTAACTTAAAATTTGGCACTTACTTTTAAATACTAGGTGGTTAGTAATTATTAAAATGTTTTCGACAGTGATGCTATTAACTGAACCAACTTGGCATTTTGAATTAATTTAATAAAGGAGTAGCTACCTGGTATTTAATTAGTCGGGGTGTCACAGGTGGTATCAGAGCATCAGGTTCTAGTGTCCTTTAGGATCTGAACGGCTTATTATGTTTCCGCTGAGCTTTCTTTTAAGTAGCGCCCTATACTTTATGATTGTTGTATTCTTTTGTATATGCTACGTTCTTCAGCTATTTTAAGTTTATAACTGCGAACTTATAAACTTCATTCTTATTTCAGATGCCTTCACGACGTGCACGAAAGGTTCCCAGGGATGCAACGCCTGAACCACAGCCCGCACCAGTTCAGGGCACGATGAATGCCGCCGAGGTTGCAGCCATTGTGGCCCAGGCGGTAAATGCCGCACTAGCAGTAGTTCAGCAGGCGCCAGTAGCCGCGCCAGTTCAGGCTCATGCATTCCCGTCTGCTTGGGAACGTGTACGTGATGCTTTTCAGAAAGCACACCCTCCGGAGTTCGCAGGTAGCTCCGATGTGGTAGTTTCGAGTGAGTGGAGGAAGGATATACAACGGCACTTGAGAATGTATGAGTGCACAGATGTCCAGAAGCAGATACTAGCTACTTTTAAGCTAGTGGGGTCAGCACTGCAGTGGTGGGAGTCTATTACCACCATAGAGGAGAGGGATACTCTCACTATTCAGGAGTTCTGGGTGCAGTTTGACCGCAAGTACTTTTCGTCAGCTGTTCACACGGAAATGAGAAGAAAGTTGATGAGCCTCAACCAAGAGGGTAAGACTGTGGCCAAGTATGAGGCCGAATTTACTGATTTCTGAACATTGTTCCGGATGAGATACCGACGGAGGAAAAGAAGTTACAGAAATTCACGGACAGGTTGACCTGGAGGATTCGTCAGCACTTGTTAGGGAACCTCTCGTTAGCCACTTATTCTGATGTGGTTAACGCTGCATTGCTCCATTGCCACTATCACCGTTTTCACATGGCTGAGGGCAAACGATCGGGAGAGTCTAGCCATCAGGGCAGGACTGGAGGAAATGGTGCCAGTGGGGCACAATCAGTTCAGGGGCAGAGACAGGGTGATCAGGGTACTCACAAGGGGGATCACAAAAGGTTCAGGTCAGGAAACTTCAGGCACAGACAGGGAGGTTTCCGGCAGGGCCATTAGGGTCCGAACGGCCATCAGAACCAGCAGGGTCAGATTGGTTAGCATCAGTTTCAGCAGGGCCAGTGGAGGAATGGTAACGGCCACTAGGGCCGGGGGCAGCAGGGACCGAGAGGGGGGAACTTTCCGAGGAAGTGTTTCTATTGTGGCAAGACTGGCCATAAACGCCAGGACTGTCCTGATAGGGGCAGGGCCCCGCAGCAGCAGTAGGGTGCTCGATATGAGCCACAGAGGCCACTATTTCCACCAGCCCTCCCAGCTCCAGCCCAGGTGCCAGCTCTTCCAGCCATTCCAGCAGTTCCTGTACAGCAGGGACAGTTACAGTATGGACGTGTCTATAATGTCCACCAGGCAGCAGCTACGCAGGCACCACCCGCGATTGAGGGTATGTTTCCTATCCATGGTACTATGGGTCGGCTTTTGTTTGATACGGGGGCAACGCATTGCTTTATAGCTACACATTTTGCGAAAGCCTTAGGATTGTTAGCCACAGCAGAGAGCACAGTGACGTGTGTAGACTCACCATTGGGGAGTGGGTCACTTATTTTCTTTATATGCCGGGGAGTGGGGGTAGAGATTGGTAGTCTGGTATTACCTGCAGATATGTTGGTATTAGATATGCATGTTCACGACGTGATTATCGGTATGGATTGGCTCGCTGATTATAGAGCCATAATTGATTGCTTCGGTGGGAGCATTGTTTTTGCCATTCCGGGGCAAGAGATGTTTGTAGTGGCGATGCCTCGCCCAGAGGGAGGCTCGACCGCTCATTTGTATTACTTAGAGGAGGATACCTCTAAGGAGGTTGTGATTCCTTTAGATTCGATCCCAGTTGTCAGGGAGTATTCTGATGTGTTTCAGGAGATACCAGGCCTACCCCCCAGTCGAGAGATAGACTTTGTTATAGACTTATTGCCAGATACGAGACCTATAGCACGCGCACCGTACCGTATGGCTCCAGCTGAGATGAGGGAGTTACGGGATCAGATTGAGCAGTTGTTGGGTCAGGGGTTTATTCGGAGGAGTACTTCACCGTGGGGTGCCCCTGTGTTGTTCGTGAAGAAGAGAGATGGTTCACTGAGATTGTGTGTGGACTACCGAGAGTTGAATAAGGTCACGATACGGAATAAGTATCCGTTGCCTCGAATCGATGACTTATTCGACCAGTTGAGAGGAGCTTCTTTCTTCTCAAAGATTGATTTGAGATCGGGATACCATCAGTTGCGAATCAGGGAGGAGGATGTCTCGAAGACTGCGTTCTTGTCGAGATATGGTTCTTACGAGTTTCAGGTTATGCCTTTTAGTTTGACCAACGCTCCAGCAGTGTTTATGGACTTGATGAATAGAGTGTTCAGGGATTTCCTAGATCAGTTTGTCATTGTCTTCATCGATGATATTCTGGTTTACTCCCAGACATAGGAGGAGCACGCCGAGCATTTGAGCCAAGTTTTACAGACACTTCGTCAGAACGAGTTGTATGCAAAGTATGAGAAATGCGGGTTTTGGCTGAAGGAGGTCCAGTTTTTGGGACATATTATTTCCGATCGGGGAATATCTGTTGATCCGGGAAAGGTATCCGCGGTGAGGGAGTGGGGACAGCCCACGACACCAACGGAGATTCGTAGTTTCTTAGGCCTAGCAGGATACTACAGGAGGTTCATTCGGGGATTCTCGAAGATTGCAGGTCCTTTGACACATCTGACTCGTAAGGGTGTGCCATTCATCTGGAGTGATGCCTGTCAGTTGGCATTCGATGAATTGAAGGATAAGTTAACCTCAGCACCTGTGTTAGCATTGCCGAGACCGGGAGTTGAGTATTTGGTTTACACCGATGCATCCTTGCAAGGACTTGGAGGTGTATTGCAGCAGGAGAGTCAGGCCATAGCTTATGCTTCCCGTAAGCTAAAGCCTCACGAGAAGAATTACCCCACTCATGACTTGGAGTTGGCGACAGTGGTGTTTGCCCTTCGTATTTGGAGACATTACCTGTTGGGGGAGAAGTTTCGATTGTTCACGGACCACAAGTACCTACAGTACCTATTCACGCAAAAAGAGTTGAATATGCGGCAGCGAAGGTGGCTTGAGTTTGTGAAGGACTACCAGTTTGATATCCAGTATCACCCGGGGAAGGCTAATGCCGTGGCAGACGCGTTGAGCCGTAGGCCAGCAGATGAAGTGGCAGAGGTGTGGAAGGCCAAGTGGAGGGAATTGGGACACCAGGATGCAGTGGCCCGATCATTCATGTCGGTAATTACTGTTACGTCACAAATTGTCACGAGAGTGGTAAAGGCACAAGCAAATGACTCGTTCTGTCAGGAGCAGGTAGTTCGATTACTAGCAGAGGGAGCCGAATCCTATACCGTTAGCTCAGACGGGGGATTACGCTTCAATGGGAGATTAGTAGTTCCGGAAGGGGAGGAATTACGCCATGAGGTGATGGTCGAGTCGCACGGCTCACGGTTCGCGGTACATCCCGGTGGGGACAAAATGTACCAAGACATGAGACTTCAGTATTGGTGGAGCGGGATGAAAAGAGATATTGCCGAGTTTGTTTCTAAATGCGCCACTTGTCAGCTAGTAAAAGTGGATCATCAGAGACCGGCAGGACTGCTACAGCCGTTGGAGGTCCCGATGTGGATGTGGGAGAGCATATCCATGGACTTTATTACGGGGTTGCCTACGTCACAGAGAGGTCACGACTCCATTTGGGTAATTGTGGACAGGCTGACCAAAGTCGCTAATTTCCTACCCGTAAGGACAAACTACACTTCGGGACAGTATGCCCAGCTCTTTATTTCAGAGATAGTGAGACTTCACGGTGTGCCCTTAAATATCGTGTCTGGCCGAGACAAAATATTTGTTTCACGGTTTTGGGAGAGTTTTCAGGAGGCCGTGGGCACGGAATTGCGGTTGAGTACGGCGTATCACCCGCGGACCGATGGGCAAACCGAGCGTACAAACCAGATGTTAGAGGACATGCTACATATGAGTATCATTGATTTTGGGGGTGGATGGGGGCAGTATCTTCCACTGGTGGAGTTTGCTTACAACAACTCCTACCAGTTCACCATTGGCATGGCTCCATTTGAGGCATTGTACGGTAGACCATGTCGTTCCCCAGCATGTTGGTTGGAGGTGGGGGACAACAAACTACTTGGACCGGAGGTGATTCAGGATACTTCGGCAAGGATAGAATTGATTCGGAGTCACATTCGGATAGCTCAGGATCGGCAGAAGAGCTATGCTGATGCGAAGAGGTTCTTCAGAGAGTTTCAAGTGGGGGACCAGGTTTTGCTCAGGGTATCTCCTATGAAGGGGATTATGCGTTTCGGGAAGAAAGGGAAGTTGGCACCGAGATATGTGGCACCATTTCCTATTATTAAGCGGATTGGATCGGTTGCGTATAGGCTTGGATTACCGGAGCATTTTCATCGGATTCACGATGTATTTCATATTTCCTCGCTAAGGAAATATCTTAGAGACAATTTGGCTCATTCTCACATCGCTTTGGAGGACATCGATCTCCAGCCGGATAGCTACTACGAGGAAGGGCCAATTGCGATTTTGGACCGAAGTGAGCGGAAACTGCGGTCAAAGATAGTTCCGTTAGTGCGTGTTCAGTGGCGACATCATAATGTCGAGGAGTCCACATGGGAGCGCGAGGATGAGATGCGCGAACGTTATCCAGAGTTGTTCTTACCAGGTACATTCTAGTTCCGAATTTCGGGACGAAATTCAGTTATTAGGGGGGAAGTATGTAATACCCCGTATTTTTGTGATAATTATTTTATGGGATTAATTAAATTAAATGCGTATTAATTGGAAATTAATCCGGATTAAAAATACTAGCGAGATGCGAGTTGGTATTTGATTATTTGTGCATATATGATTATGTATGAATTTAGAATTATGAAATTTGTCGTGAGACTGAAATACGGCAATTTGGAAATTTTGTTGAGACGCGTGTGATAGTCGCGTCATGGTATATAATTATGATAATTAAAAAGTGAATTTTATTTTTGTTATCCGTATGGTCGCTTTGAGTGCACCAACGCGTCCGAAAGGGTCGAAATAGTCAGAAAACACTAGCCGGGGGTTTGGTTTGGGTCCCGGGGCATTTTTAGGTCATACCGGCAACGTATAAGGGTAGTTTGGTAATTTTGAATTTTGAGGAATTAAAAGCTACGAAAATTGGAAAATTAATATTTGATTAGACACTAACCCACTAAGCCCACTAACACCCAAATAGGCTACGGAGGTTATTGAAAGAGTTCCTAAACCACAAAACCCTAGCCACCATTGTTACTTGGAGAAGAAAGCTTGTACAAGGAGAGATAGAAGGATTCTGCAGAGAGAGAGAGAACCATCCATCAATTCGTCATCAAATCCAGAGTTACCATTAAGGCAAGTAATTTAATTTCGTTTTTATAGAGAATGTTTCTTCCATGTGTAGGAATTGTTAAAAATCTGATTTGTTCTTGGGAGTTAATGAAAACCCATTAAATTGGAAATAGGAATTACATTCTTGATGAGGAAATTGCATGTAGATTGGTAGTTGATGATTATTCTGATGATATTACAATTAGTGTGAAACCAAAAACGGATTTTATTAGGTTCTTTGATGATTCATAAATTCTAGGGTTCATGTTTGTAAAATTTGGGAAACTATGTAGAGATTTGATATTTGAATGATGTTAGGATGAATTAATACCCCCAAACATGTTAATATGTGACCTAAGGATGTTTAGGGACGATTAGGAACCTTAAACAATTGTTATATTGATGTTTGGCTGAGATTTAAGGTGTAGAGAAGTTGGAAAAACGAAACTCAGAAATCTGGGCTCGAATCTGGTTGCTCGTAAGAAGACCTGCCCAGGTCGTTCGAACGAGCTTCTAACGAGTTGACCATTGACTTCTAACGAGGGTGAAGTTCGTTCGATACTATCGTTCGAACGAGATATCGTTAGAAGGCCCACTTCGTTCGAACGAGATCTCGTTAGAAGACTCAGTTCGTTCGAACGAAGTCTCGTTCGAACAGCCTCGTTCGAACGAGTTAACAGTTTAGGCTTTTTAACCTGTTTTGATCCCGAGTGCCCTGTAACCTTGTGTATAGGTAGAGATAGCCTTTCCTTGATGAGTAATTGATATATTTGGGATGTTTGGGATATTATGAGGAGTCAAACCTAGAAGTGTAGTTTAAACCTAAGGGAAAATGTGAAGTAGGACGTGAGTGTCTATTACGATGTGGGCTATTGATCTCCTAATTAATTATATTAACCGGGAACATATAAATGGTGTAGTATTATATCTCAGTACGTGAAGAGATATGTACCAATATACTATGGTGATTACTAAGACGTGTGCATACTTAGTATATATGTATTGATTTTATGTGTATGACATACCTACCATACTTGCTATCACGGGAGGTTTGCGTTCGCTTAGGGCCCTCTAATCCTTGTGTTGCCCGGATTTAGACCGGTTACCTCGAAGAACATAGGTCAGAGAAGGACTTATTGGGATGTTAATAAGTCTGCTGATCGTGGGAGCGCAGGTATGTGCGTGACCCATGTGATGTGACTGTGTTCGCCTCCATTATTTGTGATGTTGTTATCAATGAACTATTCCTGAGAGATTCCGAATATGTGATCCTTATGTACGTGATGTACCGGGATGGATAGCAGAGTATGTGTGCACCGCAGCTTAGTTCTCGGGGTGCTTGTATTGTATATTTATGATGTGAATAATATACACTTAATTAATGGGAACTTTCATGTTAATATTGTGAATAAAATTATAGTATTGTTTTGAGAAAACATAACGGGTTAACCAATTGTGAAATGTATTACATATTGAGAATCTAAGTTTAAGTAAAGCCCTCTATTCTTTGGTAACATTAGAATGTAATATGGGAATCGAGTAGTAAGAGGTAGAACTTATTACGTTTTGGGTTAGATATATGTGTCATTTAGATGGGTAATGTACGTTAGGAGTGAACATGTAGTCGAGAGGTGAGAATTTCATGTGAGTGCACGTCCTAACATGTATTTTGCATTTAATGTTTTAATGTTATTAAAACACTTGCTGTTTTCAAAATGTTTTCCACTTTCGGGCTCTGACCCATTTGCTTTCAAATCTATTTTTTTGTAAAAACCATTTTAGGTGCCCATCCACAAGGACACCATGCATAGGATTCTCATTCAGGTGACGAGCTGTAGATGTTTGTGGAAGTTACAGGACTTTTCTTGTAGACGCTTCATCGATCTTGACTCGATATTTATCAGTTATCAGTTGTAGGGCATGTCACCCATTTCTTTTAGAGACTTTGCATTTATTTCAGTTATTCAAAATTTTGGCATGTAATTATTAAGGATTCAGACTTGTAGTATTTTTTCCATTTGTTGGGATTATTGTGAGGTGTTTTTCCTCCGGATTTCTTAGTATTATTGTTGGTTATTTCATTGCTTCGTATGGTGAATGGATTATGTTGAGTCTTCCATTATTCTTTTACTACTTGGTAATCAGACTTAACTTAAAATTTGGCACTTACTTTTAAATACTAGGTGGTTAGTAATTATTAAAATGTTTTCGACAGTGATGCTATTAACTGAACCAACTTGGCATTTTGAATTATTTTAATAAAGGAGTAGCTACCCGGTATTTAATTAGTCGGGGTGTCACAGGTGGTATCAGAGCATCAGGTTCTAGTGTCCTTTAGGATCTGAACGGCTTATTATGTTTTCGCTGAGCTTTCTTTTAAGTAGCGCCCTATACTTTAGGATTGTTGTATTCTTTTGTATATGCTACGTTCTTCAGCTATTTTAAGTTTATAACTGCGAACTTATAAACTTCATTCTTATTTCAGATGCCTCCACGACGTGCACGAAGGGTTCCCAGGGATGCAACGTCTGAACCACAGCCCGCACCAGTTCAGGGCACGATGAATGCCGCCGAGGTTGCAGCCATTGTGGTCCAGGCGGTAAATGCCGCACTAGCAGTAGTTCAGCAGGCGCCAGTAGCCGCGCCAGTTCAGGCTCATGCATTCCCGTCTGCTTGGGAACGTGTACGTGATGCTTTTCAGAAAGCACACCCTCCGGAGTTCGCAGGTAGCTCCGATGTGGTAGTTTCGAGTGAGTGGAGGAAGGATATACAACGACACTTGAGAATGTATGAGTGCACAGATGTCCAGAAGCAGATACTAGCTACTTTTAAGCTAGTGGGGTCAGCACTGCAGTGGTGGGAGTCTATTACCACCATAGAGGAGAGGGATACTCTCACTATTCAGGAGTTCTGGGTGCGGTTTGACCGCAAGTACTTTCCGTCAGCTGTTCACACGGAAATGAGAAGAAAGTTGATGAGCCTCAAGCAAGAGGGTAAGACTGTGGCCAAGTATGAGGCCGAATTTACTGATCTTCTGAACATTGTTCCGGATGAGATACCGACGGAGGAAAAGAAGTTACAGAAATTCACGGACGGGTTGACCTGGAGGATTCGTCAGCACTTGTTATGGAACCTCTCGTTAACCACTTATTCGTCAGCACTTTTTCGCGTACATCGCGGCGTAGTGTGATTGTGGTTAATTTTATCTTGCAAAAATGCTTAGATGCATGCATAGGTTAAAAAGATAAAATATTGTTTAAATCACAATTTGTTTAAATTGGTGGTAAAATTATTTTCGGATAATTTTAATTTAATTTTATTCAAGTTAAAAAATTAATTTGGCAAAATTGGTCTTTAATTTATTTAGCCTATATTTAATCATGAATTAAGTTTTTTTAGGCTATTTTGGACTTGAGTTGAATTAACTTGAATTTAAAAGTAAAATTCGAATTAACTTTGTTTTGGTTAAGTTATAATTTGTGGAATTAAAATTTCTGGTATTTAATTGTTATAATTTGAAAAGAATTTTAGTTTGGAATATCATTATGAACCATCTTTACTTGGTAATTTTAAAATTTGGCTATCAGGGCACATATATTAAGAAAATCACACATTATCATAACTCTTTAACTTAGGGGGATAAGTTTTTACCTTAGGGGGAGACGTCCAATCTTAGGTGGAGATTATTAGACAAAGGTGAGGGTTTTACATATATAGATTTATATTTGTTGTATATTCTCTTTGCTTTTAAAAGGTGTATTTAAGTGTGTAGGTTTGCAATGATGCAACAAAATTTTTATAAGTGAAAAGAAACTCAACGTTTGTGTCCGTCAAGAATTTGTACTTTTTTCCCTTTGAGGTTGCTATTGATTCCTTAGTTTTCTTGACAGAGCGTAGATTTTTGTTTTGTTATTTTGTCCCAGAACAGACAAAGGGGGGGGGGGGGGGTGTAACGAAAATTTTTCAATGGAGTCAATTTATATGTATGTTGGCTTAATTCCATTTGGACAAAATCATTTGAATCATTAGTTAGGACTTTTTGTTGTTTATCCTTCAAGCCTTTGATGTGTGATTGAAGATTATAGCAGTCAAGTTAAAGCCTCTTCATCAAATTTTCATGCTTCCTACCACATTTCGTCCTCAAAGTCCACGGGTGTCAAAATTTATGGATATGTATTAGTTTTTATCCTTGGATTTTTAGTTGGGTGTTTGTTTTAATATATTTTAGGCCATATTTGAAAAAGGTTTTTTAATTTTTTTTTTTATCTTGCAAAATTGTTCTTCGAATGAACATGTTAATGTCGTTCAAACAAGTTTCTTAAAATCGTTCAAATGACCGTGTTCTAACGAGAAACCTATTTTCGTTTAAATGAGTATATAATGAGGATTGAACGAGATTTTTTTTGTTTGATATTGGAATATCATTCAAAGCTTATTTGAAGCTCGTTCAAATGAGTTTGTCTATATCGTTCGAAAGAGATTTATTTTGTTCATACGAGATTGCACAATTCATTCAAACAACCGTAGTATTTTTTTAACGAGTTGCCTAAAAAATTGTGTTGCCTTGTTTTGTGTGTTTTCAATATAAAGGAGTGTGGGCATAAATTAAATTTTCTAAAGGCTTTAAAAATTAGTTTTCTAAGAGGAATAAAAAGTCTCCAAACTCTAGTTTCACCCAACTACTTTTGATTTCTAAGCTTCAAATAAATATGCTAGTTTTAGATCTCTATTTTGTGCACCAATATTTTTAATTATTATCTTTGTTGATTACATTTCGTGCAATGGATTTCGTTCTTAATTTATATTTATATAGGATGGACTCCATATGTGTGGAGGTTTGAAGCAATGTACTCCTTGTTCGATCCATTGGTCGGGTGATGACCAAAATTGGTGGATGCCAAGATGTGTGCGGAGCACACATTGTGGTAGTGCATATATGGAACTGCTATGCATCGATATGAAGAAAGTCTAAGGAATGAGGACACATCAAGGCTTAAAGGAGTGGAGTCAGTTATGTAAGTAATCTGCCACACATATGTAATTCCTAGATCATAGTCAATTTGTGTGGCTCCGAGGTATTTTCCATTGTCAGTTTTCCTCGTAAATCGGCGTGTTATGTGATTGATATATTTTACTCTTATTATAATCACCTAGATGCATGACTAGGCAAGATAAATTTTGGTAAGTTATTTAACACAACATTCAGTTAAATTGGTGCATGTTTAATTGGATTAATTATTTAAGTAAGTTCAAAAAAATTAAAAATCAGTGTGTGTTTGGCTTTCCATATAAACCCTTAGCGCGTTAGCACTTTCAATAACAAAACACTTTTCTTTCTTAGTCCAAACCACTTTAGTCTTGATATTCTCCCCCAGATCTTTGAAATATTGTTAACACATTTAGATTTTGAAATCTTTTCAATTTATGATAAAATAGTTTTGGATTTTTTAAAAAGGGAATGAAGAGCCAATTTCAAAGAAGAAACTTCATCCAAGTGAGGTTTCTTAGTCACCTTTGAGTTTTTCCTAAAGCTATAGAAAAAATCTTTCACACGACCATCATGACTATAAAAAGTGCAATGACACACAAAAACATTATCGTATTTCTTTATACAATTTGGAATAATTTTCTAGTCAGGAGATGATAAAGACTCTTTAGACACAAGAGTATTTTGAGAAGCTTTCACAAAAGTGTTTTTGTCTCCAAATTAAGATTTAACACGAGGTTTATCAAAACCAATACTATGTTTATCAAAAGAAGATGTTGTATGAGCGAAAAGGAATTTTCCCATTTTCTTTGATATATCCTATATGGTAACTTTCACAACATTAGCCAAGATTATTTTATTTTCAATAAAGGTTATTATATAATTAAAAGTGATATTAGAAAATTTACATTCCTCTAACTCACATTGTAAAACCTTTCTTATAAATATTTATTCTCATTCTCTGCCAACAGGAGACTCACACTAAGAGATAATCGTTGAGATTTCACATTGCCCTGACCCTTCCATTTTCAAAAAGGTAATTTTTTTACATTTCTTGAGTTTAATGGAAGTTTTCAATAAGTTTTGTTTTATTCTACCATTTTCTGGAAAAATTATCATAAGCATGTTGAATTTCACAATCTTCATTATTAGTGGAATCATGACTACGATAACTAGAAGAAGAATAAGTATCAATCGTACAGGAAAATTTGTCATCAATAGATGAAGATTGACACAACTCTTTATCACTTGATGAAACACCATCTAAAGAGCCAAAAGTATAAGTAGGTTCAACAATGTACTTAAATTATACATACGTCTAAACATAACACTATTCTCTATATTAATAAAAAATGAACAATCTTACTCTAGGTTTTCAACCTTATCAAAATATGACCAAGCTATCTTATCTCATTAGAAAAGAAGAAGATAAAATGGGTTACTTTTTTTTCACAATAAAATGTGTGGCCATCCCTGATCCTCGCCGAGGGCGGGGGCGTGAAAGAAGGATCCTCGAGTCCCGCGCGTCCCTCTCGGGAGCGCTTCGATCGGTGTCGTTTGAGACGAGGTATAAAAATGTAGAGAGATTTACAGTCGCCAGTCTATTTTACTCAAAACAAATAAAAGACAAAGGGGAAGCCATCCCGAAGGACGGCATCCAAAGACATACTGGTGCATACGAAACCAAAATGATTCGAAAAGGGTTCGGAGGTTAAGTTACGAAATGGGAAGGTGTTAGGCACCCATTCCGCCCTTTTGGTCTCTCATGGATATTTGCTATTTTTCTTTTTTATTTTCCCCATGATATGTGTGCATGTGTATATATATAATGGAGATAGGAATCCTCGACTTGTATCATGGAAGAGATAAAGCGAGTTATCCGTAGGAAGGTATAAGAATAATATTAGAAAATAAGATTTATGCAATTACCCTTACGTTGATCGTTATAATGGAACGATAACACATACGGAGTAATACGTCACTAAGAACAAGTATAGAAAATATAAAAAAAAATTGGATTTAGAGAAGATAGAAAATGAGAGATAAAGTGATAATAGGACTTGAGTCTCGAGTTTTACCCCGAGACACCTACGTAGCCTATAAAGACATCAAAGTCCATGTAGTTCGCATACAAAATGAGGGGTGGGGTTTATCCCATAAATCCAAACGGGGGATATATTATTTATGAGTGTGTGTGCGTGTAGAAAAAGTGTTTTAGTTGTGAGAAAAGTGTGAGAAAAGTATGAGAATCCCTATTTGAAATTTATGAGCAAACCCTCTTTTTCTTGTTTTTTGGGTTTT
Organism: Sambucus nigra; assembly: GCA_949130495.1. NCBI lineage: Eukaryota > Viridiplantae > Streptophyta > Magnoliopsida > Dipsacales > Adoxaceae > Sambucus > Sambucus nigra. Next base: position 840,657,183 of record OX422207.1, on the reverse strand, counting down.
ATTTATATGAAAATAAGAGATGTACAATAATAATAAATAAAAAGTGCATTAGGATGTGTGAAATGAGATAAATAAAAGTGCTAAGTAATAAAATAAGTTATTGCAAATTTAAGAGAACTTGAAAAGAAAGTTGAGAAAGTTGGACCTTCTTGAAGATCTTGAATGTTGGAAAGCAGCCCTTGCACTTGGATGATGGTGGAGAGTGGATAATTCACCAAGTTTGATGGAAAGGATGATGAAAAGTGGAAGTTAGAAAGGGATTTGGATGTTGAAATCGCGCTGCCTTCGAGAGAGTTTTTTGGGATTCGCTGAGAGCGATTTTTATCAGATCTGAGCTCCCCTTTTGCAAATAAGGTTAAGACCTCCTTTTATAGTCCCGGGTCACTACCGATCGGCATAGACCAGGTCCTGCCTATCAGCACCTGCCGATAGGCAGGGTCTGGAACCTGCCATTTGGCAGTGTTTCAGGCCTTTTCGGAAAATTGGTTGACGAGGGAAAACCGTTGGTCAGAATAGTGCACGGGATAGACCGTTGGAAATTTAATTCAAAGACCTTTGAAAGTACCAGGGACCACTATCGGGTTCGGGAGTTAACTTTGGGTCAAATATGGCTCGAAAGCGTTTGTCGGTCCATTGGACGGGGAATTATTCAGACGTAAACGGATTGTTCGTCCGCATGGTAAGTCCGAATGGTGCACGGGGGGGACCGTTGGAAAGGTTAGGAGATGTACTTCAACATTCCAAAGAGTTTGACCTGGTTTGGGGAGTTGACTATGGTCGGACGGGCCATGGAAGCATTCGGTGACCTCTTGGAGTCAAACGGATCGTTCGTCCGCATGGTAAGTCAGAATCATTCATGGAGCGGACCATTGGAAAGGGGTTTTAGTTCCCTTAAAATATTCATTCAGTCTCGATCGAGTTGAAGAGTTGAATTAGGTCAAACAGAGCTCGAGAGCGCCCGATGGCCTCTGGGTCAAGTTTTGGACGCAAATGGATCGTTCGTCCGCATGGTAAGTCAGAATCACGCATGAGAAAGACCGTTGGAAAGGTAATTCAGTGCCCTTCGAAGATTCATTCAGCCTTGGTCGAGCTGAAGAGTTTGACTTTTTGGTCAAACGGATCCTGGGAGTGCCCGATGGCTTCTAGGTCAGTACTCGGTGTATGACCTGGGTTTGTAGTGATAAATGGAGGTACTAGGGACCTAAGGAGAGTTAGGGGGTAACAGAATGGGGTGTCTACATATCCCCTCAATGGGTGAGTTTGGAACAAATGATAACCGTCGAATAGACACCACATGATGCTTTTGAGGGAGTATGACCAATTCAGAGGGTTGAGGTCGATTTTAAGGACCTCAAGGTTGTGCTGGGATGGTTTGTAGGACGTTAAAAGGTTTAGGTCTATTCGAAAGACATGAAATGATGCTGGGGGATGATCACTTTTGTGGGTCAAAGCCATATCTGCGGGCTTAAGTGATGAGGGTGACCGATTCTGTGGGTCAAAGCCAATTCTGCGGGCTTAGGGTGACGATCTAATAATCGAGGTCAATTCTGACCTAAGAGTGGTGATTACCGAGGATCGAGGTCATTTCTGACCTAACTCAGGTGACGATCCAAGATCGAGGTCAATTCTGACCTAAGAGTAGTGACCATCGAGGACTGAGGTCAATTCTGACCTAACTCAGGTGACGATCCAAGACTGAGGTCAATTTTAACCTAAGAGTGGTGACAACCGAGGACCGAGGCCATTTCTAACCTAACTCAGGTGATGATCCAAGACCGAGGTCAATTCTGACCTAAGAGTGGTGATGATCGAGGACCGAGGTCAATTCTAACCTAACTCAGGTGACGATCCCAGATCGAGGTCAATTCTAACTTAAGAGTTGTGATGACCGAGGACCGAGGTCATTTATGAACTAACTCAGGTGATTATCCAAAACCGAGGTCAATTCTGACCTAAGAGTGATGACGACCGAGGGCCTAGGTCAATTCTGACCTAACTCAGGTATCGATCCAAGGTCGAGGTCAATTATGACCTAAGAGTGGTGACGACTGAGGACTGAGGTCAATTCTGACCTAACTCAGATGACGATCTAAGATCGATGTCAATTCTGACCTAAGAGTGGTGACGATCGAGGACCGAGGTCAATTCTGACCTAACTCAAGTGACGATCCAAGACCAAGGTCAATTCTAACCCAAGAGTGGTGACGATCGAGCACCGAGGTCAATTCTGACCAAACTCAGGTTACGATCCAAGATCGAAGTCAATTCTGACCTAACTCAGGTGACGATCCAAGATCGAGGTCAATTTTGACCTAAGAGTGGTGACGACCGAGGATCAAGATCAATTCTAACCTAACTCCGGTGACGATCCAAGACCGAGGTCAATTCTGACTTATAGTGGTGACGATTGAGGACCGAGGTCAATTCTGACCTAACTCAGATGACGATCCAAGATCGAGGTCAATTCTGACCTAAGAGTGGTGACAACCGAGGTCAATTCTGACCTAACTCAGGTGGCGATCCAAGATCGAGGTCAATTCTTACCTAAGAGTGGATAAAGATTGGATTTTGATTCTGCTGGAGAAAGTTCCTTATTATTTTGATCTGAGCTGGGGAAGGTTTTATTTTTTTAGGAGGCCTTGCAGGGGGGGAACAACCAATTTTGGTGCTGTAAAAACTCCGTTGGGGAAATGAGCAGGCGATCCTTAGAGATCCTCCGGTGCTTTGCCGGGAGGAAATTCACTTGGTTTTTGAGGATTTCGTTGGGAAAGAGGGGTTCCGCTTGAGGTAATGCAAAATTTTCCTTGTAAAAATGTTCTAAATCCTTCCTGGGATTTTTAGGAATTTTTCGAGGATTTTTCGGGGCTTTCTGGTATTTTCTGGGAATTTCTGTATGAAATTTAAGGGGGGTGTCGATCGTCATGGCATGATGGGTGCCATTTAGCAGTGGCACAGACTTTTGGACTACCTCGGGAAGGTAAGGAGTCAGTACCGATCGGTATGGTTGGGGTCACTACCGATCGGCATGGGGTTTGGCATCCGATATAAAGGGGCGAATCCCTTCATTTTTTCACAACTTCTTTTCTTTCTCTCTTTCTGCGATTTATTTGCAAATCGTTCTAGCATTCCGATCTTCAAGAAATGGCCGATTTTGTGAGCACTGCAGTCCACAGGGAGTGGTTGACCGTTGATGACTGGGCGAATGTGGAGTGGAGGGCCAGGGCGCCTCTATCTTTGGGGAGTGAGAACTCCTTTAATGCATTTGAGCCTGTTGCGGATGATCTGACTTTACTACGGGAGCCGTCGCGTCATCGCTCTTCGAGAGTGAATCTCGGCGGTTATGTAAGTAACCCGACCTTTGGCATTCCTTTCTTTTTGGTGATTTTTCTTTCTTTCTTGACTTCTGGTGAGATTTTTCCTTTTTGCCAGTCTGATATTTCTTTGAAGAACATGCGCGCCCGCGGGACGACGGGGCTCAGGGATGACTGGGAGCATCTCCCACCTATGGTGCGTTGGGTGGTATCGTCAGTGGGTTTTGGGAGGTTGGCATCTGCGCTGGATAAGACGCCTCGTTCGACAGCGGTCCTGTGCGCTTTGGGAGAGAAGTGGTGGGATACTACCCAAACCTTCCATTTCGTCTTTGGGGAGATGACTGTGACTCCCATAGACGTGCACCAGCTGTTGGGGCTGGATTGTGATGGATAGCAGATAGAGGTGGGTCACTCTTTACGGGTGAGATCGGAGGCAGTACGTACGACACTTGGTGATGTAGGGAGGATAATTTCTGGGGATTCTATTCGACTGTCCCTGCTGAAGGATGATCTGTTGGGCTTGGTGATTGATGTGGAGGATGGGCTGCAAGTGAGGCAGATGGCCCGATTATTTATTTTTCTGGTGTTGGGAGGTTTCATGGTAGCGTCGAGCAGCGACGTAGTCCATTTGTGGTTCTTACCGTACCTGAGGATGTTTTCGAACATCCCTTTCTATGATTGGGGGAGTTTGACTTTGGAGACCCTTTACTCTTCTCTAGATGCCTTCAGTCGGTGCAATCGGCAGACATTTACTGGATCCACGTACCTCCTTGAGGTATTCTTCAGTTTGCGCATTTCTTTTCATGCATTCGCATTTTCCTTTCATGCATTCGTATTTTTCTTATGCATCTCTTTTTGTTTGTGAATTCTTATCTTTGACAGACGTGATTTTTTGAGGTGATTGGGTGTAATACCCCACTGATCGCTCTGAAGGAAGACATTATTGGGGACTCCTGCCGATTGTATCGATGGCATAAGGCTAATTGGCAGTCGAAGGGATCTCTCTCTCTAAAGGCGGTGCGTCAGCTCTTGAATGACCTGACCAGCGGTAGGGTAAGACTCTTTCCATTTCAGTCTTGGTTTTTTTTGCGCTTTCTGATATCTTTTATTGATTTATATCTGCTTGGAGATTTTCAGGTAACCTATTATCCCTGGGGTACAACCATTCAGGATGCGGGGGTGATCGGGGTGAACGCACAGATGAAACATTTGCTGGCGCATGAGTTCGGCCATTCTCGGTATCTCGGGGAGAGGTTGGTTCGCCAGATTGCTGAGGAGGAGGTGGTGGTTCCACCTATGCACCCTCCTACGTCTATGAGGTGGGAGCGATTGCTGTCGAAGGATGTGAGGATCGCGACGATGATCGATGAGTCCTACTTATTGTAGACTGATGCGGCTGCGTCGTATGACTATATAGACGTTATGACGAGCTGGTTGATAGCGCCCATCATAAATGATGCCCTGCCCTTTCTTCCTACGGGTTCGAGTCGGGCGGTGGTCCGACGGTATCTGCGGCAGCGGCGACTTCAGATGTTCCTTTTGTGCGATTGCATACCCCTTCTACAACATTCGGCAGGCTGATGGAGGGATGGTGCCTATGTTGCACCGTCCTCATGCGATGGATCCAGAGGAGTTAGGTTTCACAGAGGAGTTCCTCTGACCTGCGATATACCTTTCTGTTCTTCTCTTTCTTTCTTTTTTGTTTTGGTCATCCCTGCTTTGATACTGATTTTTCCTTTTCTTGCAGCAAGTTCGAGTGTCGACCACTTGGCTAAGGGACATCAGAGACTGGATATCTTCAGGGACTGCCCATATTTGGGATGCGGTTATTGTTCCATCTTTCTTGGTTCCGTCTACTTCGTTCGGAGAGGACTCTGGCTAGGGTAGTGGTGGTGCATCGCCTCGCCGTAGGGGAAAGAGAGCACGTCACAGGGGTGGAAGCTCTTAGTGAGAGAGAGAAAGAGAATGTGGGTTCGGGCTGAGTCCCGTTGTTTTTTCTTTTTATTTCCTGCAAAATTTATGTAACACAGAAAGCAAATAGATGCAATGCAATGGAGTTTTTTTTATTATCCTTTATTAATGATGAATGAATGCATGCGCAGCGCTTTTTACTTTGCTGCTGAGATCGTAAAGTATTTTTGCAATTTTTGAAGGAAAGTTTTTAATTAAAAGGGGAAATTATATAAGGAGGAAAATGAATTTTGAAATTCTGTTAAGAATATCAATTTATTTTTATTGAGTTTTCTGATTTGGCGAAAGAGAAAAAAAATAGGGAAATTTCTAAAAATGGGGGGTTGTCGATCGGCAAGCACCCTGTCCTGCCTATTGGCAGTTCAGTCGAGTCCCATCAATTCAAAGCTTTGATTGGTATCATTTTCAGCCTTTGGTACCTTGTGGGGTATGATTTCCTTTGATTTCTCAAGGGATTATGTCTCTTATGAGGGTTCTCAAGTATAAAAAGGGGTAAGGGTGGAGTGTTTTCATCACACCTTTGCATTCGTACTTACTTGTCCACTATCTCTTAGCCTTGCAAGATGGCTATCCCTGGTAGCATTGATTTTGCTAACTACCTCTAAGCCTTGGAAGCAATGTGCTCTTATAATGTCGACTATGATGCTTTCAACATGCGTCGAGTCTCCTTGTGCCGCAATCGGCCTATTGAGTGGAACATGCTGATGGCGACGGTACAATTATGGTACCCCGAAGACCATGTATTCCGCTTTGGGTTGGATGAAGTTTGTCCTACCTACGAGGAATTTTCTGCCATGCTGGGTATAAATCCCAGTGTTGTTGCGGCTTTGCCCGAATTTTTCTATTCTCCCAGGGATTTGTTGGCTGGGCTTCTTCATATTTCACCTTCGGCTGCCAAATCACTGGTTGCTAGAGGAATGATCTCCCTCCCGGCGGTGCTGCAGTTCGTGCATTTGTGGGAAGTAAGTGATGTTGGATATGCTGGAGCCGTTGCTCTGGGCCTGGTTTCAAAATTATTGTTGGTGATTGGGGAACTACTGGTGGACCCGCAACTTGCAGCCATTACTTCGTGGATGTCATATCGTTGCAATCCTGCGGCGGTGATATTGGCGGAGACCTTGAATGGCCTGGATGCCTGGAGAGAAGGTCGTTCTGATTTTTTGAGGGGTAGCCCTATGATGCTATTCATTTGATTGTCTGAAAGACTCCGCTTGGTGATCCTTCCAGAGTATCTTTTATCGGCTGTACCCAACTTCTTTTCGCATTACTTATTCAGCGTTGGCTTGGATATTAAGAGCTAGAAGAATTGGTTTGTGGATAATGGGGCTTAGAATCTGTATTGGTCAGTGCCTTGGTGGGGGTAGTTGCTGCCTGTTCTGGAGCTAGGAGAGTACTCATATGTGGGGCTGGTTGGTCTCAGGCAGACCTCTTTTTATTTCCCTTGGCGTCTTCTGCGCTAATTTGGCTGGGCACAAGTTGTGCCACCTCGGACCTCAAATTTATTCCGGTAGACATTTTGACTGAGCGCCTGTGTTCGTTGCTTGGATCTCTGTGGGAAAATCGGTGTCCGTCGATCCGTCCCTCTCAGTCTGTCGGGAGAGTTTGGCATGCCCCTGGAGATTATATGAAGTGGTTATGGAGGAGAGTAGTCAACAATATATTGACAGTGGAGACTGGACAAAGGTGTTTTGTTTTATTTAACACCATGGAAGGGGGTGTTGTGGTCTTTTCAAAGGTGATTCGGGCTTATCGGCCCATGGAGTGTTTACGGAACTTTGTTCAGGCAGGGGAAATTTGGGGACCCCAGGATGTAGATGATGAGGGTGCAGGCTCCTCTGGTAGCTGTGGATAGGACTCTTGGAGAGTTTATCTGTGTAATAGGGAATTTTATTTGGCTTTTTATGGCAGTAGGGGGGAGGGAGTTATCCGTTCCTTTTCTTATGTAATCCCTGCTGTAATTTCTTATTGATGAAATAAGCAAGTTTATGATCATCCAGTTATGCCTTTCGAAGAATTTTGTAATTTTTAATTATCTATACCGATCGTTAAGGCATACATAATCCTTTTGTTCAAGTATTTGTTAGAATGAACTGCCGTTCTCAGAGATAAGAAAATAATAGTATTTTGTGAAAAAGAAAAGGTCATGCTCCTGTAAGATGTATGAGCAGCCTACGTACCTCTGGGGTTTTTTTTAAAAAATATTTTGTTTTTCTTAAAAAATGGTTTTTTGCAGTGGATCGGGCCCACGTAGTTCTGGGTAGAGGGAAATGAAGAGAGTTTATTTTTAGGATAGAAGGGAAATGAGAAGAGTCGTAGCGCGCCGAGATTCCAGACTAGGGGTAGAATTTCTTGAGATGGTACAGGTTGACTTGATGAGCCATCTCCTCCCCATCTAGGTCAGTGGGCATGGGGGCACCGCCGAATAAGATTTTCTTCATAATGTAAGGGCCGCTCCAATTGGGCTTGAATTTCCCTCTGGGGTCCCAGAGGGGTTCTATTATCTCCTTGAGGTCTAAATCGCCTTCCCGAACATCACGGTCCTCGAATCTCTTGTTGAATGATCGTGCTATTCGGCGATGGTACCTATGTATATGGTAAAGAGCTTTCAATCTTCTTTCATCTAAGAGGGTCAGCTCGTCGAGACGTCTTTGGCACCAGTCTTCTTCGCTAACTTTGCTTTCGAGCATGACGCGCGGCGAGGGTATTTCCAGCTCCACAGATAAGAATGCTTCCATGTCGTAGACCAGAGAGTAAGGGGTATCCCCAATAGAGGTTCAGATTGAGGTTCGATAGCCCCATAGGGCGTATGGGATCCGGTCGATCCAATACCTATAGCTTCCGATCATCTTGGTGATGTTGTCTTTGAGGTTTTTATTGGCGGCTTCAACTGCACCATTGATCTGAGGTCGATAGGGAGAATATTTGTGTCTCTGAATCTCTTACTTGTTGACTACTTCTGTGACTTCTGCTTCGAAGTGCAACCCGTTATCTAACACTAGCTCATGCGGGACCCCATATCGGCAGATGATATTTTTCTTGAGGAATTTGGCCACTTTCTTGGCGTTCAATACTGCAGATGACTCAGCTTCGACCCATTTGGTGAATTAATCAATGGCAACTAGGATAAACTCATGTCCATTTGCAGCCTTTGATGTAACCTTCCCTATGATGTCAACACCACAGGTGGAGAACAACCAGGGAGAGGTCATGTTGTATAATTCTCGCGAAGGGAGGTGTTAAAGATTGGATAACTGTTGGCATTTGATGTATCTTCGGACATAGGTGGTGCAATCTTGGGCCATGGTGACCCAGTAGTAGCCTTGTCGGATGATCTTCTTGGCAAGCATGTGACTGTTCATATGGGGCCTGCATTCCTCGCTGTGGATCTTCTGCATTATTTTCTCAATCTCAGCCCCTGCGATACAATGTGTATGAGTTCCATTGAAGTTCCTCTTGAGTAGAGATTTATAACAGATAATGTGCTGGGCGGCCAGTCTTCGAAGGGTTGTTCGGTCTTTCTTGTTGGAACCCTTGGGATACCTACCATGTTTGAGGAGGCACTAAATATCATAGTACCATCAATCGAATAGTTCAGGATCTTCGGTGGAGGCAAGCTCAATATGATAGCAGTGGGTTAGTTTATCATGCTTTTGAACTAGGAAGGGGGTCATTATTATTCCTTCGGGCATGTCGACCATGGAAGCCAAGGTAGCGAGAGCATCGGCTAGGTTATTCTTTGCTCGAAGTAGGTAATGAAAGGTGATATCTTAGAATCGGGGGGCTAAATCTTCTAAGTGGGCATGGAAGGGTTGGAGCTTTTTATCTTTGATTTTCCACTTTCTGAGTGCTTGGCCGATGATGAGGGCAGAATCCCCGTAGACATCAAGGTATTGAATACCTTTCTTGAGAGTAACTTTGTGTCCTACTGTGTATGCCTCATATTCCGTCATGTTGTTGGTGCAAGGGAAATCCAATTTGATGGCGATGGGAGTGTGGGAGTCATTAGGGGCGATCAGAAGTATCCCAATGCCATATCCCTTTTTGTTGGTAGCGTTGTCAAAGAATATTTTCCATCGAAGTTTGTCTTGAGAGGTGCAGAGGATATTTTCATCTGGGAATTCGGAGATCCAGATATCTGCTTCTTCTACGGGGTAATCAGCGAGGTAGTCAGAGATGGCTCTTCTTTTAACGGCTTTCTGCATGACGTACACGATATCGAACTCGGTTAGGAGCATCAACCATCGGGCCATTCTTCTAGATAAGGCGGGTTTCTCATGCAGGTATTTGATGGGATCCATTCGGGATACAAGTTTTATGGGGAAGGCGAGCATTTAGTGTCGTAACTTTTGGGTGACCCGGACAAGTGCGGCACACGCCTTTTCCAAAGCAGTGTAGTTGACCTCGTACTCGGCCAATTTACGACTGGAATAATATATGGCTCTTTCTTTGTGGGAGTCTTCAAGGTATTGGGCTAGTAAAGACCCAGCTGCAGTGTCGGTTATGGTTAGGTATAGGAGCTAAGGCAGACCAGGCTGTGGTGGCATGAGCACTAGAGGTTGGGTCAGATATTATTTGATTCGGTCAAAAACTTCTTGGCTAGCCTCATTACAAACCTTGGTTGAATCCTTTTGGAGGAGCTTGAAGATCGATTCACAGATGGAGGTTAGCTGGCTGATGAGCCGGTTGATATATTACAATTTCCCAAGAAAACCTCAGACTTATTTCTCTGTTTGGGGTAGTGGCATCTCAAGTATGGCCTTCAACTTTGCAGGATCTGCTTCTATCCCTTTCTCACTAACCATGAATCCCAAGAGTTTTCTCTTTGTAACGCCGAAGACACATTTTTGTGGATTAAGTCTCATTTGATACCGTCGCAGTCGTTCGAAGAACTTTTGAAGAGTGGGAACATGACCTTCTCTAGTTTTTGACTTGGTAATCATATCATCCACATAAGCCTCGACTTCTTTGTGAATCAAATCGTACATGATGGTTGTGGCAGCCCTTTGGTAGGTAGCCCCAGCAATCATGAGACCAAATGGCATAACGGTATAGCAAAAGGTTCCCCACGGGGTAATGAATGCATTTTTTTCCTGGTGGTCTGGGTTCATCTTGATTTGGTTGTATTCGAAAAACCCATCGACGAATGACTTGAGAGCATGATTGGCTGTGTTATCCACGATCATGTCGATATTGGGTAGCAGATAATCATCCTTTGAAGAAGCTTTGTTTAAATATCGGTAGTCCACACACATTCGAACCTTCCCTCCTGATTTTGGCACAGGTACTATGTTGGCTAGCCATGTGGGATATTCGATTACACGAATGAAGTCCACGTTCAACTACTTGACCACCTCTTCTTTGACCTTGAGCGACCATTCGGTGCGGAGCTTTCTCAATTTTTGTTTAATCGGCTTGTAATTTGGGAGAGTGGGGATCTCGTGCGGAGCTATTTCAGGACCAATGTCGGTCATATCATCATACGACCATGCAAAGACATCCATGAATTCCTTTAGCAATTCTTCGAGTTGTGCGCTCTCATGCTCGTCAAGGGTGGCCCCTATCCTAATCTCGCGCAGTTGGCTACTAGAACCGAGATTAATAATAACAGTCTCTTCTTCATTAACTTGAACGAGATTATGTTGTTTATTATTAACCTTATTTAGATCAGTTAATAATTATTCATTTGCGAAATCATCATCATCAAAAGTTTGATTAGAATCCAAGTAGTTAATGTAAGGCACAACAAGATACTTAAAATCTTCGTTTATTTCATTAATTGGAAAAACAACATTGAGAACCTTATCAAAAGTGGTCTCGATTACATTTGAATAAGGATAGACAACATAAGAAGAAATAGGGTAAACATTGGGGTTATGGAAGATTTTAAGAGGTAGAACTGGCGCAGCATGCCAGTTGAGGAGGGGTGTATCAGCAGCTTTAATCAGATGGGATGGATCCATTGATGTAGTGCCTGAATGAACCATGAAAAGTGCCAGCCCCAGTGTTTGTAAGTTGAAGGAATCTTCGGAATCACTTTCCTCAGTCTCTTCGATATCTTTAATGAGTGGTTGTTCTCGGTGTTGGAAACTTTCGGCCCATGGGTAGCTATCTTAGAAAAATATCTCCATTCCAGGCTTCATCTTCTTATCTGTGTGGTCATACCATGGTTCGAGAAAATCGTAAAAGGGTAAGTTTTCGCCTTCTTTAATGAATCATCCATTCAAGGAGTCTCCTGGGATAGTTTGGATGCAGTCTAATCTTCTCTTTGGTCGAGACTGGTGGATCATTTTGAGCTCTTATTATGATGGTTGATACCCCAAGCCACAAGGAGGAAAAGATTTCTTTAGTTCGATGGGCTCAAGTATCCCTTGTTGCCTTTGCCCTAGCCCCAGTCCGAGTATAAAGTGCATGTTTCTGAACATATGAATCACATTGACATTGCCATGAGGATCATATTCTGGACAAACCGTTTCTTTGAAATCATCCCCTGTCGGGAGTAGGAGGGGCTCAACTCAGAATCCTGATAGGAGCATATCATTTGACCCGTGCTGTATCTTAAGGATTGGACTACTGGTGCTTGCACCCTCGACATTTTGTCATCGCCCAAAATGGTAATGACTCGCCCATCGACGAAGAAATTTAATTTCAGATGGAGTGAGGAAGACACACCCCTGATACTGTGGAGCCAGGGTCGTCCGAACAACATGTTGAAATAAGCTGGGATGTCTATGACTTGGAATTCAACGACAGGGTTTATAGGGCCAACCCCTATTATAAGTTTTATGGATCCCATCACCTCCCGACGGGTATTATCATAGGCACGTACATCGGCGTAGGTTGGAGCGAGGTAGCTTTTTTTCAGGCCTAAACACTTGAAGGTTCTCAGTGGGCAGACATTCAAGGCGGATCCATTATCGACAAGAGAGAGTGGCACGGCCTTCCCCATAACTTCGACGGAGATGTTAAGTGCATGATTGTGATTTGGACCAATTCTGGGTATTTGTTCTTCAGAAAATGAAAGCATTCGGGTAGAGGTCAAGGATCCAAACAAATTTACCGCTTCTTCTGGTGTGGTAGAAGGAGGAACTATGGGTCTAGTGAGCAGCTTGATTAAAGCATTTCTGTGCAGCTGGGAAGACATGAAAATCCCCTATATAGTGATGTTAGCTCTAGTTTTCTTCAGTTGATCGAGGATCTTGCTCTCCTAGATGGTCATCTCTAGCATAGGAAGGTTTTCAACTCCCTTCCCTTTGTCATTTGCTGGTAGTGAGCTTGGAACCTGTTAATGTCTCCCTGGTCTGGTTATGTGATTTACTGAAGAAGGGAAGAACAGGAGTCCCGTTTCCTTGTTAATCTCAGGTTGTTCTGTCACCCTGTTTATTTCTTCGAGGAGTTCTTCAAATGATATCATCCCACATATGTCGGCTTCTGGGCCAGTTCTTCCTGAAGCTTGTTCTTCACTTGAATCTTTAAATTCTTCCCCCCATTCGTTGGCAACAATTTTATCTTTCCATTTAAAGTCTATGTATTCCATAACTTCAAGGGCTTCTTTATACAGGTCTTCCTATTCTTTGGGGATATGTATGGTTAAAGGGACTAAGAACCCTTGTATCTTCAAAGTATCAAGTAACCCGGTGATATTACAAATGCTATTGGTTTACCCGAATAATTCTGCCATAATCTGGACAATATTATCTAGGCTGACTTCGTCGGTTGGTACCACCCACTTGTCTGAATCTCGGGCCCATTTTTGTGCTTCCAAGAACTGTGTACTGAACCTTTAGTAATCGATGACCATCTGTGAGGGTAATTTCAGCCCGAACTCTAGGAGTTGGTTTAACACCTCTGATAATTCCATACTTCCATTTTCAGAACGGTTACGGACAACGATGCATGCTCTGGTAAGTAGTGACAGTGCTTGATCAGCGAGGCTAGTAGGGTGTAGGAGGAAATATGGGCAAATTTGAAGAGGTTTAGGAGAATATATGGGTGCGATTTGAGTTGAAGGATTGAAATCTGGGTTTTCTTCTAAGAAGATGGCATTGGCATGATTTGGGAGTGGATTGTGAGTAGTGTTTGGATTAGGATTGGCTGGTGGGGCGATGGTACCCTGGTCAATGAGATCTTGGATTATGTTTCAGAGGTGAAAGCATTGGTCGGTGGTATGGCTAGCAGCTTGGTAAAAGGCGCAATGAGCATCGACCTCGAAGTTTCTTGGGAGTGGATTTGGCAATGGAAGGGGATCCAAGGGTTTGATGAGGTTTTGGGTTAACAGGGATTGGTATACTTTGGAGAGGGGAGCATGGAGCTCAGTGGATTCCCTTTGGATGGGGGCAGGACGGCTTTATGGTGCCCATGATGTGGTTAGTTGAGAGATGTTGTTGATGGTTGAGACTGTAGCACTGGCAGGCTTGTCATATTTTCTAGGTGTGAACTGTCCGGACACCTTCTTCGGTTCAATCTCTATTTTAACAAGGCTTTCCTCAATTTCTACTCCCGCTTCTCTGAGATCTCTGAAGTGGGGATAGTATTATCCTACCATCGTTGCTCAGACATGGGGCAAAAAGTTCTTCTTCACTATATTGACATGTTCTTCCTCAGATGGTCGATTGGTCATGGTAGCCGCTCGCTCCCTCCATCGGGTTATGAAGTTACTGACTGATTCCCCAGGGTTCTGTTTGAGCAGCTCTAAATCACGATGGGTGACCTCAAGCTCTTCATTGTATTTGTACTGCGACATGAAATCTCGGGCTACATCCTCCCAGCTATGGATTCTGGATTCCTTGAGAGACAAAACCATCGGAGGGCGCTATCCTTCAAAGTTTGCTGAAACAATTGGTCCATAACTTCTTCAGAAGCCCCTAGTAGAGTTATGGAATGATGGTAACTGCGAAGATGAACAATCGGGGGTCCACTCCCTCTGAACTTCTCGATATTTGGCATCTTAAATTTCTCGGGTAACCTTGCTTTAGGATAAGGAGACATGTGGCTGTAGTCTATGTAATTCCCGGATATTCTGACTTGGTCAAACTTCTTGGTGAGCATCTTGAGATCCTCTTTGACTTTATTCAAATCCTCCTTTTTTGGATCAACGACCATAGGCAGGTTAGCCATAAGCTGGCTAATGTTTGGCATCGAAAGCTAGGCAGGTGGCGGCCTATTGACAGGAGGGGAACGTGGAGCGTGCTGATATTATTCAGGAACGTAGATAGTCTCGAGTGGACCTATAGCATGAGGGAATAGGGCCTAGATCTCCTGAGGAATAGGAACCTAGTTTCGTTGCATCTCTCCGACCTCAGTTTAAAGGTTGTCAATCTTGGACATGAGCTGATATAGGACTGCCGTCAGATCCTACTGTATGACTGGTACTTGATCTGTATTCTCCATGGAAAGTGGATGGATTCTGGACTCGAAAGAAGTAGTAGAGGAACGGATGAAACTCCGGGGTGATTTAACTGAAGACCAAAGCCAATAGGGAGCCAGGCCAAGGGCTTGCGATTGACCTAAGAAGGCGTAGAATGGGATTTATTTTTGAGAAAAAGAGAAGAAACTATTTTTGGATTTTGGATAAAGAAGGGGAAAATGTTTTTGGAGACGGAACTCAACATGTTTATTACGATTATTATGTTCTCACTTATATTTAATTCCCCTAAATGCGCAGCCGGACGGGACCCAAGCCTGGAAAAGTGGGGTTTTTAATATTTGCGAAGCTACAGCTGGACTTGTAACCAGGCCTACGGACGGGGTCCCGTTTTAAAAATGAGTGAAAATTTGGGCGTCGGACCGACTCAGAATTTTGGCAGAGTTTCGGGTTAAAATTGACAATCTAAAGTGCGTGTCCTAGGTTTGACACCTATATGCGGGTACGCAGTTGGTTGGGTGAATCGAAATGGGTTCCCCCCTTTGGCGTGACTTTCACAATATACATCTTGCTCTTGCGGGAAATAAGGTACGTGTGGACAAGCCATTTGATATACCTGAGTGTACGTGAATTGCCTCACTATATACCTCGTGGGGACGGTACGTGTGAGAGCGAATTTGATATACTCGGTGTACGTGAATGAATTCCCTGTGATATACCTCCCGTTATGACTTTAGTCAAGCGGTACGATGCGGGGGAACTGTTCGATATATATCGAAAGTAGTTGGCCAATGGAAGGTGAGAGTCATATCGCTTAGGCTAACTGCGCCATGCCGGACCAGCGCCCATCATGAAGTGACCCTCCAGTTACTGGGTAAAATTTAGTCAATAACAATGCTCTTTGGTGATGTCGTGTGAATCATGTATGATTCTCTTATTAGTATCTTATGATGAGAATGCTTTTCTTGATTATGCCAAACAGGAACCAAAGTACAAGTACCAAAGGTACACCAAGTATGGATGGGTGATGCATGCAACATGGGGATATATGTGATCCTAGGTGCACGTGGTGTGAAGTGTTCATAGAGAATTTTCTACAAGTGTGTGAACAGAAGCATAAGCATGGGATACACATGGAAAAGGGGAACATGCAAATATAAGGGAAATATAAACAAATATAGCATCAATGTAAATAGAGTCAAGCCCTCAAAACATACATATTCCCCAACAGAGTCGCCACTGTGGCCATCCCCAATCCTCACCGCGGGCGGGCGCGTGAAGGAAGGATCATCGGGTCCCGCGCGTCCCTCTCGGGAGCGCTTCGGTCGGCATCGTTTGAGATGTGGTATAAAAATGTAGAGAGATTTAGAGTCGCCAGTCTATTTTACTCAAAACAGATCAAAGAAAAAGGGGAAGCCATCCCTAAGGACGGCATCCGAAGACATACTGGTGCATACGAAACCAAAATGATTCGAGAAGGGTTCGGAGGCTAAGTTACAAAATGAGAAGGTGTTAGGCACCCATTTCGGCCTTTCGGTCTCTCATGGATATTTGCTATATTCCTTTTTTATTTTTCCCGTGATATGTGTGCATGTGTATATATATAATGGAGATAGGAATACTCGACTTGTATCATAAAAGAGATAAAGCGAGTCATCCGTCGGAAGGTAAAAGAATAATATTAGAAAATAAGATTTATACGATTACCCTTACGTTGATCGTTATAATGGAACAATAACGCATATGGAGTAATACGTCACTAAGAATCAGTATAGAAAATATAAAAAAAATGGATTTAGAGAAGATAGAAAAAGAGAGAGAAAGTGAGAATAGGACTCGAGTCTTGGGTTTTACCGCGAGACGCCTATGTAGCCTTTAAAGGCATCAATGTCCACGTAGTCCGTATACAAAACGAGGGGTGGGGTTTATCCCATAAATCCAAATTGGGGATCTCTTATTTATGAGTGTGTGCGTGTGTGTGTAGAAAAAGTGTTTTAGTTGTGAGAAAAGTATGAGAATCCCTATTTGGAATTTATGAGCAAACCCTCTTTCTCTTATTTTTTGGGTTTTATTTATATGAAAATAAGAGATGTGAAATAATACTAAATAAAAAGTGTATTAGGATGTGTGAAATGAGATAAATAAAAGTGCTAAGTAATAAAACAAGTTATTGCAAATTTAAGAGAACTTGAAAAGAAAGAGCAGAAAGTTGGACGTTCTTGAAGATCTTGAGCCTGATCTTGAATGTTAGAAAGCAACCCTTGCACTTGGATGACGGTGGAGAGTGGCTAATTCACCAGGTTCGATGGAAAGGATGATGAAAAGTGGAAGTTAGAAAGGGATTTGGATGTTGAAATCGCGCTGCCTTCGAGAGAGGTTTTTGGGATTCGATGAGAGCGATTTTATCAGATTTGGGCTCCCCTTTTGCAAATAAGGTTAAGACCTCCTTTTATAGGCCCAGGTCACGGCCGATCAGCATAGACTTGGTTCTGCCTATCGGCACCTGCCGATAGGCAGGGTCTGGAACCTGCTACTTGACAGTGTTTCAGGCCTTTTCAGAAAATTGGCTGTCGAGAGCAAACCGTTGGTCAGAATCGTACATGGGGCAGACCATTGGAAAGGTAATTCAAAGACCTTTGAAAGTCCCTTGGATTGCTCACGGGTTCGGGAGTTTACTTTGGGTCAAATATGGCTCAGAAGCGTTTATCGGTCCATTGGACGGGGAATCGTTCGAACGCAAACGGATCGTTCTTCCGCATAGTAAGTCCGAATCGCGCATGGGGTGGACCGTTGTAAAGGTTAGGAGATGTACTTCGACATTACAGAGAGTTTGACCCGGTTTGGGGAGTTAAATTTGGTCACATGGGCCTTGGAAGCATTCGGTGACCTTTTGGAGTCAAACGGATCGTTCGTCCGCATAGTAAGTCAGAATCGCGCACGAAGCGGACCATTGGAAAGGGGTTTTAGTACCCTTCAAAGATTCATTCAGTCTTGGTCGAGATGAAGAGTTGACTTAGGTCAAACAGAGCCCGAGAGCACCCGGTGGCCTCTGGATCAAGTTTCGAACGCAAACGGATCGTTCGTCCGCATGGTAAGTCAGAATCGCGCACAGGATGGACCGTTAGAATGGTAATTTAGTGCCCTTCGAAGATTCAATCAGCCTTAGTCGATCTGAAGAGTTTGAATTTTTGGTCAAACGGAGCCTGGGAGTGCCTGATGGCTTTTAGGTCAGTACTTGGGGTATGACCTGGGTTTGTAGTGATGAAGGGAGGTACTAAGGACCTAAGGAGAGTTAGGGGGTAACAGAATGGGGTGTCTACAAAATGGGTTCCTTTTTTTTCACAGGGGTTATCTTATCTCATTAGAAAATAAGAAGATAAAATATATAATAGATATCTTGGTATTTTTTCTCTTGAAGATGGTTTGAGGGATATTTTCAAATGAAGAGCAATGATAGCTTAAATAAATAAATACATCCAAGTGGGTTTACCTAAAACCAATCCAATCTACAAAGTCCCATCTTCTACACAAAGCATGTGTGAGAATGTTATTAGGGAATCCCATGTCCAATCAACATCCATATTGATACCAAATTTAGTCTGCTGACGTGGATTAATTATGAAGAGACACGTGTCAATCTACATGGCACCTACAAGAATTTTTTAACAACACCTTGACTTCGAGGAACTCGACCTCCCCGACCAACTCAGACGCTCCGAGCAATAAGTGTCCTCCGAGGAACATTACTACACCGATCAACTCATAAGTACCAAGCTACTCAGGCGGTCCGAGCAGCTTAGGCGGTCCGAGCTGCACCTCGTACAGCGCATTAATATCAGGATAACCAACAGATTAATTGCTCATTGAATGTGTGATATTCTCATATAGATGTACACGCCTATTGGACAACTGTGTATTACCCTTTCACATGTACAGCCTCAGGGCTATAAATACATTGTATCATCCTCATTGTAAAGGGACCCAAAATTTCTTGGTAAAATCTATTATCGAGAATTACCAAACAGTCAGCAATAACAAAAACAGTGGATGTAGACCATTCTTATAAGGCTGAACCACTTTAAAAATTCTTTTTCTTGTTTATTTTTATCTGTGATTGAAAAATTAGATATAGTGTAATTTTTTACATCAACAGATTGACGCCGTCTGTGGGAAATGACTGTAATTATCGTTTTTCACCAGAAAAATTCATCACCAATGGTTGACAATCCTGAATCCAGCAATCGAAATGCTGGAAACCCTCCAAATCCATCTGCTCCACCAAACGTCCATAATCTGGCCGGAATAATGACAAATCTGGCCCAAAGCCAGACAGCCATGCAAGAAACTATGCGAAAACTCATACAAACTATCTAGGGTGGAGTACTGACCCATTCAGGACAACGAAGTGTTCAAAGAAACACCCGTTTACTTTCTTCGTGTACTAGGCATACCAATTCATATCGCACTAAGAGATCTGATGATTTTTCTTATCAACCAGGTCGAACTTCGTCAGTACGAGCCACATATACTGAACAAAATGTCACCCTCTCTCCAAAAAGGACTAGTGCATTGGAGAGATTAAGTAGGGCATCTCCTTTTGATCGTTTGGGCCTAAGGAGGAATAGAAGTCCTCCCAAAGCTGTGTCGAGGAGCTTCCGACAACCATCCGATCTAAGGGAGGGTTCTGCCCAATCACGACCAACTACTCGTCGTGAAAGATCTCAGGAAGAAAATTCAACACGATCAGTTGCTCGAACCAACAGGCACAAGGATGATGCCTGGAAAGGCTCTATTTAGAGGCTGGAGGATAGATTAGGGGAAATGGCTAAGGCCAAGAATCCTCTACAAAGAACTTTTGTCCAAGGGACACCTTTTGTCCTAGCAATTGTGGATTTTCCCACACCGTCAAAGTTCAAAGCACCTGTTGTGACTCCTAAATATGACGAAAAAACTGACCCTATCCTTCATATAGAACAATACCAAGCTGCTGCTGACATCTATGTTGTGCTAGATGAGATGAGGTGCAGGGAATTTTTGAGAACTTTTACCAGATCTGCTCAAATATGGTATAATAACCTTCCTCGGGGTAAGATTTCAACTTTCTTTCAACTGGCCGAGCTCTTCATTGGAAATTTCTATTTTGGAGCAAAACCAATTAAACGAGTAGCACACCTGTTAAGTGTTAGACAAAAAGCGGGTGAGAGCATCAGGGATTATATAACTCGTTTCAATAACGAGAAACTCGAAGTTATTGATTATGAAGAAAAGACAGCGATTACTGCTTTGATGAGTGGGCTGCTACCCAATAAGTTGTACTACACTTTGGCCAAAGATCCACCCAGAACCATGTCAGAACTAATGGCAAAAGCGGCCAAGATCATGAATGCTGAGGAGGCTATGGCTGCGAAGAAGAATATGGATACCAAAGAGACCAAGGTGGAGGTCGATAAGGCTAAGAAGAAAGAGCATAAGAACAATGGTGGTGACAAGCAATCAAAAACAAAGCCATCATGGGAAGTATTGAAGAAATTTAAAAATTATACTCCTTTGAAGGTAGACATCAACCACGTTCTAGAAGAAATCAAGAACAGCGAGGATCTAAACTGGCCAGAGAAAATGAAGTTAGACCCTGACAAGAGGAATAAGGCCAAATATTGCGAATTCCACAAAGACCATGGCCACACGACCGAAAATTGTATAGCTCTTCAGAATGAGATCGAAGCACTCATCAGACGAGGAAATCTGGCAAAGTATGTTGATCGTAGAAATAAAAGAAGAAGCAGCGATCGAGCAAGACATAGGTCTAAATCTCCTCATCGAGTAGAGGAGAACAAGAAAAGAGACCATGAAGATGATCCAGAAGACGACCCCGATCTCCCCAAAAGACCAAGGCAGCCAGAATGTGAGGTATTTTCAATACATTTTGGGTCATTTGATTGTAATGTTATTACATGTGGAGATGCAGGAGGTGGAGACCTTACTGCAGAGAGAAAAGCTTACCTCAATGAGGCTCAAGCTTGTTAATACATTCAACGAATAAATCTAGCTGAGGATGATCGCCCGAGGAAGGTAAACAAAGAAAAACTGGTCATCGGTTTCTCAAAGAACGACCTTGCAGGTATCCTGTATCCTCATGATGACCCACTGGTGATCAAAATAAGGATGAAAGAAGTGATGATTTCAAGAGTGCTAGTAGATAATGGTAGCTCGGCAGACATTATGTTCTACTCGTGCTTCGACAGTTTAAATCTAAAGTTGTCTCAGTTGGAGCCTTATCACAGGCCCCTCCTCGGTTTTACTGGCGAGAAAGTTTTTCTACCAGGGATGATCAAGTTAGATATGTTCATTGGTACATGGCCTTCTTGTCGAACAGAGAGAGTACGTTTCTTCGTGATGGATAAGAATGTCCAGTCGGCTTATAATATCATTATGGGAAGGGTAGGTTTGAAAAAATTTGAAGCCGTACCATCTACTGTACATCAATGTCTTAAATTTCCAACTAATTTTAGAGTGGGAGTTGTGAAGGGTGACCAAAAAGTAGCTCGGGAATGCTACTATTCATCTACCGAGCAGGAAGAACTAGAGGAATCTAGGAAAAAGACTACTACCTATTAAGTGGATGAAGGTGAAGAGATTGAAACATTAGAACCTAGAGATGAGTTGCAGCTCGTTAAAGATCATGTGGTGGAAGCTACTAATAATATCATTCTGGACGACGAGCACCCGAAACGAATAACTCAAATAGGTTCGTCGTTGGATGCCTCACTAAAATAGGAATTCATGGTTTTTCTAAAAAGCAGAAAATAAACATTTGCATGGAGCCATGAGGACATGCCAGGGATAGACCCAAATTTCTTATGTGATGAGCTCAATGTGAATAAGGAGATCAAGACAGTTAAGCAGAGAAGAAGAGTGTTCAGCCCCGAGAAGAATCAAGCTATACAAGAGGAGGTCGAAAAGCTCCAGAAAGCTTGCTTTATTGAAGATATTAAATATCCAGACTGGTTAACAAATGTGGTGATGGTAAAGAAGAAGAACAACAAGTGGAGGATGTGTGTAAACTTCACCGACCTCAATAAGGCATTCCAAAAAGGATCATTTTCCCCTGCCCCGAATTAATCAATTAGTGGATGCTACCTCGGGACATGAGCTGTTGAGTTTCATGGATGCTTATTCTGATTACAACCAGATTAAAATGAAACCTGAAGACAGGGAGAGTACCTCTTTCATTACCCTTAGGGGAACTTATTGTTATAATGTTATGCCTTTTGGTTTGAAAAATGCAGGTGCAACATATCAGCGGCTAATGAACAAAGTCTTTGCCGAAAAAATCAGTTGTAATATGGAAGTTTATGTTGATGATATGCTGACGAAGAGCAAGAAAGCCGTCGACCATCTAACTCATCTAAGCCAAACCTTTGATCAATTAGATAAATATCAAATGATGTTGAACCTAACCATGTGCGAATTCGGATTACGAGAGGGCATGTTTCTCGAGTATATTGTCAATCAATGAGTCATTGAAGAAAACCCTGAAAAGATCAAGGCTCTATTGGGACTACGATCTCCAACGACGAAGAAAGAAGTGAAGAGTCTTACAGGACGAGTAGCAGCACTTAACAGATTTGTATCGCGAGCAACTGATAGATGCCTCCCATTCTTCAAAATGCTTCGAAAGACTTTCGAATGGAATGATGAATGCGAGAAGGCTTTTCAAGAGTTGAAGAAATATCTGGGAGCACCTCCACTGTTGTCCAGGCCAGTGATGGGAGAAAGATTGTACTTGTATTTGGTAGTGTCGGAGAATGCATTTAGTTCGGCATTAATAAGAATAGAAGATGGAGTACAGAAAATGATCTATTACACCAGTAAGGCCTACCAAGGAGCAGAGATCAAGTGTCTGAGGTTGGAAAAATTAGCACTAGCATTGATAGAAGCAAGTAGAAGAATGAGGCCATACTTCCAAGATTATACTATAGTAGTTTATACAGACATGCCATTAAGGCAAGCTCTTCATAAGCCAGAAAAATCGGGAAGATTGATGTACTGGGCAGTGGAACTTGGCAAATATGACATAGTATATGAGCCCAGATCGTCAATCAAAGGGCAAGCAGTAGCAGATTTTATTGCAGAATTTACCTATCATGATACTTCCAAGGAGCAAAACGTACTCGCTGACCAACCTGTGGATGTTACAGGATCGTCAGACCAACCTGGGAATGTTACAGGATCATCAAACCCAAGCCCAGACCAACTTAAGTTGATAAAAGGGCAAGAGAAGATGGTCGACGAGCAGCGAGAAGTGGTAGAAATGGAGCAACAAATATTTCATCAAGGAACTTTGTCCAATAAGAAGTTTAAGGACGAGATACTTATATGGAATCTATATGTGGATGGCTCATCATGCACTTCAGGTAGTGGAGATAGGATTATATTAAAAAGTCCAGACGAGGTCGATATAGAATATTCTATGCGCTTTCAATTTTAAGCTTCTAATAATGAGGCCGAATATGAAGCGATGATTGTAGGCCTTAGTCTGGCAAAAACCAAGAAGGCAGAGCAGGTAATCGTATGCAGTGATTCGTAATTGATTGTAAACCAAATGCTTTTTGTAAATGCAACAAAGGGAGAGTTGATGATTAAGTACCATGCAAAGGCAATGGAATTGGTATCGGAATTTGTTGCTGTTCGGTTGGTCAGAATACCAAGAATGGAGAATACAAGAGCAGACGCCTTAGCTCGATTAGCATCAGCTACTCGTACCGAGCTACGAAGAATAATCCCAAATGAAGTTTCAGCTGGTCGGAGTATAAATGATGATCTGACGATGAACTTTATTACCCTTGATTTAGGGCCATCTTGGATGGATCCATCAGGGCATATATTGAGAAAGGGGAGTTACTAATGGACAAACTCGCAGCCAAGAAATTAAAGTTTAAAGCTGCTCGTTATGTATTGACTAATGGTATTCTATACAGACGAGGAATTATAGAAGGTTTGCAAAGATGTGTGCATCCCACCGAGGTGAAAGACTTGATAGAAGAGATCTATGAAGGGTCCTGTGGAGCCCATGTATCAGGTCGAACGCTATTGCAAAGAATGATGACGCAAGGATACTACTGGCCAACGATGAGGGCTGATTGTATAACCTATGCCAGGAAATGTGACAAATGTCAACGCTTCTCCTCTATCTGAAGAACTCCCCAAGTATTATTAGCACATATTACTTCCCCTTGGCCATTTTCCATGTGGGGAATAGACTTGGTCGGGCCACTTCTAACGACCAGGGGAAGATTTAAATATATCGTGGTCGCGGTGGATTACTTTACTAAATGGGTGAAAGCTGAGCCTCTCATCAATATGACTTATGATAAGGTGTATCAATTTATATGGAAGAATATCATTTGTAGATATAAGCTTCCTCATGCCTTAATCACAGACCATGGAACTCAATTTGACAACGAGGAGTTCGGTGCCTATTGTCATCAGTCAAATATCTTGAAAATCCACTCGGCATCAGACAAACTGAGGTGACAAATAGAACGTTGCTAAATGGTTTGAAGAAAAGACTGAATGACACGAAAGCAAACTGGATCAACGAGTTACATTCTGTACTATAGGCTTATCGTACTACTCCCCGAGCAGCAACAGGAGAATCTCCATACATGCTAGCGTTTGGAAGTGAAGCTGTTATACCTGCCGAGTTGGGCCTCCCAACACACGGAGTACTGAATTTCAATTCCCCTATCAGCGACTTAATGAGAAGGTTAGATTTGGAAATGCTCGAGGAAGTTAGAGAAGAAGCAGCAATCAGGAATGCTGCATACCAACAACGAACAACTCTGTTCTACAACAAGAGAGTGAAGAAATGCGACCTGAAGGAAGAAGACTATATGCTAAAGAAAGTGATTCAAAGGCACAACAAACTGGAAGCTAATTGGCATGGGCCTTACTGAGTAACAGAGGTTGTTCGCCCAGGGACATATAGGATTGAAACTTTAGAAGGGGAGGAGTTTAAGAATGCATGGAATGCAGAGCATCCGCGCAAATATTATCAGTGATATAAATCCTCATGTAATGCAGTTTCTTCAGTATGAATAAAATGTGAATGTTCTACCCAATTTTCTCCTTTTGGTGCAATTTTTTCGTGGAATACTAGTGCTACACACTACTCAGTAAAATCCACCAACTCCAGTTGGTCGGGAATAAAAATATTTCCCAGAAATACCAACTACGGTTGGTTGGGAAGAAAATCCACCAACTCCGGTTGGTCGGGAATAAAAATATTTCCCAGAAATACCAACTACGGTTGGTTGGGAAGAAAAATCTACCGACCTCGGTTGGTCGGAAACATTTATTAAACAAAAGCAGGATTATGTGATAAAAGTCAACTAATGGCTAAGAATTAAAAAGTGATCAAGCAAAATTTTTGATACTTGTAACATTTTAAATTACCACTAAGTTGGTCGAGAAACAAAATATCATCAATTTTGGTTAGTCATCAAATGATTACCACAAATTCAGGATATTCGACAATATGTTTTCACCAACTTTAGTTGATCGGCAATTTAAAATAACACAATATTGTTATCTTTTTAACAGATATACATGCACATTCATTAGAGAAATGTTTTACAAAACATTTACAAGACAACGACAATCAAGATTGCACAGAAAAATAGAAGTTTTTCATACATTAAGAATGAAAATACATAAGAATTTATTACATCATGAATCCTATTCTATTGGTTTCTTCCCCTGTGTCTTTGAAATAGGTTCTTTCCCAGCAGGAGGATCGTCTAAGTCATAGGGGGAATTTATGAAATTCAAATCCTTGAGCATCCTGATGTTCATTACTGATGGTCGATCAAGAAGGTGCTCTGGGCGAGATATCTCGAAATTAGAATGAAGGTTGTAGTCACTGAGATACTTTGAAATCAGGCATTGAGGAATGGCCCGAGTAGGAATCCAACTCATGTCGAGTTTGAATGGTGGCACTGGCAGGTCGAGTAACCCAGGATTATAGTAATCCCACAAATAATGACCTTGTTCCAGCTGCAGTACACCCAAGGCATTCAGCCATCCTTGCTTATACCCCTCGTTGTTCGACTGCTGGATCCGGTCGTCAAGATGATAAAGGGCTTCATTATAACCAGCCATCCAAAAATCTCTAGGCTGCTTGTGGAACTGGTAGGTTAATCTTTCTAATTGCTCGTGGAGATTCTTTACCAGATTCGTTTTATTCTCCAAGGCAGAATTTTGGGCAGCCAGTTTCTCGTCGAAGGCTTGAATATTTTTAGACATCTCAGCTAATGCCTGGTTCTTTGCCATCAATTGGAAGGCTTGGTTCTCTAGGGCCGACTGAGTTCTTTGTTCCTCAACAGTAATCCGAGCAGCTCTTGCTCATCCCCGAGCAGAAGTAGAAGGCCCAATCCTCTTCAAGGTTTCTAATTCGTCTCTCAGATTGGCATTTCTGACCTCCAAGAAAGAAAATACTTCGTCGTTCACAGGAACCAAAGCGCTCGAGGTAGAGGCTGCAGACTTCAGCTGAGATACTTTGTAAGGACACAAATTTCCAATTGAGTCCATATATAGTTTTGGCTCAATTTCGGACAAAAACATTTATTCATAGGATAGTATTTAATTGTAATATTCTCAAGCCTATGAAGTATGTATTGAAGACGTAGCGGCAAAGAATTTAAAGCTTCATCAAAATGCCGGTTTGCGTGCCTCGTTTCTACGTCATCAACTAAGGTTCCATGCTCCCAAGGTATGAATGTAATTATATTTATATAGGAGCTTGGAACAATATTTATTGGGTGTTAGGTTTAATAAAAACCATGTTTTACTTTCAGAATAATTTAATTGAAACTTTAAAATAAAGTATATAAAGTTTCTGGGCCAAAAATTGAATTTTAGAAAAATTTCTGGAAGTCGTTCGAAATCTCGTTCGAACGAGTTTTTCGTTCTAAAGAGGTTTCGTTCGAACGAGACTGCCAACGAACCTAATCTGATAAGTCGTTCGATATGTCGTTCGAACGAGTTTTTCGTTCTAACGAGGTTTCGTTCGAACGAGTTTGCCAACGATCCTAAACTGGTCAGTCGTTCGATATGTCGTTCGAACGAGTTTTTCGTTCTAACGAGGTATCTAACGAGTTTCTAACGAGCCCAGACTGGTCACTCATTAGAAGTCTCGTTCGAACGAGAGTCAAATTCGTTCGAACGAGATGCCAGCGCGGGAACAGTTTTGAGCAGTTTTTGGCAGTTTTTACCCACTTTCCCCACTTGGTTTGATTTTTTCCAAAGTATCTTTTTCATACCATACAAACTCCTAGAGAGTGTTTTGAGAGAAAATTTGTTTAAGGAAAAAGATCAAGTTTTGAGTGTTATTCTTTAATGAAAAATCCTACACACTCTAGTATGTACACCCAATAGTTGTTTATCCAAGTTCTATATACTTATCTTTACTTGGAGTTTTGGCACCGGTTTATCTCTACCGAATTCAAGAAGAGACGTTTTGGTTTGCTTCTACATCCATCAAAGAAGAAGACTTTTTGTTGAAGATTCTACCCACTTGGAGAAAGGCTCCATGCTTGGGTGACGGTGACCATATAAAGTCCCATCGGTGGATTCCGAGACCGCGGTGGTGTTCCGAGGTTGTCCACTAGGAAGAGGTTTCTACGAGAAGGAGCATCGAGGCTTGAGAGGGATCGAGTCAGTCGTTGTAAGTCTATCTGTCTTGTAATTGTAATTCCATATCTAGTGGACTTATGGCTAGGGCCATCCGAGGTTGTTTCCCGTCTTGGGTTTTTCCTCGTACATCTCGACGTAGTGTGATATTGTTTATTTTATCTTGCATCATAATTTAGAATGCATGCTTAGAATAAATTCAAGATAAATTTTGGTTTAATTATCACACTCATTTAATTTGGGACTAAATTAAATATTGGGTAAATTTGGTTTATTCTAGTCATTTGCTAAAATTAGTTTCGCCTAACTTTGGATAATTGAAAATTATGACTTAGGCAAATTCTAGGAATTGGATTACCTTATTTAAATTTGTTTTTGAAGAAATTAAAATTCGGCCTTGTTTATGTGTTGAACCATCATCATCTTTCAACGCTTCCGCATCATTCATTAAGTTTTATATACAAAGGAAATTACTTTACGCTTTCAAATTGGTATCAGAGCCAAAAACGATAAATTATTTCGTTAAGATCTTTTAATTTTTTGGCTAAAATGGATTTTTCCCCATTTTCAAAATTTCCTATTTCGATGGTTCAAACTACGCGTATTGGAAAGCGCGAATGAGATCGGCACTAAAATCTATCGACGAGAGAGTTTGGATGTCTGTTGTTACCGGACACTCCCCACCAACTTACTTAGTTGAAAATGAACGTGTTATCAAACCCGCCGATAGATGGACTGAAAATGAGTTTAATCTTGCTAACTTTAATTCCCGAGGTTTAAATGCCTTATTTAGCGTTGTCGCACCGGATGTATTCTGACGTATTATGACGTGTGAAACCGGTAAAGAAGCTTGGGATATTTTACAATTAACTCATGAAGGAACTAGTGTCGTTAAAGCTTCAAAACTCCAAAACCTCACCACTCAATTTGAAACTATCAAAATGGATGAAAAAGAAACTTTTGATAAATTTTATGCTAGACTTTCTGATATTGTTAATTCATCCTTTAACTTGGGAGAGAAAATACCTGACGACCGTGTTGTAAAGAAAATTTTGAGGTCCCTACCCGATAGATTTATTCCTAAAGTGACCGTTTTAAATTCTTTACCCACTTTAGCCTCTACGAAATTAGAAGAGCTTGTAGGTGATTTACAAACCTATGAACTAGATATGTTTCCCTCTAAAACTGAAAAGAAAATTGAAAAGGGTGTTGCTTTAAAAGCCCGAAAAGAGGTCAAACAAGTAGTAGAGAGCGATAGTGAAAGTGACTCGGAAGATATGGCTTTGTTTGCTCGCAAATTTAGAAAATTTCTTAAATTTAACAAAGATAAATTTAAAAATGATTTTAAGAAATTTGATACTTCTAAACATGATAAAAGCGAGAAGATTTCTAAAGCCGAGAGGATCCCTAAACCTAGTAATGACAATTTAGATAGGGACGAGTCTAACAAGTGTTTTGGTTGTGAAGGTTATGGCCATCGAGCTTATGAGTGCCCCACTAAACTAAGGAAAGAGGGTAAATGACCCACTGCATATAATGCAACCCTTAGTGATAGTGATAAGGAAGAAAAGCCCGATTCCCCCACTAAGAAAAATTTTGTGGCTTTTATGGCTAGTCATGTGAGTGATTGTGACAACTCATCGATTGATGAAACGATAGCACATGCCACTTCCAAGGTCATTGTTCATGATTCCCTTGTTTTTAATGATAGTGAGAGTGGAGAAGAAAGAGAGAGTGAAAATGAAGAAGAGGTTGATGTTAGTGAACTTCAAAATGCTTTTCATGAATTATATAAAGAATCTATTAATTTGAAAAGAACTAATTTGAAGTTAGAAGCTTGTTTAAGAAAGAGTGCCAAGGTCGTTGATGATAGTGCCTTAATAGAAGACCTTAGGACACATGTGAGGACTCTTCAAGAGAAGCTTGATTATGTAAAAGGCGAAAGAGATAGCCTTAGGGGTTTAATGGAATCCTTGAAAAAGGAGCTTCTTGCTTTTGAAGAGAGAAATGTTTTACTAGAATCTAACATTGCAGAATTGGAAAATAAATTAAAAGATTCTAGTAATGTCAAATTTGATTTGGAATGTCGTTCAGAAAAACTAGATAAAATGTTAGGAACGGTCCAAATTAAAAATGACACTTGTGGTTTAGGCTTCAATCCTTGTAATGAATTTACTCATAATGCCCAAACCAATGTTTTAGGAGAATCAACTAGGAATACTTTTAAAGATCACTCCTTAAGTAAATCTTTTCGAAATGTTCTCACTTGTACACATTGTGGTCGACAAGGTCATCTTAGGAAATTTTGTTTAGATCTTAAACGAATTCCTAGAAAACCCCATAGTAAAGTAACCACGGTAGTTAACGTTCCTACACCCCAAAATAGTCATTCCTCATTAATTTGGGTTAGGAAATCCGACTTGGTTGCCTTACAAAATAGGGTTGTTGATTCTCATTTACTTTCACATGCTTCCTCCCTTGCTAAATCTAAAGGATGAATGCGTTAGTGTTTGCATACTTTAGCGTTTGTACTTTATGTTATATTCACATGCTAAATGTATGCTTGTTTTAGTCATTTTCTAGTCATTGCCTTATTTCATATCACATGCTAGAAATTATGACTTACTTATCTTTTTGTATTATATTTTGTGTTTGAATTAATTGAAAAATATAAAAAGATTTTTGTTTATCATTTGTGTTTTATTTATGTCTTTTAAACTTCATGAAAAATACGAATGATTTTTGTTTGTCCTTTTGAGTAAATATTTATTTTTGATTAAAAATGTTAAAACTCAAAAAGATTTTATTTTGTGTGTATTTTAGTTTGACACACTTTATGTGGCATATATTTGTGTTTGAATCCTATCGTTTACGCTCCCATGTGGCTAGAACTTTTGGTTTAGATTTTCAATCCTTAAAATGTTCTTTACCATGTTTTATATGGAGTAGTTGGATTTTGTATTGTTTAAATGGATTCTATTTCTATATGCCTCTTTTCACACATGCACGAGCTCTTTTGAAATTTTAATGTCACATGTTATATTTGAGCTTTTTGAGGTGTTCTCCTATCAATCTAGTCATCTACATATCTATGACCTAGGAGGACTAGTGCATGTCAAAATCCGTTGCATGTGAGATTTGTGTGAAAAATGAAAACATGATAAATTAATATTTGCACGGGGAAGGGCTCCGAAAGGATGAATTAAATCCTTTGCGATAGTAAGCCACCGTTGATTGGATCTAAAAGAAATACGTGATCCAAAGGCCTAAAAACAGAATATTTGGCATTAAACAGAAAGCAATTGCCAAGGCCTATGTTTGTTTGATATATTCATTCAAAAACAAAAGAATATATATGCTCATTGAGGGAGAATTGGATGGTATATTAACGGTTTGCACAATGTCCGTTTATCCTAGTTGTCTTTAATGTCATGACTCTATTTGGTTTGTAGAATCATCATCATGCTAGGCTTGTATGCATTGTGTATGTTTGTTCATTGAGTTCAATCTATATTGTCACATGAGGTTATATTTCAATGTGATGAAGTTTGCAATAAAATGAGAACTCCGTGAACGTTTATTAAGTGTTTGGGTCTAAATTTAATTGTTGCTAGTACACACCCCTACACTTCCATTTCCATATGACACATTTTTGCCATACGAGTGTGCAAACTTATTGTATTTTGTGTCATGTGTGTGTTTATATCTATATATATATGCAAGTGCTCTATTGGTATATTTTTAGTATCTATATATATGATATTTGTTTGTCTTTGCCTTGCTTTTATTGCCCATATGCTGTCATGTCTTTTCTTTAAGCTTCCACATGCTGTTTATTAGTTCTTTATCCTTTGCCTATTCCTGAACAAAAAAGGGGGAGAATGATGATAGAGGGAGAAATGGTATCTAATCCTATTATCATCGTATCTTCGTTTGGGGGAGATTTATCTTAGGGGGAGACGTCTTTCTAAGTAGGTCATGTGTTTGAAAAAGGGGAGAATTAATTTAGGGGGAATAATTTAATTAATTGCATTTTATATTTTGATATTCCCTATGCATTTGATGAGTTTGCTTAAGTGTGCAGGAATTCTACTAAAGCAGCATTGTTTAATGGCAAAGCGTTTGATCCTTGGGTTGAGTCAAGATTGGGCGGGTTATGTTTTGAGTCTAGTAGAGCTTGACGGCCCTTTAGGATTTTTGTTTGGTTTTTGTCCCGGAATAGCCAAAGGGGGAGATTTGTAAGGACACAAATTTCCAATTGAGTCCATATATAGTTTTGGCTCAATTCCGGACAAAAACATTTATTCATAGGATAGTATTTAATTGTAATATTCTCAAACCTATGAAGTATGTATTGAAGACGTAGCGGCAAAGAATTTAAAGCTTCATCAAAATGCCGGTTTCCGTGCCTCGTTTCTACGTCATCAACTAAGGTTCCATGCTCCCAAGGTATGAATGTAATTATATTAATATAGGAGCTTGGAACAATATTTATTGGGTGTTAGGTTTAATAAAAACCATGTTTTACTTTCAGAATAATTTAATTGAAACTTTAAAATAAAGTACATAAAGTTTCTGGGCCAAAAATTGAATTTTAGAAAAATTTCTGGAAGTCATTCGAACGAGTTTTTCGTTCTAACGAGGTTTCGTTCGAACGAGACTGCCAACGAACCTAATCTGATAAGTCGTTCAATATGTCGTTCGAACGAGTTTTTCGTTCTAACGAGGTTTCGTTCGAACGAGTTTGCCAACGATCCTAAACTGGTCAGTCGTTCGATATGTCGTTCGAACGAGTTTTTCGTTCTAACGAGGTATCTAACGAGTTTCTAACGAGCCCAGATTGGTCACTCATTAGAAGCCTCGTTCGAACGAGAGTCAAGTTCGTTCGAACGAGATGCCAGCGCGGGAACAGTTTTGAGCAATTTTTGGCAGTTTTTACCCACTTTCCCCACTTGGTTTTTAACCAACTTTTTCAGACTTAATAATGTGCGGGAATGACTTTTTCCAAAGTATCTTTTTCATACCATACAAACTCCTAGAGAGTGTTTTGAGAGAAAATTTGTTTAAGGAAAAAGATCAAGTTTTGAGTGTTATTCTTTAATGAAAAATCCTACACACTCTAGTATGTACACCCAATAGTTGTTTATCCAAGTTCTATATACTTATCTTTACTTGGAGTTTTGGCACCGGTTTATCTCTACCGAATTCAAGAAGAGACATTTTGGTTTGCTTCTACATCCATCAAAGAAGAAGACTTTTTGTTGAAGATTCTACCCACTTGGAGAAAGGCTCCATGCTTGGGTGACGGTGACCATATAAAGTCCCATCGGTGGATTCCGAGACCGCGGTGGTGTTCCGAGGTTGTCCACTAGGAAGAGGTTTCTACGAGAAGGAGCGTCGAGGCTTGAGAGGGATCGAGTCAGTCGTTGTAAGTCTATCTGTCTTGTAATTGTAATTCCATATCTAGTGGACTTGTGGCTAGGGACGTCCGAGGTTGTTTCCCGTCTTGGGTTTTTCCTCGTACATCTCGGCGTAGTGTGATATTGTTTATTTTATCTTGCATCATAATTTAGAATGCATGCTTAGAATAAATTCAAGATAAAATATGGTTTAATTATCACACTCATTTAATTTGGGACTAAATTAAATATTGGGTAAATTTGGTTTATTCTAGTCATTTGCTAAAATTGGTTTCGCCTAACTTTGGATAATTGAAAATTATGACTTAGGCAAATTCTAGGACTTGGATTACCTTATTTAAATTTGTTTTTGAAGAAATTAAAATTCGGCCTTGTTTATGTGTTGAACCATCATCATCTTTCAACGCTTCCGCATCATTCATTAAGTTTTATATACAAAGGAAATTACTTTATGCTTTCATACTTCTCCTCGCAGGTTATTGTTTTCCTGCTCCAGCAACTTAGCTATCTCCCTGTGTTCTTCAACCTCGGTCTTTATAATTCTCTCTTTCAAGTCATAGGCAGCAAACAGTTTATCATATCCTTTATCAGCACTTAGTTGCTGATATTTCTGCTCATATCCCTGGTGCAAGAGGGATGTAGATTCCTTGTATTATTATTGAAGCTCCTCGAGACTGCCCTAGAGGTCTTCAATCATTTCATAATATGCTACATTGTTAGCCACTGCACAATCGAGCAGGCACTTCAAATACTGGTAGGCTTCAACTGCTCGCTCTAAAGGATCTAGACCGAGTATATCAACAATTTGAGCTTTAGTCATATCTGCATGACCAGCCTTGAAATATTCATTGCACTGTTTCAGCAATTTTGTATCATGATCTGATAATAATTCCATCCTGTCCATAAACTAGTAAAAGGAAGAGATAGCAAGAGTCAATAAGAGTGTAAACAGAGCTAGAAGAAAAGAATCTACAGTATGAATAATTTAAATTGCCAAATTTTATTACATCATAAAAGAGAAGTACATAATTCAAAGTTACATTGGACAAAAATAAATAGAGAGAAAAGTCCGAACAACTCTACACCTTCTCCTTGTCTCCCAAAACTTTCTCGGGAGACTAGGACGAGGAGGTAGGTTTCTCGGATGGCACAGATGGTTGCTCGGTGGGTGCTGGAAGCTGCTCGGTTGAAGTAATGGTTGGTTGAAGTTGTTCGCAGGAGGACTAGACAACAGGGGGATGAGAAATCTGATCTCCCATATTCCTCGGAGGCAGCTTCATTCTCTTCTTCTTCCCCAGGAGATGGAGGGGGGCCATGAATGTGTCGCTGAAATAGGTATGAACTCTCATCAACGTTAATCTCTCTCAGTGCAGCGACCCAACCATCCCTGAAGTATTTAAGGCTGCCATACTCCATTTGTGAGATCATGGCAGCCAGACCCTTATTCCACCCCTTATCCCAGCCAGCGCTGAAGAACTTCTTAATAGCCATTTTCCTCTTCACTTTCTCTGAGGAAATCCTCTCAGTCATGAGTTCCTCGGCAGCTTTCAATTTCTTTTCTGCCTCGTCTTTCTGGCGATCCGCTTCACGAAGTTTGCCCAACTCTTCCTCAGTAAACTCGAGTTTATTTTCAAACTCTCCAGCAAGTTGGAGCTTCCCCTCAAGCTCTTTATTCTTCTTCTCCAAATCTTTTATTTTCTTCTCCAACCCCTTGGAAACTTCAATAGCCTGATCCATCTCCTGCTCGGTGGAATTGAGCTGCTTCTCCCAAGCAACTTTATGATCGACATACTTCTGACGAGAATCCTTCAGAGACTGCGTTAGACCTACCAAAGCCTCCTCTACACCTGACGAGGAGCTTGAAGCTTTAATATCTTCATCCTTTTTCAAAATCGTATTGAAACAAGTTACCAACTGGAAAAAGAAAACAATTCTAAGTCAGTGCAAAGATATAACATTGAGAAATGGAAGTTTAAATTAATAATACTTACAGAAGCAATATGTCGAGCGGCCAAGTTGGTAACCATCTCCCGAGAAATATTTTCTTCAACATCTTAGATCTCGAGGATAATCCAAGACTTCACCGAGCTCATGGCAGAGCTCGGAGCAATAAAAGTGGGCACACCACTTCCAGCAGTTAAAGGCTGAGAGAAGGATTCAACCAATTTATCAGAGGAGCTCTTCTTCAGCTTCCTCGAGGGATCAGGAACAGGTCTGACCAAGGATGTAGTCTTAGTCGGGGATATGACTATAACCTCGCTTGGAGCAACGACCTTGCTCGGAGCCACTGGGGGCTTCTCGGTAACCTTCATAGTAGCAGATGGAGGGAGTGCATCGATTTTTCTTATCCCTTCTTCTGGGACATCATGCTAGCTTTTCTTTGCCTCTCCAGCAGTAGAGGCAGACTACTCGAAGAGGGTAGGAGCTCTTTTTCTCTTCATTCTGTTAGTAAGAGGAATATGTGATTTAGGAGAAGAACCTTCAGAAGATGGTGTTGGTTCTATATCACTTATCACTGGACGAGCAGTAAAAGACGAGGTGTAACTCTTGTACTGCAGCAAGTAAGAAGCTGATCTGATATGCTCATCGGCAACAGTCTGATGCAAACCCCAGATAAGTTTCAGATGTTTTAAATTAACTTCTGTCTCTTTTGGAGACCTTCTTTTGCTGTCAACTGCAAATAAATGAAAATTAAAATATCAGTGACACATTTTATCAAACACAAAGAAAGAATAATTTCAAAAATAAAATAAAGTAAAAATAACCTATCCCATTGCCATAGGGAGGGCATCTGGGACCCTGATACACATCATTTCCAGTTAGTGGAGCATGTTGCCAATTTTTCATAACAACACCATGCTCGAAGTAATCCCTATTGGCATCTGGGAGATTGACCACTAAAGCTCTATTTAAAAACCTAGTTTTCAAATAAAAAGTATTGTCACCGACAACCCATCGATAGCAAAACATAATTTCTGGAATTCCTATACGGGTTCCATGAATCTTATTTAACCTATGGACTCCATTAACTATTCTCCATGTATTGTGGGCTACTTTTGCAGGTACCACGTCAAAATATTGACAGAATTCCAGACACAAAGGGTTTGGGGGAAAAGAAAAGCCACATTCGGCCACAAAGAGACTGGGGAACCAATGTCCCTCAGCCAAACGAAAATAATCAGAAGGACCAGAAAGTTCCTCCAAAACGACCCATTGAGGAATAGAAAAATCAGAACGAAATTTATCAAGAGACTCAACAAGGTAAACCATGATGAATAAAGGAAATACAAGAGAAGGAAGAAGATCTTACAGAAAAAGGATGGATCAGTTGACAACGATCGATGGAAGGAATGAACGCACAAGAGAAATGGAAAACTCAAAGATACAGATTTAAAAAAGTAAAAGATGATAGGATTTTCTGCAACGCTTAAATACCTTACCTTGGGAAGGAGTAAAAATAATGATTACAAAAAAAGACGATTGCGCTACCGGCGACTAAAAGGACAAAAAAGGCACAGAGACCGAGGCGATTATAAAAATTTAAAAAGTCCGATTCTACGAATTTGAAAGGAAAAATAAATACAAGAAAAATACTCCTAAAATTCAGGATGACCATTTAATCCCGCCATATTTTGAGAAGAATGTTCCACACTCCTCAAACCTCGAACTGTGAAACATTGGGGGCTTCTGTTGATACCAAATTTAGTCGATGATGCGGATTAATTATGAAGAGACACGTGTCAATCTACATGGCACCTACAAGCATTTTTTAACAACACCTTGACTTCAAGGAACTCGACCTCCCCAACCAACTCAGACGCTCCGAGCAACAAGTGTCCTCCGAGGAACATTACTACACCGATCAACTCATAAGTACCGAGCTACTCAGGCGGTCCGAGCTGTACCTCGTACAGAGCATTAATATCAGGATAACCAACAGATTAATTGCGCATTGAATGCGTGATATTCTCATATGTACACGCCTATTGGACAACGGTGTATGACCCTTTCACATGTACAGACTCAGGGCTATAAATACATTGTATCATCCTCATTATAAGGGGACCCAGAATTTCTTGGTAAAATCTATTATCGAGAATTCCCAAACAGCCAGCAATAACAAAAACAGCGGATGTAGGCCATTCTTATAAGGCTGAACCACTTTAAAAATTCTTTGTCTTGTTTATTTTTATCTGTGATTGAAAAATTAGATATAGTCTAATTTTTTACATCAACAATCCAAAAAATGATTTTTTGCTGATAAATATAGAAGATCCTCAAAGATCTAAAAAGATAAATCTAAAGAACTGTACACGTTGCTAGTGCGATCGCTGTAGTGGGGATAATATCCGCATTACATAGCATGAAGCAATGCAAGTTTCTAGTTACAAGAATTCTCATAGATTTATGACAGAGCCATCAAAGGTCTTAGCGGGCAACGAAGGAGAAGGATTGGTACAACTGAAACCTTAGCTTTGGATATGCTTCAACAAAGTTGCGCGCGTCTTTGGACAGAGGTTTTTCCAAAACCTTTCCTCGCGACCATCGAAGGATAACTTTCACTATAGAAAAGCTTGTTAGCATCTGTTTATTCTAATATTTTAAAGTAATTTTAATAAGAAAAGTTAAGTTTGCAAAAACACAAGTTTTACACCATAAAGTTTTTACCAAGATGTTTAAGAGATATGTATAGACACGTTATATGAGTTTAGGGA
This sequence comes from Sambucus nigra, assembly GCA_949130495.1. Classification (NCBI taxonomy): domain Eukaryota; kingdom Viridiplantae; phylum Streptophyta; class Magnoliopsida; order Dipsacales; family Adoxaceae; genus Sambucus; species Sambucus nigra. Next base: position 840,619,715 of record OX422207.1, on the reverse strand, counting down.
AAATCCAGTGTACCTTCCATTGAAAATGCGATCCATGAGACATGAATATAATAAAACAGGCTTTAAGATCTTTAATATTGATAAATCTTTTCGGAGAGATAAATCAAGAACCGAAATTATTTTAAAATACTATAATAAGACAACTACCTATAGGGGAACAAATAAGTATGTGAATAATGTTATATTCTTAACTTTCCTTTTTAAGCATTGCTAGTTTTTATATATTTGCTTAAAACTCAACCCTTTTGTCTCTATAACCACTTAAAACTTTAATCTTTCATTGCTGGTTTTGCACTAGTCATGTTTGATGGTTGGTCCCAAATGGTTATGATTAATTAAATGTGATTTGAACTATAAACCTTAATTAATTTTGTTAATCCATAATGGAGACTAATAGTTAACCACTTTAGTTAATCTTTATTAATTAGATTCATTATTAGTTGTTATCTTAAATTCTTGACGACTTTTAATAATAGCTATTATTTTCAAAATCCAAAAACATATCATCTTTTATTTTACCTTTTCTTTGTGGATTCGATCCCTACTTATCGTTTCACTCCATAGTGTTGTAAGTTGTGGTTATTATTAGGCGATAAATACCCAATGACAAAATCTTCATTTAGAAAGATTATCACTTATCAGAATTCCAACGATCAGGGATAATCTTTTCTTCTCCCTATCGTCATCCTCGGCTACGATGGCCAACGAATCATTATGATCACCAAACCACTACTATAAAAATTCCTTCTACTTAGGGTGCTTCTTAGTGACACACTATTTCAGCTTAGTGTACTCATCCTTGAAGTAATACATGAAATTAAAAGTGAAGTAGATGGAATCTTACTACTCGATAAATCTGGATTTTCCTCCTGGATCTTATTCTTTCGCTTTAAAATTATGGCATAGACTTGGAGTCTAGCTGCCTTATCCTCATTTATCTTGATAAATAACCCATTTTTTTCCTTTGTTAGCTCGACATTAGATTTCTCAACCATCTTCAAGTTATCCTTCGACTCCAATTTCACCACATGCCTAGCTTTATAAGCCTTGATTTGATTGCCATCAAAATAATCCCAATATTTAAAAATAGTGGTAACCATGGATTACTGTAAAGGCACAATAAGAATCACATGGAGCAATAAAAATAAAACATCAAACCAAAATACAAGCATAGATTTTCACTTACAAGGACATGTGCAAACCAATGTACCATAAGTTCCCAATTTCAAGGAGCCTGAGATACTTATAGTTTGGATCATAGCTGATGTAGGCCATATACGCAGTATTTTATCTAACATGAGTCCACAATGACTCCTCATGGGTGACATGAAATTTATTACGCACGTGGTCTGGATTCGTTCCAAAATAAAATATTTCCTCAACAATGAGACTATGTCAGAGGATAAATTTATGCAATTGAATTCTTAAGGTGATGCATTTTATTCTACCACTTGGGATCCGTTTAGTTATCACCCTGGATAGAAGCTAACAGAAGCAATCGTAGCAGCAACAATAACCTCATCTTCCTTATAATCCCCGATGCTCATAGGAAAACATGACTAGTATCCATGGGAGGCATTCCCAAGGTTGGAATGGGATGGATATTTAGTTGAAATTATGTCATTCAAGGTACCTGCAAAATTATGAGCGATTAGTAAAAGATGAGAAGAATATATACACCTAAGAAAAGCAACTAGTTACCGTAGTGGGCGAGTGTGATAAACAGTTAGCATAGCCGAAATAAGCAATATTATCCAAAAAAAAGTATACAAATACAAGAGCATCTATTCATATGTGTTTGTCACTAGTATATTTATCGGCCAAAGTGATCACTAGAGATGAATTTTATGATAAGGGGAACGAAAAATAGGTTAGTCTTATAATAATATGAACTTAAAGAAAAAATTTGACAAAAGGCAATGTAAGTACCAATGAACGAGGTTTCACCCCAATCTCGAGGAATTGAAGTGGTTCTCTACTAGATTCCTAGGGTAAGAACTCCCATTTGCTTTAGATAAAAAGAACCAATTCTTCCAATAATGGTTGTTTGTTTGGGAAACCTTTACTAATTTTAGGATTAGCTTTCTGGGGGAATGTACTAATAATATAGGGCTTAAACATTCTCTTTTAACCTATTAATGTGTCTAAAATTATATTTAGGTAAGCTTCTCTCTTTAGGAAATCATTTACCTAATGTTAACTATATAACCGTTAGGAAAGAGTTGAGCTAAGGAAATTCCATAGCCTTGTAGAATGCCCTCAATTATTTGGGTAAGGTGATACGAAGTTCCATTACCAAGGACGTTTGAGAGATGACTCTCAATCCCTTCTTATTAAGGTTATAGACATCTACATCTTTATTTGAAAGCCTACATCGAATATTATTTGGAATACCATATATCTCACTGTACTCAGTTATCATCTCATTGGTGTTTTTATTATGGTGATTGGAAACATTAATATTGGGAGAGTTAAAGAACTTTTTAGATTGAGCATCAGATTTATACTCAAGAGGATTCGATACATCAACTAGTGAAGACTCCATTTTGGGAAGGGACTCGACAACTTCCATTGAAGAGCCTGAAATATGGATAATTGTTTCAAAGGACTCTATGAGATTTATTCTAAGATAGAACCCACTAACAATGTCAGATTCTATTATAGAATTGAAACCTTTGAACTCAGGACCACTAAAATGATTATCATAAGGGGGTATAGTTTTAACCCAATTGAATATGAGGTATAGGATGAAATTACACTCAAATTCTAGAACTTACACGAGGAGGATGGAAGATGACAATAATGGATAATGACACATGAAATAATGAAGGCGATGGTTGTTGACCCCTTACATTCCTAAGTTGATCAAGCACTCCATAAACAAATCACTTACATGTGTACAAGAAATAATTGTGCAAACAACAAGTGATGTAATGACCACCAAGAAAATCACCCAACCAACCCATTAATATCCAATAAAAAAAATCCCAAACAACCACAACAATAAATGAGAAAAGAAAATATCCTAATATCAGAACAACAATCAACTAATACTAGGGAAAAATTAAAGTTTTTCCCTTGAAATCTCAATGAAATCCCCCAAAAGTTAATACATACTAGAATAATAGGTACAGAAATCAAATTGATTAATTAGAAGAAGAGTGTTCACACAAGAAATAGGTAAAGACAATGGCAAGAGAGCTTGATCCAGCTTCAATTGCAGATTTTGAACATTTTTTCTCTCTTTATCTCTCTAATAGGAGAAGACAAGTCGGGAAAAGAGAACTAAGGTTGTAATGTGGGTTTAAATAAGGAATGGTAATACAAGTTTGGACTTCTAGGAAATGAAAACATGTGAATGATAGTCGAGAGGTTTTCGCAACTATAATACATTGATGCCTTAATAAGAGACCATCTAGAAGTTAAAGACATGATTAACATTTTACAGGACCCAAAAAAGAAATACAAGGCACCAATCCCTACTCATAACCAATTTATTCAAAGATAAGGATGATGAAATGTCTTAAACTCCTTGTCCACACCATCTGAAGAATCAAACTTAATGAATTTGATCATCATTAATGCCACTAGTTCTCATCAGGATGTCTTGATCATTAAGTTCCACGTGGGTAAGAAGAGATACGCCTCGTACATTTTTAAGGGAAACCTCATTCTAGATGGATGAGGGGGGATACCCAAAAGGTGTTTTGCTTTGACACAACCAATAAAACTCATCAAAACATAAGAGAAACTTTATTTTAAAGGCTACCAAATGACTTTGTTGTCGCACGGATTCAAGTCACATCAGGAGGATGTAGTTACACAAGATAAAATGGATATATGATAATATATGCACCCATGTGCACAAACAAACTCATGATTATTCCCTTTCTCTCCAATAAAAGTTTTACCTCATCTCTCTTAGTAAGATAAAGATATTCGTACATATGGACCACACCCTTCTCACTCCACTTATTCTCATAAATATAAGTAAATGAAATGACACCTCAAAAGGTAAGAAATATAGAACTACTTACTATTAGGTTATCTGAAGAGGATTGAATGGGAGAAAACTTATAACCAAGTTCCCATAGAGTAATTAATCTCATTTAGTAAAGAGATTTCCACACGTGGATGTAAGTAGGCAAGTTTGTAAGGACAAATTTCCAATTGAGTCAATTTGTTTGTAATTAACATAAATTTGGAAAAAATGTTTGAGTTATAGGATAGACTTTCAGTTTGTGATCCCATGAGCCTAGGACTTTGTTTGATGAATACGTAGTGGCAAAGCTTCAAATAGTGCATAATTTAAACCGTGTTTTTCATTCCATATTTGTTTCACATTTATCGAGGATCTCGTAAGTAAGAATGTATATTATTTTATGATTCCTTGAAATTTTGTTATCTAAGTTTACTGTAGGCAGACTTTAAAATTAATTTTAGTCGTTGAACCACATGTCCATGTCATTTCAACGATATTTTTAGGTTATTTGATCCCTATTTTCAAATGAGCTTCAAATGAAGCGTACTATTTTGATTTTGATGAGGTTGTTAAAAGCGAGATCGAATCTCGTTCAAATGAGATCCCTATCTCATTCGAACAACACCTCAAAATCGTTCTAATGATGCACCGCCTTAACTTTTCTATTAAAGATTTTTCCGACTCTATTTTTTTTTTATAGATGAGCTTTTGATGAAAACAAAAAGAAGACGCCCGTCTCACTATGGGAGTTGGCCATGCCCGAAGTCGTTACCTTAACCGCAAGGAGGGGAATACCGAAGGAAGGGCTAGTGACTGGAGTGAAGTCGTAACAGGGTAGCAAACATATGTGAATCCAATCACGATCTTATAATAAGAACAAGAGATCTTTTTCGATCAATCCCTTTGCCCCTCATTCTTCGAGAATCAGAAATATTCTTTTTAAGTTTGAATTTTCTCTAGGATCAGTGCGAGTTGAAAGTCTCATGCACGATTTTGAATGAGAAAAAGAAGTGAGGAATCCTCTTTTCGACTCTGACTCTCCCACTCCAGTCGTTGCTTTTCTTTCTATTACTTAGAAAGTAGACGCTTCAGCTTCAACCACTCAAATTTTTTATATTCCTTTTTTTTTTCTTACCAAATGAATGGCATCTTCTTCAAAGCAATTTATGCGAAGGACTCTCTTTAACATACTATATTATTTCTTTCTACGAACCATGGAAGGGGGTTGTGGATACTGCTTTACAAATCTCAAATGATGGTTATCTCACATGCAGACTTGTTGAAGTAGTTCAACACATTGTTGTACGTCGAACAGATTGTGGCACCGCCCGAGGTATTTATGTGAGTCCCCAAAATGATGTTCTTGATCGGGAGTCCAGTTCAGCGTCACAAACTTTTTTATTTTCACACCGGAAGTCTCTTAACAATATTTATGTTATGAAAGAGTGCGAAAAGAAAAAAAATAATATTTTTTCCTTATTTTATTTGATCAGATAAAAAAGAAACTCTGGGGTTGCTAAAGCATAGAAAAATAATAATAAATATAGAAAGCAACGGAGCCACCATAGTATTTTTGAGCTCCTCCGAGAGGAACCTATCCGAAAGAGAATCCAGTACTTCTTGGTCGTGAATATCTGAACTGGTTGTTAGCTGTTCAAGAATTCTTGTTTAGACAGTTCATACCATCCATACAGAGTGTTTTGATTTAATATTTCAATTCTTCCATGTTTCAACAGTAGCATATTGTTCCATGGAGCTAAATATGGAAAAAAATAAGCTCTCCCAGTCCCGTTCCTGTCCCATCATTCGAACCAAGACCATCCGAGGGGGAAGCGAGTGAGCCTCAACCTCCACGAGCGGGAACCACTCATTCAATCCCTGGCTCGTACCTCCCAAGCCAGGGAACCCCACTCCAAGCTCGATTAAAAGAGATGGGGATTGGGATGCAGAGAGATGCCTAATTTTTTTTATCAATCAATAGAGGGAATAACAATGTGGAAAATAAGACAGTAATTCTCTACAATGACATTATAGACCACTTGAAGGGATGTGGCGCATCTTGGTAGATTTCAATTAGAACATGAAAACATGACTAAATTGATCCTAGTTACTCTTCGGGACAGAGTGGAAGAAGGGAGGGGATTCTCGAACGCGAAAAAGGATCCAATGACTTTGAAAGAATTGAACGAGGAGTTGTATGAGGTGAAAATCTCATGTATGGTTCTATAGAGTGACAGTAATGGTGACTTATATGTCAACTTTTCCATTATCACCCCAAAAAAATCAAACTCTGCCTTATATAAAGTTGCTTGAGTACGATTAGACTCTGGATTTGAAATCACTGCTTATATACCCGATATTGGGCATAATCCACAAGAACATTCTATAGTCTTAGTAAGAGGGGGAAGGGTTAAGGATTTACCCGGTGTGAGATATCACATTGTTCGAGGAACCCTAGATGTTGTCGTAGTAAAGGATCATCAACAAGGGCGTTCTAGTGCATTATAGATACTTATCCAAGACTTGTATTATTTGATAATGCCATGTGAATCACTAGAAAAATGTGAAGTGTATATCTGACCCAATAATGAAAGATTCATAAGGGGACTGGAGCAGGCTACCATGAGACAAATGAGCTTCTTTTTAAATAGATTCGATTCGAAAATATTATATGTCTAAGGTTCAATATTGAAATAATTTCAGAGGTTTTCCCTACTCCCCCCCCCCCCCCCCGTAACCCAGCAGATAAAGTACATTACATAGTCCGTTTTAGGGATGGCGACTTACCCATTCAATGGCTTTGGCACTGGACGTTCCCAAAATGGGTACTGTCGGGTCGGGTGAATTTAATATTCAATAATAGACGCATGTTGGCATTCCAGCCTTCCTTCGCCGTTCAGGGCCTATCCGAAAGAGAATCCAATACTTCTTGGTCGTGAATATCTGAACTGGTTGTTCGCTATTCAAGAATTCTTGTTTAGGCAGTTCATACCATCTATAGAAAGTATTTTGATCTAATATTTCAATTCTTTCATGTTTTAACAGTAGCATATTGTTCCATGGAGCTAAATATGGTAGAAACAAGCGTTTCCACGACTCTACCACCGAGTCAATTATGTTCTCCAAAAGTTTCACCCTTTTTGTTAACAAGATACAAGATTCATATCTCATATACATTGAAATCTTATTTGGGCACCTTTCCTATTTTTTCCATCACAAGAAGAACCTGTTTTCTTGCGGTAGACTCCATAGGTGGTGATTACAGTGAAGAAGCGATGGACTCTGTGTTCCTATCCGTAGTTGATTGTTGAGCTGTATCGGTGGATATTGAGGCACACGTGGACTCGTGTGTTATGGACTTGGTATAGGTTGACTCCTCCGTTGCACTTTTGAGGAGTGGTTGAAAATATAATTGTGTCAAGACTTGTGGGGGATCGAGTCGTTATGTAAGTCAACTGTCTATTCTTTGTAAAATTGTATCATAGTGATTGTCTGACTGGGTCGTCTAAGGTTTTTTTCTTTTGTGGTTTCCTCTTACATCGGCGTGTTCTTGTGTGTTTGATTTATTAATTTATGTGATATCACCTAGATGCATGTTTAGGGTTAAAATATAAAATATGGTAAATTGATTTTCACAAGAAAGGTTTAATCGGTACTACGTTTAATTGGGTAAATTTTGTTCTATCATTAAAACTGGAAAATCATAAAATATTGAACTTGTGTTTATTCGAACCGCCCATAGCATTCACAAATTGGTATAAGAGATTTTTAACTCGTTTTCACCTCTTCAAAGTTGGGGTTAAACCATATTAATGTTGGGTTTCATATCTCTTATTATCTTTGTTATGGCTCATATTAAGTTAATTTTCGTGTTTATTGTTTAAGTGTTAGAAAATTAGTAGTTTATATCTTAAATCAGTTGTATAATAATTTTTTGCATCAATAATTAAGCATCGTTTATGGGAAACAACATAGCCATGTTGTTTTCCCTCAATTATGAAATTTAACACCATAATATCCTAATTTTAGCAACTATAAAATGAGTCATGTGCCACATACATGTTAAAAAGGGTTAGATTCCTAATATTATTGAGTCGTCCATATTATATCTTGTAATTGAATAGATAAAACTCGTTTGTGTTGTAAACTTTGTGCTCTCGACATTTATTACAACCGAGTATGGCGGAATTATAAGGCCTCCTATGAATGTTGGTGAAAAATCAAGAGGTTATGCAATAATAAATGACCACGAGACATAACCTTACAAATAGTTAAATTATGTTATCCCCAATAAGATGGAATATAAAAAGAACTCTGGTAGTTAGGAAGGCGACTCTTAAAGAAAATTCTTACTCCCGAGCCTTTGATTGTGTAGATCATAACCCATAAGTCTCATAAAGACATCAAGATATAGGACATCTATGGGAATATATAAGGTTAATGACCAATGGAGAATACTCCTTATCTAGACCAATACAGAGTCATAGAAGGTCGGCCAAGGCTGAGTCCAAACTAAGTGAAGTCTTTGGAGAAAATAGATGCTGGCCTGATAAACCTAAGGACAAGTCGATTTAAAGGTTGGAAGACAAACTAGGGGTTATAATCAAAAGAAAAAGAACAATACAATAATGATATGCTAAAAGGTCTCCATTAAGTTCCTCTATCATTACAAACAAAGTATAATCACCCTTAAGAATGCAACACAATGGATCAAATGCACTATATGGAGAATTAGCAACCAACAACCGATATACACTCACTTCCAGAAGAATTTTTTTTTATGATACCTCTTTAGCACACTAACATGGCGAACACATGTGTGGTTAACAGGTCTATAGAGAGGCCAGATTATGATATTTAGGGAAATAAATGAGTTATTTATAAGCAATTTATGCTTCAAGATGGATCCTACAAAAATAGTATCTTGCCTCCTAAGTGTAGGGTGAAGGGAGGATGAGATAACACATAAGTATATCATACAAACCAACGTTAAGAAGTTAACGGTTCATGACTATGATAAAAAATAAAAATTACAATTGCATCTTGAAAAGTTCTATTAGGCTGTAGATAAAGACCCCCACACAAATGTGGCCAAATTCTTATTTTATACGGGAGGCTATGGAAACTAAGATGAGAAACAATGCTAAGGCCGAAGATGGAACCAAGTAAAATGAGAAATATAAACCTTAGAAACGAGATTATGAAAAGCATGACATAATATTTGATGAGCACACTCCCCTCACTATGAAAGAACATTGAATTCGTACCATCGCCCTCTAATCGTCTTCACGGGAGAAAAATAATACACATTGGCATATTAGAGCAAGAAGTAACTATGGGACCTAACTAACCACAACAATGAATAATAAAGGAAAATATCCCAATATCATAACAATAATAAACAAATACTAAGGAGGAAAATAAAAAAAAATGGCTTAAAATCATATAAAGTTTTTCCTTTATAGAATTTTTGGTAAAGGTTCAAAATTTTGTTGACATTTTCCCCTATATTAGATATGCTATTGATTTGCTTCAGTGAAAGGAGGTTTCGCCTCAATGAAGGCTTCTTTCGTGGTTGATAACTAAGATTTTTTCTTCTTCATGATTACTCATGTTTTCCCCAATCTACATCTCTTCCGTGAGGCCTAGTTCACGTTAACGAAGGTACTTCATTGATCTTTCCCCTTTTCAAAAAATGAATCTTTAGGATATCTTGTTTCATTTTCATGTGAGTCCATGAAAATTTAAGTTAAAAGACATATCTTTATGACATTAGTGCCTAGACTTTATAAAAAACTCTACTCTTACCCCCTTGTGCCATATAGTTTTGCTTACAAGCTATGGACTCCATTTTAAGAGATTATTTTCCCTTATAATAAAAAATCCCATATCCTATCTTTTTAACTTTTTTTAAATATAATCAATTTTTTAGTAGAATGTGTGGTGAAAGGTCAAGAGCATTTTTAAGAGTGAAATTTTTGGAACTAAAAACACTTAAGAGAAAAAACCTTATTGTTTTTCTTCTTCAATTCTCTCTTTGTAATTTTGTGATGTTTATTTTCAAACTTTGATATGAAGTCGTATTGAAGTTTAAACATTTCATCTGCTTTCCTTGAATAAATATTTTCATAATATTTGTTCATAAGAGGCTTCTCATTAAAGATATTAGTTTTCCAATTTTAAGGGTTTATTTTAGCAAGTAAAATATCGCTTATAATAGATAATTGAGAAGAGACACGATCTTCATTCTTCATCAAAGATTTTGATTAAGTTTTACTTTTGAAGAAAGTACAACATTATTTTTAAGTAACATTTTTTATTCCAAAACAAGGTTATCATAATGAATGTGCATATCATCTTCTTCACCATCAGTAATACTATCATTAGCAAGACCCCTTTTATTGTTAGAGTAATAGTGACACATAAAATTTGATGGGATCATAGTTCTGGTAAAATCTTGACTATTACATGCACCAATTAAATCCCTAATCCAATCCACCATGCTTATCTCCATTTCACTCACACTAGGTCATTCTCAAGATGATTACACTTGTAAAATTACGTTTAGATTCGATGCTCGTTAAGAGTTTGTGTTTTTGAAATAGAGATAGAAGAAAGGTACCCGAATTCAAATGTATTATCGCAATAGAGGTTATTGTTCATTATTAATTCCTTTTAGCAAACAAAAATGACAATCGATGTTTATGTGATAAATTTTTTATCAGATTGATTACAGTAAATTTTATCTTTAATATTAAATGATGAATTTAAATGCGAAAAGGTAAAGAAATTACACATGTAAGATGAAAAAATATATGATGGAATAAACCTTGAGATGATTGAAACAACAAATGAACGATGGTAGAGTTTTATAAAAGGAAACATTGACTTACTGTCACACAGTGAACTACCTTTATAGACCACTCTGTCAAACAATATCTTCCGTAGAAGGATTTGATAGCTGGAGTACACTTCACAACCATTATCGATTTTGGTCAAAACTAATATCTTCCATTATCGTCACAAAATCACAATCTTCTCTTGAAATTGAAGAAGAACTTTTTGTTCTACTAAAACAAAGGAAAAGCCTTAAAATTTGGAAATTTGTGTTTAAGTGTAACTCCAAATATTTGTTTAGTTTAAACTCATTTGAAGAAATTAAAATTTGGCTAATTATTATAAGGAGTTTAAAATTTGGATATTTAGAGGACCATCACCCCTTCTCAGATTGGTATAATAGTGGATTACATTAAAATATTATGTAATCGTGATTTTTAAGGATTTTTTTTGTGAATATGGAAAATATATCATTTTGAAGTTTACTGTTTTTATATAGTTTCCACATGCTAGTACATGACTCCTCACTTACTATATCTTATGAGTAATTGCTTGCATGTTTACATACACTAGATGCGCGTCTTGTTATATTCTATCTAGCTGTATGTTTGTTTGTCATTTTATGGTCTTTGCTTCATCATATATGTGTTGCTAGAACTATGACATGTGTATCCTTTTTATTATCATCTTTTTCATTTTTTTTTATCTTAATGAAAAATACAAAAAGATTTTATTCCTCTTTTGAGTTAAATTTTTGTTTTTTGTTTGTGTGAAAAACTCAAAAATATTTTTTATGTATATTTGAGTTTTACACATTTTATGTGGCATATGGAACTAAAATTAGTGTTGGGACTAGTTAGGCTGGGTAGTATAGCTAGGGTGTTTAAAATAAATTTGTTAGATGTGCACTATAGATGAGGGGAGAGGGGTATTTCATGATAATGCGATACCAATTTAAATATGAAAGATTGCAATGAATAATTATTGACGTAATTAAACACTTGCAAAATATTTTTAAAAGGTTTTGGACTCTGACCTGCGTCAAAATATTTTCTAAATTTTTAGATGTCCAGCTACAGGGATGCCAAGCAGGATTACTCTTTTCAGGATTTACGAGTTGCTGCAGATGTGGAGGCTTGCAGGTTTTGGAGTAGTCGACTCTACCTTTGATATCCTAGAAAGGTTCCATTTTAGTTGTTAGTTGGTCATGTCGCCACTTTTATTTCATTCAGGTAGTGAGGTTTATAATTTGATTTGTTTTGTAACCAATTTTGTATTCGGTATCTGGATTTATTTATTCTGTCTTTAGACTTTATTCTCATATTTATTTATTTTATTTTGATTACTTTGGATGGTTCGTGGTGAATGATTTTCTTTTCAGTAGTTAATGAAAGATAAAATTTGACACGGGGTCTAATAAGGTATAAGTAATAAAAATGTTTTTGACGATGATGCTAAGAATGAACCAGATGAGATTCTTGTTTGTTTAAGTAAAGGACTTATCACCCTTGATTAAAATAGGCGGGGTGTCACAATTCTCTTCTTATGGAAAGCCCTTGCTCGGGCTTTTCTTCTTAAGCGTGTAGGACTTGATAAAAATTACAAACCCCTGATGCGTAAGGCGCCCCCTAACAACATGCCCAGGGACATTCACGAAGCAATGGTTCGCTTCAACTATTAACACCTAGACACTCTGGTCCCATGTGCTTAAGAAAATAGGGTGCGGGTCCATGATCATTTTGACTTTAAATATATGTTTCCAGTCTGCCAATATGTCTATCCACTAAACCAAACCAAGGTAGTGAACAACCATTACTAGTACAAACCAAGGTAAAAACTAGTAGTTCAATAACAAAATATTACAATCATGAAACATAATTTTAAAAAGAAATGGAAATTGCATGACATAGTATGAAAGTAAAAGGGAGTGGTATCAAGAGATAATATAATTAGTTAATAATTTTCAAATAATTATTATGTATATATATCAGGGTACTATTTTGAACTCATTAAAGGCATGTAATCTTAAGAGACTATATATAATTTTCAGCAACCATAATAACATGCTTGTTACTCATATTATAGTGCTCTTCGTAAACAACCTTCTCTCGATAGAATGTGAGAACTAAGTCTCAAGGCAACATATGTTGAATAATCAAGTAGATTTTACATCAAGAAATGGAGTACTGAACCAACTTTGGGGTTCTTTACCATGCATAGGTTCACATAACACAAAGATTCATCAAACCAAATACTCCCAAGTAAGCAAACACTTGACAATCCATTCACAGTTAAATTTCTGGGAGATTAAAAATTATCTCACCATATCTTCTATAGTTCTAATTACCTAATTGAATATAAGTAAAGGAAATGGTGAAAAAATATAAATGAGTAATGAGAAGGCCTCTTCCTAAACGTGAACAGAATAAATCACTCCCTCAAATTTGCCCGAATATGAAATGGAGGATAATAAAAATAAAAAGCAAAAGGATTACCTATCGGATCCCAACTTCAATTCTTTTCTGTGCTTCCACAACGAAAAAATCTGTATAATACAGTGCCTAAAAGAATACCAAAAATACATGTAAATCCTCCATTACTATAAAATAATTAGGTAAAATGGTTATAACATTTTTTATAACCCCCCCCCCCCCTAAAAACTCACAACAAATCAAAATATGGTATATCCTCAATAAATTATTTAGTACCTTTCATGCAAAATGACACCTCGTTTAATGTGCTTATTATTAAAGTATATATTCAAGGCTTCACTTAAAATATTAACTCAATTCTATCCTTCGTGAAACAAGTTATAAGGTGAAATTCACAAGCAGTATTGTCACTAATTTATGTGCTAGGCACACCTCTGATTAATTAAAAGGTCACAGTGGTTATGTTCGAAGAGACCATCATTTAATTATTATAGTGTCAAGGCTTTTCGTTAGCAGTTCAAGGGAAATTTATAATCAACACAACTTGAAGTTAGATTCCAAAGCAACTTTTATAAATTCAAGTGCTATCACTCTATCAGACTATAAGATGTTGAAACTGGTGAGTTTAATACCAGCCACTTCAATGAATTTTATAACATGGTATAATCTATAAATCATGGTACAAAGTATTGGTCAACACGATTGAGTTAACTACGTATAGCAGGTCACCGAATCGAGTTCGAGAAGGGAGTTATGAAATAGACAAAATAGTACTAACTCGATTTTACTCAGCTGAAATATCAATGACTCGGTCATCGAAGACTGGATTGTAATATCGGACATCTCCGGCTTATATATCGGCTTTCACTAGCAACCACCTCATTCGTTACCTATGCGATTTTCCTCGTTTGAATGTTTTAACAACTTCTAAGTATTAATTAATTTATATATAATCAATATATATAACAAGATATATATGTTTATAATTTGGAATTCTCAATAAATTATTTTTTAATTAAAAATATTTGGAGATAATGTACTTGTAACTTTTGGAATAATACAATTGATAAGTGTACCTTGTGCAATCATAATAAATTAAACAATCCTACGCATGGTAAATGATGAATTTGTAATTAACTTTTTTTCCATATCTTATTATGTTTTTTTTAAATGTTAGGTCCCTATAAACAACATATAGTTGCTCATCGCCCAAACTGGTCCTAATACCGATACTGATACGGATATTGACACCGAGTTGAATATGGCAACCAAGTCATAAACCTATACCATCAATTTGAATCATACTATAAATTCAAAGGAAGGAAGAGGCTTCATTAATACAAGATAATTACATGCTCTTCATTTTGTTGGTGTTGTAAATGAGATCTTTATTTATGACGTGCCCTTGAGAGGTCCTCTAGACTATTGAGATCATTCCACATAAGCACTTGTGTTAATTCAGGATCACTCTACTAGGTTAAATAACATTCGGTGTCAGGGAGGTCCCAGCTAAGGATAAAATAATGAATTAGAGTAACAAGTAGATGGTAAAGTAAGGTGAATAGACACAGGATTGAAAGAGAATCAATATGCATTAAATCTACTATATACCAGACCAGATTATCACAACATATATTAATTTATTACCAACATTTGAGTAATCTTTAAAACTTATCTCGTGTTGCATAAGACAATTTTTTGAGTTCATTTCCAACTATTCATGATGGTTTTTGCACATTTAAGAATGCACAATGTTAGCCAGATCAGAAAGAAAAATGACTAGTATAGGGGCTAATTTATTCATTAGGCCCACTTGTGTAGTCGTGTATTTAACATGTTCTTAAATACATTTTAATGGACTCAAATCGGTTTCCAAACAATCTCAAAAAAATATTCAAGGACACCTTACTAGCTGTCTACAAGCTGGATGAATTACTTGCACAATTAAACCACTTATTTTTTATTACAATAAATGTAAACCCCCACGCCTGGGCAAAGGGGATGTAATTTTGATTACTTAAGAGGCCTTCGCACATTGTCGTAGGCACATTGTCACAAAGTCCTTCGCTGCTCACTTAATAACCATCAGTTCTCACCCAAAGAGGATAGATTCACTTCTTACAATGAAGAAGAAACCATAAGAGACTCTTCGCGGGTATGCTAAGAGGTATTAGGAAGTTTTTAATAAAGTGGGGGATTACTCGGATCAGGTTGTCATGGAATCCTTTAAGATTGGTCTGTCGACCATGTTTATGATACATCAGTCCCTCACTAAGAAGGAGGTTAACTCCATCGATGATCACATTGTACATATTGAAAAATACGCTAAGTTTGAGGATGCGATTCACTCTAATCCTAGGGAAACTGGTCGCGTTAAATCCATTAAGGGAGGAGATAAGTCTGACGCTCCCAAGAAAGGGAACAAGAACAGAGGCAATAACGGTTCAAAAAATGGGAACAAGGATGACCATTCAAAGGCCTTTCAGGTTGTTAACACAGTTTTTAAGGAACCAATCAATAAGATCTTGGAAAAGATCAAAGACTAACCATTTATGAAGTGGCCTATGAAGATGGGTGGAGACCCTACGACGAGAAAGAATGCATTATAATGTACATTTAATAAGGAATGCGGCCACTGAATAGAGAGTTGCAAAGCTATGAATCCCCATCCGGAGGAGATGGCCCAAGTTGGTCATCTAAGCAAATACATAGACAAGAAGGCTGACAAGGTTACAACCAATAATGACCAGAAGTCGGACAACATCCTTAATGATGACATGGGATACGATTTCGCAGTGATCCATAGAGCCAACGACCTCAAGCAGATCTTAAGGAATGCTGTTCGCATAGAGCTGAAGAAGGTAACGACAGTCATAGAGGCCTTCCAGATTGATACTGTAAAGAGCCAAGTCAGAAATTTTAGGCAATCAGAGGACGTCAACTACAACAATCACATCGTCTTCACAAAGGAAGACCTAATTTGAGTAAAACCAATCAATCAAATTGAGACGTCGACAAGCTTCTGGTAGATCACGGAAGTTCGTCCGAGGTAATGTACCTAGAGATATTCCATAAGTTAAAACTCAAACTAATCAACCTCAAGGAGGCAACTATTTTATTTGTCAGATTTATGGGGAAAATCACAATATTATTGGGGAAGATAGTCCTACCAATGAGGGTAGGAAACATTTCAAAGATGATTAAGTTCCTGGTGGTGGATATTGATTTTCCTTACCATGCCATTCGGGGAAGAGGGTGACTTTACGCTATGAAGGTTGTTCCATAGACCTACTATAAAAAACTCAAATGTGTTACTGATCAGGGAGTAGTGGAGATTCGTGGAGACTAAGCCACTACTAAAAAGTGCTTCATCAACGCCATCTGACCCCAAAAAGAAAGTGAAAAGGAAAAAAAGGTGTCCCGAAGGAGGCCAAGATGGGGTTATCATTTACAAATAGCAACTACTTATAGAAGACTAAGGGTGGAGGAGACCGGGGTCCACCCCGCTAATAGTGTTGTGGAAGACCTAGAGGAGACTTAGTGTGATGCCAACCTACCACAAAGAAAGTTTATGATTGGAATAACACTTGCTGATCATGAAAAAAAGGAGTTGATCACCTTTTTGAGGAGCAACTTGGACGTATTCTCTTGGGACCCATACGACCTGCCTGGGATTGATCCCGAAGTAGATTGTCACCACCTTCATGTGGACCCAGCCTTCAAACTAGTCACTCAAAAGGTGCGCTGAACATCACCAGAGAAGGTTTAAGTGACAAAAAATGAGTACGAAAGCTTTTGGATTCTGGGTTCATCAGGGAAGTTTAATTTTTTAAGTGGATCTAAAATCCAGTGGTGGTGTGAAATATGAACGGAAGTTGGAAAGTTTGCAACGACTTCACCGACCTCTATAGAGCATGCCCCAAAGACAGTTTCCCTCTGCCAAAGATTGATTAATTGGTGGATGCCACAGTAGCACATGAATGAATGAACTTCTTAGATGCTTATTCAAGGTACTATCAAATCCCATTTTTCCACTCCGACAAGGTCAAGACATCATTCATAACCCCAATGGATCTATACTGCTACAAGGTCATGTCGTTCAGCCTTAAGAATGCAAGGGGAACCTATCAGAGGCTGGTCACCAAAATGTTTAAGAAACAGATGGGAAATATCATGGAGGTCTATATCAATAACATGTTAATCAAGGGCAAACACAAGGACGACCACCTCCTTCAAATCATTAGGAAATTTTGGACGAAGCTCAATGCGAGCAAATGCTCATTCGATGTCCAGTTAGGAAAGTTTATGGGTTATTATATCAGTAAGAGAGTAATTGAGGTCAATACAGACCAAATTGATGTTATCAACAGGATCCAACCACTAAAGACATTACGGGATATTTATAAGTTTACTGGGATGCTCGCAGCACTCAACCGCTTCATCTCTAAGTTATCATAGCACTACCAATAATTCTTTCAGCTCCTCAAAAAGAATAAGGGCCTCATCTAGAATGACGACTATTCAAAAGGCCTAGATGAGATCAAGTCTTATCTTAGCATATCACCCTTACTGGTAATCCCCGATGATGAATATTCTTTGTACCTTTACCTCCTTATATCAACTCACATAATCAGCTCGGCCTTAGTGTGCGAGAATGATGGAAGATAGTACCCTTTTCATTATGCTAACAAGACACTTCTGGACGCTGTACAATGCTTCTTGGCATTAGAAAGTTAGCTTATGCTCTAGTGATTGCCTTAAGCAATCTCAAGCACTATTTTGAATCCCACTCAATGATCGTGATCACCTCATTCCCTATTAAAGCTATACTTTGGAAAGCCTACCTTTCCGGATGATTATCAAAATGGTCAGTCAAACTCGAAAGGTTCGATATTCACTTTCATCTAGGAACAATAATTAAGGGGAATATCTTAGCGGATTTCATCATAGAATTCGTAAGAGATGGGCCAATCGACCAACAACTTGCGAAGAATCAATCGAATAAGGAAGCACAATTTGAGGAATGCATCCTGTACGTTAATGGAGCCTTCAATTCAAAAAGGGCAGGAGTAGGAGTTATCCTCGTCACACCAGAGAACATCGTCATTAAATAAGGGATTAATCTAGGATTTGAATCATCCAATAATGAAGATGAATATAAAGCACTAATAGTTGGCCTCTGCAAGGCACGACTACTGGGGGCAAAGCGGATCAATGTGTTCGGCGATTCCAAGCTGTTATCTAACCAAGTGAGCGGAGATTTTAACACAAAAGGTAATAGAATGGTAGCCTGCCTCATTGTGGTTTGCAAGTTCATGAAAGAATTAGAAGATGTCCCCATTCAATAATTCCCCTGGGGAAAAACAATCACGCTGATGACTAAGCTTCCCTAAGCTCAACAGTGGACTCTGACCCCAGAAGAATAGTTAAAGTAAAGTTTCTCTCTCATCTAGATATTAATGAGACAGTGGTCTTTTAATAAATTCTTACCATAGAGAAAGGTCATAGCTAGATGTATCAGATCATTGCCTACCTGTACAATGATACGCTGCCAGATGACAAGAAGTTGGCTCACCAAGTGAGGGTAAAGGTTGCTCGCTTCTATCTTGATCCCTAAGGGAAGATCTACAAAAGGTCTTTTACAGGTCCTTACCTCCAGTGCATCCACCTGCAAGACACCAAGAAATTTCTCCATGAGCTTCATGATGGTATTTGTGGGAATCACGCAGGAGGAAGATCTCTAGCATTTCGAGAAATCAAATAAGGCTACTGGAGGCCACACATGCAGAAAGATGCAAGTATCCATGTTTGAAAGTGAGAGAAATACTAGAAGTTATCTCCTATGGTTCACCGACCAGCTAATGATTTGAAAACATTGATCAGGCCTTAGCCATTCATACAATGGGGGTTGGATATCATGGGACCACTACCTAACGCACTTGATAATCATAAGTATTTGTTCGTTGTCACAGATTACTTCACCAAGTGAGTGGAAGCAGAACCACAAGACAACATCAGAGACACCGACATGATAAGGTTCATCTGGAAAAACATTATAACACGTTTTAGGGTACCAATAGCCATTCTTACCGATAATGGCAAGTTTGAAAGTGATTTTTTCCATAACTTATGTGATGAGCATGGCATCAAGAAACACTTTAGCTTAGTAGCGTATCTTCAGGGTAAAGGTCAAGCAGAAGTTCCAATAAAATAATGCTTGATGTCCTGAAAAAGAGGCTAGAAAGGGTGAAGGGCACTTGGGTGGACGAGCTTCCCCATGTCCTCTGGGCCTACTGTACTACACCCAGAAGAATGACCGGGGAAACACCCTTACTACTCACATATGGAATGAAAGCTATTATCCCACTTGAAGTCGACTTCCCTACCCTGATAACCAACTTGGTCGACCAATGTCTAAACGACGATGACTTATGCACTGAATTTGACCGGGCAGATGAACGATGAGAGAAATACATGATTAAGGTTACCTAATACAAGTAATAATTTGTGAAGCAGTACAATAAAATGGGTAATCCGAGGAAGTTTCAGGTAGGAGACTACGACCTAAGGAAAGTCCTCGGCAGTGCCGTCAGACTATTAGATGGAAAACTGGGACCAAACTTGGAGGGACATTTTAAGGTGGTCAGGGATGACCTACATGGAGCTTATCACTTAGAAATGCAATTCTAGAGGGCAGAGAGATACCTAGAGTGTCGAATGCAGCCAACCTCAAGAAGTTTTATTTTTATTCTTTTTCTATTGTAGCACATTTTAGTTTATGCAAATTTTCATTTCCAACTTATGTTACTCACAAGTTGATGTTTTATGGATAAAGGCCCATTTTATCTTACATCTTAATTATCTAAGTTTTGCATCGTGATAATTTTGGTATTGTGCACCATTTCCAAGCAATAGGTCCAATAAATGGGATACCTTCATTCTCAAATTCCAAGTAGGATTGAATTTGATCACGGTAGGGTGCTCAGCTTATTTCAAACAAGAAACTTCCTCACACCAAAAATAATTCCACCTGATTATAATAAATTTTATAACTTATTCTACTAAAGGAATTTCCTCACGCCGAACACGATTCAATTTAATTAATAGTGAGCTGTTAATTTTATCTAAAAAAAGAGAATCCTTAAGTCTTTGTCATTTCAAACACAAAGGATCTCCTGAGTTGCCCAAGCAACAAGAAACGACCTATTAGGGATCCTTAGGCAAAAAGCTAACTTAGGTTGGCCGCCAACTATGTTAATCGATAAAAATCCTGAATAGGTGGACGACCCATTAACAAGGTGAATTTTTGCCATCATATGTCCTAGTCTTAAGAGAGTGTGACGACACAAGGAAAAAGTAACGGAGATGGAATGATGCACGCTAAGGCATATTGAACTAGAAAAATGTAATAAGAGATAATATTAACTTCATCTCGTCGACAAACGCCCAAAAAATAACAATTATTACTAGCTCTATTTAGTCGGCGAATGCCCAAATTGCACAACAGTTAATAATTAATTTCATTTATTCGACATAAGCCCAGAAGTACAAAATACAACGGTGCTAATTGCCTAGCAGATTTACAAAAAATATATTAAAAAATCACAGACAATTTATAATTGACGAGCCAGAAATTCTGCTATTTGCCTTCGATGACCATCGTCTGGGTTGGGCGCAAACTCATCCTCGTTACTAGGATCCACCTCGAAGTCATTGAGTAGCTGAGATGGATAGCATCCAGTGGAACCCACTTGTTGACACAAAAATTCTCCATCTACGTGGACCAGTCAGAAATGGGCAATTGTCATCCTACGTGGCAATATTTATACTTACTCGACACTCGAGGAGATTTGGTCGGCACCCTAGGAGAGTTAGTCGGCACCCTAGGAGAGTTGGTCGGCATACCAACCAACACACGGCATACCAAGCAACTCAAGGAAGACCAACCACCATAGAAGACCAACAGTTATATTCATTGTATATAGATATAAATGTTTGAATGTATAAAGACATTGTATCTCTCTAACTCCCATTATTATAAATACATGTATTCCCTTATACAAAGGGAGGGACAACTAAGAGACATGATACACAAGATACACACCTCTTTCTCTCTCTACACCATATTGTGCTATTGTAAACCCCTGGGAATAAAATAACAGTGGACGTAGGCTTTACTCATAGCCGAACCACTTTAAAAACCTTTTGTCTCTTATATGTTTGATGTGAATGTTTATCTTCATCTTCAATCTCATCCTCACCATTTATCTGCTATTGACGCCACTAAAATGGCAAAGGCCATTTTCTGTCTTCGATAGATTGGCGTCGTATGTGGGAATTCGACACAAGAATTTTCTCCTTATTATTAAGAAACGAAGATCATCATCAAAAGCTATGTCTTTCTATTTTTTTGTGAACGATTACATATTCAATCATGAATCACGTATTCAAAAATTATGTATCTTTCTAATTCATATAACACTATTATATAGAACGATTTTCCATATTATATGCAATCTGAAATTCAAGGATGGTAACCACCTCGTTTTATTTATTTGTATTGGTGAATTATATAACTCAATTTGTATTCATCTATAGATCTGAACAAACCATGAAAATTTTGATTATTTTCATTGTTGATTATGGAATGAATTTCAAAATATCTTCGATGACTATTCAAATTCCCATTATATATTTAATGAGAGAATAAGAAAAGTTAAAGTCAAAGAGCAATTTTCTCTCTCTCGATAATCACAATTATTCATCCTTTTGTTGAAGACCATTTTTTTTAGGCAAACCTTTCATAGGGATGCATGAGGACACGCTTATATAAAGAAATATATGAGATGTTTTAATCCCTCACAATGAATGACATAAACATCACCGAATTTCTCTATTATTTTTATTCTTATGCATATATGTCGTCAAATTTGGATTAGTATGCATTTTTGTAATAAACAACGATTGGAATTGTTCTCTGGGTTAATAGGGAGTTGAAAGGACTCGAAATATGTTAAGTTGAACAATTGATAAGATTCACCATATTCTGGCAATGAATTACACCGGTCGACGAACATTTAACAAGTTAGGAAGTTTATGTTCTCAAATAAAAGATGTGTGTGGTGAGGATAATCCCAATAAATGATCTCATCTTCTTACGCTTCCTAAAATTTTTTAAACCAGAGTTCTTAACATATCAGGGTTTCAGGATGATTCAGGGGATTTCCAAGAGATCTTTTTTATACCTCTGATATGAGTTGTATAGGTCGACATCATTTAATGTTGATCGGAATCCAATATGCTAGAGCTTATCAAGTTTACGTATCTTCCCCTCACGCTTTCCAGGTCAAAAACATATTCTGAAATCTTCTAAAAACATATTCAAGAAAAACGGATTTAATTCTTGGGACCAATATGCTCAAACTACCAGAGTTTATTTCACTTGACATGGCTATAGGTTGGTCAGCAACACGAGTTGCGATACCAGGTCAGTTTTCCTTGATTGCTGGCCGGGGACAGGAATTACGATACTAGGTGTTGTCATTGTTGTTTGGAGAAATTGTTTGCAGTACAACAGATGGGTTTGAACTGTAGTCGGTAGAACATTTATAACACTACATCAAAAATAGTAATTTGGCACACCCTGATATTAAAAATCTGGCACAGTTTAAAACTGTCCCAGATTTTGGCACGGTTTAATAGCATTTTGGCACACTTTAAAACAGTGCTAAAATTTGGCACTGTTTTAAAGTGTGCCAAAATTGAGTACACTTGATAAAATATAAAATACCCTAAGAAAAAATATTAGAAAAACTTTAATTCATTCCCGCTCAAGGCTCTCTCTCTCTCTCATCTCATTCCCTCTCTCTCTCTCTCTCTCTCTCTCTCTCTCTCTCCGGGCACGCCGTCAGCCAGCTCTCCATCTCTCTCCACTGAGATCGCTCTCTTCGTTGCCGATTTAACATGTCAATTTTTCCTCCCATCATCTAAATGTCAATTTACAGATATGAATCCCTAATCCAAAGTCTACACAGAAAGCCCATTCGAAAGGGATAAATTGTGTTGATTTCCTCACGGCCAGTGAAAAATCGTATTTGGTCACTAGTGCTGATGATCATACGGCTAAGGGTATGCAAGTGCTATTCTTTTCAATATTTACTTTCCCATATTTTTTATGGATATCATAAATATATAATAGCTTTTGTATCAAATTGAAACTTGCATCCATACTCTAGAAGGCCATACAAATAATATTTCTGCAATCTGTGTTCATCCGTCATTCCCAGTTATTATTATACGCTGTGAAGATGGGACTATTCGTATATGGCATGCGATAAATTACAAGTAACTCTTAATGTGTCAAATAACTTAAACCAACTTCAGATGGTTTTGACACTGCTTTAACTTAAAACATACTTTCTATTGGTAAACAATTAGCATTTCTCATATGGATACAATTCCAGATGAAACATATCTTTTACAACACCTAGCAAGTTTTAAATTTTAGTTGCCTTAAATTAGCTTGTTTTAATTCTATTGTAATCTAACAAACTAGGTTTTCAAAGTAATCTGGAATAATATCTTCAATTTCAATTGCCAACTTTTTTATGGTTTTTGGTTCAGCTGGCAATAATAAAAAAATGATCATAAAAACATCAAAACGGTTTCAGGTTTGGATATTCTGATTACACATGAATAGGGCTGTGTTTTTTTTTCGAACATTTCGATTTTTCCGATATTCGATCCGATATTTTCCGATTTTGGAACGTATATAAGGTTTTCGATTTTCGATTTTCGATTTTTCGATTTCTGATTTTTTCGAAAAAAATCGGATCGAAAATTGGAAATAATTCTGAATTTCCGATTTTCCAATTTTTCTGATCTGATTTTTTCGAAACTATGCCGATCCGATTTTTTCGAATTATTTTCGATATTTTCGAAAATATTTTCTGATTTCCAATTTTTCTAATTTTTTTAAAACATTCTCATGTGTCTCCCACATCGGTTAGGAGAGGAAGAGAGGCTCAAAAAAGTCATATATAAAAGGAGAATATCCATCTGTCCTCTACACAAATGAAAAAAATAGTTAAATCCTTACATATTTACATGTTGGGTTAAATATTTTTTTCGATTTCTTTAAAATGAGAATTTCGAGTAATCGAAAATCCTATATTAATTTTTTTGAAAATTTGGAATTTCTAAAATTTCTGAATTTTTAGTATATTTTTTGAATTTCCGAATTTTTCCGATTTTTTTTTCGATTTTTCCGAATTCGGAAACTTTTTTGATTTTCCAAAAAAATTGGATAGGAAATTGGAACAAATATTTTATTTTCGAAAAAATTGAAATTTTTTCCAAAAGGTCATTTTTCGATCCGACCGAAACACACCCTACACATGAAGAAGAAATGTATATTAGGTTAATCTTTGAAGGATCAAAAAACAAATATAATTTTTGGCCTCTGATACTGTAATCTTAAAATTCAAAACCATAAGTATTAATGGCTCACTAATTAAACCATTGTAATTTGGTCCTACTATATATTCAATTGATTATATTGTGGTTTAATTTAGCTAATTTCAAACTTCTCATCATTCCCATTGACGCACAGAATTGAAAAATCAATTGATTATATTATGGGAATAACACAACACCTGTCACTCCCAAAACTAATTGGGATTTTACTTTTTGTTTATGGCTTTTGACAGGGATTCTAGGGATAGGCGCAACCACTCTCCGTTGCCGCCTTCGGGTAGTGTCTTATTAGAATGGTTCGATGATAGGATATTTTTGGCTTCTAGATGTTTATGTTGCTTTGTGTTTGTGAAAATGTTTAAGTGGTTGAAATTGGCCATATCTACAACATATAGTGTCTATGGTGGGTGTATGGGTTATTTTGATAGATCTCCAATATCAAAATTCTTATTGAAGCTGTTAATTTACTCTTTTGCTTTAGTTGAAAGGTGTACACTATTTTAGCGACAGTTTGTATTTTTATATGTTTGTTGATTTGCATTTAGTAAATCTTAATATATAGCTTGATACTAATTACATTAGTTGTGTGTATATTTAAATGGCATACTTATTATTGTTGGGAGGGGGATTTTTTGAAGTTAAAATTTGGTGTTTGTGATACTCTGTATTTGTGATGTTCATAACTATGTTAGTTGTCCCTGTATTTCATTTGGTAATTCAAGTGGCATTAGGTTTGATGGAGGCTACTTCTATATTGTTTACAACGGGAGCATTTTCTACGATGGAAGTTTAGGATACTTCATCAAAAGTTAGAATTATGATGGTGAGCTTTAATTTATCTCTTTTTTTATTAGTATTTTTATTTTGTTAGATTTTGGTTCTTTTTTTTCAAATTTTCCTAAATTGAGGTCTTCATAACACGTGAGAATAAGATCTGAAGCCAAGAGACGGGCCAATTCGCTGCTCCTCTTTTCTCATTCCTAGTCTTTTTCGGTGATTTTTACTTATTTCCTTTTGTTTTCTTTTATTTATGAACACAAACCCAGAATGAGATGAAAGGGTTGTGTCGAGTCTGATGATCCAATAATTTCTTATTATTGGATTTTGCTTAGAATTGCTTCACATAAACTATTCTTTTGCATTACATTCAGATCCATACTTGAATACAGATGCATGAACCATATCCCCCTTCTGAGCATGGAGAAGTGTTTGTCTTGGACGATGGTGGAGAGGTAGAAGAACTGTTTCTGTTAGTTTGTCATTGATAAAGAGATAAAGGGGGATTATCTTGAAAAAACTATTTCGGTTCTTTCACTATTGCTGAAATGTATCTATTATATTGTACAATCACTTATATTCTTGTCCTCACATGTTACTTCCCTTGGTCAGGTTGCCCCTCATACCAAGATTGGATTGAACGTGTAACAGCTATACTGGTGGACTGGGAAGAACGTCCACCTGGTGTTTGTGTCATAAAATTGGTACTATTGGTAAATTAACAACTATATGCAACACGTTGGTAAGTTATATTCGACCATATATATAATTTTAACCCTGGATAACACGTGTGTGTATAATCATATATGGGTACTGAAATATTAAAGAGTTTGATCTAGTGCTGGGTGGAAATTGAATGCAATATTGGGGAGGTTTGGAGATCAAAAGGCCAGCATAGGCTGCCAGTGATTTGTTTGGTTTTGTTTTACAAAGGTTCAACTCAGGCGAGTTCCATCCAATCTTAATCAAGTTCCTACAGGTAACTATTATTTAGTACCCATTTATTAACCTTTTAAAATGCAATGAATTATATCTACTCAACATTTATAGTTTGTCTTTTTCATTATATATCTCATCATTCCTTTTAAATTTTGAAAATTACTTCATGGCCTACTTTATGAGCTTATTTAGTTAAATTGGTGGAAGGGATTTGCTGGTGGTTTGGTTTTGGAATTTGCTATTGCTGTTGAGTTTATTTTAAATGTTAAAACATGTTAGATTTAACGAATAAACAATTGAAACTATTTCAAGATTTTCTAAAATCAATAAACATTATAAATTGATTAAAAACATACCATTAGAGGATGAAAACCCAAAACAACTTCCAAACGGCCCCCTCGGTTTGAGAATATGACGATAATTTGAAAATATATCGATTAATCTTAAAAACAAGCCGTTGAAGTGTGAGAATCCAAACCACCCCCCAAAGGCCCTGTAATACGCACAAAACCCTCGCACGGGACCAATGTAACTTGTACGAACTGACCATGTAGTCGCGGGGCTCCCGATTTGAGAATATGATGATAATTTCAAAATATGTCAATTTGGCTTGAAAACAACCCGTTGAAGGGTGAAAACCCAAACCAGCCCCCAAATGACCCCGTAAGAGGCACGAACACCTAACTCAGGACCAATGTAACTTGTAGGAACTGACCGCGTAGTCCCGGGTCTCCCGATTTGAGAATATGACAATAATTTGCAAAAATCAACACTTAGAAGTAAAAACAATCCGTTGAAGGGTGAAAACCCAAACCAGCCCCCAAACGACCCCATAAGAGGTACGAACCCCTCATATGGGACCAATGTAACTTGTACGAGCTGACCGTGTAGTCGCGGGTCTCTCGATTTCAGAATATGACAATAATTTCAAAATATGTCGATTTGGCTTGAAAACAAGCCGTTGAAGGGTGAAAATCCAAACCAGCCCCAAAGAGGCACGAACACCTAGCTCATGACCAATGTAACTTGTAGGAAATGACCGCGTAGTCCCGGGTCTCCCAGTATGAGAATATGATAATAACTTTCAAAAATCAACACTTAAACTTAAAAACAAGCCGTTGAAGGGTGAAAACCCAAACCAGCCCCCAAACGACCCTGTAAGAGGTACGAACACCTCGCGTGGGACCAATATAACTTGTGCGAACTGACCACGTAGTCGTGGGCCTCTCAATTTCAGAATATGACGATAATTTCAAAATATGTCGATTTGGCTTGAAAACAAATCGTTGAAGGGTGAAAACCCAAACCAGCCCCCAAACGGCCCCGTAAGAGGCACGAACACCTTGCACGGGACCAATATAACTTGTACGAACTAACCGCGTAGTCCCGGGTCTCCCGATTTGAGATTATGATGATAATTTATAAAAATAACACTTAGACTTAAAAATAGACCGTTAAAGGGTGAAAACCTAAACCAACCATCAAACGTCCCCATAAGAGGCACGAAGACCTCGCACGAGACCAATGTAACTTGTAGGAACTGACCGCGTATTCCTGGGTCTCCCGATTTGAGAATTTGACGATAATTTGCAAAAATTAACACTTAGACTTAAAAACAAGCCGTTAAAGGGTAAAAATCCAAACCAGCCCCCAAACGGACCCGTAAGAGACACGAACACCTCGTACGGGGCCAATATAGCTTGTAGGAACTGACCGTGTAGTCAAGGGTCTCTCGGTTTGAGAATATGACGATAATTTATAAAAATAACACTTAGACTTAAAAACAGGCCGTTAAAGGGTGAAAACCTAAACTAGCCACCAAACGTCCCCGTAGGAGGCCCGAACACCTCGCACGGGACCAATGTAACTTGTACGAACTGACCACATAGTCCCGGGTCTCCCAGTTTGAGAATATGAAGATAATTTGCAAAAATTAACACTTAGACTTAAAAATAAGCCGTTAAAGCGTGAAAACCCAAACCAGCCCCCCCAACGACCCCGTAAGAGGCACGAATAACTCGCACGGGACCAATGTAACTTGTACAAACTGACTACGTAGTCACGGGTCTCCCGGTTTGAGAATATGACGATAATTTGCAAAAATTAACACTTAAACTTAAAAACATGTCGTTAAAGGGTGAAACCTAAACCAGCCCCCAAACGGACCCGTAAGAGGCACGAACACCTCGCAAGGGGATAATGTAACTTGTACAAACTCACCACGTAGTCCCGGGTCTCTCGGTTTGAGAATATGATGACAATTTGCAAAAATTAACACTTAAACTTAAAAACAGGTCGTTAAAGGGTGAAAACCTAAACCAACCCCAAACGGACCCGTAAGAGGCACGAAGACCTCACACGGGATCAATGTAACTTGTAGGAACTGACCGCGTAGTCACGGGTCTCCCAGTTTGAGAATATGATAACAATTTGCAAAAATAATACTTAGACTTAAAAACAGGCCGTTAAAGGGTGAAAACCTAAACCAACCCCCAAACGGTCCCATAAGAGGCACGAACACCTCGCACGAGACCAATGTAATTCATACAAACTGACCACATAATCCCGGGTCTCTCGGTTAGAGAATATGAAGATAATTTCCCCTCTATATGTAATTTTTTAGTTTGTGTAAGTTTTTTCGTAAATTACTGGGTTACTAATATCGTATCTTTTTGTATCCTATTTTTTTTGCAGGATAACATTTTATTGTTGGCATTTATTCACGTGGAACACACATAGAACTCAATGGTTTACAACAAGGGGTTTATTCATGATTCTATTTTTTTGTGTTATGGTCGTGCGGGCTTTTGTAGTTTTATTGTTAACTTTTATGGACGTGCGGGCTTTTATAAGTTAATTGTTATATTTTGTCGTTGTACGGGCTTTATGTTAGGAAGGTTTTGTATTAGTAGGTTTTGGAATGTCCAGAAAATAGAGGAAACTCTGCCCAATTTTTTTTTACCTGTGAACTATTAAAGACTTGTAATATTTTAAAGTTTGTATGTACATTAGTTTATCAACAACGTGTAATATTTTCAATTTGTGAATTTTCGTGCTTTCAAATAATTTTTTTTCTTTTTATAAAAAGTTTGGCACAGTTCAAAACTGTGGAAAAAGTGTATCATATTTAGGCACGGTTTTGAACTGTGTCAAAAGTTTTTCAAACTGTGCTCAATCTGGCACAATTAAAAACTGTGTCAAAAGTGTGCCAGAAATATTAAATTCTGGAACGGTTTAAAAGTGTGCCAGAAGTGTTCCTATTTGGCCAAATCTGGCACACTTTTGAGTCATGCTAGAAAAAAATGGCCATTTTGGAACACCTGATCCTGGCACAGTTCAAAACCGTGCCAGATTTGATCTGGCACAGTTTTAAATCGTGTCAGATTCCTGTTTTTGGTGTAGTGTAAGTCGATAACTACTATGATACAAACATCAGCGTTATTTGGCAACAATTATTCTTGGTCGGAGACTCATGTTGTAGGTTAGTGGAACCAAGTGTTGGTCGGCAATGGGTATTGCACATTTATCAATTTTTCCCGACCTCCCATCACTGGTCGGGAGTGACTACTTCTGGTATCAAATAAATTGTTTGTCGGAGACATTTTTTTATTGGTCGGAGATATTTTTCTGTACCAAAAGTTGAACAGGTCGGCAATAGTGCTCGACCATTGTTTGTTCGATCAATGGGCCATTTTTGTTGGTTAGCAGAATCTATTGTTGGTCGATGACATCTACCCTTGGTAGGAGGCATCGTTGCAATTCTCTTAAATCACCACCATGGTGTTAAAAGACAAATTCACCCATTACTATTTCTTAACTCACATTCCTCTAATAAAATAAAATTTTAAAGCTAAATAAAGTATAACTTTATTTTAGAATAAATTTTTCGAGGCAATTTATATTTGGTCTTTTGCTTAAAATTAAAATGTCTTGCATATT
The DNA here is from genome assembly GCA_949130495.1 of Sambucus nigra. Lineage (NCBI taxonomy): Eukaryota > Viridiplantae > Streptophyta > Magnoliopsida > Dipsacales > Adoxaceae > Sambucus > Sambucus nigra. The sequence continues at coordinate 840,589,334 of OX422207.1, read as the reverse complement.
TGATGAAAAATCTGCTCACATGACACACATTTGGCAGAAAACATATTATTTCATATTTTGAAATTTTTATTGCCTTATGCTGATACACATCATATATTGTTTGGCTGAATAATTATTCTCATGACAATAACTATCTCATCTAGTCTCAACAGGTGTTCGGGCACCTTATTGAAATTCCATAGGTACAAGATTCAATCCCGACGAAAGCTCGACCACAATCTTAAACTTTTGGAAACTCTTATTACTCGACATCAGGAAATTTTACCTCGACATATCAGCCAGACATATATTATTTCATATTTTAAAATTGATATCTTTATTGCCCTAGAAAATACATATCATATATTTATTGGATGACTAAATTATTCTCATGATAATGACTATTTGATTTAGCTTTCGCAAATGTTCGAGCAACTTGTTAAATTCTACAGGTACAATATTCAATCCCGATGGACACTCGATCACAATCTTAAACTTTTGGAAAATATTATCATTGCTCAGCATTATGAAATTTTACCTCAGCGAGGCACTATTTATTTTATTATTGCTCTGATCTATTCTCAAGCACGAATCATTCTCTATATCCATTCGGATGCATATTCTATATTCATCTCAGCATGGAACTCGACAAGATACTTAGTATCATATTAAGCTCCAAGGAGAACTATAACATTTATTATATTTCACCCCCAATGGACAGTTGGTCCTAGTCATTCTTATTTATATTCAGGCCCGGCAAAGTACTCGGCCATTTTCTTATGTTTTGGAAAATATTATTCTTGTTCAGCATTATGAAATTTTGCCTCGACAGATCAGCGAGACACTTTATTATTATTCTGAATCATTCTTTACATCTATTCGGACACATATTCTATATTTATCTCAGCATGGAGTGTGGCAAAATATTTATTATCATATATTCATCTCCAAGGAAATCTGCATCAGTTATGATATTATCTCCAACGGACTATTAGTCAGGAAAATTCTTTTCTCTATATATATTAAGCAACCACCACTCTGGTTGGTCGGCATTCAGCAACCACCAAGTCCCGTTGGTCGGCACTAATAAATTAAACCAACAATATTGGCATAACAATCACACGAGGCAAAGACTGTTTGATCACGGGTGATCTCAAGGGACACCCCAAACTACACAAGAAGCTGGGTGACCCCCCGGGGCATCCACTGTCTAGGAATCAAGGTAATCCTGAAAAAATTACCACACAGATGACCTCAAGAGGCATCCCAAACTAGGCAAGATGTTTGGTGACCCCCGGGGCATCCACTGTCTAGGCACCAAGGATCAATCGATCCCTTCCATATTATTTATCTGGACTTCTTATTAAGCTCGACAAATGGTCAGCATTCTTATTATTTATCTCAGCATTTATTGAAAGTAGTTTTGCTCAACCAAAATTACTTGGTCGGTAAATTATTTCTATGGTTACATCGGGACAGTATGAAAATGCAAACATTGCAAAGCTCTTAGGAAGCATTTCAGGGAACTTGTCCTCGGCCTTATCTTTCTAGAAAGAACAACATACTCCAGGGCCAAGAAAGCATTCAAAGTTCATATTCCACACTTAGGGGTTTCTATTACAGATTCAGTTGTTCATTCGGTGGCACTTTCTCATAACATCATGCAGTCGAGCATAAAATTCAACTCCACAAACTTACATGGTCGGGGCCCTAACCAATCATCATTCAGGAGTTTATTTTTCTTCCTCATGAGTTATTTTTTCTATTGAAGTTCAGGAGGCACATTCAGGAGTTTTTTTCCTTGCTCAGGAGTTAGTTTTGCTATTAAAGTTCAGGAGGCGTATTCAGGAGTTAGTTTTTTCTATTAAAGTTCAGGAGGCATATTCAGGAGATCAGCATATATATTCAGGAGTTATTATGCACATGCTATTGAAGTTAAGGAGTCAGATTCAGTATCTATAGCACTGAGATCTTTACTACTGATGTCCCAACTTTCACTGAAGGAGAAGTTGTACTTATATGTAAATGTTTTAAAGACTGTTACTAGCTCGACACAGAAGGCAGTTGGTCAGATATCCAACCAACCAACATACTTGAAGATTATGATAACCTACAAGATACAAGTTGTATACTATGGCATGGACGCATCCAAATTCCTAGGGGTAATACATAACACACGTTCGATTGACGAACATAGTTACTCAAAAGAGAGATTAACAACTATCGATCAGCCTGCATCATATGTCGTCCAGGAGATAACCCACTTTATGTTAAACATATCAAGAAGGCAAACCAAGAATCTCATTATGGACGAGAACCTCCCCCTCAGCAAACCAGGGGCAAAGGTAGGGTTGAGGGCCACACTGTCGCCCTAAGTAGTATTGGAGAGAGAAGAAAAGGGTTTCACAATGGCATCGATGGCCTTATTTTTCTTTTCTTTCTTCTTTTCTTCCTCCCTATTTATCTCCTCTCCTTAGCTCCTGATATGGAGCCACAAGTTTTGGTGGAGTCCACCTCTGACTTCTTCAGAGCCTGGACCCTGGTGGAAAGCAATACTTAATTGTCATCGTCTTCATTGCACACCAACAATATCCTCATTGGGAGAGCTATTTGGTCTTCTTCTTCTTCTTCTTCTTCTTCTTCTTCTTCTTCTTCTTCTTCTTCTTCTTCTTCTTCTTCTCGCGAGTAAGAATCTACATCTACTGGCCCAAACAAACTAGAAGTCTCCTCATCCAGAAGAGCGATTTTAAGGATCTCTTCTACCAATTGAGCAATGAAACTATAGGTGGTGTTGGTGTATTCAAGGAGATAGGCAGCCGACCGAGGATGTTCATCGTCGGGCAATCTGTCCTTGATTCTCCAAACCTTCACAAGGTCAGTTACCTTTATATGACGGAGAGAATGATCCTTATTTTTAGCGCGAGCTGCATAAAAATATAAAGAGTATATATACATCAACAAATAGGGTAAATGATAGAAATAAAAAGTTAGTAATTTATAAAGAAGAGACGAGTAACGACCTATATGATCTTCCCCCCAGTCGGGGCACAAGGGCCCTCTATACCTTTCTCCCTTAGGCAGGGAGGATGTTGCCAATTATTGGCAATGAAGCCCTGATACCAATATCCTTTATTGGAGTCAGGTAGGTTCACAACCAGAATTCTATTAGCCCTCATTGCTTTCAGGTATAGAAAAAGATTAGATGTATGCGACCAAACATAATAGAATTGGATTTTTGGGACCCCCAAGTTAGTCCCCAAAAGTTCGTTGATTATATATACCTCATTCACTATTTTCTAGGTATAGGTGGCACATTGCGCATGAACAACCTCAAAATAATTGAAAATTTCTAAAAATAAGTGATTTGGGGAAAAAGTTAAACCCCCCAGACCATAGCAACGATGTGAATCCAGTTCCCTTAATCTATATACCGAACATCTTTGGGCATGGGGCACAGTCGATCTCCACCTAATCAGGAGTAGATTAAGTTTCTCTAAATTTTTTAACAATTTTGCCATGAAGAGTGGCCATTAAAAAATAATTTCAAACAACAAAGATTATAGTAGAAAACGATAAAGAAAATAAGCAAGAGAGAAGGACTTACAAGAAGAAAATAGTGTGAAGAATCTCTGAAGATTTGAAGAACAAGAAGAAAAACTCTCAATAAGTTTGCAAAAGTGACGGTTTGGAAGAATCAACACTTTGTTTGAAAACATATGCAAAATGACGGCGCTTCATATTGCTTCTCGGACCAGCGTACCCCCATAATTTCGAGATTATCACAAGTCTGCCATGCAAGTCACCTCCAACTATACTTGGACGAGCATACCCTCGACGTTTCACCAATTTCACAAATGTGCCATGCCGATTTTTAATAGTTCAGGTCATGGAATTAAAATTTATTGGCCAAACATCAGAACCCAAAGATTTTAGGGGCAATTATGGGGACTAATTTATTCATTAGGCCCACTTATGAAGCTAACTAGACCAACACGAAATAAGGACTGCCCGGTCCAATCCAAATATCAAATTTCTAGGTGTGTATTTACATGTTGATACACTCAAATCGATTACAAATAATCTTGGAGAGATATTTAGGGCCACCTTACGAGCTATTTATAAGCTAAATGAATTACTTGCACAATTCAACCATTTATTTTTTATTACTATAAATATAAACCCCACCCCGAGAAAAAGGGGATTAATTTCGATTACATGAGAGAAACTAATAAAGAACAGTAACATCTCCGTAAACCTAGGCACATTGTCAAACCATGTACATCTTGTATTTTGGTGATCATCTTTACTTTTCGCATTTACATACTTTCTGTGATTATTTATTGTGATAATTTTGTACTCACAACTAGCATTAAAGTTTGTTGTATAATTACCGTAGCCTTGTTTTTATTTTAGATTTAATAGACACACCTCCACTGATCATTTTACAATTCCTTTGGAGGAAAACTAACCTCAACATATTAAGAAACCTTTCTATGTGATTTAATAAAAAAATTTACATGCGTAAAAGGCCAAACCTACATGTTAAGGGAAGCCATTGTTATCAAAATCCAAATGATAAGGAATGCATGATTTTACACCTTCCCTATATTTTACAATTTCGATTCCATATTTTATCGAATTTGACAATTCCTTAGGATATAATCTAATCTAACAAATCATAAATTTTTTTATATGATTTAACAAAAAATATAAACCAAAAAGGTCAAACCTATATGTAAGAATTATGATATATGTACCCTCATTAGATTTGTGAGAGTCATGATAATTGTAAGAATGTCATAGCTCTATGGTTTCAAATCAATATTTCTCATAAATAGATCAACATATTAAGCACGGATAAATTAAACTATATACCACATTATATAACCCTTATGACATTGCCCCATCTAGAGCGTGGTACAACAAAATCAATGTCCATGCCATATAACTAACACTAAATACCTTAACCCACATATTGTTCTAGAATGTACTCGTAACCCCGAATTGCAGCAAATAACATAGATTAAATAACAAATCGCAAAAACAAAATTCAGTGAAATATAAGAACAAATCACTTTTTTTTTCATTATCCACCCATCCAAAATATAAAGATTGAAATCACACAAAAATTGACAATGCAAGAACAAATTATCAAATCCACAATCTCATTCTATCATTGTCAATCAGCAAATACTAAATTTGAACACAATACAAACATAAAATAAACTAATATGGATTAACCTTGAATTACCTAAAGCAAATAACTACTAATCAGCAAATACTCACTATTCTGTGACTAACCAATGTTGTGACAATGTAAGTCACCGGAGAGGATGCTGCGAGTTGCCGAAAATGATGTCGTGAGTCGTCGGAGAGGAATTCGATCTGACATGGAGATCGAAGTGCGTGACAGTGTATACAAACTAGACCGATGCCGGAGATCTTGCCAGATCAAAGCCGGAAAATAAAAAATGATGAGGAGGATTGCTTGTGGGAGTGAGAGAGGAGAATAAAAGGATTTCAAAGGGTTTTTTGGGTGCTGAAAAGTGATCTTGCTAGAGTTAGGAAAGTGTGCGTGTTAGGCCTAGGAAATTTTTTCGCTCCTGCTAGAGTTCTCGCGAATGGTATAGAAAGTACAATACATTTCACGACATGAGATGAAAGTTCGTGTAATACATTTTTACGACACCACCTACGTGTCATAAATAAGGATTTCACGACATCATCTAAAAAGAGTCGTGTAATTAATTTTTACGATGCCACATACGCGTCGTAAATAAGTATTTAATGATATATGCTAAGAGTTGTCCAATGTTTTTTTACGACATCAATTACATGTCGTAAATAAAGATTTTCCCGCTGCCTTTTTACAAAATGTTGTAGTAAGTTTTACAATACATTTTCTTTGTAGTGTTAATTATTTTCCACGACTCTTTTATTTTAGGTGTCATTGTTGTTAGTTTTATTATTGTATACACGACACCTATCGCAGGAGTGTCGTCTTAATATGCCTATCACGACACGTATATGCTAAATGTCGTAAAAATCATATCATGAAAATAACTTTTTCTAGTAGTGATGAGGTGCTTCGAAGGGAAAAAAGTAGCTCTATCGGGATTTCATCATATCTTTTACAGTACACTTCTACCTGGCACGTGAATAATCACATCTTATCGGATTCTTCGTTCTTGGACTTCGTGGAGGAGTTATAGGGGTGAGTAGTTTTTATTATATCCATTGGGTGGGAGTTTTTGGTGTGACTTGTTCATTCCTTTTGTAGGGTATACTTTATGAATACAGAATTCCCCTCTTAGACGAGTTTTTTATGAATCATTTACTCATGAAAGAAATATAAATTAACTTAAATAATTTGCAACGCAATATACAAAGGGTGTATTTGACAGTTGATATGGAACGAAGTTTTTAAATAAATTAACCCCTTAATATTTGCTTGGAACGAAGAGAGGCAAAAACGATATTTGTATGCGTCAATTTCCCATGCAACAATTAGTCCTTTTGAGGATATTGTTATTTTAATCTCCCTTGGAATGCTGTTTTCCGTTTGAAATTATATTAATTGTGTGGAAGCAATTCTTATCTAGAAGACTCCGTTCCGTATGAAAATATGTACCAAAATGATCATTTTAACCATTTTTGGACAATAATTATTTTTCGGTTAGCTTGATATTCACCTTGCCAAGATTTAATTATTCACTACACGAAGCTAATACTCAACTGGATACAAATGCCAAACCTCACACTTGCTTTCACATTCCCATCCCAATTTTTTTCCTCTTATTTGAAGAGCTTTGCTAGAGCGACTCCCATTTTGGGACTCTCTTCCGACTCTCTATGATTTGTCCCACTAAAAGACAAAAAAACAAGATAAAACTTGTTTTTTTTTTTTTTTTAAATAAGATTTTGTTACAAAAAAATTATAAAACATTCATTAAAAAAAAATTTACTTTTTTTATAAATAAAAACTAGAAAAAAATTATGAAAACAGTTAAAAAACTGTTCAACCTTATTTTATTTTTAAAAAAAATTACTTTTATTTTTTAAAAACAATTTCTTATTAAAAAAAATAGTATTTTCTTAATTAAAAATATGAAAAACTATTTGTTAAAAGTTAGCGCGGACCCACATCATCATCGGGATCGGTTAGTGCAGCTGGCGCGAACCAACATCATCATCGTGATTGATTAGTGCCGCTGGCGCGGACCCACATCATCGTCACGATTGGTTAGTGCCGCTGGTGCGGACTCGTGGCCCACATCATCATCGCGATTGGTTAGTACCGCTGCCGCGACCCGCATTATTTAATGAGTTTTTTTTAATGGCTTTTATTGAAAATACAAATTTTTTGTTTTTATAAATATCTTTTTAAAAACATTGAATTTTTTTTTAATACACTTGCAAAAAGTTAGAAAACTTAAAAAAAAAAGTTTTTTTAAAAAATAGTAGTTTTCTTCAAAAAAATAGTTTTTATTGAAAATACAAATTTAACTTTCATTTAAAAAAAAAATAAAAAATTATCCCAATTGGTCAGTGCCACTGACGCGGACCCACATCCTCATCGCGATTGGTTAGTGTCGTTGACGCAGACTCACGCCATTTAATGAGTTTTTTTTAAATGGCTTTTATTGAAAATACAAATTTTTAGTTTTTATAAATATCTTTTTAAAAATGTTGAAATGTTTTTTTTTCTGTTTTTTAATACAGTTATACAAAGTTAAAAACATTTTAAAAAAAAAATAGTTTTAAAAAAAATACAGTTGGGGCCGCTGGTGCGGACCCACGTCATTTAATAAGTTTTTTTTTAAATGGCTTTTATTGAAAATACAAATTTTTAGTGTTTTAAACATTTTTTTTATAAATATCATTTTTAATACAGTTATATAAAGTTAAAAACAGTATTAAAAAATAATTTTTTAATAAAAATAAGGTTTTTTTTAAAATAAAAACAGTTTTTATTGAAAAAAAAAAAGTTCAGTTTTTATTAAAAAAAAAAATCAGTTGGACTAATGGGATTATGCCACGTGAGAGAGAGTCGGATGTGTGAGTCCAAAGAGAGTCGGTCTAGATTTTCTCCTTATTTGAAATCAAAATTTCAAGATTCTAATAATTGTGTCTCCTTTTTGGAAACATTAGCATCTTTCTCTCGGGGAAACCGTACTTCTTTTCCCCACTTATCCTGCAAATTTATACAGTAGACAACAATTAACCTCCCGCGGTTGAAATTCAGGTTTGAATTGAACCTATTCCAAAATAAGAAGGAAGATTTTTGAAGCATAAAGGGTCCAATTGTCATTTTAGAAAAGAGTAATTTCATATCAAAAATTTTATTTTATCCGAATTTTTGATCGAATTTTTGCCGACAAACTGACGTGTCGATTTGCTATTGATTGATTTGTGAGGTTTGTGCCAGCAGGACCTCAAAACCAACCATTAACAGGGCGACACGTCAGTGCATCGATCAAAATTAAGTAAAAAATTCGGGCTCTATAGAACTACTCAATTTCATATAGACACCCAAAATCGATACATTTCGAAGCAACATCCTGATGTATCACACCTGTGTTGGTTCGTGTGCCCACCCAAAAATAATAAGATTGAAACACGAGTTAATACGGTGCGACACATACACCAGCATCAAAAATCAATACATTTTGAAGCGACACTTTAACATAACATACTCATATTGATTCGTGTTCATATTTAATAATAATAAGACTCAAACACAAGGTAATATAATATAGTGCGACATATTCAAGTGTAGTATCAAATGTGTTAGCATTTAAATATCCACCCAAAATTAATGTTTTAGAAAATGATAAAAGTTTCGGTGGACCTAGTCAAGCTCACACACACTGCCTGTTTACTGTCATAGCATTTATATACATGTTCTGCTCACTTTTCAGAAAAAACTGTCATCACACGTTTTATGTTTCTGTAATTAGGGTTGACAATTTCTCACATATTCACACGAAGCTACCAGGTTCGAGTTTGTTTAATTTTTGAATCAAAACAAAATTTATATGCTAGGAAAATACTAATAATAAACATGTTTGGTTAGCGTTGATTTTAATAAAGAAAAAATAATACCAATAGACTAATTTAAATGTTATACAGTAATATTAATTGACCTTTTTAAATGATATTGTATTATGGTCAAATAAATATTGTACGAGTGAAATCTTGAATATTTTGCATATTAATACTATATGGTATATATTCTTGTAGAAATAGATGGTATTTTCCTTACTTCTAGTCAGTATTTAATATAAAAAGGCATATAGTTTACCCAGAGCCTATGAATGGTCTTCTTGGTGGAGAGAAAATAGAATTATAGTCTTAGTTTACAATTTACGGGTTAAACGTATTAATATAAATTAATAAACAAGTCCAAATAGTGTTAGATCATTTTTGAGAGGATCCGAACATGACACAATATACGTGAATTATCATATAGAAATCAAAAACTTTTTTGTAAGAAACAAAATGCATTGTACATTATAAGAGAGTCAGTCTGCAGTTTTTAAATGAATTTGCATCATCTACATTTTTGACAAGTTGTAAATATCACATTGTGAAATATGAATTATTGGCACAAATTTAATCCACATCATACAATGTACATTACAAAAATTGTTAGCAGCGTTAGTGTGTCTATTTAATAATTACCGTGCCAATTTAACATTATTAGGTGACTATGATTTTACTATGATTTTAGCAAAACCAAATTTGATAGTTTTCTTACAAATCTTTTCAAGTTATAATCTGACTCGGTCAAACATATGTTAGTGTCAATCCTGTTATTCCACACAAATCCAATGGTTATTCCCCAAGCTATGGGTACATATATTCACTCCAACAAACAAAATTAACACTATAGACTTTACATTACACTTAACACTCACAATGGCTAACAGCCACCACCTCCTCCTCCTCCCTTTCATCTTCTATCTCCTCCAAATCCACTTATTTTCCGGCGCCTCCGCCATCGGAATAAACTATGGCACGCTCGGAAACAACCTCCCTTCACCAAAGAGAGTGGCCCAACTCCTCCAATCCACCCTAATTGACAAAGTAAAAATCTACGACAGCAATCCACAGATCCTCGAAGCTTTTTCCAACACCGGCATTGACCTAATCGTCGCGGTTGAGAATTACCACGTGGCAAACATAAGCGCTTCCGCATCGGCCGCTGATCAATGGTTTGCCACGCGTATTCTCCCCTTTATTCCAGCCACCTCCATCACCGCGATAGCCGTGGGAAATGAGTACCTAAGCGTAGAAAAAGATAACTTGGACCCCAAGTTACTAGTCCAAGCCATGCAAAACTTGCATGGAGTCCTATTATCGCGCTCTTTGGACCGTAAAATCAAAATAACTACCCCACATAGCATGGCCATCCTCGCTTCCTCATTTCCCCCCTCTTCATCCACCTTCGCCACCACCCTCATGCCCGTCATGACGTCCATATTAGGGTTTTTATCGGACACGCGTGCCCCTTTCATGGTGAACGCGTATCCTTACTTCGCGTACAGAGACAACCCCGGTAAGATCAACCTAGAATACGCATTACTAGGCAATTCTACCGGGGTCAGTGACCCCAAAGGGTACGTTTACACCAACATGTTAGACGCGCAGATCGATTCAGTTCGGTCTGCGATCAATGCATTAGGGTTCGGAAACGCATCCATCGAGATAATCGTGTCCGAATCCGGCTGGCCATCGAAAGGTGACACCGGAGAGACCGCCGCCACCCCAGAAAACGCGAAAACATACAACACTAGGCTAATCCAACGTGGCCAATCCAATAAAGGGACCCCCATGAGGCCAAAAGATAATGTGGAGATATTTGTTTTTTCTTTGTTCAATGAGAACAAAAAAGAAGGGGGTGCAAGTGAGAGAAACTTTGGGATTTTCAAGGGGGATGGGTCTAAAGTGTATGATGTGGATTTGAATTGTGAGTTTTGTAGTGGGGTAGAGGATAAATTAGGGTTTGGAGAGAGAGTATCTGGTGCAGCTAGAGGACCATCAGTTTGGTGTGTTGCTAAGCCACATTCAGATGAGCAGGTGATCCAAGCTGTGTTGGATTTTTGTTGTGGGCCCGGGGGTGTGGATTGTAGGGAGATTTCTGAAAGTGGGGGTTGTTATAAACCTGATAAGATACATGCACATGCATCATATGCCATGAATGCTTATTATCAGATGCATGGGAGGAACTATTGGAATTGTGACTTTAAGGGCACTGGGCTTGTCACCTTTAGTGACCCAAGTAAGTTCTCTCTCTCTCTCTCTCTCACACACACACACAACACACACACAAATTACCACATATAAAAATGCTAACCGAAGACAATTTCGCGACACAAAAATGCGACACAATTATCGTGTTGCTCCTTTATTCGCTCGTGTTCGAGCGTTACTCACTTTAATCCTGCGGAGTCCGGATACAAAGAAATGAGGGTGCGACACGTTAATTGTGTCATATTTTTGTATTGCGATTTTGTGTCAGCGTAGAACTCATAACGTATAAAGTTATGAGTTCTACGCTTACACAAAATCGCAATACAAAAATATGACACAATTGACGTGTCTTGTATATGTTTTTTCCATGCATTAATTTTATGGCCAACTTAAACAGAAACATGTATAAGTTCACACAATAGTTGATAAACACTTTAGTACTTCATTGAGTTCAACTTATAATCAGTGAAGTTTATCCAATTAAATATTGACAACCGTGTTTGTAAAGAAACATTTTTGCAGTTATTTTGTGAACTTGTCATTATTAATTCACTATTTATGTATACAGTCATAAAATGCCACCTTGACAGTTAAAAAGGAAGAAGTAATTAAGTGCTTTCAAAAAGAAAATTAATGTTGACAGAATCTCATTTCGTAAAAAAATTTGGCAAAATGAGGATTCTTATTAACATTTCATAACAAAATGACAAATTTAAGAGTCTTCTTCTCAGATTCGCCAAACCCGGTGTCACAAATCGGAAACCCACATGATATTTGAATTATCGCGCGAACATGTTTCTACACTTTTTTTAATATTTATTTTTTATATTCGGCAAAGGTTCTACACTTTTCTTCAACATTTATTTTATAGTTTGAATTACACCAAACTATCTAAACTATAGAGATTTTGCAAAGAACCCCTTAATCTAAACAACTTGATAAAGAACTCCGTAAACTATTAAATTTTAACACCTAAAATATAAGCATAAAAATATAAATTTTATACATTAAATCATATTTTTATCGGCTTATTTCAATAAAAATGAGTTAGATTTCAAAATTTAATAATTGAAAAAGCATTTTATTAAATTGTTTAGATTAAAAGACTACCTACAGGCAAACTATTACATAGTTTAAAAAATTTGGTGCCGCGACAAATAATATTTGACCATTTAGACATGATAAGAAGACACAATTTATAGCTGTCAATGTTGTGGGCTCCTAAGTGGGCCCTCGGACTTGCTGTGGTCCACAATGTTTAATAGCCTGCTGCAGCCTACACGTCAATAACTGACACTTTTTGAAAGGCAAGAAAGTCGGAATGCAGATTGCAATTGATTGAACATGTACTAACGGTAAAATTCGATCGATAAAGAATTAAAAAAAGATATAAATGATTTTTCTTTTTTGAAACAAGACACAAGTTATTTAAATTAGTACCATGTAAAAAATTATACCAAAGAATATTTATCATAAAATAAATTACAATGTGAGTGAAGCACACCCTATATAGAAATAGAGTCAAATGTTACTCAATTTTACATGATTTTATTTTTAAAATTGTATAAGCGAAATTTTGCAAAGCATATGTGGTTTTTGAAATGTTTACGCGTGAATTTTGGGTATATACTAACATATAACGTATACATTAAGGGCGAGAATTCTTAAAGCTAGAAAAATATATCTCGAGGACTACGGGTTTGACAAAACTCACAAGGGTAGTGGAGTTCTACATGTCTACTAGCTCGGCTCAAACTCGTGATTTTCTCGAACACTCAATAGGTCAAAAAGTTGGAAAAAAATTCTTAAACCTACAATACTCACTTCAGCAACTCCTTTGATAAATTAGGAGATATTGAAGATGTCAATAGGGTTGGTAAAACTCAAAATTGTAATGTTTTTTTCTAAAAAGGCAAGTAGTAAGTCTTTTCCGACATAGAGTACCGAAGAGAAACTAGCGCTTAAATATAATCTAAGATCTTCTGTATCTCTATCAAATTATTGTGATTTTTAGTAGTCTCAAGTTAGCTTTCATTAGTTTTTAGTGTTATGTTTTTTTAATATCAATTTTATTTTTAAATTTTCTTTAACTCTTGTAAGGACTCCTCAAGAGAGGCTTTATCTTTCTTTTTTTTTTGTTTATAAATAAATGTTTTAGTTAAAAAAATGCAAAACTCTTTTTTTAACCACTAATTTGGCTTATGATTTCACCTTTGATCAGGTTATGGGACCTGTCGATATTCACAACAGTAAATATAAGGAGGAATGTGACTGTGCCCAGCAATGCAATATGGTTGACAGCTCTTTTGTTTTGTTTTTTTTCTTTGTATTATCATTATTTTGTAGAACTCAAAAGAAAAAAATGTCAGGATGTGGGGTTTGCTAGCTATTGACAGCCATGACTTGGTTTTATCATTGCTTAAGTATTGAAAGAATGGATTTTTTGTAGTTTTGGGTTGGTTTGTCAAAAAAGGGTCCCTATGAGCTTTTTATTTTTATGGGGAGGAGATAAAGACGAGAACATGCACGTGTTAAAAGTTAGGAATCTCAACAATCAAAGGCTTTATTTGTCAAAAAGTTTTTACTCTTTTGGCCTTGAAATGGGCTGCAGCCAGAAAAACAGGATGCTGTGTGTACATGTCTCCGAAATATATTGAGCACATTTGATTTTTCCCAAAAAAAAAACAGTAACAAAAAAGAAATATTGAGAGAATTTAACAAGAAAAATTCCGATCCGATTTTTTGGAATTTCTATAAAGTTTATCCATTTCCGATTTTAATGAAAAAAATTGGATAGGAATCGGAAATAATACTCAATTTCCAATTTTGGTATACGCCGATTTTTTACTTTAGTGTACACACTAACTAGAGTCCCACATTAGTTTTGAGCTAAAAAATTATCAAACTAAGACCCAATAAAAGGAGCAAACTTAGTGTATGCTTAAGTTTCTTACAACCCATGATGGAACTTAGTACTTCCAAGTTAAAATTTTATCCTTTTGTGATTTTATTAATACACAACACTGAGTAGCTTATTTTATTTGAGAAAATTTCTTAAAGAAAAAATAGATATAATTTTAAAATTTTTGTTTTTTGAAAAAATTTGGAATTTTTCGATGTTCTGAAAAAAAATTGAAATTTTTCAAAATTTTCGAATTCGATTTTTTTTTTAATTTAAAAAAAATAGGAATCGAAAATCAGCAACCCGAGGCCATTTTAGATCCGATATAAGACACTTGCTTTGTTCTTAAAAGTCTCTCTCTCTCCTCCCCCAAGCTCCACCTCTAGGAAGGCTCCAACGACCACATCATCTTCTTATTTTTTTTGTTACATAATAGCACAAACATTTCATTTGATGATGAATTACAAACTCATTACCTTTTCTATTTTTTGTTTCTTTTACCGTGGGTTGATATATTTTGATCACAAAGATTTGGGATTTAAAAAAAAAAAAGAATATTCTTTATGCTAATACCACGATGGCCTCTCATAGTCTTTCAAGAAACTTCGTTGACCTTTGACGACCTTTGACACAGCTTAAATAAGACTCTGTCCAAACTTATTGGGTTTTCAACAAGACTCGAGGAGTTTACTGTAGGGCGGTCATTAAAGCGAGAAGTTTCTTGGGTAGTGTTCTTGGCTCTACCCTTTCCCCCAAAAGAAAAATTATCATAAAAGATATAACCGTGAATATTTGAAGCAATTGAAGGAAAAAAAATAAAGTGGACTAAATGTAAAGTATGTTAAATTTTCATATGATAACCATTTTTTGTCCTCAAATACAATATGTATTATTTAATTTAATTTTTGTCTTATTTCATTAAAATATTTTGTAGATACATTTGACCAATCAATCTTGTATATAATAAGTAATAAAAGTATCTAATATATGATATAATATTACTATTAAACTACAAAAATGCAATCATACTAATTTTGTGGAACAACTAAACTAGCTTATAAGGGGAAAATATGGAATATTTATTTTTTAAGTGATGCATTTTATTTAATTGCCAAACACGCCCCGTGTTGCTATTGTGAGGGAGCATAGTGTATAGTGATCAACTAGGACACCGTGACCAACAAAAAATCACACCAAATATAGCGATTAAAGTAAAGAAATAGAAAACAGATGAACTAACACAAAATTTATATGGTTCACTAATTTTTCTACGTCCACATGCGATCTGTGACACTAAATCGAAGAATACTACAAATGGAAAGAATTTGTGTTCCTTCCTCGGACATAAATTGTGGGGGAATTATCCGTCTTAATGGAAGAAGCTCGATAGTCTTGATAAGTGATCATAGCTTGGAGATATGAAAAATAGAGGAGTCGATGAGTGGAAAGCTTAGGCTTGGATCCATTCAACTAAATCGCAACAGCATTCCAAGTCCATAAAGTCCCACATGACTCATTCTTTTTTTGTTCTTTATAAATGTCAGCCACACCCCTGAAAAAGGAGCATGTAATCTTTGTTATCAAGAGTTAATCAATAAAGAGATATACAAACTCCCCCGTAGACGTAGATACATTGTCGAACCACGTATATTCTGTATTGTGTTACTGTGATTATATATTAAGCTCGGATCAATTGTGTTGAATCATTATAATAGAATTATACCACCTAAAATTAGCGTCACCTATGGGAAATGAGGTTCATTTTCTCAGATAAGAATAGTCAACGAGAAACTATGTATCACTCGCACAACCCCCGTCTAACGACAATCATCATAACGATGAAAATAGGCCTCCGACTTCTAGATTCAGGTGCATGGTCCACTTCAATAGGATTCGTAACACTCCCAACTCACGTTGTCGCCCACATGAGGAACAAACTGTGGAAAGCAATACAAAATCGAGATCGACTCAGATCTCATGACTTGTAGACACTTATGAGCGGAGACTTCGCCAATGGGAGGATACCACGCACCTCTGGTAGGAGCATCATGCCCGTTTGAAATGTCACCTAAAACTAGTGGAACATGAACTCGATGGGCACAAATGCAAACGTTGTGCCCGAACACCTAGCCCTCAGGTGAGAAAGACTAGCATATGAGGAAGGAGTTCACAATGCGATCAGGAACGCTCCAGGGAGCCCTTCAGCACAAAGACACTGGGAAGGAGGGCATCGCAAAAACGATCTTCGCGATCTCATCATCTGACTAGAGATGGATGACATCTTACTCATAGCAAGACTAGATCTACCAAGAAACTAGTCAGAAGGGCCATCATTAGTCAAATAAAGTTCCCTTTCTCATGATCAATTGAGGAGCCAGAGCCTCCTAAGAAGTTTGCCACTCCCAAAATTCAAAATCTATTATGGGAAAACTAATCCCATTGATCATGCTCGCCAAGTATCGGTAAGTAATGACCCTCTGGAGGAATAACGAAACCCTCATGTGCATGATATTCTCTTCATGTTTGTGGGATGTCACACAAAAGTGGTTAGAGAAGTTACCACACATGTCGATCACCAGTTTCAGGCAGCTCGCGAAGGCCTTCACCGCGAGATTTATCACCAATAGTTCTCATCCAAAGAGGATGGATTAGGTCCATATTATGAAAAAAAAGCCCTTAAAAATCCTGCGAGAATACGCTCGACGATAGTAGGAGACCTACAATGAGGATGAGGACTTTTCTGAGAATGTTATCATGGCTTCATTCAAGATTAGTCTACTGAGAGACTCCATGTTGCATCATTATCTCAAAAAGTAGGTGGCCAACACTATGGATGGCCTTATGTACTTAATTTAGAAATATGCTAAAGTGGAAGACGTGGTAGCCAGCAACTAATACGACAATGATCGATTAAAGACAACTAGGAATGACGATAAAAAAATGCTTTTAAAAATGGGGCAAAAAGTATAATGGTGGATCCAAGAGTAATGACAAGGCGAATGGCACCAAGTCCCACTAGGCGATTAACACTATTTTTAAGGAGCCGATCTTTAATATTTTGAGCAAAATTAAAGATTTACACTTTTTCAAGTGGCCAAGGAAGATGACATGACATTCGTAAAAAATGAACATTGCCATGAAATGCTCCCATCATAAGGACAACGGGAATAAAAAGGAGAATTACAAAGCGCTCAAGTCCCACTTGGAGGAGTAAGCACAGACGGTCCATCTAGATGATTATATGGAGAAGAAGGGCGCGAAGGTCATTATGGAGGACGACCAAAAAACTGATAATTTCCTCACTTATGACGACATGGGGCACGAGTTTGCGATCGTACATGGGGAATTAATTTCGAACTAGATTTAAGGGAATATTGTTTAGATTGAAATAAAAAAATTACTGCAGTATTGGAGGCTTTCCAAATGGACCCTAGCAAGCATTGTCGACAAGAAGAAGTTGATTATGACAAGCACATAGTCTTCACTATGGAAGAATTAGGTAGAGTCAGGACTCCGCATCATGATGCACTAATAATCACTCTCAGGATTGCAAAAAAGGGTGTGAATATGCTACTAATCGACTAGGGGAGCTCTTTAGAGGTTATGTACTTAAACCTTTTCAACAAGCCCAACTTTAAGAAGGAAAATCTGAAGTAAGCGACCATCATTTTAGCCGACTTCACTATAAAGATGAACATGCCTATAGGAAAGGTAGTATTACCAGTGCGAAGTGATAATATATCTAAGTTGATGGAGTCTTTAGCCGTGCACATTGAGTCCCCTACAATGCTAT
This sequence comes from Sambucus nigra, assembly GCA_949130495.1. NCBI lineage: Eukaryota > Viridiplantae > Streptophyta > Magnoliopsida > Dipsacales > Adoxaceae > Sambucus > Sambucus nigra. The sequence continues at coordinate 840,571,404 of OX422207.1, read as the reverse complement.
CCTGGGTTGAGGATGACTCTATGCCATCAAGTTTGTCCCCTCCACTTATCACCAAACTCCCAAATACATCACCGACTCAGGGATAATTGAAATAAGGGGAAATCAGGCTCGACAATGTTTTATCACTACCATCAGGCCTAAGTAAAAGAAGAACAAGGAGAAAATGGTTGCGAGCGAATAAACCAAGTATGATGCCACTCAATACAAGTAAAAAATAAATTATGGTATACTGGAGGTGGAATAAATAAGGGTGTCCCCCGCATACAGAATCATGAAACCATTATGAGAAGTCATGTTCAATGACTCACACTCGGATAAGAAATTTGTGATCGGCAGCTCACTTACCGATCAAGAAAATTAAGAATTGATATCTCTTTTTAAATAGAATCAATATGTAATCACTTGTAAGCTTTATAATATACCTGAGATCGATCCTGAAGTCATGTTCCATCGACTTCATGTGCACCCAACATTACCATCGATCACACAAACAACCAACTAAATAAACCTATAGAATCCAAAGGATAGGAAGAAGAAGTGGGTAAACTTCTGGATGCAAGGTATATTAAATAATTTCAATTACCCAAGTGGATCTCTAATCCAGTTTTTATCATGAAAAGTAATGGAAAGGGGATAGTCTGCATAGACTTTACTGACCTCAACAAAGTCTGTCCAAACGATAACTTTCTTTTTTCAAAGATTGACTAGTCGATCGCCTCTATAACCAAAACCAATATATATGATTCCTTGATGTATACTCAGGTTATAATGATATCACTTTGTTCGATCTTACCCAGAAAAAACTTCATTCATTACCACCTTGGACTGTACTACTACATAATTATTCATTTGGACTTAAGAATACAGGAGAAACTTACCAATGGTTGGTTATGAAGATGTTCAAACACAAAATGGGTTACATAATAGAGGTCTATATAGATGATGATATCATAAAGTGAAAATGAGAAGGCTATGATATGCATGATTTGGAAAAAATGTTCAAGGTCCTAAGATATTATAGGATGAAGCTCAACGTGGCTAAGTGATCTTTCAGAGTACAGTCTGCGAAATTCCTGGGCTACATGGTAAGCCAAAGGGAATCGAAGTGAACCTAGACCATACTGAGGTAGTCATTTACATTTAGACACAAAAGATAGTTAAATATGTTCAAACGTTGATCAGAATGTTAGTAGTGCTCAACTCTTCATCTCTAACTCCTCTAAGAAGTGTTGATCATTGTTTCAGCTCTTGAATAAAGAGAAAGGCCTAGCCTAGAACGAAGAGTGTTGAAAGTCACTTGAGGAAATTAAGTTATATTTAATACGACAACCCTTTGTCTTGATCCCAAATTAGGGACATCTATTCTATATTTATCTCATGGTATTCGACCACGTAGTTAGTGTAGATACCCTATTTTGCAACCCCTAAAATTTCACTCTAATATGGAATGCTATAGGCATTTACAAGAGACCTAAGAGTGAATGTTAGTTCTAAAAACCTTCATATAAAAAGTACAATATGTACTTTTGATTTTTTTAATACTCGCATGATGAGAAAATGTCATCCCAAGAGCCAAGCAACCAAAGGCTAGTTCGGATTCACATTTTGAACATAGTGATTCATTTCCAAGAAAATTTAACACAGCGTAACTTCTGAATATGTAGTTGTTCGAGTTGAGGAAGTTGTACATCTTTCAATTATCTTTGCAATGGTTCTGACCATGCACAAATCAAAGGTCCGAGTCAAACGATATGCTCAAAATACGAACTGCTACAAAGTTGGCACGGATTTAGGGCACATGAGGGATCGGTAAAATATGAATTTGACCGATCGTTCATGCCCTCAAATGGTTTACCAATTTTTCAAATATTCCCCCAACTTCCCTTCCAAATAGAGAACAAAATCCCAATACCTTTCACACCATCAATCTCAATTTTAAAGGCGATTTTAGACATATAAAGGTCCTAGAACTATCCCAAAGGAGTTATAGTGAGAGGAAGAGTCTATAGATATAAAAAAGAGCTTAGAGTTCTTAAGAAGTCATAGCGAAGCTCTCGAGAACCTCCTAGAAGTTGTAGCTCGATCTTCCCAGAGATAGAGTCGAAGTTCAACTGGCATTGACGGCCAGATCTACCAATCTACAGTGGTATATCTGAGTCAGATCTAGAAATCAGAGGAAAACCATCTTGAAGATGTTCATAAATGTTATATAGGCAAAGCTCTGCCAAAAAATAAGCTCAGATATACCACTGTACGGGTATTCTTCTAAATATGTTTGTTATGGACCTTAAATAGGTGGTATTTGGTTGTAACACCACTCATCATCATCATCATCTTCTTCTTCTTCTTCTTCTTCTTCTTCTTCTTCTTCTTCTTCTTCTTCTTCTTCTTCTTCTTCTTCTTCTTCTTCTTCTTCTTCTTCTTCTTCTTCTTCTCCTTTTATGGCATTTTCTAAAGATAATGTCCGACGTTGAATTCGATTCCACCAACGGTGGATACGTAAGCATGATGGGGGGCCCACCCCTAAAGTTCAAGTTAGATCTTGTACATATTTACATATCTCTACTCTTTATTTGTACAATTGTCATTTTTTTTTAAAAAGCTTCAAAACTGTGAAGTACTTTCATATAGGTTAGAGGATCACTAGATTCAGGGATTCCTCCTACTATCTTGTTCTTAATGTTGTAAGTCTTTATACTCATTATCCATGAAAATGGTTTTACGAGTGACCCCATTTCATCCAAGCATATTCCATGAAAACAAAGTTCATTACATTTTAATATATAAACTCATGTCACTCTAAAAACACTTTGATCTCTTGCATAAAGCCTTTATAAGAGGTCAAATCCATCCTTGTCCTTTCACGAACTACGTGGACTTTGAATCTCTCCATGTGAGTTATAAGATCACTCAGATGACCATCCGAGTTAATAAGTCCAACTTTGTACGTGTTCATGTCAACACTAATTTATTTTTATAGATATAAAAGACCAAAAAAAATCATCAAAATCATAAAATACCAAAAATAGTATATTAGAGGATCACTTAATTCGGGGATCCTACCTAATGATCTGGTCTTAATGTGGGATGTCTGAACTCCCTCTTTTCATCAAAATATCTTTATTTATCAAAATAATTTACATCAAATCATTCCAGTTGAATGCAAACCCTTTTTATACATTTTCAAATCTAAATCGTTTCATCTTAAAACTATTTCAAGATATTAAATGGAGTTGATATCTCCTACATAAAGTCAAAGTAATAGGTTGAATCATCATATGCCACTTCACGAAGTACGTAGACTTTGAATCACTCCAGGCGTGTTGTCCGAGTGAATAAGTCCGACTTTGTACATATTTATCCCTTGTATTTACTATATACATACACGTACCGCACTACACTCACAGTTTTTGGTTCATACTAAGTATTTTTAATTTATTATTTCATTTGCACTATAACATGCTGATATAAATGCTTTATATTGGCATTTGAGACTGAAAGGGCGGAGTGGGTGCCTAACACCTTAATTTATAACCCAGTCTCTTGACGTTGACTCTCCTTATAAATATGTAGACCACTTTCCATTACCAGGTTTTTATGGAGGCCTACCCTTTTTGTATGCTTTGTGTAAAATAGACTAGCGACTCCATTCCTTGCTCAAAGAGAACGAGGCGATGACCGCACGTCACCGCCAATGAACCATGTCCTCCATACTTCATCCCGAAAGGATGCACATGTGCACAGGGGGGAGGAGACAGGTGTGTCGCCTCATGTATAGGTTCTCATAGTGGCCACTCTGTTGGGGACATTTTTCAGAAAAAAGAGCACCGAAGTCAAATTAATGTAGATCTATATTTATCTCAGTATGTTATTACTATACAATCATTTATATTTATCATTTATTCTTTTAGATACCTGCTTAGGTAGATAAACATTGGTATTGCATGCTATTGTAGGGATAAGGTTAGACCCTAAGAGTCCTTTAACATTGTTTGTGACACGTATGCCAAGATGCATAATAATCAACAATGAAATATGATCTTGAGAAAAATAAAGGACTTTACAAAAGACGTACTCTATTTCATCGCATTAAATTTGCATATCACTACATTCCCTATTACCCCCCAAGAAGCCTATAAACAGGATCCATGTCTAAACAACTTTGGTCCCTAACTACTTCCTTTGCTCCTCTTGGACTTATACCCTCATCATATATAGAGTGGAATGTTCTCAGTGAATATCACTCACGTACCTCAAGTATATCAAGATAGCTTTCCCACGTACTATCTATATGGGGTATATCAGGATGCTCAATTAACGTACAATCGAGTATATGAAAATGACCCTCTTACACGTACCCACGAGGTATATCGCGAGGAGTCTTAATTAAATAAGGGAACCTTTATCCTTACGAAAAGCCTTGCATGACCTCATATAGTAGACTATTAGGAGATATCCAAATAACTAAAATTGCAAGGAGATTCTCCAAAGGGTGACATCTTTAAAATGGGTTTTAGCCCCCAAGAAAATTCCCTAAGAGAGAATTTGGCACTCAAGACCCCAGAGTTCACTTATTTCTCTTAGCCCTCAATCAAAGGGCTATGAATCAATTGAGGAGTTCCATAGGGAATGGATCATAATCTTGGCTAGCCAAAAATATAAATGGCATACAAATTTTTTACTCTCATCTTAATGATGTCCTTCGACCCTCCATCTATATATGTTGCCTCGCTTCTAAATGTCCATCGTGTGTCATAGAAAAAACCATCATGGTGAATATGCAAAAATTTAGTAACTAGCCTCCATGAGAGCTGAGAGGTCTACCTTGAATCAACAATAAGTCTCCATTAGATCTTGCCTCAAGAACTCCAAAGATCAAATAGGCAATATCCTGAATCTTGTAACAAACATTGATCCCTTGCCCGTTGACGCCGATCTGCTTACTTCCCTTGTCTCATCCACAATCAATTGCATTGTATCGCAAAATCTGTGCATACTCACTTGGATATTAGCCTCCTAAGTCAAAAAATTTGAACTCTTCAGTTAAACGTTTTCCTAGCATGACTTGTTGATGGTCTCATACATTTTCGACATCTATCCTTGCACCCCAATACTAAATATTTAAAAAGTTCAAGACGTTTTATTTTCAGTGGGTACACCTATGTCCCATATCGACTTGAACATCCACGTTATAAATCCATAAGGGCATGGAAAAGAGATAATGTCCCAAATGTTCATCAACCCCCTAGGGCTTTGGGAAAGGTTATTGTCCTTGGATGACAGTCACACCCTCTTCAAGGAATCATAACCAATTGTTTATATTCATCAATCCATGGAAACGGTAAATCCATTATTTTTAAAAAGGGGATAGTAATACCAAATCCTTTCAAAGTTATCTTATGTCCACTTTCATTGATAATGGGATTTCTTCACTCTGATTATCATCCATTTTCATCCTAATTTTTAGAAAATCCTCTTAGTCCAAATGGCTCATCGTGAGTTGGACAGTCCATCATTCCACCTATAAAATCTTCATCGACAATCAATAATTTGGGACATTGTCATCTCTACTAGCCATACATCATTTGAGAATTCGTTTATTCAAAGGAAGTCAACCCTTAGGCTTGTATGAGAAAATCATTTAACCATTTGGAAAACGAAAATAATTTTTTCCCTATTCTAGCCTCTCAAGTGTCAAATAATACATGTAACCTTAACTAAGGAGCTTGGTGTCTTACCTCTTATATAAAGGATTTTCATTCATATTCTCTTCCAAGTACTCCTTAGTCCCCTTCTATAATATATTTTTTTATCTCCCACTTTTTCTAGGGGCTAGTCATCTTTTCACCCTCTTTATTCCTCTCACACTATTGACCCGTCGATCCTACCCACCAAACTCACCACGGATGAGAATCTTACCAAAAATGGATGCTAATTATGAGACAACGATTGTTCAACCATTATTGCCTCAATAGGAAATATTGTGTCTTTTTTTGCATGCCATAAGCCTTTCTAGGCCATGCCTTTTTAATCACATCAACCTCGCCTTCTTAGGATCATAAAATATTGTCCTTCACACGCGTCTTATGGATTTCATAGTCCATCAAACTTGCCTCCATAGGAACTCTCTCGCTTTCATAAGCTCATCAAACTTTACCTTCATAAGCTCATCAAAATTTTCTTCCATTTGCGTGTTATCGCCTTCACATGCCCATCAACCTTGCCTCTATACGGATACTTCCCTCTTCACATATTCATCTACCTTACCTCTATAAGAACAATATTTCCTTCATAAGCCAATCAAACTTGCCTCTATAGGCCCACTCTCGCCTTCATAGGCCAACGAACATTGCCTCTGTAGGTGCATTCTCTCTTTTCATAAGCTTATCAAGATTTGCCTCTATAGATACATTTTCACCTTTATAATCTCACTGCACTCTTGCCTTTATAGGCCCAATAACTGTAAGGACATTTTTCTCATGTCCGAAATGTTTCATTTATTTATGTCGTATGCCACTACATTTGGCACGTCACCTCACGATCTCACATGAAGGCCTCTATCCAAATTTCGGGAATCAAGCATGCATTATCTCCACTAATGTGTCCCTCATCTGCATCAACGACTTCACGTTCCTTGATTCTAGGCTCGTAATGCAAGGGAACGCAAGAGAAGTCAAATCAGTGAAACAAGGCATGATAGGGATGTTCAAGGGCAAATTGGTAATTTTACAGCCACCGTCCGGAGGACCGGTCAATTGGAAAGTTGAAGAGCTTGCCGCAACAAAGATACTGGAAGAAACGGAACCTCAATCCGAGCTACGATGAACAAGTTATGGCCCATTGAAAATGGTGATATGTTCATTGAAAAGTCTGGAAAATTGTCTAAGTGTTTAAGCACCAATTCCCAGCACACTTTCCCGAACCCAGACCCAAACCGATTCGGAGGGGCGAACCGGTTCGCAGGGGTACCCGAACCGGTTCGAGGTACCTGTACGCTGGATAGAATTTCAGCAGTTTAAAATCGTGGGTCTCTTCATGGATTTCCCTATAAATACCAACTTCGGGAGAGTTGTTTTGCAAGACTTTAGGAGACGAATTTGAGAGTCCAAATACATCTAGTCTTCATATTTTTGAGTCCCAGGACTCATGTTTTGATTCACACATCCTTGCCAAACCTTTGTGAATCCTTTAGCAACCCAAGAACACAACTTTGGTTTGTTCAACCCTTGTGGAGGAGACCGTTCTTCTTCTTCTTCTTCATTGCAGCCCTACTGGAAAGGGATAATTCCAGCCGCGACTACAGAATCTGATACCCGAGGGTAATTCTTAGTCAACTTGTATTTTCATTGTAATCCGATTGTAAGCCGTTTTCTTACAAATTATAGTGAAAATAAATGGTTTTGCCCCTGAGGGGGATTTTTCCTTAACTGCATGTGTTTGAATGTTCTTGCGTAGATTATCAATTTATTCAATCACATACTGCTGCATGTTTAGGGTTTGTTTGTGTTAAAAGGGTTTTATATATAACTTGATCATTTGAACGCGAGCACACACACTCTTCAAATTGGTATCAGAGCAGGTTACACTAATCTATCGCATATTCCTATTTTCCGCAAAATTTTTCTAAGATATCAATTTTCTGAAAAAATTGATTTTTGAAAAAGTGTGTGTTCAAATGGAGAAGTCATATTATAAAATGCCTGTTTTTGACGGGACAAATTATGCTTATTGGAAAGCCCGTATGAGGTCGGCTTTAAAAGCCATTGATGAACGTGTCTGGATTTTGGTTGAACGAGGGTGGACTCCTCCCACCGTGACTGTTGATAATGTGACCAACTTGAAACCTGACACTTCTTGGACTGATGAAGAATTTAAATGGTCATGTTTTAATTCTAAGGGTCTAAGTGCTATTTCTGGGTCTTTCACACCTGATGAGTTCAAACGCATAATGACGTGCACCACGTCAAAGGAGGCATGGGATGTTTTGCAACTTACCCATGAGGGTACGAACGCTCTTAAAGAGTCTAAATTACAAAATTTGGCCACCCAATTTGAGACTATCACCATGTCTGAGTCCGAATGCTTTGATGAGTTTTTTACACGCTTGTCGGACATTGTTAACACTAGTTTTAATTTGGGTGAGGTAATTGATAACACGCGTGTCGTTAAAAAGATTTTTAGATCTCTCCCAAAACGCTTTATTCCTAAAGTCACTGTTTTGAACTCTTTGGGAAATTTGAAATCACTTAAGTTGGAAGAACTTGTAGGAGATCTTCAAACCTATAAGATTGACATGTTTCCCAAAACCATTAAGGCTAAGGATAATGGGATTGCTTTAAAGACTCATTTTCAGAAAAAGAAAGAAAAAGTTTTTGAGTCCAAGTCTGAATGTGATTTTGACTTAGATGACTTGACCCTGTTTGCAAAAAATTTCAAAAGAATTCTCAAATTCAAGAAAAGTGGAAATTTCAATGATAAAAGGAATGTTGAGAAAAATATTTTTGAAAAAGAAAATGAGAAAGATTTCAAATACCCTCCTAAGAAAGACAGTGAGAGATGTTTTGAATGCGATGGTAAGGGTCATAGAGCATTTGAGTGTGCCACCCGTCTGAATAGAGAAAAGGGTAAAACTGTCCTGAATACTACCCTTAGTGACGACAGTGAGGTCAATTCGGTGGACTCGGGAGATGAGTCACCGCATGAGCGTAACTTCACCGCGTTCATGGCAAGTCATGTGAGTACCTCCAATGCTTCTCACGTCGATGAGGATGCTACGTCATAAGGACACCTCGACAGTAAGAGCGATGAGAGTGAAGGGGAGGATGAGGCAAGTGAGAGCGAGTGTGATCTCCCACACACTTACGCCGAGTTATATTCTGAGTTTTTTGAAACCAAGAAGCGTAATAATGCTTTAGTCCTTAGGATCACCGCTTTAGAGAAGGATTTAAGATTGTTTGGAGAGAGAGAGAGTTGTGGTGAGAATGAGAGAAATAAAAAACTTGAGAAGATAAGATGTTTTGAGTGCGATGGGACAGGGCACAAGAAATTTGAGTGTCCCACTAGACTTAAGAGAGAGGGCAAGAAAGTTGATATGCCCACTTCTCTAAGTGATAGTGAGGATGATAATGGTGATGATAGTTTGATCCAAAAAGCCTTTAGAAAGTTGTTTATCGAGACCATGGAAACAAAAAGGACTAATAGGATCCTAGGTCTTCGGATTGGTGAGTTGAAGGGAGAGAATAATGAGCTTAAAAGGGAAAAAGGTGACTTGACCAACACGGTGTCTAGTCTGACGACACGTGTATCCCATCTCGAGGATGACCTCAAACAAGCACGGGAAGTTCAAATCACATTAGATAATTCACCCGAGCCTATATCCACCATTGTGAGTGAGTCCCATGGGTGTCCGTCTAGGAATGTTCATCCCAAAATTGTTGATAAATTACTTCCTAGACCAGTTTATGTTGGCTCCCACTGCAAGAAGCGAGGACATCTTAGGGAATTTTGTTCTAAGTTGGGTTTTGTGCCATATCATGCTACTTCACACATTCATGCACATGCACCCACTCATGATACTTTGCCTGCTCATGTTAATAGAGAGTTTGCACATATTCGCGAGCAAGTGAAGTTTTTGATCAAGACCACACATGATCTAGTGGAGTTGGTTCAAAAGATGTCACCATCTTTAGAAAACTCCACCGTTACTCCCGGTTGAGATCTAGTCTTGATTGCTAGCATAGGTTGTTTATCATATTTTTTTACCTATTGCTAGCTTGTATCATTAGTTAGTTTTTCATTTTTTTTTAAAAAAAATATACAAAAAGATTTTCCTTTAAGAAAAATTTTAAGAAAAGCACAAAAAGATTTTATTTTGACAAAATTTTTGAAAAATCCAAAAAGATTTTTATTTTTTTCTTCTTTTATGGATGAACATGTAAGATAGCCAAGTCACAACTTCATTACACTTATCCATGTGACTGTTTGATAGATATTTGAGAGGCTACATCATTTCATCCATGTGCTTTACATTGGTTGGAGTCTTTGAGATGTAATTAGTGATATCTTCCTACATGTTTGACTCCTATATCCTTTATTGCACACATGCACGGCTATATTTGATTATTGCACTTGTCTATCTCATGTTGGCTTGCGTGTTTTCATCTCAATCCTGTCTATACAATGTACTATATGCGATAAAACTTGACAAGATTGGAATGCATGTAAAAACCGTTTTGGTGAGACTGTGTGTTTTTGTATAACGGGGAGGGGCTGCGAAAGGTAATCATCTATCTTTTGCGCAAAAGCCACCGTTAAAAAGGACCTAAAAAATGGAGGAATTTTAATATCCGAAGTCCAAAGAGGTTAAAAGAGCCCGAAAAAATTTAAAGGCAATAAAAAGCAATTCATGCCAAATATGGGCCACTTAGGTTTCACCATCAATTCTCCAAAGTTTGAGAATTTAGAATGCCTCTATTCAAAATTATATCTGAGGGAGTTTGGTTGGAGAATCTTTAAACGGGTTTGCACTTCTTTGAAAGTCCTGAAAAAGCATAAAATCATTTTGGACGTTATTGGTGTGAAAATCATTTTGAGCTTTGATTTGTTGATTTGATTGAGTCAATATCTTATACTGTCACTCTTTTACACCAAAGGAAGCATTTGAGTTCATTCGCTAGGAATATCCAATATTCATCGTGCACATATGTCATGTTTGTATGCATTGATTTTCCTATCGAATTTGATCACACCACTTCATTTACGCTATCATCGACTTGGTTGCTTTCTGTTTATTCATGGTGTGCTTTTATCCTAGTGACACCCCGCACTTGCTTATTTGATTTATTTCTCTAATTTGTCTAATTTGGGGACATCATAAAAAGGGGGAGAAAGAATTATCATATTATGGGGGAGTTTGAATTTTGGGGGAGTTTTTGAGATGTTGCTTATGTTTTTTTCATATATTGATATCCATGTTATCTCATTTCAAACTCGATATGTCACGTGGTATTTGCTTTGTCTCATGTGTGCAGGTATGAAGATTGCAGATCTATATGTTGCACACCCTGATGAGAAAAGTTGTGAGATTCCTGAAGAATTGAAGAATAAACGATGAAGACTATTCATTTGTACCTTTTCCAGTTTTGGGTTCATGGGAGGGTAGATTTGTATAGGCAATTTCATATTTGATAATTCGGATTTTTTATGTATGTACCGGCATAGACATAGGGGGAGATTTGTAAGGACATTTTTCTTATGTCCGAAATGTTTCATTTATTTATGTCGTATGCCGCTACATTTGGCACGTCACCTCACGATCTCACATGACGGCCTCTATCCGAATTCTGGGAATCAAGCATGCATTATCTCCACTAATGTGTCCCTCATCTGCATCAACGACTTCACGTTCCTTGATTCTAGGCTCGTAATGCAAGTGGAACGCAAGAGAAGTCAAATCAGTGAAACAAGGCATGATAGGGATGTTCAAGGGAAAATTGGTAATTTTACAGCCACCGTCCGGAGGACCGGTCAACTGGAAAGTTGAAGAGCTTTCCGTAACAAAGATACTGGAAGAAACGGAACCTCAATCCGAGCTACGGTGAACAAGTTATGGCCCGTTGAAAATGGAGATATGTTCATTGAAAAGTCTGGAAAATTTTCTAAGTGTTTAAGCACCAATTCCCAGCACACTTTCCCGAACCCAGACCCAAACCGGTTTGGAGGGGCGAACCGGTTCGCAGGGGTACCCGAACTGGTTCGAGGTACCTGTACGCTGGATAAAATTTCAGCAGTTTAAAATCGTGGGTCTCTTCATGGATTTCCCTATAAATACCAACTTCGGGAGAGTTGTTTTGCAAGACTTTAGGAGACGAATTTGAGAGTCCAAATACATCTAGTCTTCATATTTTTGAGTCCCAAGACTCATGTTTTGATTCAGACATCCTTGCCAAACCTTTGTGAATCATTTAGCAACCCAAGAACACAACTTTGTTTTGTTCAACCCTTGTGGAGGAGACCGTTCTTCTTCTTCATTGCAGCCCTACTGGAAAGGGATAATTCCAGCCGCGACTACAGAATCCGATACCCGAGGGTAATTCTTAGTCAACTTGTATTTTCATTGTAATCCGAGTGTAAGCCGTTTTCTTACAAATTATAGTGAAAATAAATGGTTTTGCCCCTTAACTGCATGTGTTTGAATGTTCTTGCGTAGATTATCAATTTATTCAATCACATACTGCTGCATGTTTAGGGTTTGTTTGTGTTAAAAGGGTTTTATATATAACTTGATCATTTGAACGCGAGCACACACACTCTTCAATAACCTTACCTCCATATGTACACTCCCCCTCATAGGCACATCGATCTTATTTACATACTAATCCGAGTACTTGTGAGCTCATTGTAATATAATTTTGATACGCTAGAAAAAATGAAAATAAACATTACATCAAAACAAGCTATTAGTAATGGACCAAAATTTTAATTACGAATAGTATTTTACCGTTACTAATTCCCACGATAACTTCCTATTAATAATTTACTACGACTGTTAGTAATTTTAGTTTGCAAATTAATATATATATATATATATATATATATATATATATATATATATATATATAAAGAACAAAATATATTAACACTTCAATGAAAAATATTCTAAATTGTTATAATCCTCTCTCACATTGGAATAACCCACATAATTGTTGAGGTATGCTTTTTCCAATTAAACTTAAGAATGAAATTAGGGTTTTATGTGTCTAAGTCATTCTGTTAGTATATGTAATTTGTAATTTGTTGGTTTAGTGACAGACCCTAGTTCGAGATTATATACTAATTGATGTACAATATGTATACAAAAAGAAGTTTTTTAATTGTTGTTTCGAGTTTTAATCCCTTAAATTTAAGTTTTTTATGTTGATTATAATTTTTGTAAAAATCCTTCCTCATTTTTCTTAATTTAAGGATTTTTTAGAAGGTCAAGCTTGAAAAGGTTATTTTATATGTTGTTGATTCTTTATCAGAAGTAAATTTTGTTTTTGATGTTGATTTTGATCATCCTCACTAGTCCTTGGTCCTATTGATTTTTCACCTTGATGCTACATGGTCATTAACATATAAAAATCGAGCAACCTACTAATTTGATGATTTGTGATGCTTTTATTTAGCAGGTGAATCAGTTACGAACTCTTATTGAAATGTTTGATTTTATTTATCAGGTGAATCAGTTGATGAGGTGGTACTCTAAAAATGAACTCTTATTGAAATGCTTGCTAGAAAGATATTTTTCTTGCTTAAGAATTAAATTTTGTGCTTTTCATTCTTTATGTGTTTTCTCCATTATTCAAGACCAAACTTAATATTAACCTGTGGTACTTGATTGTAATTGAATAACAATACCTATAACCTAAACAACTTAATATCATATTTTCTCCATTATTGGTAATTCAAAGATATATTTATGTTTTATCCATTATAGGTAATTAAAAAAAATACCAATAAACTAAACCACTAAGGATCATATAATCAAAATTCCAGTGTAGTACTTGATTGTAATTGTCTATAATAATATTTCACTTTTCTTCTACGGTAATTGATTGTAATTGCTTCTTCATTAATTTTCAACTCTACCATGAGCTTTTGACAAACCTAAAATGAGCTACTACTTGTATATTTATTGTGTGTTTTAAGAAAATTGTGTAGTTTATTGATGAATTGAATCTCCTTATCTAATAACATAAACATTAGATAATAATTTAATGTAGACTTCATTTTTCCTTCCTTCTCTATAAGTTATTTTAATGTATGTTCAACTTCTACTACTTGATTATTCATTTTAGCCTTTATTTTTCTTCTCTTTACGAATGTCTTTAACTTAAATTTTGTTTGCAGCCTCAATAGATGTGCTCTGTTTTGGTTATATAATTTAATGAAGATCAAGAATTTTAAGTATACAGGGGTAAGAAAGTACTAATTTTTCTTCATATATAAATGTCGTATCTATACTTTTTAATTCCAATAGGATTTTGTTTAAAGAATTTTGGGTGTAACAGTGATAGGTTACATTCAGTTACTTTTTAATTATTGGAGAAATATCTAGGTTTAGATTGTGTTGAGGAGCCAAATTTTACCCCATTTTCAGAGGAGATTATGACACATAATGATTTGGATATATTTCTTATTAGTAAATAGACTCAGTTGATGGGTATGTTATTTCGACACTTACTCCTTACATATCACTTAGGAGTTATTCATTTCATGGTCATCTATTGTCTTATGCTTAAATGTAGGACTCAGGATTTTCCATATGAGGTTGGGAGACTAATTCATGCCAATCCCATCTTTTTTTATAAGTAAATGAAATATATAGACTGCTCTCCTAAGGAGCGGAACCTGTATACAGAAAGTATCATACCAATCCCATACGAAAATCACGGTGAGACACTAATCCTCAATTTCAATATCTCTTACTGTAGATAATTGAATGGTTAATTCCTTTTTCCCACGTAATATCCCTTCCAATGCCTATTTTTCATTTTCACTCTTTGGTTAATCTCTGTTGGATATCAGATTAGTGTTACGCATTTTATTATTATACCCACCTGTTTTGGACTTTAGTTATTTTGACTATTTCTATGACTTCTCTTTTATTTTTTACCTTGTACTTCTAGACACTGCAATTAGCTAATAATATATACCATAATGTGGAACCATTATTGGTAAGCCAATATATCACAACAATTATCTTGGTATCAGAGCTAAATAAAACCATAAACTCATCCATACCAAACAAACCCTAGAAACCAAACCCTAGCCCCAAGGCACCGACCTCACTAGGTCTGACCGTCGAACTCTTTCTGGACGGAGGTTCCTTCTGGTCGGAGTTCTAATTTGGCCAACGACTTTTCTACCAGATATGTCCAACCTAAGGCTATAGTTGTTGGTTGGATTCGTGGGTTTTATCCTCTACACACTATATGTTTCTTTCTCTACTTAGGGAAACTATTTTTTTCTAGTTTGTTTGGGTAATTTAACCTTAATCTAGGGTTTATACCCTCTTATTTATTTTGTGGATTTTATTTCCTCTTGTTGTTGGGTTTTATTCCCATGAAGTAGGATATTAATTTGCCTTTATTTGATGATTCTTGAGGGTTTAGGCCCTTCTATGTTGTTGAATTATATTGATTCACTGGTTGACATTTTTTTGGCCTTATTTGTGTGGGTTTTATTCCCCTCTTTGCTGCTGAATTTTTTGGATTATCCCATTGCCAATTTTTTGGCATTTCTTGTGTATTTGTTGGGGTATATTTGGGTATTTTAAAGTTATGACTGAGTTGAATGGTCCAAAAGATGTCACTTCTACCCAATATACACTTACTCATCGGGTGACTAGTGTATTATTGAATGGAATGAATTTTAATTCGTGGTCTAGATCTCTTCGTCTATTTATTGGGTCGAAAGGAAAGGCTAGTTGGTTGTTGGGCACTGAAACCCAACCAAATGCTAAGGATGTTACCATTTTCAATCAATGGGAGATGGACTGTTGCACGATTTTAGGGTGGTTGTTCAATTCCATGGAGGCGAGAATTTATACTATGTTCATGTTCAATGAGTCTGTTTCAGGCTTATGGAAAGCTCTTAATCAGATGTATGTTTACGCTCGTAATGATGCCCCAGTATTCCAGATTTATCGAGAAATCGCTCATGCCTCACAATAATCGCTCAACCTCTTTGTTTCTCACTACTTTGGATATCTATTATGCCATTGGGAGGAGCTGGCCCAGTTTGAGACTCTCTCTGCCTTTCTTCCTGAGGTCGTTTCTATCCTGAGTCAGCATCTGGATCGCAGCACACTTATCAGTTTCTTATGGGTTTACGATCTGAGTATGATTCTCTCTGTACTCAGATAATAAACACATCTCCTATGCCTCCCCTTTACGAGGCATTTGCTATTATGAATGGAGATGAGCGCCGTCTCCAGTTATCTCAGACCTATCAAGTTGTTCCCGAGTTCAGTCTCCTCCTATTATTTAGATGACATTTACAGCTCATATCGATTCCCGTACTCGTAATGGATGACTGACATGCAATCATTGTGGAGTTGTTGACCATTCTATAGACCGATGCTTCAAACTTCATCCCGAGTTGAGGCGGACATTTGCTAAAGCCAAATACTCTAGCCCTCCCAGGACTGCTGCCATTGTCGAGGCTTACGCAGTTTCTTCTCCTAGTGCTCCCTATGATGACAGTTATCTTCAGGCTTAGATTGATCTACTCCAGGCACAGTTGAGCTTTCTTGGTCACTCTACTCCCACTGTCACTATTGCTTTAGGTACCTCATCTACTTTTCATGTTAAGGCTGTTAAGCCTACATGGGTTTTGGATTCTGGAGCGTCTGATCATATGACTGGTGAGCTATCTTTTTTTACTTCCCCCACTACCCCTGTGTGTCATAGTATGTGTCTTGAGGATGGCTCACTTGCTCGTATTTGTAGGAAGGGAAATATACATCTCTCACCCTCTCTCACTTTATCTTCTGTATTATATGCTCCCGACCGCTCTTTTAATCTCATCTCTATTCGTCAACTCTGTAAAGATCTCAATTGTCCTGTCATATTCTTATCCTCGCATTGCTATTTGCAGGACCTGAGTTCGCAGAGGATTTTTGGCAGGGGATATAAGCGCGATGCCCTATACCACCTTAGGGATCCTCCTACCCCTATTACTTTTGTTTCTGGACTCCATGCCTCTGCTTCCATTGACACCATTACTTTTAATGTTTCCTTACAAACTTTTCATCTGTGGCATACCCATTGAGGACATGCCAATTTTCAGTATTTATGTTTACTTTTCCCCTCTTTATCCAAAACTTGTAAAGATAAGATTTTCACCTACGAGATGTGTGAGTTATCTAAACATATTCGTACTAGTTATATTTTTCATATGAGTTGAGTATGTTTGATCTTATTCACTCTGTCACTGCTTTATCGGGTCATAAGTACTATGTTACTTTTATTGATGATTTCTCTAGATGTACATGGGTATATTTACTTAAACATCAATCTGAGGTGTTAACTTTATTTGTTTAATTCCTCCAAATGATTAAAATGCAATTTAACACCATTGTTAGTAACATTAGGTATGATAATTGGGGGGGGGGGGGGGGGGGGGGGAGTATGTTTATGATGCTTTTCTTTCACAACTTAGCCAAAAGGGCATTTTACACCAACTAACTTGCCCCTACACTCTGGAGCAAAAAGGGGTGGCGGAACGTAAGAACCGTCACTTAATGGGAATGGTTCGGTAGCTTTTACGGGGTATGCATATTCCTAAATCTTATTGGCACCTTGCTCTTCTCACTGTCACATTTATTATTAACCCCACTCCTAGCAAAGTTTTAAATGGAAAAACACCTCTTCATTCTATATTTCCTATTACCCCCTTTTTCCTATATTACCCCGAGTTTTTGGGTGTGTATGCTATGTTCAGGGTCGATGTCCTTCACATCACAAACTTGATGATAAGGTCATTAAATGTATTTTTGTGGGATATCCTACCATGTCTAAAGTTTATAAATGTTATGATCTTCTCTCTCGACGGATGTATCTCTCTCGTGATGTTACATTCCATGAGGATACTCCCCTTTATGGTAGGGTTGCTACTCCGCCACCCGCACCCCCTCCTCCTCTTAAAGAGGTTTCTTCGGCATCCCTTTATTGGATGTTTCTCCTTCTCTTCCTGAGGAGCCCCCTTTGTAGGTATATGCTCGCCATTAAATGTATTTTTGTGGGATATCCTACCATGTCTAAAGTTTATAAATGTTATGATCTTCTCTCTCGACGGATGTATCTCTCTCGCGATGTTACATTCCATGAGGATACTCCCCTTTATGGTAGGGTTGCTACTCCGCCACCCGCACCCCCTCCTCCTCTTAAAGAGGTTTCTTCGGCATCCCTTTATTGGATGTTTCTCCCTCTCTTCCTGAGGAGCCCCCTTTGTAGGTATATGCTCGTCGGCCTCGGTCACCCCTACCTCCTCCTCCTACGGACTCAAGTACTGTTTCTACTCCCTCTTCCCCACCCCCACCCCCCAATCCACCTAGTTCTATTTTTCAGTTCCCCCCTCCCCCACCTCTTGCTAGTTTTCAGTCCCGTTATCCCACTCGAGATCTCCGCCTTCCTGTTCGTTATGCTAACTCTTGTATCACTAACCATTCCATTCTCGAGCATCTTTCCTATGCAGGTCTTTCAGAGTCCTATTGTGCTTTTTTAGGTTGTCTTGACTCTATTTATATTCTCCAATCTTTGCATGAGTATCTTCAGGATCCGAAATGGGTAGCTTCCATGAAAACTGAGATGGATGCCTTGAAAAACAATGGTACTTGAGAGTTAGTGTCTCTTCCTCCGGGGGAGAAACTTATTGGTTAAAAATGGGTGTTTAGTGTTAAATATTTGGCTTATGTCTCCGTTGAGAGATATAAGGCTCGTCTTGTGGCATGTGGTTTTACTCAGATTATGGGTAAAGACTTCGGTGCTACCTTTCCTCGGTTGCTAAGATGACTTATGTTTGTCTCCTTATATCCCTTACCGCCTCTCACTCTTGGTCGTTGCATCAATTGGATATTAAGAATGCCTTTCTTCGTGGGGATCTTAATGAGACTATCTATATGGATCCTCCCCCCGATTTTTAGGCTGAGGGGTAGTATATGGGTAAGGTTTGTCGTCTTTGCAAATCTTTATACAGGTTGAAGTATTCTCCCCGAGCTTTGTTTAGCTACTTCATTGGGGTGATTACTTCTATAGGATTCTCCAGATGCCAGTTCGATCATACTTTCTGTATTCGACGTCAGCCCGACCACAGGTGCATTATCCTTTTAGTCTATGTTGAGGATATGATTATTACCAGTTATGATCTAGAGAGGATTGCCCAGGTAAAGAAGGAAATTGGAGCACTTTTTAATTTTAAGGACTTGGGTCCGCTTCGGTATTTTCTAGGGATTGAGGTGGCGAGATCTCATTGTGGGATTTCCTTGTCACAAAGGAAGTACGCTCTTAATATTTTACATGATACATGGATGGTTGGTTGTCGTCCATCTTCTACTCCTATGGATCCGAATGTGAAGTTGATGCCTGAGTCAGGGGATTTACTTTTTGAGTCGTCTAGGTATCAGCATTTGGTTGGTCGTCTTATTTACCTGACCAACACTCATCCTGATTTGGCCTTTGCTGTGAGTATTGTTAGTCATTTCATGCATGTTCCTCGCACCACCCATCTTGATGCTGTTAATCATATCTTGAGGAATCTCAAGTCTTCACCGGGTATTGGTCTCTTCTATGCTTCAGGAGACCAATGGGGTCTCTCTTGCTTCACTGATGCTGATTATGCCAGATGCATGACTGATAGGCGTTTTACTTCTGGATTTTATACTATCTATGGTTCTCATCTCATATCATGGAAAAGTAAGAAGCAAGCAGTTGTTTCTCTTTCTTCAGCAGAATCAGAGTACCGTGCTATGGCCCATGGTACATGTGAGCTCTTATGGCTTCGATCGATTTTGGGTGAGCTAGGCTTTACTGAGGATGGTCCTTATGATTTGTTGTGTGATAACAAATCAACGATTATGTTATCATCTGATTCGGTTTTTCATGAGAGAACCAAAACATTGAGGTGGATATTCACTTTCTTCGGGAGAAAGTTTCTACAGGCATCATTTGTATCTCATTCGTCCCTTCATCAGCTCGGACTGCAGATTGTCTCACTAAGGCGGTTGTCCCCTTTTTGCTTCACTCATTAATCGGCAAGATGGGCTTGGTGGATATCTGAGAAGACAAGACTGTGTGATAATTGATTAAACTAGATTCACAAGTTTCCAAGAACCCCTTATTTAATTAGAGTCCCTAAACATGCATCTAAGGTGCGTGTTTCAACCAATAAATAAATAAAGCATGTGACACAAAAAATATGCTGAGACACGAAATTCAGGAAAAAACCCCTTTCGGGTAAAACCTTTATTTCACTATGAATATACAAGCCGCAACTTTCAATTACATAGAGAAATCTGCAATGGATCAACGCGCAGCCAACCCACAAAGACACGCAGTCTTGAACTCAGCAAGAGAATACAGGCAGCACCCTCCAAGGACTCGCAGCCCAAATAACGAAGGAAGAACCGCAGCTCTCCTCAATGACACGCAACCATAAAACTTTGTAGAGACTCCCTCAGCAATGACACGCAGCCCTCGGTTGCAAAGATCTCTCCACAAAGATGAACAGTAGTAAAGCTTGTGTTCTAGGGTTCAAAAAGATTCACAAAAGTAATTGGGATTTTTGTGTGTGAATCAAAAAGATGTTTGGCACATCAAAAATTGAAGTCTTGTTGTGTTTGTACTCTTAAAAACGTTTTCTCAAAGACTTGAAAAAATACACCATCGGAATAGTAATATATATAGGAAATATAAGATGGTGGGTAAAAAACACACGGAACTGCTCGAGTATATCCCAGGCGGACCGGTCCGGATGACCGGATCGGTTCTTTTATTCCAGGCTTCATCGGTTCGCTTGCGGTCCGGGGTATAATGGATCTGCAGCAAGCGGATCGGTCCGGGTAGAGGGCGGACCGGTCCGGTTGCGGATCGGTCCGGTATAGAGGCGGACCGGTCCGGCTTTCCAGAAAACTAAAAAACTTTTAAAATCCTCATTTTGCTTGAAAAAACTTACTTCTTATTTTTATAAATAACATTTTATAAAAATTTCCCAATACTAAATATGAACTTTAAGGAACGTAAAAACACAATTTTACCAAGTTCATTCACGCAGAGGCTATGATGTCGAAGATGCTTTGATATTCGGATCCGTTGATGTAGATGCGATCTTGAGTTTCTTCAACGGTGTAATGGCATACGACATACAAATTGATAATGGACAAAAATGTCCTTACAATATCTTTGGTCCAGTTTGAGGGGAGTGTTGGATATCAGATTAGTGTTACGCATTTTATTATTAGGCCCACCTGTTTTGGGCTTTAGTTATTTTGACTCTTTCTATGACTTCTCTTTTATTTTTAACCTTATACTTCTAGACACTTCAATTAGATAATAATATATGTCATAATGTGGCACCATTATTGGTAAGCCAATACACCACAAAAATTATCTATCTCAATATCTCATGCGTCTCTAATGTTTTTTATCCTCGTTTATATAGGTGTTTATGTATTCAAAAATGTGTATGTTTATCTCAAATTTGATTTTTATTCTGATTTTGGATTATAATGTGTACACCCACATCTTTTTAGTTGTATATGTATATCTCTTTCCCACTCTTTTTATTTGGATCTCAGCCACAAGTCGAGCCGAGCGAAGATATTGGAGATGAGAATACAAGTGAAGAAAGTGAGAGTCACTGATATAAAGATGTGCATGTACACACCACAATGCAAAATTAGTAATCGAAATTGAATTTGAAAAAAATAACGATCATAGACTTATTTTTGTACTTATACGCACACACACACACACACACACACACACACACACATACATACACACACACACACACACACACAGAGATATATATATATACACACACACACTAGGGTATGCTCGTGCCTGAAGGCACGCTGATAATCGCAAAATGGTAAAAAGTTTCAAAGTACGTAATCGCGAAACGATGAAAATTTCGAAAGTACGTAATCGCAAAACGACAAAAATATCGTTCCCCAACAAAACATAGAAACAGTAAAGAGTAAAATGAAACTTAGTAAAAATAAAATATAAGAGATCCAATTATTAATGTTTTATATATTTAAGTGTGGCGAGCCAAATAGAAAAATGAGATTAACATTGAGCCTTTGAGCCAAAATTCGGTACTTTTGTTTAAAAAAATTATCATTTCAATTTTAAGTAAAATATGTCAAACTTTTACGTTGAGCCATGTGCCCCCTTGTGCTTGATTTTAATATCAACAAATCACAATATTGCATTTTTTAATGCTTAATCCTATAAAACAACTATTTAGAAAAATTCCGATAGAGATGAATCTTTAACATTACGATAGATGTAATAAACTATTTCACCACTAAATTCAAGAGTTCAAGACCATACGCACATCGCACCCACACACACGTAGCAACATGATGGTCAAAATATACAATGTCTCATAACGATATACCTCAAGATAATACATTAATTAACCATAACACTACGCTTTTCCAAAAAAAAAAAATACTTAGCCCTCATTGATGCATTGAACAATTTGGACTTTATGCATTGCATCATGTGTAGCATATGCATATGGTGTCAGTTTATTTATTTACTAACAATGTATTTTAAAATAAAATATTTTGTAAGAGGGTAAAAGAAAAAAAAAAGTCTATTTTCCACCCAATATTTTCCTGTAACTATTTTAAAAATTATTTACAGTTGTAACTTGTGCACATATAAACCTTAAGATTTCCACTTGTTCATACAACGTCACTTTGCATCATCGTATTCATTCTATAAACAAAGATTTTACAATCTTATGTTATAAATTATTAAGCACCAAATTAATAAAAAGTAAGGCATGTTTCTATCAACAGTCAGAATTCAGTGGTGAAATATTGAGGTATACCCTTAAAATATTGATCAACGTCAAACAAAGAAGCAAAAAAGGCATTCTAGGAATCAAGATTAGGCATTTGTAATAAAATCAGTCAACATTTGCAATACAATCAATCTTTTTCTAGACTACTTATTTCACATTCTCTAAGCACATGAAGAAACAAATTTCAACTCAGATTTAAGCCTTTTGTTGCACTTTAGCAAATGGTATTCTGAAGTTTAAATGCAAATATCCACCAAGATCCATCATATCTACCTCTTTTGATCCCAGCACCAAAGGCTCCCATGCACCATTGACGATTCTTCCAAACTTCACCCAACCTCTACGACGTAAACATTGCAGCATGTAATCGGTAAGCCCCACATTGATTAGAAGTTAGCATTTCTATTCCCCGCTCTCTTGATCAACAATTTCCACACAGCAAACCACACAGCTTACACAGGCGTTAGGGGCCGCTAGACTGATTTTATGTCATCATTACTGTAAAATTAAAAGTTTAAACCATTGTTAATGTAGTGGATTGATTTTGTCATTGTTTAAATCAAATCAAAAGTTTTTTTACTAGTTTAAACATTCGATAATGACATACATGTTTCTTGGTTTAAACATCACCAAAATTTTTTTACTATAGAATCAATTCAAACTCATTAACAGTTGCGTGCTCCATCTTTTAACCATTTTTACTCTAGAGAAAATAAAATAAAACTCTAAAATTGTGAGTGTTTTACATACCATAAAAGGAAGTGGATGTACACATTTTTAGAACCAATTCCAAATCAACAATTTGTATAACATATCTGTACACATGAAGGACAAAATGAGTTTTGAACCATATCTGACCATATTTTAATAACAGGGAAAATAAAATAAAACACTAAAATTTTCAGTGTTTTACATGCCATAAACGGAGTAGTGGACAACTGCAAAACATATAGATGGACAAAATTTGAACAATAGTTAATTAATGCACAATGATGCACAAATCGCATAAACCACAAAATTCTTGAGCAATTGTTAATTAATGCACAAAAATATTTAATCAACGCACACTTAAGCATCCATCCAAACAAAGTCTAATCTCATGGATAGAATCGAACAAAGTATAACCCACAAAATCCTTAAGCAAATGAATAATTTATAAGAAACTACAAAATGACATAAGTTATCTGATCTTTATGCTTTTAAAGAAGCCGCGGGTGAGCAGTTAGGGGACCCCGACGGATGTTCAACTCCCACACCACCATCCATTGTCACAAAGTAAACACTATTACTACTGTCTACGGGTTCGAGTTTAACAGAGTTTAAAAGAATGAAATTTGAACACCTTTGTTTTCTTTCAACAGATGCAACTCAAAATTCTATTTTAATACTACAATTTAAACAGATGCAATTTCACCAACTGAAGAACTTGATGTCGGACGGCCAACCTTCATTTTCTTTGCCCACCGTTCAATTCTTGAACATGACGTATTAGATTTTTTTAGACAGAATCATGATTTCACAGTTCCTTAAATATCTCAATCATTGATCAGTCCATAATCACATCCATCACTCAAGTGAAGAAAAACAAAAACATTGGAAATTCATTATATCCCATAAGCAATTTGCAGTTCTTTGAAATAAAATAAAACGAAGCTACAAAAATACAATAATTGTGCATATAAGAAGGAAGCTGAGTACGAAAAAAACAATAATCGTTCTCTATTTTCATCAAAACTGTAACTATAAAAGTAAACTCAAGGACGAAGCTACCCCATGGCCATGGTACCCCAAGGCACTGTTTCATTTGCATAAAAGCTTTTACAGCTTGTTATTTTATTAGTTCTAATTTTTTTACCCCAGAATATCTAATGTAAAGGAATTGTTTCAGTAACCACGTTTGCTTTCAGTTTGATTTTAAACTGTTTAGAAAAGAACACAAATAAATGAGAATGAGAACAATTAAGCATAAGTTTTACTGCTTGGACTTACTCGAGGCACGCGCGAAGCAATATCGTGGTTCTTCCAATGGTCGGTTGGGTACAGTTGAGCAAGGCCATGCGTTAAAACTTCATAAACATAATAGAGTATTTACTCAAGGCTTGGAGCAGAGTATATTATCCATCAACCTCATCATGGATATAACTCAAGATTATTTTGTTATAACAAAAACGAAATTAAATAGTTCCTCACATTCAAGGTGGTTCTGTCATTTAATCACCTATTAAGCAATCCCAGTAACCAATACACATAGTTTATTTTCATGGAAAGCAGTAAAGATTGGATATATGTAAGTATGGGGATAAGTGTTGGATAGCTTCCTTGCCATATGAAGAAATTTGTACTTTCCTTGATGTATTATTCATCAAGGGAAGTTTTATCTTAGAACACACAATGGTCTGCTTATTTTTTCTAGTGGCCTACTGAAAGTTGAAAGCTTTTATGAACATTGGGATCCAACGTATGAACATTGAATCTATAGGTTGGATATACGTTTTCAAAGAAAAGTATGGTCCAAGGTAAAGATTTCGGGGGAATCAAAGGCATATATAACAATCCTCAATTTCTACTTCTTTGAGGCAAACTGAAGAGACATCTATTTCTAAATTAATTCCCACACCAAAATAAAAGGCCAACAACCGTAAAAATCCAAAAGTAAAGAAAATAAATGCCAACACCCATAAAAAGTCATTAACACCCATACAAATCCATTAATACATGTAACAAAGCGATTAATGCCCATGGTGTCACTACGACATCTCACCAAATACATGGTGTTTAGTACGAGATTTCACTAAATACATAGTGATCTTTTTGCAAAGCCCAATCAAACACTATGATGAAGATTCGACACATCAAAAGGTGAAGAAACATTACGATAATGTCAAATTTTGGCAAACGCGCAATCAGCTACATTACGCAAAAAATCCTTGCAGATACTACCTACAAAAAAATTCAAGATCAAACAAATCCTCAAACAAAAACAACAAATCCTCAAACAGAATCTGGTAACTGAAGTTTTGACATCACATAATTAATTCAAAGCAGAAACAAATCCTCAAACAAAAACAACAAAGGCTGTCAAACATAAACATAATGAAAAATAACACTGCTCAATTTATGAAACATAATGAAGCCAAATCCGAGAAGCCACCCATCACTACTCAATTTTCTTAACATGCTATTAAGATTGCTTATTTTCTTTATTTGGGCAGGCCCGCTTGTGATGTGGACATATCAGGTCTTGGATGGATTACTTTTGAACCAGTTTAGAAATCACTTAAAACATCTGATTCAAATTCGAAAGAAACTATCATGGAGCTACTTTTGGCTCTCCATGTTCCCAAGCCAGTTGAGATTTTTGTTCGGACTCCATTTTCGGTGGGCAAGGTCGGAGGAGAGTGGTATCAGTATTAAGAATTAACAGAGAAGGGAGAGGAAATAAGACCTAAATGGTTTTTCTGATGCTAGTCTAGTGGTTGCAAGTTTCATCCATGTATAATCAATTTGCATAATCATTATGAAGGACATAAAGGACATGATCAATTATTCTTTTCTTGCTGAAAAAATAAGCACATATAAGTTGATGGGGGAATCACATCACATTACATCTGACTTTCATAATCTCCCCGTGCAGTCCAGTGGCAATGATGATATCATTATTGGATTTGACCACGGGGGTATCACATCACATAACTTCACCAACTCTCAATAATTATAATCAATCTCAAACTGAGATAGAGAGCGAGCCCTATTGAAATTCAAGGAATTAAAACTTTTATATTATTATGATATATAGTAATATGAATCATATGAATTACAGCGCTGGCTTTGTACCTTTTTGTCATATGGATCATATGAATTACACCATTGGCTTTGTATCTTCTTGTCGTATAAATCATATGAATTGTAGCGCAAGGCCCGGGACCACCTAAAATAATATGAATGAACCTAATATAATGTTTCTGAACTATGGATTACAGAATTTCAAACAAAAATAATATAGTGGTGTTTTAACCAAATAAAAATACTTCGTAATCCTCACACAGTAACCATATAGGTCTCAAACAAAAATAATACATTTCGCTTGAAAGTTTTTGGGGAAATCCCAAACAGTACCTCTGAAGCACTTGTTACACCCTTCTTCATTCAAGAATATTCATTTTCAAGTGATTTATTTCCTTGTCTTATTAGATTACAATTACTAATTAGTACAAAAATTCAAGGATAAATTGTTTACCGGAGCATAATTGGTAATGCTTTTAACACCTCTGACTCCACCACGGGATGTACGATGGAATTCATCATCAACATATAAGTTCAAAGGTGTTGTGACGTACTGCATAACATAATTACAAAAACTACATCAACTCCCATATTATAATACCTAAGCTACATAAATAAACAACCTTGAAGTAGTTGCCAACAGGAGAAGCATGGATGAGGAATGTGTATTCAAGTGATGGGGCCAAACCCAGTATTAGACCACTTCCAAGCAGAAGAGGTCTGATACACAAAGAACCTTTTCCTGGTGGTGG
Source organism: Sambucus nigra (assembly GCA_949130495.1). NCBI lineage: Eukaryota > Viridiplantae > Streptophyta > Magnoliopsida > Dipsacales > Adoxaceae > Sambucus > Sambucus nigra. The sequence goes on along the minus strand of OX422207.1, from coordinate 840,544,288 downwards.
AACCTGATCCAATCCAAAAAATATAATACAAACTCCATACATATATATACACACACATAAGAAATTAATGATAGAAAATAAATATTGTGACAATGAATTGGCATGTTTGAAAATTGTTGGATCAACATTTTTGGGTTGAAAAGTAAGGAAATTTAGTACCATTGGGATGTTGATTTAAAATAAAAAGGGTACCCACTTATTTAGCCCATGTTTATTGGAAAATGTCTAGAAGATCACTCTGGCATTCTTTTAAACAATTGGCATGCGAAAAATCAATATACTCTGCCTAATATTCAAAGGAGACGTGCCTATTTTTTTTTCTTTTCCTCTTTCAAACATAATTCTGGAATGCACAGTGCTAAACTTGGATAAAGTATAATTTACACTGCCACACATTTTTTTGTGAACAAATGCTACATTTTCCCTTCAATAAACACTACACTTTTACAATCCTTATTATATATTGAACCATTATTGAATTTTCCAAAAACAGAAAAAATAGTATATAAAAACATTTGCCCAAACCAAAATGATTTCAAGGTTATGATAATAAGATTACAAACAAAGGAAGGCCCTATATAAGAACGATTTGCATATCCTAAATACCTTTGAGACTTTTATGAATTACAAACAATTAACCCCAAATACTCTACCACTAAGATTATGTGAATTGGTTACAAAGCCTATTAGTACAAAAATTATTTTATATGCACAGTTGTAGCGCATGAAGAAGGAAGATTATTATGAGACAGAGATTAAAGGAATGTTAGATTTACATTATTTCATCATGGACACACACACACACAAAATAAGGGGGAAAACTAATGGGAATCAGAAAAAATAATTTAGACCCGAAAGATTTATAAAAGATAAATCTCAAATTTGAGAGATTTTATGGTTTTAAAAAAGAAAAGCAAATGTGAGTTTCACAGGCCATGTATAGTTTTAAAAAAGATATATAATAACTAACACCCACGACTACATTATACACAACAGTAATTAATGTATGAAGCGAATGTCAGTCTCCAAGATCACTTTACTTAACAAACTAAAATAAAATTAAAAAAGAAACACATATATTAAGTGTTATATACATTACTATGCATATACAAAAGACATATGAATAAGTAGCAAATGCATTGGTTATAAATTTAGGGCTAGATTGTATACCAAGAAGAGAAAAAAATATATATTTATGAAATCAAGTATTCTAGGTTGGATTAGATTTGTAAAAAAAATACAATGCAAAAAAAAAATGTTAGATCCCATGTAAACCCAAAAACCCAAATTTGAAAACACGTACATTAACTCTGAAGTACCCAACCTTAGATCTGAAGAACCCAACGTTAGATCTGCAAACAAAAAATACATTGGAGCTAAAAACTGAAACTCCACACTAAAAATTAAAACCCTAAAACACATAATACTTGAACTCAATATGTGGTGAGGGCGGCAGCGTGAGAGAAGGAAGGTGGGGCCGAGGCAGAAGCTGAGGGCGTATGGTGAGTGTGGGGTGGAGAGGAGAGGGTTTGGGATCAAAATCAGCACCTCTGGACCATCAAGACCAAGGTTCGATAAGAAAGAGGGTTTGTGGGTTTTTTCTTCAGTTTATCAGTTCGTCCAAGTAGGAGAATGAGGATTTGAGTTTGGGGGCAGGGTTAGAGAGGGTGAGAAAAAGGGAGGCACATGTATTTGAGAATGAGAAGGAGGGTTTAAAGTGGACTTGGTGTGTGTTTACCCAAATAACCTTGTGTTTGAATTAATGTGAAAGAGGGAAAATCAATTAGTGAGATGAAAAAGAGGGGGAATCGAAAAAATTTAAGGATAAAATAGGAAGTGCAAGAATAACTCATATAGATGACATCATCTTTTAATCTTATGACATACATAAGTTATATATATATATATATGTCATATGAAATTGAAAAAAAAACTGTAGTCAATCTCAGGGAGTTATATTTGTAAAATGGAAATCAACCGAACATACCTGACAGGAAATATACAAAGTATAAACAAAATTGGAAATCAGCTTCATTATGGATGATAAGCTCTGATACTACTTATCAAGATGGAATGTTGCATCTTAGATCCTTATGGGTAGTGATTGAAAGATAAAAATGCTTAATGTTGCATCTTGGATTTTAATTTTAATTCCTAAAACATGTTCACGCCTTTGCACTTGGCATCCCTATAAAATGTAAATCATGTCATAAACTCACTCATTGTAAACATAGACTTTGCTAATGAATTTTTTTGAGACGTTTCATGGAATGTTGAGGCTCAACTAGTTCAATCAAAAGGAGCCTTAAATTTCAGTTTGAGCTTGCTTCATTTAGTAAATGCATAAACATCTATGATCACCATGCGTAGTCAATCCTAAGCCATTTATGAACTACTCGGCTCATTGTAGCCTTAGATGAGATTCTTATGTTACCAATCCTTTTATTATTCCTTAATGGTTGAAATATAATGATGATTTCTAACAATTTTAACTCCACACCTTTGATCTATGGATATTTCATTCAAATTGTTAACAAATGACCATTGCAGTGTGCCAACCTTACGTGTTCAATGCTAAGAACTAACTTATGAGAATGATTATATAACTAAGGGAGTTTTTGAGTTTTCACCCTAAGATGATTCACTTGTTATGTTTTCACCTCATTTTTTAAATCTGTAAGGACATTTTTGTCCACTCTTCAATTGTTATGTCATACGCCGTTACACCGTTGGAGAAATTCAAGATTCATATCATCATTAACGGATCCGAATATCAAAGAAGAGGAGGAATCAATATTCTGACAGGCCGGACCGGTCCGCCCAGAGAAAATGAACCGATCCGACCCCGGACCGGTCCGCCCCTTTACCGGACCGATCTGCTAGCTGAAAATCCAGTACACCCCGGACTGCTAGCGAACCGATAAAGCTCAAAATAAAACGAACCGATCCGCCCCCCTCGGACCGATCCGCCTCAGACCCGGACCGGTCCGCCTGGGATAATTTCCAAAAGATCGTGTTCAGATTTTTTAGGCTAAAAATTTCTTTTATAAACCCACTACGGGGAGTTTGTTTCTAAGACTTGTTCACACGATTTTCAGAGTTCATAAACTCAAAAGTCTTCATCTTTGTGAGTTATCAAACTCATGTTTTGATTCACACAAATTTCCAAATCATTTATGAATCGTTTTGAAACCCTAGAACACAAACACTTTTGCTGTTCACACTCCTGTGAAGGAGACCGACCTTCTTCTTCATTGTTGTCCTCCTGGGAAGGGAAACTTCCAGTCGCCGACTACAGATCCGATGCCTGAGGGTAATTCTGTGTCACCCCTATATTTTATTGTAATCCGTGTAAATTGTACTTTACAAAATTATAGTGAAATAAATGGTTTTGCCCCTTTGGGGGATTTTTCCTCATTTGTGTGTGTTTGAATGTTCTTGCATGCTTTACATCTTATTCAATCACACCTAGATGCATGTTTAGAATTTAATTTGGTTAAATTGTGTTTAATTATATAATTTCTTAATTTGAACGCACGTGCATCTCTTTCAAATCTTTATATTTGCACCATATCATTTTGGTTTAGAAATTTTTAACTTTGCAACTTATGTTTGTCGAGGGTATGTGGTAACTTAATGAAAGATTTATTGCATGGGCTAATGACAAGTTAAAACACATTACTCAAAAAGTGTCTGATATTTTTTTAAGAAGTGTGATGCAAACAAAAATTTACAAGTCCAAATGTAGGGTGTGAAGTCAAATTTCCTTATCAATAAACATTATGTAATTAACTATTTTTTGGATTAATCTATATCATCAAACTATCTTACCTCCTATTTATTCCCAAACTAATAGGTATGGTCAGCTTAAGGGGACCTTAAGAGATCATGATGTAGGTTGGATGGTGTACAATGTGCTTGTCAGTAATAAGTCAATCGAATCCAAGCCCGGTATAGATCACATGTTTATTCAAATCCTGAAAATATGACTCCGATTATTAAGTGTTTCGTGGAGTTTGACATATAAATGAAGTTTGTGTTATGATTATTTAAAAAAATGGCATCACGTGTGTTGTGGCTGCCAAGCACCAAGAATATTGTAAACTTGTCGAACTAAATACACAAAAATAAATTTACATTCATGCCATAGACACGAGTTATGCCTAGTATGTGCATATACATAGTAAAATATTATAACATTTGTTAGTTCATCTTCCACTGCTCAAATACTTAGTATTGATGCTCTCTGTATTCGAATTTTTTTATTTTGCACTGCCATGTTTGTGGTCATGTTCACTGGTGGTGAGAGTGTAAACGGAGACAACTATACAAAGGATGATACCGAGAGATATGAATGTTATTGTTGAATCATAGGACTCCTAGTCTAATTTTAACATTCATAAAATGGCGCTAAAAAGACATCATTTTACAACTAACATGCTATTGTCCAATGCCCGAATAGGGGACTTCTGATTTAGTTTTGTGCATCATTTTTGTTTTTATTACCATGCAATCATTGAGTTTCTAATAAGTCTTTGCTTTTGATACAATTTGGTGTTTATCTGCATATAGAATTTTTTGGATGTGCTAGCATGAAATGTGTAAATGTAAAAAAATGTGTGATCAGTTAAAATTTGACCTTGAAGATTTTTTGGAAACTTTATTACTAACATGTTTTCTTTTTATACTTATTTTTCTTCAAAGTGATTTGAGTTTCTTCAGTTTAATTTTAAACTTACATTTTTTATGTCTGGACTTTACAAACATTCTCGACAAACATTGTTGGGATTATGTTTCTTCTCTTGTAATTATAACGTTAGATATATTTGTTCTGTATGCTTTCATATAGGAGCTTAAGTAATATTTTATTTCTTTATAATCTATACTTTCATTTTCATTATATGAGCATCTCCAATTCATAATTCTATTTTTTTTACTTAGGTGAATCTTATTTGGAAGAAAAACATGGATTCGATTGTCAAGTTGCAAGTGAGCATGAAGACTTAAAACAGTGATGGGATGAAAAGTTATTATTTGATTGTAATATATTTACTTTTTAATTCAATTTTAATCGATTTCATTATTTAAAATTTTCATTTAGTTTTATACCAAGTGAACCTCATTATATCATTTGACTCGTGTCATATGATTCTTCAATAATAACCGTTGACATGTCAGATTATATCATTTGGTTTCATAATATTGGTTTAACATTAGTTAGTAGGTAATCTGTTATTAGTTAGTAGGACATTTCATATTAGTTGGTTTCATATTAGTGTATGTATTAACTGGCCAATGTATTAAATCATATTAGTGTACAAATCTCAATATGTGTTGATTGTATTTTAGGGATATATCAAAATAGGATCTCTGCTTCGTTCTGAGCCACAAAACCAAAGGTCCACATTGATGTCGACTCCTTCTCATCACAACCAGAAATTACAATAAAAAAGGAATAAACAAAATGGAACAACGTGATGGACACTCATCTGATAAATCCACTTATAGGGGAGGTTATTGGTCGAATAAAATGTGTCGATAGTGGTTTCATTGTTGCTCAACTTAAATCGGTGATCAATAAAGTTCACAAAGTGTGCCTTATTTATGTAGTAGATTTATCGATATGCATTGTGTTATTCAAAATGAACAGTGAGGTTGCTCAGTAACATCGACCCAATTATTGTGAACTTTAGGGACATAATTACATATTTGATCATTTATTGAACCTTTTATAAAATATATATTTTGAATATAGTTCCCTTGTTCATTTTACTATTTTAATATATGCTCTTTGGTTTTAAATCGTGTGGGAAGTATAACTGAATTTGTTTATATTTAGCGCAGATTCTCTCTCTCTCTCTCTCTCTCTCTCTCTCTCTCTCTCTCCATATATATATATATATATATATATATATTCTTAGCATACCTTTACCACTACGAAATCAACTAAAAGCATTACAAAACATGTGTAATAAGGTAAAAATATTAACAGAAAAGTTGGGTAATAAATCAAAATTAGTAACGATAAAATACTGTTACTAATACCATTGGTAAATCCATAATTAGTAATGGTAAAATATCGTTACTAAATCTAGAATTAGTAATGGTAAATATATGTTACTAATTTTACTCCCCACGCCTTTCTTTTAATGGAAAATTACCATTACTAATATTTTTATAACAGTAAAATACTCTTACTAAGCGCGTTTTTGTGAGTGAAGATTTTTGGACAGAAAAAGAATTATCTTTTCACATACATATATATGCATGTTGAGTCACTTCTCATGTTGACAAATAAAATGATAAAGTTCAGTTTCTTGAATTGCTTAGTATTTTTTGATGCATTTGAGATTGAGTGAAAAAGGACAGTCAAAAGAAAATCGAAAATACCCTCTCTCCACCCAAAATGAAGATCATAATAACATCCTTCCAAACCTAACTACCCCGGCATTTCACTTAAACATGGCTATACATGTTCTACTAGTAAAGCTCGCTTGAGATTAAATCCCCACCTGTTGTCTGACAACCATGATTAATTATGGCGTTACAAGCCTCGGGTGTTAGGGGGGAGAACTTGTGTAATGGTGAGAATAGAGGTGCATGTCTCCTAGTGCATCGCCTTCCCTTGAGGCCGGGTTATCAATCTGAGGTTGAACTAGGCGACTTTACCATGTATGTAATTTGATGTCATGTCCAGATTTGGTGTACGTCCCTTTGGTAAATGTGGTTTTCCTGTGAAAAAGGAGGGGGTCTCATAGGATATTCAGAGGCTCCAGTATGTTTTATGAAAAAAATAAAAAGGTTCGGGCTATCCCTTTTGAGCTAGTCATAAGGAATGTTTTAGTTTTGTTAGAATTTGTTTAGAGACATTAGCGTGATGGTCCCTCAAAGATGTACATAGGTGCTTAGGTTAAAAATGATATCAATCCGAGGTAGAAACATCACTTCAACCAGTGAAGGCACATATAATTTGCTTTTGCATGATTCCATGATTTTGAATATATAAAGTATGGTTATTATAAGTATGTATGTCTGAGACAAACCTCTACTTTTGAGATAGTTTAATATCTCGTTCATATTTGTGAGGAATGATAGAAAGGTGAAAGATGGGTGCATTTTTGTTTTTATTAGTGTATGCGTGTTTGCGCATTTATACGTAGGAATATGTTTAGAAGGTCCCATACTGAGATAGCCTGATATATCATTCGGACTAGATAAATACCACAGATGGATGCATCTCGGTGAAATTATATGTCGAGAGACAAATTTTCAAGGCTTGAGCTCACAATAAGGACTTGGTGATGCGCCTACGTACCCAAGGGGACTAGGGATTAAAGCCTATGTAGTTGGGTTGTAACATGTGTTCAAACATTATATGTGTTCAAATGTAGGACTTGGCATGATAGGGGAGGACTGGTGTATGGAATATCATAATGGGAATGGACCCAAGGATATCCAATATTGGAGCATATCCTTATAATAATTTGGAGATTACTAGTTGTAAGGTGTTTCCCTTTAGTCTTGTTGGGAGGTGTAGAACTAGGGGAGTTAGGATAAGATGCAAAGAGTTTGTAATGTTCTACTATTGAGAATATTACATCGTGGGACGTATTATAAAGCTTGGGCTTCATGAGTTTAGCTCGATTTAGCACCAATATACCCAAGGTGACTTGGTATTAAAGTCAACATAGTTCCAACATAATGAGGTATATTTATAGGTGTAAGCAATGAGATACTGAGTATATAAGGTAAAACAATGCAGTATTTATGTAGTTTAGTCCTTAATATAGCATTTCCATTATATTGGATTGTTATATTTATATGTCAAAATAATATTTTGATCAAATGCATATGTTTTAGAAGCATCGAAATGAAAACACATATTTGAGGTGTCATACAGTGACGAGCTTTGTTTGGTCGGAGAAGTGGTGAATGTAATCGAATTTTAAACTATGGCCCGTAAAGTTTCGCGTTGAACGCAACTAAATAACACTTCCGTAAGAAGATGTTTTGAAAGTTATATTTCCATGTTTTTATTTTGGAATCATGGCATTTTATTTGTATCAATTTAACATATGATTATATAATTTCGTGACACAAGTGGAGATGCTGGATTAGAAACCAGGCTTAAACAAATATAAAGGTTGTAAATAGCATACCCCGACCCCTAAACAGGGGTTGGGTTAGAGAAAGTACACATTTATGCACAATTTACAACAATATATAAATGTGGGGGGTTGCCCCAAAATATGGGCAGAACCCTCACGATGACAGTTAACTTTTTTGCCTTGGAAAAAGATCGAGTTTTAGCGCTTTTGAGTCGGGCAGAGCTTAAACATGAAGTGTTGAATTTTGTAGAATTTTTGTACAGGTTTGAATCAATTTATTTCTCAGAGGCGAATTTTTGGGAGTACGAACCTCTTTTTGGGGCGACTCAATGAAAGCACGAGATTTTCCTTTTGGAAAGTGACTTTTCTAAATAACGAGTCCTTTTAGACTTTTAAGATAAGAGCTCTAGTATCTCGAGCGCTATGTATTAAAAAGTTAGAAAACCTAATCAATGATAGGTTTTCATTTTCGAATATTAAGTGGGTTGTTGATTCCACTCGAATATTGATTTTATTTACCCTTTATACTTATGCATTTTAGCTAATCAATGTGGATCAGTCAAAATTTTAAGGTCTCACTCAAAATCTCCCTCTCTTAAGCATTTAAATGTTAGGAGCCCTCATTTGGAATATTAGAGGCATTTCAAAAGGCCTTAAGGAGACTCAAAAGACTGAATAGAATTCATAGTCCTAAAATGATTGTAGTGCTAGAACCTAAAATTGATTTATATAAAATCCAATCTTTCTATTTAAAATTGGGGTTTGGATCTTGTGTTTCAAATAATAAAAATAAGATATGGTATTTTTTAAATAATGGGATGCAATGGATAGTAGAGTCTGAAATGGCTCATGCTATTACTTTGAAAGTTCAGATGGAAGATGGTACTCAGAGTTTGCTATTTTCTCTTATATATGAAAGCTGTAATAGAAATGAAAGAAGGAATATTTGGGAGTATCTTAATTGTTGTTTTACTCAATACCCATGGTGGATATAAGGTAACTTAAATGTAGTAGCAAATATTTCAGAAAAGGCTAGAGGGAATGATGTTAATTTGGGCAAAATGTAAGAATTTCTTGAGTGTATTGAGATTAATGGTCTTATTGATGTTGGTTATTCTAGATCTAAGTTCACTTGGCATAATAAAAGGTCAAATGAAGCTAGTGTATGGAGAAGGCTAGATAGAGTTTTGATTAATCAATCTTGTATGGACCTCAATGTAAATTGGAATATTCAACATTTAAATAAAAACATGTATGATCATGATCCTCTTCTGTTTACAGGTTTATCGTCTTCTTTCTATGCAAAGAAAAGTTTTAGATTCTTATCTTTTTGGTATGAAAATCAAGATTATATTAATATTGTTAAACAAACCTGGAAGGAAGTTTCAAGTATTAATCCTATAATTTCCATATCAGTTAAATTGAAAGAAATTAGGAAAAAGTTGAGCTTATGGAGTAGGAGGTGTTATGGAGATATCTTTCAGAATGCTAAAAATGTAGAAGATAGTCTTCTTCAAGCTGATCCTATGATCTTGATCCATCAGAGGAAAAAATAGAGTTTCTTAGAAAAACTTCTACAAAATACTGCAGATATTTAAAGATTGAAGCTAAGTATTGGAGTCAAAAGCCCAATGAAAAATGGGTTGATGAGGGGGACCAAAACTCTGCTTAATTTCATAGGGTGGTCAAAATAAAGCAAATTAAGATGAAGATTACTAGAATAAAAAAGAAGATGGTTCTTAGGCAAGCTCTAAAGATCAAATCAATGAAGAGTCTCTAAATTATTTTTCTAAACAATTTTAATCTTCAAAAAGTTTGAGTTGTCCAGAAAAAAATACTCTAATTGATAATATTCCAAACCTTATTTCAGAGGAGATGAATGCAAAGATGATTGAATGGCCTAATATAGAGGAGGTAGAGAAGGCAATCAGGGTGTGAGCCCAAAAAGTGGTCCTGGTGTTGATGGTTTTGATGGTGCTTTTTTCATTTTCTTTTGGGAAGAGAATAAAGAAGACATCTTAAGTGCCGTGAGAAGTTTATTTTCTAGTTATACGCTTCCAAAAATTTGCACAACTACTAAGTTGGCTCTTATCCCTAAAAAAGATCACCCACAATAATTTACTGATTTCAGACCTATCAGTATGCTAAATTTTGTGAATAAAATCTTCTCAAGAATCCTAGATGATAGGATCTCCAGCTTGTTGCCTATGATCATCTCCCAAATGCAGACTAGTTTCATTCAAGGTAGATCAATTACTGAGAATGTGCTCTTAGCTTAATAATGCATGTCTAGAATCAATTCTAAAAATTCAGGAGGTAATATTAGTCTGAAATTGGATATGACAAAAGCTTATGATAGAGTTTCTTGGTAGTTCTTGATTAAGGTTATGAGGAAGATGGGGTTTTGTGAGTTTTGGCTAGACCTTGTTTGGAGAATTATTTCATATAATTGGTTTAATATTCTAGTTAATGGTGAATAAGTGGGATTTTTTCATTCAACAAGAGGCCTTAGGCAAGGGGATCCATTGTCCCGAAGCCTCTTCATTATCATGGTTGATGTCCTCTCTAGGAGTCTCCACAGATTAGTGCATTATCCTAGCTATGTAGGATTTAAAATTCTTATTTCATGCCCTAAATTTAACCATATTTCTTCTGCAAATGATGTGATTATTTTTACCTTAGGTCTGAAAAGAGAAGTATAGCAGATCATTAAAGTCTTATCTTCTTATAAACAAGAATCATGCCAACAAATAAATAAGTCTAAAAGCTCATTCATAGCCTCTCTCAAAATCAAACCTTAGTCTCTATCATCTCTAAAACACGTAACATGTATGGATCAGAAGCAAGGTCATATCACTTATCTAGGTTGTCCTTTATATAGTGGAAGGAATAAAGTCATATACTTTGATCATATGGTTCAAAAGGTAAAACAAAGACTTTTAGGGTGGAAGGACAAGTGTCTAAGTAATGGGGGGAAATTATTTCTAATTAAATATGTTTTAACATCTATGCAAATATACCTTCTTGCAACTACATCTCCTCCTAAAGTTGTATTCAATAGAATTAATGGCCTTTTGGCAAATTTCTTTTGGAGTTCAAAGTAACGGGATCATAGACGCCATTGGTGTAAATGGCAAGTTGTCACTATACCAATCAATGAAGGAGGCCTTGGTATTAGAAAACTAGAAGACATCTCCCATTCTCTAAGTATGAAATTGTGGCGGTATTTCAGATCTAAAGATTCCATTTGGTCAAAATTTATGAAAGCTGCATACTGTAGAAAATTTCACCCTACTTCAGCTCCTATTAAAAAGGGAGCTCATTCTTAGAATATAATATTTATGGTGATAAGCGTGTGATAATTGTACTTGTCATGGACTTCTCATGGCCATAGACCGTTATAATCCCTTGTCACAGACTGCTCACGGTCATTGACCGTGATAAAAAATACGTGTTTACAACTCTAGTGACTGAAAGGTGACAATTTAGCCTTTTTGGTATAGTGAGATCTTTCCTTCTAGCTTGCATGATGTAGCGCATAAGTGGTTCTAAAAGTTACCACATCGGTCGATTAGGAGATTTAAATCCCTAGTGGATCTTTTCACAGCTCTCTTCATAACCAGCAGCTCGTATTCTAAGAGGATGGATGTACCGCTTGTGGGTACATCATTTTGTCATCACGGGCCCAGGCGATTAGCCCAACAGAAGCGGCCCAAATCTCGGGCTCCTTCTACCTCAACTGAATTCGATTGAGACTTATTCTACTCCTAAAATCTCGTAAGGAGATATTCTAGGAGCAGAAGATGGACGTGGGGGAGTCCAACACCCCCACTCCCCAAGAACGGATATGTATATAACAAACCCTAAGCCTGGGACAAAAGTCATGTATTGTATTCTAAAAAAGACACTCCCCGGAGTACATAGAAACAATACTTACTGCACCACCGTGGATGTAGGCATTCTTGCTGAACCACGTATATACTGTGTTATGTGATTGGCATTCATCATCTTCTTTATTTTCTTTAGTGATTGCGCTTTTCTTATTTATTTGTGCTGAACATAATTGTCACCATAATTGGTGTCGTCTGTGGGAAGCGTGTGTCTTCTTCAAGAAAGCCCTCACTAATAAAGAATAAGAATGTCTGATAACAGCAGTAGATATCAAGGAACAGCCTGCCCCGCGCAGGATTAGATCTGAGGTTCGTCGTTCAAATCAGAGGGCTCGCATAGAACGATAAGCCTTGGAAGAAAGTCAGGGACCAGCGAAGTCCACACAAATATCCAAATTGATCGATGCATATGAGACAAGGCTCCAAGAGCAGGGCGAGTCTGCTCGTAAGAAGGAGGCAGAGAATGCTCACCTCAAAAGGAGACTAGAAAGGATGGAGAAAGAACTCCATCGTAGCACCAGACGACGTCCGCACCGCACTCCTAACCCTCAGGTGAGCAATCTCGCAGTTGAGGAAGGAGCCCAAGATGCGGATCCCAAAAAAGTGCTAAACACGAGTCGGATGATGACCTGCTCGAGCAACTGCGACTAGCTCGCCATTAAAGGAGCCCAGCTCGAGGTGATGAGGACATACAAAATTTAGTCTGAAGGGAGATAGACCAGCACCCAGTATATTGGTGTGTCGGATCGACCATGGAACTTGCTCATCGATCTCTCAGGACTCAGATGAAATCCCCTTTCTCTAGAGAGATAGAAGAAGAAGCCCCCAAGAAGTTTGTAATTCTAAGATTCAAAATCTATGATAAAAAGACTGACCCTATCGATCACGTTAGGCAGTACAGGCAGGCCATGACTCTCTGGAACCACAGAGATGCCCTAATGTGCTGAATTTTTCCCTCAAGTCTCCATGATGTAGCCCAGAAGTGGTTCGAGAAGCTCCCTCACATGTCCATCAGGAGTTTTGAATCCCTGGTCGAGCTCTTTACGGCTCGTTTCATCACCAGCAGCTCCCATCCGAAGAGGATGGATGCTTTGCTAATAATGAAGAAGACGCCTAAGGAAAGCCTGTGGGACTATGCGAAGAGATACTGGGAGTTGTTCAATGAGGTCGAGGATTGCTCGGAGCAGGTCGCAGTAGCCTTTTTCAAGATTGGCTTACCCAGTTGATGACTTGATGGCTCGCATCGAGAAATACGCCAAGATAGAGGATGTGACCCGCTCCAGCACAGGGGAAACTGGCCGTACTAAGCTCACTACTAAGGAAAACGATAAGGTTGAGAGCTAGAAGAAAGGAGGCAAGAATGGGGGAAAGAATGGCTCCAAGAACGGAGGCAAGAATGATGCCTCGTAAGCATTTCAGGCAGTAAACACTGTCTTAAAAGAACCAATCTACAAGATCCTGGTGAAGATCAAAAACGAGCCATTTGTTAAGTAGCCTATAAAGATGGGAGGAGATCCCTCGAAGAGAAACAACGTGCTGAGATACGCTTTTCATAAAGAGGGAGGACATAAGACTGAGCACTGCAAAGCTCTTAAGTCTCACCTCGAAGAACTGGCCCAGTGTGGGCACCTGAATGAGTTGGTGGAGAAGAAGGCAGAGAAAGTCGTTGCCAATGGAGAAGCAAGACCTAATAACGTACTCGAGGATGATACTGGCCTTGAATTCACAGTAATTTATGGGGCATCTGATATGAAGCAGATTCAAGGGAATTCAGATCGGATGGAAGTAAAAAAGCTTACAGCAGTGATGCAAGCTTTTCAGATCGATCCAGTAAAGACACAATTAGGAAAGCATCGGCGAACGGATGACGTCGACTATAGCAAACATATCGTCTTCACAGATGAAGATCTGGTGGGAGTGAGAACCCCGCATCATGACGCCTTGATCATTACGCTCAGGATAGCCAACTATGACGTCGACAAGTTGCTTGTCAAACAAGGAAGCTCATCCGAGGTAATGTATCTCGACCTGTTCAGAAAATTGAAGTTGAGCGTTACCGACCTGAAGGAAGTCACTGTCCCTCCAGTTAGCTTCGCTGGAAAAGTGACTATTCCATTGGGAAAGAGCGTGCTGCCAGTAAGGGCAGGAAGTGTCTCCAAGATGATTGAGTTTCTGGTAGTCGACATTGACTTGCCATACCAAGCTATCCTCGATAGAGGTTGGCTACATACGATGAAGGAAGTCCCCTCGACCTACCATCAGAAACTAAAATATGTGACCGAGCGAGGGGTAATGGAGATCCATGGCGATCAAACGATGGCAAGAAGGTGCTTCATAGCGGCCATCCACCCAAGACCAGAGAAGAAGGTCGAAAAGCCTAAAGAGAAGGTCAAAGAATAAGAAGGTCTGATACCTTCAAAATAGCAGTTAAAGTACGAAAGACCCGGAGTGGAAGAGATCAGGCTCCTCCCCTATGGGCGGGTTGTCAAAAACTTGGAGGAAGTTACAGCTGGTGGTAGCGAGATAGACAGGATATTCTTAATTGGATCTTATCTCACGGATAAAGAAAAAAAGGAATTGATGATTCTGTTGAGAAGCAACATAGACATTTTCGTGTGGGAACCATACGAGCTGCCTAGAATTGATCCCAGTATAGTTTGTCATCGGTTTCACGTCGACCCCACTTTCAAACCTATCACGCAGAAGGCACGGCGAACTGCGTTCGAGAAGGCCAAGGCTGTAAAGAAGGAAGTAGGAAAGCTACTGGATGCCAGATCCATACGGGAAGTTCAATTCCCTAAATGGCTATCCAACCCAGTAGTAGTTCCAAAGAGAAATGGGAAATGGAGAGTCTGCATTGACTTCACTGACCTTAACAGGGCTTGCCCTAAGGATAGTTTCCCTCTCCTAAAGATCGACCAATTAGTGGATGCCACAGCAGCTCACGAAAGAATGAGTTTTCTGGACGCATATTCGGGGTATCATCAGATTCCTCTGTATGTGCCAAACCAATACAAGGCAACGTTCATCACCACCATCGGATTATACTGTTACAAAGTCATGCCCTTCGAGATAAAAAACGCAGGGGCAACCTACCAGCGGATGGTCACTAAGATGTTCAAAGACCAAATGGGAGACACCATGGAAGTCTACATTGATGATATGCTCGTCAAGAGCAGGAAAAAAGAAGACCACCTCTCAGACCTATCAAGGACCTTCAAAATCCTCAGGAAATACCGAATGAAACTCAACACGAGCAAGTGTTCTTTCGATGTCCAGTCAGGAAAGTTTCTTTGATAATTAGTCAGTAAGAGAGGCATTGAGGCCAATCCAGACCAGATCGATGAAATCAACAGGGTGCATCCCCCTCGCACAATACGAGACGTACAGAAACTCACGGGCATGCTCGCTGCCTTGAACCATTTCATTTCGAAGTCCTCTGAGAAGTGCAAACCATTCTTTCAGCTCTTGAAAGGAAACAAGACGGTAAAATGGAATCAAGATTGCTCGCAAGCATTGGACGGGCTCAAGACATACCTTAGCTCACCACCCCTGCTCGTCATACCTCAAGAGAGTGATTACATGTACTTATACCTCGCTATTTCCAGCCACGCCGTTAGTTCTGCACTGGTGTGCGAGAAAGAAGGAATCCAGTACCCCGTTTATTACGCGAGCAAGACCTTATTAGACGCCGAGCAGCGGTACCTACCATAAGAGAAGCTCGCCTTTGCACTTGTAGTAGCTTCGAGGAAGTTGAAGCACTACTTTGAAGATCACACTGTCATCATTCTTACATTTAATCCCCTTAAAGAAGTCCTGTGAAAAGTGAACTTTTCGGGCAGATTGACTAAATGGCCAGTCGATCTCGGACGATTTGACATCCAATTTTAACCAAGGAATGCAATCAAAGGGCAAGTCCATGCGGATTTCATAGCCGAGTTCATAGGCGAGCTGCCTCTGGACCAACTTCAACCCATAAAACAAAGAGATAATCGCGCAACAGAGGGAGTTTGGCAACGATTTGTTGATGGAGCCTCCAACTCAAAGGGAGCAGGAGTAGGCATTGTGCTTGTTACTCCAGAAGATACAATCCTCGAATAGGGAATTAGGCTTGGATTTTAAGCCTCCAACAATGAGGCAGAGTATGAGGCTTTGATAGCCAGCCTCCAGAAGGCACAGACGTTGGGGGAAAAGCAGTTGCAGGTATTCGGCGACTCACAATTGGTCTCTAATCAGATAAGTGGGGACTTCAATGCAAAAGACGAAAGAATGGCAGCCTACCTCGCAGTGGCAAAGAGGCTAATGTCCAGCTTCGAGGAAGTCAGTGTCCAGTAATTTCCCAGAGGTCAGAACAGCCATGCCGATGCCCTGGAAGCCCTAATTTTGGCAATCAATTTCGACTTAAAAATAACGATCCCCATCGACTTCCTCGCCCATCCAAGCTTCAATCAGAGCGATGAGCTACCAAGCGTGGAGCATGTGCTCCATATTGAGTCAGCACCCAGTTGGATGGACCCTTTAAGGGACTATTTAAAAGATGGCGCTCTTCCAAATGATAGGAAGACCGCTCAATAGATAAGAGTCAAAGCTGCTCACTTTCACTTATCTCCTGAGGGTAAGCTGTATAAGAGATCATTCTCCGGCCCTTACCTTCAATGTGTTCACCCGAAGGACGTCGAGCAAGTTCTACACGAGCTCCACGAAGGAATCTGTGGAAGCCATATTGGAGGAAGGTCACTAGCTTTTCGAGAAATGAAGGAAGGCTACTAGTGGCCTTATATGCAAAGAGATTCTGCAGTATATGCTCACAAGTGCGAGAAATGCGAACTACATGCTCCCATAGTCCATCAACCTGTCAGCGACCTAAGATCACTTTCCATCCCATGGCCATTCGTCCAATAGGGAATGGACATCGTGGGACCTCTTCCTACCGCTGTCGTCAATCGCAAATATCTATTGGTCGCAACTGACTACTTCACCAAATGGATCGAGGTAGAACCACTGGAGAACATTCGAGATGCAGATATAATGAGATTTGTATGAAAAAATATAATTACCCGCTTTGGGATTCCCCGAACCATTATCACCGATAATGGAACGCAGTTCAAGAGTGGCTCTTTCCATAGTTTCTGCAATGACCACGAAATCATGCACCATTTCATCTCGGTGGCCTACCCTCAGAGCAACGGTCAAGTTGAAGCTTCCAATAAAACGGTGATTGATGGGTTAAAGAAACGATTAGAGCGAGCCAAAGGCGCATGGGTAAACGAACTACCGCATATTCTGTGGGCCTACGGCACTACCCCACGGAGAGCAACGGGGGAAACCCCATTCTCACTAACGTATGGAATGGAAGCAGTCATCCCATTGGAAGAAGGCCTACCAACCATGAGGTCCACTCTTGTCGACCCGGGCCAGAATGATGCTGCATTACTTGTTGAACTCGATCTAGCTGACGAACGTAGAACTTGCCTTAGTGAAACTAGCGAGCTATCAGCAACAACTCGCAAACCACTATAACAAGAAGGTCAATCCAAGGGCATTCCGAGTTGGGGACTATGTCCTAAGGAAAGTCCTTAGCAGCGCAGTAAAACCATCAGACGGAAAGTTGGGGATAAACTGGGAAGGACTATTCAAGATAACAAGAGATGATCTGCAAGGAGTCTATCACTTAGAAACACTGGAGGGCAGAGAGATACCCCGAGCATGGAATGCAACCAATCTTAAGAAATTCTATTTCTAATTTTTTTCTTTCATCTTTTATCAGATTTATGAAACTGGTAGCTCATTTTTTTTATCTTACTTGTGATTAATAAAAGTTGTTTGGCAGTTGCATTCTATGAAGTGTCAATTACCTAGTATATGAACTTTATAACTTGCACACCCTTTCCAAGCGACAGGCACACTACTCAGTACACGATAGCAGGGAAATCACCCTCCTCAGATTTTCGTTATAAAACACGAACAACCTCTTCGCATTGCCCCTGGCAATATATGAAGCCATACAGGAGATCTTTAGGCAGTCTGGCCAAGTCAAATTGGTCGCCAAACAATGTTTGATTAACAAAATCTGATCGGATAGAACATCCAACACCAGGTGTGTCCTCATCATTTGCCACACTTAGGCCTAAAAGAGTGTGACGACATGACCTAAAAGGTAAAGTGAGGCAGAATGGTATCTCATAAGCATACTGGACTGGGGGGACACTTACTCAACAATGCAAACTTACCAATCTAGTCGGCCACGAGGGGCCCAAGCTTATTAAGCAAAGAATAAATGACGTAAAAAATATAGAACACATGTTTAGTCGGCGAGATCGTCCACAACATAGATACTATATTACTTCATCATATTTACAATGAGAATGTACAACCCATGTTTAGTCGGCGAGATCGCCCAAAGCATCAATATTACATTACTTCATTACATATATGCAAAGAGTTACATCTACGAAGATTTTAATGAGGCCGAGGCCTATGAACGAGATAGTCAGCCACTTGTGCTCTCCGACCGTCGTCCGAGCGAGGAGCCAATTCCTCCTCCACCATATTCGCATCTGACTCCAACAGCTACCGGGGGATGGCATCGATAGGGATCCACTGGTCGTCCCTCCTGAAGGGATTAAGCCTCAAAGTTGAAGGAGAGATCTCATAATGGTACCAGAGTATAGAGTTCCTTAAGACTTACAGCTCCCTGAGGTCACTCATCCATCCCCTGATGAAAGATAGCTCTTCAAACTCTGTCAACCTCGTTGGAGCATCTATCCAGCCTTGGTCATAGCCATCAGCCCATACTCACCGAGGACCCTTCTTAAAGAAATGCCTTAGCCGAGTGACATCTCTCTGTAATCCAGCTGCTATCACATATGCTCGCTGAACATCAGCATGAAGCTCATCAGCCTCACTGGTCATGCCTCCATCGCATGCACTAGCTCGTGGACCAGCCGATGACAAAGAGCCCCTTAAAACCTGGGGTGCAACGCTTGGTGCATGCTCCCTGAGTTTCATAACCTCTCTCCTCAGGGATTCATTTTCCTGCTGAAGGACTTCTCCAACTTGATTAACTTCAGAGGCATCTAGAAGCTTGTCTCTTAAAGTGTTCACTTCCTCTTGAATAGAGGCACTAACTTCTTCCATCTCCTGGAGTCTATCCTTCAATTTGGTTACAAGCTCTGACTGGTCCTTAAACTTCTGATTCCTCACCCTGAGGGACTTGCAGATCCTAACAAAGGCTTGGTGAACTTGAGTGCTTGCTTTAGGACCAAGGGTCCTTCCTAGTTGAGAGGTGGAAGGTATATACTCATCTACATCAATCAACTACAGACCATAAAAATCAGAGAGAAAAACATTCTGTATGCTGAAGGGAAAGCACTTTCATTTCATTAATGGAAGTCCAAATTACATTGATGAACGTAGAAAATCAGTACAAACAAAGCAAAAAATACAGGGGAAATCCTAGGGGCAGACTAGCTAACAACCTCAGTTTGTTCTGAGGTTATTAGTTGCTTTCCCTTATCAGCCGCAACAGAGTCAAATCCCTCGGGCGGAATGACAACTGTTCCCTGAGTTAGAGGACCACTAACCGGAACATTCTGGGAGGCAGGGACAACACCTTTAGTGGCTGGGGCAGGAGCTTCATCCATAAAAGGCTTTTGGGCTTGGGTCATTCTCATTAAATAGGGGTGAATTAATATCCACCCCAGCATCCAAAAGAGCCTTATTCCGGTCCTTCTTGAAGTTCAGTCGGCTGATGTAGACGATTTAAAGATCGGCATCTTCGTATGCCGCAGCCCAACCAGCATTATATGAGCTCTCCTCCATTGTCTTCACCTTCTCAGCTAACACCTTGTTCTCTTCCACCACAGTAATCTTGCTCGAACAGACTAAGTCATAGGCCTGCTGCAGCTTGTTCAGACCTTTAACCTCTTCTTCCCTCGCTCGATTGGATTTGATAAGGGCGAGATCAGAGGACTTTCAAGAACTATCAGTGGTCTTCAAGTTAGCCTCGATCTCGGTACTCTTTCCCTTCAGATCAATGTTCTGTTTCTCCAACTCAGCATTCTTATTTACCAGCTCGTTGTGAGAATGGTAGATAACAGCAAATTCAGTCACAAACTGCAAGTAAAGGGAGAGTATTAGAAGGAAGCAGTAAACAGAGTATTATAAGTATTAAAGAGCAGAAACAGACTTACCAAGGCTAGCCTCTAACTCTCTTGTAGGGCTAACTGGTCAGTCCCCATCGCCTTTTATCGATCAGCGGACAAAACTGTTCTCTCGAGAAGCGCATGAGATAATTGGGGAGAACTGGTGATCGATGCCCCCTATGGCAATGCAAATACGAGAACTAAAGCTTGCCTGGCCTTCGTCCTCGCTTTTATTCTCCTCTTTTCCTCCTCTCTCTCCTTCTCCCTCTCAGCTCTCTTCTTCTCCTCCACCATCTTTCTCTCTTCATCCCTCTTCCTCTCCTTTTCTTTCTTTCTCTCTCTCTCTTAACTGTTCTTCCTCTCTTCTCTTTTTCTCCTGCTCATGAGCAGCATACTGAGAACCAGTAGAAACGGTCCCATGGACGAACTTCTACTTCTTCGACCATTGAGCGAGGAGCACATCATCTTCATCATCATCATCATCACGGATCAGATTCCTCCTAGGGGGAGCCATTTCCTCACCAGAACTACTGGATGTACTCGAAGACTCTTGAGCCTCAAAATCCCCTTTCGAACTGGAAGACCCTTCACCATTGGAGCTTGCCTCACTGGTGTCACCTTCAATAGCACCCCTATTGTCACCCTCGCTACCCTCACCAGAACTGCTCTCTTCCTTGTCCAAATAAATCGAATCTGCAGCAGCTTCTTCAGTAATATCAAGATCGGGGATACTGTCCACAGGTTGAGCGATGAAACTAGAACCAATATTCTTGTACTCCAGAAGGAAAGAGGCTGACCGAGGGTGTTCACCATCAGCCAAAGGTTCTCTGATGTTCCAATCTTTGATCATCTCGGCTCCACAAACCTCACTAAGAGCAGGTTCCAAATTCTTTGCCTTCGTTGAAAAGAAGAGAAAAGAATATCAGAGAAATAATACATTAACAAGAAGATAAAAAGAGCAGAACAGAAATTGATTCTACCTATAAAATCCTCCCCATAAAAGAGGACCATGAACCTGTCAATCCTCGATCCCTCAGGATGGGGAGAAAATTGCCAATTTCTAGCGAGAAAACTCTCTTGCCAGTAGTCCTTGTGGGAATCAGGTAAGTTCACTACCAATACCCTGTCAGGACTCCTGGCCTCGAGGTAAAGAAGACCAGAGCTTGTTCGCGAGAATGAGTGACAGAAGTATATTTCAGCAAGCCCTAGGTTGGTAACATAGAGCTGGTTTATTCTATGAACACCATTAACTATCTTTCAGACATTGGGCGAGCACTGTGCAGGAACGATATTGAAATAACCAAAGAAATGTAAAAATAAATTGCTGGGAGGAAAAGTAAGACCCCCTTGGGACAGCAACAGGACGTGAATCCAATGAGCGTACTTTATCTCTCTAACATTTTTAGGGAGAGAGGCGCACTCAATAGCTACCCAGTCTGGGATATTATAGAATTTCCTAAACTCAGACACAGATCTATTTCCTATCTTCGCCATTTGTAAGCCTTAATTACAAATTCGAAGAAAACTCAATAGAAAAAACATAGAGAGAGAACAGAGGCGACTTACGAGATGAAAGTTTATCTTGGACATTGTAAGATCACAAGCCCAAATGATGAAGAAGATTGAAAGCAAAGTGAACGAAGACCTAAAGAGGAGGGCACAATAGCGAAATCTTTAAGAATATGAGAAAATATAAAGAAGTTTGAAATGAGAG
This sequence comes from Sambucus nigra, assembly GCA_949130495.1. Classification (NCBI taxonomy): domain Eukaryota; kingdom Viridiplantae; phylum Streptophyta; class Magnoliopsida; order Dipsacales; family Adoxaceae; genus Sambucus; species Sambucus nigra. Next base: position 840,522,432 of record OX422207.1, on the reverse strand, counting down.
TATGGAAATTCTTCTCCAAATGTCTTTTAAAACATCTCCAATCATATCGCACAAGACCCAAAGCAGGCTGCCGCCAAAATCAAGTTAACTTCAATCTTGGGAAGAGATACACAATTTATAAGAAAACCATTATGAAAAATCATTTAAATTTATTGAGCCCAAAATATGGCCCAACAACTTTAGGGGCAATTGTGGGTACATCATTTTATCATCACGGGCCCAGGCGAGTAGCCCAGCAGAAGCGACTCAAAGCTCGGGCTCTTTCCACTTCAACTGAATTCGGTTGAGACTTAGTATACTCCAAAAATAACGTAAGGAGATATTCTAGGAGCAGAAGATGGACATGGGCGAGTCCAACACCCCCACTCCCCAAGAATGGATATGTATATAATAAACCCTAAGCCCGGGGCAAAAAGGCATGTATTGTATTCTAAAAAAGACACTCCCTGGAGTATATAGAAATAATACTGACTGCACCACCGTGGATGTAGGCATTCTTGCTGAACCACGCACATATTGTGTTGTGTGATTGGCATTCATCATCTTCTTTATTTGCTTGAGTGATTGCGTTTTTCTTATTTATTTGTGTTGAACATAATTGTCACCACACTGCTTATGATGAATAAGTCATAAGAGAATCTTCTCAGCTACGCTAAAAGATATTGGGAAATTTTCAATGAGGTGGAGGAATGCTCAGATCAAGTTGCAATTGCCTCATTCAAGATTGGTTTTCCGATCACATCACTGTTGCAATAATTATTAACTAAGAAGGAGGCTAGTACCATCGACGATCTTATGGTACATATTGAAAAATATGCTAAAGTCGAAGATGTAGTCCATTTTAATGTAGGGGAGAATGGTCGCACAAAGGTGAACATAGGAACTGAGAAAAGCGATATTCCAAAAAAAGGTAAACAAGAATTGGGGCAAGAATGGTTCCAAAAATGGGAAGAAGGTTGATCCCTCTAAATCATTCTAGGATGTTAACACAGTCTTCAAGGAACATATTTGCCAAGTGGCCAAGAAATATGGGTGGAGACACAACAAAGAGAAACAATGCACTACGATGCTCATTCCACAAGGAAGGGGGACATAAGACTGAGCATTGCAAGGCTCTAAAATCACACCTAAAATAAATGTCCCAAACCGAGCACCTCATCAATACATCAAGAGGAAGATAGATAAGGTCGCAACAAACGATGACCAGAAGCCAGATAATGTGTGACACCCCGACTAATTAAATACCGGGTAGCTACTCCTTTATTAAATTAATTCAAAATGCCAAGTTAATTCAGTTAATAGCATCACTGTCGAAAACATTTTAATAATTACTAACCACCTAGTATTTAAAAAATAAGTGCCAAATTTTAAGTTAAGTCTGATTAACATGCAATAAAAGAATAATGGAAGAGTCAACATAATCCATTCACCATACGAAGTAATGAAATAACCAACAATAATAATAAGAAATTCGGAGGAAAACTCCTCACAACAATCCCAACAAAAGGAAATAATACTACAAGTCTGAATCCTGAATAATTACATGCCAAAAGTCTGAATAACTGAAATAAATGCAAAGTCTCTAAAAGAAATGGGCGACATGCCCTACAACTGATAACTGATAAATATCGAGTCAAGATCGAAGAAGCGTCTACAAGCAAGGTCCTGTAACTTCCACAAACAGCTACAGCTCGTCACCTGAATGAGAATCCTATGCATGGTGTCCTTGTGGCTGGGCACCTAAAAGGTTTTTACAAAAATAGATTTGAAAGCAAATGGGTCAGAGCCCGAAAGTGGAAAACATTTTGAAAACAACAAGTGTTTTAATATCATTAAAACATTAAATGTAAAGTACATGTTAGGACGTGCACTCACATGAAATTATCACCTCTTGACTACATGTGCACTCCTAACGTACATTACCCATCTAACTGACACATATATGTAACCAAAACGTAATAAGTTCTACCTCTTACTACTCGATTCCCATATTACATTCTAACGTTACCAAAATAATTAAAGGGCTTTGATTAAACTCAGATTCTCAATAGGTAATACGTTTCACTATCAGTTAACCCGTTATGTTTTCTCAAAACAATACCATAATTTTATTCACAATAATAACATGAAAGTTCCCATAATTATGTGTATATTATTCGCATCATAAATATACAATACAAGCACCCCGAGAACTAAGTTGCGGTGCACACATACTCTGCTATCCATCCCGGTACATCACGTACATAAGGATCACATATTCCGAATCTCTCAGGAATAGTTCACAGATAACAACATCACAAATAATGGAAGCGAACACAGTCACATCACATGGGTCACGCACACACCTGCGCTCCCACGATCAGCAGACTTATTAACATCCCAATAAGTCATTCTCTGACCTATGTTCATCGAGGTAACCAGTCTAAATCCGGGCAACACAAGGATTAGAGGGCCCTAAGAGAACGCAAACCTCCCGTGATAGCAAGTATGGTAGGTATGTCATACACATAAAATCAATACATATACTAAGTAAGCACACGTCTTAGTAATCACCATAATATATTGGTACATATATCTTCTCGTACTGACATATAATACTACACCATTTATATGTTCCCGGTTAATATAATTAATTAGGACGTCAATAGCTCACATCGTAATAGACTCTCACGTCCTACTTCACATTTTCCCTTAGGTTCAAACTACACTTCTAGGTTTGACTCCTCATAATATCCCAAACATCCCAAATATAAAAATTACTCATAAAGGAAAGGCTATCTCTACCTATACACAAGGTTACGGGGCACTCGGGATCAAAAAAGGCTAAAAAGCCTAAACTTCCAACTCGTTCGAAGTCTCGTTCGAACGAGGCTGTTCGAACGAGAGTTCGTTCGAACGAACTGGGTCTTCTAACGAGATCTCGTTCGAACGAAAATCTTCGAATGAACATCCCTCTCGTTAGAACCCAGGTTGTCAACTCCTTAGAAGCTCGTTCGAACGAGCTCGTTCGAACGACCTGGGTAGGTCTTCTAACGAGGGGCCAGATTCAAGCCCAGAAATTTTCTACTCGTTTTTCACCAATTTCTACTCCTCAATTCCTCTCTAAAATTCGTCCCAACAATGTTTTAAGGTCTCTAATCAATCCTAAACATATTATAATCACATACCAACGTGTTTTAAAGGATTAATTCGTCCTAATCATCATTAAATCACAAGTCTCTACACTTTTCCCCAATTTTCTTCAAGAACATAAACCCTAAAATTGAAAGTCTTTAATTTATCCAATTAAATCCGTTTTTGTTTCTTGCAAGATATATCAACATCATATTAGTCCTCTAAATACGATTCTACATGCAATCCTTTCCTCAAAATATAGTATTCTAATTCCAAACTCATGGGTTTTTCATTAACTTTCAAGAACAAATGTAAATCTTAGAATTATCTAACATGAAAGAAACATTCTCTGAATTAAACGAAATTAAATCACTTGCCTTGATTTAATCTCTGATTTTGATGACGATTTGATGAGGTTCTCTCTCTCTCTCTCTGCAAAATTATCCTCTTTCTCTCCCTCTCTAAGCTTTCTTCTCCAATGGCTATGGTGGCTAGGGTTTGTTTTGGGAAAAATTAGAAACCTAATTCTAATACCCTACGTAGCCTATTAGGTTAAAATGAGTTGGTTAGTGGTTTAGTGGGTCAAATCCACATCAGATATAATTTACTAATTTTTGTCACTTTTAATTCTCAAAAAATGCAAAATTACCAAACTACCCCTATATGTTGCCGGTATGGCCTAAAAATACCCCGGGACCCAAACTAAACCCCGGCTAGTGTTTTCTGACTATCTCGACCCTTACGGATGCGTTGGCGCACTCAAAACGACTATACGGTTAATATAATTTAATTTCACTTTTATAATTAAAATAATTATATCCTGACGCGACTGTCTCACGCGTCCCAATAAAATGTCCAAATTGCCGTATATCAATCTCACGACAATTTCATAATTCAATATTCACATATCATCATATATACTCAATATAGTCAAATACCAATTCACATCTCTCTAGTATTTTATCCGGATTAATTCCCAATTAATTCTCATTTAATTAATTAATCCCAAAAATACGGGGTATTACATACTCCCCCCCTAATAACAGAATTTCGTCCCGAAATTCGGAACTAGAAAGTACCTGATAAAAACAACTCTGGATAACGTTCGTGCATCTCATCCTCGCGTTCCCATGTGGACTCCTCGACATTGTGATGTCGCCACTGAACACGCACTAACGGAACTATCTTTGACCGCAGCTTCCTCTCACTTCGGTCCAAAATAGCAATCGGCCCCTCCTCGTAGGAGCTATCAGGCTGTAGATCAATCTCCTCCAAATCGATGTGAGAATGAGCCAAATCGTCTTTGAGATATTTCCTTAGCGAGGAAATATGAAACACATCGTGAATCCGGTATAAATGCTCCGGTAACCCGAGTTTATACGCAACTGGTCCAATCTGCTCAATAATAGGAAACGGCCCCACATACCTCGGTGCCAACTTCCACTTTTTCCCGAAACGCATAATCCCCTTCATAGGAGATACTCTGAGCAAAACCTGGTCCCCCACTTGGAACTCCCTGAAAGATCTCTTCGCATCAGTATAACTTTTCTGTCGGTCTTGAGCTACCCGAATGCGACTCCGAATCGACTCAATCCTTGCCGAAGTATCCTGAATCACTTCCGGGCCAAGTAGTTTGTTGTCCCCCACCTCCAACCAACATGCTGGGGAACGATAAGGCCTATCGTACAAAGCCTCAAACGGAGCCATGCCAATAGTGAACTGGTAGGAGTTATTATAAGCAAACTCTACCAGTGGACGGTATTGCTCCCATCCACCTCCAAAGTCAATAATGCACATGCGTAGCATGTCCTCCAACATCTGATTTGTGCGCTCTATCTGCCCATCGGTCTGCGGATGATAAGCCGTACTCAACCGCAATTCCGTGCCCATGGCCTCCTGGAAACTCTCCCAAAACCGCGAAACAAATATCTTGTCTCTGTCAGACACGATATTTAGGGGCACACCGTGAAGTCTCACAATCTCTGAAATGAAGAGCTGGGCATACTGTCCCGTAGTGTAGTCAGTCCTTACGGGTAAAAAGTGAGCGACTTTGGACAACCTGTCCACAATTACCCAAACGGAGTCGTGACCCCTCTGCGACGTAGGCAACCCCGTGATAAAGTCCATGGATATGCTCTCCCACATCCACCTCGGAACCTCCAACGGCTGTAGAAGTCCTGTCGGTCTCTGATGATCCACTTTTACTAGCTGACAAGTGGCGCATTTCGAAACAAACACAGCGATATCTCTCTTCATACCGCTCCACCAATACTGGCGTCTCATGTCTTGGTACATTTTGTCCCCCCCGGGATGTACCACGAACTGTGAGCCGTGCGACTCTGCCATCACCTCGTGTCGTAATTCCTCCCCTTTCAGAACCACCAATCTCCCATTGAAGCGTAATCCCCCGTCTGAGCTAACGGTATAGGACTCGGCTCCCTCTGCTAGTAATCGAACTATCTGCTCCTGACAGGACGAGTCATTAGCCTGTGCCCGTACTACCTTCGTGACAATCTGTGGTGTAATGGTCATCACAGACATGAAAGATCAGGCCACTGCATCCTGGTGTCCCAACTCCTTCCACTTTGCCTTCCACACCCCTGCCACCTCATCTGCTGGCCTACGGCTCAACGCTTCTGCTACCACGTTAGCCTTACCCGGGTGATACTGGATATCGAACTGGTAGTCCTTCACAAACTCAAGCCACCTCCTTTGCCGCATGTTCAACTACTTCTGCGTGAACAGGTACTATAGGGACTTGTGGTCTGTGAACAATTGGAACTTCTCCCCCAAAAGATAGTGCCTCCAAATCCGTAGGGCAAATACCACTGCCGCCAACTCCAAATCATGCGTGGGGTAATTCTTCTCATGAGGCTTAAGCTTACGGGAAGCATAAGCTATGGCCTGTCTCTCCTGCTGCAATACACCTCCAAGTCCTTGCAAAGACGCATCGGTGTAAACCAAATACTCAACTCCCGGTCTCGGCAATGCTAACACAGGTGCTGAGGTCAATTTGTCCTTTAACTCATCAAATGCCAACTGACAGGAATCACTCCAAATGAACGGCACACCTTTACGAGTCAGATGTGTCAAAGGACCTGCTATCTTTGAAAATCCCCGAATGAACCTCCTGTAGTATCCTGCTAAGCCCAAGAAACTACAAATCTCAGTCGGTGTCGTGGGCTGTCCCCACTCCCTCACCGCGGATACTTTCCACGGATCAACAGATATTCCCCGGTCGAAAATAATGTGTCCCAAAAACTGGACCTCCTTCAGCCAAAACCCGCACTTCTCATACTTTGCATACAGCTCGTTATGACGTAGCGTCTGTAAAACTTGCCTCAAATGCTCGGCGTGCTCCTCCTCTGTCTGGGAGTAAACCTGAATATCATCAATGAAGACAATGACAAACTGATCTAGGAAATCCTTGAACACTCTATTTATTAAGTCCATAAACACTGCTGGAGCGTTGGTCAAACCAAAAGGCATAACCCGAAACTCGTAAGAACCATATCTCGATAAGAACGCAGTCTTCGAGACATCCTCCTCCCTGATACGCAACTGATGGTATCCCGATCTCAAATCAATCTTTGAGAAGAAAGAAGCTCCTCTCAACTGGTCGAATAAGTCATCGATTCGAGGCAACGGATACTTTTTCCGTATCGTGACCTTATTCAACTCCCGGTAGTCCACACACAATCTCAGTGAACCATCTCTCTTCTTCACGAACAACACAGGGGCACCCCACGGTGAAGTACTCCTCCGAATAAACCCCTGACCCAACAACTGTTCAATCTGATCCCGTAACTCCCTCATCTCAGCTGGAGCCATACGGTACGGTGTGCGTGCTATAGGTTTCGTATCTGGCAATAAATCTATAACAAAGTCTATCTCTCGACTGGGGGGTAGGCCTGGTATCTCCTGAAATACATCAGAATACTCCCTGACAACTGGGATCTAATCTAAAGGAATCACAACCTCCTTAGAGGTATCCTCCTCTAAGTAATAAAAATGAGCGGTCGAGCCTCCCTCTGGGCGAGGCATCGCCACTACAAACATCTCTTGCCCCGGAATGGGAAAAACAATGCTCCCACCGAAGCAATCAATCATGGCTCTATAATCAGCGAGCCAATCCATACCGATAATCACATCGTGAACATGCATATCTAATACCAACATATCTGCAGGTAATACCAGACTACCAATCTCTACCCCCACTCCCCGGCATATAAAGAAAATAAGTGACCCACTCCCCAATGGTGAGTCTACACACGTCACTGTGCTCTCTGCCGTAGCTAACAACCCTAAGGCTTTTGCAAAATGTGTAGCAATAAAGCAATGTGTAGCCCCTGTATCAAACAAAACCCGACCCATAGTACCATGGATAGGAAACGTACCCTCAATAGAGGGTGGTGCCTGCGGAGCTGCTGCCTGGTGGACGTTATAGACACATCCATACTGTAACTGTCCCTGCTGCACAGGAACTGCTGGAATGGCTGGAAGAGCTGGCACCTGGGATGGAGCTGGGAGGGCTGGTGGGAAAAGTGGCCTCTGTGGCTCATGTCGAGCACCCTGCTGCTGCTGCGGGGCCCTGCCCCTATCAGGACAGTCCTGGCGTTTATGGCCAGTCTTGTCACAAATAAAACACTTCCCCGGAAAGTTCCCCCCTCTCGGTCCCTGCTGCCCATGGCCCTGGTGGCCGTTACCATTCCTCCACTGGCCCTGCTAAAACTGCTGCTAACCATTCTGACCCTGCTGGTTCTGATGGCCGTTCGGACCCTGATGGCCCTGCCGGAAACCTCCCTGTCCGTGCCTGAAATTTCCTGACCTGAACCTCTTGTGATCCCCCTGCTGGGTACCCTGATCACCCTGTCTCTGCCCCTGAATAGATTGTGCCCCACTGGAACCATTTCCTCCAGTCCTGCCTTGATGGCTAGACTCTCCCGATCGTTTGCCCTCAGCCATGTGAAAGCGATGATCCTGGCAATGAAGCAATGCAGCGTTAACCACATCAGAATAAGTGGCTAACGAGAGGTTCCCTAACAAGTGCTGACGAATCCTCCATGTCAACCCGTCCGTGAATTTCTGTATCTTCTTTTCCTCCGTCGGTATCTCATCCGGAACAATATTCAGAAGATCAGTAAATTCGGCCTCATACTCGGCCACAGTCTTACCCTCCTGTCGAAGGCTCATCAACTTTCTCCTCATTTCCGTATGAACAGCTGACGGAAAGTACTTGCGGTCGAACCGCACCCAGAACTCCTGAATAGTGAGAGTATCTCTCTCCTCCACGGTGGTAATAGACTCCCACCACTGCAGTGCTGACCCCACTAGCTTAAAGGTAGATAGTATCTGCTTCTGGACATCTGTACATTCATACATCCTCAGGTGTCGCTGGATGTCCTTCCTCCACTGACTAGAAATCACTACACCGGAGCTACCTGCGAACTCCGGAGGTTGTGCTTTCTGAAAAGCATCTCGTACTCGTTCCCAAGCAGACGGGAATGCATGTGCCTGAACCGGCGCGGCTACTGGCGCCTGAGGTGGTGCCTGCTGAACTACGGCAAGTGCGGCATTTACCGCCTGAGCCACAATGGCTGCAACCTCGGCGGCATTCATCGTGCCCTGAGCTGGTGCAGGCTGTGGTTCTGGCGTCGCATCCCTGGGAACCCTTTGTGCACGTCGTGGAGGCATCTGAAATAAGAATGAAGTTTATAAGTTCGCAGTTATAAACTTAAAATAGCTGAAGAACGTAGCATACACAAAAGAATACAACAATCCTAAAATATAGGGCTCTATATCAAAGAAAGCTCAGCGGAAAACATAATAAGCCGTTCAGATCCTAAAGGACACTAGAACCTGATGCTCTGATACCACCTGTGACACCCCGACTAATTAAATACCGGGTAGCTACTCCTTTATTAAATTAATTCAAAATGCCAAGTTGGTTCAGTTAATAGCATCACTGTCGAAAACATTTTAATAATTACTAACCACCTAGTATTTAAAAAGTAAGTGCCAAATTTTAAGTTAAGTCTGATTAACATGCAATAAAAGAATAATGGAAGAGTCAACATAATCCATTCACCATACGAAGTAATGAAATAACCAACAATAATAATAAGAAATCCGGAGGAAAACTCCTCGCAACAATCCCAACAAAAGGAAATAATACTACAAGTCTGAATCCTGAATAATTACATGCCAAAAGTCTGAATAACTGAAATAAATGCAAAGTCTCTAAAAGAAATGGGCGACATGCCCTACAACTGATAACTGATAAATATCAAGTCAAGATTTAAGAAGCGTCTACAAGCAAGGTCCTGTAACTTCCACAAACAGCTACAGCTCGTCACCTGAATGAGAATCCTATGCATGGTGTCCTTGTGGCTGGGCACCTAAAAGGTTTTTACAAAAATAGATTTGAAAGCAAATGGGTCAGAGCCCGAAAGTGGAAAACATTTTGAAAACAGCAAGTGTTTTAATATCATTAAAACATTAAATGTAAAGTACATGTTAGGACGTGCACTCACATGAAATTCTCACATCTCGACTACATGTGCACTCCTAACGTACATTACCCATCTAACTGACACATATATGTAACCAAAACGTAATAAGTTCTACCTCTTACTACTCGATTCCCATATTACATTCTAACGTTACCAAAATAATTAAAGGGATTTGATTAAACTCACATTCTCAATAGGTAATACGTTTCACTATCAGTTAACCCGTTATGTTTTCTCAAAACAATACCATAATTTTATTCACAATAATAACATGAAAGTTCCCATAATTATGTGTATATTATTCGCATCATAAATATACAATACAAGCACCCCGAGAACTAAGTTGCGGTGCACACATACTCTGTTATCCATCCCGGTACATCACGTACATAAGGATCACATATTCCAAATCTCTCAGGAATAGGTCACAGATAACAACATCACAAATAATGGAGGCGAACACAGTCACATCACATGGGTCACGCACATACCTGCGCTCCCACGATCAGCAGACTTATTAACATCCCAATAAGTCCTTCTCTGACCTATGTTCATCGAGGTAACCAGTCTAAATCTGGGCAACACAAGGATTAGAGGGCCCTAAGCGAACGCAAACCTCCCGTGATAGCAAGTATGGTAGGTATGTCATACACATAAAATCAATACATATACTAAGTATGCACAGGTCTTAGTAATCACCATAATATATTGGTACATATCTCTTCTCGTACTGACATATAATACTACACCATTTATATGTTCCCGGTTAATATAATTAATTAGGCCGTCAATAGCTCACATCGTAATAGACTCTCACGTCCTACTTCACATTTTCCCTTAGGTTCAAACTACACTTCTAGGTTTGACTCCTCATAATATCGCAAACATCCCAAATATAACAATTAATCATAAAGGAAATGCTATCTCTACCTATACACAAGGTTACGGGGCACTCGGGATCAAAACAGGCTAAAAAGCCTAAACTGCCAACTCGTTCCAAGTCTCGTTCGAACGAGGTTGTTCGAACGAGAGTTCGTTCGAACGAACTGGGTCTTCTAACGAGATCTCGTTCGAACGAAAATCTTCGAACGAATATCCCTCTCGTTAGAACCCAGGCTGTCAACTTGTTAGAAGCTCGTTTGAACGAGCTCGTTCGAACGACCTGGGTAGGTCTTCTAACGAGGGGCCAGATTCAAGCCCAGAAATTTTCTACTCGTTTTTCACCAATTTCTACTCCTCAATTCCTCTCTAAAATTCGTCCCAACAATGTTTTAAGGTCTCTAATCAATACTAAACATATTATAATCACATACCAACGTGTTTTAAAGGATTAATTCGTCCTAATCATCATTAAATCACAAGTCTCTACACTTTTCCCCAATTTTCTTCAAGAACATAAACCCTAAAATTGAAAGTCTTTAATTTATCCAATTAAATCCGTTTTTGTTTCTTGCAAGATATATCAACATCAGATTAGTCCTCTAAATACGATTCTATATGCAATCCTTTCCTCAAAATATAGTATTCTAATTCCAAACTCATGGGTTTTTCATTAGCTTTCAAGAACAAATGTAAATCTTAGAATTATCTAACATGGAAGAAACATTCTCTGAATTAAACGGAATTAAATCACTTGCCTTGATTTAATCTCTGATTTTGATGACGATTTGATGAGGTTCTCTCTCTCTCTGCAAAATTCTCCTCTTTCTCTCCCTCTCTAAGCTTTCTTCTCCAATGGCTATGGTGGCTAGGGTTTGTTTTTGGGAAAAATTAGAAACCTAATTCTAATACCCTACGTAGCCTATTAGGTTAAAATGAGTTGGTTAGTGGTTTAGTGGGTCAAATCCACATCAGATATAATTTACTAATTTTCGTCACTTTTAATTCTCAAAAAATGCAAAATTACCAAACTACCCCTATATGTTGCCGGTATGGCCTAAAAATACCCCGGGACCCAAACTAAACCCCCGGCTAGTGTTTTCTGACTATCTCGACCCTTCCGGACGCGTTGGCACACTCAAAATGATTATACGGTTAATATAATTTAATTTCACTTTTATAATTAAAATAATTATATCCTGACGCGACTGTCTCACGCGTCCCAATAAAATGTCCAAATTGCCGTATATCAATCTCATGATAGTTTCATAATTCAATATTCATATATCATCATATATACTCAATATAGTCAAATACCAATTCACATCTTGCTAGTATTTTATTCGGATTAATTCCCAATTAATTCTCATTTAATTAATTAATCCCAAAAATAAATATCGCCAAAAATACGGGGTATTACATAATGTACTTGAAGATGAGACAAGACATGAGTTCGCAATAATTCATAGGGCATCAGACCTTAAGCGGATCCAGGGAATACTGTTCAGATGGAAATCAAGATGTTGACTACCGTGTAAGGACATTTTTGTCCATTAGCAATTTATTATGTCGCACGCCGTTACACCGTTGAAGAAATTTAAGATTCATACATTCATCAACGGATCCGAGTATCAAAAGAAGAAGAGGAATCAAAGTCTGACAGCCGGATCGGTTCGCCTCCCTACCGAACCGATCCGCCAATGGACCGGTCCGCCCCTCAACCGGACCGATCCGCTAGCTGCAGATCCAGTATACCCCGAACCGCAAGCGAACCGATGAAGCCTGGAATAACAGAACCGATCCGGTCACAACTGGACCGATCCGCCTCAGAATAAAAGAACCGATCCGATCAATCGGACCGATCCGCCCCCAATCCGGACCGGTCCGCCTGGGATAAACTTCGCCAGATCTGCTCGATATTTTTTAGGCTCAAAGTTTTCTTATTTAAAGCCAACTTCGGGGAGTTGTTTTTTAAAGACTTTTCAAGACGATTTTCAGAGTCAAAATACTCTAAGTCTTCACCTATTGAACCCAAGGCTCTAGGTTTTTTGATTCACACAATTGCCAATCCTTTGTGAATCTTTTTCGTAACTCAAGAACACAACTTTTTAGTTTGTTCAAACCTTTGTGGAGAGATCTTTGCAACCGAGGGCTGCGTGTCATTGCTGAGGGAGTCTCTACAAAGTTTTATGACTGCGTGTCATTGAGGAGTGCCGCGGTTCTTCCTTTGTTGATTGGACTGAGGTTCATGTGGGTTCACTGCGTGTGGATTCATTGCTGCCCTCCTGGAAAGGGATATTTCCAGCCGCCGACTACAGAATCCGATACCTGAGGGTAATTCTTAGTCACTGTATTTTCATTGTAATCCGAAATTGTATGTTACAATATTATAATGAAAATAAAAGGTTTTGCCCCTTTGGGGGATTTTTCCTGAAATTATTTGTTTTTATCCTGCATGCTATATTTTATTTGATAAATCATCTAGACGCATGTCTTAGGGTTTAACTAAAATTTGGGTTTAATTAAAATTGGATTTTATTTGAGAATTCGCAATTTTTCCGCTGTAGCTACTCTCTCAAATTGGTATCAGAGCGGGTTACGCTAATTTATCGCGTGATCCTGATTTTTTGAGGATTTACTTTCTGATACAATTTGTCTACTCACGTCTACAAATTGGTATCAGAGCCTGTTGCACTAAGTTATTGTGTTTTGATCCTGATTTTGCACAAAAATGGCTTTCGATGGTTTTGATGATCTTCGATGTCAAATTTTTGAAAAAATTAATTGGAAAATTCACACGAACTCTTGTTTTAAATCTTCTGTTGAAAACGAATCTGAGAGGTGTCCTTGTTGTGAGGGTGTTGGTCACACGTTACATGAGTGTACCACAAATTTGAAGAAGAAATTGAATAAACCGATTTCTCATGTTTCTACCCTTAGTGATTGTGATTCGGAAGAAGAAGTTTTTTATGCTTTTAGGCGAGAGTTTCCCATCCATGTGATTAGTGATGATAGTGAAGGTGATGGGAGTGTGGATGAAAGTGAGGAGGATAGTGTAGATGAGCATGACTTGCAAACTGCTTTCAATGAACTTTATGATGAAACTTTGAAAACAAAGAAAGAAAATTTGAAATTGAAAGCTCAGTTGAAAGAGTGTGCCATAAAAAATAATGATTTTTTAGTTGAAGAACTTAGGGCTCATGTGAAAATTTTGAAAGAGAAGCTTGAGTACGTCGAGGGTGAGAGAGATAGTCTTAGAGGGTTGATGGAGACTATGAAAAAGGAGCTTTTAGAGTTTGAGGATTCTAAACGAGTTCTTGAATCTAGGATAGGTGAACTTGAAGTGAAATTGAAAGATTCAAGTAAAGTGAAATTTGATTTGGAGTCTAGGTCTGAAAAACTTGATAAGATTTTAGGCACAGTCGAGATCAAAACTGATAGGGGTGGGATTGGTCTTGAAAAATATGTTGCACCCATTCCCACATGTGTGAGAGAGCCCCCTAGGATTGTTAAGAAAGAGGCACCTAAGGGTGCTAGGAAAGAGCCCCCTAGGAACATCGTGAGAGTGCCTCCTAGGATCATTAGGAGAGATCCACCTAAGCAAATTTAGAAAGCGCCACCTAGGAAATTGATGAGGGAACCACCTAGGAATTTGAGGAGAGGGCCACCTTTAGGTAACACACACCGCCCGATTTACTCTTGCACACATTGCGGTAGGCAAGGTCATCTTAGGCGATTTTGTTACAAGCTTTTAAATGAACCTAGGACGGTTAATAGAAGAATAAATTCAATTCCCCACATCCCCTCACCTCGTTACATATCAATTTGGGTCAGGAAATCGGATTTAGAGGCCTATGGTTTATTTGTCCACGATTCTCGTTTTCTTGCACGTAATTCACCCCATGTGAAATCTTTTGGTTGATTGTGTTTGCATGTTTGTCATACACTAGTTGTGGTTTCATGATTTATACCTTTTTGCTAGTGTTATGACATGTGTACTTTTTGTATATATTTTTGTTTTGAATTTTTTTGAAAAATCCAAAAAGATTTGTGTTTTTTGTTTGCACCGTCTATGGATGAACACTTTGGATGACCAAGTCACAACATCATTCCATTATTTTCATGTGACTATTTGATAGTATTTTAAGACAATAGGTCAATTCATCCATGTGCTTTATAATGTTTGGAGTCATTAAGATGTGATTAAGTGTTTCTTCCTACATGTTTGACTCATGTTTCCTTTATTGCACACATGCACGGATTTGATTGATTATTGTGCTTGTCTTATCACATGTTGGTTGGGTGTTTTCACTTCAATCCTGTCTTTAAAACGAACCAAGCGCGATAATTTTTATAAGGAAATTGTGCATATAAAAACCGTTTTGTGAGTTTGTGTGCTTTATTTTATAACGAGGAGGGGCTGCGAAAGGTAATTATCTATCCTTTGCGCAGAAGCCACCGTTAAAAAGGACCTAAAAATTGAGGAATTTTATTATCCGAGGTCCAAAGAGGTTAAAAGAGCCTGAAAAAATTTGAAAGGCAATAAAAAGATATTCATGCCAAAAAGGGGCCATTTATGTTTTTTCACCAATTCTCCAAAGTTTGAGAATTTATATTACCTCTAAAAGAAAATATATATGAGGGTGTTTGGTTGGAGAATTTAAAACGGGTTTGCACGTCCTTGAAATTCTTGAAAATGCGCTATATAGTTTTGGACGTTATTGGTGTGGAAATCATTTGACTTTGATTTGTTGATTTGCATAAGACGATGTCATCTAAATTCAACAAACTTTTACACCTAAGGATACCTTTGATGTTCATTCGTTAGGAGTACACGTATGCATCGTGCACATATGATTGATTGAGTTGAGTTACCTATCGAATGTGTTCACACCTATTCATTCCATTTCCATGACTTGGTTGTTTGAGTCAAAATCCATGGTGTGATTTTTGTATCCTATTTGTTCATATTGGTATTCTATCTTTGTATGAAAAATTTGAAAAATCAAAAATAGTTTGTGTTTTTTTTTATACCGTGACACCCCGCTTTTGCTTGATTGATTCATTCTTCTTATTTGTCTATTTGGGGACATCATAAAAAGGGGGAGACAGAATTATCATATTATGGGGGAGTTTGAATTTTGGGGGAATTTTTGAGATGTTGCTTATGTTTTTATCATATATTATCTCATTTCAAACTCGATATGTCACTTGGTATTTTGCTTTTTCTCATGTGTGTAGGTACTACATGGATTATCATTGGATTGCACACCCTGATGAGAAAAGTGTTGAGATTACTGAAAGAGTTGAAGACCAAACGCTGTAGTCTTATTCAATTGTATCTTTCCAGTTTTGGGTTCATGGAAGGGTAGATTTGTATAGGCATTTTTAGTTGTTTGATAATTCGGATGTTTGTTTTTATGTATGTACCGGCATAGACATAGGGAGAGATTTGTAAGGACATTTTTATCCATTAGCGATTTATTATGTCGCACGCCGTTACACCGTTGAAGAAATTCCAGATTCATACATTCATCAACGGATCCGAGTATCAAAAGAAGAAGAGGAATCAAAGTCTGACATCCGGACCGGTCCGCCTCCCTATCGGACCGATCCGCCAACGGACCGGTCCGCCCCTCAACTGGACCGATCCGCTAGCTGCAGATCCAGTATACCCCGAACCGCAAGCGAACCGATGAAGCCTGGAATAACAGAACCGATCCGGTCACAATCGGACCGATCCGCCTCAGAATAAAAGAACCGATCCGGTTAATCGGACCGATCAGCCCCCAATCCGGACCGGTCCGCCTGGGATAAACTTCGCCAGATCTGCTCGATATTTTTTAGGCTCAAAGTTTTCTTATTTAAAGCCAACTTCAGGGAGTTGTTTTTTAAAGACTTTTCAAGACGATTTTCAGAGTCCAAATACTCTAAGTCTTCACCTATTGAGCCCAAGACTCTAGGTTTTTTGATTCACACAATTTCCAATCCTTTGTGAATCTTTTTGGTAACCCAAGAACACAACTTTTTAGTTTGTTCAAACCTTTGTGGAGAGATCTTTGCAACCGAGGGCTGCGTGTCATTGCTGAGGGAGTCTCTACAAAGTTTTATGACTGCGTGTCATTGAGGAGTGCTGCGGTTCTTCCTTTGTTGATTAGACTGAGGTTCACGTGGGTTCACTGCGTGTGGATTCATTGTTGCCCTCCTGGAAAGGGATATTTCCAGCCGCCGACTACAGAATCCGATACCTGAGGGTAATTCTTAGTCACTGTATTTTCATTGTAATCCGAAATTGTATGTTATAATATTATAATGAAAATAAAAGGTTTTGCCCCTTTGGGGGATTTTTCCTGAAATTGTTTGTTTTTATCCTGCATGCTATATTTTATTTGATAAATCATCTAGATGCATGTCTTAGGGTATAACTAAAATTTGGGTTTAATTAAAATTGGATTTTATTTGAGAAGTCGCAATATTTCCGCTGTAGCTACTCTCTCATACCGTTATGGAGGCCTTTCAGATCAATCTTGCCAAGACCAGGATGGTAAGCGTCTATGATTAGAGGACATCGACTACACCAAACACATTTTATTCACTAAAGAAGATCTGTTTAGGGTGAGGACCCCACATCACGATGCTCTAGTGATCACAATGAGGATAGATAGTTGGGATGTTAACAAACTACTTGTGGACCAGGGAAGTTCTTCAAAAGTGATGTACCTGGAACTATTCCATAACCCG
The DNA here is from genome assembly GCA_949130495.1 of Sambucus nigra. Classification (NCBI taxonomy): domain Eukaryota; kingdom Viridiplantae; phylum Streptophyta; class Magnoliopsida; order Dipsacales; family Adoxaceae; genus Sambucus; species Sambucus nigra. The sequence continues at coordinate 840,505,186 of OX422207.1, read as the reverse complement.
AAGTTAAATCTCGTCGACCACTAGGAAGCTACCGTTTCACTGGTTGTCTTTGCAAGAAGAGTAACATTGAAATTAGGGAAGATAATCTTTCCAGTTAGAGAAGGAAATATCTCAAAGTTGATCAAGTTCCTGGTAGTGGACATTAAGTCCCCATATCATGCCATCTTAGGTAGGGAAGTGGCAAATTAGGGATGGTAAAATCAGCATACATAAGGATAATTGGGAGATTATTGAACTCAAGATTACAGAATTTTAAGAAGATCGGCTAATAAATTATTTTTGGGACTCAACTAATAGTTAGTACAAACCCAAAGTAGAAGAATCATTCCGACCTACTACAGCAAATAAATTTTTAAATTTTGAAGAAATTGGGCATAATCATCAAGACTTGGTGATATGGAAAGCTTGCCCCAATGGTGATTTCTCTTTATCTTCTGCTTGGGATACATACAGGTGAAAAGTAATAAATCATACGTCTTATAAGTTCATCTGACACTCAACCATCCCTTCAAAAATCTTTATGTTTATGTGGAAATTTCTCCATGTAGATATGATGCAAGTAATGTTTTTTCTGTTTTGTATCAAGTACACCAATTAAAGGAGCTCTATTCTAAAAGAAAATGAGGGCCAAGACTAAATCCTAGGCTGCAAATCAAATAGATGGCTCATCCAAGTGGAATTTTAAAGCTTAACATAGATGGGAGCTCTCTTGGAAATCTAGGAAAAGGAGGAGGAGTAGGTAAGTATATAACATGAAAGTTGAAACTCTAGCTTTGAAGAGAGGTTTGGGTTTTTTTATAGAGCTTAAAGATTATGAGATCATCATTGAAAGTGATTCTCATGTATTAGTTGATATTCTTCAAGGAAAATTAAAAATTCCTTGGAAAATTAAATGGTCAATTCATCAAATCCAACAACTTAATATGTTTTAGTTCTCTCTCACTCACTCTTATAGAGAAGGTAACCAAGTTGCGAATTTTCTTGCTAAAATGGGAAGTAAATAAGCTACAGAGGTGTTCTCTTATAATGTCTAGCATTTCCAAAAATTTGAAGGGGTTAATTCAAGTTGACAAGTGGAGTATGCCTAATTTCAAGAATGAAGAAGAATAAATGGCGTTTCATTAAATCTTTAGGATCTCAAAATCTAACTCAGATTTTTTTTTTATTTCCTTTTATCTTACCTATCAAGGTCTTATCCTATATAGTTTGTTCTCAAAGTCTATTTTGGTCTAGTTGAAGTCTTAAAGTTTGGCATTTCTTCTACTCATATATGAATAAAACTTCCATGGTTTAAAAAAAAAATAGCTCCCTTTTGGGCATTAATTCCTATATTTATGCTTGATTACCAGAAAAGCTCTATTATGAATATATGCATGCTTTGCGAGGTATAATTGAGACTTTGTAAGTGTTAAGGTGCCACGCATAAGGTTTGGTTGTATTTCAAGGAATTTTCATCAAAAGATGTAATCTCAATGGCAATTTCGTCTTTTCAAAATCAATAATTTAGATGGTATAAGTACTAACATGTAGATCATAAAACTATGTCCGCATGGTCTCCAACCGTGCATTATTTCGATCTCGAATGAAGAAGTTATGGACATTTTCGAAAAGTTTTGACATTTGCTTCAACTTTAAGGGTAATATGGTCTTTTCTTACTGCACAATTTGGAGGGTTTCAAAAGACCAAAAATGTAGTGAATTGAATTATCTTCACATTTCGATCGTGCAAAATTCCGAGTTCGTATGAAGAAGTTATTGCTTTTTCCATATTGAGGCGCAAAATTGGACTAAAACTAGACTATAGTTGCACTATCAGATTTTTGCAAAATCGGCCCAAGTCGAAATTTGGCCTAAGTTCGCCCTGGGATGAAAAATACCCAAATTTTCCATTTTTATTTGTTTTTTACTTTTATCTCTTTTCCCCACTTACTATTATTTGACGAATATCTCTAATTTTAGGTTAGTTCGGGTTTAGATATTTGTTTTTGGGGAGATTTCTTCTCACTTTCTATCTTAGGGTTTGAGTATAAGTTTACTATTCATCATTTGTTTCATCATTTTATAGTTTTTTCAAGTTGATTTCTTGCTTTGTAACCCATCCATGTTCTGTTATAACTTCTATTTTTTGGTTAATTTGTTGTTTTATTTCATTAATTATTTGTATTAATTGCTTTAATCATGTGTTGTAACTGGTTTAAAGGTTGGGATTATTTTTCCACCATTAATGGGTATTGAGCTTTAAAATCTAGGTTTTGAATTTATAATTCTTTTAATTGAAAGCTTATGTATTGACATAGGAATGTTAGACATTTAACTTCATTTTTTATTTGTTAAAAAAAAAACTACCTTTGTCATGTAACGGTAGTATTCATTGTGAAATTGCGACTTTAATCAGTTTGTGACCATATTCGAGTGAAAGTTTAATCTTTCATTTTTGAATTAAATTTCTCCATATATTTGATGTTTATAATTAGGTGAATATGCTCGGTTAATTGTTTTAGAACCAAATTCCTCATTACGTGTTGTTAGCCCATGGTGGGGAAATGATCATAATCTCATTTTTTTTAAATTTAATTTAGTTTATTTATTGCCTAGTCTTAATTCTATTCTCACCATATCATGTTTTACATTTTCCCCCTTTTCTAAGTACTAAACAAATTTAATCCTAAATATCGTTCCCTATGGTTTCGATCCCTACTTTCCACTACACTTCCATATACAGCATGCCAAGTTGTGGTATTTGTTTTGTATAAGGCGTAAATTGCCAACGACACATATTTTAAATACGAAGTTTACGCCTCATCAAAAAATGGCGCTGTTGTTGGGGAATGGTTCATTCTAGGATTTTAGTGATTTATCACTTTGTCTATATATTTTATATTTACTTACCTTGTGACTTGTACCAAATTATATCAAGAAACTTAAAATTTGGGCGCTCGTCACATATTTGAATTTCCTAGTTTATAATTTCTCATTCTAACTCCTTAGATTGGGGTAATTATTATGATAACACTTTTACACTCCCAAGAATGTGAGTGAATGTTTTCAAATTCATGAGAATGAAATAGTTGAACGTAAAATTCAAAATTTTTTATGTAATCACTTATCATCTTCAGAAACTTTGCAAAATGGGGGAGCGTCCAACTTTTGAGCAATCTCCCCACTAAGATGTTTTGTTTTCTTATTAGTTTGACCAAGTGTTAGAAAAAAAATAATTGAATGGACGTGTCCAGAGTTTTAAAGATTGATCTTTATAAATAAATGCCCAACTCAATTAAATGATATCTTCTTCTGTAAGCTCAATTGAGGTTGAAACTTGCGTTTCACCTCCACCCACACACTTTTGAAGTTGAAATCATTGAGAGTGATCCAAGAGCTTTTTAACTTTAACCTCTTATCAATATTTTAAATTATATTGAGTTTGAATTTCCTTCTTTTTCTTGAGCACACGCCATTATCAAATCATTGAATTTATCGCAAGAATCGGATGAAAGCCTTAAGGTCTTTTATCTAATTCTTGAACGGGAGTGTTTTTTCAACATGCTTTCGCAAATGAGCTATTCATTTGTACCTTCATGACCTCCCATTCTAATTGAAAAACCATTGGGAGGTGATTTTTATTTTCTCGGGATCAATTTGGTCTTTGTAAATGGCGTTAATGCCGTGTGCGATATGGATTTGTATAGATGTGCAAACTACAATCACAAACTTATTTAGTTAGTGTCAATTTATGAATCAAATTAATTCAGCCCTCAAAATAACCTAGCTACATGCGTGCATGTGTCAAACGAACATAAATAAAATATATGGCACAAAGTTCAGGAAAAATCCCTTCAGGGGAAAACCTTTTATTTCACTATAATTTGTAAATCGCAACATACACAGATTACAATGAAATATAGTTGTTTGACATATGAATACCCGCAAGCGTCGGTCGGTGTCGTCAGCAATGAATTAGGGGCAGCAATCCACAAGAACCGTAGTTATATCTTCAACAAAGATCCACATGCAGAGCACCTCAATGACACGCAACCATATGATGCATAAATCTTCTCCACAAAAAGTATGACCACCAGCAAGATGTGTTTTCAAACTTCAAAACAATTCATTAACAAATTGGGATGTTTTGTGAATTGAAAACAAGAGATTAAACTCTAAAAGAAGAAGCCAAAAGTGTTTTGCTCATATAACACTGTTTTACAGAATGAAAAATGTACAGACTTCTTATGAAAAATAGAGTTGAAGAGTCCTTTAAATAGAAAACTTAAGGTGGAATGTCGTTCGAGCGAGATGCGATGTCGTTTGAAGTATGGAGCGACACACGATATCGTTTTAACGATATATGGTATCGTTCGAACGAGATAAAATAATATTTTTCTTTTTCTTTGTCTCTGTCTCTATAATTGCGCCGCCTTAAACACTCTGAAAAATATAATTTTTGACGAAAAACATTTAAAGCTCCACTCCAACACTTAGAAAATCTGTTGTGAAAAATATCCCAAAATCCTAAGTGAATTATTAAGAAAATAAAAACATAACTTTACCATATTCATTTCGCAGAGGTTTGATTGTTGACGAAACTTGATATTCGAACACGTCTTGTTGCGTATTTGATCTTGAACATATTCAACGGTTGTAGAGGTATACGACATACTCAATTGTGACGGAAATTTATGAAAATATGTCCCTTCAAATCTCCTCCTATGTCTATGCTGGTACAAAATAAAAACATATGAATAATCAATCTAAAAAATGACCTATACAAATCTACCCTCCCATAAACTCAAAAGTGGGAAGATAAACTGTCAAATCTTCAAACTTTTCTTCAACAATCAATTCTTCAAAACTTTGTTTCTCATCAGGATGTGCGACATAATGATCATCAATTTTACCTACCCACATGAGACAAAGAAAATACCTCGTGACGTATCGAGATTGAAATGATATAAGCATAAACATGAAAGCATAATCAATTGTCCCCCATACTTAAACTCCCACCATAAAGTAATAATTCATTCTCCCCCTTTTTATTTGTCCGAAATAGACAAGGAAAAGAATACCTCACATAAATCAAAATGGGGTGTCACGGTAAACAAAGCAAACAACTATTTTTGATTTATCATATTTTTCATACAAAAACGCAAAACTAACTTTACAAAAATCACACACTGATGATGCTAAGATTTAGCACCACCGGATAAGTGATAGTGAGCTCAAGCAGTAGCAGCCATGGCAGCCATAGAGATGTATAAGTGTATAAGTATGTAGAAGGGGATGAGTATAAGAGGAAATAAGACAATGATGTATAGTGGTTCAACCAAATTGGCCTACATCCACTGTGAGAGTGTGATCCACTAAGTATGGGCACTAATGGCCTTGGATACAATGCACATAACCCTCTCTCTCTCTCTACTGTGTGTACAAGCAAAGTTTTAGCTAGGGCTACAGTTAATGGATCGATCCCCCGTAGGGTTGTAGGTGACAAGTATATATAGGTCTTGGGGGGTGTAGTGTACCCCCCAAGTATGCATGGTGCATGTGAATGATGATCCAGCCAATCCCCTGTTGACACCTGTAGATGCCAAATGATGACATAATATTCCCTCACGTGAGGGTGTGATTTTGTTATAACGGTCTGCCACATGTCATATGAGCCTCACGCACACTGTTCCACTCGTCTCCCAAACCACGCGCTGTCATGATATCACCCTCGGCCTATGAGCTGAGGCCGAGGGCAAAGTTTCTTCCGGTAGTGAGCCTGGCCCAATTCTGGCCTCGTACTGTCGGCCCCTCGTACTGTCGGCTGGAGCCTGGTAGAGGGTCGGCCCCTCGTACTGTCGTCTGGGGCCTGGTAGAGGGTCGGCCCCTCGTACTGTCGTCCGGAGCCTGGTGTGAAGGGTCGTCAAGAGATTGGTGAAGGGTCGGCCCCTCGTAGGGTCGTCCGTTTTGGAGGTAATCCTCATCCAAGCCGAGGATATAAACGGGTATATCAATCACCCCCCAGCCCTTAGCCATAGGTGCTGCCGAGATGGCTGAGGGATAGTGTTTTAAATGAGATGCATGTATGATCAGTTAGATGAGTGACACCTTGGCAGATACTCATTGCTGTTTCAGTTCCCAAGGTCAATGCGGCTGTGCAGTGCACTTGGGGCTTTGTGCCCTAATTATACCTTTCTTGGTAAACGGGTCCACTCATTACCAAAGTATTTAAGAGATTTTCAAACTCTCTCTCCTTCTTCTTCTTCTTCTTCGCGCCCAAGCCTTTTCTCTCTCTAGAACCAGTTCCCATTGCCATTTGCAGCCTCCCATTTGTCAGGTCTCAGCAGCGTCTTTTGCCCTCGTTATCAGGTACTCTCCTTCATTAAGCGCTTTCCTTTGCCTTCATTTCTACTTGATTTTCTAGGGTTGTGGGGCTGCATTCTCTTTAGGTTGTGCCATAACCTTTTCCGACGTCTTTTCCGATAACTGGTTCTTGGTTGTTCTTGACAAAACCCATTGAGTTCCTTTGTTTAATCCGAAAGTCAAACCTGGTCAATTTTTCACTTGTTTGTAGCTAAGTTAGCTGAGTTTGGTGTAATAGCTAAGTGTAGAGTCTTCTCCTTAATGCTTAGGAGGCTTTATAACTTAGTATCTAAGTTCCCGTCTTTGAGAGAGAAGCTCTTTTCCCAGATCAGACGAATAAAGGAAGAGGAAGAGAGGAGACGAGGGGCTGACCCTAATTGGGTACGACCCATCTTTCCCATTCCTCTTGCCACCAAAAGACCATCTGAGCCTTCTGAGTCTTGTGGGTCGTCGCCTCGTCCGGTCGAGACTCCCAACCTAAGTGAAATGGACGACAGAGCCTCCTCGCCAACTGGTGCTGGAACTTCTGGTAGAAGGGACACATCTGACCTTAGTCCAGGCCGAGAGGCCGAGGGTACGACCCCCTCTGAGGCTGTCCCTGTGACAACCCTATCCCCCAATGCCTTCCAAGTGGCTTTTCCCCAGGGTCCTCCTGCAGGTGACGAGGGGGAGAGAGCTGAGGACGAGGACGATGATACCGATGATGAGGTTGATACCTCCCATGCCTCGTCCTTTACCTCCTCTGTTAGGGATCGAGACCTCCTGATATGGAGGCATATTTATGGAGTGCCCTCCGGGGTAACTATGAGGGTTCCCTCTGAGACTGAGAGGGTTTTTGATTGTCAAGAGGGAGAGGTTGCAGTCTACGAACAAATGTTCAAGGTTGGAGTCAGGCTCCCTCTGCACCCTGCCATTGTAGATATTCTGTTTGCCCTCGGCGTTGCCCCCTCTCAACTTCCCCCCAACTCTTGGAGGATGATCCTTGGCTATATTTCCCTGTGGAAGAATGCCTTCACCGACGAGCCCTCGGCTGACCTATTTTTGGGTTGTTACAACATCACCTCCTCGTCCAAACAGCCTGGATATTATCATCTGGGGGTAAGGAGGTCTGAGAAGAAACTCCTCCATGTGTCACAAACTTCCAACCATGATTGGAAAAAGAGGTTTTTCTTTATCTCCGGGGAGTGGGAGCCCGTTACCGATAGTCCGAGGGTCCCCAGGAAGTGGTCTAACCCCTCCATGAAGGCCAGGTCAGACCCTGGACTTAGTCTGGAGGAGAAGGACATCGTAGATTATCTGAGAGGACGAGGGCGAGAGGGTGAGCTTGCCAAATTTGAAGACTTGATGACCCCTCGGTTCCTTAAAGAAGCTGGTCTGAGGGTCGGCCCTCTGACTGAACTATGTGAGTTATACTGAACATTTCCTATTCTTTGCTTTTTTCCAAGTGTTTCCTCTTTAGATCTGCACTTTTCTAACGTATCGTCCTCTTATCAGATCGTCCTGCGGGTACACCAGACTATCTTTGGGAAATGACGGCTCCCAGCTTGTTATCTGGATTGGCCAAGAAGAAGGGGAAAGAGCCTCAGCAGGCTCCGAGGAAGACAAGGGCCGCTGGGCCGACGGTGGTGGAGCCGACCCCTGACAGTAATAAGAGGAAGGAGCCTGAGGAACCTGTTGACCCTCGGCCTGATTTTCAGACGAGGGCCAGGGTCGAAGCCTCAGAGGGGACGACCTCTTCGTCTAGTATGGGGGCCTTCTGGTCTCAGAACCTGGCGCATCTGAAAGCCGATCCTTCGTCGCTCATTGCCAATCTGAGGGCTGCCAAGGTCTCAATGTTCTCTGCACCCTCGGCTTCTGACTACGACTTCTTATCAAAGATGCCTCCAGCCAAGGTGTACGACTATGGTCTGCACTCCCTTGCACAGGTATTGGTCTTGACCCACCTCTTAAATTTCATTCTTTCACCAACTGTTCCCTCGGCCCCTCTTAATATCTGTTAATTTTTCGTGCAGTCTGTTTGTGCCCTCACCTCAGCCACCAAGTGGATGGCCGAGAATCAGGTGAAGTTCCATGAGACTGAAAGGGCTATTCAGCATGAGGCTGATCTTCAGTCTGAGCTTGACACTACAAGGGCCGAGTTGGAAAGTTCCAGGACTGAGCATGCAAGGATCCTGGATGAGCTGACAAGGCAGCACGACGAGGACATTAAGGCAAGGGACGAGGACATTAAGGAAAAGGACTTGCTGATAAAGGAGAGGGATGAGGCCTTAATCAACATGGAGGTCAAGCACAAGACTGGTCTCGAGGAAGCTGTCAGAAAAGCCGAGGCCGATGCTGTTGAGGCCTACAAGGCTTCTGATGAGTTTCAGGGTTTCGGCCTTGAGTATCTGGAGAGGGGGATCAGGACGGCCTGCCGATGGGTCGTTCTCAAATTAGGTGATGTCGTCTCCTCGGTTCGTCCTTCATTGGAGGCAGTTGGGTTGGACGACCCGCTGATCGCCGAGGCTCTGTCCCAAGTAGAGTCCCAAGTTCAGGTTGAGGGGGTCGGCACTTCTAAAGATCGTCCAGCTCTGGTTATTGAGGAGATCATTCCTATAGATGTTGAGGCCCTGCCCTCCGATGTCGTCCCATAGGGTGGCTTCCTGTAGCCCATACCCTTTCAATGTATTTATCATTTTTGTGCTCTGTATTGTAAAACACTTGAATATTTTCTCTTTTATCAATACCATCGTCTCTTCTTCTACTGCCTTCCATATTTACTGCTTTTATGGTTTGCTCTTTGTTGGTTTGCTGTCTTTTCTTAATGTCACTAACCTCTCCCTCATCTTTCTTGAGGGCAGTGGTGGGGTTTTCCCCTCCACTGGCCCTCATTATAGCCGAGGGTTCAAATTAACCAGTTTTCAATAAAGTCTACCCTCGTCTTTCCTGAGGACAGTGGTGGGGTCGTCCCCTCCATTGGCCCTCATTATAGCCGAGGGTTCAACTTACCAAATTAATGGTTTTTAAAGCCTTCCCTCGTCTTTCTTGAGGACAGTGGTGGGGTCGTCCCCTCCACTGGTCCCCATTATAGTCGAGGGATCAACTTACCAATTTAATGGATTTTAATAATGTCTACCCTCGTCTTTCTTGAGGACAGTGGTGGGGTCGTCCCCTCCACTGACCCTCATTATAGCCGAGGGTTCAACTTTCCAAATTAATGGATTTTAATAATGTCTACCCTCGTCTTTCTTGAGGACAGTGGAGGGGTCGTCCTCTCAACTGGCCCTCATTATAGTTGAGGGTTCAACTTACCAATTTAATGGATTTTAAAGTCTTCCCTCGTCTTTCTTGAGGACAGTGGTGGGGTCGTCCCCTCCACTGGTCCCCATTATAGCCGAGGGATCAACTTACCAATTTAATGGATTTTAATGTCTTCCCTCGTCTTTCTTGAGGACAGTGGTGGGGTCGTCCCCTCCACTGGTCCCCATTATAGCCGAGGGATCAACTTACCAATTTAATGGATTTTAATGTCTTCCCTCGTCTTTCTTGAGGACAGTGGTGGGGTCGTCCCCTCCACTGGTCCCCATTATAGCCGAGGGATCAACTTACCAATTTAATGGATTTTAATAATGTCTACCCTCGTCTTTCTTGAGGACAGTGGAGGGGTCGTCCCCTCCACTGGCCCTCATTATAGCCGAGGGTTCAACTTTCCAAATTAATGGTTTTTCTGTAGATGTTTCCATGCGTGCTAGGACTGACAACCACAGGATGAGGGAAACACTGATATTTCTTATTAATTTTGCAAAGTGTTCTGTTGGAGCAACTCTCATTACAATTATGGCCTTTCAAGACCTTACAACACTACTGATAGTATTTCTTCAAATGATCTGCATTCCAGGGGTTTGAAAAAGGTTCCCCCTCTAGCTTTTTTAGTCTGTAGGTCCCAGGGATGACTTCATCGATGACCCTATATAGGCCATGCCAATTAGGGTGAAGCTTGTTGGGCTTTTGCCAAGTCTTCTTGAGGACCAAGTCCCCCACTGCGATGGGCCTCTGTTTCACCCTCTGATTGTAGAACCTTGTGGTCCTCTGTTGGTAGGCGGCCTGCCTTATCTCAGCGTTCTCCCTTCTTTCCTCAATCAGGTCCAAGTCGAGTATCCTCTCCTCCGCATTTTTCTGGGGGTCATACACCTGGACTCTATGCGTAGGAAACTCAATCTCGGTGGGGATGACGGCTTCTGATCCATAAGCTAGCATGAATGGGGTCTCTCCGGTAGAAGTCCTCACCGTTGTCCTGTATGCCCACAACACGGCATATAACTCCTCGACCCATCTTCCTTTTGCCTCCTCAAGCCTCTTCTTGATTCCATCTAGGATTGTCCTGTTTGTTACTTCGGTTTGCCCATTGGCCTGAGGTCGGCCTGGGGTGGAGAAAAATTGTTTGATATTTACCCTCTCACAGTACTTCTGCAGAGAGGCATTCTTGAACTGCGTCCCGTTATCTGAAATGAGGGTGTTGGGCAGACCATACCTGCATATCACATTTTTCCAGATGAACTGGAAGGTCTTCTGCTCTATAATTGTGATCATTGCTTCGGCCTCTACCCACTTTGAAAAGTAGTCAATCTCTACAATGAGGAACCGATAGTTATTGACTGCTCTTGGTAAGGGCCCTACCAGGTCAATCCCCCACACTGCGAACGGCCACGGAGATGTAATGGAGGTAAGAGGCTGATGGGGTTAATGAGGGATGGTAGCAAATCTTTGGCATTTATCACACTTTTTTACATATGATGCGGTGTCTTTCCCCAAGGTTGGCCACCAGTAGCCTTGGGTGATCACCCTCTTCGCTAAGGATCTGCCCCCGATATGGCTTGAGCACGATCCTTCGTGCACATCTTGCAAAATGGAAGGGAATTCTGAGGGATGCACACACCTAAGTAAGGGGAGCAGAAACCCCTTTTTGTACAAGGTGTCTTCGATGACAGTGAATTTTGTCGCCCTGTACCTCAGCTTCTTCCTTTCTTGCCTTGCTTCTGGCATCTCACCCTCTTTAATGTATCTGATCAGGGGGTCCCTCCACGAAGCTTCTTGGGAAACATTTAGGCAATTGCTGAGTGTTCCCTCAGTGTCCTCAATAGTTGGCCGAAGCAAGATTTCTATTGGGACCGTCCTCCTGATGTCTGTTCTTGTTGCTGAGGCCAACCTAGCAAGGGCATCAGCACGGCCATTGTCGAGCCTAGGTACCCTCCTTAATTTCACTTCTCTGAAGCCCTTCAGTAATTACCTCACCTTCTCAAGATACCTAGCCATCCTCTCGTCCTTAGCCTCGTAGGCTCCTAGTATCTGATTCACTACTAGCCTTGAATCACTATGGACTAAAATCTGGCCGACACTAAGAGACTTAGCCAAGGAGAGGCCTGCTATTAAGGCCTCATATTCAGCCTCGTTGCTGGAGGCCTTGAAGTTGAACCTCAGGGTGTATTCGACGTCTGTGCCATCGGGTGCTGATAGTATCAGTCCGGCTCCACTTCCGCTGTCACAGGAGGACCCGTCAACGAAGAGGCTCCACAGAGTCTTTTCCTCTGAAAAATCTCCCTCAGAGAGGGACCCCTGTCTAAAGATGTACCTTCCCTCTTCGTTTTCACTCGCTTTCCTTATAGCGGTGCTTGTCTCAGTCCTATCTGCGGGTGTGTCAGCGGGTCTATCTTCTGTATCCGTCTTCCCGAGGGTCTCAGCCTCGGCCTCATCATCTTCCCAAGTGAACTCAGCCATGAAGTCTGCCAATGCCTGCCCCTTAATGGCCGTCCTAGGCTGATACACAATGTCAAACTCCCCCAACTCTATAGCCCAGGCCATCAACCTACCTGATTTCTCTGGCTTGTGTAGGACCTGCCTAAGAGGAGAGTCGATGAGGATGACCATTGTATGGGACTGGAAGTACGGCTTAATCTTCCTCGAGGCATGGATCAAGGCGTAGGCCATCTTCTCCATCCTCGGGTGTCTTTGCTCTGCCCCCTGGAGTGCCTTGCTGTTAAAATACACAGGCTTCTGTATCCCGTCTTCGTCTCTCACAATGGCTGCACTGATGGCCGACTCTGAGACGGCGAGGTACACATAAAGTCGTTCACCCTGGACAGGTCGTGATAGCAGCAAGGGAGACCCTAAGTACGACTTTAGGTCCCTGAAAGCCTCATCACACTCTTCACTCCATTCGAAGGCCTTCCTAAGGATCTTGAAGAATGGCAAGCACTTGTCTGTGGCCCTAGACACGAACCTGTTCAAGGCAGCAACTCTCCCTGTGAGCCTCTGAACGTCTTTAATGGACTTCGGGTTCCTCATCTCAATAAGGGCCTTTATCTTCTCAGGATTGGCCTCGATGCCTCTTTGATTGATAATGAACCCCAAGAACTTCCCTGCTCCGACCCCGAAGACACACTTGGCCGGATTAAGCTTCATCTTGTATTTGTCCATCGTATTAAAGGTCCTCTCTAGGTCTGCCACATGATCCTCTGCCTTCAGACTCTTAGTCAGCATGTCGTCTACGTAGACCTCTATAGACTTCCCAATTTGGTCTTCAAACATTTTGTTTACGAGGCGCTGGTATGTTGCCCCCGCATTATTTAGGCCAAAGTGCATGACCCTGTAACAGTATGTCCCCTTGTCAGTGATGAAGGCGGTCCTCTCCGAGTCTTCAGGGTTCATGAAAATCTGGTTATACCCTGAGTAGGCATCCATGAAACTCATGAGCTCATGGCCTGTGGTAGCATCTACCATCTGGTCAATGCGAGGGAGAGGGAAGCTGTCTTTGGGACAGTGCTTGTTGAGGGCTGTGAAGTCCACGCACATTATCCACTTGCCATTGGCCTTTGGGACAATGACTGCATTGGACAACCATTCAGGGTAGATGACCTCTCTGATAAATTTAGCGTCTTCTAATTTTTTGACCTCGTCCCTGATGACCTCATATTTTTCTCTGGAGTAAATTCTCCTCTTCTGCTTCACCGGCTTCACTCCCTCTACCACATTGAGCTTGTGGCACATGACTTCGGGGTCAATCCCTGGCATATCTACATGACTCCAAGCGAAGACGCTTCGCCTTCTCCTCAATAGTTTAATGAGGTCTTCCTTGATGTTGGGCTTCAGAGACTTGCCAACTTGGACGGTTTTTTCCGTGTCATCCTCATCGAGGATGATGGATTCTACCTCTTCCACAGCCTCTCCTTTATTCAGCTTCGTTTCATCCCTGGGGTCTAGGGTATCAATATTATAAGTGGTTGTAACCCTCTTGTATGCCTCCCTCTCTTCAGCGGAGTTGTAGTAACATTCTCTCGCCGTCGTCTGGTCTCCTTGAACTTCCCCCACCCCGTAAGGGGTTGGAAATTTAATCATCTGGTGTACCGTAGACGGCACGGCTTCAAACCCCTTGAGGGCCACATGCCCCAGTATGATGTTGTAGGCCAAAAACACCTGCTCATCCATCACAAAGAAACTGACCTTCTTGGTGAGCCATCTCGGCCACTCGTCCCCCATCCTCACATCGGCCTCATATACCCCAAGGGGATGAACCTTCTCCCCACTGAACCCAATCAACGGATGATGGTAGGGGACAAGTCTAGCATGGCTGAGACCCAAGGCTTTGAAGCATGGCCAAAACATCACATCTGCAGAGCTACCCCCATCTACCAAGATCCTCGGCACCTCGCATACGTGCACCCTGGTAGTGATGACGAGAGGGTCATCATGCTGGGCTAAGAGGCCCTTGAAGTCCATCCTTGAAAACCCTACTATCAGTGTGTCCATATCAACCTTCTTCCTCTTTTCTGACTTGACCTCCAGGGAGGTTGCGTGTACCGTCTTCGTCACTGCCTTTGCCTCAGCCACATGGGCTTTTCTGTCGGCGACCTCAAACCCTCCTCCTGCAAGTCCCCCGGAGATCATTACCACTCCGAGCGAGATCATATTAAGCCTCTTGACAGGGCCATGGTCGTCTCTCGGCGGTAGGTCAGGGTCGTCCTCATCATCAGAGGAGTCGTCCCCTCTTTTTTGAGGACCTTCTCTGCATGCGTCGCCTCGCTTCTTTCTGGGGTCGTCCCCTCGGCCCCTCTTGAAGGCGCCTTTATCGACGTACTTTCTGAGCTTCCCTTCCTTCAGCATCTTCTCAATCTCGTCTTTCAGAGCAAAGCATTTATCCTTTACGTGGCCGTGGTCTTGGTGAAATTCACACCACAGGTTCTTATTCCTCTTGCCGGGGGCTGCCCTCAGCTTCTCAGGCCACTTGAGCGACCGGTCACTCTTTATCTCATTGAGAATCTGTTCACAGCTGACCGTCAGAGGAGTGTACCCAGCGAACTTGTCATCCGCGGATCTCTTCTTCCCCTCTTTGTTCTTCTTGGGGTATTTACTCCCACTTGCACCTCCTCTTTCGTCATCATATTTTGCAGCCATCGCCTCTTCGGCGTTCATCACCTTTCCTGCTGTCGACAACAGCTCGGCCATCGTCCTCGGAGGGTCTTCAGCAAGCTTCCATAACAGCTTTCCCTTTTGGAGTCCTCCAATCAGGGCTGTCATAGCTATGATCTCCTCATAGTCTTCCACCTCCAGCTTCTCCTTATTGAATATGGCTATATAATCCCTCAGACTCTCACTCTTCCCCTTCTTAACATAGAGCAGGTGGGTGGTCTTCTTCTGTGGCCTCACCCCAAAGCAGAAATTATGGATGAACAGGTCTGCCAACTGCTTAAAGTTTCCAATGGAATTTTTTGGAAGAGATGTGTACCAGACATGCACAGCCCCTGTCAAGGTACCAGAGAAGGCACGACACCTTATCTCATCTGAGATAGAGTATATATCTGCCGCCGACTGATACATCTCCACATGGTGGACGGGGTTGGTGCTCCCGTCATACCTTGGGGTGACCATAGGTGGCTTGAACTTTGACGGCGTGGGGAAGTTGACTATCTTTGCCACAAAGGGTGAGCCTATGGTGTATCCCCTCTGAAGAGGGTCTCGGCTCTTCAATATATCACCAATCTTATCCTCTAACCGCTGGATTGAGTCATTCCAGGGCCTCACAGGGTCGGCCTGGCCGATGTTATCTCCCGCCGCCTCTCCGAGGTGGACGGAGGGTTGTGTTGCAGCAGGCCTGTGTCGGCTGTTCACTTCCCTTTGGCCGTCATCTCGTCCTCGGGGTCGGCCATCTGCTGCCTCCCTCCTGGATCTCACAGCGCTTCTTGGCCTGGACAACTGTTCCCGCAGGTCATTTACAGGGCCTAGCCTCTCAAAGGCCGACCCCCTGCTCAAGCGATCAAAAGCAGAGCCTCTTGGGCGATCATCGGGGTTTGGTCTCCCGCACTTTCCCCTACTGTCCTGGAGGGGTCGCACAGTGTTGTTGGAGACCTCGTAAGGTTCCCAACACTCTATAGGAGCCTTCTCTCCCTCCAGATCTCCATACCTATCCTCAGGGCAAGGGTTTTCTTGCCTCCCTAGGCGTAGACGCCGGGGGTCAGCAACATCCCTACACCGCTGAGGGGGTGGCAGGTCTTTGCGTGGTGCCTGGGGTGATCCCCTGGCCTCATGTTTCCTTGGAGCTGCTGCCGGAGTAATCATCTCAGGTGAAACCCCTGGTGCTCTTAGTATGTTCTAGCTTAGAGCTGTGAACTGCTCCTGCATCATCCGCTGGCTTGCTGCTAGAGACTTTAGGGTTGCCGCCACATCAGCCATCTCAGACTGAGGCGGCGGCTGACTGGAACTGGGTCTTCCCCCCTCATCCGGCGGGGGAAGTGGTGGTGATGGCATCTCAGGTGCCATGTGCTTGATCTATGAGAAATTGAACTGAAGAAAATACTGGTGAGCTTGGGAACCTTAGTGGGTCTCTTTCAATGGTGAAACACCTCCTCTCAAGGGGAGTGTTGGTTCACCACCAGAGTGCCCAGTGAGGTCAAGCTGTACAAAGGAAGAGATGTCTTCTCGTTCCCACAGACGATGCCAAACTGATGATGCTAAGATTTAGCACCACCGGATAAGTGATAGTGAGCTCAAGCAGTAGCAACCATGGCAGCCATAGAGATGTATAAGTGTATAAGTATGTAGAAGGGGATGCGTATAAGAGGAAATAAGACAATGATGTATAGTGGTTCAGCCAAATTGGCCTACATCCACTGTGAGAGTGTGATCCACTAAGTATGGGCACTAATGTCCTTGGATACAATGCACATAACCCTCTCTCTCTCTCTACTGTGTGTACAAGCAGAGTTTTAGCTAGGGCTACAGTTAATGGATCGATCCCCCGTAGGGTTGTAGGTGACAAGTATATATAGGTCTTAGGGGGTGTAGTGTACCCCCCAAGTATGCATGGTGCATGTGAATGATGATCCAGCCAATCCCCTGTTGACACCTGTAGATGCCAAATGATGACATAGTATTCCCTCACGTGAGGGTGTGATTTTGTGATAACGGTCTGCCACGTGTCATATGAGCCTCACGCGCACTATTCCACGCGTCTCCCAAACTACGCGCTGTCATGATATCACCCTCGGCCTATGAGCCGAGGCCGAGGGCAAAGTTTCTTCCGGGAGTGAGCATGGCCCAATTCTGGCCTCGTACTGTCGGCCCCTCGTACTGTCGGCTGGAGCCTGGTAGAGGGTCGGCCTCTCGTACTGTCGGCTGGGGCATGGTAGAGGGTCGGCCCCTCGTACTGTCGTCCGGAGCCTGGTGTGAAGGGTCGTCAAGAGATTGGTGAAGGTTCGGCCCCTCGTAGGGTCGTCCATTTTGGAGGTAATCCTCATCCAAGCCGAGGATATAAACGGGTATATCACACACCATGAATTTTTACTAAGATAACCAAATCATGGAAATGGAATGAAAGGGTATGAACAATTTCGATAAGAAAATCGACTCAATCATGACATGTGTGAAAGATGCATAAGTGTACTCCTAACTAATGAACAAAAAAAAGTCATTAGGTGTAAAATTATTAAATTTAGATGACATCGTCTTAATCATATCAACAAATCAAAGTATAAATGATTTCCACACCAATAACGTCCAAAACTATATAATGCTTTTTCATGACTTGGAAGGACGTGAAAACCATTTTGAATTCCATCCAAACTCCCTCATTAAATGATAATACTTTTTATTTTTTATGAGGTGATGAAACTAAAACC
The DNA here is from genome assembly GCA_949130495.1 of Sambucus nigra. Taxonomy (NCBI): domain Eukaryota; kingdom Viridiplantae; phylum Streptophyta; class Magnoliopsida; order Dipsacales; family Adoxaceae; genus Sambucus; species Sambucus nigra. Next base: position 840,487,697 of record OX422207.1, on the reverse strand, counting down.
TATTGGCCCTTTTTTGGCATAAATTTCTTTTTATTGCCTTTCAATTTTTTTCGGGCTCTTTTAAAGCTCATTGGACCCCAGATAAATTTCAATTCCTTACTTTTTTAGATTCATTTAAATGGTGACTTAATTGCAAAGGATAAATGAGTACCTTTCATAGCCCTTTCTCATTTTTAAAATAAAATACACAAACTCACAAACGTTTTGCAACATGCACTACTTTCTTGTCAAGTTTTATCGCATTTGGTTCGTTGTATAGACATAAGTGAGATGGAAACACTCAAATAACATGTAATAGACAAGAAAAAAAGACAAACAAATCCGTTCATATGTGCAAGAAAGGACAAATGAGTCAAACATTTAGTTAGCAATACTATATATCATCTCAAAGACTCTAAACATTGTAAAGCACATGAATGACACAACATATAATCTGAAAACACTATCAAATAGTCACTTGGATATGGAATGGTGTTGTGACTCGATCATCCTAAATTTCAATTCATATATGGTGTAAACAAAATACAAAACTCTTTTTGGATTTTTCAATTTTTCTCAAAAAACAAAAATCCTTTTGTATTTTTCCAAAAATTTTCAAAAATGAAAATCTTTTTGGTTTTTCGAAAATATATCAAAATGGAAAATATAAATACAAAATGATACATACTAGCAATAGGCAAAAAACTGTCAACATGTACATCATCCTATGCTAGTAAATAAGTCTAGACCTCAACCGGTAGGTGCAGTGGAGTTTTCGAAAGATGATGACATCTTTTGAAAAAACTCCATCAAGTCATGTGAAGTCTTGACCAAAAACTCTACCTGCTCCCCCGTGTGTGAAAAATATATCATGTAATCATCTGAAGCATCAGGTGTGGGTGTGTGCATGTGGACACGTGTAGTAGCATAACGTAGCACATAACCCAACTTAAAACAAAACTCTCTTAGGTGTTCTCTTCTCTTACAGTGTGTGCAAACATAAACTGGTCTAGGTACACCTTTATCAAAATGTATCCTACGCGATGTCCTAATAGGTACGGGATGCCTAGGTGGGTCGGGTTAAGAGCCATGTGAATATCTCACTAAAGTAGTATTTGGCTCGGGTGCAACAACAGAAGTGGATGCACTATCGTGACCTTTTCCTAAACTCATACCACTGCCCAAAATAGGATTGAGAAGCATCTTTTCAACCTTCTTAGATGCATTCTCTAAAGGGATTTTAACCTTCAGGGCATGTTCGAGATTACTTTGGAGTTGGGATACACGTGTCACTAGACTAGACAATGTGTCGGTTAAGTCACACTTTTCCCACCTTAAAACTTGTTTTTGTCTCTCCAAATCTAAAACACGATGACTTAAATCCCTATTATACTTCTTTGATCTTAAGGTCTTTGTGTACAAATCCCTAAAATATTTTTGGATCTCACTTTCATATCCACTCTCAAACTCACTCTAACCCTACTAGAAACACTCGACTCATCATCATCATGAGGCAAAGTGGGTGTGATCACACGACTCGAGAAAGATACACACATACCATGTGCTAAACCTTTATCAGACTCATCTCCCTCGCTACGATTAAGAGTGGTAGGCATGGCTACTTTCTTATCCTCTTTCCTAAGCCTAGTGCGACACTCAAATGACTTATGCCTTCTTCCCTTGCACTGAAAACAATTCATATTTTCAAAATTTTCTTCACCCTCTTTCTCTTTCTCACCACTTTCTTTGGCCTTGTCTTTCTTTTTGTTTTTATCTGAAAATATTTTAGTATAAAAATTTTGTTTTGAAAACTGGAGAAACTTTTTGAAATTCTTTGCAAGCAGGGCCATGTCAAAATCAGACTCGTCCTCAGACTCGAACTAACAAAAACTCACTTTATTTTTTCTATCACTCGTAGACACTTCCTTCCCCTTTCTAGTTTCGTCTTTAAGCGCTATCCCTCTATCCTTAGGCTTGATAGTGTCAGGGAACATGTAAATATCGTACGTCTGGAGGTCTCATACTAACTCTTCTAGTTTTTGATGACTCAAATTTCCTAAGGTATTTAAAATAGTCACTTTTGGGATAAAATATTCAGGTAGGGATCTAAAATATTTTTAACCATTCGTGCATCAGGTATAGGTGATAATACGCAAATAACGCGTATTTTATCCTCCGAACCTATGCATTTTAGCCCCCTCGGGTGCCTTAATCTCTATATTTATGCTCGTTAACCAGAAAACCTCGGTTTATATTGATAACATGCTATATGAGGTATAATTGGGCTTTTGTAGGTGTTTAGGTACTAAGTATGGAGTTCGGACGCATTCCGGTGAAGTTCCTTACGCAATCGCACGTTCAAGGGCATTTTAGTCTTTTCACATCTTGGGTACCTGGCCTGACATCTCACGTAAGTTGTATCCCTCCTCTCTAGCTTCGTGTGGCCCTGAACGGTGTGCGATTCCGATTCATAACTAAGAAGTTACGACGATTTCAGCGGAGGAAAAACAAGGAAAGCAAAAGAGGAGAAGAAAAAATGCAGTGTGCGGCTGCTGCATTCTGACCTGCTTGATCGATTGATCGACACTTATGGTCGATCGATCAACCTTTCTAAATTGTCGATTTTTGGCCTTAATCGATCGATCGATCCCCTGTTTTTCAGCAGATATTTTCATTTATTTTCTTTCTTCTTTTCTTTTATTCTAACTTACTATAAATACAAATTTTGTTGTAATAAGAACATATAGCAGTATATACACGATTTTAGGTTAGTTTGGCTTAGGGTTTTGGGGTTTTTGCTTGGTTCTTCTTCATTTCTCTTTGGTTTGACACCCCATTTGGATTGTAAGTTGACTATTCATTTCCCCTACCATTAATATAGTTTGTATTTCTTCATTTCTTGCTTTCTAGTTAATTTACAAGCTTTCTAATTTAGGTTTTCTTGCTTTATTTACATGCTTTGATTTACACGCTTTCTAGTATAGATTTATCGCGTTTATTTATCGCTTTTCATTTACCGCGTTTTTATGATGCTTTCTAGGTAACTTAAATTAGGTTGTGTTTGAATTGAACTCACTCGAGTTGACGTGTTGCTTTGCTTTTGTGATAGAGTTTACGGGTCTATTTCGGGTGCGTTTTCCTAGTTATTGCGCCTAGGAGATTTGACGGGGCATATCATGTATGTCCCGTGCTTACGACCTTTCGTGCGCAATTTCCGTGATATTTGTTGACGACAAAATCTTATTAGGCTTTTATGATGATTTAGGGCGTAACAACCCTTGATTTAATTAATTGTCGAAACGAGACGCACTTGTAATAACTCGTCGACCCATGTAACCATTTTATACTAATTAACTCGGGTAAGGGATATTCGACGCAACCTATAGTTTTACTCGCTTTCATAATCTAGTTTCTATACCTTGCCTAGATTAACATTTCCCTTTATGCATATTTCCTTTTAGTTTGTAATCATCTTTTACACTTTTATTTTGGGGTATTAAATCACTTGAATTCTAACATCTCGTCTTTGTGGATTTTCGATACCCGACTTACCGCTGTACTCACCAATTAAGTGTAGTCGTAGTTTAGGTTTTTGTATAGTTCAGGTGAGCCGAACATAAAACGACTGACGCGTAGGTGACTCTCGCGCCGTGGCGAAAACCCTGTCTATCAAATGGTACCGTTGTCGGGGACTAGTTTGTTTTAGACTTTATTTGATTTAGTATTTCATAGTATTTTCTTTCTATTTGTATTATTTGCTAATATTTTACAGGACTTCCACATTTGAGCACTTAGAAACGCTCGAATTCTTTTCGCGCGCACTTACTTTGTGGAATCCGCCATTCGAGCCATTTTTTGGGTAAGCATGTCTTATTCCAATTCTTTCGGTAATCCTTGTTATAATTCTCAAAATTCTAGGCCTATGACTTTCGGTGAATACTTAGCATCCCAAAGTAAAACAAATTCAAATATGACTTTGGGCGAGTATAACGAAAGTCAAAACTTAGGTTATTGGAATTTTGATGATGATGACAACGATTTTGGGCCTTTACCTCCTTATAATAGGCATTTTGAAACGAATTCGAATAGTTTTCAAAATTCCTATAATAATGAGTTTTCGCTTAAGTCCGATGGTAATTTTTAAAGTTCCCATTTTCATGCATCCGTACCTCGACCCATGACATTCGGGGAGGGTTTGCGTATGTATGAAAATGAGAAAATTGAAACTCGTTATCGGGAAGAAAATCATTCGTGGGAACATGAATTGGATTTATTATTTGAGTCCGACGATGATTTTTCTTCTGAGACTTTTGAGGTCGACGAATGTTTTGAACCAAATGAGGTACTTGTTCCTACTTTGGAACATGACATTCTAGACTTTGCCCATTGCGTAATAGATATTGAAAGTGAGGATGATAATGACTTAATATTTATTTGCAATGAAATGATTTCTTCTTTGGCCCCCAAAGAAGAACACTTCATTGAAAATTATATTATTTCCTTTGAAATTCCAACTTCATGCGATGATGATTCATCTCATGAGTTTGAATTTCTTTCATCCCCATTTTCATTCTCTATTATCCCACCGGAACAAGTACCCGATGATTCGGTTTCGAACTTAAATGTTTTAAACCCGATCGCCGATGAGGAGTACATGCTCGAGTCGCCCTCCACGATCGCATCTTTGCCTTTTTGTGCGCCGCCTCCCATTCCAACTTTAAAATCATTGGGAGGATATTCGGCTTTTCTCGGTCCCCACATGTTTTTGTCACCCGTTCAATCCAAACCCCCCATCGTCCCACCAAAACTTTTAATTGGCGATGGTTCATTTCTTCCGCCTTACACATGCCTTCCGTTGTTAAAATGGAATTTATATTTTTCGGAAGGCATGCTTGTATGTGAGGGTACACCGGTTATCCTCCAAAGTCAAATCGTTCTTATGGTGGACGCTCAGCTATTTAGACTTCTAGTGTACAGTTAGTGTGAAGTCTAAATAGTAGGTTGTATATAGTTAGCTTTTTATTTTTTCTTTCCTTTTTAATTTAGTCTAGTGTACTTAGTTAACTTTTTATTATTTGTTTTTTCTATGCTCAGTACTAACTTGTTTTGTAGATTCTTTGGACTTGTTCTTATGGGGATCGCTCCATTTTTGAGTAATATCACTATTTTCCTCTCTTTGATTTGGTTCTTAATTTACATTGAGGACAATGCCAAGTTTTAAGTTAGGGGGTGTGGGATATTCTATCCATTTCTTCATTTAGTCCATGTTTTTGCTCACATGTTAGTTACTTAGCATGATTTTCTTAGAAAAATTAAAAATTTCAAAAAGATTTTCTATCTTTTTTCACCTTTTTTGGGCATTTTGCCTTTGTTTCCGATGATAAATTTCAACAATTGCCCGATCCAATAGAGAGCCCAATGATGCATGTTCTTGATTTTAGAAGTTATTAGACTTTAGTCTCGATTATTGATATTATGAATAACTTCATGAATTAAACTTTAATCCCGTGAGCACATGCACTTTCCTTGCTTTATTGATTTGGTTTAAGATTTTTATAACTCGGTAATCTTTTGTTGCATTGTATATACTTACACCGAGTAAGCTTTGTACCTTTCGTCGTTTGTGAGTGTATACACTATTCTTTTCTCATTGAAAACGTTGAATTCGTTGGTAATCTCACTATTATTTCATTTGACCGTTCATTAATTGAGTTCATACTTGAAATGTGTTACTTGATCATGATTTTCATATATTGTTTTGATTCGAGAATTGCGTAAACTTTGGGAAATGATCATAGGCCATCTTTGTTATATCATCCATATTAGCCTTGACCTCACCCTTATATGTTTACCCTCGTTAACCTCTTTGAGCCTAACTATAGCCTTTCATTTCATACCCCATTCCCATAACCAACTCTACATTTGAGTTTTATACCATATATACACTTTCCATACCTTTGTTTGGAATGTCACTTGGGATTGGATGATGTTGTTGTGATGTCGGTTGCAATTTTGGCATATGAGAGTTTGATAAGTAAAGAAAAGAAAAAGTGAAAAAGTGAAGAAAAAGAGAAAGCAAAAAGCAAAAGAAAATAAAAGAAAACATGAGAAAAAGAAGAATAGAAAAGAAAGAGAAAGTTGTAAATGTTGTATATTGTTTAATAATCTTTGATTACTCTCCCCGATGATATTTCTAATGCCTTTTTGGAACTTGTTTTCCAATTTTGATATTGCCCACATTTTCCCATTATCCCGAGTTTTCATCCCGAACACTTTGAATCCGTACATACATTCCTTCGTTTCGTACCCTAGCCATAGCCTATATTATAACCTTATTAATGTCCTATGTGATCTTAGGTTGATGTAATTTAAAAGTCATAATAGTTGTGATAATATGTGAAAATGCATTTCGCCTCTTTTAGTGTGCGGTATCTTTCATTGAGATTACAGTTTTTCGATTTATATATGGCGTTCTTCATCTATGACATGTGTGCGGCCTAGTTTCCATTTACATTTACTCTTTAGCCCACATGTTCCGTGTGTTACCTCCCTGTTTCGAGTGAATTCGCTTGATGAGTGTAATGCCCGTGAGAATTGAATATATGCTTGTTTTAATGTTTATCCGGCAACGGCGCCATTTGATAGACAGGGTTTTCGCTGCGACGCGAGAGTCACCTACGTGCCGGTCGTTTTATGTTCGACTCACCTGAACTATACAAAAATTTAAACTACGACTACACTCAACTGGTGAGTACAGCGGTAAGTCGGGTATCGAAAATCCACAGAGACGAGATGTTAGAATTCAAGTGATTTAATACTCTGAAATAAAAGTGTAAAAGATGATTACAAACTAAACGGAAAAATATGCGTAAAGGGAAATGTTAATCTAGGCAAGGTATTGAAACTAGATTATGAAAGCGAGTAAAACTATAGGTTGCGTCGAATATCCCTCACCCGAGTTAATTAGTATAAAATGGTTACATGGGTCGACGAGTTATTACAAGTGCGTCTCGTTTCGACAGTTAATTCAATCAAGTGTTGTTACGCCCTAAATCATCATAAAAGCCTAATAAGATTTTGGCGTCAACAAATATCTCGGAAATTACGCACGAAAGGTTGTAAGCACGGGACATACATGATATGCCCCGTCAAATCTCCTAGGCGCAATAACTAGGACAACGCACCCGAAATAGACCCGTAAACTCCATCACCAAAGCAAAGCAACGCGTCAACTCGAGTGAGTTCAATTCAAACACAACCTAATTTAAGTTACCTAAAAATCATCATAAAAATGTGGTAAATGGAAAGCGATAAATCTATACTAGAAAGCGTGTAAATCAAAGCATGTAAATAAAGCAAGAAAATCTAAATTAGAAAGCTTGTAAATTAACTAGAAATCAAGAAATGAAGAAATACAAACTATATTAATGGTAGGGGAGATGAATAGTCAACTTACAATCCAAATGGGGTGTCAAACCAAAGAGAAATGAAGAAGAAGCAAGCAAAAACCCCAAAACCCTAAGCTAAACTAACCTAAAATCGTGTATATACTGCTATATGTTCTTATTACAACAAAATTTGTATTTATAGTAAGTTAGAATAAAAGAAAAGAAGAAAGAAAATAAATGAAAATATCTGCTGAAAAACAGGGGATCGATCGATTGACCCCTTTGGTCGATCGATCGATCAAGGCCAAAAATCAACAATTCAGAAAGGTCGATCGATCGACCATAAGTGTCGATCGATCGATCAAGCAGGTCAGAATGCAGCAGATTTTCTTTCTTTTTTCTCCTTTTTTGGGCATTTTGCCTTTGTTTCCGATGATAAATTTTAATAATTTCCTGATCCAATAGAGAGCCCAATGATGCATGTTCTCGATTTTAGAAGTTATTAGACATTAGTCTCGATTATTGATATTATGAATAACTTCATGAATTAAACTTTAATTCCGTGAGCACATGCACTTTCCTTGTTTTATTGATTTGGTTTAAGATTTTTATATCTCGGTAATCTTTTGTTGCATTGTATATACTTACACCGAGTAAGCTTTGTACTTTTCGTCGTTTGTGAGTGTATACACTATTCTTTTCTCATTGAAAATGTTGAATTCGTTGGTAATCTCACTATTCTTTCATTTGACCGTTCATTAATTGAGTTCATACTTGAAATGTGTTACTTGATCATGATTTTCATATATTGTTTTGATTCGAGAATTGCGTAAACTTTGGGAAATGATCATAGGCCATCTTTGTTATATCACTCATATTAGCCTTGACCTCACCCTTATATGTTTACCCTCGTTAACCCCTTTGAGCCTAACTATAGCCTTTCATTTCATACCCCATTCCCATAACCAACTCTACATTTGAGTTTTATACCATACATACACTTTCCATACCTTTGTTTGGAATGTCACTTGGGATTGGATGATGTTTTTGTGATGTCGGTTGCAATTTTGGCATATGAGAGTTTGATAAGTAAAGAAAAGAAAAAGTGAAAAAGTGAAGAAAAAGAGAAAGCAAAAGAAAACAAAAGAAAACATGAGAAAAAGAAGAAAAGAAAATTAAGAGAAAGTTGTAAATGTTGTATAGTGTTGAATAATCTTTGATTACTCTCCCCGATGATATTTCTAATGCCTTTTTGGAACTTGTTTTCCAATTTTGATATTGCACACATTTTCCCATTATCCCGAGTTTTCATCCCAAACACTTTGAATCCGTACATACATTCCTTCATTTCGTACCCTAGCCATAGCCTACATTATAACCTTATTAATGTCCTATGTGATCTTAGGTTGATGTAATTTAAAAGTCATAATAGTTGTGATAATATGTGAAAATGCATTTCGCCTCTTTTAGTGTGCGGTATCTTTCATTGAGATTACAGTTTTTCGATTTATATATGGCGTTCTTCATCTGTGACATGTGTGCGGCCTAGTTTCCATTTACATTTACTCTTTAGCCCACATGTTCCATGTGTTACGTCCCTGTTTCGAGTTAATTCGCTTGATGAGTGTAATGCCCGTGAGACTTGAATATATGCTTGTTTTAATGTTTATCCGGTTTATATAAGTTTTTCGCCAAATCACACTTTGCATGTGCTCGCTCCCCTCCCACATTTTAAGGTTTAAATTCTATGAGGTGCATTCTATAATGTTAATGATTTGGACTTCTGTTTGAATTCATTCACTTTGCTAATAACGCATTTGAAATCTTTTTCTTTGTTGTTGAGTTTGTCGTACTTGATTGGGCATATTTTGAGGAAACCATGTGATGTTTGTGGGTACCATCACTGAAAACCCTCACGAGACGACACTCGTCCACTAGGGTAACCTAGGGGTTTAACGGCTTATTGCATACGCTAAATGCAATCGAATCGCCCGCGAAAGTGGTCTTTTGCTTTTATATCATACTTTTGTAATGTCTCCTACTTTTGGATTGCTTGTAGTTCTTGTTGCATCCTATTTCATTGCTAGGGACTAGCAATGTGTAAGTTAAGGGGTGTGATAATACGCAAATATCGCGTATTTCATCCTCCGAACCTACGCATTTTAGCCCCCTCGGGTGCCTTAATCTCTATATTTAAGCCCGTTAACCAGACAACGTCGGTTTATATTGATAACATGCTATATGAGGTATAATTGTGCTTTTGTAGGTGTTTAGGGACTAAGTATGGAGTTCGGACGCATTCCGGTAAAGTTCCGTACGCAATCGCACGTTCAAGCGAATTTTAATCTTTTCACAGCTTGGGTACCTAGCCTTACATCTCACGAAAGTTGTATCCCTCCTCGCTAGCTTCGCGTGTCCGTGAACGGTGCGCGATTCCGATTCATAACGAAGAAGTTACGGCGATTTCAACGGAGGAAAAACAAGGAAAGCAAAATAGGAGAAGAAAATATGCAGTCTGCTGCTGCTGCATTCTGACCTGCTTGATCGATCGATCGACACTTATGGTCGATCGATCGACCTTTCTAAATTGTCGATTTTTGGCCTTAATCGATAGATCGACCAAAGGGGTCGATCGATCGATCCCCTGTTTTTCAGCAGATATTTTCATTTATTTTCTTTCTTCTTTTCTTTTATTCTAACTTACAATAAATACAAATTTTGTTGTAATAAGAACATATAGCAGTATATACACGATTTTAGGTTAGTTTAGCTTAGGGTTTTGGGGTTTTTGCTTGGTTCTTCTTCATTTCTCTTTGGTTTGACACCCCATTTGGATTGTAAGTTGACTATTCATCTCCCCTACCATTAATATAGTTTGTATTTCTTCATTTCTTACTTTCTAGTTAATTTACAAGCTTTCTAATTTAGGTTTTTTTGCTTTATTTACATGCTTTGATTTACACGCTTTCTAGTATAGATTTATCGCGTTTATTTATCGCTTTCCATTTACCGCGTTTTTATGATGCTTTCTAGGTAACTTAAATTAGGTTGTGTTTGAATTGAACTCACTCGAGTTGAAGCGTTGCTTTGCTTTGGTGATGGAGTTTACGGGTCTATTTCGGGTGCGTTGTCCTAGTTATTACGGCTAGGAGATTTGACGGGGCATATCATGTATGTCCCGTGCTTATGACTTTTCGTACGCAATTTTCGGGATATTTATTGACGCCAAAATCTTATTAGGCTTTTATGATGATTTAGGGCGTAACAACCCTTGATTTAATTAACTGTCGAAACGATACGCACTTGTAATAACTCATCGACCCATGTAACCATTTTATACTAATTAACTCGGGTGAGGGATATTCGACGCAACCTATAGTTTTACTCGCTTTCATAATCTAGTTTCAATACCTTGCCTAGATTAACATTTCCCTTTATGCATATTTTTCCTTTTAGTTTGTAATCATCTTTTACACTTTTATTTCGGAGTATTAAATCACTTGAATTCTAACATCTCGTCTCTGTGGATTTTCGATACCCGACTTACCGCTGTACTCACCAGTTGAGTGTAGTCGTAGTTTAGGTTTTTGTATAGTTCAGGTGAGCCGAACATAAAACGACCGGCGCGTAGGTGACTCTCGCGCCGCGGCAAAACCCTGCCTATCAATAGGCTCACCAAGATTAAAACTAGTGTCAACAATATCAGACAAATGTGCATAAACTCATCAAAACACTCAGTCTCTAACATAGTGATCGTCTCAAATTAAGTGGTCAAATTTTGAATTTTAGACTCTTTTACCACGTTAGTGCCTTCGTGGGTGAGTTGTAAAACATCCCTCGCTTCTTTAGATGGGGTGAACGTCATAATATGTTAGAACTTGTTAGGGGTGACATGTCCAAAAATTTCACTAAGCCCTCATGAATTGTAAGTGCTCCACCTAAACTCTTCGTCAGTCCACTATGATATAGGTTTTAAATTAGTGACATTATTTACGGTGACAGTGGAAGGATTTCACCCTCTTTCACAAATGACCCAAACTCTTTCATCGATTTCTTTTTAATGGGATTTCATTCGGCCTTTTCAGTAAGCATAATTAGACAGGTCAAAAATTGGAACCCGAGTATATAAGTTTTCACTTGGAAACATCATGAAAATTTTAAAAATATGATTTCTAAAAAAAAATCAATATCCCACAATTTTGCAGAAAAATAGGAATACACAATAAAATAGTGTAAGCTTCTCTGATACCAATTTATAAATAACACTAATGTCGTGTATGATACTGATTTGTATAGATTTAGAAATTCCAATCACAAACTTATTTAATTAGTGTCAATTTGTTAATCCAATTAATTCAACCCTTAAAATCAACTAGATACGCACTACACCAAAAACAGCAATTTGGCACACCCTAATATTAAAAATCTGGCACAGTTTTAAACCGTGCCAAATTCTGGCACGGTATAATGACAATCTGGCACACATTAAAACAGTGCCAAAATTTGGCACTGTTTTAAAGTGTGCCAAAATTAAGTACACTTCACTAAAATATATAATACCCTAAAAATAATTCAATATACTCAATTTAGATTCCCTCCCTCTCATTCTTCTCATTCCCGCTCACCTCCCCTACTCCATGTTTCTGTGCTTCATCGCATCGCTCGAATTTCATCTGCCATTCATGTTATTCCTGATTTCCCTAAACCCGGTATGCACGTATGACATCTCTCTTTGTATTTATGTGTTGATTTTAATTTGTGGTTGTTTTGGGTTCGGGAGGTGCAATGTGGGGAGGTGGTGGAAGGACAGCAGCAGGGGCGTAGGGGTCTGTGCGTGAGGTTTGGGGAGTGCGTGAGTTATCGTGGATGGGTTAATGGTGAGATTTTGGGGCGTAGACAGCAGCAGGGGGTTGTGCGTGGGGTGGGTGCAGTAGGGGTTATCGGGTATGGGTGGTACTGGGTTGGGGAGTGCGTGAGGTTTGTGGGATTTGGGTTTGGAGTGGGGCTGGTTAGGGGTAATAGGTGGGTGCGTGTTTTTTTTTTCTGATTTGAATATGGGAATTTGGATGTGGGATATGGGCAAGTAGCAGGTGTTGAGTTTTTTTTCTGGGTTTAACTAAGCAAAATACATTTTGGTGCAGCTGTTTGAGCACGATAAGACTAATTTGATAATATTGAAATAAAGGTATACATTTTGGTGATGCTGTTTCATGATAATATTAAAGTCTGTAATCTTTTTATTTGTTTATTATTTATTAAATTCAGTGCCTAATGTTTTTATTATAAGTACAGCTAAATGTAATTGCTCAGTTATGCCAGAATTGTTTTCTAACAATCTATGTCCGCCATGAAATCCATTGTCAATGTAATTCATGTATTTCTTCTACTGAAGATAAAGTTCTCTTTGATTTGGATCTATCAAATTAACAATATGATTTGTTATAATTCCCCAAGGACTATTACATATATTGTAGTTTTGGGTCAAATTTAGGTATAAAGTTTGTAGAAGTTGTTGTAGCATTGGGTGCCGTAGTTGATGGGGTTTCTCTAGTAAGGTGTTATTATTGTTCTCTCTCTATTTCCCTCATTTCTTTTGCAATAAAATGCAGAAGGTGTTGATTTTAGGTGTCAAAATGGCATTGCATTATTAATGGTTTCTCTTCTCATTAGACGCTATCTAATATTTCTGTTGGTAATAAATAGTAGTAGGATTTTTCCTTAATTGTTTTTATATGCCAGTCTTTTTTTGTATCTCGCTTGTCGGCCTTAAATCAATGTTGCTTGTAACACAACACCAGTGCTAGTTCTGCTTTAATAATTTTTTTATTATTAACATTGTGATATGCTTTGTGATTGAGCCGCAATAGTTTAGTTCCTAAATTGAAATTGCAGATTTCTAAATAGATTATTTTTTATCGAACTTCTGATAAGTATCCATTGTGTTTTTTCTATTAAATACGTGTTGCAATGGAGGAAGTGGATCCGAAAGGTGTAAAATGATGGTTGTCGATACGTTACAATGAATAAGGTACTATGGAAATATAATATAAATGAGTAAGAACATAGATGGTGGTAATCTCAAGTTTAGTTATGTCATATATTCGAATTGTAATTAAGTTATGTATTTTCAAGAATTTATTTTAGAGGCTTTTAGGGAGTGAAAGTTCATTTCATCAATTGTATGACTTTAAATTTTAATATGTAGATACAATTTAAAATATATTTAACTCCGAATCAAAATGGGGCCTTATAGAGAATGTGACTACTATGTAGCCCTTGACTTGAAATATCGAGTTAATTATTAATGCAAGTACCTATATATGTTGCGGTGAAATGGTTGGATATCCACGCAAGGTTTAAAAAGGTGGTCAGAGTAGTTTTCGAGTCCGCTGCAGTAGTGCATCCAGAAATGAATAACCCAACGTCTAGAGCAATGTATGGTGTGGATGATATGCTTGATTGCCATTTTCCGCCCAAGTTATTAGAGGTGTGTAACTACTTGAACATTTTCCTTCACTTTAGTGCTCGTCTGAATGAAGATGGACAGATTATAGAGCCAACTTGGTACGTTGGTATTGTTTTTGGAAATTGACTTAGAATAATGTTATATATAAGATATATACATATACATATATGTTTATTATCACGTACATATAATCGGATGTATATATTGATAATGTTTGTTATATTATGAGAGGATTGAATAAATAAACCGATCATGGTTTTCTGATTCAGGTACTTGCCAGTTATAATTTTTACAGTTATTTTAGGTAGCTTATAACCAACTACCAGGCAAGAAGATAAGCATATAATGCTAAATTAAATCTACTATTGATTATGATGAGTGACTTAGTTGTCCTTTTATTTATAATTATTTTTTAGGTTCTGCCCAACATGGCTTCAATCCTTGATATCAAAGTAGTATCCAATGATCTCGGTGGCTCACAATGAGTGTGGACAAGCCAACACTCAAACTGAAACAAACTACCTTGCTAAACCTAAAAGAAGGTAATCATGTACAATCAATACTTCCTTCAATTCTTTTGCACGGCTCACAATGGTCTCGTTATGTTGTTTGCTCGCACCTTCTAATAAGTTTGTTATGTTGGACTTCGATGATTCGATGAAAGATATGGGCGAGAAGGTCTTGCGCAGCATGGGTGAGTCTACTACATCATGAGCAGCATTTACTGAGCCAAAAGAGTGCTTTTTCACAGGAAGACCAGCAATGTCCAAGCCTCTCCTTCTTGCTGATAAAGATGCAAACCCATCATCCCTGTTATTTTTTTTGGCTAAGAATATCGTTCTTTTTTGTTTGGTGAGTATTGGGAGTAGCTTTTGTGGAGTGAAACGAATCGGGTTTAGGAGTTTGTAGCAATGCCCCTCCAAGTAAAAGTCTTCTGTTCCTTTTAGGAGTTTGCAACATTGGACCACCATATGACAATATTGGACCCTTTTTTCCATTATGGGGCTTTATAGGGCTTGGTTTTGATCCAAAAAGGGTTTCCTATTCTGCGATTAACTGTCCCTGAAGTTTCTTTTGGTCCCTCTGCCTTTTTTCGTTCCTCCTCTTTTTCTTGCTGTAAAATAGTATACTCTTCAAGCATGGAAAGAAGTCGAATGCCATCATAAGTGAACTCAATGCCTCTCTCATGTTACCATGTGGTGACTTTCGTAGATAATGTATCCACCATTACTGGAAGTTTAGAAATCAAAGCGTGAGCTTTATCATCATGCTTAAGAGTAAGGTGAGCACCTCATCCAGCATTGTATCGGTTATCATCCCTATAATACTCCTCCAGCCAGCACTCCTCTTCACATGCAACCATCCACTTCTCAGCCCTTTTAAGTATTTCTTTCCTGCTAAAAGCTTCCTCTTTAACTTTAGCAATTTGAAGCGCGATTTCTTCGAGGACACAAGCAGGGTCCACAGCTCCAGATTCAATAGCTTCAATAGCTATTTCCATTGCACTATTTGACTCTAGAATCTTATGCATCTTCCTACAAATCTCCTCTAGTTCTGACCTCTTCTTTGAAACCAACTCTTTCATTTTACTTGATTTCAACTCCTCCAACCGTGAGACTTCTGCCTCAACTTAATGAATGAATTCCACAGAGTGTATTTGGCTCCGTTATCTCGTATTCTGAAGCAACTATGTTACAAGTAACATTTTAAAACATTTGTTGCTCTTCGATTGGTGTGTCCATTAAGTTCCATAGCTCCAACATGGAAGTCACAAGATCTTGGAGCCGTTGCATTCTCTGTAGTTTAACCTCTCTGAGTCTTTGTATTGCAGTCGCCTATGCAATTTGACCTCAACCAATTGGCTGTTAAGAGTTTAAATCTCGAACCATATCTAGCACATGATATGAATGTGCTAATCTCTAACCATATCTAAATTAATTCTATTAATACTTTACTTTCCTACGAAGCGCAACTCCAATAATGCTCTATAACAGTTATATAACTGTTTATATAACAGTTCTATAGCTGTCATATAACAGTTATATAACTGTTTATATAACAGTTATCCGGACCCTATTTTAGTTTAAACTGTGTGTTTGGAAGTGTTGCTTTATAGTTCCATATACGGTCCCTTTTTTGGTTCATGATCTGATGACTTATTATTTTATTACTTCCTTGTCATGCTCATGATTATTGGGGATATTCTATTCAAATCCCATGGTTCCTCTATTTCAGGTTATTGAAATGTAAATAAAAATTTCGGTCATATTTTGGCAGTTGGAAAACTATCAACAAGACCTGGAGTGTATGAAGAACGTGAGACACCAAGAATATGTTGCTCACTTGAGAATGTAAAAAACATTTGAAATTAATTACTGTTTTGTGAGTTTGTTCTCACAACCTCCTTTGTTTTTACTGGGTTTTGATGTGAATGGTAAGTGGTGGAACACTTTGGAGTATTGCTATGCTGCTACTGATTCGAACATGCATTATTTAAGACTAATATTTAGAATATCGTGATGATGAGGTGGCAGCGGCAGTAGTGAAGATGAGGTGGCAGCAGCAGTAGTGAACCCATTATTGTTATGTGCCAAAGCTGGGTCGTTCCTCAATTTTGACTCCGTTTCCTATCCAATCTCAGTCAGTCTCATCTATATTTCCTTTTTGTTATCCTTTAGATCTATTATTATTTTGTTTATGTTCATGTTTTTTGTTTGATTTCATTTTCAAGGTTAAATAGGATGTCGGCTCTACAATGTTAATTTTGAAATGTTTAATGTTCATGTTTCTATGTTTATATGTTATCATAACAAGAAGTAAAAGATGGAAGTTTTCTTTGCAAGCACCTTTGGAAATGGCCGCACTTAAGGTACTATTTGATGAATCTGTAAAGATCTTTAGTATTTATGTAGAACTAATTGAATGACTTAGGTAGTTTATAGTTGGGTTGAATATAAGTTGAACATTTGGTCAATGCAATGATAAAGAAAACAAACCAATTTCCAAAAATAATAACCAATGTGACTCGTAGGAACTCGATAATTTCTAAATCACTAGACCAATATGACTTGTAGGAATTAACCGTGTCGTCACGGGTCTCCCGGTTTGAGCATATGACGATAACTTCAAAATACATAGATTAGTCTTGAAAACAAGCCGTTTGATGGTAAAAACCAAACCAGCCCCCAAAAGGCCCCGTAAGAGGCACGAACACCTCGCAGTGGACCAATGTAACTCGTACGAACTGACCGTGTAGTCACGGGTCTCCCGATTTGAGAATAGGACGATAATTTACAAAAACCAACACTTAGACTTAAAAATAAGTCGTTAAAGGGTGAAAACCCAAACCGGCCCCCAAACGACCCCGTAGGAGGCACGAACACCTCGCACGAGACCAATGTAACGTGTAGGAACTGACCGCGTAGTCCCGGGTCTCTCGATTTGAGAGTATGACGATAATTTGCAAAAATCACACTTAGAATTAAAAACAGGCAGTTAAAGGGTGAAAACCCAAACCGACCCCCAATCGATCCCATAGGAGGCACGAACACCTCGCACGGGAACAATGTAACTTATAGGAACTGACAGCGTAGTCCCGAGTCTCCCAGTTTGTGAATAGGACGATAATTTGTAAAAATCAACACTTAAACTTAAAAACATGTCGTTAAAGGGTGAAAACCCAAACAACCCCCAAATGACCCCGTAGGAGGCACGAACACCTCGCACGAGACCAATGTAACTTGTAGGAACTGATCACGTAGTCCCGGGTCTCCCGATTTGAGAGTATGACGATAATTTGCAAAAATCACAGTTAGTTAAAAACATGCCGTCAAAGGGTGAAAACCCAAACCAACCCCCAAATGACCCCGTAGGAGGCACGAACACCTCGCACGGGACCAATGTAACTTGTAGGAACTGACCGCGTAGTCTCGGGTCTCCCGGTTTGAGAGTATGACGATAATTTCCAAAAATCACACTTAGTCTTAAAAACAGGCCGTTAAAGGGTGAAAACCCAAACCGTCCCCCAATCGACCCCGTAGGAGGCACGAACACCTCGCACGGGACAAACCTAACTTGTAGGAACTGACAGCGTAGTCCCGGGTCTCTCGGTTTGTGAATAGGACCATAATTTGCAAAAATCAACACTTAAACTTAAAAACATGTCGTTAAAGGGTGAAAACCCAAACCACCATCCAAACAACCCCGTAGGAGGCACGTACACCTCGCACGGGACCAATGTAACTAGTAGGAACTGACCGCGTATTCCCGGGTCTCCCGATTTGAGAATATGATGATAATTTTCAAAAATCAGGATTTAAACTTAAAAACAAGTCGTTAAAGGGTGAAAACCCAAACCATCCCTCAAACGACCCCGTAGGGGGTACGAACACCTCGAACGGGACCAATGTAACTTGTTGGAACTGATCGCGTAGTCCCGGGTCTCCCTGTTTGAAAATATGACGATAATTTGTGAAACTCAACACTTAAACTTAAAAACAAGTCGTTAAAGGGTGAAAACCCAAACCACCCCCCAAACGACCCCATAGGGGGCACGAACACCTCGCACGGGACCAATGTAACTTGTTGGAACTGACCGCGTAGTCCCGGGTCCCCCGATTTGAGAGTATGACGATAATTTGCAAAAATCACACTTAGAGTTAAAAACAAGCCGTCAAAGGGTGAAAACCCAAACCAACCCCCAAACGACCCCGTAGGAGGCACGAACACCTCGCACGGGACCAATGTAACTTGTAGGAACTGACCTCGTAGTCCCGGGTCTTCTGGTTTGAGAGTATGACGATAATTTGCAAAAATCACACTTAGAGTTAAAAATAAGCCGTCAAAGGGTGAAAACCCAAACCAACCCCCAAACGACCCCGTAGGAGGCACGAACACCTCACACGGGACCAATGTAACTTGTAGGAACTGAAAGCGTAGTCCCGGATCACCCGGTTTGTGAATAGGACTATAATTTTCAAAAATCAACACTTAAACTTAAAAACATGTCGTTAAAGGGTGAAAACCCAAACCGGCCCCCTATCGACCCCGTAGGAGGCACGAACATCTCGCACGGGACCAATGTAACTTGTAGGAACTGACCGCGTAGTCTCGGATCTCTCGGTTTATGAGTATGACGATAATTTCCACTCATATATGTAATTTTTTTGTTTTGAGTATCTTTTTTTGGTAAATTATTGGGTTACTAATATCGTATTTTTTTGTATTCTATTTTTTTTGCAGGATAACAGTTTATCGTTGGCTTTTATTCACATGGAACACACAAAGAACTCAGTGGTTTACAATACGGGGTTTATTAATGATTCCATTTTTTTGTGTCATGACCGTACGGTATTTTGTTGTTTTATTATTGACTTTTATGGCCATGATGGCTTTTGTGAGTTAATTGTTATATTTTGTGGCCGTACGGGCTTTATGTTAGGCAGGTTTTGTATTAACAGGTTTATGAATGTTTAAAAAATAGAGGAAATTTTGCCCAATTTTTTTTGGGCCTGTGAACTGTTAAAGACTTGTAATATTTTGAAGTTTGTATGTACATTAGTTTATTAATAACGCGCAATATTATTAATTTGTGAATTTTGTGCTTTCAAATAATTTTTTTTTAAATAAAAAAAATGGCACAGTTCAAAACCGTGGCAAAAGTGTATCATATTTTTGCACGGTTTTGAATTGTACCAAATTTTTTTAAACTAATATCAAATTCTGGCACGGTTTAAAAGTGTGCCAGAAGTGTTCCTATTTTGCTGAATCTAGCACAGTTAAAAACTGTGCCAAAAGTGTGCCAGAAATATCAAATTCTGGTACGATTTAAAAGTGTGCCAGAAGTGTTTCTGTTTGGCTGAATCTGGCACACTTTTGAGCCGTGCCAGAAAAAAATTCCCATTTTGGAACACCTGATTCTGGTTCAGTTCAAAACCGTGCCAGATTTGATCTGGCACAGTTTTAAACCGTGCCATAATCCTATTTTTGGTGTAGTGACGTGCGTGCATGTGTCAAACCAATATAAATAAAATATATGACAC
Source organism: Sambucus nigra (assembly GCA_949130495.1). NCBI lineage: Eukaryota > Viridiplantae > Streptophyta > Magnoliopsida > Dipsacales > Adoxaceae > Sambucus > Sambucus nigra. Next base: position 840,467,823 of record OX422207.1, on the reverse strand, counting down.
TAAGTTCAGGAAAAAATCCTCTGAGAACAAAACCTTTTATTTCCTGAGTAGTTGCATGCTAATAATTGGTTTATGAGGATTTAGGGCACAGATGTTTCTCAAATGACAAAATACGCCTCCTAAAATCTGTTTAATGTAGGAGACCCTTGTATCTGCCCTTGTATATGTTATTGCTTGTATTGACATATTATATCATATTCTCCTGATTTATATTCTTTCACCCCGTTGTATATTTGAGCAAAATTAGGGGAGAGGAACTTGAGTACCTAGCTTATAATTTCATATCTTATTTTGTAATAACTCAACTAATATGCCATTGAATGTTTATTTTTTCGGCATTTTTCAGATCCGGTTGTATAGCTTATCCTATTTATTAGGGTATTGGTTTGTATTGTAGCCGAGTAATGTATTTTCTTCTCTTATTTTTAGTATTAGGATGGGAATGGGTAGTTACAGATTTTGGTATAGGAAATCTAGGATTTTTCATTTTTTATTTTTACCCATTCAAAGGGGTAGATTTTGTCTCTAAAATCCAAAGGGGGAGATTGAGAACACACTATATGGTTGACTTACTTGAGTCTGTGCCATATCCAAGTTCGAACTAGTTTGGATATCGAGACAAAATAGGATTAGATTTTTTATGAGTTACTCTCTCAAAAAGTAATCCAAGATTCATCAAAGGAATCCCGGTCCAAGAACTTCAATGCACCAATGCTCTACAAAAAGGGAAATATTAAACACATGAACCACAATTAGGACACACACACACACACACACACACACACACACACACTACATATATGTGTTATTATGTGTGCACAAATTCATATGGTGGTTTAGCTTAGTCAAACATTTTTTTAAATTCATTTAAATAATTTTTAAATTATTTTAAAATAAGGAAAATATGGTTTTTAAAATGTTTGAGGCTAAAATCAAATTTATTTTTTTATGGTGAAAGCTTTGGGGTTGCATATGGAATTTATCTAAACTTTTAAAATATCTCATGGTTGATTCTCTTTGCTGAACGCATGGTGCGTTCTTTCTCCAGCTCGTGTTGTGATCATGCCCTTGATTCCATTGATGGTTCAAAACAACTACGGCCAATCAATCCGTGTATTATTTATTTCATCCAACCCAGATTCTGCGTTTTCACCGCATTACATCAGCCCTTAGATTCAGTTCGTTCGACAAAACAGATTCTCCATCGTTCATTCATAATAGATCTTCTCGATCCTTTGGTGTTGAGTATATATTGATGTTAGGGTTTTCAATTCATTTTCAATTTTCTAGGTTCTTTATTTCTGATTTCTTGAATCTCATTGTTGTTGTTATTTTGATCCAACATTGAGGTTTCAAATAGTTTTAAAATATAAGACTTCAAATTGTTTGTATATTCAGATTTGTGAAAAGTTATTTTTCTTGTTTCAAAAACTAATATCACATTTAGCGAAATAAGGTTGAGCATAAATAAAATTTTGAAACAAATTTGATTCAAAAGATTTTATTCCAAATCTGAAAATTTTGAAGTCTAGTATTCAAAGCATATTTGCGATTATTTTCATATCATATAGAATGCTTTGTAATTCATAGGAATTTATTGTATAATTGATTGAGAGATGTGATATGCATTTCTGCATTTAGATTACATTACATACACATTCACTCTCACAGGAACACTTAGATATTGTGGTTCTTAGTGAGATATATTGTTTGTTGAGCTACTATAATCAAGTGGACAAGTAAAAAGCAAGGAAGCTGGAGGAGAAAGATCATATCAACTCAGAAGCCTTTGAGAGTGGAGTAACTCCTATAGGTAAATTATCTGAACTTAGATTTAGGATCTTATATTGCATACTTAGTGTTGTGACTTGTGCCTTGTGATTTTACTGGATTTTTGTTTTGCTCCGTAGAGGGGGTCGTGGATGTTTCCCTTATTTTAGGGTTTTACCACGTTAAAAATTGGGTGCCAAATTTGCTTGAATGTTCTTAATTTCTTTTGTGAACATTATCTCATTTAAGACTTAATTGTAGGTTTTAGTTTTAAAAGCCTAAGTTAATCAAACTAACAAATCTAGAGGACATATTTAGAAACGTTTGACACATCTTGTGTTGTATTTTTAAAAGAGTTCTGTTCAAATAGTTTGTTTCGGAGTTTACTTAATATATAATATTTTGTTATTAACTTAGTAAGTAGTTTTTCAAGTGGTATCAGAGCGGGTTTATCAAAAGTTATTTTGATACAGAAAGTCCAAAAATTGTTTTCAAAGTCTATTTCTGAATATGGATAAAAGATTTGAGAAGTTAGGTAACCTTTCCCGATCATAACTCTTTGATGGAAAAAACTTCTCTTACTGGAAAGTACGAATGGTTGCTTTCATTCAAGGAAGTCTTGGTGATGATGTTTAGGACATGATTCAAAATGGTTATGAAAATCCAATTAAGTCTTTATCTGATACTGATCCTATAAGGGTTAAGAAACTTCTTAGCGAATTTACTACGGCAGAGAAAAAGAAGTCTCTCGATAATAATAATAAGGGCAAGAATGATATCTTTATGTCAATTAACGAGTTTGAGTTTAAGAGAATATCTATTTGCTCTACCTCTAAAGAGGCCTGGGAAACTCTAGTCACCACACATGAGGGTAATGAACGTGTTAAGGCGGGGAAAACACAAATGCTTGTCCAATAGTATAATACACTGATTATGGATGAGAGTGAATCCTTTGATAATTTCTACATTAGGTCAACAGTAAAATTACATGACAATGGTATAACCTATAGTAGAAAGAAAATCATTCAAAAAATTCTTAGGTCTTTACCTTCCAAATTTGACAATAAGAGATATGCCATAGAAGAAGTGGACGACCCAAACCTGACCCCTGAATTACTAAGTAGCAAATTAAGAACTGTTGAGAGGGAGTTAGTGTTTAAAAAAAAATGACTGCCCAAAACAAGAGACTCACTGGATATAATGTTATGTTTTCATCACAATTAACTTCACCTAAAGTCAGTCCCTTATACTTTGACCTTGACCTAGATGATGACTGTGATTTGGATGATCTTGATAACCAAATTACCTTAATGAGCAAATAGTTTAAGAAAATAATCAAATCCAGGAACTCAGTGGCAACCAAACATGGCAAACCAGGTTATCAAGGTCCTCAAAATTCCAGACCTTATAAAAGATAACAAAAGGAACTATGACAATAATCGACCTAAGATAGATATGCAAGATGTCAAATGCTATAGATGTGGCAAAATGGGATATTTTGTTAATAAATGCCCAAACAGACCTAACAACAATACTAGGGATAATATGTGTACGACATTGGACGACTCTAGTGATTTTGATGAAGATGAAACTAAGTCAACCCATAATTGTGAGTCAGTCATGTATGTCATTCTTTGTTCAGATCATATACCATGATGATAATGAATGTTTGACTACTCATGATTCTATTGTACCTATTGTTGTATTTGTTAATGAGAATATTTTGACTGCTAATGATGAAAACAGCACTGATAGTGATAGCATAAGGGCGTGTCAAACTGAAAACATTGTCGATAAACCTGAAGTATGTGTGAGTTCCATATATGAAATGAGCGCTAGAGGAGACACTACACACACTACACTCAGTGAGTCCGACGATGATCTTTTAGATCTTCAAGAGCTATGCACGGAAACACTTAAGAAAAGTGTCCATCTGGATAAAATGGTTAAGCTACTGAATGAGCAAATTGATTTATTTAACCAGACTATTAAGAAGAACGCCTCCGAATTTAGTTGGCCATGAGACTGAAATTAAAGAATTTTCCACAAAATTGAAGATTTTTCTAAGAAAAATAATATTTTAGAACAAAAAAACAAGTCTACTTTAGTTGAACTTGAAGATTCTAAGCAAAAAGTTTCAAATGTGTTTAAAAACTGCTTACATTTGAAACTCAAGCTAAATCCTACGAAGAAATTGTTGTAGGAAGCAAGTTTGATTGTGAAGACAAATTTCGTTTTGGATTTGGAAAAAAGTTTATACTAGCAAAAATGTTTCTCCTGAAAATGTTGTTTTTGTAAAACAAGGCCAGAATCTTTAAAACACTCAAAAAGAAAATTGTTTTAAAGATGTCTCTAAGGCAAAACAAAGTGACTATACTCAACAACCCAAATCTAATGGTCCAACTAAGTACATATGTCCTCTTGTTAGAAATCAATGTCAAAAACCCAAAACCAATGACACCTGGACGACCATTCCTATTAAGGATAAACCAATTTTCAAAGACTTTAGTAATAAAGTCAAGTCCTCCACACATCAGTAGTGTTCATACTATGATGTCTACGGTCACTCTATTGTCGAATGTTTTCAAAAGAGATTGTATACACCTACTTATTCAAATTTTAACTATTCTAGAAAGAGTCGGAATACTTATGTTTACCCAAGACAGTCCACTCACAACTCTAATCATACAAAGAAGGGAGGACTTAAAAGTAAGAAGAAATCATTTAGATATACCCAACAAAACTTTTCTAAATCAAAGGCCAATAAAACTATCAAAACTAGGCCTATTTGGATTAGAAAAGATGACTTGTTACCCAAGCTTAAGTGCAATATTATCATATCTGCTTTCAAGGAAAAATGCACTTCATCTGGATGGTACCTTGACTCCGGATGTTCTAAACATATAACTAGAGATGAAACAAAATTACAACACAAAATGGACTGATTGATTGGGTTTCTCTGCGGTGTGAGAGTTACCTACGCGCCGATCATGTTATATTCGGCTCACCAACCCTATAAAAAAACCTAAACTTATGACTACACTCAACGGGTGAGGATAGCGGCCAAGTCCGGGTATCGAAAATCCACAGAGACGAGTTGTTAGATTTTAATTGGTTTAATATTCCTAAAATGAAAGGTGTAAAAGATGATTATACACAAAAAGGAAAAGATGCAAAAAAGGAAAGATTAATCTAGGCGAGTGAAAATAAAGCTAGACTAATAAAGCGAGTAAAAACTATAGGTTGCGTCGAATATCCCTCATCCGAGTTAATTAGTATAAAATGGTTACATGCGTCGACGAGTTATTTAGAATGCGTCTCTTTTCGACAGTTAATTAAATCAAGGGTTGTCACACCCCGAAATTCGCATAAAAGCCCAATACGATTTTGGCGTCAACAAATACCACAGAAATTATGCATGCAAGGTCGTAAGCACGGAGCATACATGATATACCCCGTCAAATCCCCTATGCGTAATAACTAGGACAACACACTCGAAATACACCCATAAACTCCATCATCAAAGCAAAGAAACACGTCAACCCTAGGTGAGTTCAATCCGACACAACCTAATTTAACCTAGTTACAAAGCAAGGTAAATAGCAAGAAACTAGAAGGCAATAAATGGAAAGCAAGTAAATAAAGTAATAAACCTAAATTAGAAACCAAGAAATGAACAACACAAATCTTAAACAAAGAAACAACAATTAATAACAATGGAGGAGATAATGAATAGTTCTTACAATACCCAATTGGGTGCAAACCCTAGGAAGAGAAGCTCCACCCAAAAATCCCCTATCTCCAACCTAAAATGAAATATCTCTTACAAATAAAAGCCTACAACATTCTATTAATACCCTAAAATAAACCCCCAATAAAACCAAGTCAAAAAACCAAAAATAAGTCATTTTTCATCCATATCTGATGGGCTCGGTCGACCTCGTGTTTGGAGCTGGTCGACCTCGCTTTTGAAAGCCCCATTTTCCTCTCCGAATCAATTTTGACGCGTTGCATGGAAATGTCCATAACTCCCTCATACGGAATAGAAATGATGCGTGGTCAGAACCGACGCGAAACTAATTCATTTATCTACATTATTATGTTTTGAAACCCTCCAAATTATTTAGTATAAAATTACCAAAATGCCCTTGAAGTAGAAGAAAATATTGAAACCTTTCAAAAATGGCCATAACCTCCTCATACGGAGTCATAATGACGCACGGTCAGTGGCCACGGAAAGATAAATAGATGATCTACATGTTGATAACTTCATTACACAAAAAATAGTGAGTTTAAAAATACCAAATTTTCCTTGAAGTAGCATTCGATGAAGGAACTTCTCCGAAATGAAACCGAACCTCACTTTTAGCGTTTCAATACCTACAAAAGCACAAATAACCCCTGCAAAGCATGTATATATCCAAATCCAAGGTTTTCTAGTTAATGAGCATAATTATAGGCATTTAAGATCATAAAAGTGCTAGAATGCATAAAGATAAAGGGCAAAAATATGCAATATTCGATACGAATCACACCCCTAACTTAAACATTGCTAGTCCCTAGTAATGAAACAAACAAAACCACTCCACAGAAGGCAGTATAAGATGTATATATGCATCGAAATATAAATGCCCCTTTCGTAGGGAGCATGATTGCATTTAGCATATGCAATAGGCCATTAAACCCCTAGATTACCCTAATGGACGAGTATCGTCTCGTGAGGGTTTTCAGGGATGAAACCCACAAAAATCATATGGTTTCCTCAAAATATGCCAAAACCAATATGAGACAAGCCCAACAACAATGAAAAAGATTTCATACGCATTATTAGCATAATGAACGAATTCAAACAAAAGTCCGAAATCATTAACATTATAGAATGCACCTCATAGAATTGAAACCTTAAAGTGTGATTTGGCAAAAATTTAAATAAATTGGATACTAAATAAAGCAAGCATATATTCAATCCTCACGGGCATTACACTCATCAAGTGAATTCACTCGAAACAGGGATTTAACACACGGAACATGCGGGCATAAAGAGTAAATGTAAGTGGAAACTAGGCCGCGCATATGTCACAAATGAAGAACGCTATATATAAAATTAAAAATGTAATCTCAATGAAAGGATACCGCTCATTAAAGGAGGTGAAATGTATTTTCACAGATTATCAAAACTATTTAAACATTTGAATTACATATACTTAAGATCTGATAGGACTTTAATAGGGTTGTAATGTAGTCTAGGCTAGGGTACGAAACGAAGGATATATATGTACGGATTCAAAGTGTTCGGAAATGAAAACTTGGAATAATGGGAAAATGCGGGAAATAATAAAAAATTGGAAAACAAGTTCCAAAAAGGAATTAAATGTAGAGATTGGATAGCGATCAAAGATTATTGAACTATATATAACATTTACAACTTTCTCTTTCTTTTCTTTTCTTCTTTTTCTCATTTTTCTCTTTTTATTTTGTTTTGCTTTTTGCTTTCTCTTTTTCACTTTTTCTTTTCTTTATTTTTCACACTCTCATATGCCAAAATTGCAACCGAAACACAACAACATCATTCAATCCCAAGTAACATTCCAAACAAAGGTATGGAAGGTGTATGTATGGTTTTAACTCCAATTTGGAGTTGGTTATGGGATTTTTTGTTAATGATGAAAACGTAATTTCCTTTTAAGTATAAAACACAAGAGATGATGCGGAAGCGTTGTAAATGAGATGGTTCAACTTCCAAAAATTAACAACAACAAGTTTTAATTAACTCAAGTCCTAGAATTTTCCTAAGTCATAATTTTCAATTATCCAAAGTTAGGCGAAACCAATTTTAGCAAATGACTTGAATAAACCAAATTTACCCAATATTTAATTTAGTCCCAAATAAAATGAGTGTGATAATGAAACCAAATTTTATCTTGAAATTATCCTAAGCATGGATTCTAAATTATTGTGCAAGATAAAATAAACAATGTCACACTACGCCGAGATGTACGAGGAAAAACCCAAGACGGGAAACAACCTCGGACGGCCCTAGCCACAAGTCCACTAGATATGGAATTACAATTACAAGACAGATAGACTTACAACGACTGACTCGATCCCTCTCAAGCCTCGATGCTCCTTCTCGTAGAAACCTCTTCCTAGCGAACAACCTCGGAACACCACCGCGGTCTCGGAATCCACCGATGGGACTTTATATGGTCACCGTCACCCAAGCATGGATCCTTTCTCCAAGTGGGTAGAATCTCAACAAAAGTCTTCTTTGTGATGGGGTGTAGAAGCAAACCCGAAACGTCTCTTCTTGAATTCGGTAGAGAAAACCGGTGCCAAAAACTCCAAGTAAAAATATGTATATATAGAACTTGGATAAACAACTATTGGGTGTAAACTAGAGTGTGTATGAATTTTTCTTTAAAAATTAACACTCAAAACATGAACATTTTCCCTAAATAAATTATCTCTCAAACTCTCTCTAAGAGATGGATATGGAATGGAAAAGTTAATTGGAAAAATGTGTTTCCCGCACATATTAAGTCTTGAAAAAGTTGGTTAAAAACCAAGTGGGGAAAGTGGGAGAAAACTGCCAAAAACTGCTCAAAATTGATCCCGCCCTGGCGTCTCGTTCGAACGAACTTGACTCTCGTTCGAACGAGACTTCTAACGAGTGACCAGCCTGGGCTCGTTAGAATCTCGTTAGATACCTCGTTAGAACGAACAACTCGTTCGAACGACATATCGAGCGACTGACCAGTTTAGGGTCGTTGGCAAACTCGTTCGAACGAAAACTGGTTCGAACAAAAAACTCGTTCGAACGAAACCTGGTTCGAACGAAAAAACTCGTTCGAACGACATTTCTAACGAACGACCAGAAAGTTTGTAAAATTCGATTTTGGCCCAGAAACTTTTATATACTTATTTTAAAGTTCTAATAGATTCTTTCTGAAAATAAAATGCAGTTTTTTATTACACCTAACACCCAATACATATTGTTCCAAGCTCCTATATAAATATAATTACATTCATACCTTGGAAGCATGGAACCTTAGTTGATAACGTAGAAACGAGGCACACAAATCGGCATTTTGATGAAGCTTTAAATTCTTTGCCGCTACGTCTTCAACATATACTTCATAGGCTTGAGAATATTACAATTGAATACTATCCTATGAATAAATGTTTTTGTCCGGAATTGAGCCAAAACTATATATGGACTCAATTGGAAATTTTTGTCCTTACAAATCTCCCCCTTTGGCTATTCCGGGACAAAAACCAAACAAAAATCCCAAAGGGCCGTCAAGCTCTACTAGACTCAAAACATAACCCGCCCAAACTTGACTCAACCCAAGGATCAAACGCTTTGCCATTGAAAGATGCCGCTTTAGTATAATTCCTGCACACTTAAGCAAACTCATCAAATGCATAGGGAATATCAAAATATTAAATGCAATTAATTAATTACTCCCCCTAAATTAATTCTCCCTTTAAACACATGACCTACTTAGAAAGACGTCTCCCCCTAAGATAAATCTCCCCTATCATCATTCTCCCACTTTTTGTTCAGGAATAGGCAAAGGAAAAAGAATTAATAAACCGCATGTGGAAGCTTAAAGTGATAAGACATGAAATCATATGGACAATAAAAGCAGGGCAAAGACAAATATCATATATATAGATACAAAAAAAATATACCAATAGAGCACTTGCATATATATATATAGATATAAACACACACATGACACAACATTCAATAAGTTTGCACACTCGTATGGCAAAAATGTGTCATATGGAAACGGAAGTGTAGGGCTGTGAACTAGCAACAATTAAATTTAGACCCAAACACGTAAGAAACGTTCACGGAGTTCTCATTTGATTGCAAACGGCATCACAGTTAAATATAACCTCATGTGACAATATAGATTGAACTCAATGAACAAACATACACAATGCATACATGCCTAGCATGATGATGATTCTACAAATCAAATAGAGTCATGACATTAAAGACAACTAGGATAAACGGACATTGTGCAAACTGTTGATATACCATCCAATTCTCCCTCAATAAGCATATATTCTCTTTTGCTTGTGAATGAATATATCAAGTAAACATAGGCCTTGGCAATTGTTTTCTTTTTAATGCCAAATATTCTGTTTTTAGGCCTTTGGATCACGTATTTCTTTTAGATCCAATCAACGGTGGCTTACTATCGCAAAAAATTTAATTCATCCTTTCGGAGCCCTTCCCCGTGCACATTTTTATTTATCATGTTTTCATTTTCACACAAATCTCACGTGCAACGGATTTTGACATGCACTAGTCCTCCTAGGTCAAATATATGTAGATGACTAGATTGGTAGGAGAACACCTCAAAAAGCTCAAATATAACATGTGACATTAAGATTTCAAAAGAGCTCGTGCATGTGTGAATAGAGTCATATAGAAATAGAATCCATTTAAACAACACAAAATCCAACTACTCCATATAAAGCATGGTAAAGAACATTTTAAGGATTGAAAATCTAAACCAAAAGTTCTAGCCACATGGGAGCGTAAACGATGGGATTCAAACACAAATATATGCCACTTAAAGTGTGTCAAACTAAAATACACACAAAACAAAATCTTTTTGAGTTTTTAACATATTTAACCAAAAATAAAAATATAGACTCAAAAGACTAAACAAAAATCATTTGTATTTTTCATTAAGTGTAAATGAAATAAATAAAACACAAATGATAAACAAAACATCTTTTAATATTTTTCAGTTAATTCAAACACAAAATATAATATAAAAAGATAAACAAGTCATAATTTCTAGCATGGGATATGAAGTAAGGCTATGACTAGAAAATGACTAAAACAAGCATACATTTAGCATGTGAATAGCATGAAGTACAAAGGCTAAAGTATGCAAAACATTAACACATTCATCCCGTAGATTTAGCAGGGGAGGAAGCATGTGAAAGTAAATGAGAATCAAAATCCCTATTTTGTAAGGCAACCAAGTCGGATTTCCTAACCCAAATTAATGAGGAATGACTATCTTGGGGAATAGGAATGTTAACTACGGTGGTTACTTTACTATGGGGTTTTCTAGGAATTCGTTTAAGATATAAACAAAATTTCCTAAGATGACCTTGTCGACCACCATGTGTACAAGTGAGAACATGTCGAAAAGATTTACTTAAGGAGTGATCTTTAAAAGTATTCCTAGTTGATTCTCCTAAAACATTGGTTTGGGCATTATGAGTAAATTCATTACAAGGATTGAAGCCTAAACCACAAGTGTCATTTTTAATTTGGACCGTTCCTAACATTTTATCTAGTTTTTCCGAACGACACTCCAAATCAAATTTGACAATACTAGAATCTTTTAATTTATTTTCCAATTCTACAATGTTAGATTCTAGTAAAACATTTCGCTCTTCAAAAGCAAGAAGCTCCTTTTTCAAGGATTCCATTAAACCCCTAAGGCTATCTCTCTCGCCTTCTACATATTCAAGCTTCTCTTGAAGAGTCCTCACATGTGTCCTAAGGTCTTCCATTAAAACATTTTCATCAATGACCTTGACACTTTCTCTTAAACTAGCTTCTAACTTCAAATTAGCTCTTTTCAATTTAATAGATTCTTTATAAAGTTCTTGAAAAGAATTTTGAACTTCACTTATATCAACCTCATCTTCATTTTCACTCTCACTTTCTTCTTCACTCTCACTATCATCAAAAATAAGAGAATCATGTACAATGACCTTGGAAGTGGCATGTGCTATCGTTTCATCAATCGATGATTTTTCATTATCACTCACATGACTAGCCATAAAAGCCACAAAAATTTTCTTAGTGGGGGAATCGGGCTTCTCTTCCTTATCACTATCACTAAGGGTCGCATTATATGAAATGGGTCGTTTACCCTCTTTCCTTAGTTTAGTGGGGCACTCGTAAGCCCTATGGCCATAACCTTCACAACCAAAACACTTATTAGACTCGTCCCTATCTAAATTGTCATTACTAGTTTTAGGGATCTTCTCGGCTTTAGAAATCTTCTCGCTTTTATCATGTTTAGAAGTATCAAATTTCTTAAAATCATTTTTAACTTTATCTTTGTTAAATTTAAGAAATTTTCTAAATTTACGAGCAAACAAAGCCATGTCTTCCAAGTCACTATCACTATCGCTCTCTACTACTTGTTTGACCTCTTTTCGGGCTTTTAAAGCAACACCCTTTTCAATTTTCTTTTCAGTTTTAGAGGGAAACATATCCAGTTCATAGGTTTGTAAATCACCTACAAGCTCTTCTAATTTCGTAGAGGCTAAAGTGGGTAAAGAATTTAAAACGATCACCTTTGGAATAAATCTATCGGGTAGGGACCTTAAAATTTTCTTTACAACACGGTCGTCAGGTATTTTCTCTCCCAAGTTAAAAGATGAATTGACAATATCAGAAAGTCTAGCATAAAATTTATCAAAAGTTTCTTTTTCATCCATTTTGATAGTTTCAAATTGAGTGGTGAGGTTTTGGAGTTTTGAAGATTTAACGACACTAGTTCCTTCATGAGTTAATTGTAAAATATCCCAAGCTTCTTTAGCGGTTTCACACGTCATAATATGTCGGAATTCATCCGGTGCGACAGTGCTAAATAAGGCATTTAAACCTCGGGAATTAAAGTTAGCAAGTTTAAACTCATTTTCAGTCCATCTATCGGCGGGTTTGATAACTCGTTCATTTTCAACTAAGTAAGTTGGTGGGGAGTACCCGGTAACAACAGACATCCAAACTCTCTCGTCGATAGATTTTAGTGCCGATCTCATTCGCGCTTTCCAATACGCGTAGTTTGAACCATCGAAAAAAGGAAATTTTGAAAATGGGGAAAAATCCATTTTAGTCAAAGATTATATAAAAGATCGTTAACGAAATAATTTATCGCTTTGGCTCTGATACCAATTTGAAAACGTAATTTCCTTTTAAGTATAAAACACAAGAGATGATGCGGAAGCGTTGTAAATGAGATGGTTCAACTTCCAAAAATTAACAACAACAAGTTTTAATTAACTCAAGTCCTAGAATTTGCCTAAGTCATAATTTTCAATTATCCAAAGTTAGGCGAAACCAATTTTAGCAAATGACTTGAATAAACCAAATTTACCCAATATTTAATTTAGTCCCAAATAAAATGAGTGTGATAATTAAACCAAATTTTATCTTGAAATTATCCTAAGCATGGATTCTAAATTATTGTGCAAGATAAAATAAACAATGTCACACTACACCGAGATGTACGAGGAAAAACCCAAGACGAGAAACAACCTCGGACGGCCCTAGCCACAAGTCCACTAGATATGGAATTACAATTACAAGACAGATAGACTTACAACGACTGACTCGATCCCTCTCAAGCCTCGATGCTCCTTCTCGTAGAAACCTCTTCCTAGCGAACAACCTCGGAACACCACCGTGGTCTCGGAATCCACCGATGGGACTTTATATGGTCACCGTCACCCAAGCATGGAGCCTTTCTCCAAGTGGGTAGAATCTCAACAAAAGTCTTCTTTGTGATGGGGTGTAGAAGCAAACCCGAAACGTCTCTTCTTGAATTCGGTAGAGAAAACCGGTGCCAAAAACTCCAAGTAAAGATATGTATATATAGAACTTGGATAAACAACTATTGGGTGTAAACTAGAGTGTGTATGAATTTTTCTTTAAAAATTAACACTCAAAACATGAACATTTTCCCTAAATAAATTAGCTCTCAAACTCTCTCTAAGAGATGGATATGGAATGGAAAATTTAATTGGAAAAATGTGTTTCCCGCACATATTAAGTCTTGAAAAAGTTGGTTAAAAACCAAGTGGGGAAAGTGGGAGAAAACTGCCAAAAACTGCTCAAAACTGTTCCCGCCCTGGCGTCTCATTCGAACGAACTTGACTCTCGTTCGAACGAGACTTCTAACGAGTGACCATCCTGAGCTCGTTAGATACCTCGTTAGAACGAACAACTCGTTCGAATGACATATCGAGCGACTGACCAGTTTAGGGTCATTGGCAAACTCGTTCGAACAAAAACTGGTTCGAACGAAAAACTCGTTCGAACGAAACCTGGTTCGAACGAAAAACTCGTTCGAACGAAACCTGGTTCGAACGAAAAAACTCGTTCGAACGACATTTCTAACGAACGACCAGAAAGTTTGTAAAATTCGATTTTGGCCCAGAAACTTTTATATACTTATTTTAAAGTTCTAATAGATTCTTTCTGAAAATAAAATGCAGTTTTTTATTACACCTAACACCCAATACATATTGTTCCAAGCTCCTATATAAATATAATTACATTCATACCTTGGAAGCATGGAACCTTAGTTGATAACGTAGAAACGAGGCACACAAATCGGCATTTTGATGAAGCTTTAAATTCTTTGCCGCTACGTCTTCAACATATACTTCATAGGCTTGAGAATATTACAATTGAATACTATCCTATGAATAAATGTTTTTGTCCGGAATTGAGCCAAAACTATATATGGACTCAATTGGAAATTTGTGTCCTTACAAATGAAAAGAAAGGCTATATTAAGGCTCAAAGGTGTTGATGAGTGTAAACATATAAGGTGAGGTCAAGGCAAATATGGGTGATATAACAAAGATTACCTATGATCATTTCCTAAAGTTTACGCAATTCTGGAGTCAAAACAACTTTGAAAATCATGATCAACTAATACATTTCAAGATATAAACTCAATTAATGAACGGTCAAAGAAAGAATATAGATATTACCAATGATTGTAATGTTTTTAAAGAGCAAAGAATAGTGTATAACACTCACAAATGATGAAAGGTACAAAGCTTACTCGGTGTAAGTATATACAATGCAACAAAATATTACCGAGTTATAAAAATCTTAAACCAAATCAGTAAAACAAGGAAAGCGCATGTGCTCATGGGATTAAAGTTTAATTCATGAATTTATTCATAATATAAATGATTGAGGACTAAAGTCTAATAACTTCTAAAATCGAGAACATGCATCATTGAGTTGTCTATTGGATCGGTCAATTATTAAAATTTATCATCGGAAACAAAGGCAAAATGCCCAATAAAGGAGAAAAAAGAAAGAAAATCTTTTTGAAATTTATAATTTTTCTAAGAAAACATACTTAGTAACTAACATGTGAGCAAAAACATGGACAAAATAAAGAAATGGATAGAATATCCCACACCCCCTAACTTAAAACCTGACATTGTCCTCAATGTAAATTAAGAAACAAGTTAAAGAGAGGAAAAGAGCGATATTACCCAAAATTGGAGCGATCCCCATAAGAACAAGTCCAAAGAATCTACAAAACAAGTTAGTACCGAGCGTAGCAAAAACAAATAACAAAAAGTTAACTAATTACACTAGACTAAATTAAAAAGGAAAGAAAAGATAAAAAGCAAGAAAGAATAAAAAGTTAACTATATACAACCTACTATTTAGGCTTCACACTAACTATACACTAGAAGTCTAAATAGCTGAGGGTCCACCGTGAAAATGATTTGACTTTGGAGGATAACCGGTGTACCCTCACATACAAGCATGCCTTCCAAAAAATATGAATTCCATTTGAAAAACGGAAGGCATGTGTAAGGCGTAAGAAAGGAACCATCGCCAATTAACATTTTTGGACGGACGATGGGGATTTGGATTGAATGGGTGACAAAAACATGTGGGGATCGAGAAAAGTTGAATATCCTCTCAAAGATTTAGCAAGCGGAATGGGAGGTGGCGCACACGAGGGCAAAGATGCCTTTATGGAAAGCAACTCGAGCAAGTACTCCTCGTCGGTGAAAGGATTGAACGTTTTAAAGTCTGTCCCCGATTCATCGGGTACTTGTGACGGTGTGATAATAGAGAAAGAAAAGGGGGAGGAAAGAAATTCAAACTCAAGAGATGAGTTATCATCACTCAAAGTTGGAATTTCAAAGGAGGTAGGATCATTTTCAATCAAACTTTCTTCTTTGGGATCCAAAGAAGAAATCATCTCATTGCAAATGGATACTACATCCGTTTCATCCTCACTTTCAATATCTATTAAGTTAAGTGAAGAATGGTTTGTTCCAAAGTAGGCACAAAATCCTTATTTGGTTCAAAACATTCCTTGACTTCAAAAGTCTCAGAAGAGAAATCATCGTCGGATTTGAATAATAAATCCAATTCTTGCTCCCAACAATGATTTTCTTCCCGATAACGTTCTTCACACCTCTCGTTCTCAAGCATGAGCAAACCCTCACCGAAAGTCATCGGCTGAGGTGCGGATTCTTGAAAATTAGGGGTTTGAAAATCATTATCAGCACTAAAGTTAAACTCATTATTATAGGAATTTTGAAAACTATTGCAATTCATTTCAAAATTCCTATTATAAGAAATTAGAGGCCCAAAATCATTAACATCATCCTCGAAATTCCAATAACTCAAGTTTTGACTTTCGTTATACTCGCCCAAAGTCATTTTTGAGTTTGTAATTTTTTGGGACTCTAAGTATTGATCGAAAGTCATAGGATTACGGAAATTTTGAGAATTATAATAATGATTACCGAAATAATTGGAATAATACATGCTAACACCAAAAATGCCTCGAGGTGGCGAATTCCACAAAGTGATGCGCACGAGAAAAATTCAAGCGGTTCTTGGCACTCAAATGTAGAAGTCCTGTAAAAAGGTTAGCCAAAAAATACAAATAGAAAGAAAATACTACGAAATACTAAATCAAATAAATTCTAAAACGAACTCATCCCCGGTAACGGCGCCATTTGATTGACTGGGTTTTGCCGCGGTGCGAGAGTCACCTACGCGCCGATCGTGTTATATTCGGCTCACCAACTCTATACAGAAACCTAAACTTATGACTACACTCAACGGGTGAGGATAGCGGCCAAGTTCGGGTATCGAAAATCCACAGAGACGAGTTGCTAGAATTTAATTGGTTTAATATTCCTAAAATAAAAGGTGTAATAGATGATTATACATAAAAATGAACAGATGCAAAAAAGGAAAGATTAATTTAGGCGAGTGAAAATAAAGCTAGACTAATAAAGCGAGTAAAAACTATAGGTTGCGTCGAATATCCCTCATCCGAGTTAATTAGTATAAAATGGTTACATGGGTCGACGAGTTATTTAGAATGTGTCTCGTTTCGACAGTTAATTAAATCAAGGGTTGTCACACCCCTAAATTCTCATAAAAGCCTAATGAGATTTTAGCGTCAACAAATACCCCAAAAATTACGCACGCAAAGTCATAAGAACGGAGCATACATGATATACCCCGTCAAATCCCCTAGGGGTAATAACTAGGACAACGCACTCGAAATACACTTGTGAACTCCATCACCAAAGCAAAGCAACACATCAACCCTAGGTGAGTTAAATCCGACACAACCTAATTTATTCTAGCTACAAAGCATGGTAAATAGAAAGAAACTAGAAGGCAATAAATGGAAAGCAAGTAAATAAAGCAATAAACCTAAATTAGAAAGCAAGAAATGAAAAACACAAAGCTTAAACAAAGAAACAAAAATTAATAACAATGGAGGAGATAATGAATAGTTCTTACAATACCCAAATGGGTGAAGACCCTAGGAAGAGAAGCTCCTCCCAAAAATCCCCTATCTCCAACCTAAAATTAAATATCTCTTACAAATAAGAGCCTACAACATTCTATTAACACCCCAAAATAAACCCCCAACAAAACCAAGTCAAAAACCCAAAATAAGTCATTTTTTGTTCATATCTGATGGGCCCAGTTGACATCGTGTTTTGGGCCAGTCAACCTCACTTTTGACAGCCCCCTTTTCCTCTCCGAACCAATTTTGACGCGTTGCACAGAAATGTCTATAACTCCCTCATACGGAATCAAAATGATGCGTGATCACAAGCGACGCAAAGATAATTCAATTATATACATGATTCTATTTTGAAACCCTCCAAATTATGGAGTGTGAAATTACCAAAATACCTTTGAAGTAGAAGAAAATAGCGAAACCTTTCGGAAATGCCCATAACTTCCTCATACGGAGTCAGAATGACGTACGGTCAGTGGCCACAAAAAGATAATTTGATTATATAAATGTTGGTAACAACATTTAATAAAAAATAGTGAGTTTGAAAAGACCAAATTCCCTTGAAGTCATATTCGACGATGGAACTTCTCTGAAATGCAACTGAACCTCACTTTTAGCATTCCAATACCTACAAAAGCACAAATAACCCCTGCAAAGCATGTATATATCCAAATCCAAGATTTCCTGGTTAATGAATATAATTATAGGCATTTAGGACTGTAAAAGTGCTAGAATGCATAAAGATAAAGGGCGGAAATATGCAATATTCGATACGAATCACAAACTTCTTTGGAGGTAGTGTTGTGTTTGGTGATGGAGTTTCATCTAAGATCAAAGGTAAGGGAACATTGTGTGAGGAAGGTTTCCCCGATCTAAATGATGTCCTCCTAGTTAAAGGTATCAAGGCTAACCTTCTTAGCATATCTCAATTTTGTGATTCCAATCATACGGTTACTTTTTCAAAAACTGATTGCAAAATTCTTAATGAAAAGGGAAACTGTATTTTAACAGGAAATAAAATGAGGATAACTATTACATAGTCACTCCTAAGTCTGAATCTTATAATATTGCCAGATTAGACGATACTGATCTTTAGCAAAATAGATTGGGATATACAAATTTTGATAATCTTCGTAGGTTAAGTTCCCAAGAAACTGTTATAGGACTGAATAAAATAAAAAATTCTTTTAATCTTGTTTGTGGTCCTTATCTGGAGGAAAAATAAGTAAACCTCCTCATAAGAAAGTTAAAGATGTTTTAACTACAAAACCTTTGGAATTAATCCACATGGACCTAATGGGTCCCTCGATAACTGCCAGCTTTTGTGGTAACAGTTATATACTTGTTATTGTGGATGATTACATACGATATACATGGGTAGCCTTTATGAAAAATAAATTCGATAGCTTCGATGAGTTCTCAAAAATACTTTTAAAAATAGAGAACGAGAAGGATACCCAAGTATGTCACGCCATAAGTGACAGAGGCGGAGAATTCAAAAATTCTGGTGTTGCAGAATATTATAAAGGCAATGGTTATAAACATGAATTTAGTGCGCCTAAGACACCTCAGCAAAACAACATTGCTGAAAGGAAAAATAGAAATTTACAAGAGATGGCTAGGGTTATGCTTCATGCGAAAAATCTCTCTACGGCTGAATCCGAGTATATTGCAGCCAGTAGTTGTTGTTCCCAATTATTAGGGATCAAGAAAATGCTTAGTGATTAGAGTATAGTTAACAAAAAATTGACTATATACTATGATAACCAGAGTGCCATAAATATATCTAAAAATCCAATCCAACACTCTATAACTAAGCACATTGAAATTAGGCATCATTTCATTCGTCACCTTATAGAGTCTAAAGAATTAGATATCGAGTATCTCAATACTGACAAACAGTTAGATGATTTGCTTACAAAACCTCTTGGCAATATTAGATTTGAGTATCTAAGTAATGCCATTGGAATTATAGTTCTTACTTATGTCACACATCATTCATATCCTCGGTAGTTTCATGCTAATAATTGATTTATGAGGATTTAGGGAATGGACATTTCTCAAATGACAAAAGATGCCTCCTAATATCTGTTTAATATAGGAGACCCTTGTATCTGCCCTTGTATATGTTATTTCTTGTGTTGATATACTATATCATATTCTCCTGATTTATATTCTTTTACCCCGTTGTACATTTGAGCAAAATTGGGGGAGAGGAACTTGAGTACCTGGCTTATAATTTCATATCTTATTTTGTATTAACTCAACTAATATGCCATTGAGTGTTTATTTTTTTGACATTTTCAGGCTCAATTGTATAGCTTGTCCTATTTATTAGGGTATTGATATGTATTGTAGTTTAGTAATGTATTTTCTTCTCTTATTTTCAGTTCAAGGATGGGAATGGATAGTTACAGATTTTGTATAGGAAATCTAGGATTTTTCATTTTGAATTTTTAACCACGAGTACTGTGTACCCAAGGGAATTTTGTCTCTAAATTACAAAGGGGGAAATTGAGAACACACTATATGATTGATTTACTTGAGTCTGTTCCATGTAAGAGTTCCAACTAGTTTTGATATTGAGACAAAATAGGATTAGATTTTTTATGATTTACTCTCTCAAAAAGGAATTCAAGCTTCACCAAAGGAATCTCAGTTCAAGAACTTCAATGATCCAATGCTCTACAAAAAGGAAAGTATTAAACACATGAACCACAATTAGTACACACACTGCATAGATGTATTATTATGTGTGCACAAATTCATATGGTGGTTTAGCGAAGGCAAACATTTTTTTAAATTCATTTAAAATTATTTTAAAATAAGGGAAATATGGTTTTTAAAATGTTTGAGGCTAAAATCAAATTTTTTTTTATGGTGAAAGCTTTGGGGTTGCATTTGGAATTTATCTAAACATTTAAAATATCTCGTGGCTGATTCTCTTTGCTGAACGCATGGTGCATTTTTTCTCCAAATCGTGTTACGATCTTGACCCTTTATTACATCGATGGTTCCAAACACCTACAGCTAACTAATCTGTGTATTTGCAATATCATCCAACCAGATTCTGTGTTTCCACCACATTACATCAACCCTTAGATTCAATTCGTTCGACAAAACTGATTCTTCGTCGTTCGTTCGTAACAGATCTTCTCGATCCTTCGGTGTTGAGTATATATTGATGTTAGGGTTTTCAATTCATTTTGGTTGAGAGTATAGAGTGAGGTCGTCGGCTCATAAATAGAGAGGATAACTCATCTCCAACTGAGAGAACCGAGAAAAGAATGAGAAAAGGGGAGAGAAGGTCGTTGTCATCTCAACTGAGAGAGCAAGAGAGCATTGGTGGTTCAAAAAAAATTGAGAGAAAAAATAAGAGAGGTTGATGGTGCCAAATAGAGAAATAGAAAGAAGGGAGTTCTTCTCCAAGAGAGCCTGTCGGAGCTGTGAGTGCAAAAAGACAGAGAGAGAGTAAGTGAATCACACCTCTTTAATTTTTTATCTCTCTAAGAACCATATAGTTCACTGAATTTTCTATGTTCTTTATTTCTAATTTCTTGAATCTCATTATTGTTGTTATTTTGATCCAACAATGTGGTTTCAAATAAATTTTGAAACATAAGACTTATGATTGTTTGTATATTCAGATTTGTGAAAAGTTATTTTTATTTTTTCAAAAACTAATTTCACATTTACTGAAATAAGGTTGAGCATAAATAGAATTTTGAAACAAATTTGATTCATAAGATTTTATTCCAAATCTGAAATTTTTGAAGTCTAGTATTCAAAGCATATTTGAGATTACTTGCATATCATATAGAATGCTTTGTAATTCGTAGGAATTTGTTGTATAATTGATTGAGAGATGTGAGATGCAATTCTGCATTTAGATTACTTCACATACACATTCAATCTCACTCGAACACTTATATATTGTGGTTCTTGGTGAGATATATTGTTTGTTGAGCTACTATAATCAAGTGGATAAGAAAAAAGCAAGGAAGTTGCAGGAGGAAGATCATATCAAGTCAGAAGCCTTTGAGAGTGGAGTAACTTGTGTAGGTAATTTTTCTAAACTTAGATTTAGAATCTTGTATTGCATACTTAGTGCTGTAACTTGGGCCTTGTGATTTTAGTGGATTTTTGTTTTGCTCCGTAGAGGGGGTCGTGGATGTTTCCCTTATCTTAGGATTTTACCACATTAAAAATCGCGTGTCAAATTTCCTTGAATGTTCTTAATTACTTTTGTGAACAATATCTCATTTAAAACTTAATTCTAGGTATTAGTTTTAAAAGCCTAAGGTAATCAAACTAACAAATCTAGAGGACATATTGAGAAACATTTAACACATCTTGCGTTGTATTTTAAAAAGAGTTTTGTTCAAAGAGTTTATTTTCGAAGTTTACTTAATCTATAACATTTTTTTATTAACTTAGTAAGTAGTTTTTCAGTTATTTCCATTCATTAATAGTTATTTTATTCGATCATGTGTTATTACCAAGTATGCTTTTATTGTAAAAGTTGAAATTTTTTAAAAATATATTTTTTTTTCTTCTTTATTGGGTATTTTGCCTTTTTTCTATGATAAATTTCAATAAAATCTCAATCGAATAGATAATTCAATGATGCATGTTCTCAATTTTATAAGTTATTTGACTTTAGTTTTCAAATCATTGATATTATGCAAAACTTTTTGTTGCATTGTATAGACTGACACCAAGGGAGCATTGGGATTTTCTTCATTTGTGAATGTTTTTACATTACTCTTTCCTCCTTGAACATGTTAAAATCCTTGGTAATGTCACTATTCTTTCATTTGGTCGTTCATTAATTGAATTCATAATTTAAAATGTGTTACTTGAGCCTGATTTTCAAAGTTATTTTGACTCGATAATTGCGTAAACGTTCGAATAGGATCATAGGCCATCTTTATTATTTATCCCATAATGAGCATGACCTCACCTTAAATGTTTTCCCTCGTTAAACCTTTGAAGCCTAAATATAGCATTTTGTTTCATAACCCAATCCCATAACCAACTCCAAATTGGAGTTAAAAACCGTGCATATCACCTTCCCTACCTTTGTTTGGAATCATACTTGGTATTGGATGATGTTCTTGTTACGTGATTGTAATTGAGCATGTGAGAGTGAGAAATAAAAAAAGGAGAAGAAAACGAAATTAAAACTTAATAAGAAAAAAGAAAAAAACAAAGAAAAAAGATGAGAACAAGAAGAAAATAAAAGAAATATAAAGTTTTTCAATATTGTATATAGTGTTCAATAAGATTTGTCACTCTCCAATTGCATATCTAATGCTTGTTATGGAAATCATATTCCAATTTCGAAATTTTTCACAATTTTCCATTATACCAAGTGTTATATCCCCAAACACATTTGAATACGTATGTATTACCTTCATTTCATAACCTTAACCCCAAGCCTACATTATAATCCATACAAGTCCTATGTGATCATAAGGTGAATGTATTTCAAAAGTTTAAATAGTTCTTATAATCTGTAAAAAGGCATTTCACCTCTTTAAGGATAATATGCTTTCACTGAGATTATATATTTTTTATATTTTATATATCGTTCTTCAATTAATGACTTGAGCGCGACATACTTTTCATTTACATTTACTCTTTATTCATGCATGTCCTGTGTGTGTTATGCCCCATTTTATAGTGATTTCATTTATTGAGTATAATATCCGGAGAGGTTTGAGATCACGCATGGTTTAATGTTTATATGGTTTATAAAAGTTTTTCCAAATAAAAAAAAACCATGTTCTCTCTCTTCCTCCCACTTTTAAGGTTTCAACTATGATTGAAGTTAATCTAATGTTAATAACTATGAATTTTTGTGCGAACTCATTTACTATGCTAATAACATGTTGAAATCCTTTTCTTTGTTGTTGATCTTGTCTTGTATTATTGTCGGGAATACTTTTTAAGAAAACTTTTATGTTTGCGGGTTTCATCCCTGAAAACACTCTCGAGATAACACTCGTCCACTAGAGTAACCTAAGGTTTTAACAGCTTATTACAAATGCTAAATGCAGTCATTTGCCCATGAAATGGCATGTATCTCCTTTTTACATATATCAATTCATGTGGTTCTACTTGTGCTCTTGGTTCTTTGCATTTCATTGCTAAGGACTAGCAATGTGTAAGTTAGGGAGCGTGATTCGTCTCGTATATTGCATTTATTTACCCTTTATACTTATGCATTTTTGCCCCCTTTTGTGAACTAATTCTTATATTTATGCTCATTAGCCATAAAACCTCTATTTCATATATATATATATATATATATATATATATATATATATATATATAGAGAGAGAGAGAGAGAGACTCTCCCACATCACACCTAGTTCTAGGCCATAAGAAACCTTTTTTCCAAATTTTTTTTATTGAAATTAACCTTTCAATTAACACGTGTTCCAAAAATTAGGTCAAAGTACATTTTCTAGCTATTTTTAAAAAAATCACAAAATTCTCCTAGCGCAAACCCTTATAAATAAGGTATTTTCAGCAGTTTTTTGTTGGATTTTTAAAAAATAGCTATAAATTATATTTTGACCTAAATTTTTGAAAATGTGTTTATTGCAAGTAACTCAATGGTTAAAATTAAAAAATTGAAAAAAATATAAATTTTTAAGGCCTAGAACTAGGTGTGATGTATGGATGATGTAAGAAGCATGATGTATAGGAGCTTTGCTCTATTTCTCTCTCTCTCTCTCTCTCTCTCTCTCCATATGTATATATTCTTTGTGAGGTATAATTGAGACTTTGTAGGTGTTAATGTGATAAACATGAATTTTAATTGCATTTCATGAAAGTTTCGTCATAAGATGCAATCTCAAGGCCAATTTGATATTTTTAAACTCTATATTTTGGATGGTAGTACCAACATATAGATCGTCAAATTATCTTCACGTGGCCTACAACTGTGCATTATTTCGATCCTAAATCAGGAAGTTATGGGCATTTTTGAGAAGTTTCAGCATGTGCTTAAACTTCAAGGGTAATGTGGTCCTTCCATACTGCACAATTTGGAGGGTTTCAAAAAACCAACATTTATAGCATTTAATTATCTTCATGTAGCTTCCAACCATGCATAATTACGAGCTTGTACGAGCAAGTTATTTCTTTTTCCATCGATGCGCGAAATCAGACCTAAACTAGACTATGGTTGCACTATCAAATTTTTGCAAAACCGGACCAAGCCAGCCGTTGGATACAAATCCATAAATTATACATTTTTATTTCTTCTTTTACTTTCATTTCTTTTCACAATTTACTATATGTTATTTGACCAATATCTCTCATTTTAAGTTAGTTTAAGTTTATATATTTGGCTTTTAGGAGCTTTCTTCTTATTCTCTATCCTAGGGTTTTGGTGTAAGTTTACTATTTAACATCTCTTTCATAGTTTAATAGCTTTTTAAGTTGATTTATTGCTTTGTGACCCACCTATGCTCTAATGTAACTTCTTTTTATTAGTTAATTTGTTGTTTACTTTCATTAATTAGTTGTATTAATTATTTTAATCATGTGTTGCAACTAGTATAATGGTTGGGATAATTTTTCCACCATTAAGGGGTATTTAGCTTTAAAATCTAGGTTTTGGGTTTCGAATGCTTTTAATTGAAACCTTGTGTATTAATATCGAAATATTAGGCGCTTAATTTCATTTGTCATGCAACAATAGTATTTGTAGAGATATTGTGACTTTAGCCCATTTGTGAAAATATGCTAGTGAAATTTTAATCTTTAATTATTGAATTAAATTTCTTCATGTTTGAAGTTTATAATTAATTGAATATGTTTGGTTAATTAGTTTCGAACCAAATTCCTTATTATGTGTTATTAACCCATGGTGGGGATATGATCCTAATCTTTTTTTTTTAATTTAATCCAGTTTACTTATTTCCTAGTGTTAATTATATTATCACCATATCATCTTTTACATTTTCCCCTTTTTCTAAGTACTAAACCAATTTAATTCTAAATATCATTCCCTGTGGATTCAATCCCTACTTGCCACTACACATCCATTTACAGCATGCCGAATTGTGTTATTTGTTTTGTATGGGGCATAAACACCCAACGATACATATTTTACATATGAAGTTTATGCCTAATAAAAAATGACATTGTTGCCAGGGAACGATTCATTCTAGGATTTTAGTGATTTATCACTCAAAAACTTCATGAGTAAAACATGTACTATTGATGTTTCTAAGAATCTTGTGAAGAGAAAAAGTCATCCCAAGCCCCATGAAACCAAAGGCTAATCCATATTCGCATTTTGAACCTACTGAATCACTTCTAAGCATATTTAACCCAACATAACTTTCGAATTTGGAGCTATTACAGTTAAGGAAGTTATAAATATTTCAATTATCTTTATAACGGTTATGTCCGTGTGCGAATCGAAGGTGTGAGTCAAAATATATGCTCAAAATAAGGAAACTACTACAAAGTTAACGCGATGTGATAGGTCATGACCTCAAAATGGTTGACCAATCGATTAAATTGGCCCCTAACTTCACCTATAAATAGAGATCTAAGTCCCTTTACCTTTCACACCATCCCTCTCAACTCTAAAGGAAATTTTAGAGAGAGAACGTATCTAAAACTCTCCCAAAAGAGTTCTAGTGAGGGAAAGAGCCTAGAGATCTTAAGAAGTCATAGAGAAGCTCTGATAAACTTGCTAGAAATTGTAGATCGGCCTTCCTGGAGATGGAGTCAAAATTATGCTGGTATGAAACTCTATATCTACCAATATATATTTGTATATCTGAGTGAGGTCTAGAAATTGGTGGCCAACAATCTTGAAAACGTTAACAAATGTTAAAGCGGTGAAGCTCTGCTAGAAAATAAACTCAAATCTACCAGTCTATGAGTATTCTTCTAACATTATTTTTTATAGATAGTTAAGGGTTAGCGTTGTGTTGCATAACCACGCATTATCATCATATTCCTATTATTCTTCTCCTCCATTTATGGCTTTCTCTAAAGGTAATGTCCGAAATATGTTGACTTTTATTTTCCCTACAGTGGATATGTTGGCGTGATGGGGACCACCCCTAAAGCTCAAGTCAAATCTTGTACATATTTTCATGTTTCTACTCTTTATTTCATCAAATATAAAAAAATTCTTCAAAATCATGAAATACTTTCATGTAGGTTAGAGGATCACTAGATTCGTGGATTATAACTACTCTCTTGTTCTTAATGTTGGAAGTCTCTACAATTTTTATCCATTAAAGTGGTTTTACGAGTTAACCCATTTCATTCAAGCATATTTCATGAAAACAATGTTCTTTAGATTTCAGATCTAGACTCGTTCACTTTAAAAATACTTTGAGACATCAAAGAAAGTTAAGATATCTCGCATCGAGCCTTTATAAGAGGTAGAATCCATCTTTGTCCTTTAACAGATAAGCGGACTTTGAATCACCCCATGAGAGTACGTAGGATCACTCAGGCTGCCAT
This sequence comes from Sambucus nigra, assembly GCA_949130495.1. Classification (NCBI taxonomy): domain Eukaryota; kingdom Viridiplantae; phylum Streptophyta; class Magnoliopsida; order Dipsacales; family Adoxaceae; genus Sambucus; species Sambucus nigra. The sequence goes on along the minus strand of OX422207.1, from coordinate 840,440,950 downwards.
GCGACTAAATAAGTAAAACTTTGTACATGTTCATGTAAATACTAATTTATTTTTATACATATAAAAAACTAAAAAAAATAATCCAAGTCATAAAGTACCAAAAATAGTAAATTAGGGGACCAATTGATCCAGAGATCCTACCTAATGCTCTAATATTCATGTGGGATGTCTTAACACTCTCTTTTCATCAAAATGTTTTCATTTATCAAACTAATTTATATCAAATCAATCCAGTTGAATGCAAACCCTTTTCATATATCTTCAAATTGAAAAAACTTCATCTTAAAACTATTTTAATATATCGAAGGGAATTAACATCTCCTACATCAATTGAAAGTGATAAGTAGAATCCCTTTAGGCCACTTTATGAACTACGTGGACTTTCAATCTCTCCGTGCAAGTATGTAGGCTCACTCGGACTGTCATCCAAGTGAACAATAATGACTTTGTATATATTTATCCCTTGTCTATATTATCTACACTCACATCCCACACTACACTGCATAATCTAGGTACATGCTATATATTTTTACTTTATTATTTTGTTTAGTTTAACACGCTGATATAAATGTTTAACATATACATTTGAGACCAAAAGGGAGAAGCGGGTGCCTAGCACCTTCCCAATTCGTAAACCAGTCCTCGAATTTTTAACTCTCTAGTTAAACCTGCATACCACTTTCCATCACTAGGTTTCCACCTAGGCCTTCCCTTTCTTTTGTATGTTTTGTGTAAAATGTACTGGTTACTCCATTCCTTTTCAAAGAGAACAAGGTCATGGTCCACGTCATCTTCTACCTCTTCTTCAAAGGATACATTATCTTAAGAGGTTAGGATTTCTTTATTATATTTCAAAGTTTAAATCAAGCATATATATATATATATATATATATAGGGAAAGGATCAAGTGAGATCCTAGTTTGAGAACCCTGAATGAGGACCATTTTTTTAAAATAGTAAAAAAAATATTTTTGGGCTGATTTTTTTTTAATGATTTTTAAACATTTCAATAGGACCATAAAAAAATAATCAGCTCAAAATAATTTTTTTTGCTATTTTAAAAAAATCTGCCAAACTTTGTCAATTTTTAAGTTGTTTTTAAGTTGTTAAAAACTGACAAAGTTTGACCGATTTTTTTAAAATAGTAAAAAAAATATTTTGAGTTGATTTTTTTTATATGGCTCTACTGAAATGTTTAAAAACTATATAAAAAAAATTAGCTCAAAAATATTTTTTTTACTATCTTATCAAAATTGGTCCGCACCAGCGGTATGCAAATAGAGGTCCTCATGAGATCCGCTCTCTCTCTCTCTATATATATATATATAGCTAGAGAGAGAGAGAGAGAGAGAGAGAGAGAGAGAGAGAGGCTCTCATACATACCAAGTATACATACTTGCTTGCACAAACCTATTTTTTTAAAATATTACAAAAATAATTTTTGAGTTGAATTTTTTTATGTGATATATAAACATTTAAAGGTGCCTATATAAAATCAACTGAAAATAATTTTTTTTGATATTTTTAAAAATTCGATCAAACTTTCACAGCTTTTAAAGTTAAAAGTTGTGAAAGTTTGATCGATTTTTTAAAATAGAAAAAAAATTTCTTTTAGGATTCTTTTTTTATATGGATCCTTGAAATGTTTAAATGCTACACAAAAAAACTCAACTCAAAAATAATATTTTTACTATTTTAAAAAAAATGATATGTATCTGAGAGAGAGAGAGAGAGAGAGAGAGAGAGAGAAGATTCACATGCTACCTATGCATTATTATCATTATATATGTTATGTTCCATAGAAAAACGTGATAATGACGAAATAAAGTTAAGGCCTTAAAGAATCAGAAGTTTCACAATGTTAATGGGTTACCTAATTTTGGAAATAATGTAAAAAGTTAGTATTTCATGTTAAAAAGTATGTTGAACTTGTTAAGATTACGTTAGGTTGAATACATGGGTTTTATGGGTATTAAATCATACTTTTGATGGGTTAAATTATGAAGGTTAATTGAAATGTTAGTTGAGAGTATGCTAAATGTGTACTAAATGGGTCCTTGGATATATAATTATAGCTTTAATAGTTTTAGAATATTGTTAACATACAATGACACTATTTTATGTTAAGAAAATTTAAGAAATGTGGCACTAATATCTACTAAAATGAAAATAGTGAAGAACAGTAAATATTAACATGTGGAATGTCAATGTTTAGGTGAAAATGAATGAAAATCATAGGAAATGGTGAAAACTAGTAATCTTGAAAAGTAGACTCTAATGTTGACAAATATAAGATTTTTACCGCCAAAAAGTGTGATTATATGTAAATTTGTAGCTTTAGAATTAATACTCTTAAAAATGGACACTAGTTGATAACATTATTTTTAATGTGGAAAAAGATGAAAATGCATGTTTTGGAAAGAAAAAAGATGTTGTAAAGATATTTTGGTAAACATTAAAGAATGTGAAAAATTACTAGTGTTCATTTATAAAGAAAAAGGGTACAAGGTGGTACTTTCCTTGGTTTGGCCTCTTCATCGAGGTCAAAATGAATTAAATGGAAATAATCACCCGTAAGGAATATTTTAAGGACTTGTAGCAAGTGGAAAATTTAAGAAGGGTCTGGAGCCCTGGGGGGGGGGGGGCGCTTCATGCTTGACCCAAAATAACAATCCAATAAATCATGGATCACAAAATTCATAGCGGACAATGCAAGCCCGTAAATATTGATGGGATTGGAGAACTCTAAAATAATGAAATAATGATTAATGAACTTGGTGTTCATAAGGTTTAAAAGAAAAGGAGTAAATGGAACATTGAAGGAAAATAGTTAAATGATAAAAGTAGAACAAGAAGGGGAAATTGAGATAAATATGTTAAATTAATAACTCAGACATGAGCCGGGTTAATAATTGGCTAAGTGTGGGTGGTCATATTGCCCATGTTACATTTTTGTCTCGTAGTGTAAGGACACAAATTTCCAATTGAGTCCATATGTAGTTTTGTCTCAATTCCGGACAAAAACATTTATTCATAGGATAGTATGTTATTGTAATACTCTCAAGCCTATGAAGTGTGTGTTGAAGACGTAGCGGCAAAGAGTATAAAGCTTCATCAAATGTGTCGGTTTGCGTGCCTCGTTTCTACGTCATCAACTATGGTTCCATGCTCCCAAGGTATGAATGCAATTATATTTATATAGGAGCTTGGAACAAAGTTTATTGGGTGTTAGGTTTTATAAAAACTGCGTTTTGTTTTAAGAAAGAAATTATATAGAACTTTAAAATAAGTTCATAAAGTTTTCTGGGCCAAAATCAAATTTTTCAATCTTTCTGGTCGTTCGTTAGATATGTCGTTCGAACGAGTTTTTTCGTTCGAACCAGATGTCGTTCGAACGAACCTGCCAACGAGTTCCCACTAAGGCATACTGGTCTGTCGTTAGAAATGTCGTTCGAACGAGATTGTCGTTCTAACGAGATTTCCAACGAGCTTCTAACGAGTCCATACTGGAGCGTCGTTAGAAGTCTCGTTCGAACGAGACTTCGTTCGAACGAAATGTCGTTCGAACGAGCTGTCAGGCGGGAACAGTTTTTGGCAGTTTTTGGCAGTTTTTCACTCACTTCCCCACTTGGTTTTTAACCAACTTTTACTCTCTTTAATATGTGCGGGAATGACATTTTCCAAATTAACATTTCCATAACTTTTCAACTTAGTTTATCTCTTAGAGAGAGTTTGAGAGAAAAAATGGTTTAGGAAAATGTTCATGTTTTGAGTGAGATTTTTAGAGAAAAATATTTTCATCACTCTAGTGTTTACACCCAATTGAGTTTATCCAAGTTCATATATACATATCAAATTGCTTGGAGTTTGGCACCGTTTTATCTCTACCGAATTCAAGAAGAGAAGTTTTGGTTTGCTTCTACGTCCATCAAAGAAGAAGACTTTTTGTTGTGATTCTACCCACTTGGAGAAAGGCTCCATGTACGGGTGACGGTGACCATCGAAAGCCCCATCGGTGGATTCCGAGATCGCGGTGGTGTTCCGAGGTTATCCGCTAGGAAGAGGTGTCTACAAGAAGAAGCGTCGAGGCTTGAGAGGGATCGAGTCAGTCGTTGTAAGTCTATCTGTCTTGTAATTGTAATTCCGTATCTAGTGGATTTGTGGCTAGGGCCGTCCGAGGTTTTTTCCCGTCTTGGGTTTTTCCTCGTACATCGCCGCGTAGTGTGATTGGTTTATTTTATCTTGCATAATTTCTTTAAAACACATGAGTAGCATAATTCAAGATAAAATTCGGTTTAATTTATCACACTCATTTAATTTGGGACTAAATTAAATATTGGGTAATGTTTGGTTAATTCAAGTCAATTGTTAAAATTTGGTTTCGCCTTACTTTGTTGAAATATTGATAATCACGACTTAGGCAAATTCTAGGACGCATTGATTAATGAATTGGTTTTATTTTGTTTATTAAATTAAAATCCGGTGTATAAAAGTTGAACCATCATCCTTACGCTTCCGCATCTCGTCTTTGTTGTTTTACACATAAAAAGGAAATTACGTGCTTTTTCAAATTGGTATCAGAGCCACAGCGATAAATTATTTCGTTAACGATCTTTTAAATAATTTTTGGCTAAAATGGATTTTTCCCCATTTTCAAAATTTCCTATTTTCGATGGTTCAAACTACGCGTATTGGAAAGCGCGTATGAGATCGGCACTAAAATCTATCGACGAACGTGTTTGGATGTCTGTTGTTAACGGGTGGTCCCCACCAACTTATTTAGTTGAAAATGAACGAGTTATCAAACCCACCGATAGATGGACTGAAAATGAGTTTAAACTTGCTAATTTCAATTCCCGTGGTTTAAATGCTTTATTTAGCGCTGTCACACCGGATGAATTCCGTCGTATTATGACGTGTGAAACAGCTAAAGAATCTTGGGATATTTTACAATTAACTCATGAAGGAACTAGTGTCGTTAAAGCTTCAAAACTCCAAAACCTCACCACTCAATTTGAAACTATCAAAATGAATGAAAAAGAAACGTTTGATGAATTTTATGCTAGACTTTCTGATATTGTTAATTCATCTTTTAACTTGGGAGAGAAAATACCTGACGACCGTGTTGTAAAGAAAATTTTAAGGTCCCTACCCGATAGATTTATTCCAAAGGTGACTGTTTTAAATTCTTTACCCACTTTAGCCTCTACAAAATTAGAAGAGCTTGTAGGTGATTTACAAACCTATGAACTAGATATGTTTCCCTCTAAAACTGAAAAGAAAATCGAGAAGGGTGTTGCTTTAAAAGCCCGAAGAGAGGTAAAACAAGTAGTAGAGAGCGAGAGTGATAGTGACTCGGAAGACATGGCTTTGTTTGCTTGTAAATTTAGAAAATTTCTTAAATTTAACAAAGATAAATTTAAAAATGATTTTAAGAAATTTGATACTTCTAAACATGATAAAAGCGAGAAGATTTCTAAAGCCGAGAAGATCCCTAAACCTAGCAATGACAATTTAGATAGGGACGAGTCTGATAAGTGTTTTGGTTGTGAAGGTTATGGCCATAGGGCGTTTGAGTGCCCCACTAAACTAAGGAAAGAGGGTAAGCGACCCGTTTCATATAATGCGACCCTTAGTGTTAGTGATAAGGAAGAGAAGCCCGAATCCCCCACTAAGAAAAAATTTGTGGCTTTTATGGCTAGTCATGTGAGTGACACTGAGAACTCATCGATTGATGAAACAATAGCACATGCCACTTCCAAGGTCATTGTACATGATTCTCTTATTTTTGATGATAGTAAGAGTGAAGAAGAAAGAGAGAGTGAAAATGAAGAAGAGGTTAATGAGAGTGAACTCCAAAATGCTTTTCAAGAACTTTATAAAGAATCTATTAAATAGAAAAGAGCTAATTTGAAGTTAGAAGCTAGTTTAAGAGAAAGTGTCAAGGTCATTGATGAAAATGTTTTAATAGAAAACCTTAGGACACATGTGAGGACTCTTCAAGAGAAGCTTGAATATGTAGAAGGCGAAAGAGATAGCCTTAGGGGTTTAATGGAATCCTTGAAAAAGGAGCTTCTTACTTTTGAAGAGCGAAATGTTTTACTAGAATCTAACATTGTAGAATTGGAAAATAAATTAAAAGATTCTAGTAATGTCAAATTTGATTTGGAGTGTCGTTCGGAAAAACTAGATAAAATGTTAGGAACGATCCAAATTAAAAATGACACTTGTGGTTTAGGCTTCAATACTTGTAATGAATTTTCTCATAATGCCCAAACCAACGTTTTAGGAGAATCTACTAGGAATGCATTTAAAGATCACTCCTTAGGTAAATCTTTTCGACATGCACTTACTTGTACACATTGTGGTCGACAAGGTCATCTTAGGAAATTTTGTTTTGATCTTAAACGAATTTCTAGAAAATCCCATAGTAATGTAACCACGGTAGTTAAAGTTCCTACACCCCAAGATAGTCATTCTCCATTAATTTGGGTTAGGAAATCCGACTTGGTTGCCTTGCAAAATAGGGTTGTTGATTCTCATTTACTTTCACATGCTTTCTCCCTTGCTAAATCTAAAGGATGAATGTGTTAGTGTTTGCATACTTTAGCGTTTGTACTTTATGCTATATTCACATGCTAAATGTATGCTTGTTTAGTCAATTTTCTAGTCATTGCTTTATTTGATATCACATGCTAGAAATTATGACTTGTTTATCTTTTTGTATTATATTTTGTGTTTGAATTAATTGAAAAATATAAAAAGATGTTTGTTTATCATTTTTGTTTTATTTATTTCATTTAAGCTCAATGAAAAATACAAATGATTTTTGTTTGTCCTTTTGAGTAAATATTTATTTTTGATTAAAAATGTTAAAAACTCAAAAAGATTTTACTTTGTGTGTATTTTAGTTTGACACACTTTATGTGGAATATATTTGTGTTTGAATCCCATATTTTACGCTCCCACGTGGCTAGAACTTTTGGTTTAGATTTTCAATCCTTAAAATGTTCTTTACCATGCTTTATATGGAGTAGTTGGATTTTGTATTGTTTAAATGGATTCTATTTTTATATGCCTCTATTCACACATGCACGAGATCTTTTGAAATCTTAATGTCACATGTTATATTTGAGCTTTTTGAGGTGTTCTCCTACCAATCTAGTCATCTACATATCTATGACCTAGGAGGACTAGTGCATGTCAAAATCCGTTGCATGTGAGATTTATGTGAAAATGAAAACATGATAAATAAAAATGTGCACGGGGAAGGGCTCCGAAAGGATGAATTAAATCCTTTGCGATTGTAATCCACCGTTTATTGGATCTAAAAGAAATACGTGATCCAAAGGCCTAAAAACAGAATATTTGGCATTAAAAAGAATACAATTGCCAAGGCCTATGTTTGTTTGATATATTCATTCAAAATCAAAAGAATATATATGCTTATTGAGGGAGAATTGGATGGTATATCAACGGTTTGCACAATATCCGTTTATCCTAGTTGACTTTAATGTCATGACTCTATTTGGTTTGTAGAATCATCATCATGCTAGGCTTGTATGCATTGTGTATGTTTTGTTCATTGAGTTCAATCTATATTGTCACATGAGGTTATATTTAACTGTGATGAAGTTTGCAATCAAATGAGAACTCCGTGAACGTTTCTTAAGTGTTTGGGTCTAAATTTAATTGTTGCTAGTTCACACCCCTACACTTCTGTTTCCATATGACACATTTTTGTCATACGAGTGTGCAAACTTATTGTATTTTGTGTTATATGTGTGTTTATATCTCTATATATATGCAAGTGCTTCATTGGTATATTCCTAGTTCATATATATATGATATTTGTTTGTCTTTGCCTTGCTTTTATTGCCCATATGCTTTCATGTCTTATCACTTCAAGATGTTTATTAGTTCTTTATCCTTTGCCTATTCCTGAACAAAAAGGGGAGAATTAATTTAGGGGGAGTAATTACTTAATTGTATTTAATATATTGATATTCCCTATGCATTTGATGAGTTTATATTTTGATATTCCCTATGCATTTGATGAGTTTGCTTAAGTGTGCAGGATTTCTTCTAAAGCAGCATTGTTTAATGGAAAAGCGTTTGATCCTTGGGTTGAATCAAGTTTGGGTGGGTTATGTTTTGAGTCTAGTGAGCTTGACGGCCCTTTTAGGATTTTAGTTTGGTTTTTGTCCCGGAATAGCCAAAGGGGGAGATTTGTAAGGACACAAATTTCCAATTGAGTCCATATGTAGTTTTGGCTCAATTCCGGACAAAAACATTTATTCATAGGATAGTATGTTATTGTAATACTCTCAAGCCTATGAAGTGTGTGTTGAAGACGTAGCGGCAAAGAGTATAAAGCTTCATCAAATGTGCCGGTTTGCGTGCCTCGTTTCTACGTCATCAACTATGGTTCCATGCTCCCAGGGTATGAATGCAATTATATTTATATAGGAGCTTGGAACAAAGTTTATTGGGTGTTAGGTTTTATAAAAACTGCATTTTGTTTTAAGAAAGAAATTATATAAAACTTTAAAATAAGTTCATAAAGTTTTCTGGGCCAAAATCGAATTTTTCAATCTTTCTGGTCGTTCGTTAGATATGTCGTTCGAACGAGTTTTTTCGTTCGAACCAGATGTCGTTCGAACGAACCTGCCAACGAGTTCCCACTAATGCATACTGGTCTGTCGTTAGAAATGTCGTTCGAACGAGATTGTCGTTCTAACGAGTCCATACTGGAGTGTCGTTAGAAGTCTCGTTCGAACGAGACTTCGTTCGAACGAAATGTCGTTCGAACGAGCTGTCAGGAGGAACGAGCTGTTTGGTAAATTCAAGTCAATTGTTAAAATTTGGTTTCGCCTTACTTTGTTGAAATATTGATAATCATGACTTAGGCAAATTCTAGGACTTGCATTGATTAATGAATTGGTTTTATTTTGTTTATTAAATTAAAATCCGGTGTATAAAAGTTGAACCATCATCCTTACGCTTCCGCATCTCGTCTTTGTTGTTTTACACATAAAAAGGAAATTACGTGCTTTTTCACGTAGATTGTATGAGAACAATTAACCAAATAAAGTATAATTTTTAGAATTTCTAAAATATATTGTATATGTATAAATATTCCTTTATACATAGTATACTCTGGTAGTACTTCCGCTACTGGGCATTCGCTCATACCCCTTATTTGGGAACCTCCCCTAGATACATCGGGAAAGGAGAATGGCAAGGACAACGGTAAAGGTAACGAGGGACAATTACATCATTAGAGTTCTATTTACTATTTATTTTAAGTGTGTAACTTAATTAGACTTTAAGTATGCTATTTAGGACTATGTTATTCAAGACTTTGGACTTTTAATTGTAATAATAAAAAACTGCAAACTTCTTTCATAAATGAACGACTAAAATAAACCCTAACTATCTAATAAGTGGTCACCTTTTTCTTAATTAAAACTAGGCATAATTTATGTTCTAAATTTGGCAAATAGGACTAAAATGATAAATATGTCTTTATTCAAAATAAATAAAAGGCTTTTTCCCTAACACCATGACTTGGGTGCGGATGGGATCCTTTGAGAGGAACAAATCCAGGTCGGGTGTTACAACTTGGTATCAGAGCATAGGATCTTACGCTAGTGATGGAGTTCTATTACGCTTTCGGTATAGTTTAATATGTTATACATATCCTTTTGTATTAAACTATATCTTTCGTGTATAATTTTGAGCCTTCGTGGTGGATCTAAGGTAGAAAAAGAGAGAGTTAATTGCATCGTATCAAGCAGGAAGTTTGCCATTTTGAAAAAACTTTGTCCCAATAACACACTAATAGGGGAAAAAACAATGGCTCCATGGAAAGCACTACGTCTGCTTCCATTCTGAAGGATTTTCGTAAGTTGAACCCACTTGCGTTCAATGATACCACATGACCGGAGGAGGATGAAGGATGGTTAAAGGGTGTGATTCATATATTGGATATGCTAGATTTGTTGACTGGGCACAGGGTCCGGGTTGCAACTCCTCATCTCACCAATCAGGGTGTGCATGAGGAAGTGATGGAAAAGATCAACTGAAAAATCCCTTAATTTCAAAACCAAATTTGAGTTCAAATTCTAGGAATTTATACAACCCCTCACATCAGTCATACATAGAAAATAAAATAGAGAACTGAAGATAAGAGAGAACTAAAGGTATCTTCAACACCTACATCCAAGCTTGGCAGTGATGGAAAAGAACGACTGAAACTATGGAAGGATACTAAACCAGGTACTTGGGAGCATCTATAATAACGCGACGGGTCACAACCATTGCAATAGGATAATATCTTCACACTTGGGTAGTGAAACCATCAATCATGAATATAAATAATAAATTATACAGTTATCAGAGTTATACCTATCTCTTATTCAAAATGGAATCAAATTATATTTAATACGTTATGCATTAACAATAACCATATAATAAAATCTTTCACTATTGCTCATATTACAAGAGAAATGCAGAATTTACATTTCAGTAATAGTATAAAGGACTAGTGTGGAGGCCCTTAATCTAATAAAACAAATTTCACAACTCTACTATAGCCATGCGAAGGACACCAATAATAAGTCGTCGCACGGTCTCGTGCTATCGAGCACTTAATGAAGTCGTGCACACGGATGACGGAGTAATTCTTCCCAGATCATTTTTGTTATAGCCTAAAACTCCAAACATCCCAATTCTCCACTGAAAACCAATCCCCAACCTTACCAATCCTGAATTATGGCCTATGATGATTCTAAGGGTTCATTCATCATAAAATTTATTAGTTTGTCACAATTAATAAGGAAATTTACATCATATATCATCCTTTTCAATTTTAACATTAGACTATAGAAGGACATATTCAAGAACATTGATAAGGGTAAACTAATATATGAATTCATGTTGATAGGCCATTCTAACAAGGAAAACTAAAGTTCTCTTAACATAAATCAATTGATCTAAGTTAATTTCAATTAGGACATCCAATTTAAATTTATAATCTAATTCAATTCAACTAGTTTTAATTAATTCATATAATTATTCAAATTATCTCAATTAAACTATTATAAACTAACACAATTTGTGTAAGAATTGGATCCATTTATTTATTTACCAAAAATTCCAATTTTTCAATACTCCTGACAAAAATCTATTTATCTCTACTTAATTTTTATAATTCATAAAAAATAATATTTAGGTAGAAATTATTATTCACATCATGAAATGAGGGAGTAGTATTATCTTGCCTGGTACGAAGAATACAAAACCCAATTTGTTGTGGAGAAATTTCCAAAGGTGTAGAAAATACCTCATTAAGCCAAGAGTAGAATTGTTCTTCAAAATCCCCATGAATCCCCTTTTTGTTCTTGAATTTTGTTGAATGTTTTTGCAAAAAAAACTTTGGATTGTAGAATGTATAGACCAAGACAATTTGTAAAGTAAAAGTATAAAACTTGGTAAAGTTTGGTGTAGGTTATATTTTTGTGGAGGTTTGTTGTAAGCTTAAAATGAAATTTGTATTTCTTTTAGGTTTATATTGTAATTACTCCTAAAAGTTAATTCCATCTTTTTCCCTTAAATATAGCTTGCTCCCTAAGTATGTTTTATTTACCAATTTACCCATGCTCTTAAGTAAAAATTTCCACTTTTGGTTTAATTGTTAAAATACTGAATTGCTTAATTGAAAAAAACACCAAATTATCATTTTTTAAACAAACTTATAAATTATAATTAAACCCCAACTACTTTCTTTTACTAAATATATTATGATAGATGTTCACTATTTCAAAGTTTGTTATAAAACCTTATTTTTTCACTTAAAATATTTGTTTAAAATTTTCTCAACAATTTCCAAAAAATTTAATAAATCCCCAAAAAAATATTTAACTAACTATTTTAATTAGTTAAATTCTTTTAAATTTATGAGGTATTACCAGCTTCCCCCTAACAAAAATAATTCCCTCCTCGGAATTCATAATAAATTCCAAAATTACTTAGTTTAGAATTTGTGTTATCCAATTTATTTTCTTTGTATAGGTGATTTAAAACTATCTCCATATATAGGATGAGTCAAAACTATATCCTCATGTGAAATGAGTAAAACTATCTCCTCATAGAAAATGAGTCTAGCTATCTGCTCGTATAAAATGAGTCAAAATCATCTCCTCATATAAGGATGAGTCAAAATTATCTCCTCACATGCATGTGAGTCAAAATCATCTCCTCGTATAAGAATGAATCCAAATTATCTCCGCATAGGCGTGTGAGTCAAAATTATCTCCTCATATAAAAATGAGTCAAAACAAATGGGGGGACAATTGCCTCACCAAGTCCTCCCGCTCCCAAGTGTATTCATCCTTATTGTGATGATTCCATTTAATTCGCACTAGTGTTATCTCCTTGGAGCGTAACTTTTGGATTCGACGATCCAAAATACTCAATGGTTTCTCATTGTATGATCTATTCGATTCTAACTCAATCTCACCCAAATTAATATATTGATATGCATCATTAGGGTGTAAAAGTAGCCGGAGGAAAAAGACATGAAAAACTATACGCACCCGCCTGAGATTATTCGAAAGTGTTAGATAGTACGTAACCTTACTCACTTTCTCGGTAATCATAAATGGCTCAATATAACGAGGGGTTAACTTCCCTCTCTTCCCGAACTTCATCACCCCTTTCATAAGGGAAACACACAATAAAACCTGCTCTCCCACGTAATATCCGATCGCCTTTTGATTTCTATCGGCATATCTTTTATGTTTATCCTGAGCAATCTTGATTCTCTTTCGGGTTGGCTTGATCTTCTCATTCGTCTATTGGATAAATTATGATCCCAATTGTCTACCCTCGCTTGGGTCTAACCAACATATTGGTGGTCGATATGATTGTGACACCCCGACTAATTAAATACCGGGTAGCTACTCCTTTATTAAATTAATACAAAATGCCAAGTTGGTTCAGGTAATAGCATCACTGTCGAAAACATTTTTATGATTACTAACCACCTAGTATTTAAAAAGTAAGCTGTCAAATTTTAAATTAAATCTGATTAACATGCAGTAAAAGAATTATGAAAGAATAACATAACCATTCACCATAAAGAAGCAATAGAATAACCAACAAATAATAATAAGTCTGGAGGAAATACTCCTCACAACAATCCCACAATTGAAATGAACAAAATAGTGTATCCTGAATTAATTACAAACCAAAGTCTGAATAACTGGAATATAAAATGTCTCTAATGGAAGTGGGCGACATGCCCTACAAATGATAAAACTGAACATGGAGTCAAGGCTAGAAAAGAGACGTCTACTGTCAAGGCCCTGTAACTTCCACAACAGCTACAGCTCGTCACCTGAATATAATTCCTAGGCATGGTGTCCTTGTGGCTGGGCACCTAAAAAGGTTTTTACAAAAATAGATTTAAAAGCAAACGGGTCAGAGCCCGAGAGTCGAGAGTATTTTAAAAACATCAAGTGCTTTAATAACATTAAAACAATGAATGCAAAATACATGTTAGGACATGCTCTCACATGAAGTACTCGCCTCTCGACTAATTGTGCACTCCTAACGTACCGTACCCATACACGTGATATCCATATCTAACTAAACCGACGTAAGTTCTAACCTTTCTACTCGATTCATAATATAAATTCCCAACGTCATCACTTAAATAGGTAGCCTTACTTAAACTCGGATTCTCAATTATTAGCAAAATATTTCATAGTAGGTTATCCCTTTTTATCTTTATCAAGACGTTACTACAATTATACTCGCAATTAAACATAACAATTCCTTTTCATTTAACAGTATATTATTCACATCATAAATATACAATATAAGCACCCCGAGGCTAAGCTGTGGTGCACACATACTCTGCTATCCATCCCGGTACATCACGTACATAAGGATTACAAATTTTGAATCTCTCAAGAATTGTTATAATAAGCACAACACACAAAAATGGAGGCGAACATAATTCAACATATCCATGGTCACGTACATACCTATGCTCCATAGTCAGCTGACATATTAACTCACAAATAAGTCATTCTCTGAACTATGTCCTCTAGGTACCAATCTAAATCCGGGCACACAAGGATTAGATGGACCTAAGCGAACGTAAACCTCCCGTGATAGCAAGTATGGTAGGTATGTCATACACATAAAATCATATACATATACTAAGCATGCACACATCTTAGTAATTACCATAATTTATTAGTGGTATACTTCTCATTCTTATACCAATACACGTGTCCCCGGTTTATATATACACATCATCCATTATCCTCACGTCGTAATTAGTTATTCGCGTCCTAACCCACAATTACCATTTGGTTCAAATCATTCTTCTATATTTTACTCCTCAATATATCCCGAATATCCCAACTTTATCAATTAGTCATCAAGGTAATGTTATCTCTACAATTAAACAAGGTTACGGGACACTAAAAATCAAACCAGGCCAAACTGTCAACTCGTTAGAAGTCTCGTTCGAACGAGAGTTCGTTCGAACGAAGTGGGCATCTAACGAGATCTCGTTCGAACGAAAGGCATCGAACGAACATCCCACTCGTTAGAAGTCAAACTGTCAACTCGTTAGAAGCTCGTTCGAATGAGCTCGTTCGAACAACCTGGGCAGGTCTTCTAACGAGATGCCAGTTTCGAGCCCAGAATTTTCCTATCTCGTTTTTCTCTATTTTCTTCACCTCTAATTCCATATAAAAATCGTCCCAACCGTATTTTAAGATTTCTAATCCACACTAAACATTCGTAGGTCATAACTTAACATTTATATAGGGCCAAATCTTCCTAAACATCATCAAATTATCATAACTCCCCAATTTTTCCCAAACCTTATGAACATGAACCCTAGAAATTTAAAGTCTTCAATTTCCATAAATAAATCCGTTTTTGTAACATAAAAAGTAGTAATTCTTTTAGTCCAATCACCCAATAACAAATCTACATGCAACCCTATATCAAATCTGAATTTATACTCCAATCTCATGGTTTTTTTTTATAAATCTTCCAATACAATGCGATTATATAATTTTCTAATCATGGAAGAAACATTCGGTTGAAATTAACGTAATTAAACCACTAGCCTTGGATTATTCTCTGAATTTTGTGCTGAATGTTGAAGGTTGCCCTATCTCTTTCTCTCCCAAGGTTGAAGGTTGAAGATGGAGGTTAAGGTTTTCTCTTTGGGAACTTTTCTAACTTCCTCCTCTAACTCCCGTTGCCCTCTAATCACCTAAGTGCTGGTAATGGGTTAGTGGGTCATTAATTTCCTTATTTTTAATTCCCAAAATTCGTTGGTCATAAATCCCCAATTTTCAAAATTACCAAAATACCCTTTTAAGTTGCCGGTATGGCCCAATAATGCCCCGGGACCCAAACTAAACCCCCGGCTAGTGTTTTCTGACTATTTCGACCCTTCCGGACACGTTGGCGCACTCAAAATGACCATATGGTTGATAAAAATAAAATTCACTTTTTAATTAAAATAATTATATTCCTGACGCGACTGTCACACGCGTCCCAACAAAATTTCCAAATCTAAATTGCCGTATTTCTAGCTCACGACAAATTCAATATTTTCAATATTCATATAACGCCATATGCACACATTATAATCAAATACCAACTCACATCTCGTTAGTATTTTATCCGGATTAATTCTCGATTAATTCACTTTTAATTTAATTAATCTCACAAATAAATATCAATAAAAGTACGGGTATTACAATGATCTCCCGTATAGTGCCTCATAATGGGCCATGGAAATGGACTTTTGATAATTTTTATTATACAAAAACTCTAATAGAGGTAAATAGGCATCCCATTTTCCCTTAAAGTCCATTGTACACAATCGCAGCATATCTTCTAACGTCTGATTGACTCCCCCGGTCTAGCCATCCATATGTGGATGGCATGTCATACGAAGAGGCAGTTTATTCCCCATGTCCTGATGAAAACTCTCCCAACAATGTGCCACAAATTTATGGTCCCGATATGAAATGATCGATAATGGGACCCTATGTAAACTAATAATAACGCCCACGTACAGTCGTGCCAGTTTCTCAGTCGAATAATCGGTATGGACAACTAAGAAGTTCGCCACATTTATGAAGCGGTCAATAATCACCCAATTAGAACCATGGTATTAAGGTGCCAAATGTAGCCCCGTGACAAAGTCTATCAATATACTATCCCATTGCCACTCGAGAATGGGTGGTACGGGCTAGAGCATACAAGACAATTTCTCATGGTCCACCTTCATTATCTCGAAAGTAGTGAACATCGATACGAATTTGTCCGCATCCTTCTTCTTACCATCCCACCAATATTATCGCTTCATGTCTTGTTACATTTTATCCTCTCTTAGGTGTACCACAAAATGTGAACCACGCGTCGCTTCCATCACGGCTCACAACTCCACCTCCAAGGGTACCCCCAACCTACCCTTATATTGTAACCCACCATTAGATCCCACTAAGAATAAGGGTATGCCGGTAGTGATAAGCTCTGTCACTTTCCCTTTAGACGTTGCAACTTTTATTTTCCCTCGGATAACATGTTTCACAATCTATGGAGTCACTGTAAACATACTCATAAATTGTCAGGTCACCTCGCCAGGCATCTCAACTAAACCCCATCTGTATGCCTGAAGAGTTGATATACTACCATTAGGTCGTTGACTCAATGCATATGCCACCACATTAGCCTTCCGAGGGTGATACTGAATTGTGAATTTATAATTCTTAATGAACTCAAACCATTATCGTTGCCTAATATTCTGATCATTTACGTAAAAAGATAATATAGACTCGTGTCATCACTAAAGAGTACAAACTTCTCACCCCATAGATAACGTTTCCATACATTCAACACAAACACAATCGCTGCCAACTCTATATCATGAGTCAAATAATGAACTTCGTGTGACATCAACTAACGAGAGGCATACAAATTTGAACTATCATCTGCATCAATACACCACCTAATCCATGTAGAGAAGCATCAGAGTAAACCAAAAACTCAAATCCACTCTCAGGTAAGGCAAGCATTGGCACGGTAGTCAACTTCTCTTACTCCAGAAGAACATTTCACCCTTCTTTGTCAACTCGTTCATTGACCCTACATCTTTAAGAAACTAATAATGAATCTCCTGTAGTAACCGACCAAATTTAAAAAATTTCAAACCTCAGTAGGTGTCGTGGGTTGTCCATAATATAAAATTTTAAATAGTTTACTAAGGTGCACTTAAAGTCCTTTATCTAACACTACATGGCCCAAAAATTTCACCTTTCTCTTCTAAAACTGTCATTTCAATAACTTAACATAAAGATTATACTCCCTCAATATTTGTAATACAATTTTTAAATATCAGTCGTGCTCCTCCTCAGTCTGTGAATAGAATAAAATATCATCAATGAAGAAAATAAATTGGTTTAAATATGAGCGGAACACCTGAGTCATTAGTCCATAAATGCAACTGCGGCATTAGTCAACCTAAATTCAAACTCGGAACTCGCAAGATCCATATCGATTTAAGAAGTTTTTCTTGGGTACATCCTCCTTACTCAACCTCAATTGGTGCTAACTGAATCGCAAATCAATCTTTGAAAAGAAATAAACTCCCTCTAATTGATAAAAAATATCATCAATCCTCAGCAGTGGGTACTTATTCTTAATGATCACCCTATTCAAGTCGCGAAAGTCGTTACACAACCATAAATACCCATCCTTATTTTTTACGAACAAAACTAGTGCACCCCTAGGTGAAGTGCTATGTTGAATGAAACGCTGGTCAAGAAACTTCTTAATATGGCCTCTAAGATCCTTCATCTCCATAGGAGCCATGCAATACGGTGCTAAAATAAAAATTTGGATAAAGTTCCATAAATAGAGAACATACCATCAAATTTATGCATAGGTTCCTGATCATCCATGGGTTCTACCTGGTAGACCCTTCCATAATACATGTGTTGCTGAGGTGTTACGAATGGTGCAGGAAGTTTATCTAGTGCCTATTGTCTAGGAGATGGAAGGCCTGGCACTAGATCCTGCCTTGATTGATGTTGTTACGGGTGATTGGGCCCAATCCCTATCGTACTGGTCTGCCTAGCCCTGTCTATACTGCCCCTACCCAAACTGCCAATATTGATCTCTTCTATATTGATTATGTTGACCTGGCTTGACTTAAATTGGCCAATACTTCTGCTTATGACCAAGTACGTTACATATGAAATGGACTAGTGAAGATTGTCCCTAGGGAGTATCATTGCGCCTCCCCTTCTACTGTTGACCATGTCCACCCTATTAACACGTGCAAGCGATCACTCGTAACCTATATCATGGGATTATTCATGTAAAAGGGTGTGAAAGATAAAAAAAACCTAACATTTAGACCTTCTAAATCTGATATCTTAGCCCGCATAGGTGTAATATGACTAACTTGGTCTTGGGAAACCTTGGTGACAGTAGACTTAATCTTTCTAGGAAATTTTCTAAGATCATAAAAAAACTCCTAAACCATAATGTGTGAAAGTGTAGATACGAGGGATGTTCACTTTTTTAATTCCTAGCAATGGTTGACTCTCTCAAAACTTTGGTCTTGGCTATTGTAGCAGAAGTCTCATTATTATCAAAGACAATTACAAAATTTTCATCTTTGATTAGGATGGTGCCTAAAATCTTATCTAGCTTCTTCGACCTAAATTTTAAATCAAATTTGACATTTCTCGAGTCTCTTAAATTTTCTTATAACTCCTTTATCCTATACTCATAGAAACTCTTAGAGCCTTCAACCTTAAGAAACTCGTTCAGAACCTTCATCAAACTACGAAGGTTATCTCTTGCACCTTCAACATACTTGAGCATATCTATAAGTGTCTTCTCACATGCTCTAAGATCCTCAATCAATTTAGTATCATCATTAACTGCGGCACGTTTCAACTTATCTTCTAAATTTAAGTTGGCATTTTTCAGTGTTAACGACTCTACGTATAACTCCTAAAAGGCCATTTGAAGCTCGTTAACTTACTCCTCGTCTTCTTCATGTTCATTATCTCTCTATATTTGGTAATCACAAGACCGAACCTCATAATTTTCATGCAAATGATCATCTTCAACGAGGGAAGACTTCATATCTAAGTCCACATGACTAGACATGAGCTCGATGTAGTTACACTCAATGGGGCAATAAACTTCCCCTTCCAACTCACTATCACTATGGGTGGTATTGTATACCTTCGGATTCTTTCCCTCTCTCCTTAATTTAGTGCTAGACTCTTAAAAATAGTGTCCTACATGTTGGCACTCAAAGCATTTGTTCCGGTCATCCACCTTCTTAGGAGCATCCATTTTCTCCATATCACGCTAAATAATGTTCTTAGGTTTCTTCTCAAAATTCTTATTTTCTCTAAGACTAAGAAACATCTTGAAATTCTTAGTAAACCTAGATATATCTTCAGTATCTAACCCACCGTCAATATTGGACACATCCTCATTTTGGGTTTTCAAAGAAATGCACTAATGTTTCTTTTAATCATTTTTCTTCGGAGGATATATGTTCATCTCATAGGTTTGAAGGTAACCTATAAGTTCTTGGACTCGCATAGTCTCGACACCTCCTAGGGAATCTGGGACCATGAATTTAGTATTAAATCTTTCAGGCAAGGACCTTAAGATTTTTTCCACCGCTCTCGATCGGGAATAGGCTCACCTAAGTTGAATAAGGAATTGACAATATTAGACAACTTGGCATAGAACTTGTCAAAAGACTCATTCTCTAACATCATAATAGTCTCAAACTCAGTCGTCTGAATTTATAACTTTGAAACCCTAACAGTATCGATTCCGTCATGTGTGGATATTAAAATATCCTAATCATCTTTCTCACTCACAAGTCCTTCCACGTCTAAATTCTACTACATTGACAACATAAAATATAGAGTTCACACCCTTAGAATTAAAAGTTGAGACATTATTGCAGATGTTGTCTAAGAGGCGTACGCTTTTGGAGAACCACCTTCAGTGGGGCGTCCATCCCACCTCAACTTAGTTCCAACGTTCTCGTCGATTGATTTTAAGAGAACTCACATCCATGCCTTACAATATAGATACTTTCTCCTATTAAAAAGTGGAGGTCGGGTAACAGAACTTCCCTCTCTATTAAAATCCATTTAAACCCTAAATGTGCGCAAAATAGGGATCCAACAAAGCAAACTAGTGTAACCCGCTCATATACTAATTTGAAAAACCTAGTTCCCTACGATTTGTATGGAAACATAACCGACTTTTAATTTTCATAATTTTTATAAATTTTCACCAATTTAAATCATAAATGTTGTGTTAAATTATTTTATCAATTTTAGTCTTGACCTAATCATGCATCTAGTTGAGTATAAGAAAGAATAAAATAGAAAATCATAACATGGCGATGTACGAGAAAATCCCACAGGGAAAAAAAATCTTAGATGGCCCAGCCATGCAAGTCCACTGGGATAGAGGTTTATACACAAGGACAAATTAGACTTACTCTAGACTCGATTCCTTCAAGCCTCAATGATTTTCTTCACAACCACTATTGGACGTCTTCAAATAACCACACAGCGTAGGAAATTTCCCACGTCTTAGTATCCTATCGATCTTACTTTTCTCGTGACCAGTCAAGCCACTGCACAACACAAAGCATGATATCCACCCCTGGAAATGTTCTTCGATAATATAGAAAAAAACTTTGATACAACATAAAACAGATCTCAAATAGACATATGGATGTATGAATCCTGGATCTAAAACTTGGATATAAACTAGGATTTTGGTTTGGAAAACTTGATCACAAATATTCACATAAGAATGGAGAGATTTTTGAAAGAGTTTGGAGACTCAAGAGATATATAAAATACTCAAAAGAAGAAAAATTATCTACACTTCTATTTATAATAGGTTTTCCAAAAATGAGATTGGGATGAAAAAGATTAGGAAAATCTACTTAAAAAGATGCTCGTCGCCTTATTCAAATGAAGTCAGAAGGCTCATTCGAAAGAAACTCCTATTCTCGTTTGAACCGTCTTTTAGCGAAATATCCAACCAGAAACCATTATAGGCCAATTTTGCAACGTTCGAAGTTCATTGGATCATGCTCTAATAATTTATCTGGTCTCGTTTAAATAGCGGGTAATTTGTCGTTAGAACAGACTTTAATTTATTAAAAACGGTTCAAAAACTTTTAAAAACGTTTTAGAAAAACAACACCCAAACCTAAATCCATGGATCAAACATAAATAAATGTTCACACCTCATTGACAACCCTTGAAAGTTGAAGACGAAACTTAGGTCGAGATAAGATGTCACTTTATGTTGGATGTTACGATCTTCAATAATACATCATAGGCGTAAAGGAAAAATAGCTCGAATCCTAACAACCTATGACTTCACAAAAGTTTTGTCCAAACACAGAATTAAGTCAATACATACAAATTAACTCTAATTGGAATTTTTTCCCTTGCAGTTGGCATCAAATCATCCCAATATCTAGTTTCCTTAGGATATGTGTTGCGCTCGTTAGGTTTTTGGGGTTACGTTATTTTATTATTACAACCCTATGATTAGGTTGAATTGTACCTTCATTAGTGCTGGATATCTTATATGTATTTTCTCATCTTCATTCAAATTGAAAACACATGAGGTAAGAGAGGATGGATAACTTCCACTAAGGATTCCAGCTGGGAGACTGGGCTGGATTAGTAGCTTCCATAGTAGGCAACATATGTGGTACCAATTAATTATGATGCAATCATTGTATAGGCAATTATAGTAGGAACGACTGAGATTTTACAACACTTTTCATAGTCGTAACATCCATAATCGCATGTGGTTATGCCTACTCTATTAATATTTTCTACATAGAGAGGGTGCATGGGGTTTTGCTAAGGATGGCCCATTCGAGTTTACAGGGGACACAGATATTTCGGTGAATGATGGAAGAAAGATATTCAGAGGCACTTGATGATGTTTGAGTGGACAGAGGTTCACATATATATGATTATCATCCTTAAGTTGGTGAGGGATGTCCTATAGTCGTCGAAGTCTATCACCATTGTCGAGGAGAGGAGCAACATTGACATGGATGAGCTCTGGAAGAGGTTGGAGGAAAAGTGTTGTCCGCTACCAGTTAGTGCTTTAATAAAGAGATATTTTTTAACTTTGGTTTAGGGGAGCCGCACAGTGGTCTAGTATGAGCAGGAGTTCACCACTCTCTATATTTTCACCTGAGGAGGTGAGCGCTGAGGGAAAATGGATGGAATAATTCATCAGGGGACTAACCTAGAGGATCAAACATGTGTTCTAGAGGGGTCCGACATACACCACGTATACTCAGGTAGAAAATGTTGTACTTTTCATTACAGCACTCAGACTTTTATTGGTCCAAGGTTGGGAATATAAACAAAGGGAATGACTTTAATAAATATAAAAAAGGGAACAACTATACCCACACCCTCTGTGTCTTTCCCCACACCCTTTGGGTAGTAAATGACAATTGTGCCCTTATGTTTATAATTTTTAGTTGGAGGTGAAAAAATTGGACATTTAGATTTTATAAACTTAAGGGCACAATTATCATTTACTACCCAAAGGGTGTGGGGGAAGACATAGAGGGTGTGGGAATAGATATTCCCATATAAAAATGGTGGGGTTAATAGAGGAAATCAATGTCATCACCGAGAAGGAAAATAGGCACAGCGTGAGCATCAACAGGGAGACTACCAATCGTGGAAGAAACCTGAAGGGGAAGTGGTGGGATAGCAGTCAGGGGTTCATAATGGAGTCATTAGAGGACCTTGCTATGGTTGTGTGAATGAGGGTCCTTCGGCTAAGAGGGTCCTAAAGGACAACCCGCGGGAGTTCGATGAGTAGTGTAATATAATCCTTTTGCTTTAGATAATTTTTCTAGCATTGCAATTTCTATCTCCTAATAATGTTTTGCTAGCTTAGCTGGCACATCAAGAGCCATGTAGACAATAACTACTGCACAAGTAGGATGATCAACATGATACCTTGTGATAATGAGTACCATATCAGATGAGCTAAGGTACGTTCTTATTTCTTTATATGTTGATGTGTGTATATTATTTTCCCTTGTATGTGAAGGTATACTGGAATGGATAGTATGACAAGTAGATGCATTAGGTGTTTTATATGTATCTACTAAGATGGTTGGCATGGGTGATTTTTCACAACATAGATTATTTTTGCCACAATGTGAGTGAGATGTTAGGTTAGATGGCACTAATTGGTCATCCACATCGCCAGTGTGCTATTAAGCATGACAACATAACTTATTTATTGTATATTTTGGTGTAGTAGTCCGTCGCAATGTGAGTGACATGTTAGATTGGATAGTTCGATTTGGCTTGCCACATCATGAGTGACTTATTGGGAAGAAGGACACGTTTGATTTGTCGCAAAGTGGGTGAGTTGTTGATTGGTATTGGCATGTTGGGATTACAAGGACATTTTTTATTTACCATAACGCCGATGAGTGCTGAAAATACTAACCTTGGTTTAGGCATTTAGTTTGGGGCATTCTGTAGGTTGTTGGGTCCAGCACTCAAAGGGTAGGTTACAAGTATATATGGGAGATTCCTTGTATGGATTATTCGTTCGACGTATGAGTTTCTATCGAGTGTTGAGATATAGCTCCAGCAACTTACCGTTTCCCCATCCTTATGTGTGTTATCATATAGGACTTGAATGAATTCTAAGAACGGAATTCTGTTATTAGGGGGAATAATGTAATACCCTACCTATATTATGGGGAATTAGATAAATGATTACATAAATTTTAATTAATATTTACTCGAGTGAGTTAGCGAGTAATTTATTTGGTTTAATTGGTTTGGATAATTAATTGAAATATAGATTTAGAATTTTAAATAATTTATGGATAGCTCATAAATTAAATAAATTCGATTGTAATTAATTTGATATTGCAGGTTGGTTTAGTTGGAAGGCACTCTAGGGGTGTACAAAGACTGGGATTGGTTTTTTTAATGTGTAAAATTAGGCAGTGGAGGCATATACACCTTTGGGCCAAGTTTTAAAATTAAACTCAAAAGTGAAACCATAGTAGACATATGGGTTCAGGGTTTTAAATAGGTTAACCCCTCATTAAACATAAAAACCTTATCATCAAGAGACAAGATTTGGGAGACGAGAAAGAACACTTAAGAGAAATTAATCAAAGATGAATTTTCATTTAAAGCAAGAATTACTATCTTGCATATTGTATTAATGTAATTGATTTAGGACTTTCATAGCTACATATGATCAATTGAGTAGGATCATGCTAATAGGGTTTAAAATATGATTTTTTTTTGTATAATCTGATTTCTACACATGTTTACTGTAGATTCAAATTGATTAAGTGATTAAATCCATATTTATGTTAAAAGTCGTGTTGACTTTGAAATATATGGTTATATTATTGAGAATCCTTGATTGATATATTTAAATAATTATATGTTATGAATATGATTCATTTTATAGTTTCAATGAATGATTAATGCTTAATGAAGGAATTGATAAATTAGCTCAATTGCATGAAGAAGATGAAACTAGGGTTTAAATGTCAAAATTTCAAATTGAAACTTTAATTGTGATAAAATCATGTTAAATCTTGTATAAAACTTGTTATATACATTAATATGTGTTAAAATGTATAAAATATTACGTACTAGACACGCCGAATCGATCTGGCCCTAGGACTTAGGTGTGTGTTGGTTATTTTATTGGGTTTTGCGGGTTAAGTTCATTTAGGTTATATATATATATATATATAAAATAAGTTAGCTTGGTTTTTAAAAATGTACACATTTTTAACGGTCTATATCGATTCCACCTCCTTACATATTTTTACACGTTTTAATGTTTCAGATCACATCCCATTCCTTTTTACAAATCTATCCCTCAATTTTTTGATTTCCCCTTCTTTTTTACCCATCAAACTTACTCTTTAATTAAAATTTTTGGGATTTTGGTAACAATCTCCCACTTTAGACACGGATTCCATCTCTCTCTCTCCCCCTCATTTCTCAACCCTCCCACACCTCACACTTCTCTCTCTGAATCACCCCTCCAAACCCTACCCCTCTCTCCTTCTCACGAACAAGACGTCTCCCCTTACTCCTCTCATCTTCGCACCCACGAGGTAATCTACCTCACTTCTACATACACACACACACACACAATCTCACCTTATCTTTCTCTCTCTTACACACACAAAAAATCGCACCATCAGATGTGTTTGTTCTGATGGTTTGAACTTTTTTTACACATTCAATGTGAGTATTTAATTTGTTATTGATTATTTTGTTAACTATTTCGTGTCTTTGGTTACATAAGAGGGTTTGGGGTGGTGCGATTGTCTTGGGTTACAAACTCATGAGTAATAGGTACTACTTTTCAACTTTGGGGAATGGTTCTAAGATCGATTGAGTTTATGTAATTTCAGGTTGTTGGATTGGTTGAGTTTATGCTTTATGGTTAATTTTTGTGGGGTCATTTTCTATCAGTAAATAATGGTGTATGTAATTTCTGTTTGTTGGGTTTATTCTTTAAGGTTAATTTTTTGATTGAGTTTATGTAATTTTTTGCTATACAACTTTGGGGGTGTATGTAATTTTAGTTTGTTGGATTGATTGAGTTTATGCTTTAAGGTTAATTTTTGTGGGGTCATTTTCTATTATCGATTGATTTTTGATTTCCCATTTGATAATGGTATATCTCTTTTACCTTTTAATGTCAGGTAAGCAATATCTACACCCGTTTCCAAGTGTTGCTCAAAACGTGATCAGGTAAGTTTTAATGGCGCTTCACGTTTCTTCACTGAATTTTGGGTGGATACATACCCATTTCGGTTTATCTTTGAATTTACGATGGATTTCTTTGCATTTTGGGTATTATTAGAATTGGGTATGGTTACTATGCATTTTCGGTATTGTTAGATTTGCATATTTTATCATTACATTTGTGGTTTTTAGGGTTTATTTGTGCTTAAATCGTTTGTGGTTTTAGAATAGGGCTCTGTTGTGTTTCTACTTTTAGGGTTTATTTGTGCTTAAACCGTTTTGTGTTTTCGTTATGCAAACATTGATTTGGTAAGTATAAATGTATTTATTTTATTTATAAACGAGGTATACTATCATCTCTCTCTCTCTCTCTATATATATATATATATATATATATATATATATATATATGTGTGTGTGTGTGTGTGTGTGTGTGTGTGTGTGTGTGTGTGTGTTTGAATGGTATATTTATTTTGCAGATTGGAGGTTCTTTAATGTCTTATTAGTTTTTGTATTCATGTCGATAATATGTAATTTATTTTCAGATTGAGGCTTCGACAGTGCAGAGTATCATGTATATCCTCAATTAGTTTTTTTTCTGATTCCTACTTCGAATTTTGTGGGCTTTTATCTATTATTTTCCATTGTAAGATTTGTTATTTAATGTTTTGTAAACCCTAATTTTTAGGGTTTTTTGGCAAGTTTTCGAAATGGCTCAAGAATAATGGCAAGTGTCATTAAGATCTAAGGAGTTAGGGTTTCGAGTTATGTATGTAGCAGGGGAATTGAAAAGACTATGCAACTTTGAATTTTGTGTTCAAGATTTGAGTTCTGATTTGAAGGTGATTTAGTATTCAATATATAATTTGATTCTTGAGCAATGTATATTAGGTTTCGTTATCCTCTTCTTGCAACTAAAGAGCATGAAATGCAAAGGAATCAGAATACATGGGGGCTCCTTAGTGAAGAGAATAGAGAATAGTAAAAAAATTCTCTGTTATTTATTACTAATTATACGGTTTAGTTTTTTTAAGTCCTTCTCATTAAGTGTTTTAGTTGATTTTTGTTTATTGTTACTAGCACTCGCACATATCGGATTGTTTGAGACTGTAAATAACACTCACAGATAATATGATGTACAAGGTTTTAGCACGAAATATACCTTAGAAGTGATCTACCGGTGTCTGTTTTTGTACAGGAATTTTAGCATGAATTATGGTTTCTTTGATGTCAATATTATTTTGAATCAACAAGGTGCTAAAGAGGTATGGAACAACGAGTTTACTATTTTAGTTCTTCTTAATGTTTCCATTATCCTTATTTTTTTGTAATTCTTTTAACATCACATGTTGGATTGTATGTCTACAGATAATGTTTTCTATAACTGTAATTCTTTGTGTGTTCTTGGCCTATATTGAGGGTTTTGTTTAAGGTTTTATTTGATTTCTTTTCAATGGTTATGTTCTGATTAAGTTTCTTCTCTCTCCATTGTTGTGATTCTTTTTTTCATCCCAAATATGTATTTGTTAAATTTTAACTCTGATTTTATGTTATGTTTTACAGGTTGAACACTATAAGTAGATCTTGATCTGTGCGGAATCCTAATTTGTTTTGGTGATCATGTGGTTCCATTAGTTGTTTGGTAAGATTTGTGGTTCCAATAGTTGTTTGGTAAGATTCTTGGTTCCATTAGTTCGATTAATCATATGTTCTTCCATTAGTTGTTTGGTAAGATTTATTATTTAATTGTTATTAATTTTCTTTGAATTTGATTTAAATTCGTTTTCATTTCACCCCTTATGAGAAGTTCACAGGTACTTAATCGATGTAATGTTTGGTTTGGTAAAGATAGCTCTTCACTATTACCAACTGAAGAACATTGAAGATGCTGGAGCAAAGAAAATCCCACGTCGAAGGTTTCGATTGGAAATTGACTTTAACAATACCACTCTTGCTTCTTGAAAGGCAACTACATTCCTTTGGCATAACTAATCTATTTATATATTTTTTGAATTGATTGGAATCATGATCGATGTGGGGTTTCACCCTCATCTCACACCGCCCCAAGTCCATCTCACAACCAATAAAACTCTCTCCCTCTTCAAATTATTCACAAAGTTTGAACTATGAGATGAGGGTGAAACCCCTCAGTGATCATGATTCCCATCAATTTACTCATGTATTTTATGTATGTATCAAATTATATACAGTTATTGAGTATATTCATCTGGCCCGAGTTCATCAGTTATAGATTGTATGGGTTTTCATTAGTTTATTTTCTTTAAAGAGTTCGGGATTAAACCCTATTAGTTTTTATAAATGAAATTGTGATACTCGATGGTGATGAAACTGATGAGCATGTGTTATTTTTACAAGCTTGTTTTTTTTTCATTTCGTCACAAGCAGTTTTTTCAAGCAGGTGTTTTTTCTTCTCTTTCTACAAGCGGGTGTCTTTTTTCATTTAATCACAATAACATACTCGCTGGTGATGAAACTGATGAACTTGAAAACACTGTCCTAAACGGTGTCCTTAGCGTTCTTGGTGATCTTACAATTCATGAACCGGCTTATGTCTACGATCGGGAGATATCAATCCTACTCATAAATGTTCGAATGAGGGATTTAAAAAATGGGTTTTCATTTTGTATACCCTCGGTTCAAACTGATCCATTTTATTTCTGTACACCTTCTCCATCTTTATGTGTGTGTGTTAAGTTAACTTAAGCCTCCTTTAATTGTTTTACATTGTTGGGAATTTATAGGGTTTGTAGGAGGTTGTGAATTTGAGTTATAGATTATAAAAATCTTATGGTTTCATTATATTTATGTCTATTGGTGAGCCTTGAGGTGAAGTTTCAATATTTTGACAGTTGTAGTTTCAACATTTTCTATCTATAGAGGTAATCTGCTACTTTCCATTTTTTTAACAAAAAATATTTTATTTTGTTTTTGACATTACTATTTGAGCCCCAATTAGCTAGCTTCCTATCTTCCTGATCCTTACTATTCTCATCAATTGGTTATTTTAAAATGAGAAATATATGATTGAGGAGAAAGTCGTTAAGAATAATGTAATACTAATCCTTTGATTTAGTTTACAAGTGATCTAAGATTTGGACATTTATTTTAAAACCTTTCTACATTTATTTTCTATCTCACGAATTGTATTTCTACAATTTTAATAGTATATTTGTGTGTTTCCAATTGATAGGTGGATTACCAATAGAGTTCTAAAACAGGTGTTCAAAAGTTGGCACTCGATAATAGTTGTAAAGTCATCACAACCCTTATGTGATGGGAGCTTATCTTATCCTTTTCTTGAGGTATGAATTATTCTTTCTATTATAGTAGTGTTTCACAATCATTGGGTTAATATTGAGAAATTTGTAAATATTCCTTTAATTTAGAATATAAGACACTGTAAATTCTGAATTAGAATAGGTTCTATTACCTTTTTGTTAAGATAATGAATTAGAGCGGATTCAATTACATTATATTTTGTTTATAATACTTATTTATAATTATACGTTGAGAATATTACGGACATCTATTCACTTTCTGAAAATATTGGAGATGGTTTCTTCATGGCAGATAAGACAGGGGATTAAAAATTGAAAGATGAAGCCATTAGAGAAAAACTAGACAATGTACTAAAGATCCTTACTTATATCAGTGATAAAGGATTTTGCCGAGTTTACAGTATTCTTGACATCTATTAATCCATAAGAGTGCGAATGATGATGACTTTTTGTCGTACATTTTTATTTAAAACGGAGTAGACTTTATTTAATGATGACTAGGGGAGAGGTTATAGTACTCTATGTTTGTTTCAGTCTCGAGCTTGCATAGTATTTGGAGTTAGAGGGAGGATGATAAGATATGTTTATTTATTCGATATGTGATCTTTACTTGGAAACTATGTTCATTTTTATAACTATGGATTTCAGATTATTATTATTATCAGCACCATCTTCACATAATTGCCTAGAGCGGGGACTTTATTTTTCAAAAATTTAGCCTCACTACATACTCCCACTGATTTAATAGGAGTATTGTTATTTTGTGAGCAACTACTGAGGGAAAAGTTATAATAGTCAAATAAGACCACTATGCATAGTGATATGTTACATCATTCTTTCTTGAGTTTGTCTGTTATAATTATGATAACTAACCTTGAACAATTTCAAGAATCAAGAGGAATTATTTGTGAACCTAAATTATTCGTTTATTTTCATCCTCGAAAATCGGAGCATAATTGAATTTGTATTTTTTTCATCTCTTATATGTTGCATGCTTCAAGCGTTGGGACCTGCTGCTACATGCGTGCCTACCTGCTGCTACACATGTGCGCGCCTATCGGCTACTATGTTGTGAGTATATAATTGCCATTATGTATAGTTTTTATTCCAACAGAAGTTCAGGTGTCATGTACCGCACACATATATATGCAATATATTCTCTTTTCCACACATACACACACGCACAACAGTAGGACACACACACACATGCACAACAGCCACACACACACACACACAGCAGCCACACACACACGTAAACTGCATATATATGCATATTACATATATATGCATATGCATATATATGCATATGCTTCATATATAATTATATGCGTATGTGCAAAAGCCCCCCCCCCCCCACCTGTTCTCCCTTTACTTCCCCCGTGGCTACCCTGCCTTTCTTCTCTTCACCGCCATCCCCTACTGCTGGCCATCTCTCATCTTCATCCAATTCAATAGTTGTCAATAGTCTTAGCTGATACATGCATTAATACATACATTATACAAATAATATTGCATTTGATATAAATTGAGTCACAATATCATTTTTCTTACAGATTACGGTAACCAACAAACTTATATTGGAGAATTGGAGAGGTTTACGTTGAAGTTCATATCGGTAAGTTCTCCTACTTTTTATGTAGGTTCCTGAATTTTTTTCAGTTATGGATATGTTTTTTATATGATGCGTACCGACTGTGGTGCATACATCTTATGTTGATGTTGCATGTTTTAGGGTGTGTGCATACAAAGCTCTATACACTTGACGGTGATGTGTGCGGTTGTCGACTCAACATAAATTGATGAATTGGTTGAAATGAGGTCCAATATGGACCTCGAGTATTGTAGTATTGCTGTTGTTGAGTATTTTTATTTTTTAAAACAGGCTGGATAGTCCTATAAATAAAGGAAACTCTGCCCAATTTTTTTAAAATTAGAACATAAATACTGTACATTTATTTAGATGTACCTTTTTTTGTAATTTTAAGGTAAACGAATATTGTTGCCATGGATTTGGGTTGTTTATTGATTATAGTACCAACCGAGTATGAATATAGTAATATGGACTGTGAGTCAACCGAGTATGGGTTTTTTATTTCACTTTGTTGTCGGGTAACAATTTCTTTTTTGCAATTACGTACTTTTTGTTTTGGGATTAAACATGACACGACATTAATTATTATTGGTTATCTATCTCAAACACGACCCAATATTTTTTTAACCAAAAACGAACTTTACCAAAATAAACACGACATGAGATTTTATTACCAATTGAGAACACTAACGTTTGGCAGGATAATCCTATAAATAAAGGACATTATGGCCAAATTTTTTAAAATTACACTTTGTTTTATCGAGGAACGAAATTTTTGTGTTTTGTAATTACGCACTTCGAAATTTTTTGCGTTTCGCTATTATATACTTTGAAAAAATATCGGTGTTTCGCGATTACGTACTTTGAAAAATTTTCGTCGTGCCTTCAGGCACAGGCATACGCTAGTGTGTGTATATATATATATATATAAAGAGAGAGAGAGAGAGAGAGAGAGAGAGAGAGAGAGAGAGAGAGAGAGAGAATTTATAAAGTGATAAACTAAAAGCATATGAATGTGAAGTTTTATTTAGGTTTTGAGTGTATAAAACCTATTATTACTAATGTAATCCGATTTGGTATTTGGACAACTATTGGGTTAACTAGTGTTAAGTCACATCCTATGTATGAATAATGTTATGTATACATATGTATATACATGGTGGGTTAGATTACTCGACGGAACGGTTGAAGTGTGGAAGTTTGAGTGCGATTAGTTATATTGGGGTGTTGTACTATACGCTTGGGATTATTCTTCTATAACTAGATATTGGGGTATACATACATACACACATATATATATATATATATATATATATATATATATACAAAGAGAGAATATAATGGTTCTCATGCATACCCCAGTTTGCATACCGCTGGTGCGGACCATTTTTGATAAAATAGTAAAAAAATATTTTTGAGCTAATTTTTTTTATGGTTTTTAAACATTTCAGTAGGACCTTAAAAATATTCAACTCAAAATGAGTTTTTTTACTATTTTAAAAAATTCGGTCAAACTTTGTCAGTTTTTAACAACTTAAAAACTGACAAAGTTTAACCAATTTTTGTAAAATAGCAAAACAATTCATTTTTAGCTGATTTTGTTTTCATGGTCCTACTGAAATGTTTAAAACCCATAAAAAAATCAGCCCAAAATTATTTTTTTTACTATTTTAAAAAAATGGTCCACACGGAGGGTTTGCAAATGGGGTATGCATGAGATCCTTTCTGTATATATATATATATGCCTGTGGATATTTATTCAACGATGGTATTAGTCACGATTATACATATATGAGTACATATATATGTGTGTGGATATTTAGTTTGCTTGTGAGAACGATGTAAATGTATCATTGTTAAATACCTAGATATCGGGTTTAAGGGCAGTTTAACATTTGGACGTATGTGCTACTGTGGTTATGGTTGAGTTGGTATATCTATTTGTATATGCGTATAGGTATACATGAAACTCGATTATAGCTATGAGTCTAATTCGGAAATACATTGATATATGTAAAATGTAATCAATGGATATGTAAATAACTAGTGAAAATGCTTTAAAAGCGATAATAGTTTAATAATAATGAGTAAATAATGGTGAACAATACGTGATTAAGGTATATCCTTAATGGTGGATTTTATTAGAGTAAAGACACTATTTGTATGGATTATATATGTGGCCTGAGTTGGGATATCGCTCAATCGTTGGGCGACTATGTTTTGGTTTATATGCATGGATGATAAAATTGAGTTGGTCTAATACTCCTTAGTGTTGTATATCTATTAAATGATAAATGGTATGAGTTAGGTTAATACTCTTTCTTACGTCAGTCCGGGTTGGTTGATTTCTCTAGGGCAACGTAACATATGTGTGACAACCCACCTATTCTAATACCGGTGGCCAATTCTCTACTAAAATAACATAAAAATCTCAGTATAGTTTAATTCTTAGCATTATTGTTACAACAAACAACATAATATAATATGAAATAAATACGTAAAACTAAAATGAATAGATGAATCACCATAGATAAATAAATAATAAGTTTAAACAGAATAAACCATTGGTCACCAAAATGTAACATCCAACGTATATAAATAAATGACAACTTAGTACATAAATAAAATATCGGATAGTAATATCAAATCCTATTCATCTATGGGCAACACGACCAAACTGAATACTGAACTAAAATGATCCTATCTAGATAGAATAAACTGACGCATTTAAATCAAGTCCTGTAGCACCCAGAGCTATTACAACGGTAATAATGGATCTATCCCCTCAGTCCCGACTGTTGTTGCTGAACACCTGGGATTTAAAAAGAAAACAAAGAAAAATATGTTCCCGGGGGTCAAAGCCCGAAAAGTATAAAATTTTGCAAGTAGATAATTGTTTTTAAATCGATTAAAACTGTAGTGTATTACTATCATAATTAACCGGTCGCACTCACATGAGATAAAAACCTCACCTCTCAACTACAATGCGCACCTAACGTGTTCATTTTATTATCCTAATTTAACTACCCAATCTAACTAGGACATATAACTGTTATCCAAGTCTAATCCCCGCTAATACTCTCTATTAGCTAAGTATAACTATCTTCACTAGGTATACGTTCATAAACTATATTGTAGCGACACTCTTGCTATATATCAATTTTCTTGTAATAAACATAACATAGTTATACTCGTTTTAAAATTGGATATATACAATATATATATATATATATATATATATATATATATATATATATATATATATATATATATATATATATATATATAACCGTATCCATAGAACATGGACTTCGCGGATACATCCCTCGTGTGCTATCCGACTCCAGGAATCATGCATCACACTGAGGCATCGGGTCGAAATCTCACCACCGTCCCAAATGAAAACACATACAATGGAGGTAATTAAAGACATACGTCTGGGGATCATAACATACCACGTTGTACCCAACCAGTACCCAAACTAATATTTATCCTCATAAATGTATAATGGCTATGTAACAATCCTATGATTCGAGGAATCAATCAGACGCCAGGGTGGATTGCCCACTACGCGCAACCTCCTACGATAGCACTACCGAGTAGATATGTTTAATAAAAAAAAGTAACATACACAAAAACATATATATACACATTACTCTAATATGTATATATATAAAGTAGTGAACCCATACGCATATCCCATAGTGCATGGTTCATCCAATCCCGAAGTTTAAACCAACTTCCCAATTAACTAATTAAATATTCACTCGCTTGAATTCCCAGTTCTCCTCACTCAAACCTATCTATCGCTGGTCTCACACATACCAAACATTGCAAAGTAATACCTAGTAATCCCACAGTAACTCGGAAGCCCCTACAGTCATCCCCCAATCTCTAACATGTCAAAATAATACACGAACAAAATTTGGCCAGACGAGCAAACTGAACCGATTCGCTCCCCCAGCGAACCGGTTCGGTTTGCTGGACTGCCGGACAAATTCTTCCTCGAGTTTTCTCCTTCAAAATACTCCAATGGAGGTCCCAAGCCTCCCTAAACATGAAATTGACCTCACACAAAAAATACTCCATTGTTCCAACAACCCATGAATCCTACATCAAACATTTATGATTACAATTCAAACATCAAATCAATTCAACTCCAAATTTCCCCAATTGGTTTTCAAAAGTCCAATCTTCCCATTAAAGTTCTTTCAAGAAAATCATTTTAATTCCAGAATTAATATTGAATTTCTAATATGATTATTACCAATAATCAAATTAAATTAGACATCCATCATCATCATCTAAATATCTACATTATTCAATCAAAGTTTCAATCTTTATACTTTAATTCCCAGATTTTTATCCCTAGTGATGAAAGAAATTAACTACTTATAATTGAAACTTAAATCAAGCAACAACTTGCCATGATCCATAATTAGCTTATCTTCCTCTTCTTTAAGCCCTTTTTCTCTTCTCTTGAACTCTCTCTCTCAATCTCCCTTGTGCAGAATATAAAAATTGGGCTTTCCTCCTACACAACCTCTTAAATACTCATTTAATTACCCTAATCTAATTTTTTCACTTAACCCTAAGTGTAAAATGACCGTCCTACCATTATACCCCGAAACCTAAGCAAACCACCCGAGAACTTATTCTAGATTATTTCGACCCTTCCTGGATCATCGGTGCACTCAAAAAGGTCCTTCGAGTCACCAAACTCTAAATATGCTAACATATCATTAATCGGACCCGACCCATGCGTGTTGTACGTCTTGTCCATAAATTATAATGATCCGCAGATATAACACTCTATCGACATATAAAATTAAAACACGGCTTTCACTCATATGCAACATATGATAAATCACATATATATTTACTTATCACACACAAGTAAATACTAATAGTAATACATATTAATCTGTAGGGAAACAAATTTCCAATTGAGTCCTTTGTAGTTTTGGCTCAATTTCGGATAAAAACGTTTGAGTCATAGGATAGAGTTATTGATCATCCTTCAAGCCTATGACGTACTAAAGTTGAAGACGTAGCGACAAAGTTTAAAATTTCATCAAAATACCGAGTTTAAAGTGACTCATTTCTACGTCATCAACAATGTCCTGTTTGCTCCTAAGGTATGCATGCATTTGAATATATATATATATATATATATATATATATATATATATATATATATATATATATATATATATATATATATATATATATATAGAAGCTTGGAAGATTTTGTATTGGGTGAAATTTTATTTAAAACTATTGTTTATTTTTCAGAAATATTTTATTAAACTTTTATATAAAGTATATAAAGTTTTTAGGCTAAAATTTGTATTTTTCCAACTTTCTGGTTTCTCGTTCGATATTGTCATTCTAACGAGATTGTTGTTCGAACGAGAATGTCATTCGAACGAAGCTGCCAACGAGTTCTCACAAAGGCCACTGTAACTTCGTTCGAAATGTCGTTCGAACGAGATTTCGAACGAGATTTCTAATGAGTTCATTTTTTTATTCACTGGAACTTCGTTAGAAGGTCGTTCGAACGAGACTTCGTTCAAACGAAAAATCTCGTTCGAACGAGATTTCAGGCGGGAAACTTTTATGGTAGTTTTTAGCCGTTTTTACCCATGTTTCCCACTTTCTTACCCCACTAACTTTTGATAGAATTTAATAGTGCGGGAACCAACCTTTTTGGTTTAATTTTTTCATTATCCTCTCTCCTAGAGAGAGTTTTGAGTGCAAATTCTTCTAAGAAAAAGTTCATGTTTTGAGTGTTCATCTTTCAAAGTAAAAATCATTTAACACTCTAGTTTTCACCCAAAGTTTGTTTATCCAAGTTCCTCTCTCTATATATATCATTTCCTGGAGTTTGGCACCGGTTTGATCTCTACCATTTCAAGAGAAGTTTGGGTTTTCTTCTAAATACCATAAAGAAAAAAAGCTTGTTTTGCTGCGGCATTCTCACATGGTGAAAGGCACCATGCGTGGTTGACGGTGTGCCTATGTATCATTGGTGATTCCAAGATTCCGGTGGAGCTCCGGGATTATC
Organism: Sambucus nigra; assembly: GCA_949130495.1. Taxonomy (NCBI): domain Eukaryota; kingdom Viridiplantae; phylum Streptophyta; class Magnoliopsida; order Dipsacales; family Adoxaceae; genus Sambucus; species Sambucus nigra. Next base: position 840,404,080 of record OX422207.1, on the reverse strand, counting down.
TACTAGGCAGAGGTGTTTACAAAAAGAAGTGTCGGGGCTTGAGAGGGATCGAGTCGAGTGTTGTAAGTCTTTTGGTCTTGTAATTATGATTCCATACATAATGGACTTAAGGCTAGGGCCGTCTGAGGCTTTTTCCCGTTGTGGATTTTTCCTCGTACATCGCGGCGTAGTGGATTAAATTTTTATTTTATCTTTTGAAAAATCACCTAGAATGCATGCTTAGGTAAAAAGATAAAATTGGTTTAATTTAATCACTACTTGTTTAATTTGGCGAAGATTATCGGGTAATGTTTAGTTAATTTAATTCAAGTCATTTAATTTAATTTGATAAAATTAGTTTGGCCTATTTTGGTAAAATTGAAAAATATGACTTAGGCAAATTTTCTAGGACTTGGATTAATTAATTGTGTTTAAGTGAAATTTAAATTATATGTGTGTTTTAATCATATTTCACTTGTGTTTAATTTTAATTTGAAAAAGAAATTTAAATTTGTTTATTTGTTTTTAAGTTAAACCATCATCATTCGCTTCCGGATCTTTCTATAAAAGGAAATAATTTTTGTATGGAAATTACTTTTGTATTTAAAATTGTGGGGCCTTATACTTTTACAAATTGGTATGAGAGCCAAAGCGATAATTTACTTCGTTAAAGATCCTTTAAGTATTTTTGGCTAAAATGGATTTTTCCCCATTCTTTAAATTTCCTATTTTTGATGGTTCAAATTATGCGTACTAGAAAGCGCGTATGAAATCAAAACTTAAATCTATCGACGAGAGGGTTTGGATGTCTGTAGTTAATGGGTGGTCCCCACCAACTCATTTGGTAGATAATGAACGTGTTTCCAAACCGACCGATAGATGGAGTGAGGGTGAATTTAAACTTTTAAATTTTAAATCCAGAGGTTTAAACGCCTTGTTTAGCGCTGTCACACGGGATGAATTCCGACACATTATAATGTGTGAGACCGCTAAAGAAGCGTGGGATATTTTACAACTCACTCATGAAGGTAAAAGTGTCGTAAAAGCTTCGAAACTCCAAAACCTCGCCACTCAATTTGAAACCACCAAAATGAACGATAAAGAAACTTTTGATGAATTTTATGTTAGACTTTTCGATATTGTTAATTCATCTTTTAACTTGGGAGAGAAAATACCCGACAACCGAGTTGTAAAGAAAATTTTAAGGTCCCTACCCGATAGATTTATTCCAAAAGTGACCGTGTTAAATTCTTTACCAACTTTAGCCTCTACGAAATTAGAAGAGCTCGTAGGTGATTTATAAACCTATGAAATGGATATATTTCCCACTAAATCTGAAAAGGAAATTGAAAAGGGCATTTCTTTAAAAGCCCGAAAAGAGGATAAACAAGTAGTAGAGAGCGAGAGTGATAGTGACTCGGAAGACATGGCCTTGTTTGCTAGAAAATTTCAAATATTTCATAAATTTCACAAAGATAAATTTAAAAATGATTTTAAGAAATGTGAAACATCTAAGCATGACAAAGCCAAAAGGAGCCCTAAAACTGTCAATGAAAATTTAAATAGGCACGAGTCAGAAAGGTGTTTTGGTTGTGAAAGGTATGGCCATAAGGCTTTTGAGTGCCCCACTAAACTAAGGAGAGAGGTTAAGCGACCCATTTCATATAATGCGACCCTTAGTGATAGTGATAAGGAAGAGGGACCCTATTCCCCCACTAAGCCCAACTTTGTGGCTTTTATGTCTACTTATGTGAGCACCGATAATGAATCTTCTCATGAAGATATTCAAACACATGACACTTCCATGGTCAAAGTTTTTGATTCCCTTGTTTTTTATGGTAGTGAGAGTGAAAGAAAGAGAGAGAGTGAAAATGAAGAGGTTGATGTGAGTGAACTTCAAAATGCTTTTCATGAATTATATGATGAATCTATTAAATTAAAAAGAGAAAATTTGAAGTTAGAAGCTTGTTTAAAAGAGCGTGTCAAAATCGTTGATGAGAGTACGTTAATTAAAGACCTTAGGACACGAGAGAGATCTCTTCAAGAGAAGCTAGAATATATAGAAGGTGAGAGAGATAGCCTTAGAGGTTTAATGGAATCCTTGAAAAAGGAGCTTCTCGAGTTTGAAGAGAGAAATATTTTTTTAGAGTCTAAAATTGTAGAATTAGAAATTAAACGAAAAGACTCTAGCAAAGTCAAATTTGATTTGGAGTGTAGGTCCGAAAAACTAGATAAAATCTTAGTAACGGTCCAAATAAAAAATGACTTGTGTGGTTTAGGCTTCGATACTTGTAGTGAATCAACGCATAAATCCAAAACCAGTGTTTTAGGAGAATCCACTAGGAAAGTTTTTAGAGATCACTCCTTAGGAAAATCTTTTCGCCGTGAGTTTAAATGTTCACATTGTGGTCGAAAATGTCATCTTAGGAAATTTTGTTTTGATCTTATAAAGGGTCCTAGAAAATCCTTTCGTAAGGCAACCGAGGTAGCCAAGATTCCTACACCCTGAGTTAGTCACTCGTCGTTAGTTTGGGTAAGAAGATCCGAATTGGTAGCTTTACAAGATAGGGTTTTTGACTCTCATTTACTATCACATGCTTCCTCCCTTGCTAAATCTAATGGTTGAATGTGTTAATGTTTGCATACTTTAGCGTTTGTACTTCATGCTATAATTTTATGCTAAATGTATGCTTATTTTAGTCATTTTCTAGTCTATGCTTAATGCTTAATCACATGCTAGAATTATGATTTTTGTTTATCTTTTATATTATATTTATTTCATTTTTAGTTTGCATTAAATGAAAAATACAAAAAGATTTTTGTTTATCATTTTTGTTTTTATCTTGTTAGTAACTTGAACTTAATGAAAAATACAAATGATTTTTATTTGTCTCTTGAGTATATATTTTTATTTTTGGTTAAAAATGTCAAAAACTCAAAAGATTTCTTTTGTGTGTATTTTAGTTTGACACACTTTATGGGGCATATACTTGTGTTTGAATCCCATCTTTTACACTCCCACGTGGCTAGAACGTTTGGTTTAGATTGTCAATCCTTATTATGTTCTTTACCATGCTTACATAGAGTAGTTGGATTTTGTATTGTTTAAATGAATTATATTTTTATATGCCTCTATTCACACATGCACGAGCTCATTTGAAATTTAACTTCATATGTATATTTGAGCTTTGTGAGGTGTTCTCCTACCAATCTAGTCATTTACATATTTGTGACCTAGGAGGACTAGTGAATGTCAAAATCTGTTGCACGTGAGATTTGTGAGAAATAAAAAATGATAAATAAATTTGCACGGGGAAGGGATCCGAAAGGATTTATTATCCTTTGCGATTGTAAGCCACCGTTTTTGCTTGGACCGAAAAGAAATACGTGGTCTAAAGGCCTAAAAACAGAAAAATGGCATTAAAAAGAAAAATAATTGCCAAGGCCTATGCTTAATTGATATTATTATTCAAAAGAATAATATATATGATTATTGAGGGAGATTGGATGGTATATCAACGGTTTGCACAATGTCCGTTTATCCTAGTTGTATTGTTAATGTCATGACTCTATTGGTTTGTAGAATCATCAACATGCTAGGCTTGTATGCATTGTGTATATTTGTTCATTGAGTTCAATATATATTGTCACATGAGGTTATATTAAAATGTGATGAAGTTTGCTATAAATTGAGAACTCTGTGAACGTGTTTTAAGTGTTTGGGTCTATATTTAATTGTTACTAGTTCACACCCCTACTCTTCCGTTTCCATATGACACATTTTTGCCATACGAGTGTGACAAGCTTATCTTATTTTGTGTCATTTGTGTGCTTATATCTATATATATATTGCATGTGCATCTTTGGTATGTATAGAGTATGTATATATATGATATTTTTGTTTAGTCTTTACCTTGATTTCTAGTCCATCTATGCTTAAATTCATTAATTGGTATCTATCTAGTTGCATTCTTTATTGATATCACATGCTTAATACTTTATGTATCATATTGGTATCTGTTTCTTGCATCTTAGTTGGTATCCATTATTATTTGTTGGATTAGTTATAATTTTGTTGCACATGTGCTTTAATATTCTCATCTCTTTATGCACAATTACATGTTTTATCTTATTATCCCATTTTATTTATCCCTTGCTTCGTTTAGAGGGTGTATATGCTTTAATTGGGGAGATAAGTTAATGTTTTGATTCTTTAACCTTTGTCTATTCCTGAACAAAAAGGGGGAGAATGATAGGGGAGAAATGGTATCTAAACCAATTATAATCATATCTTAGTTTAGGGGAGATTTATCTTAGGGGGAGACGTCTTTCTAAGTTGATCATAGTTGATAAAGGGAGAGAACTAATTTAGGGGGAGTACTTACTTTACTTGCATTAAATATTTTGATATTACATATACGTGTAATGTGTTTGCATAAGTGTGCAGGAATTATATTCTAAGTGGCAATTTTCTCCGCCAAAGATTTTAATCCTTTGGGTTGTTTGAGTCAAGCATTATAATTTTATTTTGGGTGGGACATTTTTGTCAGTCTAGTAGAGCTTGACGGCCCTTTAGGATTATTTTTGGTTTTTGTCCCGGAATAGCCAAAAAGGGAGATTTGTAAGGACACAAATTTTCAATTGAATCCTTTGTAGCTTTAGCTCAATTCTGGACATAAACGTTTGAGCCATAGGATATAGTTATTGATCATCCTTCAAGCCTATGACGTACTAAAGTTGAAGACGTAGAGTCCAAGTTTAAAGCTTCATCAAAATGTCGAGTTTAAAGTGCCTCATTTCTACGTCATCAACAATGTTCCCTTTTTCTCCTAAGGTATGAATGCATTTGAATATATATATAGGATCTTGGAACATTTTATATTGGGTGAAATATTATTTAAGACTGTTGTTTATTTTTCAAAAATATTTTATTAAACTTTTATATAAAGTATATAAAGTTTCTGGGCTAAAATTCATTTTTTTTCAACTTTCTAGTTTCTTGTTCGATATTGTCGTTCGAACGAGATTGTCATTCGAACGAGAATGTTGTTCGAACGAAGCTACCAAGGAGTTCCCACAAAGGCCACTATAACTTCGTTCGAAATGTCGTTCGAACGAGCAGGCTGTTCGAACAAGATTTCGAACGAGATTTTGAACGAGTTCATTTTTTTATTCACTAGAACTTCGTTAGAAGGTCGTTCGAACGAAAAATCTCGTTTGAACGAGATTTCAGGCAGAATTTTTTTTGGCAGTTTTTACCCATGTTTCCCACTTTCTTACCCCACTAACTTTTGACAGAACCTAATAGTGTGAGAACCAACCTTTTTGGTTTAACTTTTTCATTATCCTCTATCTCCTATAGAGAGTTTTGAGTGCAAATTCTTCCAAGAAAAAGTTTATGTTTTGAGTGTTCATCTTTCAAAGTAAAAATCAGTTAACACTCTAGTTTTCACCCAAAGTTTGTTTATCCAAGTTCCTATATATATATATATATATATATATATATATATATATATATATATATATCATTACTTGGAGTTTGGCACCGGTTTGATCTCTACCATTTCAAAAGAAATTTGGGTTTGCTTCTAAATCCCATAAAGAAGAAAAGCTTGTTTTGTTATGGCATTCTCACATGGTTAAAGGCACCATGTGTGGTTGACGGTGTGCCTATGTCTCATTGGTGATTCCAAGATTCCGGTGGAGCTCCGGGATTGTCTACTAGGCGGAGGTGTTTACAAGAAGAAGCGTCGGGGCTTGAGAGGGGTCGAGTCGAGTGTTGTAAGTCTTTCTGTCTTGTAATTGTAATCCCATACTTAGTGGACTTAAGGCTAGGGTTGTCCGAGATTTTTTCTCGTTGTGGGTTTTTCCTCGTACATCGCGGCGTAGTGGATTAATTGTTTATTTTATCTTTTTCAAAATCACCTAGAACGCATGCTCAGGAAAAAAGATAAAATTGGTTTAATTTAATCACTACTTGTTTAATTTGGTGAAAATTAATATTGGTTAATGTTTAGTTAATTTAATTCAAGTCATTTAATTTAATTTGATAAAATTGGTTTGGCCTATTTTGGTAAAATTAAAAATATGACTTAGGAAAATTTTTCTAGGGCTTGGATTAATTAATTGTGTTTAAGTGAAATTTAAATTATGTGTGTGTTTTAATCATATTTCACTTGTGTTTAATTTTAATTTGAAAAAGAAATTAAAATTTGTTTATTTCTTTTTAAGTTGAACCATCATCATTCGCTTTCGCATCTTTCTATAAAAGGAAATAATTTTTGTATGGAAATTACTTTTGTATTTAAAATTGTGGGGCCCTATACTTTTACATAATCATTTATCTGGCTAATTAATATTTACTAAAATTCAATTTAATTTCCCTCAATTAAATTAATACCTATAAGTACAAAAAAATTAAATAATAATAATAAAAGTACGAGGTATTATAATATGTATTGATTTGTGTACATATTTATTGGATTTTGGTATTTTCTTAGGGATACTCTTAACATTATCTCGAACGAGCGAGTCGACTAGACATAAGTGTATCAGGGATACCTTGTGTGAATTTTGTTCAAGAGACGTCCCACGGATATAGTCTAGTTTAGTCGGGTTTTAGGAGTTAGTAAGGGTATGATATCCTTTAGATTTGTTGGTTATGGATATTTTATTTATGTTGAAATTACTGTTAAATGTGTTGAGTATTGGGGCTAACGGATCTTAACTATTGACTAAGTTAAGTATTAGGTTATTAGGGTGTTCCTTATTTGGATTTCAAATTCGAGACTTCCCATGCATGAAGTTTAGTAAGTTTGGGAGTTCAGAGATTATAGGGAACTAAACTATTGGTTTATACTTTGTATCCTACTTATGTGGCTAAGTAGACTTAGTTAAAATTGTATCACGATAGGTATATGTTGTAATACCCCGTATTTTTATCATATTTATTTATGGGATTAATTGAATTAAATGTGTATTAATTGGGAATTAATCCGGATAAAAATACTACCGAGATGCGAGTTGGTATTTGATTTTAATGAATATATATGGCTATATATGAATATGGAAATTACATACTAGGTGGTTAGTATTTAAAAGTGAGTTGCCAAATTTTAAGTTAACTCTGATTAACATGCAATAAGAGGATAATGAAAGAATAACAACCATTCACCATAACGAAACAATAGAATAACCAACAACATAATAATAAGTCCGGAGGAAAACTCCTCACAACAATCCCACAACTGAACTAAGTAAAACAATGTAACCTGAATTAATTACATGCCAAAAGTCTGAAAATTTGAAATAGGAAATGTTTCTAATAGAAATTGGCGACATGCCCTACAACTGATGAAAGCTGAATATAGAGTCAAGATAAATGAAGCGTCTACTAGCAAAGTCCTGTAACTTCCAGAAACAACTACAGCTCGTCACCTGAATGAAAATCCTATGCACGGTGTCCTTGTGGCTGGGCACTTAAAATGTTTTTTACAAAAATAGATTTGAAAGCAAACGGGTCAGAGCCCGAAAGTGGGGATTATTTTAAAAGTAGCAAGTGTTTTAATAACATTAAAATAATGAATGCAAAATACATGTTAGGACGTACACTCACATGAAGTACTCACCTCTCGACTAATTTGTGCACTCCTAACGTACCGTACCCATCTAAGTGACATACATATCTAACCAAACCGTAATAAGTTCTACCCCTTACTACTCAATTCCCATTATACGTTCTAGCGTTATCAAATAAATAGAGGGCTTACTGAACTCATGATCTCAATTATTAGCAATACAATTCACTATCGGTTAATCCGTTATGATTTCTCAAAACATTACCATAATTATATTCACAATACCAACATGAAAGTTCCCATTATTTAAGTGTATATTGTTCACGTCATAAATATACAATACAAGCACCCCTAGACTAAGCTACCCAGTATTTAATTAGTCGGGGTGTCACATGTGTGAGTGCAAGAAATATCACAATAAAGATCCACGAAAACAATTATAAATGCAGAAAGTAAAGATCACACACATAACAACGATATAAATGGTTCTGTAACTTTTCTACATCAACGGATAGGTTACTATGTTCTTATTAGTGTCTCTCATTGCTCGGAGTTTCATCCTATTGCCTCGGGCCAGGGTTTATTATTTATAGATGTGTAAAATAAGAGGTTGAGTTGTATAAGTAACTCGTTATGATCGTGAATAACTAGTGGTTCCCCTGAATATATCCTCTGAGATTGTTGATAACCAATTTGAGTATATCCTTTATGTATTTATGTGTATGTAAATCACATGAGTCTTTAATGAATAATTGATTTGGGATGCATGTTGGGCACGTCGGATACTCTTTTGGGCCAAGATGAATGGGTTCCAACAATTGCCCCTAAAAATTTTAAAATATATATTTTAGCCCACAAACTTTACTTAAGCTTAAGGCTCATGACTTGAAACTTTGTTTTAAAATTGGATTGGGAATTTCGCAATTCTAGTGAACTCAAGAGGGCACGCTCGTCTGAGGTCAAACACCATGACAAACTTGTAGTTTTATTGAAGAAGTAAGGATACGCTAGTTCGAGCAGTTATATGAAGCACCAAAATATTCCTTGGTTGTCGTGTTTCATCATTATCTCATACTTAAACTGAGATACATCACCTTCAATTGCTATCTTCCAAACGTTTCCTTGTCTACTGAGCTTTCAGTATCTACTTCTTCTTCTTGTATTCTTAGGGCTTCCATTGATTCTTGTAAGTTCCCCTCGCCTCCTATTTTTTATACTTCTGTGATTGTTCTTCGTCTGTTTCCAGGGATTTTCTCTTTTGTATTATCCATGGACCTATTAGATAACAAGTCAAAAGTAGAATTTAGGAAAACTTATAATATTCCGGACTAGGTTGAAATAAATTGTGCCCCTCTCCCTAAAGATATTCATGACATTGAAGAAGCACTGGATTAACACCCTACTGATCACCAAATGGGGTTGATATTTCCCCCCAACCCTCTTTGTCTTAGATTCTTGAAATATTTTGATGTCGTCCATAGTCAGTGTGTCCCTAATGTCTGGAATATTGTAAATGGGTTTATAGAGTAAACATGTCATACGGGATAAATCTAGGACTTACTAAGCTCTGCTAGTGTTATGTCTGATCGTGCACCAACGACGGTATTTTATATTTGAAGACAAGAAAAGTTGATAGGGTTCTAGTTGTAAACCTCCCATATTCTCACAAATATTACTGGGGTTATGGGTTTATTGCCAAAAATTAGCAACATCCTCCCCTTGCTGTGGGCGAGAGATACCAGGGCCCCTAGATTTCTAATTTGGGGGAAGAACAAATAGGTCACTTTCTTTTTTCTTTTTTTACTTGTTGTTTCTTCTTATTTTGTTTAAATGCTCACTGCTTTTATTTCCTATCCTCTGACTAAGGTTTTCTTGCTCTTTTTTGCAGGACGCGATAAAAATCAAGAGCCTAATTTGAGTGAGTTGAGTGTTCCTGATCTCCTGAAGGATTAAAGAATTAAGGAAATACTTCTAGCCGGTAAGTGTTCATGTTATATAGCTTACTTTATCGAGTATAAGAACACTACAAGCATCTTTATTGATCGAATGATTGATAAAGTCCCCGATCTAAAGGTTCCTAAAGTTGGTCCCTCTGAACTAGTGATATTAGAGGAAGAGGAAGGAGAGGAAGAAAAAGGGGAGGAAGACTAAGAAGAGGAAGAAGAAGAGGAGGAGGAGAAAGAAATGGCACCCCCTATCAAGAGGAGAGTGCTAAATGTTGATGACGAGGATCAGGCGATGTTGTTTGATTGAATCAAATATTTAAAGAGGTCGGAGTGGATTCCCCAAGGGCTAGTGGTTCCAGCCCAAGAGACAAGGGGAAGGATAAAGAGAGAGAGAGAGAGATAGAGAGAGAGAGAGAGAGAGAGAGAGAGAGAGAGAGGAAATAAGAGAATAAGAAATAAGAGGATGGCCTTAAAGTCCCCCGTTCTTTACTTTTGATGCTGAGGGGTCCAGTATTACCAATACCCATATCTCTGCCTCTAATCTGCTAAAGGGGGGTGTGCTCACGGTCGATGGCAAGCGTTACTGGCGGCTAGGGTCGGCCCAAATTGCACTCAAGTCTGCTCAGGGAATTTCTTTAGTAATTCTCTTTCCTTTATCCTTTTATCTCTTTTATATTGTATTTGTATTTACTAACTTGGTTCTTTTTATTTTATGCAGTTCTTGGCCGATTTTACTACTATCTTAGATGGTCATGCCGACTAGTCTAAAAATAACTATGTGCTGAAAGATGCCCTTAAGAAGTCTGAAAAAGAATTGACTGATGCCCGCATATCTTGGAAGCGAGAAAGGGAGAACTTGATAAAGGCTTATATCGATCTCCAGACGGTCAAGAACTTGGTGGTCGTTGAGAAGGAGAAGATGGCCGTAGAAAATCAAAACTTATCCGAGAAGGTTCAGAAGTTAGAGGAGGAGCTCTCGTGCGAGAAGGACAACAGTTACATTAAAGGATGGAATGCGTCTTACGATGATGCTGAACTCTAGATAGGTTACGCAAAAAAAGTGTCCTTTAATAAAGGATAGGACCAAGTGCTGGGGGGCGTGAGAGTTCCCTTTGACTCTGATCTTTTCAGCCTTCACTCTTCTAGACCCAACCCTCTTGCATAATAAGATCCATATGTTGGTGACCAAATTCCTAATGAGTTTGCTGAGGTCGGGATGGTTGTTGACCAAGAAAAGGGGGCTACCGAGAAGGGGAAGGTAGTAAACAACTCTAAACAAGTGAAGGAATAGGGCCTTTAGTTTAGGACTTTTTCCTTTTTCTACTTTTTGTGCCTTAGAATATTATTTTTCCTCTAGTTGCACTGGCCTTTGGCCCCCTTTATCAACCAATGAAAATGAACTTTTTGCTTATATTGATGCATTCTGTCCTTTCACATATGACGATGTTTCATTTTAATTTTATCTATTATGTTGTTTGTAGCCCAATGAGGACTATATTCCACCTATCTCAAAGTTGGGGATGATCATGGGACCTAAAATTAGCTGCCAAGCTTGCTAGACCTTTGTAATAATTTGCAAGTCTATGAGGTGAGGATTGACCAATACAAGAGTTAATTTGAGCTAACTGAAGTACGATCTTCAAGTTATGGAGAAGATCGATTCTTCTATTAAAGATGAGATGAATGGACTCAGGGCCAAACTCGTGGAGAATAATGACGTGGGCTAAGTAGGTAAAGTTCTTCAAGTTGATAATAACGCTCTGAGTAAGGGGCTCACTGAGATAAAGAGGGATGTCCAAAGGGCATATGTGATTACAGCTAAACTCCAAAGAGACTTCACGAGGCTGAGGCACTTGTTCAAAATGGTCCATCAAAAGTCCTGGGAGACTAGCTAAGATGAGGGTTAGACTGATTCCCCATCAAGGCTAAATGAGGCAGAGGAGGTTACATTCAAGCATGGGTGGTTGACTGCCCTTAGGGAAGTCAAGACTCCTAGGGAATCCAACCTCTGGTACAAGAACTAGGTTGATTGTGATTCATAATATCACAACCCCTTCTTAAAAGATGATAAGTGGATCCCTATTGATCCTATTCCTGCCCAGCTCCGGAACCATTACCTCAAAAATGATGAGGATGTATTCGCTCCTGATCTCGATGACGGTTAAAGAGCACGCGTTGCAGATTATCTTGCTTGTCATCCTTAGGCGGTCTAGGTCTCTATTGGATCTTTGTATATTTTGTCTCCATGTAATTTGTACTTTCCAATTAATATATAAGGTTTAATTTATCAACTCGTTCTATATTTTGAGCACGTGCTGACTAAATATGAGTTAATAACTGTCTTTATGCTTGGATTATTAACTAGAAAGGGATGTTATTTATTGGCCACTAAAACCTTTGTCGACCATGTAATACTATTGACCATTTTCGGCCCCTTTCCTATTAAATGAGTTAGTATTTAGGTTTAATCATCTTGCGCTTCTTTGCCAACTGAATAATTTTAAGAACAAGTGTTAGCCATTTTGGAACCCTGCCGACTAAATGAGTTTTCTAACTTGTGTTTGAACATTCTCCCAGTCCAATATGCCTTAGCAGTATCATTCCATCTGCCTTACTTTTAGGTCGTGTCTTCACACTCCCTTAAGCCTAAGTGAGATGATGGCAAGAATGTACCTGGTTAATGGCCCATCCACCCGATCAGGTTTTTCACGACTAACACAGTTGGCGACTAACCTAAGTTAGCATTTTTTCCTAAGGATTCCCTATAGGGATGGTGTTGTTGTCGGGGCAACTCATGAGGTCTATTGTGTTTATGACAAAAACCTAAGGGTTGTAGCAATTAAAATATTTTAATCGCATATTGTAATTACCGTGAACCCTGCTCAACATGATGAAACTTTTTGATTGAAATAAGACAAATAACTTATTATAATCCACATTAGTTTTGTTATGGATGAGGAAGTTATTTGGCTAAGACAGGCTAAGCAGTCTTTTGTTAACCAAAGGTAATCTCCTTTTATGGCCGAGGGAGTTATTATTTGGAAAGAATGCACAATTATTGAGATGCAATCATGAAATTCGAACTAGCCAATATATAAGATCAAAATGCGAGAGCCAATTGGCCTTTAAATTGCATATTAACTTACAGGCAACATAAGTTTAAAATAATTTTTTGCATAAACTAAATGTGCTAATAAAAGATGAAGAAGACTAAAAGTAGAACTTCTTGAGATTGGTTGCATTACACGCTCTTAGTATCTCCCTACCCTCTAAAGTTTCGAAGTGATATGCTCATTCAAGGTCTTCCCTTTTATCACCTTAAAAGTTCCTTTCTAGTTTGGTCCTAGCTTGCCATCTGATAGTTTTATGCCACTGTCGAGGACTTTCCTTAAGACATAGTCTCCTACTTGTAATTCCATTAAATTGACTTTTATGTTGTACTACTTGGCCAGCTGTTGCTTATAGGAAGCCATCTTGATCGTGGCTCGTTATCTTCACTCGTCTGCTAAGTCAAGTTCAGTGCGTAGTGCATCATCGTTTAGGCCTTGGCCGACTAAGGTGGTGCTCATATTAGGGAAACCTGATTCAAGTGGGATAATTGATTTCATTCTGTAGGTGAGTGCGGAGGGTGTTTCCTTAGTTTGTCTCCTAGGATTATTACAGTAGGCCCATAGAACATGGGGGAGCTCGTCCACCCAGGCACCCTTTGCTCTTCTCAGCCTCTTCTTTAAGCTATCGGGTGTGTCTTTCTTGGAAGCTTCTGCATGACTGTTTCTTCAGGGGTATTCCATAGAACTGAAGTGGTGCTTGATGCCATGTTCATCATAGAAACTTTGAAAGAAGTTGCTTTCATACTGAGTGTCTTTATCGTCGATGATAGTCCTTGGGATCCTAAAGCATGTTATGATGTTTTTCCATATGAACCTGGTCATGTCGGTGTCATGAATATTGGCTAGTTGTGGTGAAGTAATCTATGACAACTAGAAGATACTTTCAATTTCCATGTGTAGTAGGTAGTGGTACCATAATATCTAATCCTCATTGCGCTAATGGACAAGGACTTGTTAAATATTTTAGGTCGCTAGCTGGTTGGTGGATCATGGGAGAGAACTTCTGGCACTTTTCACATTTGTGAACATAGGTACTAATTGTGTCCTTCTGCATGTAAGGTCACTAGTAACCTTATTTAATCACTCAAAAGGCCAATGACCTACCACTGGGACGGATAACTACTTGGGAAACTGAACTTCCATAATAGATCCTACATCCAGAAGCTTCTCTACTTCGTTATCCACTACTTTAGCCATCTTGTGGGCTATTCGGCGAACCTTCTGAGTGATCGGATTGAAGGTTAGGTCAACGTACAGATGATGGAAGGCTATGTTGGGATCAATACCAGGTTGATTATATGACTCTAAAGCAAAAACATTTAGATTATTTCTCAAAAAGATAATTAATTCTTTCTTTTTATGATCTGCAAGTGAGATTCCAATCAGAAACTCTCTCTGGCAAGTTTTCATCAGCTCCAACTTCCTCCTGGATTTCAACGACCCTATCAGTGGGGTGGACCCTAGTCTCCTCCACCTCCAACCGTCCATACCATAATTACTATTTAGAGGGCGTATCCCCCTGTTGGCCTTCCATTGGAGCATCCTCTGGTTCGTTTTTCTTTTCCTTCCTAGGGCGAATGGCTGGGATGAAACGCTTTCTTGAAGTGGCCTGATCACCATGAATTTTGACCACACCCTGATCGGTGATACACTTCATATTCTAGTGGCAGGTAGATGGTACAGACCTCAAGGCGTGCAACTAGCCTCTACCTCAAATGGCGTGATATGGGAACTCTATGTCTACCACCAATTCAATTAGCTTCGAGATGTTTCCTACTGTGACTGGCAGGACTATCTTTTCTAGTGGTATTATAATTCTTCCTGCGAAGCCGACAAATGGAATTATAACCCCCTTAAGATCGTATAGGTTGAGCTTCAACTTATGAAACAACTATAGGTACATCACCTCTGATGATCTTTCCTAATCCACCAGCAACTTATCGACATCCCAATTAGTAATTCTGAGGGTTATCACGAGTGCATCGTGATGTGGGGTCCTCAGTCCGATCAAATCTTCTTTAATGAAGACGATGTGTTTGGTGTAGTTGACGTCCTCTAGTCATCGGTGCTTTTCAGTTTGGCTCTTTGCAGGGTCAATCTAATATGCCTCCATGACAGCAGTGACCTTCTTTAGCTCCATTTGAACAACATTCCATTGGTTCTTATTTAGGTTGGAAACTCCATATATCATCGCAAACTCCTATCCTATGTCATCATCAAGGACATTATTCGATTTCTGGTTTTGGCTATAACCTTGTCAGCTTTCTTTTCTATGTATTCACTGAGATACCTAGCTTTGCCTAAGTCTTCCAAGTGTGACTTTAGAGCCTTTTAATTCTCAGTTATGTGGCCGCCCTCCTTGTAGAATGCGTATCTTAGTGCATCATTCCTTTTCGTTGGGTTACCATAGATATTTTTGGGCCACTTGATGAACTGTTGATCCTTGATCTTGTAGATTGGTTCCTTGAAGACTGTGTTAACGGCTTGGAACACTTTTGAAGGATCAACCTTACTCCCATTCTTGGATTCGGTCTTGCTCCGTTTTTGTTCCCTTTATTTAGAGTGTCACGCTTATCTCCTCCTTTGTTCACTTTTTCTTGATTGTTATTCCTTACATTAGAGTGAACCATATTCTCAACCTTTGCGTATTTCTCAATACGAGCCATAGGGTCGTCGATGGTGCTAGCTTCTTTCTTGGTCAGGGACCGGTGCAGTAGAGATATGTTCGGTAAACCAATATTGAAGGATGCAATGGCAACTTGCTCTAAACAATCCACTTCCCTGAAAACCTCCCAGTACCTCTTGGCATAGTCATGAAGGCTTTCTTATGGAATTTTTCTTCATCGTGAGTAGTGAATCCATCCTCTTGGGGTGGGAGTTGTTGGTTATGAATCAAGTAGTAAAGGCCTCTTCTAAGGCCTTGAATCTCCTAACCAATTTTTGGGAAATATTCTCGAACCACTTATGTGCTACATCAAGTAGGATAAAAGGGAAAATTAGACACATTAAGGCGTCGTTGTGGATCCATATGGACATTACCCGCCTGTACTACCGAACGTGGTGGATGGAATCCGTTTTTCCATCGTAAATCTTGAATTTGGGAATAGTGAACTTATTTGGGGGTTCCTCTTCTTCAATCTCCCTTAAAAATGGGATTTCATCTGGGTATTGAAAGATCTCCTATCTATATCCCTGGTAGAACTGGCTCCTCGATGGGCTGGATGTTGGTCCATCTCTCTACGAACTAAGATTTTGATGTTCTCATCTTGATAATCATTGCTTATGGCGCTCCTCTATGATCGACCACATTATGATCAATCACACTCTAACCTGCCACATTCAGATCTACCTTGGTTGCACCTGGAGCTCATCCCTCAACTGTAAAGGGAGTGCGCGTGCATTCAAATAAAGAAGTTATTTAATTAAACTTAGTTTTTCCCCATTAAATCCTAAACACACATCTAGGTGTGATTGAAGAAGATGAAATCATGCAAGAACATTCAAACACACACATGTGAGAAAAAATCCCCCAAATGGGCAAAACCTTTTTATTTTTCACTATAATTTGTAATATACAACTACACGGATTACAATGAAAAACAAGTGACACAGAAATACCCGCAGGCGTCGGTTCTGTAGTCGTCGACTGGAATCTCCCTCTGGAACTCCAGGTGAGCAGCAATGAAGAAGGAAGACGGCTTCTCCACAAAGGTTGAACAAACACAATGTTGTGTACCACGAACCGGTTTGGCCTTCGGTTAGCAAAAATTCTCTGGATTGGGGCATAAAGAACTCAACATTTTTCTGAAGTCTTTTTCTTGGAATTTTCTTCATTTTCAAAAGGCCATAAATCCTTCATCGTAGCTCGGGTTGAGGTGTCATTTCTTCCAGTATCATCGATACGACGAGGTATTCAACTTTCCAGTTGACCGATCCTCTGTACGGTGGCTGTAAAATTACCAAAATGCCCTTGAACTTCCATATCTTGCCTTCTTTCACTGCTTTGACTTCTCTTGCGTACCACTTGCATAAAGTCCCTAAAATCATGGAACGTGAAGTCGTTGAGGAAGATGTGGGACTCATGATGTAGATATTGAATGCTTGATTCTCAAAATTCGGATTGAGGCCATCGTGTGAGATCGTGAAGTGATGTGCCTTTTGTAGCGGCGTATGACATATACAAATGTAAGATAACGGACATGAGAAAAATGTCCTTACAAATCTCCCCCTATGTCTATGCCGGTACATACATAAAAAAATCCGAATTATCAAATAACAAAATACCTATACAAATCTACCCTCCCATGAACCCAAAACTGGAAAGGTACAAATGAGTAAGTCTTCATTATTTGATCTTCAAAACTTTTCTCGTCAGGGTGTGCAATTCAATGATCATCAATGTAGTACATACACACATGAGATAAAGCAAATACCAAGTGACATATCGAGTTTAAAATGAGATAAACATGAATACCAATTTATGATGAAAGCATACGTCAAATCTCAAAAACTCCCCCATAATATGATAATTCTTTCTCCCCTTTTTTATAATGTCCCCAAATAGACAGATATGAGATACATAAATAAATGCAAATGGGGAATGTCACAAGGAAAGAAACTTTTATTTTTGAATTTTTCAAAATTTTTCACACAAAATATACAAACAAATAATCACACCATGAAAGAACACTAAACAGCCAAGTCGATGATAGCGTAAATGTAGTGGTGTGATAAAATTCGATAGGAAAATCAATGCACACAAACATGACATATATGCACGATGAATATCGAATACTCCTAACGAATGAACTCAAAATCTTCCTTAGGTGTAAAAAGATGGAAATATGAGACATCGACTCAATTAAATCAACAAATCAAAGCTCAAAGTGATTTCCACACCAATAACGTCCAAAATGATTTCGTGCTTTTTCAGGACTTTCAAGGAAGTGCAAACCCGTTTAAATTCTCCAACCAAACTCCCTCAGATTTATATTTTGAATAGAGGTGATCTAAATTCTCAAACTTTGGAGAATTCATGGTGAAACCTAATGGCCCATATTTGGCATGAATTGCTTTTTATTGCCTTTAAATTTTTTCGGGCTCTTCTAACCTCTTTGGACCTCGGATAATAAAATTTCTCAATTTTTTAGGCCTGATTTAACGGTGGCTTAGTATTCACAAAGGAAAAAAATGAACCTTTCACAGCCCTTCCCCATTTTTAAATAAACACACAGTCTCACCAAACGGTTTTAACATGCATTCCAATCTTGTCAAGTTTTATCGCATATTGTATGTTGTATAGATAGAATTGAGATGGAAACACTCAAGACAATATGTGATAGACAAGTACAATAATCAAATATGTCCATGCATGTGTGCAATAAAGGAGATAAGAGTCAAACATATAGAAAGATATCACTAATTACATCTCAAAGAACCCAAATGATGTAAAGCACATGGATGAAATGATGTAGCATCTTAAATCTCTATCAAACAGTCACATGGATAAATGGAATGAAATTGTGACTCGGCTATCTTAAATTCTCATCCATAAAAGGTGCAAAATAAAATACAAAAAACGTTTTGGATTTTTCAAAATTTTATCAAAATAAAATCTTTTTGAGATTTTCTAAAAAAAATTCTAAAAGGAAAATCTTTTTGGATTTTCAAGAAAATATAAAAAACAAAAAGATAATAATATAAAAGATACAATCTAGCAATATGAATCAGATGATATAAAAAAGACAATGCATCATATGCTAGACACGGACTAACCCCTCAGTCAACTATGCAAATCCCCAAAGACTTCCTAAGACTCTCAAATCTAAGGGCATTTAAAGGTTTCATGAAAATATCGGCTAACTGACGGTCGGTGGGTACGAAACTCAGGGATACGACTTTCTCCTCAACTAACTGACGTATAAAGTACTCGCGTATCCTGATGTGCTTTGTGCATGAATGCTGGACTGGATTGTGGGATATGTGTATCGTGCTCGTGTTATCACAGGAGATGGTCATGGTGTCCTGTGATATCCCATAATCCTTCAGCATTTTCTTCATCCATAAGAGTTGCGTGCAACAACTCCCGGCGGTGATGTACTCAGCCTCCGCAGTGGACAAAGAAATGGCATTTCGCTTCTTGCTCAGCCAGGAGACAAGAGCAGAACCAAAATAGAAACACCCACCAGAAGTGCTCCTATAACCATCTACATCCTCGACCCAATTAGCATCCGAATAGGCGGACAAACGGTCATTGGTATCAAAAGAATACCAAATACCATATGAGAGAGTCCCACTCACATATTTGATAATACGTTTTAGAGCAAGTAAGTGTGACTATTTCGGGGACGCTTGATATCGTGCACAGACTCCAACACTAAAGGCTATATTAGGACGACTGACAGTCAAGTAGAGAAGACTACCTATCATACTCTAATAAAAGGTTTGCTCTATGTCCTTACCTGAAGTGTCCTGACTAAGCTTGATAGAAGTACTCATAGGTGTACATGCATGCTTAGCAGAGTCTAAACCAAATTTATTCACTAGGTCTCTAGCATACTTGGATTGGGAGATGAACATCCCATCCTCTAGCTGACGAACCTGGAGACCAAGAAAGAAAGTAAGCTCACCTACCATGCTCATCTCAAACTCACTTTTCATCTCCTCCTTAAAGTGGTGAGCATGCTGGGAGCATGTGGATCCAAAGACTATGTCGTCCATATAGACCTGGGCAACCAAAATAGCACCGTCATCTCTCCTGACGAACAACGTCATATCAACTCCCCCTCTTTTAAAGCCACGGGATAAGAGATAGGAAGTAATCCTCTCGTACCAAGCACGGGGTGCTTGCTTCAAACCATACAAGGCTTTCCTCATATATTAAACGTGCTCCGGGTGATTAGGGTCTTCAAACCCTTTTGGCTGTTCCACATAAACCTCGTCCTGTAGAATGTCATTTAGAAAGGCACTCTTGACATCCATCTGATATAACTTGTAGCGCAGATGACATGCGATGGTGAGTAGTAAGCGGACGAACTCAAGCCTCACAATAGGAGCAAATGTCTCCCCAAAGTCTACACCCTCTATCTGTGTGTAGCCTTGAGCGACCAACCTAGCCTTGTTTCTGATTATGGTACCATTTTCATCCATTTTATTCTTAAAAATCCACCTGGTACCTATCACATTAGTCTCACTAGGTCGGGGGACAAGTTCCCATACATTGTTATTTTTAAACTAAAGAAACTCATCATGTATGGAAGATATCCAATGTTCATCCTTGAGTGCTTCTTTATGATTCTTGGGCTCGACTTTGGACGTGTAGCAAAAGTGACTAACAACGTTCTCTAGCTGAGCACGAGTCTTGACCCCTAAAGTGGGATCACCTACAATGGAGGTCGGGTCATGACTCTTGCAAACCCAAGCAGGTGTGTCCCCTAACACAGGAGTAGGGTCCACAGAGTGTACGTGAGGGACAAGTAAATCACTGCCAGAAAAGTTCTCATCCTCACACTAAAGGTTAGGATCAATAACCGTCGGAGGTTCGTCATCTTGCACGATAAAGTTTATTGACTCTATAACCTTAGAGTTCTTCAGGTTAAAGACCCGGTACACTCTATTATTCGATGAATATCCTAACAAAATTCCCTCATCGCTTTGGGAGTCAAACTTTCCTAATTGCTCACTATCCCATAGGATGTAGCATTTACTCCCCAAAACACGGAAATATGCAAGGTTGGGTTTCTTGCCAGTCCAAAATTCATAAGGCGTCTTAAGTGTGTGTGGACGCAGGTAAACCCTATTCACTGTGTGGCATGCAGTAGACACTGCCTCTGCCCAAAATTTCCTAGCAACTCTACGACCTAGAAGCATAAATCTAGCAATTTCCTGGATCGTCCTATTCTTTCTCTCAATAATCTCGTTTTATCGAGGAGTCTTCATAGAAAAGAACTCATGTTTGATACCAAGGCTATCACAGTAAAGATCTACCTTTGCTTCCTTAAATTATGTGTCGTTGTCAGTATGTATCCTGTTAATAGTGACTCCGTGTTGGTTTTGCAGGACACGACACTTGGTCGTTAAAAACTCCACAGCATCAGATTTCTCCCTCAGAAAACTTACAATCGAATATCTAAAGAAATCATCTACCATCACGAGGATATACCTCTTACCACCTAGACTCTTAGTACGAGTAGGACCCATAAGATCCATGTGAATCAGCTTAAGTACACGGAAGGTGGTTGTTGATGTAAAAAATTAGATTATCTATAATTATTTAATCACAGATAACATAAATAAGACAAAAGAATTTTTAAAGTGGTTCAGCCTTAAAAGAATGGCCTACGTCCACTGTTTTTGTTATTGCTGAATGTTTGGGAATTCTCGATAACAAGGTTTTTACCAAGAAATTCCCAGTCCCCTTACAATGAGGATGATACAATGTATTTATAGCCATGAGGTTGTACATGTGAAAGGATAATACATAGTTGTTCAATAAGCGTATACATCTGTATGATAATAATCAGCATTTATTGCGCATTTAATCCTCTTAATTATCTGGTAATAAATGTTCTGATCGAGGTGCAGCTCGGACCGCCTAAGCTGCTCGGACCGCCTAAGTATCTCGGTATCCATGAGTTTCTCAGTGCAGTAAAGTTCCTCGGAGAGCACCTACTACTCGGAGTATCTGAGTTGGTCGGGGAAATTGAGTTCCTCGAAGTCAATGTATTATTCAGAAGTGTTTGTTATTGCCACGCAGATTGCCACGTGTCTCCACTTAATTGAGCCATGTCAGCACACTAAATTTGGTATCAACAGAAGCCCCCAATGTTTCACAATTCGAGAATGAGGAGTGTGGAACATTCTTCTCGAAATATGGCGGGATTTAAATGGTCATCCTGAATGAGGAGTGTTTTCTTCGCATTTATTTTTCTTTTCAAATTCATAGAATCAGACTTTTCAAATTTTTCTAACTGCTTCGATCTTCGCGCCCTTTTTGTCCTTTTAGCCACCGGTAGCGTAAACGTCTCCCTTTGTAATCATTATTTTTACCTTTTCCCAAGGTAAGGTATTTAAGCGTTGCAGAAAATCACATCGTCTTTTACTTTTTCAAATTTGTATCTTTGAGTTTTCCATTTTCTCTCTCTCTTGTGCGTTCATCCTTTTTATCGTTCGTTGTCAACAGATCCATCCTTTTTTTTTGTAAGATCTTCTTCCTTCTCTTTTATTTCCTTTATTCACCATGGTTTACCTTGTTGAGTCGCTTGATAAGTTTCATTCTAATTTCTCTATTCCTTCATGGGTTGTTTTGGAGGAACTTTCTGAACCTTCAGATTATTTTCGTTTGGCTGAGGGACATTGGTTCCCCAGTCTCTTTGTAGCTGAATGTGGCTTTTCTTTTCCCCCAAACCCTTTGTGTCTGGAATTCTGTCAATATTTTGACGTGGTTCCTGTAAAAATAGCCCCCAATACATGGAGAATAGTTAATGGAGTTCATAGATTAAATCAGATTCATGGAACTCGTATAGGAATTCCAGAAATTATGTTTTGCTATAGATGGGCTGTCAGTGACAGTATCTTTTACTTGAAAACTAGGTTTTTAAATAGAGCTTTAGTGGTCAATCTCCCAAATGCCAATAGGGATTATTTCGAGCATGGTGTTGTTATGAAAAATTGTCAACATGCTCCACTAACTGGAAATGATGTGTATCAGGATCCCAGATGCCCTCCCTATGGCAATGGGATACGATGTTTTTACTTTACTTTATTTCTGAAATTATGCTTTCTTTGTGTTTGATAAAATGTGTCACTGATATTTTAATTTTCATTTATTTGTAGTTGACAGCAAAAGAAGGTCTCCAAAAGAGACAGAAGTTAACTTAAAACATCTGAAACTTATCTGGAGTTTGCATCAAACTATTGCTGACGAACACATCAGATCAGCTTCATACTTGTTGCAGTACAAGAGTTACACCTCGTCTTTTACTGCTCGTCCAGTGATAAGTGACATATAACTAGTACCAGCTTCTGAAAGTTCTTCACCTGAGTCACATATTCCTCTAAGTGAAAGAATGAAGAGAAGAAGAGCTCCTGCCCTCTTCGAGAAATCTGCCTCTGTTGCTGGAGAGGCAAAGAAAAGCAAGCAGGATGTCCCAGAAGGGACAAGACAACTTGATGCACCTCAGGGACAAGACAACTTGATGCACCTCCTCCAGCTGTTACTGTGAAGGTTGCCGAGAAGCCCCCTGTGGCTCCGAGCAAGGTTACAGCAGTTTCCTCTCCAAGCGATGTTATAGTTATATCACCGACCAAGACGTCATCCTTGGTCGAGAATGTTCCTGTTCCCACGAGGAAGCTGAAGAAGAGATCCTCGGTCAATTTCGTTGAATCCATCTCTCAGCCCCCGACTACTGGAAGTGGTGTTCCCACTTTTGTTGATCCGAGCTCTGCCATGAGCTCGGTGAAGTCTTGGATCATCCCCGAGATCCAAGGTATTGAAGAAAATCTTTCTCGGGATAGGGTTACCACTTTGGCAGCTCAGCACATTGCCTCAGTAAGTATTGCTAATTTAAAATTTCATTTTTCCATGTTATGTGCTAGCACTGACTTACAGTTATTTTACTTTTTCCAGTTGGTAACTTGTTTCAATACAATCTTGAAGAAGGATGAAGCCATCAAGGCATCCATCTCCTCTGGTGGTGTAGAGGAGGCTTTTGTAGGTTTGACGCAGTATTTAAAATATTCTCGTCAGAAGTATGTTGATGATAAAGATGCCTGGGAGAAGCAGCTCAATTCGACCGAGCAAGAGAGGGATCAGGCTGTTGAGGTCTCCAAGGGATTGGAGAAAAAAATAAAAGAATTAGAAGGTAAGAATAAAGAGCTCGAAGGGAAGCTCCAAAATGCTGGAGAGCTTGAAGGTAAGCTCAAGTCTACTGAGGAAGAGCTGGGTAGACTTCGTGACGTTGGTCGTCAGAAGGAAGAGGTAGAAAAGAAATTAAAAGATGCCGAGGAACTTCTATCCGAGAAGCTTTCCTTGGAGAAAGTGAAAAGGAAGTTGGCTATAAAAAAGTCCTTCAGTGCTGGCTGGGACAAAGGTTGGAATAAGGGTTTGGCTGTCATGGTCTCACAAATGGAGTATGGTAGCCTCAAATACTTTAGGGATGGTTGGGTGGCTGCTCTGACAGAGATGAATGTCGATGAGAATTCCGACCTGTTTCAGCGACACATTCCTGGCCCCCCTCCTACTCCCGGGGAAGAGAAGAGGACGAAGCTGCCTCCGAGGAATCTTCTATGATGGTTGGGGATCAAGTACCTACTGTTGAACTTTGCTACGAACAGCCCCAACCAACTATTACTCCTATCGAGCAGCTCCAGTTAACCAACATTTCAGTCGAGCAGCTTCCAGCACCCACCGAGCAACCTTTTGGGCCATCCGAGCAACCTTCCTCTTCGTCCCAGCCTCCCGAGAAAGTTTTGAGAGATAAGGAGAAGGTGTAGAGTTGTTTGGAGTTTTCTCTCTGTTTTATTTTCTTTGTCAAATGTAACTCTGAACTATGTACTTCTCCTTTATGATGTAATAAAATTTGAAATTTTGATTATGCATACTGTTGATTCTCTTCTTCTTGCTCTGTTTGCACTCTTATTGATTCTTGCTATCTCTTCCTTTTACTAGTTTATGGCCAGGATGGAATTGTTATCTGCTTATGATACAAAATTATTGAGACAATGCAATGAATACTTCAAAGCTGGTCATACAGATATGACTGAATCTCAGATTGTTGATATCCTCGGTCCAGATGCTTCAAAGCAAGCAGTCGAAGCCTACCAGTACTTAAAGTGTCTACTCGATCGGGCAGTGGCTAATAATATAGCATATTATGAGATGATTGAAGACCTCCAGGGCACTCTCGAGGAGCTTCAACAACAATACAAGGAATCTACAGCCCTCTTGCACCAAGGATATGAGAAGAAGTATCAGCAACTGAATGCTGATAAGGGATATGATAAGTTGTTTGATGCTTATGATGTGAGGGAGAGAACTTTAAAAACCGAGGTCGAAGAGCACAGGCAAATAGCCAAGTTGCTGGAGCAGGAAAATAATAACCTGCGAGGAGAGGTATCCCAGCTGAGGTCTGCAGCCTCTACCTCAAACGCTTTGGTCCCTGTGAAGGACGAGGGATTCTCTTTCTTGGAGGTCGAAAATGCCAATCTGAGAGACGAATTAGAAACCTTGAAGAGGATTGGGCCTTCTACCTCTGCTCGGGGACGAGAAAGAGCTTCTCGGGGACGAGCAAGGGCTACTCGGATTATTATTGAAGAACAAAGAACTCAATAGGGTCTGGAGAACCAAGCCTTCCAATTGATGGAAAAGAACCAGGCATTGGTTGAGATGTCTAAGAAAATCATGAATCTGGACGAGCAGCTCTCTGCTCAAAAGTCTGCTTTGGAGAGTAAAGAACTTTTGGCGAAGAACCTTCTCGAGCAATTAGAGAGGCTAACCTATCAGTTCCACAAGCAGCCCAGGGAGTTTTGGATAGCTGGTTATAATGAAGCCCTCTACCATCTAGATGATCGGATCCAAAATGCAAATAATGTGGGTTCAAGCAAGGATGGCTAAATGCCTTGGCCGTGATGCAGTTGGAACAAGGTCATTACTTGTGGGATTACCACAATCCTGGGTTGCTCGACCTACCAGTGCCTCCTTTCAAGCTTGATATGAGCTGTATTCCTGCTCGGGCCATTCCACAATG
This sequence comes from Sambucus nigra, assembly GCA_949130495.1. Taxonomy (NCBI): domain Eukaryota; kingdom Viridiplantae; phylum Streptophyta; class Magnoliopsida; order Dipsacales; family Adoxaceae; genus Sambucus; species Sambucus nigra. The sequence goes on along the minus strand of OX422207.1, from coordinate 840,378,722 downwards.
CCTAATTTCAAAGTATCTCGGAGACTACAGTCTTCACTCCAACTTTGAGATATCTCGCCCAGAGCACCTTCTTGATCGGCCATCAGTTATGAACATCAGGATGCTTAAAGATTTGAACTTCATAAACTCCCCCTATGCCTTAGACGATCCTCCTGCTGGTGAAGAACATGTTTCAAAGGCAGAGGGGAAAAAACCCATAAAATAGGATTCCTGATGTAATAATTTTTTTTATGTATTTTATGCTCAATGTATTTTGTTTTGGATTTAATGAAAAACTTCTATTTTTATTTGCAATCTTGATTGCCATTGTCTTGTAGGTATTTTGTAAAACACTTTACTTATTTACTAATGAATGTGCACGTATATCTGTTAAAAAGATAGAAAATTTTGCGTTACTTTAAATTGCGGATCAAATAAAGTTGGTGAAAATTTATTGTTGACTATCTTAAATTGATGATAATCATTTGTCAACCAACCAGAGTTGATGATATTTCGTTTTTTTACCAACTATTTAAAATGCCATAACCAACTGTTTCCGACCAACCGGAGTTGGTGTCTTTCGTTCTCGACCAACCTTAGTTGATAATTTTTTTATTCCCGACCAACTTATAGTTGGTGGATTTTCTTCCCAACCAACCGGAGTTGGTATTTCTGGGAGATTTTTATTCCCGACCAACTTATAGTTGGTGGATATTTTTCCCAACCAACCGGAGTTGGTATTTCTGAGAAATTTTTTTATTCCCGACCAACCGGAGTTGGTATTTCTGGGAAATATTTTTCTTCTCGACCAACCGGAGTTGGTGGATTTTCTTCCCAACCAACCGGAGTTGGTATTTCTGGGAAATATTTTTCTTCCCGACCAACCGGAGTTGGTGGATTTGCTTCCCAACCAACCGGAGTTGGTATTTCTGCGAAATAATTTTCTTTCCGACCAACCGGAGTTGGTGGATTTTCTTCCCAACCAATCGGAGTTGGTATTTTTGGGAAATATTTTTCTTCCCGACCAACCGTAGTTGGTGGATTTTCTTCCCAACCAACCAGAGTTGGTATTTCTGGGAAATATTTTTCTTCCCGACCAACCGGAGTTGGTGGATTTTCTTCCCAACCAACCAGAGTTGGTATTTCTGGGAAATATTTTTCTTCCTGACCAACCGGAGTTGGTATTTCTGGGAAATATTTTTCTTTCCGACCAACCGGAGTTGGTGGATTTTCTTCCCAACCAACCGGAGATGATATTTTTGGGAAATATTTTTATTCCCAACCAACCGGAGTTGCTGAGTAGTGTGTAGCACTAGTATTCAAATTTCAACAAAAGGAGAGAATTGGGTAGAAAATTCACATTTTATTCATACTGAAGAAACTGCATTACATGAGGGTTTACATTACTGATAATATTTGCGCAGATGCTCTGCATTCCATGCATTCTTAAATTCCTCCCCTTCTAAAGTTTCAATTCTATATGTCCCTGGTCGAACAACCTCTGTTACTCTGTAGGGCCCATGCCAGTTAACTTCCAATTTATTATGCTTTTGAATTACTTTCTTCAACACATAGTCCCCTTCTTTCAGGTCGCCCTTTTTCACTCTCTTGTTATAGAACAAAGTTGTTCGTTGCTGGTAAGCAGCATTCCTGATGGATGCTTCTTCTCTAACTTCTTCGAGCATGTCCAAGTCTAACCTTCTCATTAAGTCGCTGACAGGGGAGTTGAAGTTTAGCACTCGGTGTGTTGGGAGGCCCAACTCGGCAGGTATAACAGCTTCACTTCCAAATGCCAGCATATATGGACATTCTCCAATTGCTGCTCGGGGAGTAGTACGATAAGCCCATAGTACTGAATGTAGCTCGTTAATCCAGTTTGCTTTCGCGTCATTCAGTATTTTCTTCAAGCCATTTAGAAGCGTTATGTTTGTCACTTCAGTTTGTCCATTGCTTTGGGGATGGCCTGGTGTCGAGTGGATCTTCAAGATATTTGACTGATGACAATAGGCAACGAACTCCTCATTGTCAAATTGTGTTCCATGGTCGGTGATGAATGCATGGGGAAGACCATATCTACAAATGATATTTTTCCAAATAAATTGGTACACCTTTTCGTACGTCATGTCGACAAGAGGCTCGACTTCCACCCACTTAGTAAAGTAATCCACTGCGACGACGAGATATTTAAATCTTCCTCTGGTCGTTGGAAGTGGCCCAACCAAGTCAATTCCCCACATGGCAAATGGCCAAGGGGAAGTAATGGGTGTCAATAATGCTTGGGGAGTTCTTCGGATAGTGGAGAAGCGTTGACATTTGTCACATTTTTTTACATAGGCTATGCAATCAGCCCTCATTGTCGGCCAATAGTATCCCTGCGTCATTATCCTTTGCAGAAGTGTTCGACCTGCTACATGGGCTCCATAAAACCCCTCATGGACTTCTTCGATCAAGTCTTTCACCTCGGCGGGATGTACACATCTCTACAAACCAGCTATAATTCCTCGTCTATATAGAACACCATTGGTTAATACACAATGAGCAGCTTTAAACTTCAATTTCTTGGCTGCGAGTTTGTCAATCGGTAATTCTCCCTCCTCAATATATGCCCTGATGGGATCCATCCAAGATGGCCCTAACTCAAGGGTAATAAAATTCATAGTCAGATCTTCATCTATGCTCCGACCAGCTAGAACTTCAATTGGGATTGTTCTTTGTAGCTCGGTATGGGTAGCCGATGCTAATCGAGCTAAAGCGCCTGCTCTTGCATTCTCCATTCTTGGTATTCTGACCAGTTGAATAGTAACAAATTTCGATACCAATTCTATTGCCTTTGCATGGTACTTAATCATCAACCCTCCTTTTGCTGTATATGCACCAAGCATTAGGTTTACAATTAACTGTGAGTCACTGGATACGATTACCTGCTCTGCCTTTATGATTTTTGCCAGACTAAGACCTACAATCATCGCTTCATATTCGGCCTCATTATTAGAAGCTTGAAATTGAAAGCGCAGAGCATATTCTATGTCGACCTCGTCTGGATTTTTCAATACAATCCCAGCTCCACTACCTGATGTGCATGATGAGCCATCCACATATAGGTTCCATATAGGTATTTCGTCCTCAAACTTCTTATAGGACAAAGTTACTCGATGGAATATTTGTTGCTCCTTTATCTCTCTTTCTACCACACCTCGTTTCTCGTCGATCTTCTTCTCTTGCTCTCCGACCAACTTAAGTTGATCGGGGTTTAAATTTGATGATCCTGCAACATCCACAAGTTGGTCGGTGTTCATCTTTTGCTCCTCGGGGGTATCAGGATAAGTGAACTCTGCTATAAAATTTGCTACTGCCTGCCCTTTTAGTGAAGATCTAGGCTCATAAATTATATCATATCACCGAGTTCTATTGCCCAATACATCAATCTCCCTGATTTTTATGGTTTATGAAGAGCTTGCCTCAACGGCATATCGGTGTATACGACTATGGTATGAGCTTGAAAGTACGGCTTCATTCTTCTACTCGCTTCGATCAGCGCCAGTGCTAACTTTCCAGTTTTGGATATGTGATCTCTGCTCCTCGGAAGGCCTTACTAGTGTAGTAAATTAGTTTTTATATTCCATCCTCTACTCTAATTAATGCCGAGCTAGATGCATTTTCTGAAACTTCCAGATACAAGTACAACCTTTCTCCCATCACTGGCCTGGACAACAGTGGCGGTGCTCCTAAATATTTCTTCAATTCTTGAAAAGCTTTCTCTCATTCTTCATTCCATTCAAAAGTCTTTCAGAGCATTTTGAATAATGGGAGGCATCTATCAGTTCCTCGCGATACAAATCTATGAAGCACTGCTACTCGCCTTGTAAGAATTTGCACTTCTTTCTTTGTCATTGGAGATCGTAGTCCCAATAGAGCTTTGATCTTTTCAGGGTTTGCTTCAATTCCTCGTTGATTGACAATATACCCGAGAAACATGCCTTCTCGTACTCCAAATATGCACTTGGTCGGGTTCAACTTCATTTTATATTTATCTAATTGATCAAAGGTCTGGACTAAGTCAACTAGATGGTCAGCAGCTCTCTTGCTCTTTGTCAGCATATCATCAACATAAACTTCCATATTGCAACTGATTTGCTCTGCAAACACCTTGTTCATCAACCGCTGATATGTTGCACCTGCATTTTTCAAACCAAAAGGCATAACATTATAACAATAAGTTCCCCTAGGGGTAATGAAAGAGGTACTCTCTCTATCTTCAGGTTTCATTTTAATCTGGTTATATCCAGAATAAGCATCCATGAAGCTCATCAGCTCGTGTCCCGAGGTAGCATCCACTAATTGATCAATTCGGGGCAAGGGAAAATGATCCTTTGGACATGCCTTGTTGAGGTCGGTAAAGTCTACACACATCCTCCATTTGTTGTTCTACTTTTTCACCATCACTACATTTGCTAACCAGTCTAGATATTTAACATCTTCAATAAAATAAGCTTTCTCGAGCTTCTCGGCCTCCTCCTGTATAGCTTGGTTCTTCTCGGGGTTGAACACTCTTCTTCTCCGCTTCACTGGCTTGATCTCCTTATTCACATTGAGCTTGTGACATAAGAAATTTGGGTCTATTCCGGGCATATCCTCATAACTCCAAGCAAAAGTTTGTTTTATGCTTTTTAGGAAAACTATCAATTCTTGTTTTAGTGAGGCATCTAACGACGAACCTATCTGAGTTGTTCATTCTGGATGCTCATCGTCCAGAAAAATGTTTTCAGTAGCTTCCACCACCTAACCTTTCACGAGTTGCGACTCGTCTCTAGGATCCAATGTTTCAATCTCTGCACTTTCATCCACTTGGTAGGTAGTAATCTTTTTCCTAGATTCCTCCAGCTCTTCCTGCTCGGCAGATGAGTAGTAACATTCCCGAGCTGCTTTTTGGTCATCCTTTACAACTCCTACTCTAAAATTGGTTGGAAATTTCAGGCATTGATGTACCGTAGATGGTACTGCTTCGAACTTCTTCAATCCTACCCTTCCCATGATGATATTATAGGCTGATCGGACATTCTTATCCATCACGAAAAAGCGTACTCTTTCTATTCGACAATCAGGACATGTACCAATGAACATATCCAACTTGATCGTCCCAAGTGGAAAAACTTTCTCACCAGTAAAACCGAGGAGGGGCCTGTGATAAGGCTCCATCTGAGACAACTTTAGATTTAAACTGTCAAAGCACGAGTAGAACATAATATCAGCCGAGCTACCATTATCAACCAGTACTCTCGAGATTATCACTTCCTTCATTCTCATTTTAATCACCAATGGGTCATCATGAGGATACAGAAAACCTGTAAGGTCATTCTTTGAGAAACCGATGACCAATTTTTCTTTGTTGACCTTTCTCGGGTGATCATCTTTAGCCAAGTTTATTCGTTGAATATATGAACAGGCTTGAGCCTCATTGAGGTAAGCTTTTCTTTCTGCAGTAAGGTCTCCACCTCCTGCATCTCCACCTGTAATAACATTACAATCAAATGATCCAAAACGTATTGAAAATACCTCACGTTTTGGTTGTCTTGGTCTTTTGGGAAGATCGGGGTCGTCTTCTGGATAATCTTCATGGTCTCTTTTTTTGTTATCCTCTGCTCGACGAGGAGATCTAGACCTCTCTCTTGCTCGGTCGTTATTTATTCTTTCATTTCTATGATCAACATACTTTGCCAGTTTTCCTTGTCTAATGAGTGCTTTGATCTCATTTTAAAGAGCTACACAATTTTTGATCGTGTGGCCATGATCTTTATGGAACTCGCAATATTTGGCCTTATTCCTCTTGTCAGGGTCTGACTTCATTTTCTCTGGCCAGTTTAGCTCCTCGCTGTTCTTGATTTCTTCTAAAACGTGGTTGATGTCTACCTTCAAAGGAGTATAATTTTCAAATTTCTTTAATACCTCCCACGATAGCTTTGTTTTTGACTTCTTGTCACCACCATTGTTCTTATGCTCTTTCTTTTTAGCCTTATCAACCTCCACCTTAGTCTCTTTGGTGTCCATGTTCTTCTTCGCAGACATAGCCTCCTCGGCATTCATGATCTTGGCCGCTTTTGCCATCAATTCTGACATGGTTCTGGATGGATCTTTGGCCAAAGTATAGTACAACTTGTTGGGAAACAGCCCACTCATCTGAGCAGTAATCGCTGTCTTTTTCTCATAATCAATAACTTCGAGTTTCTCATTATTGAAACGAGTTATATAATCCCTGGTGCTCTCACCTGATTTTTGTCTAACACTTAACAAGTGTGCAACTCGTTTAACCGATTTTGCTCCAAAACAGAATTTTCCAATGAATAGCTCGGCCAGTTGAAAGAAAGTTGAAATCTTACCCCGAGGAGGATTATTGTACCATATTTGAGCAGATCCTGTAAGAGTTCCCCAGAATGCCCTGCATCTCATCTCATCTGGCATAGCGTAGATGTCAGCAGCAGCTTGGTATTGCTCTATATGAAGGACAGGGTCAGTTTTTCCATCATATTTAGGAGTCACAACAGGTGCTTTGAAATTTGATGGTGTGGGAAAATCCACAATTGCCTAGACAAAAGGTGTCCCTTGGACAAAAGTTCTTTGTAGAGGATTCTTGGCCTTAGCCATTTCCCCTAATCTATCCTCTAACCGCTGAATAAAGCCTTTCCACGCATCATTTCCCTCATCGAGCCTATTGGTTCGAGCAACTGATTGTATTGAGTTCACCTCCTGGGATCTATCTTGTCGAGCAACTGATTGTGATTGGGCAGAACCCTCTATTAGATCAAATGGTCGTCAAAAGTTTATCGACGTAGCCTTAGGAGGACTTTTATTCTTCCTAGGGCCCAATCGATCAAAAGGAGAGATCCTACTTAGTCTTTCCAATGCACTAATCCTTTCTGGAGAAAGAGTGATGTTTAGTTCAGTATCTGTGGCTCGTACTGATGAAGTTCGACCCGGTTGGTAAGAAAAATCATCAGATTTCTTAGTGCGATATGAATCGCTTTGCCTAATACGTGAAGAAAGTAAACGAGTATTTCTTTGAACACTTCGTTGTCCTGAATGGGTTGATGCTCCACCCTGGATAGTTTGCATGAGTTGTTTCATAGTATCTTGCATGATTGTCTGGCCTTGAGCCAAACTGGCCATAATTCCAGCTAGATCTTGGACATTTGGAGGAGCAGATAGATTTGGGGGGTTTCCAGCGTTTCGATTGCTAGATTCAGGATTGTCAGCCATTGGTGATGAATTATTTTTGGTGAAAAACGAAAATTACAGTTTTTTCCCACAGACGACGCCTATCTGTTGATGTAAAAAATTAGATTATCTCTAATTATTTAATCACAGATAAAATAAATAAGACAAAAGAATTTTTAAAGTGGTTCAGCCTTAAAAGAATGGCCTACGTCCATTGTTTTTGTTATTGCTGAATGTTTGGGAATTCTCGATAACAAGGTTTTTACCAAGAAATTCCCAGTCCCCTTACAATGAGGATGATACAATGTATTTATAGCCATGAGGCTGTACATGTGAAAGGATAATACATAGATGTTCAATAAGCGTATACATCTGTATGATAATAATCAGCATTTAATCCTCTTAATTGTCTGGTAATAAATGCTCTGATCGAGGTGCATCTTGGACCGCCTAAGCTGCTCGGACCGCCTAAGTATCTCGGTATCCATGAGTTGCTCGGTGCACTAAAGTTCCTCGGAGAGCACCTAGTGCTCAGAGTATCTGAGTTGGTCGGGGAAATTGAGTTCCTTGAAGTCAAGGTGTTGTTCAGAAGTGTTGGTTATTGCCACGCAGATTGCCACGTGTCTCCACTTAATTGAGCCATGTCAGCAGACTAAATTTGGTATCAACAGTGGTAATGGAATGCAACTTCCTATGGGGGCTTCGAATTGTTTTCCCAACTGACATGGTCCACAAATCGTGGAAGTTGGCTTTCCAAGTGATGGTAAGACACGTACTAGGTCTTGTTTAGCTAAACGTGTCAAATCTCTAACGTTCACGTGACCTAGATGTTGGTGCCATAGATCCATAGGAGTGATCGTGGCACTATTGCAGACAAGTGAGGACGTGGGCTCAATCCCATAGCAATTATCCTCTGTCCTCACCCCTCGTACTAAAAGTTTACCACCTTGATTATAGACATTACACGCGTCCCGATCAAACTTTACGGCAAAGTCAGTGACGCACAGCTGGCTAATGCTAAGAAGGTTTGCTTTTAAACCTTTGATGTAAAAAAACATTCTCTAGCTTAGGAAATCCTGGTAACTCTACTGTACCTCGTCCTACAATGCTAGACTTGCTCCCATGTCCAAAGGTGACTCTACCATCCTTATAATCCTCAAGGTAGGTAAAAAATGAGACATCACATATCATATGTCTAGAGCACCCACTATCAAAATACCACTGTGAGGTATTATGTTCTTTGAGAGAGACATGAACAATAAGGGCCTTTTTATCTTTCTTAGGTACCCAAGAAGTGGTAACATTTTGTTTACCCTAGTTGTTGTTGGTTTTAGCCAAGATGCGAGAATCATTCACTGACGGTAAAGACATCCGTCAGAATTCCTCCATCAAACTCTGTGATGTGGCAGCTAAAAACTCAACACGCTCTCTCAGACTAGCAAAATCATCAGTATGATTTGGTGGAGCAGTAGTACGTCGTGTCCGACACAAACTATATCAAAACTCCCCGAGGTGTCCTTTTCTTTTGTAATATGTACAAAAGAACACAGTCTTAGGCGGATCTTGGTTTGCTTTTCTTGGTCGAACTCTCCTTTGTGGTTTTTGACGATGTCCATAAGGAGTCGTAGTAAACTCAGGAATAGGTCCAGGTACAATTTGGGACGTGGAGGCACCATCATAACCTATTCCCTGCCTATCACCAAAACTTAAAGAGGGGCCGAGGAAAATATTTCCCATCTTCCCATATATGTCCTCGATTTGAACCTTGACTTCCCGTGCCCTCTCAATATCATGAGTAAGCTGGGCAAGAAGGGCTTCAAGTTTCTTTCGAGTCTCCAGGGAGGAATGGAGCTCACTCGTAAGACTAGCCACTTGTTTAGTCAAGTCCCCTCTCTCTTTCTCAAAACAACTATCTCTCTCCAAATAATTTCTCTCTCTCTCTAAACAAACTCTCTTTCTCAACACAGGCAGACTCTCTCTCTCTCAAGGTGGTGCAGGTAGAGGAATCTCTCTCTCTCTCTCTTCTTCTAAATCTTCTTCTAACGCGGTGATCCTAAGAACTAACGCTTTGTTATGCTTTTTAGTTTTAAATGACTCATTGTATAACTCAGCGTAGGCGCGTTGAAGATTACTCTCGCTCTCACTTGCATCATCCTCCCCCTCACTCACATCGATCTCACTGTCGAGGTGTCCCTGTGAAGTAGCATCCTCATCGTCGTGAGGAGTACTAGAAGTGCTCACATGACTAGCCATGAATGCGGTGAAGTTACATTCATGCGATGACTCGTCTCTAGAGTCCACCGACTCGACCTCACTATCGTCACTAAGGGTATCCTTAAGAACTGCTTTGCCCTTTTCTCTGTTCAGTCTAGTAGCACACTCAAAAGCTCTATGACCCTTACCGTCGCACTCATAGCATCTCTCACTGTCTTTCTTAGGAGGGTCTTTAAAATTCTTTTCATTTTTCTTTTCAAACTTATTTTTCTCAAACTTCTTTTTATTATAGAAATTTTCATTTTTCTTAAATTTGATAATTTTCTTGAAATTTTTAGCAAACAGGGCCAAATCATGTAAATCAAAGTCACACTCAGAATCTGACGTTTCTATCTCTCTTTTTCTAGATGACTCTTCCCTCTTTCTTGCCGACCCCTCACTTTTTTTCTCATGGGCATTAAGTGCGATTCCCATATCTTTAGGCTTAACAGATTTAGGAAATATATCAATTTCATACGTTTGCAAGTCTCCTACAAGTTCCTCCAATTTTAGCGTATTTAAATTACCCATAGAATTTAGCACAGTGCCTTTTGGGATAAAACGCTTAGGCAGTGAACGAAGAATCTTTTTAACAACTCTAGCATTAGGAATGTGTCCACCAAGATTAAAGCCAGTATTAACAATATCATATAGCCTAGCATAAAAATCATCAAAACATTCAGTTTCATGCATGGTGATGGTCTCAAATTGAGTTTTTAAATTTTTTTAGTTTAGACTCTTTCACAACATTAGTTCCTTCATGGGTAAGTTGCAAAACATCCCATGCCTCTTTTGACGTGGTGCACGTCATTATCTGTCGGAACTCGTTAGGTGTGACGGATCCGGAAATAGCACTTAAACCCTTTGAATTAAAAGATGACCATTTAAATTCTTTTTTAGTCCATATGGTGACAGGTTTTAAATTTGTCACGTTCTCAACAGTGACGGAGGGAGGTGTCCACCCTCTTTCAACCAAAATCGAGACACGTTCATCAATGGCTTCTAATGCAGATCTCATGCGGGCTTTCTAGTATGCATAGTTTATCCCGTAGAAAACTGACATCTTATTATACAACTTCTCCATTGAACACGCTCTTTTTCAAAAATTAATTTTTTAGAAAATTGATATCTTAGAAATTTTTTGCAGAAAATTACACGGTAAAGTTGTGTAATTGGCTCTGATACCAATTTGAAGGGAGTGCGCGTTCGTTCAAATAAAGAAATTATTTAATTAAACTCAGTTTTTCCCAATTAAATCCTAAACATGCATCTAGGTGTGATTGAAGAAGATGAAATCATGCAAAAACATTCAAACACACACATGTGAGAAAAAATCCCCCAAAGGAGCAAAACCTTTTTATTTTTCACTATAATTTGTAATATACAATTACATGGATTACAATGAAAAATAAGTGACACAGAATTACCCGCAGGTGACGGTTCTGTAGTCGTCGACTGGAATCTCCCTCAGGAATTCCAGGTGAGCTACAATGAATAAGGAAGACGGCTTCTCCACAAAGGTTGAACAAACACAAGGTTGTGTTCTTGGGTTTCAAAAGGATTCACAAAGGTTTGGCAAGGATGTGTGAATCAAAACATGAATCTTGGGACTAAAAAATATGAAGACTAGAGTAATTAGAACTCTCAAAATCGTCTCACCAAGTCTTATGAAATAACTCCCCCGAAGTTGGCTTTTATAAGGAAATCAAAAAGATTTTCACGATTTTAAAACACTTGTCAGCGTCAGGTACCCCAAACCGGTTCGGGTATACCACGAATCAGTTCCCCCCATACCGGTTTGGCCTTCGGTTCGCAAAAATTCGCTAGATTGGGGCATAAAGAACTCAGCATTTTTCCAAGTCTTTTTCTTGGAATTTTCTCCATTTTCAAAGGTCCATAACTCCTTCATCATAGCTCGGATTGAGGTGCCGTTTCTTCTAGTATCTGCGGTGCGGCAAGCTATTCAACTTTCCAGTTGAGCGGTCCTTCGAACGATGGCTATAAAATTACCAAAATTCCCTTGAACTTCCATATCTTGCATTCTTTCACTGTTTTGACTTCTCTTGCGTACCACTTGCATAAATCCTTAAAATCATGGAACGTGAAGTCGTTGAGGCAGATGTGGGATTCATGAAGGAGATGTTGAATGCTTGATTCTCAGAATTCGAATTGAGGCCGTCGTGTGAGATCGTGAAGTGATGTACCTTTTGTAGCGATATACGACATATACAAATGTAAGATAACGGACATGAGAAAAATTTCCTTACAAACTGTGAATGTTTCTCTCTTGAGGACTAAAAGTCCTATCACAACACTTATTGGTGTCTTCATGGAGATATCTCTCCATCCTTTCAAGTCGCCTTTGTAGGAGAGCATTTTCTTCCACCTGAAGGCCCATAGCCTCCTCTTGTTCTCAAAGCCTATCTTTGTATGCGTCGACCGACCTAGAGATCTGTGTAGACCTAGGTGGTCCCTGACATTCTTCAGAAGGCTACTTTTCTTGGTAAAACCTGGGCTTTGGTTGCTAGTGAATCTCTGACCTGACCCTAGGTGGGACTGAGTCATCTTCCATGTCGCCAACTTCAGGAATATTGCTGCTGTAGTGAGACATTATGAGTTTTCTATTTATGAATGTTTTTGTAGGAAAAGAAATCACTTCCCATAGATGGCGCCAATTGTGATTGAAATAAATATCATAATAAATATCCACGAAAACAATTATAAATAGAGAAAGTAAAGATCACACACAATAATGATATATGTGGTTCGACAACTTTCCTACGTCCACGGAGAGGTTACTGTGTTCTTATTATTCTCTCAATGCTCGAGGTTCCATCTCATTGCCCTGGGCTAGGGTTTACAATTTATATATGTGTAAAATAAGAGGTTGAGTTGTATAAGTAACTTGATATGATCATGAATAACTAGTGGTTTCCCTGAGTATCTCCTCCGAGATTATTGGTAACCAATTTTAGTATATCCTTTACGTCTTTCCGTGTATGTAAAACACACGAGTCTTTAATGAATAGCTAATTTGGGTCAGGCAGTCTGCTTTGCATGTTGGGCTGGTCAGCAACTCTCTTGGGCCAAGATAAATGGGTCCCCACAGTATAGACTAGGTACAATTGTTAGAACTGTCTCTGGATAAAGGATAGGTGAGATATATTTTTTTCATGAGTTTCAGTGGGAGACGATATGGAACGTACATTAGTCACATTTAATAATGTTAGGTAATATAGATATTTATTTCAAATTTTGGTCCCCGATCTAAATCTATAAAACCTTTCCCTTAGGTATTATTTCTTTTACTAAATAAACTCTAACATGAAACCTTCTAGACCGTAATTAAACACCAACAGGTAACAAGGTGTATTAGTCTTTGGTTGTCGGGACGCATCTTGTATGTTATTACGTGTATCAGATGTGTGACATTGAAAACCCCTTAAGGGCTCATCTGGTCTGAAGTTTGAAAAGAAAATTTGGGGTTCTCGGAATTTAGAACTCCCATTATCTAGAATTATAATGTCTTAGAAAATTGGTGGAAACTTAGAAGAATTCCCACAAAATTGGAATTCTCTTTTCCTTTCCAAAATGGGGGAACGTTATGTCCTAGGGAATTCCAACTTACTTTTGAATACCTTATCTCACATAAATGTAACAACCCCCATTTTTTCACGTAAAGGTTGTCCAAACACAGTACGCCGAAGATGGAGATTGTTATACAATCTATATCATTCTTAGCATCGATCGTAATAAACATTGATATTATAAATCACATTTAGATTAAAACTGGATTAAATTAAATAATAAGAAGTAATAATGAAACCAACATCCACGTCCAACAAAATAAAAATGAACAAATACTTTCACAGTAATGGGGATATTGATGAGGATGTTACGAGTAGAATATCAACTGGTTGGATGAAATTGAGACAAGAAAGTGGGGTGTTATACGATAAGAGGATAACTAATAGATTAAAAATAAATTTTAGAGAACAGTTGTTAGGCCAGCGACCCTCTATAGAACGAAATATTGGGCGTTAAAGAAAAAATATGAACAAAGTCTCCATGTTAGTGAGATGAGGATGCTCCGATAGATGATAGTAATTACTATAAATGATAAGATTAAAAATTATTATGTGAGAGAAAAGTTAGGAGTAGCTCCAATTTTCGATAAAGTAATAGAGAGTAGACTTAGATGGTATGGACATGTTCTGGGTAGACCAGTAGACGTACCTATAACAAGAGGAAGATTATTGAAAATTGAAGGTAAAAGAGGAAAGGGTTTCCCTAAGCTATCATGGGAGTAAATTATGAGGAGAGATATTAAGGATTTAAACTTAAGTGAAAATATTGCCTATAATAAATTAAAATGGAAAAGGATAATCCATGCGACCGACCTTATGAGATGGGATTAAGGCAAGAATGATGATGATGATGATGATGATGATGATGATGATGATGATGATGAACAAATATTATCTCGACTAATAAATAAAATGACTCCAGGATTATTCCTTTACAATAATCCAAAATAAGTAAAGACGGTAAGAAGTAGCAACCTAAGCTAGAATCAATAAATGGATCTTGAAGAAGCAACTCGTGACAGTAAGTCTAATATTCCTTCAGTACCGTTATCCTTGTCTAAGCAAACTGGGGGGGAATATTTATAATTTTGGGTTAGTGTCCTAAATTGTACAATAATTAACTTACCAAATTTAAAGTTAAAAAATATAGTTAATTCAAAGTAAGTAACCCCCATCATCACTCACTTGTGTCAAGTATCTCACCCCTCATCTAATTGTGATATTTCACGTATAACTGAACAAGTTCTAAAATAATAAATGCTAATCGTGCCAATATAATATAAGATGCATTAAGTAATAACCAACATAATAAAACATAATTATCTATCTTCATATTACCCTTTCCCTAAAGTATCATAGTCATATTACTCGTAAAAGTGACAAAAACATCTAATATGCACACTATATAGTATTGGGTCTGTAATGTATTATCTACATTCTTAGACAACTGGATTAATCACATTTAATTTATATAATCACATATATGTCCTTTCATATATGCGACACTCACAGGCATCTACCAATAGTACCTCATTCGTGCTCTATCGATAAGTCCGAAGGAATCCCTTATCCAATCAGATAATACAAAACACACACAAGTGGGGTGGTTTCTACGCAGTACACCAGTTCATGACCCATACCCAGCGGTGACAAAGGATCCCAGCATCTACACATACCTCTCATAAGTGGCCTTACTACATAGTACCTATAATAACGACCTACACAACGTCTAGCCCACCTGTGCCGACGAGTACTACAGTCCCGAACACTCGTAACCCCAACTGATAGGACCATCCATAAACATAGGTATGTTCACACAATAAATATAAGTACATATTATTCTCATATACTATGCATAGGTAATTACGCTATAATCACCCAAGATATCCCAAAGGATTACCCATAGCTAATTATGCCTTTATAATTGACCATTTAGTTACTTATTGATTTCTTCCTTTTTATAAGAATATTTAACCATCTAGTTAAGTATAGTTCCCCATTTAATATTTGGGCCACAGAAGAATTTTTAATAAAATCCTCGTTTACCCAAATACTGTCCCACCAACTCGTATGGTTCTCTAGAAATATTTCGGATAGATCCCTGATCCAAACTCATCCTGCCCCAGGGGGCGAATCAATTTTCCTGGCTGAATCGATTCACCTAGGAGGCTGAATCGATTCGGATCTGGGGAAAAGCCCAGATCTGTTACGTTTTCTTAACACATAAATCCTTATTTCTTTCCCATCTCCCATCCCAATTGTTTATACATTTATATAACATTAAAGCGGGTCTTTAGGACATAGTTTATCATCTTGGATTAATTACTTACATACATTATCATTGATTTCAATCCCCAAAATCCTAAGATTTAACCCATTAACATGTCTACATAAATTAGATCTTTTCACTAAATCTCACAATGTTCTGTCAATATACAAGGGTCTCAATTATCAAATTTTCAGATTTCTAAACACGAATACAAATCCTCTACATATGAATAAATCTTTTTGATTTAATTAAGGTTCTAAGGCATGAATTTCATAATTTAAAATCAACCTAATCTCATCCTAATTTTTGGATTCAACTAACTTATTTCAGATTTGTATTGTCTACACTCATGCGATTTAACATATCTTTCCATCATCAATTTCCTATGAAATCCAGAATCTACATGGAAGAAAACATCGATGACTCAAGAAGTAATTTGGACATTTAAATTATGCACGAGAATTATTGCCTGATTATACTGATTTGATGATTTCCTCTTAAATCATTTGCCTCCTCTCCTTTTTGGCCTTTATTATCTTCTCCCTTGAGGTGTGGCTGCTAGGTTTAGGTTTTGATTATGTGTGGGGAGTTATTAACCCTACTCTTAAACTTATATCAATCCCAATTCCTGAGTTAAGTCGCATTTTTCATTTTTGGACCCCAAATGGGCCCAAACCCATAATTAAACTAGCCCAATAGCGTCCCAACTCATATACCTATACCATGGGACCATTTCTAAATGTCTAAGACACCTAAACGAGCCAATAAAGCCTCCCTAAATGTGTCCCAATTACTTTTATTCAATATAGAGGTTTTCATTGTCTTTAAACGACACGTACCCATAAGTTTATTAACGTATGATTTATTTTTACGGGTGAACTTGTCACGCCAAATTGAGTCATTTAATAATATAATCATGAATAAATATTTGTTTTCAATTTAAATCTTACCCATTTAAATTTAAATCCTTTCGATTTAATTTATTCCCAAAATTTAACCAAAATTATTAAATTTATTTTTGTCATAATATTTTAGTCCGAAAATACGGGGTATTACAATAACCTCATACAAAACCTCTCTCTATCTCTCTCTCTCACACACACACACACCACACACTCGTGCGTACACACACATCCACGCACTCAAACAAACTAGAACGATATTTTAGTTAAATGATATTTATTCTTTTCCAATTCATGTCCGATCAAATATGAGAAAAGAATTTTAGATGTCGGGAAAAGAGAATTTTTGTCCTTGAACCAAACAATGAAAAGGAATTCAAGATTCCAGAAATTTAGAATTCCTAAAATCAAAAATTTTCATTCTCCTTCCAAACCTCAAACCAAACTAGCCCTAAGGGGAATCAGGGACGAACCACTAACTAATTTATGAGACAGTTATTTTATTATTTTGTTGGGGTGGGGGGAGAATTATGCCCTTATCGACCATAAATTTAAATTTAACTTTATGTTACCAAACAAATATTTAATTATAGCAAAGAAAACTAATAAACCCTTAACGTTCAACTGGTCTATAATGAATATAGCTTTTATGTATATTTAGAATAGTTTTTAATTTTTTGCTGCAAAAAAAATCAGAATGCAAAAGACACAATACAAAATCAACTACAAGAAAGGGCTAGATGCAAATAGTATCCTCCCAAAGATATAAACATTTAGGTATCATAGGTTGCAAAGAAAATCCAACACTATAAAGGTTCCAACATTTATGCTTAGAAAGAAGAAAAATATCATATATTAATAGCTTAAAACTATTATTTATTACATTTAGTGCAAATAAATAAACCAATTTGGTTACATGTACATTAAATTGATTTGTATTATCAACCAGATCCCTTGAGGTGATTTACTTGTAATGCTTTTAGCATTTCCAAAAAAAATAGAGATTTAGTCTCAAGGTTCCCATGACTTGGTTGACTTTGAAAAATTATGTGTTTTTGTAACTTTAGCGCGTGGTCTTTGCTTCCGTACAAACTTTAGCATACAGTCACAATTAAAGTAACACGATATCATGATGCGTATTGCACGAAATTATAACATAATGGGTCGAAAATTGATGGGTTTTGGGTCACGCGAGTTAACCTGTTAGGCATGTTGACACAAATGGGAGATAGGAACTAGTCATACATGACTAGTTCCTATCACCCATTTGTGTCATGATTCCGTGATTCCATGATCTTGCATGATGATTTGACTCATATGAAGTAGTTCTACATCTTCTCCGCGATCTTTCACAATTATTTTACTCATCAGAATGAGTCTTGTATATGTGTTATGATTTTGTGCTCTCGCACAGACTTATCAGAATGATTCCTCAATTTCTTCCATGGATTTCTAATCTCGCAAGATGATTTGACTCATCACAAGTAGTCCTACATTATAAGATTATGTGTCCCTGCTCAATTACGGGGCTCACTGAAAATGATTCTCCCCACTTATCATGTGCTCTTGCATGATGGCCTGACTCACTGAAATGTTCTTCACACCACATGTTGTACCCCTCGAAAGGTACACGCTGTAAAGTTTTTTGCCAAAACAAACTACAAACCACATCTCCAATTGCATGGATACGGATTTTGAAACAATGTCTCTCTTTCCAACACAGTTCACTTAGGGATGTATTCCACTATTGACGGGCTCTGTAGACATCCTTTTTTTCAGCCCCCCAAATTTCACTTCATTCAGGATAGCTCTAGGAATTTACCAGAAATCTATGGGTGAATAGTAATTCTCAAAAACTTCGTATCATAAGTAAAATATGTAATTTTGATGTTTTTAAGACTCTCATGAAAAGAAAAGGTCATCCCAAGTGCCATGCAACCAAAGGCTAATCCAGATTCGCGTTTTGAACATAATGACTCACTTCCAAGCATATTTAACCAAAAATAACTTCCGAATCTAAAGTGGTTACAGTTGGGGAAGTTGTACATCTTTCAATTATCTTTCCAACGGTTTCATCCGTGCGCGAATCGGAGGTATGAGTCAAAGTATCTACTCAAAATATGAAACTACTACAAAGTTGGCCTGGTGTGATCAGTCATGACCTCAAAATGGTTGACCAATCGGTCAAACATGCCCTTAACTTCACCTATAAATAGCGATCTAAGTTCCTTTACCTTTCACACCATCCTTCTCAACTCTAGAGGTAATTTTAGAGAGAGAAAGTATTTAGAACTCTCCCAAAGAGTTCTAGTTAGGGAAAGAGCCTAGCGCTCTCAAGAAGTCATAGAGAGGATCTAAAAACTTGCTAGAAGTTGTAGATCGACCTTCCTGAAGATCGAGCCGAAGTTCTGTTGGTATGAAACGCTAGATCTACCACTATACAGTAGTATTTCTGAGTCAGATCTAGAAATTGGTGACGAACAATCTTAAAGACATTAACAAATGTTATAGAGGCGAAGCTTTGCTAGAAAACAAACTCAGATCAATCGCTCTACGAGTATTCTTTTAACCTTATTTGTTATAGATCGTTAAGGGTTGATGTTGTGTTGTATCACCACCCATTATCTTTATATTCTTCTTATTTTCCCCCTCCATTTACGACCTTTCTCTAAAGATAATGTCCGAACTACATTGACTTTGATTCCCCCTACGGTGGATATGTAAGCGTAATGGGGCCCACCCCTAAATCTCAGGTCAAATCTTTTACATATTTTCATGTTTATACTCTTTATTTCTATAAATATAAAAAAAAGCATCAAAATCATAAAATACTTTCATGTAGATTAGAGGATCGCACTATGTTGTTCTTAATGTTAGAAGTATTTACAATTTTTATCCATCAAAGTGGTTTTACGAGGTAATCCATTTCATCCAAGCATCTTTCTTGAACAAAAAGTTCTTTAGATTTTCAAATCTAGACTCACTTCACTTTAAAAATACTTTGAGACATCAAAGAAAGTTAAGATATCTCACATCGAGCCTCTCTCTCACACACATAGACATATACATTATTCCTCACACATTCAGACACACTCTCTCATTCTCACTCTCACAAAATACATTCACTCTCTCTCTCACACACACAGACACACACTCGTGCGCACACACACATCCACACCCTCAAATAAACTAGAACAATATTTTGACTATATGATATTTATTCATTTCCAATTCTTGTCCGGCCAAATATGGGAAAGAAATTTTAGATGCTAGGAAAAGAGAATTCTTGTGCGTGAACCAAACAATGAAGAGGAATTCAAAATTCTAGAAATTTGGAATTCCTAAAATTAAGAATTTTCATTCCCTTCCAAATCTCGAACCAAACTAGCCCTAAGGGAAATCAGCGACAGACCATTAACTAATTTATGAGCCATTTATTTTATTATTTTGTTGGGGTCGAGGGTGAATGATGCCCTTATCAGCCATAAATTAAATTTACCTTTATGTTACCAAACAAATATTTAAATATAGCAACAAAACCTAATAAAACCTCAACATCAACTGGGCTGTAAAGAGCCCAACTTTTATGCATCTTTAGAATAGTATTCAAATTTTTGCTGCCACCAAAAAAACAAAAATCAGAATGCGAAAGACAAAATACAAAATCAACTACAAGAAAGGGCCATATGCAAATAATAACCCTCCCAGAGATATAAACATCTGGGTATCATAGGCTGCAAAAAAAATCTAGCAATTTAAAGGTTCCAACATTTAAGCTTAGAAAGAAGAGCAAATTCAGAAATGAATAGCTGAAAACTAGTTTTTTTACTACCTTTCATTTAGTCCAATTAAACAAGCCAATTTAGTTGCATGTACATTATAGTGATTTACATTGTCAACCAGATTCCTTGAGGTAATGTACTTAACACTACTTTTACCATTTTCCTAAAAAAAAATAGAGTATTAGTCTCGAGGTTTCCATGTCTTGGTCAACTTTGAAATTTATTGCGCAGTCGTTGCTTCCAAATAAACTTTAGCATGCAGCCCAGTTAAAATAGTTTCGCCTCACAAAATATTAAACGAATCAACATGAAATTATGAGATAATGGGTCGACACTTGATGGGTTTTGGGTCATGGCGAGTTAACATGTTAGGCACGTTGACACAAATGGGTGATAGGAACTAGTCATACATGACATGAACACGCTATATATAGTGAATACATGCTCAAAACATGAAACAGACGTGATATGAGAGGACACAAACTATACGAAACTCATTATGAATCGGGCTTTTGGATTGAGCAGCTTTTTACACAAACCCGATATGATACGACACGACACGACACGGCACGACACGATCTGATGTGTTGCCGTGTCTAATTCTATAATATCTTTGTGAGCTGTGCAAGGGTTTCACTAAAAATATCTTCACATTGGGTACCAAGCCAAAATAAGTCCCCAAAAACAATTGGTTTCAGTACACATAAGCAGCCACCACTAATATGATAGATTTGGCAGTCTCTTACATGTTACAATAATTATGTATTGATGAATTGAATCTAATTGCTCTCCATAGACATTTGTGTTGGTATTCTCTTAGGATTTCTTCCCAATTCACAATCCTTACTATCCTCAGAAGATGATCTCTCAATTTTCCTTCTTTTATTCCCACTATTTGACTGATCTTTCTTCTCATCGATTAATGACAATAATGTTCGAAGACTCTTGGAACGCGACCCATCAGAAACCGAGTCGGCATGGGCAGAACGGTAAAACTGCCGAATAATTTGGAAAAAATATATGCAGAGAGAAACAAAACAAGCTATCCCACATACAAGAAAGAGGCCCCAAAAGCTTTTTAGGTGAAGGCGATCCGATTCGAGCTCGGCACCATCTAAACTGCACGTGCTTCGCGTGAGCCATTTGTCGCGGATACGTTGGAGTTCACCATTTTCTGAAAGTGTGAGAATCGCAGTTGACAGGTCGACGGCCAATGGAGAGTCGCGTGGAAATGCCTGATAAAATAATACACGAAAGTCGAAGAGAATCAGATCTTTGTGTTTTTGTGGGGTATTACTTTGGTACCAGATCAAGAAATACTGAATTTGAAAGTGTGCAGTTTTAAGGGATCATTATATATATATATATGTATAAAACAAAAAAGCTGGCAAAGGAAATATTTTCCAATCTTAGATTCCAACTTTTGAGTGTTCCATTGAAGTTCATTGTAAAAAGATGGGTTTATTGAGGTTAAACTAACTTAAAGTTGCAGGGTCAGGGAAAGAAAATATAAGTTGGAAAATGCAAATATGAAAGATATAGTAAGTTGTGACTTTAGGAGTGCGTCAAAAATAAATTCACGGACCAAAAATATGGTCTATTTCATATTTCACAAGGCAGTGGGCTTTCAAACAGGTCCTAAGGGTGCTTTTTATTACAAAGTTAGAAAGAAAATTGAAAAACATTTCATCTTTAAAAAGAATTGTGTTAAACATCATATATATTAAACAATTGTCCCACATCCGAAGATATATAGTTTAATATACTGGACTTTAGTGGGATGGACCTTTCAACTTTAACTAGGATGAAGGCCTTTTGAGTTAAAACTCCACACCCGGGTTAGGTCCAAGGTAGTTAAGCTGGGGAAAAAATTGGTGGTGGACCAAATAAATTGGAAAAAGAGATGAGTTGATTGGAGAGATGTTTCCTAATGCTCATGCTCTTTGAAAAAAAAAACGAAAATAGATCAAGAGAGTAAAAGAGAAACTCACGAAACCCCATCCGCTTTTCGTGAACTCCCGACCCACAATCCTGAATTTGCATTGCTTCGACAAGAAAAGTTCAACGTAAGGACCTTCATCAACCACAGCCGCAACACCCCCTTTTTTCGAACCAAGTTGAAGCGCATTAGCATATGCTTCTGGTGATCCAAGCGGAACAAGCCTAGATTTTGGTATACCAATTTCCTCGATCAAATAATGTTCCGCAAAGGATCCCACTTGGTACCCGATAATATCATCACTTTTGTTCAAGGTTTCGATTCCTTTTATATTAGAAGATAGTTGTTGCACGGTGAGAATAGAGGTCAAACTCGCGGTGTAACTTGAGTTGATTATGAGAACCACGAAAAGCCATATGATTAGCACTAGTCGACCAAGGGTACTCACGGTGTTCTCTCCTGCATAAAATAAACAAATTAATTAATTAATAACTGCAGCTTTGTGGGTCCCACGCCATGTATAAACAAAAATCTGGTAGGGCGAGAGGAGTAACACTTACTGTGGGCGAAAAAAAGTGTTGAGAGGCTAAACCTGAAACAAAAGCAAACAAGAAGTATAAATACAATGATCATTCTACTCTATAAGCCAAAAACTGTTTTTCAAAGTAAATCCAACTTCAACTATGTTCAAGAACACCATAAGACCATGATTGTCAAATCGTGTATCGTACCGCATATCGAAAACTTATGTACAGTGCAAAATGTAGAAAATACAGTAATAAATAACCAAATAAATGTGTAGAGAATGAATTATAATAAATAATAAAACATATCATAGTAAACTATAATAAGACAGGATTACATCATCTACCAGTAATACTTTGGTCTTCGTGGTCAAAAGTGTTCGAATATCACTGTAATTCATATTATTATTAAAAAATTAGAATAAAAATGATAGAATAAATAAAATGAATATTCATTTATATTTTTTATTAGAAATAAAAAAAAATCGATATGGACCAATATGATACGATCGATATGGCTACGATACAGTTCTACTTCCGATATACCAATCTTTTTGGTATGATATTAAAACTATACACAAAACACCTATGCAACTTGAAAAAGTGCAAAACTTGACTTAAATAGTCATATGTTCAGCTGACTCAGCTTCTTTTAATCATATAGTCCAATGGTAAGTATCCACAACCAATATCAGATATTTTTGGGTTTTGATTTTACCCCTTAAGATAATTGCATAATTAGACTTGCCCCCCTACAATTGCAGCACCTCACTTGTACCGTAAGCATTATTTGTTGCTCGCGCACGTGTGGGTGTGGGTGGGTGGTTTGGGGGGGGGGGGGGGGGGGGGGGGGCTAATTATGCAATCATCTAAGGGGTAAAGTAAAAAAGCAATATATTTTTTGGTTACTCGGGGCTCCTAACTAATCTCGGGTACGTTTAAACCCTCCGATCCAAAACAAATGTCAAACATTCACCATGACAACAACTGCAATTATTCGCAACATCCACATACGTATTATTAAAAGGTTGTGTATACTTTAGAACCATAAAGAGCGAACCCACTGCACGAGGCTCCAGCCACTACGGGGTACTGAGGGGGTTGATGTAAGAAGCCTTACCCCTGCATATGCAGAGAGGCTGTTTCCGTGACTCGAACTTGTGACCTCCAGGCCACAATGAGCAAACTTACTGTTGCTCCAAGTTCACCCCTTATACTTTAGAACCATATAGAAACAAAATAAGTGAGAAGTTAACATATAACATTATCACAAGATCCAATTATCAAACTCACCAAAGAATTGTTATAAGCTGTTTCTTAGGTGGGCCCCTGAACTCATCATTGGTTCTGTGCTCCAAAATCCACACGACAATACCAACAATAAGGAAAAAAACAGCGGTAACACCCCACATTGGTGCAGAAAATGGTCGCAAAAATGCCCAAGCACCCGTGTTCAATTTTTTAAATGGAGCTACTACGACAAGCCCAGACGCCGCAAATGGTTGCGTGAAATCCACAATTTTTGTCCTATTTGTCACAATGGTAATGTCACCAACAGCACCATCGAAATCCTGTGACAAATATTACATGAGTTAGCTAAGCATAGAAATAAAAGTAAAAACTAGAAAATTATCTCTTTTAAACGCCCTTAATTGAGTAAAGTCCACTTCGTTTTTGACTTCGCAAAATGGCCCATCGGTGATAAGGATTTTTTGAATGTGGTCACTCGAAAAATAACAGTATTTGGATGAGTACTTAACCGAAATCACAGATGCCTTACGATTAAATTGAATGTATTTCGATCACGATGTATAATTTAAAAGTACACGAGCATCATCACAACTTTGATATCCAGAGACTTAATTGTGAAACATCGAAAAAAAAAATTATCTTCAAGGTTTTAGCTATAAACGTCTTTCTTCCTTTCTTCTTTTTTTTTTCCCGGGTGGGAGGGTGAGGGTTGACTTTACGGCCCTGAGATAATTGCATAATTATACATGCCTCATTAGATTTTCAAAGATTAGAATTATCTCCGCCCACGTATCATTGAGATTGTACAAGTGTATTTAAATTTTGACCTTCTAAAAGGGTTAGTCTAATTATGCAATTAACATCGTGGGCGAAGTAAAAGAAAATAAAGACTAATTGCTTTCATGTTGTACTCACCCCGTTTGCAACTAATTGTACAAGCTCCGTGTAACTTGGGTTTTCATGGCCATTTCCATAGGGGACAAATTGATATGGAACAGCGTATTGTAACAAACTTACGGCAGCCATGAACACATCTATGCAAAATCCTTTAGAAACATTAGTGCCATGCACTTGCGAAACGAATTCCCGGTAACCTACCCGAATGGGTACCCCTATTTTCAACAGCCTCCCATTGTTTGGGAATACCCATCCGCGAGGCTTTGTCATCGTCTCTCCTGGCCAAATAACACCATATAATATTTGGTTTGTGCTCGATCGATTAGGTGGCTTCGAGTAAAGTGTCTCAGGAGGCACGGTCGATAAACCGGAATAGTTACTCCAGTAACCGACACGGCGAAAACCGGTTCCAATTACATTAATAACATCATATGCCGGAAAAATACGAGACCTATCGGGATTAAACTTGACGGGTCCCGTCAAACCAACCATTTCAGTCTGTAATATGTTCTTCAAAAGGAGTTTACCTCCATCGAAAATACTCATTGCTTCGAGGTTAAGATTACCCGTGTGAGTGTTTAGCCTAGAATCATTGGAAAACGAAATAACCCCTCCTTGGTCAAAAAACGAATCAATAGCATGAGCAAGAAGCCAAACGGTATCATAAGCATAAAGTGCATACGAATTTAGCCCAGGAGACCCGCCAGTCAACTTGTGCCACCTAGACAAAAACGCTTTCTTCCTATCCGAATTGGGTGTGTGTTGCCGCAAAACAAGAACCCCTTGCAATGAACTCATCTTCTCGGGAGAAAGTGGTGAAGACGAATCTAAAACAGATGAAAGCCAATCCGTCGCGATCCAAACGTAACCGTCACCCATCATTCCAAGATAACGCGCAACGGACAAGACCATGAAACCCAAACCAGGATACGCATGCAGAACAATAATTCGAGATTCCATTAGTGCAACTTTCACAAGAAGATCCATAATGTCACTCCGGCTAACATCGGGCCCCGGGGGAATCCCTGCCTTGTAGGACACTCTACAACGCCTCGCGGCGAGTGCATCGTCTAATGCTGACACGCCGCTCCTTCCATAATCATCGTCGAGGAAAATCGCTATTACATCCTTCCAATTATAATAGTCAACAATCTCGGCTATTGCGGTCATTTGGTACAAATCACTCTGTATAGTCCTGACAAAAAACGGAAACTGGAGAGAAGAGAGTGTGGGGTCCGTAGCCGCAAATGACAAAAGAGGAACTTGGAGTTCATTTGCGACGTGGGATATAACGTGGGCTACAACAGATGATTGTGGCCCTATAATTGCTACGATATCGGTCTCCATAAATTGCAACGCTGTAAACAACAAACAAGTGTTAGGATGTAAATGAGATTAATAGTCTCTTCTGAAATGGAGTAACATAATCCAATGAATATGCAAACTAAGAAAATTACAATGCTCCAAAGATTGAAATCCTCTATATTTATGGAATTGGTAGAGTGTTGGAATTAACGAGTGGGGTTTAAACTTTTTAGTGTTATGGAGTCGCTCTACATTGTAGAATTTATGATTTAGAGTTTCACAATAATATAGTTTTGTAAATCTCACCCTTCATTTAAAAATTAATGAAGTCACGTCACTGATACTGATTTAAAAGCCAATCATGCTAAACATTTATTTTTTTAAAATATGAAGTAATCCAAATCTTCATATTTAAATAAATAATTAAAAAAAAAGATCGTTTGTCCTCCCCATTTTAAACCACCCCAAAAGGGGCTGCAGTGATTTGAACTCTGCCCACCTTTATGAAAAATGGGTGATCATCTCTTGGCCCAATGGTATAAGGCTGCTACTGGGACACTGTTTGGGGGTGGATTGGGTTTGGTCCCCAGTTCGATCCCTGGCAGTGTCAAAATAATGCTTGGCCAGCGGAAGCCACGAACCGCGAGCGGGGATTAGTCGAGGTGCGCGTATAGCTGGCCCGGACACTCCGTGGTATAAACCAAAAAAAAAAAAATATCATTTGAGTCGCAACCTATGAAGAACTGGCCCGAACACATTATACTCGACTAACACAACTCAACAAGCCGACGTGATATTTTAGAAAATGTAGGGCATGTACATGTTGGGAGCATGTAGACTATTATTCATGTTTTTGTATATATTCATAACATGTTATACCCGACTAACAAGACTCAACAAGCCGATGCGATATTTTAGAAAAAGTAGGACAGGGACACGTTGGGAGCATGTAGACTATTATTCATGTTTTTGTATATATTCATAAAAAAAAAAAGTCGTGCCCACTGCATAAGGCTCCCGCTTAACTGTAGGGTATGGGAGAGGCAGATGTAGGCTGGCCCTACCCCCATATATGGAGAGGCTACTTCCATATCTCGAACCTGAAGCCATCCATAGCTTGGAGGGGCTGGCAATTTTTGACACGATAACCCGTTTATGGTAATAACCCGAACATGACCCGAACTTGACACGATTAGCTTGTGTAGATTTAAAAGTACCCAAAACTTATACTTAAATTAAAATCAACGCGACTCGAAAATGACACGATTAACCCGAATTGCCACCCCTTGCCATCACACCAAAGGAACGACCTCCTTTTCATAAAATAAAATATTAGCATTGTTCCAATTGTTTAAATATTTCACTTTCATCCCATTTTTTGTTAAGGGTAATTATATTGTAGTCGCTAAGCATGTCCCAATGTGACTAAGCGAATCTCGGGCGAGTGTCAATGCTGCATAGGCTACAAACTCATTGATTATGAAAATCACCAATCCTTCAACTCTTATAAAAGAAAAAGATAATTACATATCCAAACAAATGTGGGAAAGTGAATGATACTAAAAAAATTAAATCTTAAATTCGTCATTGTTGAAGACTTCACATAAGAAACACCTAAAAAGCATAAGTGATAAATTATATAATTTACCTCCAACCATTCCAACAAAGCCACTGCAATTAGAACTTTGCATTTTTACAACAAGTTTGGTTCCCACAAGAACGCTCGAATCCGAATTAACATCTTTCACAGCTTCCTCAATTGCAATGTTTGCAACATTACCAATTATAGAGTCAAATACGAAAATCGCCCCAGCATTCACAACACTCGGTCTTGATGAACCATTTCCACTAAGCCCATTTGAAAGAACTCCAAAATAGAGCAAAAATGAAGTAATAATCCAAATCATTTTCATTTTATATGAATCCAACTAGCCACATGTGGATGAGATTTCTGCACAATTAAATAATGGGTTTTGACAAAAACTCAAAAAAAACAATAATTTTTGCAGAATTTAATCACGGGCTTGGGAAAAATTAACATAAAAACTCAAAAAAAAGCAAATGAAAATGAAAACCCTTATTTCCAAATAACTTATTGGATAGAATTCTTCACAAATTAATCATGGGTTTTGATCAAATTAACATAAAAACTCAAGAACAAAGATGAAAATAAAAACCTTTATTTCCAAATAACTTATTATATATAATTCTTCACAATTTAATCATAAATTTGGGAAAAATCAATCAAATACCCAAAAAAAATGTAAACCCTTACTTACAAACATATTGTTAGATATAATTCTTCACAATTTAATCATGGGTTTTGGGAAAATTCACATAAAAACCAAATAAAAATATAAAATTGAAAACCCTGTTTTTTTGCAAACATATTTCTTCACTATTTAACATGTACACACCAAAGTGGAAAAAGAGAGAGATGAACCAAAAATGAGAGAAAAAAAAAAAAATATATATATATATAAACAGATATGAAAAACAAGAATCAGATGCTATACTCAGACAACAAGCTAAAACCCATATCAAAGAAACCTTAGCATCCTAAGATGCCCAAAAAAGATCATTAATTTACTGCAAAGTTTTCATTTTGTTGAAGAAAAAATAATTTAATAAAATAATAAAGAAGCAAAAAATGTGGGTTGAAGTGACAACTTATAAATGGGATACTGGTTTTGTGAAAAGAAACTCACCTGAAAAGAATGAGAATCTAGGGTGGGATTGTACAGCCCATTTTCCCCTCTTTTTTGGGTTCTTATTCTTTCCTTTATTTCTTTTTTATAAAGAAAGATATACTTGGGATTTTATTGGTTCGTAATGTGGAAACAATAAGAAAAAGTTATTAAGATATTATGCAAGGCAGGGGTCCACTTAGCTTGAAAACACATGGTTATTATTTTATAGGGTTTGCTCAAATTAACTCATTTGTAAATGGTGCTAAATTTTATTCAAGTATGTTAAAAAAATATATTAAATTTGACATATTTTTTCAAGTCTCAATGAGCTTGGGCTGACTTTTTTTTGAGATAAAGGGAAAAATTACTCATTAAACCGGATGACAAGTTATATCATTTTGTACAGAAATTTTCGGGAAGGATGGAACAAACTCCATCCTTCTCGAAAATTAGTATTCAACTCGTGTCATGTGCGGGTGATTTAAATAAAGAGAACTAAAAAATGTGAGTAAAAATTTAATTTTACAAAAAATTGGCATAATAAAAAACAATGGAGGGAAAATAATCGTTTGATGTAAAAAGATGAATAAATGAAAGGTAGAGAAAAAAAATAGATAAATAAAGAGAGATATAAGTGATAACAATAAAATTAGAAAGATAATTGAAGGGAGAGAAAAATAGATATAAAAATGAAGGGAAAGAGATTGATTACGCTAGTAAAAGTGGAAACTTCATATATTGACACGTGACATAATGAGATAACTCAAAAACACTTAATTTTATTATACTGTATATAGCTATATATTATAGTCTAAAAAACACGTAATGAAGATATTTAAGTATGAAAAACTAATTTCAAAAGGTTATTTGCATTTTGGCTCCATTAGTTTTGATTGTTTGGGGATTGATACTCAATTAAAAATTATTGTAGAACTAACTCTCATTTTCACTTTTAGCGTCACTTTTTTTTATATTTTTAGTGGCTTTCAAAAGAACATCGTTAAAATGAAAATTTAGGATTAATCCAAGGATAATTTTTAATGGGTGGTTAGTTCCTAAATAAATAAAACTAATAGAGGTCAAAATTTAAATAATCCTTTAAATAAAAAGAAATATCTTTTTCAATAGTGTAAAATGGGATTGATAATTGAATGAAACAAAAGCTAAGAAATTTCTTGGAAAGGGAGACAATGTAGACTATGACTACATATATGATAATAAATGTAGTAAAGGATTTTCGTCGAGTGGTATAAGGTTGTTATTGAAACAATTTTGAGGTTGAATTGGGTTCGGTTCTCAGTTCGATCCCCGACACTGTTAAAATAATATTTGGCCAACGAGAGCCAAGTAAATGGCCAACGAACAACGAACGTGAATTAATCGAAATACGTTTAAAGCTAATCCGAACAACACGTAACATGATACAAAATAAATATAGGGTGGAGCTATTGGCGCTCCACCAATTCCTCTAACACTCCTAAGCATTTGATAATTACCGCCTTATCCCCATCTCTCCAAATAAAATACTAAACCTTCATCTCCCTCCTCATTCAACCTTTGATTTTTTTTTCTACAAACATTACTAAAAATCAGCATAAATATCAACATTTCAACAAAAATATTCCAGCAAAAATTTATTAAATTAAATATTTCCAGGAAACATAAAAAAACAGAAAAAGTAAAAAAAAAATCTAAACAAATTATCCTGAGAAATAAAAAAAGAAGCAAAAATAAAAAAGAACGTCAACAAATAATCCCAACAAACAAAAAAACAACAAAAGAAATAAAAAAATCTCAACAAATAATCCCATTTATCAAGCGTATGAGTTTCCAAGTAAAATGAAAAAAAAAACTATTTTCCCAAAATAAATTGTTTAAAAAAATTTGTTATCTGTTTTTTTATTAAAAAAAATTTTTATAAATAGTTTTCTATTTAACTATTAAATAAAATAGTTTTATATAAAATAAAAACATTTCACGCTATATATATATTTTTTAAATTCCATACACTCAATTAACACTCATTAAAATTCTTTTAATAAATTCTACATAATAAAATGATTTTCAGCAAAAAAAATTATTTTCCACTTGATAAATGAAAACTTGGAAACTCATACGCTTGATAAATGAGATTATTTGTTAAGATTTTTTTTTACTTTTGCTGTTTATTTATTTGTTGGGATTATTTGTTGACGTTCTTTTTTATATTTCCTTCTTTTTTATTTGTTGGGATTATTTGTTTAGATTTTTTTTTACTTTTTCTGTTTTTTTATGCTTCCTGAAAATATTTAATTTAATAAATTTTTGCTTGAATATTTTTGTTGAAATATTGATATTTATGCAGATTTTTAGTAATGTTTGTAGAAAAAAAAAATCAAAGGTTGAATGAAGAGGGAGATGAAGATTAGTATTTTATTTAGAGAGATAGAGATAAGGTGGTAATTATTAAATATTTAAGAGTGCAAGAGAAATTGGTGGAACGCGAATAGCTCCACCCATAAATATAATAATAAATGTAAGTATGCCATTTATCACATGCATAAATATAGACAGTGATTGGCATTCCAAATGGGCAGTAAGGAGATAAGTATATGGCTACGTGACAAAGAAACAATAAAATGTGTACAATAACGTGCAAAGTGATTGGTTAGCATTTATTTTCATGAAAGGAAAGAATAAAGTAGTTTGGGAATATTAGAACAACTATCCAATCCTACAAGCAATTATATCCAAGTTCGTGTGCTCCACTATTCAGCACCGCCAGCAGGTTTATTTTTATAAAATAATAACAAAATCTGAGAAAAACATATGGTATTCATCACCAATAAAAATATTATAGGTTTGTATATGTGAAAAATATTATTTTTATAATAAAAACACGCAAAACATATATCGCATTCGTATTGTGTCTTTATTAGTATTGAATGTGGATTCGTGGTGAATTAAGTGCATGAGTATTTTTCTCACAAAATTCAGATGCAAGTTGATACAAACCAGGAGGTGTCGCTATGGCTGTGTTTTCTTCCCGAGCTTCTGATTTTTTCAATTTTCGATCTGATTTATTCCGAGTTTGGAATGAGATCTAAGTTTGACGATTTTCGATTTCCGATTTTTCAGCAAGAAATCGGATCGCAAATGGAAAATAATTCAGAATTTTCGGGTTTTTTTCGAAACTATGCCAATTCGTTTTTTTTTATTTTTTGAAACTTTCTCACATTCTACATCGGTTAGGAGAGGATAAACGTTATTTGAGTTTCGAAATACTATTTCCCAAGTAGTACTCTATAAAAGGAGATTCTCCTCTTAAACTTTACACAAATAAAAAAAATGGGTTAATTCCTCGTGTATTTACATGTTGGGTTAAACTTTTTATTTGTTTCTTTAAAATGAAAATTTCGAGCAATAAAAAATATTAAATTTTTTTAAAAAATTTGGAATTTTTGAAAATTTTGGATTTTTAGTATATTTTGTGAATTTTCAAAAAAAAAAATTTGCCGATTTTTCTATTCTTTTTTAATTCAGATTTTTTTATTAATTTTTCAAAAAAATTGGATCGGGAATCGGAATAAATATTTTATTTCCAAAAAAATGAATTTTTTTCCGAATAGGTATTTTTGAATTCGATTCCCTAGAAACACAGGCCTACGTGTCGGAACACGATACATTAGTGTGTCTACAAAAATATGTTTGAATATTTCATTCTTTTAGCAATTCTTCTTGTATAAGTCCGTACCCGTTTCGAAATAATATTATACGAAAATTGTCTTGTCCATCTTCGAAGAATTGAAATTGCAATTTCGAGTGACAGATCCGATAATTTTATTCGGGATGTGCAAAATATATACTTATTTTATGGTGACAAATATTTTATAGAGTGGAAATGTTGTGTATAATTTCGTCATAGGCTATATCCGTGACAAAATTTGTCACTATAGAAAATTGAAATGAATCCTTTAATAATAAAACTAAATGGACAAAGTGTTATAAATATATAGCAAAAATTTTGTCACGCATAAAATTGTTTGAAATTAATGGGCAGCAATTGTCATGGATAAAAAATGTGATAAAATATGTGAGAATCAGAATTGTCAATACAGATTTTGTCACAAATCTGAGTTGTGACATTGTGGTGATAGATGTAGATGGTTAGGAAATACAGAACACAAAAATTCATAAAAGAAATCCCAAAAAACTCCCCCCCCCCCCAAAAAAAAAAAAGGGGGGGGGGGGGGGGATTGCATGAGTCGGGTTTAAATATGATTAAAGTTAACTCAAACTCATTACGCCATAAAATAAATCCGAGTTAATATACTCAGTTTGTTTGAGCTCAACTAATAATTAATCATGAGATTCGGTCTCTTATTCGAGCCTATTTGAATATAAAAAGCATATATTTTTCAACAAATAAGATATTATAGTTTAGAAAATAGGAAGAGAAAAAAAATTGACATCTCAAGAGAGGGGGGGAACAAAAGAAGTTGGGGAAAAATATAAATCATTCAAAAATAGCAAAAAATCGACAACAAATTATACAAAAACAATTAATTATAGTTAAATTTTTAAATGAATGCATTTCACATTTTTTGTGACTCCTATCTCACTTTATGTGAGAGAGAAGGATGCACTTTATGTGACCTATATCTCAAACGGATGTATTTCACATTTTTTGTGAAATGATCCAATTTTATGTTTTACATATGAGCTAAAATTCGACAATTAATGAATCAATTCGTTAATAAAACTACCAAATACAATTAAGGATGAATTATCAAACCGTCTCTCAAACATTTATTACTACACACATAGTTCAAGCCTTTTTATTTTGTTCCAAAGATTCCATCAAACACCTATTTAACCAATATTCTCTTATTTTTAAAGGTCAACGCCAGCGGCACCCCTGTCCCACCTACCTCCCCCGCACCCCACCTCCCACTATCGGAGCGCCGCCGACCCTCAGCGTGGCTCCTTATTTTGAGTATTTTTCAAGGTTCTAAAAAACGCGGGGCGTGATCGAGGCGTGGAGGTCAAGCCTTAAGCCTTAGAAGACTAGGCAGGCCTTGGCGTAAAAAGGCGTTTAGGTCTTTTTAATATATTTTAATATTTTTTAACCATAACAAGGCTATTAAAATACTAAAATTGTACATATTATAAAAATATGTCTGAATATTTGCAAATAAAAATACTATTTGATTATTTTGGATGAGATAATGGTCCGGTTTGCAAAAAAATCTTTAAAAGGCGATATCGTTTCACTAAAGCATTGTTGTTTTTAGAGAAAAAATACGCCTTAAGGGTTTTACCAAGCATAAGGCGTCAAAATCTTAAGGCGGGGCGTTTCTTCCAAGCCTCAAGCCTAGGCGTGCCTAGGCGGAGCCTAGGCGGGTTTTTTAGAACAGTGGTATTTTTATGTGGTGACGGACTTTTGTAACAAAATAAAATGGCTTGAACTAAACGTGTATTAAAAAATATTCGAGAGTCTATTTAATATATGTCCCTACAATTAATGGGTCAATCTATAAATGGACAATTTTTTAATGAGCCAACTTACAATTTTAAGACAACCAAACGATACCTTAGAGGTGTGGCGTTATTGACAAATAATTTTAGAGAGGGGGGCTATTAAATAAAGGGTCAATTATTTAATAGTCCCTACTATAAATATATATTTTTTAAAAAGGACACATATTTTTAGTTTAACCCATTTAGTCCCTCAAGCACTCAATATTCTCTTATTTTTAGAGGTCCGCGCCAGCGGCACTCCCTTTCCAAAATATGTGGCAAATGACTTTTTGAGGCAAAATAAAAAGGCTTGGACTAAATGAGTATTAAAAAATGTTTGAGGGACTATTTGGTATATGTTCCATAAATAAAAGCCTGTTATGGGCCGTTATAACATGTATCCAAAAGGAGAGGCTAGGAACTTAAAACTTATAAATATACAATTTTGATATACAAATAATATGACAAAACATTCATCAATAACTTTCATGTTTAATATTTTGATGTTAAAAACACATGACATGGGTACATATTATCATTTTTCTTTTAAATATTTAATATTTGTAAAAAAAATCATTATAATTACTATTTGTAAAAGTCGTCTTGAAGAACTCAACAAGTTAAAAACTCAAAAAATCGAATATAATGAAATTTGTTTGGTGATGTTTTGTTGAAAAAAGTTTCATTCTCAAACGTTTTAATTAAAGCAAGTGGTGTTATAATATAATATATTTTCTTATATTTTCAATTTCTTAGACTGATAGCCTTTGTCGGATTGAATTTTGTTTTATTTATACTTTCTCGTATTGCTGACATTAAGCAATTCATTATCTTAAACAACAATTAATTAATGAGCAATTCTTTTAATAAAGCTGCTCCATGTGAGCTTATTTAAATAAAAATAATAATAATATAGAAGGGCTATATATTCTCCCATATCTACTGTTGTATTAGTGGAGTGGTTAATGCATTTTGAGTTTTCAAAATGTACACAATTTTGATGAGCAAAGAAAAGAGAATACGCTTAAGCATATAGTGTTGGCATGGGTCCCATAATCATTCTTAAAACTAATTTAGGATGTGTTGGGGATGATGGCGTGCTAATTGAGCTATAAGTCAATTCTTGCACTTTCACATTGATGAAAAAATGCATAAAATAAAATAAATTCTATGGTTATCCAAACTTTCATCTTTTTATTAAGCCCCCTGAATTTTATGTAATCCTCTAACATCGTTACTTTACGGGATTAAAAATGACATGTGACATCCATTTAACTTTTTAAAATGATATTTTGGTATTTTAACAATTTGGTATAAAATCCTCATTCTCTCCCTTCATTCTACATCTCTCTCTCTCTCTCCCCACCCCTCTTGTCTCTCCTCTTCCTATTGGTCCCCCCAACGTGAACACACGCATATACAAATGCACGAATGCGCACACAAACACACACGCACGCACACCCGAACACACACAAATATGTCCAAATCTGATTTGGGAATAGACTTTTTGAAAAGTTTTGTTCAAATCTATATCTAGATCTATTTGTTTAGTTTGGAGATTGTCGGTTTCGGGTTTTAGTTTTCTATGAGGAGATTGTTGGATATTTTTTTTGGTTGGAGATTGTTGGGTTTTCTTTTTATGAGATTGTTGGTATGAATCCAAATTTTCAATGTTGGTTTTTCTAAAAGATTGTTTTTTTTTTTAGATTGTTAGTTTGAATTGAAATATTCTGAATTGCGATTTTTTTTTCTTTTTTCGGGGGTGGGGTGGGGGGTTGGGAGATTGTTGGTTTGAATTCAAATTTTCAGACAAATTTTACGATTTGAATTTTTTGGGGAAAGTTTTTTTTTCTTTTTCTTTTGTGTGTAGTGTGTGTGGGTGGGTGGGTGGGTCTTTGTAGATTAATTGTTTTAAAAATTTCAAAATTTTAATTTTTTAGTAAATCGTTTTAAATATATGTTTTGTCAGTTCCATATATTTTTAAAGTATTTTCAGCATTTTCTAATTTTTAATATGTAACTAATATTTTCCATATTTTTTAAATTCTTTTCATGTGCTATTTTGAGTTTTCAAATATATATTTTCTTTTTATTTCTAATTTTTTAAAGTATTATTCGTATTTTTCATATGTATTTGGCAATTTTAGTTGTTTTCTTTAATTTGATGAATTTGTTTAAATATGTTTTGTAACTTCTAGATTTTTTTCAAAAGTATTATTAGTTTTTTTATGATTTTAATATGTATTTAGTATTTTTTTCAGACTATTTAATTATTTT
Organism: Sambucus nigra; assembly: GCA_949130495.1. Taxonomy (NCBI): domain Eukaryota; kingdom Viridiplantae; phylum Streptophyta; class Magnoliopsida; order Dipsacales; family Adoxaceae; genus Sambucus; species Sambucus nigra. Next base: position 840,342,359 of record OX422207.1, on the reverse strand, counting down.
TTTACTTGTTTCTGAATTTCTTAATAAATTTTTGTCATTTCTATTTTTTTTTTAAATTTCAACATTTTATATATTTTTTTCATTTTACCAGATATTTAAATTATTTTTTGTATATATTAAATTATTTTAAAAAAAAAATTATTTTTGAATGGTTTAAGTATATTTTTTGTCATTTAAAGATTTTTGGAAGTTTTCAGGATTTTTTAGATTTTTTAATTTATATAATATAAAAAAAATTAATTGCCCCTTTATATAAAATTGATAAAAATACCCTCATGTGAATGGCAAATGATCACTTTTCGTCCAAATTTTTAACACCGCTAGGATTTTGAGATTATTTGAAGTCGTTTTGAAAGTTTAGGAGTTAAGTTCAGAAAATAAAAGTTTGGTAGTGAAGTGAATAGGGTAAAGTTGGCGGTAAGTGTAATTAACCCTACATTTTTATCAATTTAACTCGGTGGCAACCAAAAATATCACAACACCAACAAAAGAAAGAAAATGTTAGCCCCACGTTAGTTAGAATGTAATAGAATGGTCTTAGTATACATGATCCCATTAGGCTGAAGAAAAAGGTATTACGCACTTATGACACCACGTGTGATCAATACTAATAAAGACACTAAAAGTATGTGATATATGTTCCATATATGCACCAATGTAAAAACAATATTATTACATATGCATATATGTCACATATTTATTGGTGTTGAGCACGAACACGTGCTTCCCTAAGTGTATGGTACTTTTTTCCCGCAGATAGGCTAGTATTTCATGACCCCTTTCAAAAATTTGTAGGCTTATTTTGGATTTTAACCCATTAACTATCCGTAACTAAGTCAAACCCTCATTGTTTTCACGTCATGGGGTTTGATCTCACTTTAACGGATTTCATTAGTTGATCGTTAACTAGTTTATTTTTAGGCATATATTATCTAATATACCCTTCATGTATTACCTACAAACACATTTTACCAGAACTCCTAATCCTTGTATTTTTAAAACCCTTCTTCCACACACACACACACACACACACACACACACACATATATATATATATTGTATTGTAAGCTTGAAAGACGCCCTGAAGTCCACTTTATAGTAGAAATCAGTTTATAAGGATAAGGATCAAAGAGTTGTGCAAAAAATAGATTTTTAGAAAAAAATTATCGCCTCGTTCGATATCTCATTGGATCTTATTCTGACGTGGTACCTGTTCTCATTGAACAACATTTACTGAGATATCTACCGATAAAATAGCAAAGGCAAAAACTAGGTCATTAGATATCTCGCTGGATCTCGTTCTAACGAGGTACCTGTTTTCATTAGAATAACATCTAATGAGATGTTTAACGAAAAACAGAAAAGGCTAATTTTGACTCGTTTGAAGTTTCGTTCGATCCTGGTTCTAACGAAGTGCTATAAAATCACTTTAAAAATATTTTAAAATAATTTTAAAATCCTACCACCCAATAATAAAATCTCCAATGCTCAATATATATATACACAATTATACACGAGAAATTCTTGGAACATGAATACGAAAACAAGCATGAAACACAGCACAATGATATAATCTCTTAATCATTGTCGTTACGTGCTCATTCAAACACGTTAAAGGCTTGAAGGTAAATCATCGACTCTAACCTATGACTCAAAATCTTGTCCAGAATTAAGCTAATTACAAACAAATTGACTCAATTCGAAATTTATCCTTAAGAATCTCCCTCTTTGGATATTTCGGGACAAAACAAAAATAAAAATTCTATGAGTCGTCAAGCTCTCTAAAGACTCAATCCCTAACCCTAAAAGAAAAAATTACAGACGCTTGATAGACACAAACTTGAGTAGCTTTGCTCGCTTGAAACTTTTTTGTATGATGTAAACCTGTAAACATGCACACTTAAATACACCCTTAAAATGCAAAGATAATATAATAAGTACAAATTCGCAAATGAATAAACATCTAATAATATCTATAGCAATCTCAACCTAGGTAAGAAGCATCCCCCTAAGTTAACGCTATCCTAATCATATCGTGAAATGTACCATTTCTCCCTCTTTTATTCAGGAATAGACAAAGGGAGATAGCATAAAATAATTACTCCCCCCAAAACCAAATCTCTCCCTAAATGTGTGAACATGAGATACCAATTATGATATAGGGATGAGGGAATAAAATCATGCAATGGTGTAAAGTGTATCAAACACACAACATGACAACTCAAGAATAAATAATCCACACAATGATCAAACAATATCAATATTGATGTAAAAAGATACCAATGCGAACAAATAATAAAGTATTATCTCAATTTGAAATTACACATTTTGAGAAAAGGAATTTCAATACACATAATGAGAGATATCAATATGATCATATAACATGCCAAATAAAATTCAAAGATAACGCATATGACAAACATGGACTAAATGCAAACCTAAATACTAAAACAAATGATATTATATATATATATATATATATATATATATATATATATATATATATATATATATATATATGCAAGAAGATGCGTTTGACTGCAATAATTTATTAACATTTCATTTAGCGTCACATGTAAAATTAAGAACTTAAAAGGACAAACAAACACAATGCACACTTGCCTAGAAACTTTGATAATTCTCAAATCAATAGCGTCTAAACAATTAAGCTCAACTGGGACTCATTGTGCAAAGACATTTGTAATACCCCACATTTTTATGAGTATTAAATTGAAATTATATTGATTTAATTGAAATTGTGGGAATTATTATTCGGATAAAATAATTGTATTGATCTTTAATTAAGCTGAGAAGGCTTTATTTATATGGATGGAGATTCCTTGGGTAAAAGTAGTTATAGAGTAACTGCTTATCCATATTGGATGATAATATGTGTTATATTATTTTGTGTGGACATACTTGGGTTCGTGAACCGTCCTATCGATTGGGGTGCATGTGTTCGGGACCGAAGAACACGTCGTCATAGGTGGGCTAGGCATAGTGTTAGGTCATGTTATAAGTACTATATAGAAGTACCAGTTACGAGAGGTCGGTGTAAATTTTGGGATCCTTTGTCACCGCTGAGTATGGGTTATAACCTGGTGTATTGTATAGGTACCGCACGACTTGCTTATGTTTTGTTGTTACTTGCTTTGGGATGAGGGACTCCTCCGAGTATCACCGATAGAGCACGAACAGGACGCCAACGATAGATGTCTTCATGTGTTGTGTGTGTGTATATATATATATATATATATATATATACGGACATATGTATTTATCTATATGCGTTCTTATAGTCTATAGATGTAGACAATACATAATGATAACAAAGTCAAATCAACATAGCGATGTGAATAATTGGTAATGAAAATAAGTCTAATACGGTAGATAATTGTTAATAAGAATAATAATTGGGCAGTCTAAAAATATAGACGGTAATTTAAAAAAATGAAACTTATAGTCTAATGGTACAGACGATAATTGATGTGAAATAAAATTAAATAGTTTGACGAGATAAAGTAAGGTTAAGGAACATTATATGATGTAAAGATATGCACTGAATTTTATAGAGAACTTAGTAGGCAGCATTATGAAGTTAATCCAGGGGCTGAGGTGATAGATGTAAACACTCACGTTTAGTTTATGCATAGCTAAATAGCTTTATCATTACATGTCAGATTAGGCAATGGATATCATAATTGATATTTGTTTAAGGATGCGAGTGGGATTGCTTCTAGATAAGAGGTGAGATACTCCATACGTGTGAGAGTCGATGGAGAGACCTGAAGTATGATTTAGTTACATTTTTCATATTTATTGGTAAAGAATCCTTGCAACTTTGGGCTCTGACCCAAAATTATAAATGTTTTCCCCCCAAGTTTTCTCATAAACAAGAATAACATGATGGACAATGGATAAGACTTGCAGCTGCATTGGACGTAGCGAATTCCGTTTCATTAATTCTAGTATTGGTTGTACTTATTCATTTGGTCATTTTATTTCATATCAAGATTTGTATGGGCGTAAGCCCAATAGTTTATTTATATTGGTTTGTCCTTATCTTTACTTTATGGTCATTGTATGATGATTCATTTCTGTATTTATGTATTAAATCAGCTTTGTTCAGATTTTTTTTATTAACTGTGAAGTTTGGTAAAGAATAAAAGTTATTCTATTTCTTAGTGCTGAGAATGGTATAAATTATTAATAAGTGTAAGAACATTGTCTGTCACGGTTAGTATGTCATATACCACTACAAGTTTGTCGAAGAATTGGGAGGCTTACATCTACAATCTACAATTCGAATTTCAAGACGACTTCAACAATCATGCCCAACAAGGATGAATTTGGTAAAATGTGTTTTGATTCCATTTACATTTTACATGAAAAGTGTTGGGATATTTTTATGAAAAGAAAAATTATTTTTAAATGGTTTTAATCATAAAAGATTTTGGATATATACTCCTGATCCCGTAAACAGAGTTAGTTTTTAAGGATTCCAAGTTATTTAATTTTTAATTTTTTTTAAAGAGGACTCGTTCCAATGACCTCACATCTCGTTCGAACGATATGGAGTTGTCGCTCGAACGACACTGTTTAAATTTGACACTTCACCGCCTTGAATTTTTTTATATAAAGGGTGTCAGACTTTTGTATTTCGTGTGGAAAAAAATCTAGTTTTTACAGAATACATTTTTAGTGTTTTTGGTTTATTCTCCATTACTTTTGAGGGTTCAAAATTTGTTTTTACAATTCACAAAATTTCAGACTTTTTGTATGCGTTATTTGTGGAGCCCAAAGCATAGTTTTGCTGGGAATTTTTTTGCTGAATAATAGGTGACTTGGAGAGGTACTGGGCTGACCATAGGTACCACTTGCGGGAGGTACTGGGCTGATTGACTGCGTGTCATAGGGAGTTCTACGGTATTTCTGGCATGAAGATAAAACTGCGGTTCTTATAGTATAGTTGTGTGTGAACCACTGTTGATGAGTACCACCGACACCTGCGGGTATTCGAAAGTCAAGTGTATTTTTGTTGTAATCCGATTGTAACCGTTACTTTACAAATTATAGTGAAAACAAAAGGTTTTTGTCCTGGGGGGATTTTTTCCTGAATAATGCTTTGCACATGGTTGGTTGTGTTTAAAAGGGCTGATTTAATTGGTATTTCATTTGAGCTAATTTTGACATCCAATTAAATAAGTCTGAATTAAAAATTTCAAATCTATTCGAATCAATATCGCACATGACACTTTACAATAAGCCCCATCTTTGGGGTATCGTGTCTGCCCAACCTTTACGTAAGAAAATGAGAGTCGTTACACTATTGATCTTCAATTAAACACCCTAAAAAAATATGTCACTTTTCTTTCTATTTTTCTTTTGAAGATATCTAATTTTTAAAGCAACGATACAAAAAATTTAGCATTGGATTTTCCTATTTTTACATACTTTCAATTTTTTAGGCTCTTGCCACTGACATTCTTTTATGTAAAGGAGATTGATCCTTTCGTAGCCCTTCTCCGTGCACACTCAAATTTTTAATAAATCATCAAACTCATAGACAATGGTTCTTATATGCACAAATCTAGCCATAGTCATTTTTTTATGTATATGACAAGATTGTTAGGAGAACACCTCACTTAGCTCATCTGACATATGGAATTAAAATCCAAAAGAGTTCATATAAAGTGTGTGCGAGGCATATGAAAAGTTAATCCATTATGCAAATCAATTTCAAATAATATGTGTAAAACTAAAATGCACTAAAACAAAAAACTTTTTGAGTTTAAAATATTTTTTAAATTATAACAATTTAAAAAGAACAAGTCAAGACATATTTTTTTTGTATTTTTTCTCATTAAGAAACGAAAAATGGGAAGATAAAATACAAAAGATTAACACATCATAACACTAGAAATAACATATACCATAAAGCCGAACATTAATGTATGACAAATATGCAAGCAATCACTCATAATATATAAAATTTCATGAATCGTGTGAAAGCATGCGAGAGTTAACAAACCTAACACTAAGTGCCTTCAAATCAGATATCTTGATCCACATAGGTGTAACGTCACAGACTTGGCCTTAGGGAAATTTGGTGACACTATTACTAATCTTCATAGGACTTTTTCTAATATTAGAACAAAAAAGCGAAGGTGGCCTTTCCTCCCACAATGTGTCCAAGTGTGGACACGAGGTATATTACCTTTAGTTTGACCTATTAAGATGCCCCTAACTTTAGCCGGCTCTCTCAAAAGCATGGTCTTGCCATTAGCAGTGGAAGTATTAGTATCATCAAAGATAATACCAACCTTTTCATCTATGATTTGGATGGTGCCTAATATTTTATCCAACATCTTCGACCTAGATTCGAAATCAAATTTGACCTTACTCGAGTTTCTTAATTTATATTCTAACTCCACAATACTAGACTCGAGCAAATGCCTAGACTCTTCAAACTTAAGAAGATCCTTCTTCAAGACCTCCATTAAACCACGAAGGCCACTTCTATTTCCCTTAATATACTCAAACTTATCCTTAAGAGTATTCTCATGTTCCCTAAGATAATGTAACGCCTCGGCTCAAATTTGGCTCACCAAGGGGAGGAGGAAATTCCATTTTATTTATTGAAGAAAATTCTTTAATTACTCCATTGATTAAGGGCTAAATTATCCGATTTTACATTGAGAAAAGAAGTGATCGCTTTCTGTAATTAGTCAATTTACAAGATTTATTTATCAAAAATTCAATTAATTCGTAAAAGTAAATAAATGAGAATTAAATTGAAATCAACCCTGTATTATTACATGCCATGGACAAGGTCCCGAATGAATTTTTAAAGGTACCGAATTACCAATGTTTTAAATTTTAATTTTAAATAAAGTCTAAAGCTTCTAGTGACGTTGGTTGCTGTCTGGGGCCTTGCTAGCATCCATTCCAGTGTCCCTACTCGATGTACCTCTGGGGTGGGGGTTTAACATAAAAATCAGGGGGTGAGTTAATGCTCAGTAGGGTGGGTAATACTAAGCTATACGTTTTCTATAACATACTATACATATAAAGCGTATTTTAATCAATTTCAAAAATGTATAAAATTAAGCTAGTATTAATGCAACTACTATATAATGCACCCGAGCGATGAATTCATACTCATACTTAACCATTTCACCCCACCCTTTACTGGGTCTAGAGACTATTTATCATATTTTATTCATTATTCTCCATTTATCACAATGCATTATGTTTTCTTTACTTTTTCATTACCAAGTACTACCATTATCTTTTCCTTTTCTTTTATCTATTCTCGAAATCCTACAATAATCGCATACTTTAAGGGGCTTTCACATTACCGACTATGCTACCATACTCTCTGGCCAGTGATTTTTGATATTTCACCCTAGGGCTTTGGGTCCTCCTTAATTATTCCGGTGTCATCTGAGTCCAGTTTAATATGTGTTAAAAATTTGACTAATGTCCACATTATTCCATCATTTTATTGTCTCTCTAATTCGTTCACTTTATGAATGTACCACATATTCTTTATCATCCATTTTTCACCAAAAACTCACCGATAAGGTCTAAGAGGAAGTTTAACCGCTAGGACCCTCAAATTTGTCAAAATTACTATTTTCCCTCTTTTTATCATAATTTTCGTGAAAAACATATTGAATTTCATTTTGGCACGAAAACTCAACCTTTTTCTTCCAAAATGTTCTTCAATGATTTTACGTTAAAAATCATGTTATCATTTTATATTTTGCCATATAAAATACATTTAAACCGTCAAAACCATTTTAAACCAAATGTCCATAACTTTGCCCTATTATCGCATGTAACCCCAAATATTATTTTACTCATACCAAATATTTAACACATATTAGGGTCGTTTTTCTACATCTACTCATTTCTTTATAAAACTCATTATAACATTTTTTATCAAGTCTAAAATATCATACATGACTTTACACATGTGAATGAGGATTTTAAGCCTATAAATTTCTCAAAATACACGTAGACAAGATAATAATCATGGGTTTGTATTTTCACATGCTTTCTTCCATTTTCAAGATTAAAATGCCATTTATTTATAAAAGACCCATTCTAGGGTTTTGTCTTGTTAAAAATCCATTTTTTTGCAACACTGTAATATTTTCATCAAATAACTTCACTTAGACATTAAATATCATCTAGAATTCATCCTAAATATTTTTCAAGTTTGAAGAGGAGACCAAGAGAGAAAATAGTAATGGAAGTTCCTAGCTCGAAGGGTCCAAAATGCTCTTCAAATTGCTCAAAAAATACCTCCTACAAGATTAACTCTGCCCACTATCTTCCTTGACATAAGCTAAAAGATGGTATAAAATGCTTGGAAATGGTGTTTTCTAGTAGTTGGAGGTGGTGGCAAGGTGTGGCTATGGAGGAAAGTGGCTGGGGAAGAAGATGCGTTCTTCAAACTTTAAAGAGAGAGAGAAAGAGAGAGAGAGAGAGAGAGAGAGAGAGATAGAGAGAGAGAGAGGAAAATGCTGAGGAAAAATGGTGGAGAAAAGATCCCTCACTTCCTCTTCTTATAACCCAAAAATAACCTAAAACCATTTAAAAACTCTCCCTATACACACCTAACACGTTTATAATCATTAAGGCCACCTGATGTTGACATGTCATTGATCAAATGGGTCAAAACGTGACAACACATAAGGGTAGCTCGATTTGACCATTTTAGGTCAGGTTATTCGAACAATAATTAGCCTCGTTTAAATAACACTTCTACCTCATTCGAACGACATGATCTATGAGGTGTTCCAACGAGATATCATTGCACGAATCATTCGAACAACCTTTAATTTTTTAAAATTAAACTTTATATTATGAAAACTTTGATTTGATAAGCATGAATGCTATGATGATGAGTAAATCTTCGCATTCATTCATAAAAATAACTTTTACAAGGAAGTAGATAAAATTGAGGGTAGGGTATTACATTCTCCCCAACTTACGAGATTTCTTCCTCGAAATAAGAATAGCCAACTAGGGGAAGAGTTTTGTGTGCTTCTCCTGCGTCTTCGACTCGTATTCGTAAGTAGAACCTTTAACGCCCCAAAACTCCCAAAGGAACTTTACTAAGGGAATGACTTTGTTGCGCAGGATCCGGTCCTTGCGATCAAGAATATATATCGATTGCGTGTAAAATGTGACATCTTCCTCTAACTTGATGAGGTTTTAATTGATAACATAGAGAGGGTCATGAAGATACTTCTTCAACTTAGAAACATGTTATGCACTTAGGATAACTATGGAGGTAGTGTCAAGAGGTAGGACACGTCCCTAATTTGCTCTAGGATTTCAAAGGGGACGATATACCTTATGGCCGAATTTCCTTTCTACCCGAATCGTTCACTACTAGTCCTGGCTCTAACCTTCAGTTTTATATGATCTCCTACCCAAAACTCTAGGGATACCTGATGATTATCGACATAATTCTTTTGCCAACTCTGTGTCGTCATGATTATCTGCTGAATTACCAAACCTTCTCCGTCATCTCTTGAATCAATTCAGAATTGGTGAGATACTTGTCGCCCACCTTAGTCCAAAAAATCAGAGAGTGCCATGGTCTTCCATAAAGATCATCGAAGGGGGATATCTTAATGCTCGCTAATAAAAATTATTGTAGGCAAACTCTTCCAGATGCAAATTTTTCGCCCATCTACTCAGAAAGTCAAGTACACGGGATCTCAAGATATTCTCCAAGATTTGAATAGCTCACTCTGACTACCCATCTATCTTAAGATGACATAATGTACTCATTTTCAGATCGGTACCCAAAACCTGCTAGAATGTCTTCCAAAATCAGGATACAAATAGAGGGTTCCTGTCTGAGGCGATTGAGAGTGAGACACCATGAAACCTGACTATTTCTTTGATGTATAACCTTAACAACTTAGCCATGCTATCCATGACCTTGATCGACAAGAAGCATGCAGACTTCGCGAGTCAATCCACTATAACCTATACTGCGTCATGACCACGCTCAGGCCATGGCAAAGCCATGATAAAATCCATCGTGATATGCTCCCACTTTTATTCAACCACGGGTAGTGGTTGCAATAGCGCTGTTGGCTTCTTATGTTTATCCCTTACCTGCTAATAAGTGTAGCACTAGATTACCTGCGTCGCCACATCTCTCTTCATGCCAGACCACTAAAAATTTGTATATAGGTCCTTATACATCTTAGTAGCACCGGGATGTATGCAAAAGCATGAGTGATGGGACTCTGCCATTACCTCATCCTGAAGCTCCTCCGTAAATGGAACAATCAACTAACCCTTGTATAGCACCCCGCCATCCCTATCCAAGATAAGAGTGTCGAATAATTCCCTATTAAGAATACGGTTTTGATATTTAACAAACTCGGGATCACTTGACTAGACATTAAGGACCTTTTGCTGAATTAGTGACATATCCACTACACCAAAAAGGTACGCCTTTTCGTAACGCCACTAGATGTGCAAGTCAAACTTATGTAACTCCCTAAACATTTTCATCCGATAGCATTTCATTGATGCAAGGGTGAGGCTAGGATTCCTTAAAGAGCATCGGCCACCACATTAGCCTTACCGAGATAATATTCCAATGAGAAATCGTAGTCCTCCATCAATTCCATCCACTGTCTATGGCAAAGATTAAGATCATGTTATGTGAAAATTTACAGAAGGCTCTTTTAATCAGAAAACACCTTAAACTGTTCTCCGTACAATTGATTCATCCATATTTTGAGTGCAAACACCATGGAGGCTAACTCTAGATCATGGGTGGGGCAGTTCCTCTCATGCACTTTCAGCTGATGGGATGCATAAATGACTATCTTCCCATTCTGCATCAAAATTGAACTAAGTCCTGATCCTAAAGCATCACAATACATAATGTAGCCTCTGCCACGCTCTGGGAGGATAAGAACGGGTGAAAAATTCATCCTAACTTTATCTCCTGAAAGGCTGGATCATAGTCCTCAGACCACTTAAAATGCTCATACTTCCGAGTCAACATGGTGAGGAGTAATGAAACCCTCGAGAAGTCTTGCACTAACCTGTGGTAGTAACCAACCAAAATCGAGAAACTATGGACCTATGCAACTATCCTTGGCCTATCCCATCCCAGAACAACCTTTACTTTGGGAAAATTCAATCAAAATACCCTCTCTAGAAACCACATGGACAAGAAACCTCACCTCCTCCATCAATAACTCGCACTTACTGAACTTGGTGTACAGATGATTCTCCCTATACACTTGCAACATTATGCAGAGATGTTGCTCTTGGTCTATGTCCAAGGCCAAATATACTAGTATGTCGTCCACAAAGACCACCATAAATCGGTATAGGTAGGGACCGAAAGTCATTCCCAGAAACTCATAGTGCCCATACCATGTCCAAAATGTCATCTTGGGGGTATTCTCCTCCTTGACGCGCAACTAATGGTATGTGGACTGAAGATCAATCTTTAAAAACTCACCTTCCCCACGCAACTGGTCAAATAAATCATCAATATGAGGCATAGGATACTTATTCTTTATCGTCACCCTATTTAACTGTCTATAATAAATGAAGAGTCTCAGGGTGTTGTCATTTTTCTTTATGAAGAGGACAAAGGCTCCCCATGAGGACACACTGGGGTAGATAAAGCTCTTGTTTATTAACTCCTCCAACTGAATCCTTAGCTCCTATAATTCCGACGGAGCCATCCTGTGAGGTGGAATAGAGATAGGCAAGATGCCCTAATTCACCTATATAGTGAAACCAATCTCTCATTGTGATGGTGACCTGGGTAAATCATCCAGGAATACATAAAAAAGCTCTCGTACCACTGGGTAATCCAATACCAGACTGCCCGGCTCATCCTAAGCCATCAAACTGCTTAACCAGTAGAAACACCATTTCTGCTCATGAATTGTAGAAAACTTGAAAGGATAATCAATGCACTACTTGATGCTAAAGAAATGGTGAGACCCGTCTGGGAGTGATGCTAGGACACTATACCGATATCATTCAATGGTAGCTTCGAAATATGACAGTTAATCCATACCAAAGATCACTTTGAATCCATCCATGAGGATTAAATCATACTCCAGGACATAGTCTCTAGTCATGATCACACATCTACGACAGACCTTATTAAGAACTATACCGCTACCAATCGAAAGACCTATAAAAATAGGAGGATGAAATTGGTCTACCTCTAGACCTAACATAAATACCAAGGAACTCGATATGAAAGAATACTATGTGCTAAAATAAAATAATACCTTAGTTCACGTACTGTACAGAAGAATCATACCTTCCATCACCGAAGGATTATCGAACGGTGCAATATACTTAGTCATGACATAAGATCACGGGGGGTTGAACCTACTTCCCTAGTTATCGAGCACCTGACCTAGCCCGCGGTTACCCTGCCCCAGGCTTGGGCATGAATCGTACATGTTATGCCTCATGGACTGCTAATAGCCCAAAGAGAACAACTGTTGTCGCTGCTGAGTAAGGCCTGTATAACCAAAACTCCTCCCCGATATAAAATTAATAGTATGTTGACTACCTTGATAACTTTTTGAAGCTCGCTATTGGCAATCTCTTTTAAAATGACCTAGGGACCCGCAAACAAAATAGGGCCTCTTTGTGGGGGGCTATGGGGCTATGATTGCTAGTGCAAAAACTAACCCCAATGGTAGGTTTAAGCTTCATGAAGAAGCCTCGAGCCCCACTTTGGGACTTCTTGTAACCACCTGACTAGGATCCACTAGGATCCCTCTTCTTTTTTGGGATATATTTGTTATCCTCAGCATCAAGCTTTAATCGAATAGCCTTATTCATTACAGCTTAAATTTAGGTAAATCCATACCTACCAGAATCCACCGAATACCCAGGTTGAGGCTTTTAACAAATAAAATTTTCTTCTTTGTTTTATCCTTTTGCACAGTATCAATATACTTTCACAAAATTTTAAACTTCACTATATACTCATTTACTAAAGTCTTCCCTTGAATTAACTAGCTGAAGTCATATTTCTTAGCATCATTAATGCTTGTGGAAAGTACCTATTGAGGAAGGAAACCCTGAAACTTCTTCAGTTAATTATCTCAATGGTGCTGGCAGAGTAAGCGCTCCATCAGCGTTATGCTTTCTCCATGAGCTAGAACATAGAGATTTTTACCTTGTATAAGGACATTATTTTATTTTTTGTTATCAATTGAGTATGTCCTATACCGTTACAACCGTCGAAGAATGTTCAAGATCACATATACATCAAGACGAATTCGAATTTCAAGTTTTCTTCAACATTCAAGCCTCCGCAAGTTTAACTTTGGTAAGGTTGTATTTTAAGTACCTTAGTAATTAACTTAGAATATTGGGATAAATTTTCTAAAAAAATTCTAAGTGTTGGAGCGGAGTTTTTCGTCAAAAAATATTTTCGAAGTTTTGAGGTGGAGTATTTACTAGCAAAATAAAAAAAATATATTTTTTAATTTTCTCGTTCGAGCGACATACTTTCTCACTTGTTCGAGCGACGCGTGTCCCCATTCGAGCGAGAGAACATTTCGTTCGAGCGATCTGTCACCTTAGATTTTCTATATTTGTCCAACTTCATTTTTTAGAGAAGACCTGAGATTACTGTTATATAAAAACTTCTACTAGAGAAACGCTTGTCTTCTCACCTTTAGGCTTTTAATCCTTGTTTTCAATTCACAAATTATCCTAATAGTTTATGTGACTTGTTTTGGAACCCAAGAACACAAGCTTTGTAGAGGGGGCTTGAAAGTAGTGCATGTAATAACCGTTGACCGTGAGGAATTAAATTGCAAAAAATGATGAGTGTTCATAGGAAAGGGCTGCAAGAGTACAAAATTAACTCGTCGTGAAAGCCACGATTTAAAAGAGCCCAAATAAAAAATTAAGGCAATAAAAAAAAATGGGGCCATTAGGATTTCTCTAAGGAGAGAATTTAGTTTCATCACCTCAAAAGAAAAATAAAAGCATTATCATTTATAAGGGAGTTTGGATGGAATATAAAACGGGTTTGCACGTCCTGACAAAGTCAATAAAAAGCGTTACATAGTTTTTAGACGTTATTAGTGTGAAAATCAGGTTTGATTTTGATTTGTCGATTAGATTAAGACGGTGTCATCTAAATTAAAATTTTCGACACCTAAGGACAATTTTGAGTTCATTAGTTAGGAGTACACATATTCATTATGCACATATTTTATGTTTGATTGGATTGATTTGCCTATTGAATATGTTCACACGCATTCATTCCGTTTCCATGATTTGGTTGTCTTAGTGTAAATTCATAGTGTGTGATCTTTGTAAATTATTTTTGCATTTTTATGAAAAATTGAAAAATAAAAAATAGTTGGTGGAATTCTTTTGAGTATCTCTTTGTTGATCATAGTTATTTGCCTTCTTTATTGTGACAACTCCATATTTTTGTTTATTCGTTTCCTTGTCTATTTCTGTCAAATAAAAGTGGGAGAACGAATTATGGGAAATTTTTTGTATTATGGGGGAGATTTGATTATATTGAATGATTTATACTTACATCATTTCAAACTCGATGCGTCACGAAGGTATTTGCTTTGTCTTATGTGTGTAGGTACAAGATTGAAGATCATATTTTGCATTCCCTGATGAGAAAAGCTTGAAGATTTGATGTTAAAGATTTTGAAGAAAAGTTTGATACTTATAAATTAGTACCTTCTCAGTTTTGGGTTCATGGGAGGGTATTAGATTTGTAGAGGCATTTTGTTTGATAATTCAGATGTTTTTATTTTGTCCCGACATAGACATAGGGGGAGATTTATAAGGACATGATTTTATTGTCCATTATCAATTGAGTATGTCATACACCATTACATCCGTTGAAGAATGTTCAAGATCACATATGCATCGAAACGAATCCGAGTTTCAAGTTTTTTTCAACATTCAAGCCTCTGCAAGTTTAACGTTGGTAAGGTTGTGTTTTAAGTACCTTAGCATTTCACTTAGAGTATTGGGATAACTTTTCTTAAAAAATTCTAATTTTTGGAGCGGAGTTTTTCATCAAAAATTTTTTTCGAAGTTTTGAGGTGGAGTATTTACTAGCAAAATATAAAAAAAATTATTTTTTAATTTTCTCGTTCGAGCGACATCCTATCTCACGCCCAGCTCGTTTGAGCGATGTGTGTCCCCGTTCGAGCGAGATGACATTTCGTTCAAGCAAGCTGCCGCCTTAGATTTTCTATACATTGGTTTTTCCAACTTTATTTTTCAGAGAAGACCTGATATTACTGTTTTACAAAAACTTCTACTGCAGAAACATTTGTCCTCTCACCTTTAGGGTTTTAATGCTTGTTTTCAATTCATAAAATTATCCCAATAGCTTATGTAAGTTGTTTTGTAACCCATGAACACAAATTTATGAAGTTTTTCTTGTAGAGAAAATCTCTACTACTGATTTAGGTGCCACTTGAGGGAGGTACTGGGCTGACGTGACTACGTGTCAATAGGGAGTGCTTGGGGGTATTCCTGGGATGATTCGGACTGCGTGTTCGTGTGGATATTCTACTGTTGATTCATTACTGACTCTAGGATGCGGTCTATGTGGGTTTTCTATGGTTAAATCATTGCATATTTCATTGTGTATGTAAGTTGCGATTTATTTTACATAGTGAAATACAGGTTTTTGCCCCTTCGGGGATTTTTTTCCTGAAAATTAGTTTTCTTTGCTTGACTCCTAATTTTATGATTTCAAATCACTTAGATGCATGATTTAAGGTTTAATTAAAATTTGGGATTAATTGAATTTGGTTGATTTGCCATACGATTAAATCAATTTAAAAACACTTGAAATATTTTGCTGCACTGCACTAGTTTACAAATTGATATTAAAATCTTCTTAAGAAGATCACCGCATTCTCACATTGTGTAATGCTGTCACATCTAGAATCTCCATTACCCTAGTGTAAGGACATAATTTTATAAATATCCGGGGTAGAATCTAGAAATTTTTTGTTTTCCCTAGATCACAGTTTGTATGTCTGATACCGCTACATTCGGCACGTCATCACGATCATCCACGACGGCCTTTATCTGAATCCATACATCCATCATCTTCACACGTGCATTATGATAGATGCGACGTGCTGCTCAACTGTTTCCCACTACTCCACGATGCATTATTGGTAAAATGATTTAATAGAGTTGTTTATATTTGCATAAATATTTGGGAAATTTTTCATAAAATGTTTTTTCGAAGTCTGATTTATTTTTATCAAAAGCAAAAAAAAATTTAAGTGTAGAAGCAGAGTGCCTCGGTCGCCGAACTCGTTCAAACGAGTTAGCACTATCGTTCGAGCGAGATAAACATCTCAAGCGATGTCGTTCGAACGACACGTGTCCTTCGTTCGAGCGACGTCGTCGCCTCGATTTTTGTATAAATATCTGGGTGCCTTCTACACGTTTTCCCAAGTCTTTTATGCACCAGTTTCTTCATTTTCACAGCCCAGAAAATAGACTTCACTTTTTTTAGGTTTTATACCTGTTTGATTCACAAATCCATTCCCATATATTTGTGTGAATCTTTCAACCTTCAAGAGGATTGTTTACTCATCTGGAGTAACTTGTGGGGAGAACTCTACAATCGAAGAGCTGCGTTCTATTGTGGAGGGAGTCCTTACAGAGTAACTTGTGGAGAAGTCGTTTCTCTTCTTCATTGCTGCCCACCTGGAGTTATTGCGAGAGATTCCAACCGAGACATCGAAACTGAAGCCTGAGGGTATTTCGTATGTCGCTCTTATTTTCATTGTAATCCGTGTAACCATTTTTACAAATTATAGTGAAAATAAAAAGGTTTTGTCCCTTTGGGGGATTTTTTCTGAAATTATTTATTTTATCCTGCATGCTTTATTTTATTTGATAAATCATATAGATTCATGTTTTAGAGTTTAACTAAAATTTGGGATTAATTAAAATTGAATTTTATTTGAGAAGTCGCAATATTTTCGCTGTAGCGATTCTACAAATTGGTATCAGAGCGGGTTACGCTAATTTATCGCGTGATCCTGATTTTTCGAGGATTTACTTTCTGATACAATTTGTCTACTCACGTCTACAAATTGGTATCAGAGCCTGTTGCACTAAGTTATTGTGTTTTGATCCTATTTTTCACAAAAATGACTTTTGGTGATTTTGATGATCTTCGATGTCAAATTTTTGAAAAAGTTAATTGGAAAATTGACATGAACTCTTGTTTTAAATCTTCTGTTGAACACGACTCTAAGAGGTGTCCTTGTTGTGAGGGTGTTGGTCACACGTTAGATGAGTGTACCACAAATTTAAAGAAGAAATTGAATAAATCGGCATCTCGTGTTTCTACCCTTAGTGATAGTGATTCGGAAGAAGAAGTCTTTTGTGCTTCTAGGAGAGAGATTCCCACCCGTGTGATTAGTGATGATAGTGAGGGTGATGGGAGTGAGGATGAAAGTGTTGATGAGCGTGACTTGCAAACTGCTTTCAATGAACTTTATGCTAAATCTTTGAAAATAAAGAAAGAAAATTTGAAATTGAAAGCTCAATTGAAAGAGTGTGCCTTAAAAAATAATGATTTTTTAGTTGAAGAACTTAGGGCACATGAGAAAATTTTGAGGGAGAATCTTGAGTACATCGAGGATGAGAAAGATAGTCGTAGAAGGTTGATGGAGACTATGAAAAAGGATCTTTTAGAGTTTGAGGATTCTAGACGTGTACTTAAATCTAGGATAGGTGAACTTGAGGTGAAATTGAAAGATTCAAGTAAAGTGAAATTTGATTTGGAGTTTAGGTCTGGAAAACTTGATAAGATTTTAGGCACCATCGAGATAAAAAAGGATAGGGGCGGGATTGGTTTTGAAAAATATGTTTCACCCATTCCCACACGTGTAAAAGAGCCCCCTAGGATTGTTAAGAAAGAGGCACCTAAGTTTGTTAGGAAAGAGCCCCCTAGGATCATCGTGAGAGAACCTCCTAGGATCATTAGGAGAGAGCCACCTGGGAAAATTCGGAGAGAGCAACCGAGAAATTTGAGGAGAGGGCCACCTTTAGGTAATACACACCGCTTGATTTACACTTGCACATATTGCGGTAGGCAAGGTCACCTTAGGCGCTTTTGTTACAAGCTTTTAAATGAACCTAGGAAGGTTAATAAAAGAATAAATTTGATTCCCCAAACCCCCACATGTCATTACAAATCTATTTGGGTTAGAAAATCGGATTTAGAGGCATATGGTCCTTTTGTTCACAACTCTCGTTTACTTGCACGTGATTCACCCCATGTGAAATCTTTTAGTTGATTGTGTTGGATGTTTGTCATACACTAACTATGGATCATGTTATATTCTTTCTATTGTTATGACTCACTTTGATGTAGCGCACATTGATTTATTTATTGCATTTGTGTGTTTCGCTACTGTTTTGGATCTGTTTGCCCCTTACAGGTACTGTTTTCATGAAAAATTTTCACTGGGTAAACCTGTATGATTTTCTGGGCGTTCTGGAAAGTTTTGGTTTTCTCGTTCGAGCGAGATCTATAGGTCGTTTGAGCGACAGATCTGTCTCGCGCGAAGACGCATCTCGCAACATGCCCTTGTCGTTTGAGCGACCTGTCTAGAAATTCTATTTTTGCTTCCCTTCTGATTTCAGTACCCGGTGTTCATCTGCTTAGATTCTTGGTACTGATGGTTTGCTTCTGGTCAGTTTATATGCAGTTATTCTTGGTATCCATGCTTAATTGATAACACTGCATTGCTCGTTTATCACATCTGCTTTCATTGTGCATTCTCTTGTGTGATTGTTGTTTGCTAGCATAAGATGTTGCTCATATTGATATTATATGCCTACTGCTGGTTGTATCATTTTGTAGTTATATTTTTTTCTGTTTGGAAATTTTGAACAATACAAAAGGATTTTATTTTGATAAAATTTTTGAAAATCCAAAAAGATTTTTGTATTTTGTTCGCACCATTTATGGATAAACACTTAGCATGATCGAGTCACAATTTCATTCCAATTATTCATGTGACTATTTGATAGTGTTTTGAGACAATAGGTCAATTCATCCATGTGCTTTATAATATTTGGAATCATTGATATGTAATTAGTTGTTACTTCCTACATGTTTGACTCATGATATCCTTTATTTTACACATGCACAAATTTGTTTGATTATTGTGCTTGTCTTATCACATGTTGGTTGGGTGTTTTCACTTCAATCCTATCCTTAAAACGAACCAAGTGCAATAATACGAGAGTAATAAAAGTAGTGCATGTAATATCCATTTACCTGTGGGGAATTTGTTTAGTTTGAAAAAAATGATGAGTGAACATGGGAAAGGGATGCGAGTGATTAATAATCACGTCGTGAAAGCCACCGTTTGAAAAGAGCCCTCACAAAAAATTAAGGCAATAAAAAAATGAAATATGCCAAAAATTTGGGCCAATAGGTTTTCTCTAAGTTGAGAATTTAATACCTCTTTAGATATAAAAAATTGAATTATTTTTTATGAGAGAGTTTTGGATGGAAATAATTCAATGGGTTTGCACGTCCTTTGAAAAGTTCTCAAAACGTCACTAAATAGTTTTGGACGTTATTAGTGTGGAAATCATTTAGACTTTGATTTGTTGATTTGATTAAGTCGATGTCATCTAAATTCAAAAATTTTAATACCAAATGATGTTTTTTATGTTCATTCATTAGGGTTACACATATGCATCGTGCACATATGATTGATTGTGTTTATTTACATCGAATGTGTTCACACCCATACATTCCATTTCCATGACTTGGTTGTTCTAGTTTAAATCCATGATGTGATTTTTTGTATCTTATTTTTGTATGAAAATTTTGAAAAACCAAAAATAGTTTGTAAAAGTTTTTGGGACATACCTTTGCATGCGCGTAGTTTGATCCATTTTTGCTATGCATTTTATCGTGACACTCCATGTTTTGATTTTTTCTTCTTATCTGTCTATTTGGGGACATCATAAAAAGGGGGAGAAAGAATTATCATGTTATGGGGGAGTTTTTGCATTATGGGGGAGATTTTATTTATTAATGATTTACTCTTATATCATTTCAAACTCGATGCGTCACGAAGGTTTTTGCTTTTTCTCATGTGTGTAGTTACAAAGATTGATGATCATTATGTTGCACACCCTGATGAGAAAAGATTTGAGAGTTTCAGAAGAGTTGAAGTTTTGAAGATGTTGAAGTTTGATTGACGACATGCCATTTCGTATTCTCAGTTTGAGGGTATAATGGGGATATTATCTTGTATGTCATTTGATAGCATAATTCATATTTTTATGTACGTACCGACATAGACATAAGGGGAGATTTGTGAGGACATAATTTTATAAATGTTCGGGGTAGAATCTAGGAATTTTCTATTTTCCCTAGATCACAGTTTGTATGTCTGATACCGCTACATTCGGCACGTCATCACGATCATCCACGAAGGCCTTTATCCGAATCCATGCATCCATCATCTTCACACGTGAATAATGATATATGCGACGTACTGCTCAACTGTTTCCAACTACTCCACGATGCATTATTGGTAAAATGATTTAATGGAGTTGTTTATATTTGCATAAATATTTGGGAAATTTTTCAGAAAATGTTTTTTCGAAGTCTGATTTATTTTTATCAAAAGCAAAAAAAATTTGAAGTGTAGAAGTAGAGTGCCTCGGTCGATGAGCTCATTCAAAAGAGTTAGCACTGTCGTTCGAGCGAGATAAGAATCTCGCGCGATGTCGTTCGAACGACACGTGTTCTTCATTCGAGCGAGATGCCTATCTCGTTTGAGCGACGTCATCGCCTCGATTTTTGTATAAATGTTTGGGTACCTTCTAAAAGTTTTCCCAAGTCTTTTACGCACCAGTTTTTACGTTTTCACAGCCCAGAAAATATAGTTCACTTTTTTAAGGTTTATTCCTGTTTGATTAACAAATATATTCCCATATATTTGTGTGAATAGTTAAACCTTCAAGAGGATTGTTTACTCATCTGGAGTAACTTGTGGGGAGAATTCTACAACCAAAGAGCTGCGTGCTATTGTGGAGGGAGTCCTTAGAGAGTAACTTATGGAGAAGCTGTTTCTCTTCTCCATTGCTGCCCACCTGGAGTTCTTGCGGGAGATTCCAGTCGAGACATCGAAACCGACGCCTGAGGGTATTTCGTATGTCACTTTTATTTTCATTGTAATCCGTGTAACCATTTTTACAAATTATAGTGAAAATAAAAAGGTTTTGTCCCTTTGGGGGATTTTTTCTGAAATTGTTTGTTTTATCCTGCATGCTTAATTTTGTTTGATAAATCATCTAGATGCATGTTTTAGGGTTTAACTAAAATTTGGGATTAATTAAAATTGGATTTTATTTGAGAAGTCGCAATATTTCGCTGTAGCGATTCTGCACCTAGTGACTTCATCGAGTCACTCCTCAATTGCATCGAGTTCAACTGCCCCGTTCGAAGTGGGCGGGTGTAACCTCCTGAACTCTTTAATGATAGAGGCGAAGGTGATGCTCTTTATAGTTCCACTGAGGTTTGCCCACTGCTATGATGTGAGGGAATCAGTGAGCTGGTGCATAACCTGCTCCATGCGTCTAAGCTCATTAGTACCCGACCCATTAGCAATGTCATGAGGTGGAGGCATCTACACAAGAATGGAGAGTTTAATACAAAACGATATGAGTTAAAGGCAAAAGCGAAAGCGATTTAAACATTTAGTAAATCATCAAATATGCAGAAACGTAAAAGAAAAGCATACTAAAAAAGAGTAAACACTCTGTCGCACCAGAGGATCCTCTTTATCTGATACCATTTATAACGCCCCGGCCTAGATTTGGGTCACCATTGGGTTAACTTGCACCGAGTCGAGGAGTTAAAAGGGAAGAGGGAAATTCCAATTATTTTATTTAAGAAAATCCTTTGATTACTCCATTGTTAAAGGACTAAATTTATCGATTTTTAATTGAGAAAAGAAGTGATCTCTTTATATAATTAGTCAATTTATAAGATTTATTTACAAAAATTTCAATGTAATTCGCAAAACTAAATAAATGAGAATTAAATAGAAATTAACCTTGTATTATTACATGCCATAGCCGAAGGCCCAAATGAATGTTTAAAAGTATCGAATTACTAACATTTCAAATTGTAATTTTAAATAAAGTCCAGAGCTTCTAGGGACGCTGCTTGCCCTCTAGGGTCTTACTGGCATCCTTTTCGGTGTCCCTACTTAATGTACCTGGGGTAGGGGTTTTAACATAAAAAGTAAGGGGTGAGCGAATTCTCAATAAGGTGGCTAATACTATGCTATATGTTTTCTAAAACATACGATGCGTATAAAGTGTATTTTAATCAATTCTGAAAATGATAAAGAATTTAGCTAGTATTAATACAACTACTATGCAATGCACCGGAGCAGTGAGCTCATACTCACACTTAACTATTTCACCCCACCCTTTATCAGGTCTGGGACTATTTATCATATTTTCTTCATTAGTATCCATTTATCACAATTCATTAAGTTATTTTTACTTTTTCATTATCAAATACAACCATTATCTTTTCCTTTTCATTTATCTTTTCTCAGAATATTCCAATAATCACATACTATAACGGGCTCCACACCGTCGACTATGCTACCATATGCTCTTGTCAGTGATTTTGGATCTTTCACCCCAGGGCTTCAGGCCTTCCCTAATTATCTCGGTGTCATCCGAGTCTAATTTCATGTGTGCTAACATTTTGAGTAGTGTTCACATTATTCCATCATTCCACCGTCTTTATTCTTCTACGGTTTAAATCATTCATTCACTTTATCAATGTAACACTTATCCCTTTTTATCCATTTATCCAACCGTTAGGATCCTAAAATTTGTCAAAATCACCGTTTTGCCCCTTTTATCATAATTCTCGTGAAAAATATATTTAATTTCATTTTGGCACTAGAACTCAACCTTTTTCTTTCAAAACATTCTTTTATGATTTTATGTCAAAAATCATGTTATCATTTTATGTTTTACCACACAAAATACATTTGAACCTTCAAGATCATTTTAAATCAAACGTCCACAACTTTTCCTTATTATCACATGTGACCCCAAATATCATTTTACTCGTACCAAATATTTAACACATATCAGGGTTGCTTTTCTACAATTACTCATTTATTCATAAAACCCATTATAATAATATTCATCAAGTCTAAAATATCATGCTCTGTCATACTACATGATTCTACACATGTGAAAGAGAATTTCATGTCTTGAAATTCCTCAAAATGCACTTATAAAAGGTAATAATCATGGGTTTGTATATTCACACGCTTTCTTTTATTTTTAAAGTAAAAATCCCATTTATTAAAAAAAGACCTATTATAGGGTTTTGCCTTGTTAGATATCCATTTTTTGAAAGATTATAATATTTTCATCAAATAACTTAATTTATGCGGTAAATATCATTTATCATTCATCCTACATGTTTTTAATAGCTAGAAAATCTTGAAACTTTGGAAAAGGAAATCCCTACCTCAAGTTTAAAGAGGAGACAAGAGTGAGAATAGTTATGAAAGTCCCTAGCTCTAAAATTCTAAAAATCTCTTCAAATAACTCTAAAATTCGTCCTACAATCTTAGATCTACATACTTTCTTCCTTGACACAAGCTAAAAGATGGTAGAAAATGCTTGGAAATTGTGTGTTGTAGTAATTTGAAGTGGTGTCAAGGTGTGGCTATGGAGGAAAGTAATTAGGGAAGAATATGTGTTCTTCCAACTTTAGAAAGAAAGAGGAAAATGCTGCGGAAAAATGGTGGGGGTGAGCCTCCCTCAATCCCTCTTCTTATAACCCAAGAGTAACCCAAAAACCATTTAAAACTCTCCCTACACACACCAAACATGTTTATGATCATAAAGGCCACCAGATGTTGACATGTCATCCATTTAACGACCCAAAATATGATAACATATATGGGTATCTCAATTTAACCATGTCAAGTTCAGTCATTTGAATGATAATTTGTCTCGTTCGAACGAGACTCCTCTCTCGTTCGAACGACATGACCCATGAGGTGTTCCAATGAGATATCAGTGCATGTGAGAAAAGGTCAAAATTAAGTTGTCATAAGTCTCGTTCAAAGATTTTCGAACGATTCGTTCGAATGAGAAAGATCTTCATTCGAACGACCTCTAATGTTTTAGAATTAAACTTTATATTATGAAAACTTCGATTCGATGAGCATGATTGCTATAATGATGATTAAGTCTTCATATGCATTCATAAATATAATTTACAAGGAAGGTGATAAAATTGTGGGTACGGTATTACAGATCCTCAATCAATTTATGATCGTCATCATTTCCTATGGCACATTCTTTTATCTTATCTTGTAAATGCAAATTGGACTTTTTTTAACTTTCAAAATTATGCATATAACTCTTGAAAGGCCACTAAAATCTCACTATCCTCCTCCTCCTCCTCCTCCTCCTCCTCCTCCTCCTCCTCCTCTTCTTTATCGCTCCTCTCCTCACTAGCTTGGGAACCTAAAGACCGTACCTTAGAACCGTCATGTGCATGATCATCTTTATCAAGGGAAGATACTTTAGTTAAGACAACATGACTGGTTGTGAACATGGTGTATGTGTGCCCCGTGGGGAGTCAGCTTCGTCCTTCGACTCATTATCCCTAAGGGTTGTATTGTATACTTTTGGTTTGTTACCCTCTTTCCCTAGTATAGTGGTACACTCACGAGAATAATGCTTTAATTTTTGGCATTCAATGAACTTATCCCAATCATCCATCTTCTTTGGACTATCCCCATTCTTCCTATCATGGTCATTAAATTTCTTAGGTATCTTTTCAAAACTCTTGTCAAAACTCTTCTCACCTCTATGCTTAAGAAACCTTTTGAACTTCCTAGAAAACCTAGTTATCTCCTTAGTATCAAGCTCATCATTACTATCGATATCCAACACATCCTCTTTTTGGTCTTTAATGTAAAATACCATTCTCTTTCTTTAGAGGACACATGTTCATCTCATAGGTTTGAATGTCACCTATTAGTTCTTAAACTCTCATAGAATTGACATCACCTAGGGAATCTAAGACTGTGGATTTGGCATTAAATCTTGCAGG
The DNA here is from genome assembly GCA_949130495.1 of Sambucus nigra. Taxonomy (NCBI): domain Eukaryota; kingdom Viridiplantae; phylum Streptophyta; class Magnoliopsida; order Dipsacales; family Adoxaceae; genus Sambucus; species Sambucus nigra. The sequence continues at coordinate 840,317,149 of OX422207.1, read as the reverse complement.
CAATGGCCTTAAGATTTTTTGCATCACTCTAGACTCAGGGATTGGCTCATCTAAGTTAAACGAGGAATTGATAATATTTGATAACTTGGTATATAACTCAAAAGAATCATTCTCTAAAATCTTAATCATCTCAAACTTAGTCATCATGTTTTATAACTTAGAAACCCTAAACGGTATATGTTCCCTCATGCGTGGATCATAAAAGACCCCAAGTATCCTTTTCTCTCTCACATGTCATAATGTGTCTAAACACTTTAGTAGTTAGAATGAAAAACATAATGGTCACACCCCTGGAATTAAACGTCGAGACATTCTTTTCAATTGTTGTCCAAGAGACATATGATTTAGGAGAACCACCTTCAGTTCCAGGAGTCCACCCATACTCAACAGAGTCCAAACATTCTTGTCAATCGATTTAAGGAAAAAGTGCACCCGCGTCTTCTAGTAAGGATAGTTTGACCCATCAAAGAAGATGTAGGATAGTTTTACCCATACTATGAAGAGCAAACTAATATGGTGAAACACAAAAGAGATCTTAAACATACATATAGATGTAGGAATTCCTAGGTTTACACTTGGATGTAAACTAGGATTTGGTAGGCATAAGATATATATTGGAAAATTATTTTCGCAAAAACATTCTCTTAGAAAACTGATGCCAGACCTAAGTATTCATAGAAAATACTTTTTTTGAGTCGTCACATTTTTTGAGAAAACTCGTTCGAACGAAAATAAGAGTTGAGTCGAACTAAGTATGCATTCTTGTTCGAACCAACTAAAACGCATTTGAATGAATATCGAACGCCCTTCTAACGAACTTCTATGTGAATAGTGAAACCTCGTTTGAAGATCATTTGAATGAAACAGTAAACTCACTCGAACTTATTGTGAAAACTCGTTTAAACGAAAGTGAAAACTCATCCAAATGACTTCAACAATTTTATTCTTTTCAAATAATTTTACAAAAAGGCCTCAAATAATTTTATAAAACAACACCCAAATGTTTCCAAAGATGAAACATAAATATGTATTCATATCTTCATTGAGATCCCTCGGATGTTAATGATGAAAAATCAACACGTAACCCAATGTATCCTCGATGTCTATTTAGCTTTGTTACATGGTTTTCAATCACACATCATAGGCCTAAAGGACACATAACTCAAATCCTACCAACCTATGACTCAAACAAGTTTTTTCCAAATACGAAATTAAGACAATATATATAGATTGGCCCGATACATAAATTTCTCCTTACAATGATTTATAATTTAATATACAAAGCTCTAGTATAATCAACACAATGTATAATGAAATAATAAACGTACAATATATAATCCACATGATTATACCCACTCGTATCCAAATCATAAAAGGCTACAATGCCTGAATCCAAAGTACGAAGACCTATATCAATGCCTTTGGGGATCACTCATGCCGCTACTAGTAATAGATACAGAAAGCCCCTTCGACACCTCATAATATTTAAAAAAAGACTAATCATGTCTAAATTAAACAATACAAGCATTTGAATAATTGAGTACCACTCTATGCATGAGTAAAAATTGAAATATACAAAAGGAACAATAAGAGTGGGTTTTTTGGATCCGATAGTGCTGCGAACCTCAAATATGGGCTCTTTTGGATTTAGTAGGGAAGGTTGAACCTCAGTGTTATGATCTTTTGGATGTTTAGGGGTGAATTAGTTTCACTAATTATGCATAAGTCAACATTATTATAAAGTTAGGGCTTAGATCACAGGGTGGTCGCAACATCGAGAATCTTAGCGTGATAGGATTGGTTACATTAAAAATTCAGGTCATAAGATGATGCATCATCGTTCCACGTGGGTGGAATAACAGGTTGACTTGGGGGTAAATCCGACTCTCTTGCACGCTCAAATTCATTTAGATATTTTTTGAGTCATTTAATTGATTGATTTTGTCCATGAGTAGCCTGCTTTTGCTTGAGGATGAAATTTTACAACAGGATTTCGAGAGTGGAAATGGATGATGGTGTGGGAGTGATGGGTGATGGTGAAACACTGTATGGTTGAGGTGGACATAGCTCATTATTAGCATGACTAAAATGGAGAATATGCATATGATGTGTTGGGAATGAGGTCTAATTCTTCATACGTGCGAGGAGGGCCTCCGTAAGTGATAAAAAGTTGATAATAATAAGGAGTGTAGTGAAAGTATTGAACGGTATGGGGTCCACTTAGTTACTATGGAAACTGTAAAAAATCGTCAGGTTTCACGACATTGGGATTCATATTGCGTGGGTGGGTGATCAACCCTCCACGAATTCCTTGGTTGCTCACACCATTTGGTATCAAAATTGTCACGATAATAGGACAAGGTGTGTTTAGAATAGTGTCATATGGATACACTTGGTCCATGGTTATATCGGATGGATAAGGAAGGTATAGGAACTCATGGGATATATGATCAACTTGAATGTAATAGGTTCACGACGAAGATGGGAAATGACAAAAGTAATCCCTTAAAGGATGTTCTTCGCCCATAAAAGGATGAATAGTGGGAGAAAAAAGATTCTCCAAAAATATTTTTGTTTTTTTTTTAATTTTGAGTAAAATGAATAAAAATATTTGGGGTTTCGATTTGTTTTTGAAGAACTAGGAAAATATATTTGTATTTTTTATTTTTTTTAAAAAAAGAAAATCTTTTTGGATTTTTTGATATGAGAAAGGGAATGAAAACACACACACACACACACACACACATATACACACACACACACACACACACACACACACACACATATATATATATATATATATATTAATTTTAAGATGAACGATGACAGTGTGTGAACATTGATTTGAATAATAAATTTGACTTTTTGAATAGTATTTCCCTAGTCCATAGTACTACAGGTTACTATAACAGCCCAGTCAAGCTTAAATGCCAACACAATGGCAACAACGGCGATAATGGAAAACATAAGACATCGGGAAAGTTTGCTCAAAACATATCAAAACGTTGTTAAATATAGTGTTCATTGTTAAATGCAATGTTCTCCGCAAACAAATTACCAAGGGTCCTTAAATAAGATATAATCATATATTAGTAATATTATCTAAGTACTTAGAGTGGTTAACCCGAAAAGTTTAATAAGTAGTACATAGATTTACACAATCTTAGAGTGAAACATGAAAATACAACTATTTACAATCAGTAGAATAATTTACAAGCCATGGAATACTTAAAATTTTAAGATAATCAATAAACTATTGCTCCTGGATGCTATGCTATTATAAAGCTTGTAGAAAAACTTGATCGAAAAGTAGAGAGATAGAGGATTGTTGTGGTTGTTCTAAGGATGGTTTATATTGAGGATAATTTTAAGGGACATAGAGAATAGGTTTATATACAAAACTTTGGGTACGCTAATTACCAATATTGTCCTTCAATTATTAATAAATTAAGGCTACATACGTCTTTTGTTAAAGGAATCTTGTGCGTTTTTCTTTTTATTCTGCCTTTTGAATTCTGAGTCTGTCCTTCTTAATCTTTTTCTTTAATTTTTGCTTTCTATCGTTTTCGTTCTAATTTCTTGCGTTTGGTAAGTATTTTCTTCACCTTTTGGTATTTTCTTGTTTTATGTCATTGCTTGTGTACTCTTGCTAAAAAAAATCTCTTATAACTATCCTTCCATCATATTTTCAATATTGTGCCTCATAACTGAATCTTTTGAGTCCGAGTCTTCTATAGGTTAATTATCAACCTTATAAATAGCAGTTTTTTTTCTTGATCTACTACATCTTCAACATCATCAGAGTTGATAGATTTATTAAAATATTTTAAATGTATGCGATAAGGAATTTTTGGGAAAATAATTTTTATTTTAAAAGTTTCTTTTATCTATATAAATGATTTTAGACATTTCATTCATTATTCTATGTGCTTTATATATTTTTAACAATTCGTCTGTTGCGTCTTGTCATGTTAGATATTCTTGATCATCATTATATTGAAAAAAATAAATTTTTATTTACTCTTCTCTGTGTTTTATTGTAATTTTGTGCGTGCTATGAATAATTTTCCTTCGCCTACTCATTCTGGCGGAATACTTTTTATAATTAATAAAACTTTAGGTGGTCTAATTTTCCAAATATATTGTTCTACTAGTGAATCTAGTAATGATTTTGGTAAATTATAGTTTAGTCTTTCAAAATATGGTTCTATTAATAAACTAGTTATTAAACCATATTCTAATAATAAACTTAACGTAGCATTTATTTATATTCGTCCATTACTTGTAAATATTTTATTAGGTTTACTGATAGTGAAGTTTTCAAAAGTTCTAAGATCTATAACTAATAAAATAATAGTATCATGCTTATTCTGAGAAAATATGTATATTTTTTCGTATTTATATGTACATCCTGTAGGAGCTAAATTAAATCGAAAGTAATTTTGTAGGGCTACCCAATTACTAATATTTTTTTCTCTTGCATACATAAATATTTCTTCTATTATTGCTTCTGGTAATAATGCTTCTACTTTATGTCTTAATATAGATTAATAATAGGGATCGGAGGATGATAAGAAATTACTATTATTATATAATAATACGTGTTCCAATTTATTTTCTATCTCTTGCTTTTTATATTTAATATTTTAAAATGTTTAATTATGTTATTATGATCATTTATTAATTTTTCACTATCTATAGTAGGGGTGTAGTATTTAGCTTTTTCTTCTAATGAATGTACATGGTTAGTTATATTATAGAAATATCTAGTTATGTAATTCATAGTATGTATAAAAGATCATTTGTTATATTATCTGTTGAACCAAAAGTTCTCAATGATCATTTTTTGTTCTTCTGTAACTTGTATATTGTTTCTGAACTTTTGCTTCTCATTAAGAACTGTAAATAGTTGGTTAGTTTATCCTTTTGGTCCTTATGACGATCCTTGATGAGACATCTGCACAATTAAGAAGTATTAGTAATTAATCTTGACAAAATATCAGCTAATTGATTATCTTTGCATTTAATATGTTCAAATTCTGGGTAAATCCACTGCCTGTAATATTATCAATAAAGCTTAACCATCTTTTGATTGCTGATCTACTTTGATGATTTTATAAAAATATTTTACAATATTATCGCAGTCTATTCTTATTAAAAATTCTTTTTGTAGAAATAATTGAAAATTTTCTAGCGTGTTAATTATTCCTAAAATTTCTAAATCAGTGGAGGGAAGTCTTTTTTGTGTCTCATTAAAATTACCTGAGCAATATTTACATATTATTTCTTCATTTTTGTTGCTTTCTTTATTTAGTTTTTGTAAAAGGATTCCTGCCCATCCTATAGCTGATGCATCTGTTTGTATAATTTTATAACTATTTTCTAGTGGTAAGGATAATGGTTCTAATTGACCAACTATTCTTTTGATTTTTGGTACTAATTCAATATCTTTAGTATTAAAATATTTTTGACCATTTTTTCCTAATTTACTATAGAGTGGTCCTACTAGTTTTGATAAACTAGGGATAAAAGATCTACAATAATTTAATAATCCTAGGAAGGCTTGTAACTTTTTGGTGTCTTCTATTTTATCTGGAAAATCTTAAACTTTTTTTTACTATACGTTCTTGTATTTCTATTTTTCCTCCTTTTATATATAATTCTAGAAATTCTATTTCTTGTTTTTCTAGTTGCATATTTTTGCTAGTTATTATTAGTATTTGATTTATAAATTCCTTAAAGATTATTTCTAAATGTTTTCTATGCCCTTGTTTATTATTAATAAATAAAAGAATATCATCTATGTATACTATACAAAAGATCGAATGTTTTTTAAATATCGTATCCACAATATTTTGAAATATTTGTGGTTCATTCTTTAATTTGAAAGGCATAACTAGCCATTCAGAGTGTCCTTATGGACAAGTGAAGGCAGTCCATTCTATTGATTCTTCTTCGATTTTTATTTGCCAAAATCCAGACTTACATTTCAATTTTGAAAAATATTTTTCATCTTGTATTTTATTTATTAATTCTTCTTTATTGGGTATTTTTGTAGCTATCGTCATATGTATTGTCATTTAATCTTTTGTAGTTTATTACCATCCTTACTTTATTTCTTTTGATCTCTGAGTGATTTCTTACCATAAAAGCTGGACTTCTATGTCTACCGTTGCTTTTTCTTATTACTTTTAAATTTAGCAGTTCTTGTATTTGTATTTTCAATTGTTCTTGGTCTATTAAATTGCTTGCTATGTCTTTTGTTTTTATATTTAAATCTGGATTTATTATTTTTAAATCTTCTTTTAACTTTTTTTTATTCCAGGGCTTTTGTAGGTTTTCTCCTATAATTTCAATTTTTTCTGATAGTCGTATTAAATCTCTAATTCTAGTTTTGTATTATAAACATTACTTTATTTATTTTATTGAAATCTATTTTTTGTGTTTGCCTTTCTTCTATTATCTGTAGATATTCACATAAATAATTTTCATCCAAATTTTCTTCTTTTGTTTCGTTATTTTTCAAATCTTCTATTGTGTCTAGTATTATATTATTATTAAGAACTATAGCTCTTTCTTGCTTTTCTATATTATTCTGTTTGATTATTAGGTATAGTATGACTTCATTTTTTAAAGAATTGTAATTCTGATAGGGTATAAATAAATCCTCCTGTTAGAGATTGAATAAAATTTAATCCTAAAATAAAGGGATGATGACTTTTTACATTTGTTATATATGTTTGTAGTAAGATGAATTGTTCTTTATTTATATACATCGGTATATTTTGTATACATTGCGTTATTGGTATTATTTATTTATTAAATTGATGTATATATACTGGGTAATTTAAGTCTTTTATGCTTTCTTTATAAATTAATTATGTATGGTTTAAGCTTTTTGTTTCTCCGGTGTCTAACATTGCTATAGTATCTAAAATTTTATCTGTATAGGAAAAGTTATTAATGCTGATTTATTTGTACTATTTATTTGTTCTTTAGGTTGGTCTTTTATTTCTTTATAACAATTTATACCTAGATTTTTACAACATATTTTACAAAGATACATCTCTTTATCTTTTTTTGAACATTTTATACATTTTCCTTTTATAAACATATATTGTATGATTTTATATTCACATTCTTCTACATTATATGAAAATTTTAAATCTTCTAGGTTTTTTTCTATAGTTTCTATGTGCTCGTTATCTCATTCTATTAACTCTATACTATATATGCTAATATTATATATTTCTTCATATTCATCATATATACTTTCTAATTCTATTGTGTATTCTAAGTCATCTTCAATGTCATCTAATATATTTATTTTTTCTTGAATTTTTGAGACATTATTATTTTTGTATCTATAAGGGCAATTTGGTTTGATATGATTAGGGTCTCCACATATAAAACATTTACAATTTTTTGTTCTTTTATTTTCATCCTTTTTTACTTCTTTGCTTTCTTTGTTTATTTTTCTTTTCTTGTACCATGGCCTTTTGCATTTATATTGATTTTATATATAATGCTTTTTATATGTTCTACTAGGTCTAAAGTCTTTAATTTCTATATTTTTTTTATATCTTTTTGTGTTTTTATTTTTATTATTTATTATTCTTTTATTATCACATCCACATTGTGGTGGTAAATCGATTTGTTAGCAAGTATAGTAATATTGTTTTTTGATCTCTTTTCCTCCTTTTAACTTTTTTCATTCTGATTTTAAAGTATCGTATACCATTTTGATTCTTGCTCCTATTGAAGAGTTACATCCTTCTCCTATTTTTTCTTTCAATTTTTTTCATACTTTTCTCCTATTGTAGCTGATATTTTTTGTATATATCTGTCTAATAATTCATCATTTTCTGTTCTTCTGTTTGCATCCAATATTCTATAAATTTCTTAATATAATCTCCTATATATTCTAGTATACATATTTTAATTGTTCTAGATTCCTTAATGCTTTTGTTTGTTTTTCTGTTACCCAGAATAATCTATTTTCTCCTATAAATGCTTGTTTGATTAAATCTGTAAATCTTTCTACCTTAAATTCTGCTTTAAATAGTTTATATTCTTCTTATTTTTTATAACTTAAATACCAATTAGATACACTACCTTATAATGTGTTTTCAAATTAAGTTTCCCTTTCAGTTAATTTTTCAAAATTTATCATTGTACATGTTCTAAAACATTATTTTTTCCAATTTTCTATTGTAATGTCCCAGTCTTGGGGATATATTCTATCTATATTTAATATACTTCCGTATTGACCTATAATATTATAGTCTTTGTCGAATACATATCAGTATCGTGATTTATATGCTGGTATTTTTGTATAATTTTCGCTATATCTTTCTGTTGTTACTTTGAGTTTTTGATGAGTAGAATAGTCACGTGATTGGTTAGTTACATTTGATGATTTTGTCTCCATTTCTTCTGTTGGATTAATTTCTTCTATTATTTTTATAATTTCTTCTTCTTTTATGAATCTGTCTATTCCTATAGCCAATATTTTTCTTTTATTATCTTCGCCCGTTCCTTCTGCACAATATATAGATATTATTATTTCTTTTTGTTTCTTTGTGTATATATATAGTTTGTGTGTGTGTGTGTGTGTGTGTGTGTGTGTGTGTGTGTGTGTGTGTGTGTGTATGTGTACATATTGTGGATTTTTTTAAAAATAGGGTAAAATTGTACTCTCATTGAAACACAAAAGGACATAGCACACGAAACCGACTACTAAAGGATTCGAATTAGACACGTACAAATAAAGGACAAATCCTAACTAGCATATAGAAATTTTTATCTTTAATTAAATGATGGAGTAGTAAAATTTTGATTAATCTGCGGGCAATAAAAGCACGGATTGTTATACATCACCTTTGAAAGTTGTTCTCCTACTTGGCATGCTATTTGGTTGTAATTTATTAAGTTCTAGCTTTGGGTTAAGAAATAAGTGGATTAAGTGATTAAGTAGGTGATTAAATACCAACTCTTTTCAGTGAGTGGGCAACGTCTTAAGCCCAATTAATTCATCAATCCATTCAAAGTAAGACTATGCATAATATAAACTCACGTAGGAGCAAATAGTCAACTAATAAATGGACTTGCTAACTGGTGATGAAAAAATTATAAAGAAATGTACTGTAACATCCCGTATTTCTGAGTATTTAATATTTAATTAATTCGGTTACTTTAAATTACATGTGTGGCGTAATTTATTTGAATTAGTTATTATGTGTTTATTAAAATATTAATTGGGAGAGATAATGATTACTATTTATGCAATATAAATACTAAGTGAATAGTATATAATTAGTTTACGTCACAGCGAGTGATACTGACGTGGCAGCGTTATATCTCAACCGAGAATCATATGTAGACTATATAAGGTCGAGATAGGAAATTATTTTAGAGTGACTTCGATGGAAATTTTGAGACACAGTTGGTTCCGTAAGAGTCGAGATAGTCAAAATAATGTACCCGGGGGTAGTCAATGGGTCCTGGGGCCTTGTTAGACATAATCGGGCTCACACAGGGGTATCCGGGTCATTTAGGCTTAGCCCGTTAGCCTAATTTCAAGATTACGAATATTAAAGCTAAGTCTTAGAGTTAGAGGCAGCCATTAATAAAACCCTAAACTCCAAAAATTGAGATAAGAGATAAGGGAGAAAAGGAGGAAGCTTTATGAGCCAAATTCAAGGAGGAATTGGGTGTACCTTGTCAAATCCATCTTCTACAATGCGTAATCAGACCCTAAGAACCTAGAAAGTAAGGCAATGAACTTGCTTATATTTTACATTGCAAAAACTCATGTTCATATCATGGTAGGTGTAGACAAATTCATTTTGGGGAGGGTTATCACATGAAAAATGGTTTTTTGGGGATTTGGACATTAGATGTAGAATTATTGTTCAATTGATGTTGGAATAATGTTATAAATTGTTGGAATATGATTTATAGTTGAAACCTAGTAGATAATTTCATTTAAATTGGGATCATGGAATCAAACTGAATGAGAGCATTGGATAAAATTGAGAAAACCCAATTTGTGTAATAATGAATTTTGATGAGAAAATCAGTGATGTTAATGATTTAACTTGTAATTAGGCCCTCATTAAATGTGTAATAAATATTAGGTATGCATAAGTTGATATTTGGGAAGAATCAATGGAATCTTAGCTGAATAATAATGGAGAAAATCGTGTTGGAGAAGAGGGCTGGACGCCTAGCATCGATCAATCGAAGAAGGCCTGATTTGTCCAGTTTTGCTTATTTTTATTTTTAGGCTCTAATTTCTTTGGGGTTTGTTCTAGCTTTAATTATTTAGTGCAAAATAAATAGGGGGCCAATTACTTAGTGATTATGGGTAGATTAAATTGGGTTTGGGAAAGTGAGAAAGACGAGGTACCTAAATAATGAAGTGGGTGAAATAAATTCATAAAATCCTTAATACAGACCGATTGGGTGAGTCCGAGAATTTTATCAAGTGAAGATACATTAATTATTTAATGGCAGTGAAATTAAATAAATTATGAGTAAAGGAAATAGACTCGGGGATTATGGGGTGGTGCTAAATGTGTTAGGCGTGGGATAGTCAAATTTAATTTAATTATATATATGCGGAATTTGAGTTAGTATATATATATATGTGTGTGTGTGTGTGTGTATTTTATAAATATCAGTGTATATGATATTTACGTGAAAACATACCCCTCTAGTGTTGTCATAGGGGGTTGCGCGATGTGGATGAATCTCCTGACTAGTGAATGCAGGGAGAGTATAGTCCCCAGATCATATTGTCCGATATTTTATTGTGTTGTGATTTATTTTCGAGGTGAGACATTTTGGGTATGATTCGATCTCTCTCTCAGGGATATATGACCGCCTCCACTACCTTTGCGATTTTATTTACCTATTTCAGTGTGAGTTAACTGACTTATGGTAACTGAGCTACGGTGAGTATACCTCGGATATGATAGCATTGTAGAGACAACCATCCAGTGAGTTATTACTTAGGAGGATGGTTATGATACGCGACATGTGTGTGATTGTTGTGGTATATATATACGTATATAACAGAGTAGATAAATTATATATGAGTTAATAATACAAAACTAGTGTGAATGTTATATACTCAATTAAAGTGGAAATGATTAACTAATTTAAAGGGTAAAATAACTTAGGAAGCAAATGGAGAAAGTACTAGGGAAAGAGTAGAGTGATTGAAAGATATGTATCAGGACTAGTTAGGTAAAGTAGTAGATGTAGTTGGGTTAGAAGGTAAGCATTAGGTGTGCACAATAGTTAAGGGGTGAGCAATATCTCAAGAGAGTGCGAAACTCGCTTGAATATGAAAAGTATTAATGCGTATTTTAACTATTTCATTTTAATTACTTGCAAAATATTTTCCAAAATATTTTAGGTGTCCAGCCACAGGGACGCCAAGCTTGAGGACTCATTCCATGGATTCGTAGCTATAACATTGTGGAGGCTTGCAGGACTTTGTGTAGATGTTTCTGTTATTCATTCATAGACTAGGTTGCTAATTCAGTAGTTCATTTGGTCATATTGCCCATTTTAGTTGACATACTTTTAGTTTTATTTATCAGACGCTGTACTGGGATTTTTATTTATGTAGATTTATAATTTGAATTCTGTTTTGGGAACCGATGGATTATTCGATTTTTATTATTTATCAATTGATGATGTGATGATTCAGACTCTTACATTTGTTATGGGTGAGTTATTACATTCTATTTTCCGTATTTTTTTACATTAATGAAAGATAAAATTGACACCGGATTAATTTAAGATAGTTGGTTAATAATTTAAAAATGTTTTTCGACAGTGATACCAAGAATGAACTAAATGCGATGCCTATTTATTTTGATAAAGGATTGATCGCCCATAATTAAAGTATGAGGGGCATCACAGATAGTATCCGTCCATCAGATTCTATTGTCATTAGGATCTGTGTGGCTTATTGTGATTTTTTGCGTAGCGTTGTTTGATATAAAGCCCTATTATTAGGACTGTTATATTCAGGCTTTCATATCTGAGATTATGTTCTTCTACTATTATATTTATACCGACTATTAACTCATAAAGTTCGATCTAATTTTAGATACCACCCAATAGAGGATGATTGGTGAGGTCAGCGGTGTGGTTCGATGAGAGAGAGGTTCAACAAGAGCCGCAAGCACCGTAGCCACAACCACCACAGGGGACAGTTACGACACCAGAGGTGGCCGCTATCGTGGCATAGGCAGTTAACACCTCTTTGATTTTCATGGCATTCCATTTCTTCAGGCCCAGCCACCATAATAGCTAATGTCACTGGTTGTCCAGGCCCACCAGAGGCCTCCAGATTGGTAGAGAGTGAGGGAGGCATTCCAGAAGGGCTATCCACCTGAGTTTCAGGGTATTTCTGATGTGACGTTGGCTTGCCAGTGGAAGAATGATATTCAATGCCACCTATGCATAGTTGACTATAGCGATGCGCAAAAGAAAATATTGGACACTTTTAGACTTTTCAGGGTAGTTTTACAATGGTGGAAGTCTATTACCACTGCCAAGGAGAGGAATATTATGCCCATTGCTCAGTTCTAGGTGTGATTTGATCGTAATACATTCCTCTAGCCATTAAGATGGAGATGCGAAAGAGGTTTAACGAGGTGGTTCAGGGTGATCGTTCCGTAGCTAAGTACGAGGAGGAATTCACACATTTGGCTAATTTATTCTAGACGAGGTGAACAATGAAGATAAGAAAAGTAGAGATTTATGGATGGGCTGGCCTGGAGGATCAAGAAACACATGATAGATTACCCCTCATTAAGGACTTATAATGATGTCGTCAATGCCGCACTTTTTCATTTCCACGATCATCTTTTCTATCTTAAGGGAAGAAAGATGGGGTGTGACCCTATCCAACCAAGCGAGGGAGGTGGGAATGGTTCTAGTGGAGCACCACAATAGAAGACAGGAAGATAGGAAGGGAAAGAATCATGGCAGGGAGATCCTACCAAAAGATATATATCTGGGGGTCACCGACCTGAGCGAGGTTTCAAGCAGGGCTACCAGGGTCCTCAACAACAGAAGCATGTTCCTCAGGGCCATTAGGGCCAAGGGAACAATGAGGGAAGCCAGTAGGGCCTACAACAGTGACAACCTCGAAAGGTCCAACATGGTTAAAGGCATGGGACTTCCTAGGGCATTGCTTTGTGGGAGGGAAAAAGAATCATATGAAGATAGAGTGTCCATAGAGGGGTAGGGGACCACAGTAGCAAGGTGAGCAGCAGGGGAAGCATGTGTAGTTATCCCCAGTAGCACCAGCACCACCAGCCCCATCGTAATAGGGGAAGTTAACAGTACAGACGTGTTTATAATGTTCAAGATGCAGTCATAAAGCAGGCCCGATATGCGCCACCTGCAGTAGAGGGTACGTTTTTTATTCACGGGATTGAGTGTAGGACTTTATTTGATACTAGGGCATCATACTCATTTATAGCCACCAGATTTACACGTGCGGCCGATTTTTTAGAGATAGTCGGTAGTCTTATTATGTGTAGACTCACCTTTGGGTAGTGAGTAGCTTATACCCTCGATCTGTAGGGGTGTGGATATTGATGTGGGGATATTATTTTAGTTGTCGACCTTGTAGTGTTAGATGTGGAGGTTTACGATGTTATTTTGGGTATGGATTGGTTAGCCGGCTATCGATCAATGGTGGATTGTTTTGGGAGGACCATTGTGTTCTCTATTCTAGGGGAGGAGATATACCTAGTGGTGATGCCTCTTCCCATGGGAGGGTCAAGCACAAATCTGTATTATATTGAGGAGGAGACCTCACAGGAGGTGTTTGTCTCTTTAAACTCAATTCCAATAGTGAGGGATTTTGAGAACATGTTCCAGGAGATACCCGAGCTATCGCCTAGTCGAGAAATTGAGTTCGTTATTGATTTAGCATTAGGTATGTGGCCTATAGCCCGAGCGCCTTATCACATGGACCCTTTAGAGATACGGGAGTTAAGGGAGAAGATTTAATAACTTTTGGGGTAGGGTTTCATTAGATGGAGTACATCACCGTGGGGTGCATGGGTATTATTCATCAAGAAGAGGAATGGATCACTTCGGTTATAGATAGATTATAGGGTTGTATAAGGTCACGATTCGAAATACATACCTACTACCTCAGATCGATGATTTGTTTGACCAGTTGAGGGGAGAAGCTTAGATAGATTTGAGGTCGAGATATCAACAGTTGGGCGTTAGAGAGGAGGACGTTCTTAAGATTATTTTACTGACACGATATGGGTCATACGAGTTCAGGGTGATGCCATTCGGGCTCATTAATATGCCAACTATGTTCATGGATCTGATGAACTTGGTTTCCAGAGAGTTTCTTGACCAGTTTATGATTGTGCTCATTAACGATAATCTAGTTTACTCTCGTTCTAAGGATGAGCATGCTGATCATTTGCAGATGGTTTCATAAATACTATGGATTCACCCATTGTATGCCAAGTTCAAAAAGTGTAACTTTTGGCTTTGAGAGATGTAGTTTCTGGGCGATATTGTGTCTTACAGGGAGATTACTGTTGATCCGAGTAAGGTATCAGTGGTGAAGGAGTGGGGACAACCTACAACACTGACTGAGGTTCATAGTTTCCTGGGTCTAGCAGGATACTATCGGTGATTTATTAAAGGTTTCTCGAAGATTACAGGTCCTCCGTTGATAAAACCGACTCGTAAGGGGGTGTCATTTGTTTGGGATAGCCTTTTGTCAATTAGCTTTTGATGAGGTAGAGGAAAAATTAACTTCAGCACCTATAGTTTCATTGCTTAGGGGAGGAGTGGAGTAACGTGTATACACATATGCATCCTTACAGGGACTTGGGAGTGTACTACAGTAGGAGGAGAGGGCTATAGGTTATGCATATTTCAAGATTAAGCCCCACAAGAGGAATTACCCCACACATGACTTGGAGTTAGCAGCGGTTGTGTTTGCCTTAAGGATTTGGAGGAACTATCTTTTGGGGTAGTAGTTTATCTTGTTCATGAACTATAAATAACTTTAGTATATATTCACGTAAAAGGACCTGAACATGAGGCAGAGGAGATGGATAGAGTTTGTGAAGGATTACCAGTTTGATATTTAGTATCATCCTGGGAAGGCTAATGTGATGGCAGACGTATTGATCCAATAGCCTACTAGGGAGGTGGTGGAGGTTTAGAAGGCGAAGTGGAGAGAGCTTCGACTCGATGATGAGGTTGTCAGAGCTTGTATGTTCGTATTAGCTGTCACGTCCGAGATTTTTATGAGGGTGGTGAAAGCTCAGGCAGGGGATCAGTATTTCCAGGACAGAGTTCAGCAGTTGTTAGATGATGGGCCGTACAAATTTTGAGACGAGGGAGTATGCGCAGTTATTTATCACTGAGAAGGTGAGGTTGCATGGAGTTCTGATTAATATTGTAATGGATCGGGATAAGATTTTTTTATCCCACTTCTGGTAGAGCTTTCTGGATGCCATGGGCACAAATTTATGGCTAAGTACATCGTAACACCCACAGAGAGATGGGAAGATGGAACGGGTTAATCAGATGCTTGAGGATATGTTGAGGATGTATATACTTGACTACGGGGGAGGATGTGAGTAGTATCTTCCATTGGTGGAATTCGCGTATAACGACTCCTACCAGTTCACCATTGACATGGAAGCATTTGAGGAATTCAATGGACGACCTTGTCATTCACCTGCTTGCTAGTTAGAGGTGCGGGATAATGAGCTATTGAGGCCAGAGATAATTCATGACATTATTTCCACGATTGAGATGATTTGAGGGAGCATCTGTATAGCTAAGGATAGGCAGAATAGTTACATCGATGCAGACAGGAGGCACATATAGGTAGAGGTCAGTGACCAGATTTTGGTACGATTGTCTCCTATGAATGGGGTTATAAGGTTCGTTAAGAAGGAGAAGCTAGTGCCGAGATATATGGTATTGTTTTCGATTATCGAGAGGGTCGGACCAGTGACATATAGGCTGGGACTACCGGGCCACTTATAGTGAATTTATGACATGTTCCACGTGTCATCGCTAAAGAGGTACTGGAGGAGTGAGAGGGATTTTTGGCATGTCCTATTTGAGGGGATCGACTTGCAGTCTGATATTTCATACAAGAACAGATCGGTGTCGATACTTGATCGTAGTGACCGTAAGCTACGGTCTATGCTGGTACCCTTGGTTTGAGTTGAGTGGGGCCGGCACAATGTTGATGAGTCAACATGGGAGCGATAGGATGACATGCATGAGCAGTATCTAAAGCTATTAATCACAGGCATGTCCCAATTTCGAGGGCAAAATTTCTTTATAAAGGGGAAGTATGTAACACCCCGTATTTCTGAGTATTTAATATTTAATTAATTCGATCATTTTAAATTACACGTGTGATGTAAATTATTTGAATTAGTTATTATGTGTTTATAAAAATATTAATTGGGAGAGATAATGATTAATATTTATGCAATATAATTACTAAGTGAATAGTAAAGAATTATTTTATGTCATAGAGAATGATAGTGATTTGATAATGATATATCTCAATTGGGAGTCGCGTGTAGACTATATGATGTACAAATAGGAAATTATTGTAGTGTGACTTGTATGGAAATTTTGAAGTCACGTTCAGTTCCAGAAGGATCGAGATAGGCAAATTAGTGTACCCGTGGGTAGTAATTGGGTCCCCGGGACTTATTAGACATAATCGGGCCCACACGAGGGTATTAGAATCATTTGAGCTTGGACGTAAACCTAATTTTGGGATTACGTATATTAAACCGAAGTCTTAGAGTTAGAGACCACCATTAATAAAACTCTAAACCCTCAAAATTGAGATAAGAGAGAATGGAGAAAAGGAGGAAGCTTTAGGAGCCAAATTCAAGGAGGAATTGAGTATACATTGTCAAATCCATCTTCTACAACACGTAATAAGGCCCTAAGAACCTAGAAAGGGAAGTAATTAACTTTTTTCTATTTTACATTGCAAAAACTCATGTTCATATCATGGTAGGAGTAGATAAACTCGTTTGGGGGGGGGGGGGGGGGGGGTTATCACATGAAAAATGGGTTTTGGGGGATTTGGACATTACATGTAGAATTAATGTTGGAATAATATTATAAATTATTGGAATCTAATTTATAGTTGAAAGCCAGTAGCTAATTTTGTTTAAATTGGCATCATGGTATCAAACTGAATGAGAGCATTGAATAAAATTTAGAAAACCCAATTCGTGTAATAATGAATTTTGATGAGAAAATTAGTGATGTTAATGGGTATGCTTGACTTGAGATTTGGTAAGAATCCATGGAAGCTTGAGTGAACAAAGATGGAGGAAATCGTGTTGGAGAAGAGGGTTGGCCACCGAGCATTGATCGATCGATTTCATCGATTGGTCGATGAAGGCCTGATTTGCCCAGTTTTGCCTATTTTTATTTTTAAGCTCTAATTTCTTTGGGGTTTATTCTATATTTATTTATTTAGTGAAAGATGAATAGGGGCCCAATTACCTAGTGATTACAGGTAGATATGAATTGGGTTTGGGAAAGTGAGAAAGGCGAGGAACCTAAATATTGAATGGGGTGAAATAAATTCATAAATTCCTTAATACGGGCCGATTGGGTGAGTCTGGGGATTTTAGCAGGTAAAGATACATTAATTTTTTAATGGTCATGAAATTAAATAAATTGAGAGTTGGGGAAATAGACTCGAGGATTATGGGCTAGTGATACTGGTGTTAGGCATGGGATAGCCATATATATATATATAAATACACCACATTCTAGGACCCCTAAATCTCTCCTTAGCTCCCCAGTACCGCTATATTTTACTATAAACCCTAGGTCGCACTCCGAGTACCGATCTAGAGGCCATCGGGTGCTCCCAGGCCCTATTTGACCCCAATAAACTCTATCGTCAGAGAGAAATCTCTTTGAATCTTTTAAGGGCTCTAAATATCCTTTCCAACGGTCCACCCTGTGTGCAAATCGGCATAATGATTTGGACGAACAGATCATTTACTACCGAAAATCAATTTGTAAGCCACCGAGCGCCCCTGAGCCCTGATTTGATCCCGATAAACTTCGTCGTCAGACCGAAAGCTCTTTGAATATTTGAAGGTCACTAATACCCCTTTCCAATGGTCCTCCCCGTGCACGAAACGACACAACCGTTCGGACTTATGATCAGTTTTGCCCTAAAAATCGATCCGAAGGCTATCGGGCGCTCTCGGGCCCCGTTTGACCAAGGATCGAATGAGACTGAATGAATCTCCAAAAGGCACTGAATACTCTTTCTAACTATCTACTTCATGCATGATTCTGACCTACGTTATGGACGAACGATCAGTTTTACTCCGAGAGGTCACTGGGCACTTTAGAACCCGACCAATGTCAACTTTTCGAACCAAGCAAAACTATTTGGAATGTCGAAGTAAATCTCCTAACCTTTCCAACATTCCACCCCGTTCGTGATTCTAACTTAACATGCAGACAAATGATCCTTTTTCGTCCAATAATCTCCCGTCCAAAAGATCGATCGGCGCTTTCGAGCAATGTTTGACCCAAAGTTGACTCCTAAACTCGGGGGCAGTCCAAATGATACTTGAAGGTATCTGAAGTACCTTTCTAATGGTATGACTTGTGTGCGATTCAGATTAACAGATTACGTTCTATATTCATTTTTCCAGAAAAATCTGTACGAGACTACCAATCGGTAGGTCTAGATCCCTTCCTATCGACAGTGTGTCTAGGGTCACCTTCCCATAGGAAGGACTAGGGTAATGATGATCGACACTAGCCCTGACCCTATAAATAGAGGTCATGACTTCACTCCCAAGACACACCAGAGATCTATCAACATCAGTGATCTCAATAACATTCTCTCGAAATCAGCAAAGTTCCCATGTGAAGTTCCATTCAAGCTTACATTCCCATCCTTTTCATACCCAATTTGGCAAAATCACATTCTTTATTATCAATATTCATGCACCTTCAAGGGAGTCCAGCAAAGATCAAAGATCAAGCTTCAAAGAAGGTCCAATTCCTTCCCTCTCTTTAAATTTCTGTTCTTGCATAAATTTCATTAGATTCGTAATCTAGTCCTCACTTTAATTCATACCCATTAATATCTACACTTTTATTAATTTATTGCACATACTTTATTTTCTGGAAAAAAAATAAAAAACAAAGGAGGGTTATACCCGTAAATTCCGAACGAAATTATCCATCACACTTTTTCAAAACCAAAAACACATTTTCTACACACACATCTATAATAAAATTATGTTCTGATCTATGGGATAAACCCCACCCCATGTTACATTCGAACTACGTGGACTTTGATGCCTTTATAGGCTACGTAGGCATTTTGAATTAAAGACCGAGACTCGAGTCCAATTTTTCAACTTCCCAAATTTTAATTTTCTAATTTTCTCAATTTCCCAAATTCCCTAATTTTCGTAAAATCTCCCATTTCCACATTTATCATATTCTTGCATTACATAGTATGCTTATTTGCGTTTTATCCAACACGTATTATCGTTTCATAATAACGATTAATATCGTGAAAACGCACAAATCATATTTTCTATATACGTTATTTTGGGAACATGCCTACGTATGACCTCACTCTACCTTGTCCATGGTATGAGTTGAATGATTCCGATCTCCATTATATAAACACACACACACACTTCCCGAAGAAATAAAGGAAAATAATAATACTAGACCATGAGAGACCTAAAGGCGGTATGGGTTCCTTACACCTTCCAATTCCGTAACTTAGCCCCCGAACCTTGGATCTATTGGTTTGGTATGCATCGGTTTATCCTTAATGCCACTCTCTTAAAGTGGCAACATGTTCTTTTTCCTGTTTTGTGAAAAATAAGCTGGCCACTCCATCTCTTTACATTTACCCCATACTGACTACGACCGAAGCACCTCGAAAAGGGTGCGAGCTCACTATCTTTTGAGGGATCTTCCACACCTTTCCCTTCAAAGATTTCCCATGATGGACACAATGACGACTCCACTGGGGAGAATTTTTCATAAGAGGGCTAGACTTTGTTTGCATGGATGTTTTAGTTTTCTTGTGTGTGTATACCCCCATTTATATGATCCCCTTTTCTCTCCTTATTTCCTCTACATACACACCTCATGATTATTCCACTACTCACACACTTGTAGAAATTCTCCATATACACTTCACACCACATGCACCTAGGATCACTTATATCCACATACTTTACACACCACTTAGAAATCCATGCTTAGGTGTCACTAACACACACCTCCACTTGTATATATCCATTCCCACTTACACTTATCACACACCACTTATAGTTGATCCATGTTTAGGTTCACTACCACACACTCACTTGTAGATAATTACATATCACTCACTCTCACTTATCCATGCTTATTATAAATTTACTATTTATACCTATAACTTATTCCCCGCTTGGCATGATCAACAAAGATACTCTCTTCATAAGATACTAATCAAGAATCATGCATGATACACATAACATCACCAAAGAGCATTGCTATTGACCAAATTTTGTCCCATAACTGACAGGTCACTTCATGATGGGAGCGGAGCTGGTCCGACAGGTCGCAGTTAGCTTAAGCAATATGACTCTTACCTTCCATTGGCCAAGTACGTTCGATGTACATCTAACGGTTCCTTTATGTCACACTGCTTGATTGAAGCCATGACTGGAGGTATATTGCAGGGAACTCGTTCACGTACGTCGAGTATATCAAATTCTCTCTCACACGTACTATCCCCATGTGGTATATAGTGAGGCCATTCGCATACAATCAGGTATATTAAATGGCTCGTCCACACATATCGATTGCCCTAAAAAGCAAGATGTACATCGTGGAAGTCATGCCAAAGGGGGGAACCCTTCCAATTAACCCACCAACTGCATACCAGTATATAGGTGTTAAACCTAGGACACTCATATTTAAATTGTCGGTTTCTACCCAAAACTCTGTCGAAATGACGGGTCGGCATGCCGCCCAAATTTTTGCATAATTTTTAAAATGGGACCCGACCCGTGAGCCTGGTAACAAGTCCAACCATAAGTTTTTATATATATTGTAAACCCATTTTTTCCAGGATCAGGTCCCGTCCCATATTTCTTTTTTGCATTTAGGCAAACCTAATACAAGTGAGAACCTAATAAACATAATAATAATCATGCTGAGACCCGTATCCCATCTTTTTCTTATTTCTTTTTTCCAAAAAGTGTCCAAAAATATTTTCCCTCTTTTATCAAAAATACCAAAAACATGTTCTTTTCCTCCCAAACCATTTTCTCCTCATCCTTTCCAAAAAATGTCAAAAATATTTTCCTCTTTTTCTAAAATTACAATTTCCCTTTTTTTTCCCGAAAATAAATCCTAACTTTTCTCCTTCTCAGGTTGATCGTATACCCTCGGCCTGTCTCCCTATTGGATTCGGTCTTTAGTCGATTTCCCCAAAGCTCCGGTAGTCCCATACTTCCTTCAAGTCCGAGATTCATCCGCTTCCCATGAAGAGCACGTATCAAGTGCTAAATATACAACCGAATTTGTTGACGGTCCTCGCTCAGCTCACTGCCAAGATTGACAAACTTCAAACCAAGGTTTATGAGATTCAACAAAATAGGGTCCCTGTTCCCAAAGAGCCCGAGGTTTTCTTCCCTCGCGCTATGGGTACGCCTGGACTTGAGCCTATTTAGGTTCCCGGGGAATACAAGCATGATCCACATGCTCCTCCTGTTAATGGGCCACCGCCAGCCCAACATCCTGTGCCAAACCTTGCCCAACCAGAGGCTAACTTACCCGTGACTATTGATTAGAAGGAGGAAGAGTTGAAAAATGTCAAGGAAGACCTCAAGATATTAACCAAGAAGTTCGACAAAGTCAGACTCTTTGAGAACTACATGGACTACACCCACATGTCTCCCTATCCTAAAGCTAGGTTATCGAAAAAATTTAAGATGCCCAACATCGAGAATTTCGAAGGTAGTGGACTGCCGATTGTTCATCTATGTAGCTATCATCGAGATATGACTCTCTTAGGGCCTTCGAAGAAATAGGTTCCAGCAGACTTTGAAGGATAGCGCTCTCTATTGGTTCTTATCCCTCAAGGAGTACATAATCTACAGTTGGGAAGATGTTGCTCGTGAGTTAATGTCACAATACAAGTACAATGAAGAGTTAGAGGTCACCCACCGTGATTTAGATCTACTTAAGCGAAACCCCGAGAATCAGTCAGTAACATCATAGAAAGATGGAGAGAAGCAGCTACCATGACCAATCGGCCTTTCGAAGAAGAACATATCAGTATCGTGAAAAAGAACTTCCTACCCCATGTCCAAGCGACGATGGGAGGAAAGTATTACCCTCGTTTCTAAGCCCTCCGAGAAGCATGAGTGGAGATAAAAAAAAGGTTTTGCTAAGACGAAAGTTGAATCGAAGAAAACGTCTGGACAGTTCACTTTTAGAAAGTTAGAATAACCTGCTAATACCGTAATTTCCATCATCAATAACATTTTTCAGCCTACCACTTCATGGGCACCAGAAAGTCACCCCAACCCAGTCCAAAAGGAATTCATCGAGGTTCACGCTCCCCTCTCCAAAGTCTACCGGCCCTTTTGAGCCGAAACCTTATCAAACCATTGGACCCCCGTCCATTGACAAATCCACTTCTAAAAAATTTCAAGCCAGATGCCCATTTTGACTTCCATTAAACCGCCGACCATACCACCAACCAATTTTTCACCTCTGAAATTTATCTAAGGCTTGATTGACCGGGGTATCATTGCCGCACCATTTAAACCTAAACTAAACACTACCCATAATCCACTCCCGAATCATACAAATGCCATCTTCTTGGAAGAAGACTTAAAATTTGACCCATCTACCCAAATCATACCAAGTAAATCACCAGTCATACCTATATACTCTCTTAAACCTCTCCAAACATGTCCATATTTTCTCCTACACCCTACTAGATTTGCCGATCAAGCCCTATACCTCCTCACCAGAGCATGCATCGATGTCCTCACCCGTTCTGGAATTAAAGATATGGATTTGTCAGAAGTGCTAAAATAACTCCTAAATTTTGGGATTAAATTTTCCTCCCACATGACCATCTACTGTCAGATATTAGGTGTATTGTTATTAGAAGCTCGAAAATAGTCCTGAGAGTTAGACAATTGGATGGTATCGATCGACTAAGTTAGTTTAGATGATGTGGTCCAGATCATGGCAGACTGGTTACGATAAACTAGTGATAATTGCAGTATGTCCGAGCTACTGGATGTGTTGAAACTACAAGGGCAACTACTCCCTTGACTTCTAAACCTCCCTGCCGAATGGGAAGAATTATACGAGGAAGCTGTTGAAGTTGTGGAGTGCATTAACTTTGCATGGGAAGATGGTATCGTTAGCACCGGATGAGAGGACAATTTCTAAGTTTCATAGAAAGTGCAAGATTCAGAAAAAACTAGTTTGATAGTCAACATATGCGAGATGATATCATTCAAGGAGTTGCTAGGAGAGATTAATAAAATGGTTGAACAACCCGATATCGATGAAGAAATAGGATTTCTATTTTCCCCTCCTTGTGTGAACTACATGACCAGGTCAGGAAGACATTACCAAATACCAAGCCTACAACCATCAGTGAGAGATAAAGGGAAGGGTGTTGAGAATCTCCCTATGCCAGAAATAACCCTCGAAGAAAGTAAGGTCCTCGATCAGCTGAAGAAAACCTAAGACAATATCATTCTATGGGGACTTTTTATGTCTTCCCAGCTTCAACAAAATGCCTTGATCAAGCTACTCATAGGACCCACAGTTCCTCCTTTAACCATGCTAGAAGAAGCTGTGAACCTAGTTGGATCCTTGACCTGTACTCGAATGCTCTCCTTCTCCAGAAGAAATCCCTAAGATTGGTCCCAACCATAATCATGCTCTCAATATCTCTATTAAAGTCATGGGAAAAATTATCTCCCTCTCTCGTCAACAATGGATAAACTCTGAAGGTCCGTTAAGAAATCTAAATTATTTGGGATTGAAAGTGAGCGACCTTGCTCCAACCTTTGCCGCCGTATGTGCCTAGGATAATACCCACCGATAAGTAATGGGATTTATCAAGCTTGCAATAGGGGTTGTCCCTATAAACCCCATTATGGAATTCCAAGTCATTGATATCCCATCCTGTTTCAATCTACTGCTCGGACGACCGTGGCTCTATAGCATTAAAGGGTTGTCTTCTTCCCTTCATCAAAAATTAAAGTTCTTCACTAATAGGTAGGTCATCACCATCTTTGAAAACAACGATAACACCGAGAATGCAAGCACCACTAATACGGTACTTGAGATACAATACATAGTGCACGATGTGCTTCTATTAGGCTTCCAAATTGAACCAATTCTATTCCCAATAGGGGATTATTTCAAAGATAAGGCTTGTCTAGAATATGACCCCTATGGAAACGTCAATGTAATCCAGATGTTCAAGAACATGCACTTCATGCCCGGACTGGGGCTAGGAAAAAGATAACAAGGGATACCTTAACCTATTTGTGACACCCCGACTAATTAAATACCGGGTAGCTACTCCTTTATTAAATTAATACAAAATGCCAAGTTGGTCCAGTTAATAGCATCACTGTGGAAAACATTTTAATGATTACTAACCACCTAGTATTTAAAAAGTAAGTTGCCAAATTTTAAGTTAAGTCTGATTAACATGCAATAAAAGAATAATGGAAGAACAACATGAATCCATTCACCATAACGAAGTAATGAAATAACCAACAAATAGTAATAAGTCCGGAGGAAGACTCCTCATAACAATCCCACAACTGAAAATAATATGACAAGTCGGAATCCTGAATTAATTACATGCCAGAAGTCTGAATAACTGAAATAAATGAAATGTCTCTAAATGAAATGGGCGACATGCCCTACAACTGATAAATGCTGAATATAGAGTCAAGATAGATGAAGCGTCTATAAGCAAAGTCCTGTAACTTCCATAAACAACTACAGCTCGTCACCTGAATGAGGATCCTAAGCATGGCGTCCTTGTGGCTGGGCACCTAAAATGGTTTTTACAAAAAAAAAAGATTTGAAAGCAAACGGGTCAGAGCCCGAAAGTGGTGAGTATTTTAAAAACAGCAAGTGCTTTAAAAACATTTAAAACAATGAATGCAAAATACATGTTAGGACGTGCTCTCACATGAAGTACTCACCTCTCGTCTAATTGTGCACTCCTAACGTTCCTGTACCCATTCATGTGTTTTCTCATAACTACCTAGTTCAAAAGAGTTTCTAACACTTCTACTCGGTTCACGTTTTAATTCCAACCTTAACAATTAAATTGAGAGTTCTACTTTAATTCTCGGATTCCCAATTATTAACAAAACCATTTATTGATATCTGTCCCCTTTTATCTTTTCATAACGTTACAATAACTATACTCACAATTTAACATAGCAAATTCCTTTTCATTTAATTGTATATTATTCACATCATAAATATACAATACAAGCACCCCGAGGCTAAGCTGCGGTGCACACATACCCTGCTATCCATCCCGGTACATCACGTACATAAGGATCACTCATTCCGAATCTCTCAGGAATCGTTCTCAGATAACAACATCACAAATAATGGAGGCGAACACAGTCACATCACATGGGTCACGCACATACCTACGCTCCCACGATCAGCAGACTTATTAACATCCCAATAAGTCCTTCTCTGACCTATGTTCATCGAGGTACCAATCTAAATCCGGGCAACACAAGGATAAGAAGGCCCTAAGCGAACGTAAACCTCCCGTGATAGCAAGTATGGTAGGTATGTCATACACAAAAATTATATGCTAAGCATTCACACATCTTAGATATCTCAATATTAATAAAGGTATACTCTACATCTTTATACCATTATTCCAAATTTATATATTTTAAGTCTCCCGATAATATAAAATTTAAACTGTCGACATTTCCCACGTCGTAGTTTCTTATACTTAAAACCTATCTCAAATAGATTATTAAGTTCCTATTATTCCCACATATAACATCTTTATTACTAAGGTCCTTACTTCTGCCCCAAACCTCATTTCATTAAATTATTCAATATTTACACTTTTTACCCAAATATTATCTCACACATCGAAT
Source organism: Sambucus nigra (assembly GCA_949130495.1). Lineage (NCBI taxonomy): Eukaryota > Viridiplantae > Streptophyta > Magnoliopsida > Dipsacales > Adoxaceae > Sambucus > Sambucus nigra. The sequence continues at coordinate 840,290,897 of OX422207.1, read as the reverse complement.
TTCATTAGCTATAGAATAATTCCCCAAATTGGATTCTAATTAAGGTCCAAATTTTATAACCATGCCTACTGGTCTTCCTTAAGTTTAAGGGTATACATAAGGTCTCCAATAATATTTTCCAAGGGTTAACATCATTACAAATTAAATAGGGAAAAACTTTACTCATTCTGGGAAGGTCGATCGATCGACCTTTACCTTCGATCGATCGATGGTGGTCGATCGATCGACTGATGAACATCGATCGATCGAACGCACCAGGTATGGCTACGGACTGCTTCGTTTTGTAGTTTTCAAATCATCACCAAACATCCTTTTAATGCATGAAACTCTAATATAACGTTATAGTATCATCATACAATCATCCTACAACATTGTTAACGTTCTAAAACCAAAAATTCATCAACCAAGGGCTTTGTTTGGATCAAAACTTCATCAAGAACCCTAGTTTCCTATTTCTTTCAAGAACATTAATAAATATCTTCTTAAATCCGTTTTTAGATCATCAAGGGTCATAATTTTGGATTCATAATTCGTCCAGAATATTTCTACATGCAGTCCCTAACATAGTTCATAATTCTAATCTTCCAATTCATGGGTCTATATCAATCTTCCAAGATAAATTCGATAATTTTCCTAAACATGGAAAAGCATAGCATTAAATCAATTGTAATTAAACCACTTGCCTTAATCGTTCTTCAGATTCGTTGTTGATTGAAGGTGGTTGAATTCCTCTCTCTCTCTTTCTGCAGAATTCTTCTCTTTCTCTCTCTCTCTCTACAAGTTCTTCTCAAGGTGATAATGGAGGTGGGGTTGGTTTTTGCCAAGTTTTAAGGTTTCTACTTCTCCCGTAGCCCACTACCTAAATTGGGGTTGGAAATGGCTTAGTGGGTTAAGACTAAGTTAGATTTTTAACTCTAATTTTCGTGGGTTTTAATTACCCAATTTCCAAAATTACCAAAATGCCCTTATAAGTTACCGGTATGGCCCAATAATGCCCCGGGACCCAAACTTAACCCCCGGCTAGTGTTTTCTGACTATTTCGACCTTTCTGGACGCGTTAGCGCGCTCAAAATGACCATACGGTTAATAGAAATAAAATTCACTTTTTAATTCAAATAATTATATTCCTGACGCGACTGTCACGCGCGTCCCAACAAAATTTCCCAAATTGCCGTATTTCAATCTCGCGACAATTTCAATATTTCCAATATTCATATATTGCCATATATACACATTATAATCAAATACTAACTCACATCTCGTTAATATTTTATCCGGATTAATTTTTAATTAATACACATTTAATTCAATTAATCCTCAAAAATAAATATCACGAAAATACGGGGTATTACATTATCCCCCCCTAATAACTGAATTTCGTCCCGAAATTCGGAACTAGAAAGTACCTGGTAAGAACAACTCCGGATAACGTTCGCGCATCTCATCCTCGCGCTCCCATGTGGACTCCTCGACATTATGATGTCGCCACTGAACACGCACTAACGGAACGATCTTTGACCGCAGTTTCCGCTCACTTCGGTCCAAAATAGCAATCGGCCCCTCCTCGTAGGATCTATCAGGCTGGAGATCGATGTCCTCCAAAGCAATATGAGAATGAGCTAAATCTTCTCTAAGATATTTCCTTAGCGAGGAAATATGAAATACATCGTGAATCCGATGCAAATGCTCCGGTAACCGAAGCCTATACGCAACCGGTCCGATCCGCTCAATAATAGGAAATGGTACCACATATCTCGGTGCCAACTTCCCTTTCTTCCCGAAATGCATAATCCTCTTCATAGGAGATACTCTGAGCAAAACCTGGTCCCCCCACTTGGAACTCCCTGAAGAATCTCTTCGCATCAGCATAGCTCTTCTGCCGATCCTGAGCTACCCGAATGCGACTCCGAATCAATTCTATCCTCGCCGAAGTATCCTGAATCACTTCCGGCCCAAGTAGTTTGTTGTCCCCCACTTCCAACCAACATGCTGGGGAACGACAAGGTCTACCGTACAACGCCTCAAATGGAGCCATGCCAATGGTGAACTGGTAGGAGTTGTTGTAAGCATACTGCTCCCATCCACCCTCAAAATCAATGATGCACATACGCAACATGTTCTCCAACATTTGGTTTGTACGCTCGGTCTGCCCATCGGTCCGCGGGTGATATGCCGTACTCAACCGCAATTCCGTGCCCAGGGCCTCCTGAAAACTTTCCCAAAACCGTGAAATAAATATCTTGTCTCGGTCAGACACGATATTTAGGGGCACTCCATGAAGTCTCACTATCTCTGCAATAAAGAGCTGGGCATACTGTCCCGTAGTGTAGTCTGTCCTTACGGGTAGAAAATGAGCGACTTTGGTCTACCTGTCCATAATTACCCAAATGGAGTCGTGACCTCTCTGTGACGTAGGCAACCCCGTGATAAAGTCCATGGAGATGCTCTCCCACATCCACATCGGGACCTCCAACGGCTGTAGCAGTCCTGCCGGTCTCTGATGATCCACTTTTACTAGCTGACAAGTGGCGCATTTTGAAACAAACGCGGCAATATCTCTCTTCATCCCGCTCCACCAATACTGTCGTATCATGTCTTGGTACATTTTGTCCCCACCGGGATGTACCGCGAACCGTGAGCCGTGCGACTCCGCCATCACCTCATGCCGTAATTCCTCCCCTTCCGGAACTACCAATCTCCCATTGAAGCGTAATACCCCGTCTGAGCTAACGGTATAGGACTCGGCTCCCTCTGCTAGTAATCGAACTATCTTCTCCTGACAGAACGAGTCATTTGTCTGTGCCCTTACTACCTTCGTGACAATCTGCGGTGTAACAGTCATCACAGACATGAATGATCGGGCCACTGCATCCTGGTGTCCCAACTCCTTCCATTTGGCCTTCCACACATCTGCCACCTCCTCTACTGGTCTACGGCTCAACGCGTCTGCTACCACGTTAGCCTTCCCCGGGTGATATTGGATATCAAACTGATAATCCTTCACAAACTCAAGCCACCTTCGCTGCCGCATATTCAACTACTTCTGCGTGAATAGGTACTGTAGGGACTTGTGGTCTATGAATAATCGAAACTTTTCCCCCAAAAGATAATGTCTCCAAATCCGAAGGGCAAATACCACTGCCGCCAACTCCAAGTCATGGGTGGGGTAATTCTTCTCGTGAGGCTTAAGCTTACGGGAAGCATAAGCTATGGCCTGACTTTCCTGCTGCAATACACCTCCAAGTCCTTGTAAGGACGCATCGGTGTAAACTAGATACTCAACTCCCGGTCTCGACAATGCTAACACAGGTGCTGAGGTCAACTTGTCCTTCAACTCATCGAATGCCAACTGACAGGCATCACTCCAAATGTACGGCACACCTTTACGAGTCAAATGTGTCAAAGGACCTGCTATCTTTGAAAATCCCCGAATAAACCTCCTGTAGTATCCTTCTAGGCCCAAGAAACTACGGATCTCAGTCGGTGTCGTGGGCTGTCCCCACTCCCTCACCGCGGATACCTTCCCCGGATCAACAGATATCCCCCGGTCGGAAATAATATGCCCCAAAAACTGAACCTCCTTCAGCCAAAACCCGCACTTCTCATATTTTGCATACAACTCATTCTGACGCAGTGTCTGCAAAACTTGCCTCAAGTGCTCGGCGTGCTCCTCCTCTGTCTGGGAGTAAACCAGAATATCATCAATGAAGACAATGACGAAATGATCAAGGAACTCTCTGAACACCCTATTCATCAAGTCCATAAACACGGCTGGAGCATTGGTCAAACCAAAAGGCATAACCCGAAACTCGTAAGAACCATATCTCGTTAAGAACGCAGTCTTCGAGATGTCCTCTTCCCTAATACGCAACTGATGGTATCCCGATCGCAAATCAATCTTCGAGAAGAAGGAAGCTCCTCTCAACTGGTCGAATAGGTCATCAATTGGAGGCAACGGATACTTATTCCGTATCGTGACCTTGTTCAACTCTCGGTAGTCCACACACAATCTCAGTGAACCATCTCTCTTCTTCACGAACAACACAGGGGCACCCCACGGCAAAGTACTCCTCCGTATAAACCCCTGACCCAACAACTGCTCAATCTGATCTCGTAGCTCTCGCATCTCTGTCGGAGCCATACGGTACGGTGCGCGTGCTATAGGTCTCGTATCTGGTAATAACTCTATGACAAAGTCTATCTCACGACTGGGGGGTAGGCCTGGTATCTCCTGAAACACATCGGAATACTCCCTGACAACTAGGATCGAATCTAAAGGAATCACAACCTCCTTAGAGGTATCCTCCTCTATGTAGTACATATGAGTGGACGATCCTCCCTCGGGATAAGGCATCGCCACCAAAAACATCTCCTGCCCGGGAATGGTAAAGATAATACTCCTACTGAAACAGTCAATCATGGCTCAGTATGCAACAAGCCAATCCATACCAATAATGGCATCATACTCGGTCATCTCTAATACTAACATATCTGCAGGTAATACCAAACTAGAAATCTCTACCCCCACTCCCCGGCATATAAAGAAAATAAGTGACCCACTCCCTAAGGGTGAGTCTACACACGTCACTGTGCTCTCTGCTGTGGCTAACAACCCTAAGGCTTTCGCAAAATGTGTAGCTACAAAACAATGCGTTGCCCCCGTATCAAACAAAACCCGACCCATAGTACCATGGATAGGAAACATACCCTCAATCGCGGGTGGTGCCTGTGGAGCTGCTGCCTGGTGGATGTTATAGACACGTCCATACTGTAACTGCCCCTGCTGCACAGGAACTGCTGGAATGGCTGGTAGTGCTGGCACCTGGGTTGGAGCTGGGAGGGCAGGTGGAAAAAGTGGCCTCTGTGGCTCATGTCGAGCACCCTGCTGCTGCTGCGGGGCCCTTCCCCTATCAGGACAGTCCTAGCATTTATGGCCAGTCTTGCCACAAACAAAACACTTCCCCGGGAAGTTCCCCCCTCTCTGTCCCTACTGCCCCCGGCCCTGGTGGCCGTTACCGTTCCTCCACTGGCCCTGCTGAAACTTCTGTTGACCATTCTGACCCTGCTGGTTCTGATGGCCGTTCGGACCCTGATGGTCCTGCCGGAAACCTCCCTGTCCGTGCCTGAAATTTCCCGACCTGAACCTCTTGTGATCCCCCTGCTGGGAACCCTGATCACCCTGCCTCTGCCCCTGAACAGAATGTGCCCCACTGGAACCATTTCCCCCAGTCCTGCCCTGATGGCTGGACTCTCCTGACCTCTTGCCTTCAGCCATGTGAAAGCGATGGTCCTGGCAGTGTAACAGTGCAGCGTTAACCACATCAGAATAAGTGGCCAACGATAGGTTCCCCAACAAATGCTGACGGATCCTCCAAGTCAACCCGTCCGTAAATTTCTATATCTTCTTCTCTTCTGTAGGTATCTCATCTGGGACAATATTCAGTAGATTTGTAAATTCGGCCTCATACTCGGCCACGGTCTTACCCTCCTGCTTGAGGCTCATCAACTTCCTCCTCATCTCCGTGTGAACAGCTGACGGAAAGTATTTGCGATCGAACCGCACCCAAAACTCCTGGATAGTGAGAGTATCTCTCTCCTCCACGGTGGTAATAGACTCCCACCACTACAGTGCAGACCCCACTAGCTTAAAGGTAGCTAGTATCTGCTTCTGGACATCGGTGCACTCATACATCCTCAAGTGCCGCTGAATGTCTTTCCTCCACTGACTAGAAACCACAACATCGGAGCTACCTGCGAACTCCGGAGGGTGTGCTTTCTGAAAAGCATCACGTACACGTTCCCAAGCAGACGGGAATGCATGTGCCTGAACTGGCGCGGATATCGGTGCCTGAGGTGGTGCCTGCTGAACTACGGCTAGTGCGGCATTTACCACCTGGGCCACAATGGCTGCAACCTCGGCGGCATTCATCGTGCCCTGAACTGGTGCGGGCTGTGGTTCTGGCGTTGCATCCCTGGGAATCCTTTGTGCACGTCGTGGAGGCATTCTGAAACAAGAATAAAGTCTATAAGTTCGCAGTTATAAACTCAAAATAGCTGAAGAACGTAGCATATACAAAAGAATACAACAGTCCTAAAATATAGGGATCAACATCAAAGAAAGCTCAGCGGAAACATAACAAGCCGTACAGATCCTAAAGGACACTAGAACCTGATGCTATGATACCACCTGTGACACCCCGACTAATTAAATACCGGGTAGCTACTCCTTTATTAAATTAATACAAAATGCCAAGTTGGTCCAGTTAATAGCATCACTGTGGAAAACATTTTAATGATTACTAACCACCTAGTATTTAAAAAGTAAGTTGCCAAATTTTAAGTTAAGTCTGATTAACATGCAATAAAAGAATAATGGAAGAACAACATGAATCCATTCAAAATAATGAAGTAATGAAATAACCAACAAATAGTAATAAGTCCGGAGGAAGACTCCTCACAACAATCCCACAAATAAAAATAATATGACAAGTCGGAATCCTGAATTAATTACATGCCAGAAGTCTGAATAACTGAAATAAATGAAATGTCTCTAAATGAAATGGGTGACATGCCCTACAACTGATAAATGCTGAATATAGAGTCAAGATAGATGAAGCGTCTATAAGCAAAGTCCTGTAACTTCCACAAACAGCTACAGCTCGTCACCTGAATGAGGATCCTAAGTATGGTGTCCTTGTGGCTGGGCACCTAAAATGGTTTTTACAAAAAAATAGATTTGAAAGCAAACGGGTCAGAGCCCGAAAGTGGAGAGTATTTTAAAAATAGCAAGTGCTTTAAAAACATTTAAAACAATGAATGCAAAATACATGTTAGGACGTGCTCTCACATGAAGTACTCACCTCTCGTCTAACTGTGCACTCCTAACGTTCCTGTACCCATTCATGTGTTTTCTCATAACTACCTAGTTCAATAGAGTTTCTAACACTTCTACTCGGTTCACGTTTTAATTCCAACCTTAACAATTAAATAGAGAGTTCTACTTTAATTCTCGGATTCCCAATTATTAACAAAACCATTTATTGATATATGTCCCCTTTTATCTTTTCATAACGTTACAATAACTATACTCACAATTTAACATAGCAAATTCCTTTTCATTTAACCGCATATTATTCAGATCATAAATATACAATACAAGCACCCCGAGACTAAGCAGCGGTGCACACATACCCTGCTATCCATCCCGGTACATCACGTACATAAGGATCACGCATTCCGAATCTCTCAGGAATCGTTCTCAGATAACAACATCACAAACAATGGAGGCGAACACAGTCACATCACATGGGTCACGCACATACCTACGCTCCCACGATCAGCAGACTTATTAACATCCCAATAAGTCCTTCTCTGACCTATGTTCATCGAGGTACCAATATAAATCCGGGCAACACAAGGATAATAAGGCCCTAAGCGAACGTAAACCTCCCGTGATAGCAAGTATGGTAGGTATGTCATACACAAAAATTATATGCTAAGCATTCACACATCTTAGATATCTCAATATTAATAAAGGTATACTCTACATCTTTATACCATTATTCCAAATTTATATATTTTAAGTCTCCCGATAATATAAAATTTAAACTGTCGACACGTCCCACGTCGTAGTTTCTTATACTTAAAACCTATCTCAAATAGATTATTAAGTTCCTATTATTCCCACATATAACATCTTTATTACTAAGGTCCTTACTTCTTCCCCAAACCTCATTTCATTAAATTATTCAATATTTACACTTTTTACCCAAATATTATCTCACACATCGAATTTCATTAGCTATAGAATAATTCCCTAAATTGGATTCTAATTAAGGTCCAAATTTTATAACCATGCCTACTGGTCTTCCTTAAGTTTAAGGGTATACATAAGGTATCCAATAATATTTTCCAAGGGTTAACATCATTACAATTTAAATAGGGAAAAACTTTACTCATTCTGGGAAGGTCGATCGATCGACCTTTACCTTCGATCGATCGATGGTGGTCGATCGATCGACTGATGAACATCGATCGATCGAACGCACCAGGTATGGCTACGGACTGCTTCGTTTTGCAGTTTTCAAATCATCACCAAACATCCTTTTAATGCATGAAACTCTAATATAACGTTATAGTATCATCATACAATCATCTTACAACATTGTTAACGTTCTAAAACCAAAAATTCATCAACCAAGGGCTTTGTTTGGATCAAAACTTCATCAAGAACCCTAGTTTCCTATTTCTTTCAAGAAAATTAATAAATCTCTTCTTAAATCCGTTTTTAGATCATCAAGGGTCATAATTATGGATTCATAATTCGTCCATAATGTTTCTACATGCAGTCCCTAACATAGTTCATAATTCTAATCTTCCAATTATTGGGTCTATATCAATCTTCCAAGATAAATTTGATAATTTTCCTAAACATGGAAAAGCATAGCATTAAATCAATTGTAATTAAACCACTTGCCTTAATAGTTATTCAGATTCGTTGTTGATTGAAGGTGGTTGAATTCCTCTCTCTCTCTTTCTGCAGAATTCTTCTCTTTCTCTCTCTCTCTCTACAAGTTCTTCTCAAGGTGATAATGGAGGTGGGGTTGGTTTTTGCCAAGTTTTAAGGTTTCTACTTATCCCGTAGCCCACTACCTAAATTGGGGTTGGAAATGGATTAGTGGGTTAAGACTAAGTCAGATTTTAACTCTAATTTTCGTGGGTTTTAATTACCCAATTTCCAAAATTACCAAAATGCCCTTATAAGTTACCGGTATGGCCCAATAATGCCCCGGGACCCAAACTTAACCCCCGGCTAGTGTTTTCTGACTATTTCGACCCTTCCGGACGCGTTGGCGCACTCAAAACGACCATACGATAAATAGAAATAAAATTCACTTTTTAATTCAAATAATTATATTCCTGACGCGACTGTCACGCGCGTCCCAACAAAATTTTCCAAATTGCCGTATTTCAATCTCGCGACAATTTCAATATTTCCAATATTCATATATTGCCATATATACACATTATAATCAAATACTAACTCACATCTCGTTAATATTTTATCCGGATTAATTTTTAATTAATACACATTTAATTCAATTAATCCCCAAAAATAAATATCACGAAAATACGGGGTATTACACTATTATGTTAAAGAAGGCCTTTCCTCCCTATGGTTTGGGCTATCAGCCATTAGAAGAAGAATTCAGAATGATCTGTCAGCCTCGACTGAAGAGGAGTTTATAATGCGCCAAAACTGTCTCAGGAGATTCCCTAAACGAAAGATTCATCAGAGAGGGTGAAGATTTTCCCTTCTGCGGATTCCCCGAACCATGGTATGACCATGCAGGTAAAAAAATGAAACCAGTAATGGAGATCTTCTTTCAAGACAGTTACCCATGGGCCGAGAGTTCCCAACACCGTGTACAACCACTCACTGAGGAAACCATAGATGATACCAAAGATTCTAAAGAAAGTGACTCCGATGATTCTTTCAATTTACAAACACTGGGGCTGACACTCTGCATAATCCACTCAAGGGCTACATCGTCGGATCTCCTGATCAAAGCTGCTGATGCATCTTTCCTCAACTGGCATGCTAAACATGTGCCACATATTGATATTCAACCTAACCCTGATGTTTATCCCCTTTTTTCTTCCTTAGTTGTTTTCCCTCACTTTGATGTAATCGATACCTCCTTTGATGAGGTTCTCAATGCTATTTTCCCTATCAAGGAAATAAACGAAGATTTTGAGTATCTTGTTGTGCCTTACATTGATTGTCTTGATCCTAATCAAACGCTTGATGATGATTATTTTACAAATGAATAATTTTTAACTGATATAAATAAGGTTAATAACAAACAACATAATCGCGTTCAAGTTAATGGAGATGAAACTGTTCTTATTAATCTCGATTCTAGTAGATAATTGGGCAAGATTAGCATAGGGGCCACCCTTGACGAGCATGAGCGCACGTAACTCGAAGAATTACTAAAGGAATTCATGGATGTCTTCACATGGTCCTATGTTGACATGCCCGACATTGACCCTGAGATAGCTCAACATGAGATTTCAACTCTTACAGAATGTAAATCGGTCAAATAAAAATTATGAAAGCTCCGCACCGAATGGTCATTTAAATTTAAAGAAGAAGTAATCAAACAAATTAACGTGGGCTTCATTTGTGTGATCAAATATCCCACATGGCTATATATTATCGTACCCGTGCCGAAGTCAGGAGGAAAGGTTCGTATGTGCGTCAATTACCGAGACTTGAACAAGGCCTCTCCAAAGGACGATTACCCACTACCCAATATCGACATGATTGTGGACAATACTGCCAATCACGCTCCCAAGTCATTTGTTAGTGGGTTTATCGGATATAACCAAATCAAGATGCACCTCGATCACCAAGAGAAAATCGCATTCATCACCCATTGGGGAACGTTTTGCTACACTGTCATACCATTTGGTCTAAAAAATGCAAGGGCTACCTACCAGAGGGCTGACACAACCATTTTGCATGATCTGATACACAAGGAAGTTGAGGTATACATCGCAGACATGATTATCAAGTCCATGACTAGGGTGGGTCATGTTCTCGCTCTCCAAAAATTCTTCAGGCGTCTGCGACAGTACCAGATGCGACTTAACCCACAGAAATGTGTCTTTGGAATTACCAAAGGAAAAATATTGTTATTCATGGTTAGTGAGAAAGGTATAGAAGCAGATTCCCCCAAGTTAAAAGCCATACTCGAGATGGCACCACCCTAAATGGAGAAGAAAGTTTGAGGATCCCTTGGGAAATTACATTACATAAGCGGGTTCGCCAGCCAGTTGACTTCCATCTATGAAACCATCTTTAAAATCCTTCGAAAGGATTCAACCACTTTATGGAACGAAGCTTGTTGACTACCCTATGGATTCATCTAGTTGACTTCCATCTATGACATTACCTATGTCACGTAAAAAGCCATGAAAGGAACCTTTAATTACCTTGCTGACTATCCTATAGAAAAAGCCGATGTTTAGATCTCTGAGTTCCCATATGGGAATTTCCTCTGTACCTCCTAAGAAGACCTTCGATGGAAAATCTCTTCGATGGCGCTGCCAATCATAAAGGTTCGGCATTGGGATACTCCTAATTTCCTCTGATGACTCTCACACTCCCATTGCCATCAAATTGGATTTTTCCTGCACTAATAACATGACTGAATACGAGGCATGCATGGTAGGCCTCAAAGTTTCCCTCAAGAAAGGAATTTATTACCTCGATGTCTATGGGGATTCAACCCTCATCATCGCTCAAGTACTCATAAAATGGAAAGTCTAGGATGAGAAACTCTTACCCTTCCATGCTCACCTCGAAGAGCTAACTTCCCAATTCCAAGAAATCACCTTCCACTACCTACCCCGAGTAAAAAAACAAACTAGCCGACGCCCTTTCTACCTTAGCCTCCATGATTAACATGCCCGAAGGAATAACCATGGCCCCTTTCCTTGTTTAAAAGCAAGATAAACCAACTGTAATAACCCGTGACTTTGGGACTGAGAAATTAAATTCTTAGGAGAAATAAAAATTTATTTAAATCGAAGCAGAAATAAAAATTTATTTAAATCGAAGAATTTTAAAATTTAGAAATTGAAGTCCAAAAATTGAGAACATTATAAAGTATTCCGAATGATAATTCTGAATGCGCCATTGATTTCTGATGGGTCGAGATAGTCGAAATGACTGTTATTGAGTTTTATTTCGGTTCTAAAATATTTTTAAGTCAGTTTGACTCGAATTGGAATAAACGAGTCATTTAAAGAATGTATTAACATTTAAAACTGCGATTATTATTTTAAGGTTTAAGAGGCTTACGGATCAAGCCTTCTCATTTGAGAGAAAGAGAGAAAGAGAAAGGAAGAAATAAATAAGAGAAAAAGGAAGAAGAAAAGAAGAGAGAGAGGAAACTTAGAGATTTTCGGCCCAACCGCGATCACGAGGACGGTTAAACCTCTACGAATTCGAGGCCAGTGTTTAATCTTGCTAAATATTTTATTTGTGTATTTCATTTCATAATTTGTGGATAAAATAATTAGATTTTGGGTATATTTATCAAAACCTAGATTTTGGGTTCAATCTTGAAATTGATGTTTACACATGGGTTTAAGGGGTATAAATTGATGAGTTGAAGTATATGACGTGTTTTGATGTTGGAAACATGGTCGGGTTATAAATTCATGGTTAGAAATTGTTAATTTGGGATTTTAGAAATTTAGGTTTTGTAGAAAAATGACCATTTCGTAGCCTACTGAACAGGCCGAATCGATTCAGCCTCCTTCCGAATCGATTCGAAATGTTGTAGAGTCCCAGGTCTGTGTGATCGAATCGATTCGGACCCAAGGCAAATCGATTTGGCCTGGGACAGTCTCCCAGGTCCTTTGGACCGAATCGATTCACAGTTGGAGCGAATCGATTCGCCCTTGACACCAAATCGATTTGGGCTAGGCCGAATCGATTCGGAAATAGGGCTGTTTAGTGGAGTTTTTCTAGAATGATTTCTACCCCTTTTTGATTGGGTTTATTGATAAGAAACTTTCCTAGATGATGAAAGAGACATGTTTTGGGGTTTATATGAGGATCTCTTGCATGTTAAGATCACGGGGACTTATTGAAGTCGTTTGAGGAATATATATATATATAAGTATGCATTGGAGTTGTGTATAGAGATAGTGGGAAACCTCATTAGGTATGGGAATCCTAATTATAGATCAAAAGCGAGTTTAGATATGATGTGAGGTTAAGAGCTCTTAGAGACAGTTGCGAGGGTATGTTGTGAAATTTTAGGCCGATATTTATGTCGAATCCTTATAGAATTAGGATTCTGTTAAGATACAATTTGGGGACCAATGAGAGAGAGTGGTCGCATATCCTTAGTAATGATAAATTCAAGGAATAAATCAGAAAGGTGTTAGATTAGGGGATTCATAAGAGTGATTGAACCATAGTCAGAATTGAGAGCGATGGGATCATACTACCAACTAGAATAGTGTGTGTAAATCTAGTCGGGATAGTTGTTATATAGTGGTGTGTGATTTACAAAGGGGATTCCAATAATTGATGAGATCATAAAATGAATTTAAGTTAAGCTTAAGGTTTGTATACTATTAGTTATGTGTATACCAATGGTCAAAATTATTGCTAGAGATATCGATGTGCTTTCGGATATAGGTGAGATGTGTAGTGATGGTTTCCTACACTAAACTTTGGGTGATAACCTTAATGTTGGAGATATATCTATGTTGAAAGATTTTTTATTATATCATAGGATAAAGGAATGAACATACCTCAAGTGAGGGATCGTATTTATATAAGGAATTAAATTAAATACGTATGGGACGACGGCTAGTATAAAGAGGATTATATACACGTATAGCCGAGTTTATAAATTTCATACATATGCATGAGAGAGGTTATGTATATGTGTGTGTGTGTATATATATATATGGTGTGAATATCTAAACCGCATGTGATGGTTTAAATTATATGATGGGATCATACGAATGTATATATATTGTGTATGTGAATGATATATATACTCGTATTGTGAAGCATACCCCGCACATGCTATAATTGGGAAGTTGCGCAATGAGGGTGAGCACCCTGGCTCGAGGAGCAGAGTGTGGATATTCTCCAGGTCATAGTCGTCCATTGTGTTATTATGTGATATACATTTTTTTGGGATGAGACGTGGTGGGTATGTTTCGTCTCATTGCCGGTTAGGAACTATGACCGCTTCCCGGACGTCGCGTGTGGGTGTTTACCGCGAAGTGGGTGATATTTAGTCCCATCGGTGGTCCCCAGGATGGAATATGAGTGATGCCCTGGAAGATGGTAGCATGGTGCAGTATATTGACATTCTATAGCTGGTTATATTATGAGTATGGAAATTGTACAGTATATGTGATATGTACACGTGGCAATGAGGATGAATAGTTGTATATATATATATATATATATATATATATATATATTTATTTATTATATCCTATAGGTAAAAAGGATATGAAATTTATATGGAGTACATCTTGGGTGATTATGGTGTACTTGATTGTTGGGGGTTGATGTATCGCACTCAAGGAAATATTTCGATTATATCAACCCAAGGATTTAGTGGAGGTTTTGGAGTTAATCTTAGATAGTAATCCAAATTTTAGTAGTTTCAGTGATAGTAATTGTGTGTATGACATAATGGATACCTACGATCGACATTGTCAAGGAGTAGTGTATCGGGGGGGTTCTTTGTTTGGATTTTGCTTTGCGAGACGCCCCACGCACGAAACGCAGTGCAATGTTGAGAGTAGTGAGAAGTTTTGTCCTTGGTACTTGTATGTATCAGTAGTATGATTGTGTAGTTGACATAATGGATCCCTACGATCGACATTGTCGAAGAGTAGTGTACCGGGGGGTTCCTTGTTTGGATTTCACTTTGTGAGACGCCCCACGCACGAAATGCAGTGCAATGTTGAGAGTAGTGAGAAGTTTTGTCCTTGGTACTTGTATGTATCAGTAGTATGATTGTGTAGTTGACATAATGGATCCCTACGATCGAAATTATCGAGGAGTAGTGTATCAGGGGGTTTCTTTGTTTAGATTTCTCTTTGTGAGACTCCCCACGCACGAAACGCTGTGCAATGTAGAGAGTATAGAGACGTTTTGTCCTTATTAAATTATGCATGTTACTTAGAGAATAAACTCTTAAATTGAAGTTTAATGTTAAAATGTGTAGTAATAATATGGATAACTGATAAGTTATAAATGGGAGTGAATAAGCCTAGTGTGGCCTATTTGTATATATATATTTAAGTGAGATTAGAATGGGAAGGATTCTTGGGTTATGTTAGAATGGCAGGTCGTGCGGGTATAGGCCGTGCCTATTGTATGGTAGGTTGTCCTTATGGGTGGGGTAACTTAAATTACGATTCCAGGATGCGAATAGGTGCGCGCTATTAGATGAGAGGTGAGTTGGGGTTTCACGAGAGTGAGACTCCAGTTTAATTATGAAATAAGTGCATTTATATTTTTTATGCACGGTTAACACACTTGATAAACATTTTTATACCTCGGGCTCTGACCCGTTTATATTTTTTTTTCTCCTGCTGTATATATTACTACAGGTGTCCTACCGCATGGATGCCAGATGCGTTTCTATCCAGAGTCTTGGGAGTCGTAACAGGTGCGGACTGTTGCGGGTTTTAGATTATAGTCACTTCCTATTCTTATGTAAATCTAGATAGGATTCATGTTGTGCATCGGGTTTACACCCAGGGTTAATTGTAGTTATTTATATTTCCTCTGTATGATTGCGATACTGTCTGTGACCCGACATCATATTTGAGTATATTTCCTTTCGTATACTCATTTCCTTTTTATTTCGAGCACTTTATTTTATGGTGGTGTTGGTGCATTCTATCTCTTATAGTAGTTCTATAGTGTTGGTTTGTTGTTCGTGGTATATGTTTTTTTTAAAATTTTGCCATCTCACTTATTTGATTTCGGTTAGTTAGCCTTATATGTTATTGTATAGTTTGTTGGTGTTGAGACTGAGCCATCTGAGATTCCTGATTTAAGGTAGTGTAGGGTTGGCCACCCGTTATTATTTTAAGCGGGTTGTCACACCAACCCACTTCTACCATATTGAACTCATCACAGAGGAAGATCCCGAGATAACCACCTTCTAGTACAATGATATTTGGTTCCTCCTCAAACATGGTAGGTATTCGAAGGGTTCTTACAAGAAAGACCAAGCAACCCTACGAAGATTGGTTGCCCAATACATTGTCTGCGATAAAGCATTGTTCAAGAGAAACTATAATCGAACCCATTTGCACTGCATCGCAGGGGATGCCATTAAAGAAATGATGCAAAAAATCGACAACGGGGAATGCAGACCCCAGATGAATGGCCATATGCTTGCCAAGAAAAGGATACTACTGGACCACCATAGTTCAAGATTGTACTGTCTACGTTCGAAGATGCCTCAAATGCCAGTAGTTTTCCAACCTACAACACTTGCCTCGGTGGGAATTGTACAACATGCCCTCTCACTCGCCCTTCTCCACATAGGGCATTGACATCATAGGGAAAGTTACACCAAAAGCGTCCAACAGGTATGAGTTCATCCTAGTCGCCATTCACTACTTCACTAAATGGGTTAAAGTCGAGTCATACGTAGTCCTGAATGCTAAGAAATTGGCCAAGTTCATCAAGAAAAACATCATTTGTCGATATGGGGTCCCGCACGAGCTGGTAAGAGATAACGGGTTACACTTCCAGGCATAAGTTACAGAGGTGGTCGACGAATATGGGATTCAGAGACACAAATATTATCCTTACCGACCCTAAATCAACGGAGTAGTCGAAGCAGCCAATAAGAACCTCAAAGCCATCATCACTAAAATGATCGAGAGTTATTGAGATTGGGCCCACAGGATCCCTTACGCCCTCTGGGGATACCGTACTTCAGTTAGAACCTCTACTGGGGCTACCCCTTACTCTCTAGTATATAGCATGGAATCATTCATACCCATGGATCTAAAAATCCCTTCGCTACGCGTCATTCTTAAAAGAAAAGTCAGTAAGGAAGACTGGCACCAAAATCGTCTCGACGAGTTATCCCTCTTGGACGAAAGGAGGTTGAAAGCTCTATATCACATACAAGGGTACCATCGCCATACAACGCGATCATTCAATAAGAGAGTCAAGGACTGTGGTGTTCGAGAAGGAGACTTATCCCTTAAATAAATAGTAGAGCCCATCTGGGGCCCAGAGGGAAATTCAAGCCCAATTGGAGCAACCCCTACAATGTGAAGAAGATCCTGTTAGGCGCCGCCACTATGCTCATCGACCTTGATGGAGAAGAAATGGCGTGCCTAGTCAACCTGGACCATCTCAAGAAATTCCATCAAGAGGCACAACTAGATGATAAAAAAACTTATTTATTTGATTATTTGAATTTCGGTACAATTACGTCAGCGTAAGGAGTCAAATAACTTCCCTTGCTAACCTACACCTACTCTCCTAAAAATAGAAACAAGCCCCACTTCTCCTAAAAAACCCTTATAATATTATTCCCACATAATAACCACAAACAGAACCAAACATCATATAAAAAGCTTCACATAATTCTACTTGCAGCTGCTAGAGGAACTACCCCGTCACCCACATCTCGAGGTCCCTAAACCTCCCCTGCCTGAAGAGAATGCCGCTGACACTCCATTGAGCGATAAACCCATACCATATTAGGGAAAATCACAATACCTCCCTCCATACTATCAGAAACGGCAAACCACCTTTGCCTAGTCTCCATAACCAACATCTTGGTAACCACTCTTCTCCATAGCCACTTCATGTAGTCCACTAAGACGTGCCAGACTCTGCCAATAGATTGGGAGGGATCGATCGATGGACGATGATTCTCCCATAAAGAGCCAAGCCGCATGTGCATACGCTTAGTCATATCCTCCATAAGAAAGAAATATAGTGTCCGCGGTGGGGACACAATTTATTCCCAACCATATTGGCGCAGAAGCCGCCAGGGAAAGTAAAAAGAAGTCTGTCTCAGGCATACTAACCGGAGATATTGGTACTCCACAAGTTCCAGAATGGGCAGTCACTCCCCCCATTAAGGCACAAACCAGCGGAAGCCTCGAGCCCCATACTTTATGAACCAGTTCTCCCATCTCTCAATGTTTAGCCCTACGCTAATGAAATAGCGCGATAAGAAGTTTGGAATCACCGGGAAGGAATACTCAGGTGGTACCACCATACAGAATATCTCTAACAGCGAGATGAAAAACATTATGGGGCTTCCCCTTAGAAAGTCAAAACAACCTTCCCGCTAGCCATCCAGACCATTCAACGTCTCCGCCAATATCACCGCCGCAAGATTGCGATGGTACGACATCCAGGAAATGATAGTCGTGAGTTGGGGGTCCACTAGCATTTCTCCAGTCACCAATAACACTTTCAAAACCAGGTCCAGAAGATGGCCCCAACATAGCCGGCATCACCCACGTCCTGCAAATGCATGAACCATAGCACCACTAAAAGATAAGTCATTCCTCCTGTGACCAATGACCTGGCTACTGAAGTTGAAATATGGAGAAGTCCCACTAACAGCTCCCTAGGGGATCTAAAAAACTCAGGCATAGCTGCTATAATGCTTGGATTTATCCCCAACATGGCAGAGAACTCTTCATAGGTGGGACAAACTTCTTCCAGCCCGAAGCGAAAGATATGGTCCTTGGGGTACCAGAACCCAATTGTCGCCATTAATATTTTCCATTCTATGGACCGATTGAGCCACAAAGAGACTCGCCACATGTTGAAAGCATCGTTGTCAACATTATAGGAACACATTGTTTCCAAGGTTTCAAGGTAGTTCGCAAACTCAATAATACCAGGGAGAGCCATATCACAAAATAAGAAGATAGGGAGCAAAGAAAAATGTAAAGGAAAAGGAATGTGGAAGTGTGAAGGAAAATCTCCATCCACACCCCTATTTATACTTGAAAACTCTCAAATTAAGACAAGGAACCCTGCAGAAATCATAGGAAAACTTACCCTACCAAGTACCAAACAAGTGCAATCAAAACCTAGGGTTGATTGGACTGGACTAATATGCCGATAGGAAGGACAAGGGTCATGCCGATCGGCAACCCCTTATTTTGGGACAATTACTTTTTTCCTCTTTAATAAAAATAAAAAAATACCAATACAAATAATTTTTATCTGAATTTTCTTATCCTTATGTTTTTACTTATCCCACTTTTAAAATAAAATCCTTCTCAAATCATCTTTAATTGTTTTTACGGTCTCAGTAGCAAAGTAAAAAAGAGCACGCACATTTATCATTAAAACAAAAAAATTAACAAAAACTTCATTTGCATATATTTCTGTTGTATTACATTAGTTTTTGCAGGAAAAATAAGAAATACAACGTGACTCAGCCCGAACCCCATTATCATTCTCTCTCTATTTCACCCATATTTTCACATATAAACTCTCTCTCTAAGAGCCTCCCTCCCTAGGGCGCACCCTCTTCCCTCTGTGGAGAGACAGTGTGCCACCACTCCCAAAGCCCGACCCTTCCTCAGACTAGGCAGACGGAACCAGACAAGAAGGAATCAGAATCGCATCCCGAATGTGGGTGGTCACCGAAGATATCCAATCCCTAATGTCCTTCATTTAGGTGGTGGAGACCCGGATGTGCTGCGAAGGAAAATGGAAAACGACAAATGATTCAATCTGAGGTAAAGAAAATAAATCAGGAAATTGAAGGACAAAGGGATAAAAAGTATACCTTAGGTCTAAGGACCTCCTCGGTCAATCCCAAGTCCTTAGGGTCCATCATATTAGGATAATTTAGCATATGGACCAACCCTCCATCATCCCGCCGAATGTTGTAACTGAGGGAGTGCTGTCATACGAAAGAAGCTTTCGACGTTGCTTCCACCTCTGAAGTCGACGCATCGCCTGCGCTGTGGGAGGAACCCACCTGCAGACTTGAACCCGCACGAGGTAGAGAAATCACATCGTATATGTTGGGTGGCATCATCTAGTTCGACAAAAAGTCCATGTAATCGTACATCACCACTATGTCGGTATTCAACAAGTAAGGCCCATCCATTATTGCTGCCACCTAGGCATTATTCGACATCTCCTGCACTCGCCTCATGAACACTGGGGGATTCGTCGATGGCACCGCAACATCATCTTCCACAATCTGTTAGAGTACCCTCTCCCCGAGGTACCAAGAATAGCCCAATTCATTTGCAGCAGATGCCACATCGGCGCATGTCCCCGAGTCAACCCAATGTGCTGAATGACCACCCCCCGGGATAAAAGGACACCTTCAAATTCCCCAGTAAGAGAAAAAAAATATCAATATCAACAAAATATCATTAAAGTAAGGACAATCTTAAGATAAAGAGAAGACTTATCAGCTCGCTCGTCAGGCTGTTCAAAACCTAATGCACCGTCTTTAAAGAAAGAGACTGCTTTGACGGCCGATTGGACTTCTGCCATTGGTGCATCCGACAGAAGTCCCCAACAGACTCGTCCTTCAAAGATATCAATTGGGTGTTAAATCCAATCACCTCATAAAACCATGTCTTCAAAGGATAAAGGGTCAAGAATTATGAAATCAAGAATAAAACGCATGAAGGAAATTGCGAATGCATCAAGGAAAATACGAAAAATACCTCAAGAAGATACGTGACTCCAGTAAAAGTTTGTTGATAGCACCGACTGAATGCATCAAGAGAATAATAAAGTCTCGCCAAGGTCAGTCTCCCCCAGTCATAAAGAGGTATGTCCGAAAACACCCTAAAAATGGTAAAAATCATAACTGGATGATGTCGCCACTCGTCGCCACCTAGAAACCTCCTAACACTAGCAAAATAAGTAGACGATCCATCTGACGCACCTACCGATCATCGCTCTCATCAATCCTCATCCTCAGTAATAACTCTCTCAAAAAAGGAAATCGAAGAGAGTCCTCAGAAACCACCCTCTCCACATCACCCAATGCTGTCGTCACCCTCAATGTCCTGTCCACCTCAATCTGTATACCATTTCAATCTAGCCCCAGTAGCTGTTGCACATCTATGGGAGTCACCATCATCTCTCCAAACCCAAAATGAAAGGTGTGAGTAGTGTACCACCACCTCTCCCTAAGAGAACAGGAATAACCATAGAATGAGGCGTCTCATCCATAATAGACTCCAGTCTCCCAAAGTCGGCTAATAACACCATCCAGCGCACCATAGGTGGAAGATGCTCCCAAACATCCCAAATCCCCATCGTCCCTCAGGCACATATAGTCGACATAGAAATATCAGACTGTTGAAAAAATAAAGTTAACCTTTATCAGAATAAGGAAATATCGAAAAAGGAAACAAATACCAAAAGTCATCAATACTTACATAGCCGCCAGGGTTCACCACCCTAGAAGAACGATGACATGAAGGCTCGCACAAGAGATTTCAATCATCTGCCACTGGCTCAAATGAGTCAAAAGAGTTCTCTCTGCCCAGTGAAAGGGGCACCCTAGCCTTCCATTCTAATCCTGCCCAATCGTTAGCATTGAGACATGCCATGTATGTTGAGCTACTTGAGAAATCGACCATCTTTGACGTTCAAACGATTTGCAGAAGGTAATTACAGAAGAAGGCAAGTCAGAAAGCCATGAAAAATGAGGAGAACCCGCCCCCTTTTTATAGGAGGCCAAGGGGCATGCCGATCGACATCTCCCTGCCACCCACCGATCGACACTGTCCCTCCACCTACTCGAGGTACCCCAAAATATCGTGCCGCTACTGTTTGGAACCCCTCTATCTATTATGGTCAGCACCCCCTTCGAAATTTCATACAAAAAGTCCAACCAAAACTTGAAAATCCTAAAAAATCCCCGAAAAATTCCTAAACTTACCAAATGAATTTTAGGACCTTTTTTAAATGAAAACCGTTTTTACCACACTCATAACTCTTACCTCCCCAGCGGAATTCCTGAAATCAATTTCATGTCTCCTAAGCAACGTCTTCGAAGGACACCACAAAATTTAAAAATTTCCCAACTAAGGAATATCCAACCCTGGGATCATTTCCTCTTCCCCAGTATAACCTAAAATCAAATGCTTCCCCAAATCCCACATATGAATTTCTATCTCAATCCCTCAGAATTGGTTTCGACACGCAAAATTGGTCACCTTTAACTTAAGCCCTCAAAATTGGCTTTGACCCACATAATTGGTTATCTCTTTCTTAAGCCCGCAGAATCGGTCACCCCAATATTAAGCCCGCGAAATTAGGTTTGACCCGCATAATTGATTATCTCTATCTCAAGCCCACAGAATTGGCTTTGACCAGCAGAATTGGTCACCCATATCTTAAGCCCGCATAATTGGCTTTGACTCATATAATTGGTCACCCTTATCTTAAACCCGTAAAATTAGCTTTGACCCGCAGAATTGGTATCTCTATCTTAAGCCCTCAGAATTGGCTTCGACCCCCTGAATTGGTCATATCTATATTGCTTCGACTCGAAGAATTGGTCACATCTAACTTAATCCCTCAGAATTGGTTTCGACCTGCAAAATTGGTCACCCCTAACTTAATCCCTCAGAATTAGATTTGACCCGTAGAATTGGTCACCCCTAACTTAAGACATCGGAATTCACTTCGACCCTCAGAATTGGTCATCCCTACCTTAAGCCTGCATAATTGTCTTTGTCTCGCAGAATTGGTCACTACAACTTAGGTCCTCAGAATTAATCCCGACCCGCAGGATTAGTCGCCTCCCTAACTTTGACCTCAGGCATCACCGCTTTTAGGTTCTCAAAATCGGCCATCATAACAACAACTTAAGTTCTCAGAATCAACCTCGACCCTTTAAATCGGTCATCCTCATCCCTTAGGTCCATAGAACCGACCTCTATCATGTGGAACCTATTCGACGGCTTTCGCTTGTTCCAAGCTCACCCGGCGAGGGGATCTATAGATACCACATTCTAGGACTCCCTAAGTTCATCCTTAGGTCCCTAGCACCTCCCCATTTCATTACAAACCATGAGTCTCACTTTGAGTACCGATTTAGAGGCCATTGAGTGCTCCCAGGCCTCATTTGACCACGGTCAACTCTATCAAAAGGGTGAAAGATTTTTGAATCCTTAAAGGTATTTGAATAAGCTTTCCAACGGTCCACCCCGTGCACAAATCGGCATAACAATTTGGACAAACAGACCATTTTGCTATCAAAAATCAATTTGGAGACCACTGGGCGCCGTTGAGCCTCGATTTGACCCCGATCAACTTCGTCGTCAGAGTGAAAGCTATTTGAAAATTTGAAAGGAATTGAAATCCCTTTCAAATAGTCTACCCCGTGCGTAAAAAAGCATAACCGTTAGGATGAACGATCATTTTTCCCCAAAAATTAATCCAAAGGCCACCGGGTGATTTCGGGTGCCGTCTGACCAATGTCAACCCTTCAGCTCGAATGAGACTGAATGAATCACCAAAGGTCACTAAATACCCTTTTTAACACTCCACCTTGTGCGCGATTCTAACTTACAATATGGATGAATGATCCGTTTTACATCGAGAGGTCATCGGGAAATTTCGAGCCCCGGTTGACCAAGGTTAACTTTTGAATCTAGCAAAACTCTTTGGAATGTCGAATTACATCTCCTAACCTTTATAATGGTCCACTCTGTGCATGATTTTGACTTACCATGCAAACGAGCGATCCGTTTTCATCCGACGATCTCCCTTCCAAAAGACCGACGTGCGCTTTCGAGCCACATTTGACCCAAAGTCAACTCCCGAACCCAGGGGCAGTCCAAGGACTGTTGAATGTCTCTAAATTAACTTTCTAACGGTAATACCCGTGTGCAATTCGGATAAAAAAATTACGTTCTACGACCGTTTTTCCAAAAAAATCTGTACGAGACTACCAATCGGCAGGTGTAGATCCTTACCTATCGACAATGTGTTAAAGGTCACCTACCGATAGGCAGGACTAGGGTAATGCATATCGACACCACCCTTGAAGCTATAAATAGAGGCCATGACCTCATTCCCAAGACACACTAGAGCTCCATCAGCATCAGTGATCTGAACAACATTCTCTCGAAATCAGCGAAGTTCCATTCAAGCTTACATTCTCATCCTTTTTATACCCAATTTGGAAAAATCACATTCTCTATCATCAACATTCATCCACATTCAAGGGAGTTCATCCAATATCAAATATCAACCTTCAAAGAAGGTCCAATCCCTTCCATCTCTCTTTAAATTTCTTGTTCTTGCATAAATTTCATTAGATTCGTAATCTAGTCCTCACTTGAATTCATACCCATTAATATCTACACTTTTACTAATATATTCCACATACTTTATTTTTTATTAAAAAAAACCCAAAAACAATCAAAAGAGGGTTATACCCATAAATTTTGAATGGAATTATCCATCACGCTTTTTCAAAACTGAAAACACATTTTCTACACACACATCTATAATAAAATTTCATTTTGATCTTTGGGACAAACCCCACACCCATCCTAGATTCGAACTACGTGAACTTTGATGCCTTTATAGGCTACGTAGCTGTTTTGAATTACAACCCGAGACTCGAGTCCAATTTTCCAATTTTTCAACTTCCTAAATTCTAATTTGATAATTTTCTCAATTTCCCAAATTGCCCAATTTCCCTAAAATCTCCCATTTTCACATTTATCATATTCTTGCATTACATAGTACGCTTATTTGCATTTTATCCAACATGTATTATTGTTTCATAATAACGATTAATATCGTGAAAAATGCACAAATCATATTTTCTATATACATTATTTTGGGAACATTCCTACGGGTGACCTCACTCTACCTTGTCCATGCTATGAGTTGAATGATTAAGATATCCATTACATAACCACACATACACACTTCATGGAGAAATAAAAGACGTAAGGCTAAAATTTCCAATTGAGTCCTTTGTAGTTTTGGCTCAATTCTGGACAAAAACGTTTGAGTCATAGGATATAGTATATTGATCGTCCTTCAAGCCTATGACGTGTGTGGTGAAGACGTAGCGGCCAAGTGTATGAAGCTTCATCAAAATTTTGAGTTTAAGTGCTTCATTTTCTACGTCATCAATAGTGGTTCAAGCTCCCAAGGTATGAATGCATTATATATATATATATATATATATATATATATATATATATATATATAGGAGATTGGAATGTGTTGATAATGGGTGTTAGGTTTTATTAAAACTGTGTTTTGTTTTCAGAAAGAGTGAATTAAGACTTTAAATAAAGTTTATAAAGTTTTCTGGGATAAAAATGAGAATTTCTAAACTTTTCGTAAGTTCGTTCAAAGTATCGTTCGAACCACAGGTCGTTCGAACGAGATTGCCAATGACTTCCCATATTGGCCACTGGAACTTCGTTCGAAATGTCGTTCGAACAAGATGGCTGTTCGAACGAGATTTCCAACTATCTTCTAACGAGTTCACACTGGAACTTCGTTAGAAGACTCGTTCGAATGAGATGTCGTTCGAACGAGATTTCAGGTGGGAAATTTTTTTGGCAGTTTTTAGCAGTTTTTCCCCATGATTCCCACTTCTTTTCCCACTATCTTTTCACAACATAACTATGTGCGGGAATCATTTTTGAAATACCATCTTTTTCATACCATACTAACTACTAGAGAGTGTTTTGAGAGAAAAATCATAAAGAGAAAAAGTTCAAGTTTTGAGTGATAATTTTTAAAGTAAAATTCATCTACCACTCTAGTTTTCACCCATAGTTTTATTTATCCAAGTTCATATATATACATCTTGCTTGGAGTTTTGGCACCGGGTTTATCTCTACACCTAATTGAAGAGATTGTTTGGGTTTTCTTCTAAATCCCTCAAACAAGAAGAATTGTTTAGCTGCGGCTTTCTCACATGGTAAAAGGCACCATGTGTGGTTGACGGTGTACCTATTGTCCGATCGGTGAGTCCGAGATCGCGATGGAGCTCCGTGGTTATCCGCTAGGAAGAGGTGGTTACAAGAAGACGCATCACGGCTTGAGATGGTTCGAGTTGAGGAAGTAAGTCATCTGTCTTGTAAATGTAAATTCCGTACTTAGTGGATTTGAGGCTAGGGCCGTCCGAGGTTGTTTCCCGTTGTGGGTTTTGCCTCGTACATCGCGGCGTTGTGTGACTAATTTTCTCTTATCTTGCATAATATCTTAGAATGCATGCTTAGGATAATACAAGATAAAATTTGTATTTAATTGTCTCACTTAATTTAATTTGGTGATAAATTAAATTTGGGTAACGCTAATTTAATTCAAGTCATTTGTTAAAATTGGTATGGCCTAACTTGATAAAATTGAGAAATATGACTTAGGCAAATTTTCTAGGACTTGGGTTTGAATTAATTGTGTTTAAGTGGAATTAACATAAGTGTGTGCTTTAATCTAATTTCACTTTGTTTAATTTTAATTTTGAAGTAAATTAAAATTTGTTTTAAGTTGAACCATCATTCTACGCTTCCGCATCTAAAAAGGAAATTATTAATTAAGAGTTTAAAATTGGGGGCCTTCCGGGAGTCTTCAAATTGGAATAAGAGCCAAAGCGATAAATTATTTCGTTAAAGATCATTTAAATAGTTTTTGGCTAAAATGGATTTTTCCCTATTCTCAAAATTTCCTATTTTTGATGGTTCTAACTACACGTACTGGAAAGCGCGAATGAAATCGGCACTAAAATCTATCGATGAGAGAGTTTGGTTATCTGTAGTTAACGGGTGGTCTCCACCTACTCATTTAGTAAAAAATGAATGTGTTCCCAAACCGGCCGATAGATGGACTAAAAATGAGTTTAAGCTTTCAAATTTTAATTCCTGAGGTTTAAATGCCTTGTTTAACGCAGTCACACCGAAAGAATTCAAACGTATTATGACGTGTGAAACCGCTAAAGAAGCTTGGGATATTTTACAATTAACTCATGAAGGAACTAGTGTCGTTAAGGCTTCTAAACTCCAAAACCTCACTACTCAATTTGAAACCATCAAAATGAATGAAAAAGAAACTTTTGATGAATTTTATGCTAGACTTTCAGACATTGTTAATTCATCTTTTAGCTTGGGAGAGAAAATACCCGACAACCGAGTTGTAAAGAAACTTTTAAGGTCCCTTCTTGATAGATTTATCCCAAAAGTGACTGTTTTAAATTCTTTACCAACTTTAGCCTCTACGAAATTAGAAGAGCTTGTAGGTGATTTATAAACCTATGAACTTGACATGTTTCCCTCTAAAACTGAAAAGAAAATAGAAAAGGGCATTGCTTTAAAAGCCCGAAAAGAGGTCAAATAAGTAGTAGAGAGCGACAGTGATAGTGACTCGGAAGACATGGCCTTGTTTGCTCGAAAATTTAGAAAATTTCTTAAATTTAACAAAGATAAATTTAAAAATGATTTTAAGAAATTTAAAACTTCTAAGTATGACAAAGCCGAAAGGATCCCTAAATCTTCTAACGAAAATTTAAATAGGGACGAGTTAAATAGGTGTTTTTGTTGTGAAGGGTATGGCCATAGGGCTTCTGAATGCCCCACTAAACTAAGGAGAGAGGGTAAGCGACCCATTTCATATAATGCGACCCTTAGTGATAGTGATAAGAAAGAGGGACCCGATTCCCCCACTAAGCCCAACTTTGTGGATTTTATGGCTAGTCATGTGAGTGATAGTGAGAACTCATCGATTGATGAAACTTTGACACATGACACTTCCAAGGTCATTGTTTATGAATCCCCTATTTTTGATGGTAGTGAGAGTGAACAAGAGAGAGAGAGTGAAAATAATGAGGTTGATGTGAGTGAGCTACAAGTTGCTTTTCAAGAATTATTTGATGAATCTATTAAACTAAAAAGAGCTAATTTGAAGTTAGAAGCTAGTTTAAGAGAGCGTGTCAAGGTCATTGATGAGAGTGCGTTAATAGAAGACCTTAGGGTATGTGAGAGGACTCTTCGAGAGAAGCTTGAATATGTAGAAAGCGAGAGAGATAGCCTTAGAGGTTTAATGGAATCTTTTAAAAAGGAGCTTCTCAAGTTCGAAGAGAGAAATATTTTATTAGAGTCTAACATCCTAGAATTAGAAAATAAATTAAAAGACTCTAGTAATGTCAAATTTGATTTGGAGTGTCGTTCGGAAAAATTAGATAAAATATTAGGAGCGGCCCAAATTAAAAATGACACTTGTGGTTTAGGCTTCAATACTTGTAATGAATCTACTCATAAAGCTAAAACCAATGTTTTAGGAGAATCTACTAGGAAAGCCTTTAGAGATCATTCCTTAGGTACCAAATTTTGACGTAATTTTACTTGCACACATTGTGGTCGAAAAGGTCATCTTAGGAAATTTTGTTTTGTTCTTAAACGAATTCCTAAAAAATCCCAACGTAAAGCAACCAAGGTAGTTAAAATTCCTACGCCTCAAGATAGTCATTCTTCATTAATTTGGGTTAGGAAATCTGACTTGGTTGCCTTGCAAAATAAGAGGTTTGATTCTCATTTACTTTCACCTGCTTCCTCCCTTGCTAAAATCTAAAGGATGAATGTGTTGGTGTTTGCATACTTTAGCTTTTGTGCTTCATGCTATATTATCATGCTAAATGTATGCTTATTTAATCATTTTCTAGTCATTGCTTCATCACATATCTCATGCTAGAATAATGATTTTTGTTTATCTTTTGTATGATATTTCTTTCATTTTTGTTTGCATTAAATGAAAAATACAAAAACATTTTTGTTTATCATTTGTGTTTTTAACTTGTTCGTTATTTAGGCTTAATGAAAAATACAAATGAATTTTTGTTTGTCTTTTGAGTAAAGATTTTTTTGGTTAAAAAGTTCAAAAACTCAAAAAGATTTTATTTTGTGTGTATTTTGGTTTGACACAGTTTAAGTGGCATATAAAGATGTTTGAATACCTCCTTTAACGCTCCCATGTGGCTAGAACTTTTGGTTTAGATTGACAATCCTTAAAATGTTCTTTACCATATTTTTATGGAGTAGTTGAATTTTGTATTGATTAAATGGATAATATTTTTATATGCCTCTATTCACACATGCACGAGCTCTTTTGAAATTTTAATGTCACATATTATATTTAAGCTCTATGAGGTGTTCTCCTACCAATCTAGTCATCTACATATTTGTGACCTAGGAGGACTAGTGCATGTCAAAATCCGTTGCACGTGAGATCTGTGTGAAAAATAAAAATGATTAATATAAATGTGCACGGGGAAGGGCTCCGAAAGGATTTATTATCCTTTGCGATAGTAAGCCACCGTTTGAAATGGACCTAAAAGAAATAGGTGGTCCAAAGGCCGAAAAATAGAAAATATGGCATTTAAAGGAAAAATAATTGCCAAGGCCTATGTTTGATTGATATATTCATTCAAAATTAATATAAATGCTTATTGAGGGAGATTTGATGGTATATCAACGGTTTTCACAATATTCGTTTATCCTAGTTGCTTTCAATGTCATGACTCTATTTGGTTTGTAGAATCATCAAAACTCTAGGCTTGTATGCATTGTGTATGTTTGTTCAGTGAGTTCAATCTTTATTGTCACATGAGGTTATATTCAAATGTGATGAAGTTTGCAATCAATTGAGAACTCCGTGAACATGTTTTTAACTGATTGGGTCTAGATTTAATCATTACCTGTTCACACCCCAACACTTTCGTTTTCATATGACACATTTTTTCCATACGAGTGTGAAAGACTCCTATTATATTTTGTGTGTGTCATTTGTGTGTTTATATCTATATATGTGTACTTGCGTCTATTAGGTATATTTTATGTATACATATATATGATATTTTGTTTATGACATTGCCATGTTTAATTAATCCATTTATTCTTCAATTCATAATTAGTACCTTGTTTGTTGTGTAGTTTGTTTGATATCACATGCTTAGAATCTTATTTGTTTATTTGGTATCATTTGTTCTCACATCATAGTTGGTATTCATTTGTATGGATTAGTTATGATTTTGTTGCCCATGTGCGCTAATGTTCTCATCAATTTATGCACAATTGCATGTTTTAGCTTGTTATCCCATTCTGTTTATCCCTTGTTTATTTTAGATAAGTTGTTTGGGTGTATATGCTTTATTTGGGGGAGATAAGTTAATACTTGATTCTTTAGCCTTTGTCTATTCCTGAACAAAAAGGGGGCGAATGATAGGGGGAGAAATGGTATTTAATCCTATTATAATCGTATCTTAGTTTGGGGGAGATTTAACTTAGGGGGAGTCGCTATCTTCTTAGGTTGATCATAGTTGATAAAGGGGAGAATTAAGTTAGGGGAGTATTTATTTTCATTGCATTAAATACTTTGATATTCCCTATGTGTTTGATTGTTTGCTTAAGTGTGCATGAATTCTACTAAAGCGGCAACCTTCGAGTGGCAAAGCGTTTAATTCTAAAGTGGTATTCGAGTCAAGCATTGTACTCTTTATTTTGGGTGGAATGTTTTTGAGTCTAGTGAGCTTGACGGCCCTTTAGGATTTTTGTTTTGGTTTTTGTCCCGGAATAGCCAAAGGGGGAGATTTGTAAGGACACAAATTTCCAATTGAGTCCTTTGTAGTTTTGGCTCAATTCCGAACAAAAACATATGAGTCATAGGATAGAGTTTATTAATCATCCTTCAAGCCTATGACATGTGTGTTGAAGACGTAGCAGCCAAGTGTATAAAGCTTCATCAAAATGCCGAGTTTAAGTGCCTCGTTTTCTATGTCATCAATAGTGGTTCCATGCTCCCAAGGTATGAATGCATTACATATATATATGTAGGAGCTTGGAACGTGTTGATAATGGGTGTTAGGTTTTATATAAACTGTGTTTTGTTTTCAGAAAGAATGAATTAAAACATTAAATAAAGTTTATAAAGTTTTCTGGGCTAAAAATGAGAATTTCTAAACTTTCTGTAAGTTTGTTCGAAGTGTCGTTCGAATGAGATTGTCGTTCGAACCACAGGTCATTCAAGCGAGATTGCCAACGACTTCCCATATTGGCCACTGAAACTTCGTTCGAAATGTCATTCAAACGAGATGGCTGTTCGAACGAGATTTTCAACGAGCTTCTAACGAGTTCACACTGGAACTTCGTTGGAAGACTCGTTCGAATGAGATGTCGTTCGAACGAGATTTCAGGCGGGAAATTTTTTTGGAAGTTTTTCCCCATGATTTCCACTTCTTTTCCCACTATCTTTTCACATCATAACTATGTGCGGGAATCATTTTTGAAATACCATCTTTTTCATACCATACTAAGTCCTAGAGAGTGTTTTGAGAGCAAAATCATAAAGAGAACAAGCTCAAGTTTTAAGTGATAATTTTTAAAGTAAAATTCATCTACCACTCTAGTTTTCACCCATAGTTTTATTTATCCAAGTTCATATATATACATCTTGCTTGGAGTTTTGGCAACGGGTTTATCTCTACACCTAATTGAATAGATTGTTTGGGTTTTCTTCTAAATCCCTCAAAGAAGAAGAATTGTTTAGCTGCGGCTTTCTCACATGGTAAAAGGCACCATGTGTGGTTGACGGTGTACCTATTGTCCGATCAGTGAGTCCGAGATCGCGATGGAGCTCCGTGGTTATCCGCTAGGAATAGGTGGTTACAAGAAGACGCATCACGGCTTGAGATGGTTCGAGTTGAGTAAGTAAGTCATCTGTCTTGTAAATGTAAATTCCGTACTTAGTGGATTTGAGGCTAGGTCCGTCCGAGGTTGTTTCCCGTTGTGGGTTTTGCCTCGTACATCGCGGCGTTGTGTGACTAATTTTCTCTTATCTTGCATAATATCTTAGAATGCATGCTTAGGATAATACAAGATAAAATTGGTGTTTAATTGTCCCACTTAATTTAATTTGGTGCTAAATTAAATTTGGATAACGCTAATTTAATTCAAGTCATTTGTTAAAATTGGTATGGCCTAACTTGATAAAATTGCTAAATATGACTTAGGCAAATTTTTTAGGACTTGGGTTTGAATTAGTTGTGTTTAAGTGAAATTAACATAAGTGTGTGTTTTAATCTAATTTCACTTTGGTTTATTTTAATTTGGAAGTAAATTAAAATTTGTTTTAAGTTGAACCATCATTCTACGCTTCCGCATCTAAAAAGGAAATTATTAATTAAGAGTTTAAATTTGGGGGCCTTCGGGGCGTCTTCAAAAGAAAACAATAACACTAGCCCATGAGAGACCGAAAGGGCGAGAAGGGTGTCTAACACCTTCCCATTCCGTAACTTAGCCCTCGAACCTTTGATCTATTGGTCTCGTATGCATCAGTTTGTCTTTCATGCCGCTCTCTCGAAGTGGTAACATGTTTTTTTCCTGTTTTGTGCAAAATAGGTTGGCAACTCCATCTCTTTACATTTACCCCACACCGAAGACGGCCGAAGCGCCCTGAAAAGGGCGCGAGACTACTATCTTTCGAGGGATCCTCCACCCCTTCCCCTCAAAGATTTCTCGGGATGGACACAATACGGAATTAGAGTTAGTTTATATGTGTGTATTTTATAAATATCGGTGTGTATGTAATTTATGTGAAAACATACCCCTCTAGTGCTATCATCGGAGGTTGCATGATGTAGGTGAGGGAGAGCATAGTCCTCAGGTCTTATCGTCCACATTTTGGGTATGATTCAACCTCTCTCTCGGGGAAATATGACCTCCTCGACTACGTTACCTATTTTATTTTCCTATTTCGGTATGAGTTAACCGACTTATGGCAACCGAGTTAGAGTGAGTATATCTGGGATATGATAGCATTATAGAGACAAACATCCAGTCAGTTATTACTCGGGAAGATGGTTATTATACGCGACATGTGTGTGATTGTTGTAGTATATCTATACGTATATAATAAAGTAGATAAATTATATATGGGTTAAGAATACAAAGTTGTAATGCATTATTTATATAACTAATGTGAATGTTATATACTCAAGTAAAGTGGAAATGATTAACTAAGATAAATGGGAAAATAATTTAGGAACAAAATGGAGAAAGTACATAGGATAGAGTAGAGTGATAGAAATATATGTATGAGGACTAGTTTGGTGGAGTAGTAGAACTAGTTGGGTTAAAAGGTAAGATTTAGGTGTGCATAATAAATGAAGGGTGAGTAATATCTCAAGAGAGTGTGACACCTGCTTAAATATGAAAAATGTTAATACGTAATTTAACTGTTGCATTTTAATTACTTGCAAAATATTTTCAAATGGTTTTGGGCTCTGACTCGTATCAATATTTTCCAAAACATTTTAGATGTCCAGCCACAAGGACACCAATCTTGAGGACTCATTCCATGGATGCGTAACTGCAGTATTGTGGAGGCTTGTATGACATTGTGTAGATGCTTTAGTTATTCATTCCTAGAGTAGGTTGCTGATTCAATAGTTCATTTTAGCATGTTTCCCCTTTTATTTGACATACTTTTAGTTTTATTTATTAGACGATGTACTTGGATTTAGTTTATTTCTGTAGACTTATGATTTGGATTTTTTTTTGGAACCGATGGTTTATTCGGTATTTATTATTTATCTATTGATGGTGTGATGATTCAGACTCTTATATTTGTTATGGATGAGTTATTACATTTTATTTTCGGCATGTTTCTACGTTAATTCAAGATAAAATTGACACCGGCTTAATTGAACTTCTGTGGTTAGTAATTTAAAAATGGTTTTTAACATTGATACTAATAATGAACCAAATGTGATTCCTGTTTATTTTGCTAAAGGAATGATCACTCGTGATTAAAGTGGTCTGGGCGTCACATGTACGTCCCATATGTTTTACACGTGTGGAGCGAAGACAGAATTATGTTGACTAGAGGAAAATTTGCCCATCTTTTGCCATCCTTGGGAGTCATATGGACCCAAAATAGAGAGGCTTTTAATCCACTCCAATGACACTCTCTATTTTTTCCTGTTTTCTTTGATTTTTTTTATTTCTTTGATTTGATTATTAAAAATAATTAGTGATGTGGTAATCCAAAACTCCATCGATAAGGGTTCACCTAAAAGAAGAGAAATTCGGCGCGTACGAGATCAAATAGGGAAGTCCTCATATTGGCACTCACGCAATCTTTGTGACTCCCATGAATATAAATTGGTTGTCATCAAAAGGGGATGAAAAGATAGAAGATGGAGTCGGCAGCCTTTTTTTCTTAAAACAAACAAAAGATCTAGGCCTCCTTGAACAAATGACATCAAAGACAAACTGATGCATATGGAACCAAATAGATGGAGGGTCGGGGGACTATGTTATGGAATGATAAGGTGTTAGGAACCCATTACTACCTTTAGGTCTCTCATAAGCTATGATATATTCTCCTTTTTTCTGCAAAATGAAATTCTTGTGTATAATGTGTGTGATGTGAAAAAAGGTGAGAAAAAGACATCGTTATGCTCATGTCATGGGAGGATTAAGATGAGTTATTATGAGGAGTACAAAAGGAAGGAAAGTATTATGACAAGGTAGCCAATATATGAGAAACTTACCGGATCATAATAATCCATCACAAAGAATATAATATGTATATCTAATGGAGCCACTAAATATATGATAAAAAGAAGTATATGATATGCAATACACCAGACCATAACCCACTATGAGGAAGTGGATATGCATGTTTAACGGGATTGCAAAAAAAAAGAAAATATAATAAAAGAATATGAAGATATAATGTGAGTAACCATAGGATCATGATTCACTATGAGGAAGTACATATGAACGTCTGACGGGGTCACTAATACATATATGTATATATACACACGATACTACTAAATGGGAGAACAAGTAACGAAATAAGCAAATGCATCTCGAATCACGCGGACAACTCGGGACACCTACATAGTAAAAAAAGGCACAAATGTCCGCATAGTTCGATAACACTCAAGGGTGGGGCTTAACCCAATAACCCGAAATTAGAACTTTCCTCAGTTTGTTTATTGAAAAGTGCTCTAGAGAGTGTGAAAAAAGTAGGAAAATTTTACTTTAGGGTTGAGAGGTGAACCTTTTTTTTGGGGTTTTTTTTATTTTTATGAAATTATCGTTTGTGTATAAATATAATAAAAAAGAGACTAGTTGGGGTGAGAAAGTGAATTAAAATGAGAATATAGCAAGAGTAAAGAAAAATTAATAAATTATACTAATTAAATAAAATGTGAAAATATAGAAGTAGACCTCCTATAGAACTTCGCTACTGATTTCAAGGTGGTGTATGCTTATTTTATGGTGGTTGAATGGTGGTCGAGTAATGGTAAAATGGGTGGAAAAAAGTGGGGTGAATGTAATGTAAGAAAAATGGAGAGAAGGTTTGAAAAATGTAAAATTTTGGGACGACAATGCATTGATTTTGAGTTAGAGAATGTTCTCATTTTGAAAAAGAGACCCTTGGGAATGAAGTCATGACATCTTAAATAGGAAGCATTAGGGTTAGGGGTTTTGGAAATTGTTATAGACTATGGTCTGACTATCGGCATAGCTTCGGCTTTCTAGCAAAGTAAAGTAACCCTCTACCGATAGGCAAAGGGTTTGGGGCACATACAGGTAGTCCAAAAAGGACTTTTTCAAAAAATAGACATAAAATGAAAATTATAAGTCCAAATCATGCAGGATAGGGACTGATGGAAAATGTATTTAGAGCCTTATAAAATTATATCGGGCCAATCTCGGGTTTAAGAGTTAACCAAAGATAAATGGGCCTCGAAATTACCCAGTAGCCTCTGATGGGGGTTCTCAAAGTAGAAAAGAAAGTACATGCGAGCGATAAATCCGATTTGTAGACAGTATGAACCATAGGAAATGGTATTCAAATCCATACGAAAGAAAAATGAGCTAGCTCGGGTTAGAGGTTGACCAAAGTTAAACAAAACTTATAAGCGGCTGGTAGCCTACATATTAGAATTTTAAAGTAAAAAAGAAAGTCCATGCAAACTGTAAGGCCTATTGGCGCATGGTATGGAATGTTTCAATGGGTATTCAGAGAGTCTTATGGAAGTGCAATGATCCATGATAGGGGTATAGGTTGACTAAAGTCAAATGAAGCTCGAAAATGTTGGGTAACCTTTGTATTAGGGTTTAGAGTAGGACCTGTGGTCTTATGGAAGGAAAAGTGTTAGGGACCTGAAGAGGTATTTGAATGGTACTAGGTTGAGGCGTCTACAGGTGTCTAAATCACCACAAAAAATGTACAAGGCCTCAATATTCCTAATGGAAATAAAAATATATTTGTATATTTGTACAATTCATTAATCACTCCTAGGAATAAGAAAATAGGCAACGAAATTTTGATGATGAAAATGTTATCGGCAAAAAAAATGAGCCTAACTCCAACGCGTAAGAAGCCTACAATGACCCCATGTGATGAAAGTTGTTTTGGTGCATGACATCGTGGTATAGTACCTTCCAATCAATGTTCCTTTGAACCTACAAAATAAACTAAAATATGTATAGTGGCAAGCAAGGGGTATCGATCCAACTTCTTTATATGGAAAGGAACAAATGAAGACTAGTATGATTTTTAAAGTAGTTTTTCCAAACTACACTTTTAAATGTATAAAATGACAAGGTTAGCTAAATATGAGGAGCAAACATTTATAAGATAATTCAAGGGAGTAGAACTCACCATTAGATTATTTATTTTATCTATTTGAAATACCCTAAGACATTTTTAAATCCAAAAATCAACTATCCTTGCATATATCAAATTAAACATAATATTTTTAAAAGATTAACCAGTCTCAGGTCTTGTCAGACACTTTTTTTGCATTTAGGTAAACCTAATACAAGTGAGAACATAACTATACTACTAATAATCATGCTGAGACCATTTTTTAATTTTTCCTCTTTCTCTACCAAAAGTGTCAAAAACATTTTTCCATCTTTTATCAACAATACCAAGAGAATTTTTTCCTTCCTTATACCAAATATATTTTCCCCCCCTTTTACCTAAAAACATTTTATCCTCCTCTTTTCCAAAATGTCAAAAATATTTTCCTCCCTTTCCAAAAAATTATATATAATAGTTTTCCCTTTTCTTTTTCAAAAATAAATTCATATTTTTCTCCTTCTCATATCGATCGCATACCCGATCCTTGGTCTGACTCCCTATTGGCTTCGATCTTTTGGTGAACTGCCCCGAGGCTCTGTCAGTTATCTCGCTTCTTTCTTCGAGTTTGGAATTCACCTTCATCCACTTTTTATGGAGAACACCAACCAAGTACCGAATGTGCGATCGGATTTGATAACGATCCTACCTTAACTCACTGCCAATATTGACAACTTTTAAACTGAGGTTCATAAGATGCAATGAAATCGGTTCCATGTTCCCAAAGAGCTCGAGGTCCTCTTCCCTCATGTTATGGGTTCGCCCAATTTTGAGCCTATTTGGGGCCTCGAGGGACATATCACGCTCCATATGCCTCTCCTATTAATGGGTCGCCGCCACCCCATCTCCCTATACCGAATCCTTCCCAGCTAGGGGCTAACCTACCAGTGACTGTTGATTCGAAGGAAGAAGAATTGAACAAGGTCAAGAAAGACCTTAAGATGTTGAACAAGAAGTTTGACCATTTCAGAATCTCTCAAAATTACATGGATTACACTTACATGTCTCCCTATCCTAAAGCAAGGTTGTCGAACAAATTCAAAAAGCCCAAGATTGAGAAATTCAGGCCTAGTGAACCCCAAATTATTCATCTTTAAAACTACCACCAAGCCATGACTCTTCTAGGGGCCTCTGAGGAACTAATGGCCTAAATGTTCTAATAGACTTTGAAGGATAGCATTTTTTGCTAGTTTTTATCTCTCGAAGAGTCAAGAATCCATAATTGGGAGGATATTGCGCTCGAATTCATGTCACAGTTCAAGTACAATGAAGAAGTGGAGGTCAAACGTCATGATTTAGAGCTGTTCAAATAGAACTCTAGCAAAAATGTCAATAAATTCATAGTAGTGTGGAGAGAAAATGTAGCCACCATGACCAATCGGCCGTCCGAAGAGGGGCAAGTTAGTATTATGAAGAATAATTTCTTACCCCATGTTCGAGTAATGATGGGTGGACAATACTAACCTAAATTTTAAGCCCTTTGAGAAGCAGGAATAGAAATTGAAGAAGGTCATTCTAAAAAAGAAGTTGAGACAAAGAAAGCACCTGGATATTTCACTCCCAAAAAGTATGAAAAGCTAAACAGTACCGCAATTTTAACCATCAATAACATCTCTCAGCCTGCCACTTCATAGGCACCAGAAAGTCACCCTAACCCAATCAATAAGGAATACACAGTTCTTCACTCTCCCTTTTCCAAACTTTACCAAGCTCTTTTAGATCGAAATCTCATCAAACCATTGGACCCTCGTCCATTACTAAAGATACTTCCCAAAAATTATAATCTAAGGTTTGATTGACCAAGATACTATTTCCCCCACTAACCAATCCTAAACCAAACACTACCTACAATCCACTCCCAAATCATACAAATGCCATCTTCCTAAAAGAAGACCCATAATTTGATCCATCTACCGAAATCGTACCAAGTAAATCACCCATCATTCCTATATATTCCTCTAACCCATTCAAGATTTTGCATATTTTCTCCAATATCCTATCAATTTTGCCGATCAAGCTCTGTCACTCCTTACAAGAGTATGAATAGTTGTTCGTACCCATTCTGGTGGAAAATATATGGAATTATCAATAATGGTGAACAAGATTTTAGAGTTTAGGCTGAAATTACCCTTCAAGATGACTATTGATTTCCAGAGATTCAGTACATTATTCTTGAAAGATAAAAAATGGGCTCGAGAGTCAGATAATTGGTTGGTACCTATAAATGAAGTCAATTTAGATGATGTGGTTGAGATCATGGCAGATTTAATTTGACAAATTGATGGTATTTGCATCATATACGATCTACTTAACATTTTGAAACTACAATGGCGCCTGGTCCCTTCACTTTTATATATCCTCATCGAATGGGAGGATCTATATGAAAAAGTCATTGAGGTTGTAGAGTGTATCGACTTTTCATGGAAGGATGATGTCGTTGCCACCGGATGGGAGGATGAATTCGATGAAGAGAAAAGTTTAGAAAAGATAAATGTAATACTTAGCATATGTGGAATGATATCATTTGAGGAGATAGTAGGAGAAATTAATAAAGTGGCGAAACAACTCGACATAGATGAGGAAATGGGGTTTCTATTTTTCCCCTCTTCTGTGAACTATATGACCAGGTGAGGGAGGCATTACCAAGTTCCAAACCTGTAATCATCAATGAACGACAAGGGAAAAGGTGTCTAGAATCTTCCTACACTGTATATGACCCTCAAGGAGAGCAAGATCCTCAATCAGTTGAATAAAACCCAAGCTAATATCACCTTGTGTGGATTCTTTATGTCTTCCCTTCTCTATCAGAATGCCTTGATCAAGATACATACCGGACCCACAGTCCCTCCTTCCACCACACCAGAAGAAGTTATGAATCTGATCAGATCCCTAACCACTACTAGAATGCTCTTTTTATCCATAGAATAAATCCTTAAGATTGGACCAAACCATAATTATGCTCTAGATATCTCTACTGAAGTCATGGAAAAAATCATCCCACTCTCTTTTGTCGATAATGGATCAACTCTTAATATTTTCCCATTGAGAACCCTCAGTTGTTTGGGACTTAAAGTGAGCGACCTTGCTACTACGTCTATCGCAATGCTTACTTATGATAATACTCATTGAGAAGTTATGTGATCCATAAAGCTTGCGAAAGGAGATGGCCGTATAAACCCCATTATTGTATTCCAAGTCATCGACATCCCATCTTGTTTCAATATCTGACTTGAATGATTATGGCTCTATAGTATCAAGGGTGTGTCTTCTTCCCTTCATAAAAAACTTAAGTTCTTCGCCAATGGATAGGTCATCACCATTTTGGGTGATGATGACAATGCCGAGAATGCAAGCACCAATAATCCGGTACTTGAGATACATTATGGGGCGAATGATATGCTTCTGTCAGGTATTTGAGTTGAACCACTTCTACTCCCAATAGGGAATAATTTCAAATATAGGGTATGCCCGGAGTATAACCCTCATGGAAATGTCAACGTGATCTAAATGTTCAAAAGCATTCACTTCATGCCACGACTGGGTCTGAGACGATAAAAATAAGGAATACTTGAACCCATCATGTCAAAAAAGTTTTTCCTCCTTACAGTTTGGGTTACCAATCGTCAGTAGAAGAACTCCGAATGATCCGCTAACCTCGACTAAAGAGAAAGCTAGAAAGTGCCAAGGCTGTCTTAAGAGATTCCTTGAATGGAAAATTCATTAGAGAGGGTAAAGATTTACCCTTCTGCGGCTTTCCTAAACCGTGGAATGACCATGTGGACACGAAGATAAAATCTGGAATGAAGATCTTTTTCCAAGATAGCTACTCATGGGCCAAAAGTTCCTAGCATCATGTGCAACCACTCACTAAGATGACCATAGCTGATAGCAGAGATTTCGAGGGAAGATACTCCGAGAATTCATTCAACTTGTAGACACTAGGGCTGACACTTTGCATGATCCATTCAATCAATACATCATCGGATCCATCCCACCTGATCAAAGATGTTGATGCGACTTTTCTCAACTACATGCTATACCTGTTTCACCAGCTGATATTCAACCCAATTATGATGTTTTTTCCATTTCTTCTTCTCTTTTTATTTCTCCTTATTCTGGTGTAATTAAGACCTCCTTCGATGAGGTTCTCAACGTTCTTTTCCCTAACAATGAAATAAATGAAGATTTTGAGTATCTTATTGTGCCTGACATTAATTTTCTTGATCATAATCAAACTCTTGATGATGGTATTTTGCAATTGAGAAATTCTTAATTGATCTAAATAAGGTTAATAATAAAAAACATAATCGCATTCAAGTTAATGAAGATTAAACAATTGTGATTAATCTCGGTTCTAGTAGCCAACTGCGCGAGATTAGAATAGGATCCACCCCTAACAAGCATGAGAACACACAAATCGAAGTATTATTGAATGAATTTATGGACGTCTTAGCATATTCCTACGACGACATGCCCTGAATTGATCCCGAGATAGCTCAGTATGAGATTCTAACACTCCCAAAATACAAACTGATTAAACAAAAACTGTGAATGCTCTGTACCGAATAGTCGCTCAATGTTAAGGACTAAGTGGTTAACTGTTGGTGTCATTCATGTGATCGAACATCCCACATGACTAGCCAACATCGTACCCATGCCAAAATCAGGATGGAAGGATCGAATGTGCATTGACTACCGAGACTTGAATAAATCCTCCCCAAAGGATGATTACCTTCTACCCAATGTCTACATAATTGTGGATAATACAGCTAGTCACGCTCTTATGTCATTCATGATGGGATTGCTGGATATAACCAGATCAATATGCACCCGGATCATCAAGAGAAAGTCGCATTCATCACCCATTGGGGAACCTTTTGCTACACCATTATGCCATTTGGTCTAAAAAATATAGGGGCTTCCTACCAGATGGTTGATATAACCATATTGCATGATCCAGCACACAAATAAGTCGAGGTCTATGTGGATTTTATGATATTCAAGTCTATTCCTAGGGAAGGACATGCTCCATCTCTTCGAATGTTTTTCAAGCAACTACGATAATATCAGATGTGACTTAACCCATAGAAATATGTCTTCGGTATTACCAAAGGATAGCTCTTGGGATTCATGATTAGTGAGAAAGGGATAAAAGTAGATCTTGCCAAGATAAAATCCATACTCGAAATGTCACCACCCTGAACAGAGAAGAAAGTCCAGGGATTCCTTGGGAAATTATAGTATATCAATCGGTTCATCAGCTAGTTGACTTCTATTTGTGAACCCATCTTCAAAATCCTCCATAAGGATTCAACTAAGGTTTATAATGAAGCTTACCAATAATATTTTGACCGAATCAAGTAATTCCTAACCCGCCCTTCAATACTTATGCCACTGTAGCCTAGTCTTTCCCTACTTCTATACCTTACAGTAATAGATACTATAGCTGGGGCTTTACCAGCCCAATACCTTAAAGAATCTCGAAAAGAGAGAGTTGTCTACTAATCCAGTTATAGGTTGGCCGGGTACGAAGTTAACTACACAACCTTGGAAAAAGCAAGCGTCGCCCTTATCTGGGTCACCAAAAATTACGACATTACATGCTTCCCTTTACCATCAAACTCGTATCCCGAATGGATCCCATTAGGTACCTACTTGAGAAACCAGCCAAGTCTAGTTAAATGGCTAGATAGTTGATGGCTCTAGCCAAATTAGATTATATGTATGTCATGCAGAAATCCATTATTAATGCAAAAAACTAGACTGATCTAATTAATTGTTCACAAATAAATATAAGGAAAAAAGAGAAAGGATTTTTACAGTGATTCGACTGAAAAAGGAAAGCCTATGTCCACTGTTGTGTAGTTCCTTGGGCTTGTTGAATTGCCTCTTGTTTCGTTGTTCACATGTCCCTTGTATGTAGGATTTACAATGTATTTATAGCCCCTTGAGGGTGTACCATAGTTGGAATATTAAAGTATGGAATGCCTTTATAACATAGATATTTACATTTATACAATGTTAATAATGTATATGAGGATGAGATTGAAGATGAAGATAAACATTCACATCAAACATATAAGAGACAAAGGTTTTTAAAGTGGTTCGGCTATGAATAAAGCTACGTCCACTGTTATTTTATTCCCAGGGGTTTACAATAGCACAATATGGTGTAGAGAGAGAAAGAGATGTGTATTGTGTCTCTTAGTTGTCTTCTCCCTTTGGCTAAGGGAATACATGTATTTATAGCCTTGAGGCTGTCAATACGAAAAGGCTATGTGTTGTCCTCTATTGATACAGTAGAAATGTACATTAAGGCTCATTAAATGCGTTGTTATCTTCATTAACGCACATTAAATGCATAGTTATCCTTTGATCTTCCTGGTTGGTTGCTCTACATGCTAAGTAGCTTGGTATTCTATGTGTTGGTTGGTATGCCGACCAACTCTCATCGGGTGTCGACCAACTCTTCTCGGGTGCCGATTAACTCTCCTCGGATGCCGACTAAGTATAAATATTGCCACGTAGGATGACAGGTGTCCTTTTCTGATTGGTCCTCGTAGATGGAGAATTTTTGCGTCAACAGAAGCCCCCAATGCTCCATGCTTGATGGTTCACTGAAAGGATGGAGTATTTATTCTGCAGTGTTGCTCGGTGCTCGTGAAATTCTTGATCTACCTTCTTAATTTGCTCAATATAAAGTGCACTATCTCCTGGATGACATATGATACCGGCTGATCGATGGTTGCTAATCTTTCTTTTGAGGAAGTTCGTGTGCTATGTATCACCCCTGGGAATTTGGATGCAGCCATGCCATAGTATGCATCTTGTAGCTTGTCATAATATTCAAGTATGTTGATTGGTTTTGCTAGCCGACCAACTACCTCTTGTGCCAAGCAACTGAGTACTAACTTCACGCACTTGATTTTTTTGATTTATGCTCATCTGAATACTTTGTCGAGTAACATACTAGCTTTTGAAACCAACTCTTCAATGTTGTTAGTACCAAGCTTGTGGTGGACTTCGAAACATTTTCAAACAACTTCTTCTTCGATGTTGGTCGGGACAGTAGTAGTAAAGATCTCAGTGATGTAGATGCTGAATCTGAATCCTGAATGTGCATAGTAATTCCTGAATATGCCTCTTAAACTTCAATACGCCTCCTGAACTTCAATATGCCTCCTTAACTTTAATATCAAAACTCATTCCTGAGCAAGAAGAATAACTCCTGAATGATAATTGGTCGGGGCCTCGACCGTGTGAGTTTGTGGAGTTGAACTTGATGCTCGACTGTATGATGTTATGGTAATGTGCCACCGAATGAATAACTAGATCTGTAATAGAAGCCCCCAAGTGTGGAGTATGTACTTTGAGTGCTTATTTGGCCTTGAAGTATGTTATTTGACAAATTTTCTTATTTTGCACAGACAATAAGATTTGTTCCACCTGCTGTCTGCTGTCCGACCAACCGGAGTTGTTATTTGCTGATTGACCGACCAACCGGAGTTGGTGGTGATAGATGATTGACCAATCGGAGTTGGTGGTAATTGAGTTTCCGACCAACCGAAGTTGGTGGTAATTGATAATAAATGTTAGAGACTTCCTCGGAGCTGACCAACAGATTGTTAGGAATAAGATATAATAAATATTGGAGATCTCCTCGGAGCTGACCAACAGATTGTTGGGAATAAGATATAATAAATGCTGGAGATCTCCTCGAAGCTGACCAACAGATTGTTGGGAATAAGATAATACATATTGAAGACTTCCTTGAATCTGAATATATATAGAGATAAGAAATTTTCTGAGCTCCATTCTAAGATAAATATAAAACATGCATAGACATAAAGAATGATTTAGAATAATAATAAACTGTCTTGCTGATCTGTCGAGGCAAAATTGCATAATGCCGAATAAGAATAATATTTTCAATATAAGAATATGTCCGAGAACTTTGTTGGGCCTGAATATAAATAAGAATTACCCTGACCAACTATCCGTTGGGGGTGAAATATAATAAATGTTATAGTTCTCCTCGGAGCTGAATATGATAATAAGTATCTCACCGAGTTCCATGTTGAGATGAATATAGAATATGAATCCCAAGGGATATATAGAATAATTTGTACTTGAGCCGATATCTGGGCCTGAATATAAATAAGAATTTCCTCGACCAACTATTCGTTGGGGGTGAAATATAATAACTGTTGTAGCTTTTCCTCGGAGCCGAATATGATAATAAGTATTTCGCCGAGCTCCATGATGAGATGAATATAGAATATGAATCCGAACGAATATATAGAATAATTTGTGCTTGAGCATAAATCAGAGCAATAATAAAATATATAGTTCTTTGCTGAGGTGAAATTTCATAATGCTGAACAATGATAATAGTTTCCAGATTGTTTCCGAGCATTCGTCGGCGTTGAATCTTGTACCTGTAAAAATTAATAACTTGCTCTACCATATATGTAGGCTGAATTGATTAGTCATGAGAATAATTTACTCATCCAATCAATATATTATATGTATATGCTTGAGAAATAAAAATATTAATTTCAAGAAATGAAATAATGTATGTTGGCTAATATGTCGAGGCAAAATTGCCTAATGTCGAGCAATAATAGTTTCCAGAGGTTTAAGATTGTGGTTGAGCTTTCGTCGGGATTGAATCTCGTCCCTATAAAATTTTAATAAGCTGCC
This sequence comes from Sambucus nigra, assembly GCA_949130495.1. Taxonomy (NCBI): domain Eukaryota; kingdom Viridiplantae; phylum Streptophyta; class Magnoliopsida; order Dipsacales; family Adoxaceae; genus Sambucus; species Sambucus nigra. The sequence goes on along the minus strand of OX422207.1, from coordinate 840,245,953 downwards.
CGAGCACCTGTCGAGCCTAGATCAAATAATTATTGTCATGAGAATAATTATTCAGCCAAACAATATGTGATGTGTATCAACATAAGGCAATAAAATTTTCAAAATATGAAATAATATGTTTTGTGCCAAATGTGTGTGAGATGGACAAATTTTTATTAGATATGCGCCATAAATTCGACGTAGAGTTTTTTGTAAAGTTATTTAATCTCCAACAACTAATCAGGTATAAGTTGATGTTTGAAAATTATTTATCACTTGGCTTTAAAAATATTTTTTGGGGTGATCGCAAGTTTAAAAAAAAAGAAGAACTTAAGCCCCTTGTTTGTCCCCAAGGCTGAACTCATGTTTAAAGAAATATCTGGGGTGCTCCGCATTTTTTAACACCCCAAGATTCTACTTCTTCCGACCAACGTCATGGATGTTGCCGACCAACATTTGAGGATATCTCAGGTTGTAGAATATATGGTGCCGACCAAGAAGTAAATGATTCCCGACCAGCAGAGCTATTTCGTCGATCAACAAAAATATGGTGCATTGATATTGCCGACCAGCTGTTGGATGGTCACCGACCAACATTAGATGTTCGGGCCTAATCCCAATCTATGTAAATCTGTGAAAGATGTGAATAATAGTATTGCCGATCAAAGAACGGGTACTTCCGACCAACCATGAAAGCCTCGTAGTTGGATAAAATTGTTTCAACTTTGCTGATGGATCTTATCATCTTATCTCCAACTAACAAAAATGGTCTGGTGAAGCTTCCCATTAATAAAATATGGCCCAAGATGATGTCGACCAACAAAATGGATGGCTGACCAAAATATCTCGAACCCTTAGATCAGAAAAATAACATTCGATGTAAAATCTAAGCGTTAAGATTGCTAATTAAATGATCCATTCTCTAATCCACTAGATCGTGTGATTCTGACAAAGAAACCATGTGATGTGATGAACGAGGATCCAACATCTCAAATTTGTGCCTAGAGTCTTGATATGGTCATGATTGTTTAATTGATCCTCTTTTACAAGAGGTGGGTAATGGTTTTTCAGGTGAGAAAATATTATTTTTTATATTGATCCCTTCCTATTTCCCATTTGCAGAGATAAAAATATGCTGAATGATCGAAATTATTACCAAATTTATATTAAAAAATAATCAATGAGACTTTATTGACATAGATGGAAGATGAACCAAATCAAGTATATAGTTCATAAAAATGAATGCAAAGAGACTCAAACTTGAAGAGAGAGAAAATAGACCTGGGTCATGATTTCCATGATAACACTTTTTATTGTCTTTAATCTTTTCCCATTCTTTGATTAAAAATATGATGGGAATTTGAATAGACATCGAAGATCTTACAAAATTTATAATGAAAATTATCAAATCTTACCACCGTCGTATATATTGGTATATGTAATCATTTAAAATATTTATTTCATGAGATAAAATTGTAACTCGAGAATTAAGCAAAAAGTTATGATTTATGAAATCCACTATTTTTCAGATTTCTAAATAAGAATTAATCTAACAGTTATGATTTAAAAATCATGATATGCAACATTTTGCAGATAAAAATTGGACAATTAATTTATGTATATAAACATAAAAATCATGATTGAATCAAAAGATGTATGTATAATTGATTATACGTAGAGAAAATAAAAACTTAGCTTTTGATGGAGAACAATGCTTGTAACACGTTCCCACAGACGGCACCAATCTGTTGAAGACAGAAAATGGCCTCTGCCATTTTAGTGGCGTCAACAACAGATAAATGATGAGGATGAGATTGAAGATGAAGATAAACATTCACATCAAACATATAAGAGACAAAGGTTTTTAAAGTGGTTCGGCTATGAATAAAGCCTACGTCCACTGTTATTTTATTCCCAGGGGTTTACAATAGCACAATATAGTGTAGAGAGAGAAAGATATGTGTATCGTGTCTCTTAGTTGTCTTCTCCCTTTGGCTAAGGGAATACATGTATTTATAGCCATGAGGTTGTCAATATGAAAAGGCTATGTGTTGTCATCTATTGATACAGTAGAAATGTAGATTAAGGCTCATTAAATGCGTTGTTATCTTCATTAATGCACATTAAATGCATAGTTATCCTTTGATCTTGCTGGTTGGTTGCTCTGCACGCTAAGTAGGTTGTATGCTATGTGTTGGTTGGTATGCCGACCAACTCTCCTCTGGTGCCGACCAACTTTTCTCGGGTGCCAACTAACTCTCCTCGGGTGCCGACCAACTCTCCTCGAGTGCCGACTAAGTATAAATATTTCCACGTAGGATGACATGTGTCCTTTTCTAATCGGTCCTCGTAGATGGAGAATTTTTTCATCAAGCGTCAATAACTATTGTCGATTTATTATCATTGTTGGTCAGTCTTCCTGGTGTTGGTAGATTTTCCTAGTGTTGGTCAGTCTTCTTTAACCTGATGGTCGGTGACACGCCTTCGCAGACTTGGATTAGTTCCCAGATTGATAACACGTGTTCATACATGAATGGTCCATGTGGCTGGATAATTTTTGGTATCAACAGAAGCCCCCAATGTTTCGTGCTTACAAGAGTATGGAACATTTAGCTCTTAAAGTATCTTGGACAATAATTTTGAGACTTGGTTGGTTACCGACTTCCCATACTTGTAAATTTAAAGACCTTTTACTATCGGAAAATAATGAGGATGGTATTTTTGTTATTATCCACAACTTTAGCGAATCATTTATAGGTAAATATGTCTTTTCTGTCTTTAGTCGTCAACAGTTCAATCGATGTTTCCTTTTAATCATTACCTTTCTAATTTTCAAGGCAACCTATAAAGGCGGGAAAATCCACAATTGTCTCTTACCTCAAACTTTCTAATTTTAATATTTCGTTGTGTCTTCAAGCTTTCTCTCTCTCTCTCTCTCTCTCTCTCTCTCTCTCTCTCTCTCTCTCTCCCCCCCCCCTTGTGCGATCGTTCTCTGTTCTTCAGTTCTTGCTGAATCCTTAAATTCTGTAAGAATCTTTTCTTTTCTTCTTTTCTTCTTCATCAATCATGGTTTATCCCGTTACTTCTCTTGATGAATTCATAAATGAAAGGAATATCCCTTCATGGGTAGAACGAGAACATCCTAGTTTGCCCGCTGATATTTTTTTATTAGCTTAGGTTCACTGGTTTCTCTCCATTTTTATTCCTGAATGTGGGTTTACCTTCCCCCCAAACCTATTTTGCCTTGATTTTTGATGTCGTTCCAGCTAGGGTAGCCCCAAATACCTGGAGGGTAGTTAATGGGGTATATAGATTAAATCAACTCAATGGGACTTATCTAGGGATCCCAAAAATTATATTTTTCTATAAGTGGGTAACTAGTGATACCACTTTCAATTTGAAAACTAGGGATGTGAACAAAGCATTAGTAGTTAATCTTCCTAACTCCAATAGAGATTACTTCGAGCATGGAGTAATTGTTAAAAATTGGCAATATGCACCTTTGATTGGGAAAGCTGAGTACCAAGGGCCTAGATACCCACCAGGTGGCAATGGGATAGGTTGCATTTATTTATTTATCTTTTTTTACCTATTCTGCTATATGCTAATACTGATGTATACCTTGTTAACTTTGATTGCAGTTGATCGAAAAAGAAAGTGTCCTAAAGATAATGATATCACCCTTAAAGAGTTGAAATTCATCAGGGACATTCACCAGAAAATTGGGGAGGAGCATACTAGATCAACCTCATATTTGTTGCAATATAGGAACACCATCACCTCCTTCGTTGCTCGCCCAACTATATCTGCACCCTCTTACTTAATCAACCTTGACTAAGACACCATCTCCATATCTTCTTCCACTACATATGGCAGTGGTGAACCTGTTGTTGTTTCCACCTCTTCTTTAGATTTAGAATTACCTCTTGTTGCTGCCATGGGGAAGAGTAAGTTTCCCGATATTTTAGGTGACATCGTTGCTACTGGCTCCTCCAAGCAAGCTGCTGTTGGAGTCAAAAATAAAAAGGATGGTGGGAAGAATCCCTCATTCAATAAGGAGGATGTTGGGAAGAATCCCCCATCCAATGAGGAGGAAGTAATGAAGAAACTCCCAGCTGAGAAAGATGATGAAAGCCTCAAGAAGCTAAAAAGAGGACTCCCTTCTAGGTTGGCAGAAGGGTCTTCAGTCAACACCGACCAATAAGAGTTATTTGATTTATCTACTTCTGGCTCCCTAGTGGCTCTTGGCCTTGGTTTAGTCAGATAATTAATAAAGTCTGGTACATTCCTAAACCATAGGGGTGCTGCAACTACCCTGCCCCGATCAAAGAGTTCTAAAAGGGCTGCTCAAAGCCTAGCTTTGTTAATTTCCTTTGCTTTCTTCATTTTCTTAGTTTGATATGTTTGATATTAACTCACCTTGTTTTCTTTTTGCAGTTTCTTATTGACTTCAACAATATGTTGGATAATGACGATGCCTTGCGTTCCTCTTCTGATGAGGTTAAATAAGCTTTTGATGAGTTTAAGAAATCAATGCTTGACTCCCAACAGGCACTAGAAAATGAGCAAAACAAATGGGAGGAGAAAATAAAACTTGCAGAATAAAATGCATCGGATCTCGGGTCGTGGTTGTTGGTCTGCAAAAAGACTTGAATGCTGAAAAAGCCTTGGTCATTGCAAGAGGGATAAGATTACCAAGCTATAGAAGGATTTATATGCTGAGAAGGCCCTAGTTGTTGTAGAGAGGGCTAAAATAGCTAAGGCTAGGGATGTTGGTTTTAACAAGGGCTGGAACAAAGCCATTGGGGCTTCTTCTTTGCAAATTAAATTGCAAAGAAGAAATTCTTCAAGGATGGTTGGTCGGTGGCCTTGGTGGAGGTCGACACCCCTTAAGATTTTGAAATCTTCCTCACACATGACCCAGGAACTCCTCTTAACATGGATGAGGAGATTGAAGATGATGGGGGTTCTAGTGAATCTCTTATGGTGTTGGATTCTTCCAATCAACACCAAGTTGTTGACTCCTCTGCTCTTCTAACTGATAGCCATCCATCTATGCATGCTCCCGCCTCTACTTCTGTAGAGCCTACTACAGACATGAAGAAATAGTAGATTTGTCTGAGAAGCCTTTGTTTTTATTTTCTTCTGCACTTGTAATTTTTCATTTCTTTTTGTTTATGTGTATGTACTTGAAAATTTATTAATGAAAGCAATTTTTCTTCCTCTTTTTGTGTCCTTTCTCTATACTTTGCGCACGGGTGTTAATTAGATATTCATCTTGCTCTTAATAGTTTATGAATAAACGGAACACTTCTCCTCTACTGAGTCTGAGCTGCTCAAGAGATGCAATAAAATTTTTAAAGCAAGTCATCTATCTCTGACCGAGGACGAGCTACTGAAGTTTCTTAAGGAAGGTATGTCTGAGTAAGAGAAGGAAGCTAACCTTTATCTGAAATGCCTTCTTGATCAGGCAGTGGCCAACTGTTGCTTACTATAAAATGATTGAAGAGCTGTAGAATGACCATAAGGAAGGCAAGGCCCTTTTTCATGCTGACTATGAGAAGAAGTACAGGGCCTTGAGTGAAGGTTGGTGCTTTGAATAGAAAGTGGAAAAATTATCTTTTCAGTTTCGAAGACATGAATTTTTGCTCAACCGAGAAGTGGAAGAAGCAAGAGCTATTGCTAAACTGTTGGAAAAATAATATTTTAAGAGATGAGATAAATGCCTTGAATTATTCTTCTAATGATGTTGCTACTATCAACAAAGGCCATTCTTTATTAAAGGATGAAAATGCCAGGTTAAGGAAAGAATTGGAAGCATTGAAAAAAACTAAGTTTGCATCTTCTTCCCAAGCAAGAATTAAACCTGGTCGAGGTACTACAGATGAGGCTAGGACTTAAAAAACCCTTACAAACCAAGCTTCCCAGTTGAAGGCAAAAAACTAATCCCTTACTGAGATATCCCAAAAGCTTTAAACTCAATCCGAGCAACTTACCACCCAGTCTTCTGAGCTGCAAGCTAAGTATGGAGTGCTGAAGAAATTATACTGTCAAGTTGAAAGGTTGACCTTATAACTTCATAAGAAATGTAGAGATATCTTGATGGACAGGTATAATGAAGATTTGAATCGTTTTAATGAGCGGTTTAAACAAGCCCAAAATGAAGGTTATAAATGGGGTTGGACTAATTGTGTGACAGTACTGAAGGTAGAACAAAATAATCATTTCTAGAAATGGTATGATCCTGGGTTGTTAGACTTTGAAGACCCCCCTTCAGACTGGATGTTAGCTGGATTCCTGTCAACACAATTCTTCAGTGCCTGATTTCTAAATATTTGGGAGACTATGGGCTGCACGACGAGTTGGAAATCATCTGACCTCCTCATTTGCTAGGTCGACCAAGCATCAGCAATAGGAGAATTCTTCAAGACTTCATTTTTATTAATTCTCCTTACACTTTAGATGATCCTCCAACTAGCATGGATCCAGTTTCCAATGCTGAGGGGAAATGTCCTTTAGAATAACATATTGTATTTCTTTTATGAACATAGTTATGTAATGAAAAATGAAATAAAATGTATTTATTAATCATTGGATATGATTGTTTTATTGATGTGAACGATTTCTTCTTTTTCATTAGTTTTATTGAAAAACTTAGATTAAAATCTAAATTTAGTATCAATTACCAATGAATACATAGGTTCTACTAGCATACATAGATTAAAATATAAATTTGGTTTTAGTTACCCATTTGTCTCCAAAGGTTTTACTAATACATCCAAGTGTTTAGGTTTTCTATATTAGTTACCCGTGGTGTGACTAGGCGTATGTGGAATATGTGCCTACATTCCTCTTGAGGAACCTCGTATAGCCGACTATTAGTACTATGATATTTGGCTCCTCCTCAAGCATGGTAGCTATCTCCAAGGTTCTAACAAGAAAGACCGAGCAACCCTTTGCAAACTGACTACCTAATGCATTGTTTGCGATAAAGTACTGTTCAAGAGAAACTTGGATGGAATCCATTTACACTGCATCGCAGGGGTTGACATTGAAGAGATGATGTAAAAAATCCACAGCGGGGAGTGAGGATCCCATATGAATGGCCATATTCTCACCAAGAAAATCATCCGACAGGTTTACTAGTCGACTAACATGGTTTAGGATTACACCGCTTGTGTTTGAAGATGTCTTAAATGCCAATAAATTCTCAACATCCAACACTTGCCTCCGCGGGAATTATACAACATGACCTCTCCCTAGCCATTCTCCACATGGGGCATCGACATCATAGGGAAAGTTACACCCAAGGCCCCCCAACGAACATGAATTCATCTTGGTTGCCATTAATTTCTTCACCAAATGGGTCAGAGCCGAATGATACACAGTTTTGAATGCCAAGAAGGTGGCCAAGTTCATCTGAAAAAATATTATCTACCGATATAAGATCCCACATGAGCTAGTGTCTAACAACGGGTTACATTTTGAGGCAGAAGTCACAGAGGTGGTCGATGAGTATGGGATTCAGAGGCACAAATCTTCTCTTTACTGACATCAAACCAATAATGCAGTCGAAGGTGCCAATAATAACCTCAAAGCCATCATCATCAAGATGACCGAGAGTTTTTAGATTTGGCTAACCGAATCCTTTACGCTATTTAGGGACACCACACTTTAATTCGAACATCTACTGGGGCTACCCCTTACTCTTTAGTATACGGCATGGAAGTTGTCCTTACCATGGAGTTAGAAATTCCTTCACTACATATATTTCTTGAAAGGAAAGTCAGCGAGGAAGACTGGCATCAACGCCATCTTGATGAGTTATCACTCTTGGATGAAAGGAAACTGAAGCCTCTGTATCATATACAAGGGTACCATCACTGAATAGAGCGATCATTTAATAAGAGATTCAAGGAACGTGGTGTTCGATAAGGGGACTTAACCCTAAAAGAAATTACAGATCCCATCTGGGACACCATAGGGAAATTCAAGCCCAATTAGAGCTATCCCGACATTGTAAAGAATACCTGTCTAGCTACACCGCTATGCTCACCGACCTCGACGAATAAGAGATGGCGCGTCTAATTAACCTAGACCGTCTCAAAAAATTCTACCCCTACTCCTAAACCTCAGCGCGCTACGACTCTTCTCATCTCCCTTCTATTCTTAAAAAAAATCTTCATTTGCCTCTACTCAGAACTACATGGGGCCTGATCCTCGAAAAGTCTTCTTACTTGCAAAAATGAAACTCAAAAAAATTTCAAATCCCAGAGGTACGTAGGCAACTCACACGCTTTATATGAGCATGATCCCCTTCTTTTTCACAAATTTTTATTCTTTTCTTATCCCCGAGAATGATAGTTCATTTTAACAAGTACATGAACAAAGGGATTATGTATGCCTTAGTGATAGGTATAGATAATTCAAATGCAAAAACTCATCAAGAGGCACAACAATATAATTAAAATTTACTTTATTTAATTGATTCCGTTACAATTACATCGGCATAGGGAGTCAAATAACTTCCCTAGCTAACCTAAACCTATTTTCATAAAAATAAACAAAAAACGAAGCAACTATTTCTAAAATAACATTCCCAAATTCATTACTAAAGACATCACAAGTGCTTCATAAATAAATCCTCTAGGGATCCTACCCACAGCTTCCAGAGGAACCGGCGCCATCATCATCAAAATCCTAGGGTCCCTAAACCTCCCCTGCTTGAATAGAATGCCATAAGTTCTGAAAGGAATGCTAAGACTGGATCAACCTAGGAAAAATAACAACACTTCCCTCCATGGTGTCAAACATGGCAAACCACCTTTGACCGATTCCGTAGCCAACATTTTGGCAACTACCCTTCTCCACAACCACTTCATATAGTCCCCGAAAACATTCCAGACTCTACCAACAGATTGGGAAAGATGGGCCGATGGTCGACGATTCTCCCATAGAGAGGCCAACAGCATGCCCATCCGCTTTATCAAATCCTCCACAGGAAATAAGTCTAGTGTTCGAGGTGGCACAATCTGTTTTGAGCCAAATTGGTACAAGAGCAACTAGGAAAAGTAGAAGGAAGTCCACCTGAGGCCAACCAACCGAACATATTGGTATTCCCCTAATTCCATAATGAGCAGTAGTTCCCCCCACCAAGACACTGGCTAATTCAAGCCTCAAGCCCCGTACTCCATAAACCAGTTCTCCCAACTCTCATTGTCTAATCCCACGCTGATAAAGTAGTGAGAAAAGAAATTTGGCACAACGACCAGGGATATTCAGGAGGGACCGCATATGGAATCTTTCCAACAACCACATGAATAGCATTACAGGGCTACCCCTTAGGAAGTTGGAATGACCTTCTCGCCAAGCATCCAGACTATTCAAAGTCTCTTCCAGTATCACCGCTGCTGGATTACGATGATACAATATCCATGAAATAGTAGCAGCAAGTTGGGGGTCCACCAATAGTTCCCCAATCACCAATAATAATTTTGAAATCAAGCCCAAATTGATGGCTCCAGCATAGCCAAAATCACCAACACACTACAAATGCACAAAATGCAGCACAACAAGAAGGAAAATTATTCCTCCCATAACTAATGATCGAGATACTGAAGGCGAGATATGGAGAAGTCCCGCTAACAGCTCCTGAGGACATTGAAAAAATTTAGGCATAGTTTTCGCAACATTGGGATTTATCCCCAACATGGAAGAGAACTCTTCATAAGTCGGACATACTTCTTTCAACCCCAAATGAAAGATATGGTCTTCTGGGTACCAAAATTCCACCACTGCCATTAGCATGTTCCATTCTCAAGGTCAGTTGTGCCATAATGAAACCTAACACATGTTGAAAGCATAGCAGTCGACATTGTATGACCACATCGCCTCCAGATTTTCAAGGGAAGTAGAAAACTCGACACTTTCGGGGAGACCCACATTGCAAAATGATGAGATAAGAAGAAAGAAGAATGCAAAAGAGAAGGAATGTGGGGGTGTGAAGAAAATACACCACCCATACCCCCTATTTATACTTAGAAAACACCAACCAAAAACAAACATCATGCAGATTTCAGAGGAAAACCTGCCTCACTAGGTACCAAGCAATTGAAGTAAGTGCAATCAAAGCCTTGGGTTGATTAGACTGGATTGAAATGCTAATAGGCAAGATAAGGGGCATAATGATCGGCAACCCCCTATTTTTTGAAAACTCCTTTTTTCCTTTTTTGTCAAAAACAAAAACTCAATAAAAAAAGTTTTTATTCTAAGAAATTCTGAATTTTCTTCTCCCTGTATTTTTACTTGTCCTGTTTTAAAATAAATTTTCTCTCAAATCATTTTAAATTCTTTTAACAGTCTTAGCAACAAAGTAAAAATGCACATGCATTAAGTCACTAAAACAAAATTTAACAAAACCTCCATTGCGTAAATATTATTTTATTACATTTCTCTTATAGGAAGACCACAAAGACAATGGAACTCAGCCCGAACACTCGCTTTATCTATCTCTCACCTACCTTCACCTATATTTTTTTTTTCTCGCTCTCTCTCACGTTACTCTTTCCCTATCTTCGCTTCTATTCTCTCTCTCTCTCGCTAAGAACCTCCATCCCTGCGGCGTTCTCATTTTCCTTGATGACAAGACGACATACCTCCACTCCCTGAACCATACCCTTCCTCAGACGAGGAAGACGAAACTAAGCAAGAAGGAACCGGGATAGACTGAGCAGTCGCAGAAGCTACCCAATCCCGAATGTCCCTCATCCAGTCAGTCGACACTCGAATGTGCTGCAAAAAAATTGAAAAGAGAAAATCTGTCAGTTTGAGGTAAAGAAATTAGAAAATTGAAAGACAAAGAGACGAGAAGTGTACCGCTGGCTAAAGAACCTCCTCTATCAGCCCCATCTCCTTTAAATCCATCACATTGGGATGGTGATGTATACACACCAACCCCCCGTTCTCCCTTAGAATATTATAATAAGGAGCCAATCGCACAAAGGGAATCTCCGAGGTCATTGATGCTGCTGATGTCGACGCACCACCTGTACTGTAGGAAGGCCCCACTATTCGACTCGAACCCGCTTAGGGAGAGGCATCACGTCATATATGTTGGGCGGCATCAACCAGCTTCACAAAATCCAGATATTCATAAGTCGCCACCGTGTCGGTATATGATGAGTAAGGCTCACCGATCATCTCCACCACCCTCGTATCATCTGACATCTCCCATTCTTACCTCATATACACTAGGGGCCTCACCGGTGGCACCATCACCTCATTATCCACCACCTATCAAACTACTCTCTCCCCGAGATACCAAGAGTACTCGAACTCATGCGCCAGCAGACGCCGTAGCGGTGCATTCCCCCACAGTTCCCTAGTGTGCTGGATGGCCATCCCCCAGTGATAGAAAGTAACCTGCAAAATTCCTAGAAGAAAATTTGTATCTGAAAACACCATCGAGGAAAATATGGTCTCAATGAGAAAAAAGGATTTACTTGATCGGTATCTCCCATTTCCTACACATACCGATCGGCATTGTCACTTCACCTACTCGAGGTACCCCAAAAGACTGTGCCACTATCATTTAGAACATCTCAAACCATGCCGGTTAGCACCCTCCATAAAATTTCGTACAAACAATTCCCAAAAAAATACCTAAAAATCCCCCCAAAATTCCTAGAATTAGAAAATGAATTTTAGAACCGTTTCCACCAAGAAAAACATTTTTTACCACCCTTATTCCCCCATCGAAATACTTACCTTCCCCAGTGGAATTATCAAAATCAATTGATATCCTCCCAGCAACCTGTCCAAAGGACACTGCAAAAATAAAAAAAATCCCCAAAAAGGAAACATCCAATCCTCGTATTAATTTCCTTTCCCCTGTGGAAGCTAAGACTCAAAATCAAATGTTTCCTCAAAATATCCAATGGTTCCACAAAGTCCCCAGTGGAACCATAAAGATAATTTCCCCAATGGAGTCTCCAAATTTCTCCAAGAAAACTACAACTTAAGCCCTCAGAATTGGCTTCGACCCTCAGAATTGCTCATCTCTACTTAAGCCCTCATAATTGGATTCGACTCGCAGAATTGGTCACCCCAACTTAAGCCCTCAAAATTGGCTTCGACCCATATAATTTTTTGCTTCTAGTTAAGCCCTCATAATTGGCTTCAACCCGCAAAATTGGTCATCTCTACTTAAGCCCTCAGAATTGGCTTCGGCCAGTAGAATTGGTCACCTTTCTAAAAGCCCTCAGAATTTGCTTCTACGTGATGAATTGGATTTAACCTGCAGAATTGATCACCCCATCTTAAGCCCTCGAAATTGGCTTCGACTCACAGAATTGCTGACATCAACTTAAGCCCTCAGAATTGGCTTCAACCCGCAAAATTGGTCATCTCCACTTAAGCCCTCAGAATTAGCTTCGACCCTCAGAATTTGTCATCTCTACTTAAGCCCTCAGAATTGTTTTCGACCTGCAGAATTGCCCCCCCCCCCAACACACCTTAAGCCCTTAGAACTGGCTTCAACCCTTAGAATTTGTCGCCCCCTACTTAAGGTCCTCAAAATTGACTTCGGCTCGCAGAATCGGTCGCTCCCACCTTAGGTCCTCAGAATTGACCTCGACTTGCAGAATTCTTCACTCCCACCTTAAGCCCTCATAATTGGCTTCGACCCTCAGAATTGGTCGCCTCCTACTTAAGGTCCTCATAATTTTCCTCAGCCCGCTGAATCGGTCGCTCCCAACTTAGGTCCTCAGAATTGACTTCGACTCACAGGATTGGTCGATACCTTACTTAACGTTCTCAGAATTGACTTTGGACCCCATAATTGGCCATTCCATCATTTCTTTAGGACCTCAAAATCATCCTCGACCCCCTGAATCGGTCAAACTCATCCCTTAGATCTGTAGAATCGACCTATTTCCAAAACATCATGTGGTGTCTATTCAGAAGCTTTCACTTATTCCAAGCTTTATACACACCACATTTTAGGACCCTATAAGTCTCTCCTTAGGTCCCTAGAACCTCCCCATTTCACTACAAACTCTAAGTCATACCCTGAGTGCCTATGAGGCTCTCTCGGGCCCCATTTGACTTTGGTCAACTCTAATATCAGAGTGAAAGCATGATGAATCTTGGAAGAGATCTGAATCCCCTTTCCAACAGTCTACTCTATGCACAAATGTACATAATAGTTCGGACGAACGAACCATTTTACTATCGAAAATTGATCTGGAGGCCATTGAGCGCTCTCGTGCCCCAATATAGCCCCAGTCAACTTCATCGTTAGAATGAAATCTCTTTGAATCTTTCTAGGGCACTAAAACCCCTTTCTAACAATCCACCTCATGCACAAAATGACATAATTATTCGAACAAACGATCCATTTTACCCAAAAAATTTATTCGAAGGCCACCGAGTGCTTTTAGGATCCATTTGACCAAAGGTCAACTATTTAGCTCGAACGAGACTAAATGAATCTTTAAAACACTTTCCAACTGTCCACCCCATACATGAATCAACGTTACGGTATGGACGAACGATCTATTTTACTTCAAGAGGCCTCCAGGCGATTTTGAGCCCCCGTTAACTAAAGTCAACTTACTGAATCGAGCGAACCTCTTTGGAATGTCGAAGTACCTTGCATAACCTTTCCAATGGTCTGCTCTGTGTGAAATTGTGACTCATCGTTCGGATGAACAATTCGTTTTCGTTTGTCGATCTCCCGTCCAAAGGACCGATGTGCACTTTCGAGATATATTTGACCCAAAGTTAACTCCCGGACCCGAGAGAGATCCAAAGAATCCTAAAGGTCTCTAGATTATCTCTCTAATAGTATGCCTCGTGCGTAATTTGGATCAATGGATTGCGTTCTATGACCATTTTTTTTAAAATCCTCACAAGACTATCGATTGGCAGGTTCATTTCCCTACCAATCAATAGTGTGTCTAGAGTTACTTGCCGATTGAAAGTACTAGGACCATGACGATTGGAACTACCCCTGAACTATAAATAGATGGAATGACCTTACTCCCAAGGCACACATTAAATCCATTAGCATCAATGATCTCAGCAACATTCTTTTGCAATTAGCGAAGTTTCCTCATCTGAAATTCCATTCAATATTACGTTCCCGTCCTTTTAACACCTAATTTGGAAAAATCTCATTCTCTCTCATTCGACATTCATCTCAACATCCAAGATAAAAACCAAGCTTCGATTCTTCAAAAGGTCCAAATCCCTCCCTCTCTCTTTAAATTTCTTATTTTTGCATTAATTACATAAGCTCATTATCTAGCTTTTACCTTAATTCATACACATTAACATCTCACATTTTTATTAGTTATATTTATCGTACTTTATTTTCCATAAAAAATCAAACAAACATAAAGAGGGTTTTGCCAATAAATTCCAAATGGGATTATCCATCACATTTTTCCAAAACTAAAATATATTTTCTACACACACCTATAATAAAATTCCGTTTGAATATATGGGATAAACCCCACGCTTATGATGCATCTGCATGTTAACTACATGAACTTTTATGACTTTATAGGCTACATAGGCATTTTGGGCTAAAACTCGAGGCTCGAGTCCAATTTTCCAATTTTTCCTAATTTTCCCATTTTTGTATTTTCCCCTTTTCATCTATACATTATTTTAATATACATTATATTTGTGATTATTATTGGCGTTTTATCCCAACATATACTATTGTTTCATTATAACAATCAATATCGCGATAAATGCATAAATCGTATTTTCTATATATTATTTTGGAAATATTTCTATGGATGACATCACTCTATCTCTTCCATGGTATGAGTTGGGCGATTCTGAACTCCATTATAGATACATGCATGCACACTTTATGGATAAATAAAGGAAAACAATAACACAAGCCCATGAGAGATTGAAAAGGCATGATGAATGCCTAACACCTTCCTATTCTGTAACTTAGCCCCCGAACCCTTCGAACTATTGGTTTGGTAAGCATCAGTTTGTTTTTCATGCTGCTCTCTCGAGGCGACAACATGTTCTTTTGCCTATTTTGCCCAAAATAGGCTGGCGACTCCATCTCTTTACATTTACTCCACATTGTTGATGGCCGAAGTGTTCCTAAGATCAGAGAGGGTGCGACATCTTTTTCACCCTTCCTTCCCTCCCCCCACATTTGGGAGGAGAGAAGGGAGGATAGATTTCGGGGATGGCCACAGAAACCCTGATAATTTAGATCTCTCAATCTTTTAACTAATTATAGTTTCTGAAAATGAGGGGATTTGCATTCGACATCTTCGCCTCTGTTTAGTTTTTTTTTCAATTAGTGTTTTTAGTATTTTCTTCAATGTTTGGGTGTTAAATCTTTAAGACCTCCAATTTTAAGCTTCATATAATTTTTGATAGCTACGAGCATTAGACCCTATTATGTAGTTTAATTAAAGTTACTTGGGGTTCTTACTGATGTTTTAATTACAGTTTCTCCTGCTTTTCTGGACCATAATCATGTTCGTGTCTGCTTTAAAAAGCACTATGTTCACACCATTATTTTAGCAGGGGACTATTTCTCAATGACTAAGAACCTTAAGGGAGGTAAACAGTTGCTTACAAAGTTGATTTGTCGATTCCCAAATTCTGAGAATTTGTTTTCATCATGTTTTTTTTAGCTTCTTTTTAATGGAAAGAAAGAGTCCTACATAGTCTACATTTAATTACATGTATTGGGTTTATGTAATAATACAATTAATTATATTTTTTATGATAGCATGGTTGAGTGCTTCATATTATGGGTTTAATGTTACTCTATGGTGATATCTAATTTCCTAATGTCTGAACCTATTGATATGGTTGCCCAAGACTTAGTTCAATGTTCGAGGAAATCGCAACCTTGTTCACAATATCACCTTCCAACATTTGAGGGCATATATGATGTTTAACACTAGAAAATACAAACACCATTTATATTTTCTGCATTCATTGATTATACAAGGGCATATACGATGTTTAACGCTAGGGGTTTGGTATTGATGGTTAGTTATTAATACACTGATGTTGTTCTTGAAGAATCTATGTTTTATACAGTGGTCTACGCTTAATACACTATGCAGGTCAGAATACTATTTGGAAATATTTTTCTAATTTATTATTTCAAGACTTTATATTTTTATTTTTTAACCTTACTGTACCAGCGACTTATCTTACCATATATGATATACTTTTTCCATATATGGAGGTTCGAACAGTTGCCTTGAATTATGAGGTATACTATATGGGGAATTTTTTTATATGTTTCACGCATCTATCTTTCCACTACCTAGCCAAGTTATTTTATTTGCTTATAAAAGGATTTTGTCTTTTAAGTTTAGTTGTATTTCAAATTAGACATGGAAGTTTAAGATGCAGGGGATCAGAGTTCCTACAGTGTTTAAAATTTTCATTCCGTGTGTATTGAAACACTTTCCTATTTGTTTTTGTCGGCGATGTTATGATAGACACAGTCTAAATATTAGGAAGTGGAGAACACCTCTCTAGGTATTTGTGGTCATATATTTCTTTTTTGTGAATTAGAATTAGTTATGTTTGGCGGGAGGCTCGTGCACTGGGTTTGCCTTTAGAGTTAGTTATGTTTTTCTTAATTGCATTTTGAGGTGTATAAAGGAACTCTAATTATAATAATATAGTTAGAGTTAGTTTTTGTTTTTGTATTGTAAAAAAAACTGGCTGACTTGAATTATTTACACATCTAATAATTTTCAAAATTATTTACCATCAATTAGGCTATGAAAATAGGGGTCTGGCAGCAGTGGAAAGGTAAAAGAATACTTAATTAAAGGGATATCTGCCATTTGTCCCCAAAAATTTGGATTAAGCCCCCAAATATATCGTCTATTAGACTTTAAAAACATTTTTAATAGTTTAGTCAGATTAAATAAGCTCTTTTTGGTTCAGTCAGAGAGTAGATAAGCTCTTTCTGATTCCGTCTCCACAATTTTACACAAAATTAGACTTTAACTAAACTTAGTTTCAAGGTGTATTGATAACCATGGACATGAAATGGTGAACTTTTGGCTCTGATAGAGGCTATAGCTATTTCTTGACAGTTACACGCTACTAACATTTTAAATCTACTAAGGGTTTTACATCACAAACGATTGTGTAGTTCACGTTGATATTTTAAAGCTATTGAACCTACCAAAAAGTTCCACTGTGTCATTACTATTATGTTTTGCGTTGGATATATGTAGTTTATGTTGATATTTGAATTATTTGATTCTTTTGATGCATACTTCTATACATACTTTTGTGGTCTAATTCCTGTTTCGCACATGATACAGTGAAAATTGGAGTTATTATTAGAATTTGTTATTCATAGGTTTCTAAGTTTAGACATTATGTTTTTGGTTCGTTTCATTTTCAACTCTCTTAATTTCTATTTCCATATCACATTGGCTGTCATCTATTTTGGCCGGAATATGTTGTTCTCTGTAGTGCAATTTATTTTCGGGTATTTTGAGTTTTGTTGAATGTGTATATAAAACTTAATAGTAATCAATGCCTATGATGATTTTTAATTAAACTCGAATTAAAATGCTATAACTATTGAGCAGAGGATTGATTAAAATAGTGTATGCTTAGGTTAAGTAGATTATTAGTTCGTTAACCTTTCCATTTGTTTAGAACTATAGACTGCCCCATTGTCAGACTTTCAATTTTATTATTTTTTTGTTGAACCTCTTTTTTTTTTTTTTTGCTCAACCTTTTTTATAGGATAATGGGACAATCGGCAAGCCAATCTTTATTATTTGAAAACAAGGTTAAATATAGTTCATATACATATTTGTTTATTATGAATGTTTGGTTAATGGGGCGATCGTCAAACCAAACATGTTATATGTAAATTTGTTTGATGAATTTAGATTGTTTGAATGTTATTGTATTATTTGTTATTTGTTAAGAAGGGTGGATAATCCTATGAATAAAAGGGATTAGGACCAATTTTTTTTAAATGACACTTTGTTTCATTGGGGAACAAAATTTTTGTTGATTCGCAATTACGTATATTTTTTTCGTTTCGCGATTAAGTACTTTAGAATTTTTCGTTGTACCTTTGGGCACGGGCATTCTGCTAGTATATTAATATTTTAGAAAATATTTTACCTTGAATGTGTTAAAAATTGTTAAAATATATTTTCCCATTTGAATCTAGAAAAACACTGCTTCATAAATTTCCATGAGATTGGATATCTTAAAGATTATTTAAAATCCCACTATAAGAAAATAGTATAATAATGTTCAATTAAAATTAGAAGACAATAATATGTAAAGATTTTGTCAACGTATTTATTTTAGTTTAAATTATCGAAATATGGTCTGAAACCTAATCCCATTCGAACCCATAATCTTTCTTGATTTCTAGGTTGTTCGCAACCACTTAAACCTTTGTATTTGTTTAAGTTAACAATTTAATAAAAAAATTTAGGTGGGATTCATCATCCAATGGTCTAATGGAGTCAATCTTCTTGTTATTATCGCTACCATGTTGTGGTTTGGTGGATTAAAGAGGACCTTAGTGGTAGATATAACATCAAAATGATTGAAATTTTTGCAGTCGAAATGGTGTCCTTAACCCATCGGATATCACTTTCGGATATTCATAATAACTCAGTTATTTCGATATGAATTGTGGGTCTTCCACGTTAGAAAGAGTAGATTCTGCATGGTAATGATTAACACTAACTTTTTGTATATTTATCAATCTAATTAAAGTGGTCATTGATGATGAAGAAAATAGAAAAACACTTGGCATAAAGACAAGCATAAAAAATGGCGTTCGTTGTTGCTAAAGAAAGAGAGAAAAACACATATCATAAAGAAAACTAGAAAAAAATGTGTTTTCGTTGCTCTTGATGAAGAGGAAAAAAACACATGGGATGAAGATACACCCAAACAAATAAGAGTTTTTTTTACACAGGTATTTTTATATTTGTGGCTTCAGATTGAAAAGAAGAGCATTTAAATGAAACATTTTAGAAGGAAAAATTATCCCATTTAGTATCCACCCGATTTCCCTAATAAATTATTCACATAAGTAGAAACTTATCCCTTTACTAATTCGTAAGCAAAGAAAATCATTAAACAACATTACTTATGTGCATATTCTATTGGTAAGAGAGAGGAGATGAACCTAAAATGTGCATTTTTTATTTCTTGAAGTCTAATTCGGACAGTTGGGTAACAAGTTATCACCCCAAAAAATGGGGGTCATCTAAAATAGGGGGATTCAACCATCACATTATGTAACTTTTAAACCCATGACATAAATAAAAACACAAAAATATGGTTGTGGTTATCTTGGGGCATCACCCCTTTTTTCTTCATTTTTGGGGGTTCCCTTTGGCGCATGTGCAGGATTGTTCCCTTTCTCTGGGCGTTCAATCATCATCAATGTGGGATAACATGTAGAGATAAAGTCGTCAGCCTATTTTATACTAAACAAGAAAATGAAATGTTTCCACCTCGAGAGAACGGTATTAAGAACAATACTGATGCTTGCGAAACCAGGTAGTTCAAAGTTTTGAGGAGTAAGCTACGAAATGATAAGGTGTTAGGCACCGATCCCGCCCTTTCGATCTCTCATGGGTTAATCTTCTCCTTGTAGACTCCATGAAGTGTGTGCTCATGTGCACAATTTAGATAAATAATGGAATCATTCAACTAGCGTCATGGAAAAGGACGGAGTGAATTCATCCTTAGGAGTGTTCTAAAAAATAATATTTCAAAATATAATGTGAGTGTTTACTGGATCGCAAGTCGCAATGGAAGAGCGAATGTATATATCGGATGAAATAATAGATGTAAGAATATGAAAAGATATACATACATATATATATATATATATATATATATACTAGGGTATGCCCGTGCCTGAAGGCACGATGCAAATTTTTGAAAGTCTAAGTCGTTGATAAGATCATATGTCGTATTTAGTTCGTAACACAAATAATTTTTGAAATAACCTATAAAAAAAAACCTACTGGTTTGAATGTTTATGAGACAATTCACCCTCTTTAAGAGCAAAAATATCAACTATACTATTTTTAATGCTAAATTTTATAATTTTAAAAATTTGGCCAAAATTTCTCTTGTTATAGAACCATTCTCCCTTTTTAGAACAAAAATATCAAATATACTATTATTAATACAAAACCTAATATCTAATACTTTTAAGGCGGAAAATATTTTTTACAACAACATTACTAATACATCAAAATCATTATGTCTATGGATAAAAAAATAAAAATAAAATTTCAAATCCAATCCATTAACCATAACAAACATAGGTTGTATTGTAATTTGATCAAACGCAATCTACACATCAAAACAAAGACAACCATTAATAAGATGTCCAACATCTCGTGTTGATGAACTTAAAATGAATAGATTTTTTAAGTCACGTGTCAAATACAACAAAATAGGGAATCTAAGAATTAAAAAGTAGTTGCTACCCTCGTAACTCATCAAACATTTAGTATCGGACTGGCTGCTACTACATTCCTCTTAGCAAATGCATTGGCAATGCTAATTGTGCTCTTACTGTGTGACACATAGAGAACTATGCAAGTAAAATTTTCTTCTCTTCCAATGTTAGATCACCATGCCCACCCAATCTAGAATTCCTGTCACAAAAAGCATGGTTCATGAGAATGCCAGCAGCAACCGAAACATTAAAGGAGATGACTCCATATCGTAAACAGAAACTGCGTTCTTTCCCACCTGTTGTTGCGATGCAATAACCATGTGACTTTAAGACTTCAAATCTCTCTTGGACGAAGTTCCAAAGTTCAATATCCAACCATTTCTCAGCCCCCATGCGGAAATGATGATTTTCTCTAAATCTCTCATTTCTTAACCACGTGAATGGACTGTATCCCAAGTGCATCGGCGGACCTAAATGTAGCAAAGACATTCCCAAAATTAGGTAAACCCTCAAACACAAAACAAACCGAATAACTCCTATTCTTGACCATATTCCTAAATCTCTCCCTTCTCACCTCTAATATATAAGGATCCATCGCTTCTAAAACTTCACCACTGTCCAGTCACACCTTTATAAGCCCATTCACATGCTGCTTTAATAATTTCATATGAATTTCTACAGGAAGTATAAAATCTATTATTAAGCAGAGTAGAAAGATAAACACCATAGTAATCAAGACATATAGGTATTGATTACTCTTATTATGCAGGCCCTCTGCTCTACTATTTTCTGGCTTGTCCCCACTTCCATTTCTATGTACATATACATGATCCTCAGTGTTTTAGTAATTATGTTATAGGTCTGATCTCCCATTTTGAAGACTTCCCTCCTTAGATTGGCCTCTTGGTCGAAGTATGCTTGGACTTAACATGATAAAGTCTACACTTCTTGGATGCTATGTTATCCAAAACTGGTGGAAAAACTTTTCCAAAAAATGCTATGTAACCTCACTTTGCTATCCACATCATTCTTCATCCCACCTGTAAACAAACACTGTAAATAAGAAAACCGAAATCAGAACTATGAAGTAAAATTAAGGCCAACAGAGGATCTTATAGATCCGCATATTATAAAATAGAACAAAAAAATTCCAACTAATAGAAGAGTAAGTATTGACCATCATTGGTTTGTACTAAGAATTATTAGTAAAAAACAATTGAATGTTTGAAGTAAATGATAATGATGTTAAATAAATAATCAAACTGGGTTGCAACCAACATCTAGACAGTAAAGAAAATAATACTGTGTGGTGTATGAATACATAAAAATTGAAATAGGTAAATGCGGCTGATGTAGCTGCGTGAAATAGAATAAAACTAAAGAAAAAATAGGCTAATGAAAACTAAAATAACCCCCTCCACCCACACGTATTCTTTCAAATGAAACATGAAACTTCCAGCAGTTAAAAGAGAGCATCAAAATATTCATGTATGTTGTTCTTCTTGGAGAATTTTTTTTTACGAAAGCAACTTTTATTATGTATAAATTAAGATGCATCCACCCGCGATTCTTCAAAAAGCATAGAGACCACATCAAATAGTACCTAAGTGTTAATATTGAACATAAATACCACATCAAACAAATAAATGGTATCAACAGTAGTAAATGAAAAAAAATAAACCAACAAATACAAATGTAAAATTGGTAAGAAATTGCGCTTTACGGGTTCTAATATGGCTTGTATCTCAACGCAGGTTTGATAGGCTGACTTACAGAGGCGCCAGGGAACTGTATCAACTTGGCATCATACATTTATTCAGCTGATAGATTTCGTTGTACATGAATTGCAGTCAATAACGGCTTACAGATTGCAGTCAACAACCGTAAATGACACATTTGTTTAGTGACTTACAGATTTCGTTATACGTGGTAAAAATTGATTGAAATGTGACCGCACATCAACAATTGTTGCCCCGGACGGAATTCGTCCTTTAAAAAGTCTATTTGTCCAACTGCATCTTTCTAGTAGCCTAAAATAGCATAAAAAAAGTAGCAGCAGATAATGATAACAACTACATATAAATACACCCACAAAGTAATGAGAACATATCCCTGTCTATTCAATTTTGTCTATGTTCTCATTTCATAGCCAAAAGTAATGCCAAACTTTGATGTGTTCTCATTACATATAACTGGAATTACCAAAAGTAAACATATCCCTTCGTTTATAGAACATAGCCAAAAGTAAAGATAGATAGGGATATTTTGGCAATGTCTATTTGGCTATGTTCTCATTACATATAACAATTGGCAATATAACTGACAGGGATATTTGGCTATATAAATGACAGGGATATAATTCCAAATTATGAATATATATTCAAATAGACATAGAACATAGAAAACATAGAACATAGCCAAATAGACAGGGATATAATGCCAAATAGCCAAAATATGAATATAAATGACAGGGACATAATGCCAAAATATGAATGTCAGTTATATGAATATAAATTGATATGAATATAAATGAGAGGGATACACAATGCAAAAATATACAATGCCAAAATATAAATATATAGCCAAACAGACATAGCCAAATAGACATTGCCAAATATACAATGCCAGATATTAATTGATGATATGAAGACATAATATGAACATGAATAATGCCAATTGATATGAATATATAGGGATATGAACATAGCCAGAATATGAATATAATAATGCCAATTGATATGAACATAACTGATATTCATATAAATTATATTCATATCAAACACCAACAATCTTTGCGAGGGTCAGTTATATTCATAGCAATTAATGCCAATTGATATAATTGATATAAACATATGCCAATTGATATGAATATACAAATATAATTGATATGAACATAGCCAAATGGCCAAATATCAGCTATGTTCATATCAGTTGGCTATGTTCATATGAATATATTAATGCCAAATAGACATTGCCAAATATACAATGCCAAAATATGAATATATATCCAAATAGACATAGTCAAATAGCCGAAATATCCCTGTCAATTGGCTAAGTTCTCATTACATATAACTAACATTGCCAAAATTTCCTTCGTTTATAGAACATAGCAAAAAGTAATGATAGACAGGGATATGTTCACATTACATATAACTAACATTGCCAAAATTGATAGGGATATATAATGAGAACATAGCCAAAATTGATAGAGATAACTGACATTGCTTTCGATGAAACAAAGCCAAACTTACCAAGAACCTAAAATTTCAATCTTAGTCATCTAATTGACATCCAGTTATGTCTGTAAAATAAAAAAAACTTTGGTATTATAATGGGGTATCCCCAAAGCTCGATGTAGCCAACTTATTATAACAAATAGTCCACAAACAAAGGGTACACATAAAAATGAAAAAATTAGAAACACGTGCTAACCTCAATAGCTCATGTATAACATGTAGTATTCACATTGCATACCAAATGACTTATGTATACCATGTAGTATTCACATTCTTCTCCAGTTATGAGTTATGACAAAGAAAACCAACCTGAAAATACTAAAGAATCACAAATTAATTAAGAGAATACAAATATGAAAAGAACCACAAAATGAACACACATCGAAAGCGATCCGATCATATATTGGGCATAAACTAAACACCAAAATAAAGGAAGTTAATTTCCAGTTGAACTCTAAAACTCAACCTCAAATATGGTAGATTGGGATATTAAAACATTAGAGAAAGAGAAATGTGTCTACTATGCATATGTATTGTGTCAGATACACGCGCTCGCATTTGTCAGATACATTCGTATGTATTCTTTTCATCTTCTTTGAGTGTTCTCTCATATGGTCTCGCTAAAGCGTTGTTGATCGATGGAGTATACATTTAGTTTGTGGGGGATAGCAGAGGATTCCCCCACTATGAGGTTGTCATCCATTGCCTCGCTAAGGAGTTGTTGCTCGTAGTAAATTACTTGAACGGTTTGAACAGGAAGACGATCGTTTTGAGTTGCGTGAGCATATGCCTCTCTCGATAGATTTTAACAGTCCATTATACTACAAACTTTATTCTTCTCCATGTCACTTAACGCAGGATGAGCCTGTTAAATTCAATAAATAGAAATTCACGACGTTTGCTAAAGATATAGTTGGAAAACTAACAATATCAAGATTACAATCACATTTTTATCAGATAAAAAAAGAGTAACCATTGGAAACAAAAGAAAATGAAGATTCCCATTTGCAAAAAACGTGAAAAAAATGCGTACCCAAATCAATAATCAATATATACCATATGAAATTTACCACTTTTACACAATATGTGATTAATGCAATAATTCATCAATTCAACTATTTAGTTCAACTTAGGAGATAAACTATTAAATTAGATATTTGCATTAAGAAGGATTCTTTTTAAGAAAATTAGTAAATAACAATTAGAAATAAAACTTTAAAGTTTTAAACTTTGGTTAGTGATCATTAACAATCCAAAGTACATAAATACACCGACAAAGTTCATTATAAACATACATTAGGGTTTCAAAACCCACAACATTTAAAGTTTTAAACAAACGCAATATGCAAATAAAAATAGGGTTACCTGAGATCGCACATGTAGAAATCTTGTATATAAGAAGATCACACCTAAAAAGAATGTACACATCCAGTTATAAAAATAGTGTACAATTAAAACATGAAAATTCAAATGATATACAAAGAATTTCTTAAATAATTATTAACCTATCAAACCCCCCAAAAAATGAAGTTCTAAGCAGCCGTTACGGTAACTTCAATAACTTGAAAGGAACTAAAGAAACTATAATGAACCCAAAAATTATGTGAACAAATCCCTAAAGTATGTGCACAAATCCCTCAATTAAGTGAACAAAACACATGATGTTAGAGAAAATGAACAAAATCACATGAACAAATCTCTAAATTAGGTGAAAACCCAAATTTACATAGCCGTATACCTGCTATTGAGAAAAATGATCAAGATGAAATAAAAATTAATTAGCTGGTCGAAAGAAATCCTGTAACAAAAATAAACAAAGCAAAGTGAGTTTTTTTAAAGAGATTTAATGTTAATGGCTAAGCGAAAAACATAAATCTATTACCTGTAACTAAAACTCTCATTAACAGAAAGTGGAAGATCTAAATAATCATCTCTGGACCATCAAAATCAAGGTTGATAAGAAAACGGGGTTGTGGGTGTGTTCATCAGATCGTAGGTTGGGGAATGAGCATTTGGGTTTGGGGTAGGTTTGGAGAGGGAGAGAAAGAGGGGTCGAGTGATTTTCAGAATGAGGGGAGGGTTTAAAGTGAGTTTGATGTGTGTTTACCAAAATGACCTTGTGTTTGAATTAAAGTGAAAGAGGTAGAATCAATTAGTGAGAGGAAAAAGAGGGGGAATTCAAAATTTGCAAGGGCAAAATAAGAAGTGCAAAAAAAATGTATCTTAATGACATCATAGTTCAATCTTATGACATACATAAGTTTTGTAACTTATTATATATATATATATATATATATATATATATATATATATATATATATATATATATATATATATATATATATTAGTGTGTGTGTGTGTGTGTGTGTGTGTGTGACAAGAGAAAAGAGGACTCGAAACTCAGGATCAACCCAAGACACCTACATAGCCCATGGGACATCAAAGTCCACGTAATTTAAAGATAAAATAGGGTGCGATTTATTCAATAAATCCATATACGATATTCCTCTTATGTGTGTGTAAATAAAATGTGCTTTAAGAGAGATAATGTGAGATGATAATCCTTTTTTTGGAATTTAGATAAACCATCTTTTTTCTCAATTTTTTTTATGAAAATAGAAAATGTGCAAATAATACTAATAAAGGTTTGAGATTATTGTATATGATGTAATGAAATAAAATGCTAAAGTTAAAATAAAGCAAGTAATAGTAAAATAAGAGAATTGGAGAAAAGGTTGGAGAATTGGACCTCTTTATTAACACTTGATATTGATCTTGAATGTAAATATATAGATCTTGCAATGGTATGAAAGTGGTATGGAGAGGGGGGGGGGGGGGGGTGTAATTTACCAAGTGAGGTAAGAAAGTGATGAAATGGAATGTGGGGAAATGACTTTAGGAAGGGAACTGTGATATGCCCAAAGTGCACCTGCCAGCTCAGAGGCACTAACCTTGGCCTGTATGATGGACGAGGTAATAGTAGCTCTGGATCACCCATCAGTAATGTCATTCTTCACCAGTTCGGCCACAGCCAACGGTGCAAGTACCACCATGATTGGGCATCAGCCGAGGTCTATATTACTCATGGGGTCAGTTATCCATCAAGTCAGCCACAACCGACGTTACAAGTAACACCTCGGGGAGGGCATCATCCGAGGTAAGTATGGACATGGGTTATCCATAAGTATCACCATCAACATCGGCCATAGCCAACGTTACAAGTTACACCTAGAATCAGCAAAGCCTTGCAGGCTCAGCATCAAATGCCAAGACAACATCGGCCCTGGCCGACGTTCCACATATCTAACCTCTGCTAACTTCCTAGTCAAAGTCATCATATAATCCTCATCCAAGGTAGGGGTCGTACTTCACCAACCTCGTACTCATCCAGGTCGAGGTTGGTACCAAGCAAAGATAGCCGAGCATTTACGCGCACATGTATGGCTTGGAACACATGGATAAATCCGTTATAAGTGAATCATTCCTTCTACATGAGGGAATATTGAGGTCATCATTACTTAGTTGAGATTAGCCAGGTGTCATCCTTACACTGGATGGATCTCCATGCACATTGTATGCTTGGAGGGTACATTACACCCCCAAAGCACTATATATCACTGTTTTAAAAAACCCGCCTAGGCTCCTCCTAGGCATGCCTAGGCTTAAGGCTTGGGAGAAACGCCTCGCCTTATGCTTTTCACGCCTTATTCTTGGTAAAACCCTTAAGGCGTACATTTTTCTAAAAACAACAATGCTTTAGCGAAACGATGTTACCTTTTAAAGAATTTGTTTACAAACCGGACCATTATCTCATCCAAAATAATCAAATAGTATTTTATTTTGCATATATTCAGACATATTTTTATGATATGTGCAATTTTTGTATTTTAATAGCCTTGTTATGATTAAAAAATATTAAATTATATTAAGAAGGCCTAAACGCCTTTTCACGCCTTTTCACGCCTTTTTACGCCTAGGCCCGCCTAGGCTTCTAAGGCTTAAGGCTTGGCCTCCACGCCTCAATCACGCCCCGCATTTTTTAGAACCTTGCTATATATTGAGGTCATCCTCAACATTGTAAAGGATCGAGATTGAAAACCCTAGCTGAAACTCTGTCAATTTACACAGTAGAGAGAAAAAGCTTGAGAGATTGTATCTAGGGCCGTTAATGCCTTATTTCAGTGACATCACTCACTCACTTGCATAGTGGATGTAGGCCTAATTGGCTGAACCACTTACATATTGGTGTTTATCCTCTTCTCCTTCTGCATATATATATATATATATATATATCATGTGCTGCCATTATTGTCCCTTGCTTGATCTTATCAACACCCTACCTGGTGGTACTGTTTCCAGCATCATCATTTTGGCGCCTTCTGTGGGAACGAGAAGACATAGCTCTTCCTTTTCCTATCTTGACCTCACCGGAGACTCTAGTGGTGAACCAGGCCTCACCCCTTGCGTGGAGCTGTTTCACCATTGAAAGAGGTCCTTAAAGGTATTAAGATCATCTTCTTCACCAGCTCTTCAGTTTTAACATATGGCACCGGAGTTGCCACCACCTCCTCCACATCTGGTGTTGGAGGACCTAGTTCCAGCCAGGCACCACCCCACTCCGAAATGGTTGAGGTGGCTACAGCCTTGAAATCTTTGGCTATAACGCTGCAAGCAATGAAGGAGCAATTTGCACAGCTCAGTCAAAATATGATAAGGCCACCTAGGGTCTCACCGGAGATGATTACTCCGACAGCTGTTCAAACCTATCCTGAAGCCAGGGGATCACCCTAGGCACCGCAAAAAGACTAACCTACCCGTTAACAGAGGAGGGACGTTGCTAACCCTAGGCGTTTACATCAGGGGAGGCAAGGAAACTCTTGCCCTGAGGATAGGTATGAAGATATGGAGGCAGAGGATGGTTCAAAAGACTGATGGGAGCCGTATGAGGTTTCGAATAACACGGAACGTCCTATCCAACAGAGCATAGGTTATGGGGGCAGAAGAGATGGGGGTACCCAACAAAGAGGGTCAGTTTTTGATCGCTTAAGCAAAGGGTCATACTTTCAAAGGCTCAGCCCAGTGAATGACCTAAGACAGAGGCTATCCAGGTCATGAAGTTTCACTAGCTCTCAAGGGGGAGATGGGGAACATCGGCTCATCTTGGCCGACCCCATTATGGACGACCCCATCAAGGCCGAGATAGGGATCAAGAGGAGGTCAATAGTCGACGTTGTACAATGGCTGGGGAACCCTCAGTTCACTCTTTAGAGGTGGCTGGGGATAACCTTGGCCAGGCCAACATTGCAAAGCCATAGAATGACTTCATTCAATGTCTTGAAGAGCAGATATGGAACCTCATTAAAAGACGAGACCCATTACAAAGAGGGTTATCAAAGGGCTCCCCATTTGTGGCAAAGATAGTGAACTTCCCAAACCCTGCCAAGTTTAAACCACCTACGGTGTCTCCCAAGTATAATGGTAGTACCAAACCTATGCATCATATTCAGATGTACTAGTTTGCAGCGGATATTTATTCAATTCTAGATGAGATGAAGTGTCGGGCCTTCTCTGGGACTTTGACGGGAGCTGCACACATCTGGTTTACTTCTCTTCCGAAGAACTTTATCGAGAACTTTAAGGGCTTGGCTGAATGGTTCATTCATAATTTTTTTTTTGGGGCAATACCTCAAAAGAAGACCACTCATCTGCTGTACGTCAAACAAGGCAAGAACGAGAGCCTAAGAGACTACATTGCTAGATTCAAAAAGAAAAATTAGAGGTTGAAGATTATGAAGAGAATATAGCTATGACTGCCCTCATTGGAGGACTTCAGAAGGGAAGTTGTTATGGAAGCTTGTAGAAGACCCTCCTAAATCTATGGTAGAGCTATTGACAACTGCAGGAAAGGTCATGAACACTAAAGAGGCTATGGACGCAAAGTATGAGGATGAGAATGGAAATGGCAGCGAGAAGTTCCAAAGGAAGAAAGACGGAAAAAAGAGGTATGCAGATGACAAGTTTGCACACTACACTCCTCTAACTGTGAGCTGTGAACACATACTCAACGAAATAAAAAATGAACGGTCCCTGAGATGGCCGAAGAAGCTGAAGGCTCCTCCGTGTAATAGAAACAATAACCTATGGTGTGAATTCCACCAAGACCACGACCATGTGACAGACAAGTTCTTCGCCTTAAATTATGAAATTGAGAAGATGTTGAAGTTTCTAAAAGCTGAGGAAATACGTCGACGGTAAAGATCCTAAGAGGGGAAGAGATGACCCTAAGAAGAAGAGAAATGACAGATGTCGAGATGATCCCCCAACGAGAAGAGACGTTGACTCATATGGTTATCATGAGGACGATAAAGAACTCCCACAAAAAGAAGACAATGCCCCTGTGAACAAGGTTGGTATGATCTCCTTAGGTGTTAACACTATACGTGGAGGAATAAAAAGGGGTGGCTCTGAAGTAGCCGACCGTAAAGCTCATGTGGCAGAGGCTAAGTCAGTGACCAAAGTAGAGGTTGTGAATCTGGCACCTTCAGAGGCTAAGCAGAAGAGAAAGAAGGTAGATATGGATAACCTTATAGTTGGATTCTCCCAACTCGAATTCAAAGGTATCTTAGCTCCGCATGATGACCCTTTGGTAATTCAATAAGAGTGCATGGATGTGAGGTACAGAGAATCCTCATAGATGGAAGAAGACCTTTATCCAAGAGGATAATTACGCAGGGATACTGGTGGCCGACCTTGGCCAAAGATGCTGCTGCCTACATGAAGAGGTGTGACAAATGCCAGAGATTCTCCACTATCCCTCATCAACCTCTTCAACCTATGATGTCAATCAGTTCTCCTTGGCCATTTATAGTATAGGGGATTGACTTGGTGGGACCATTGCCAAGAGCTTCTAATTACTATTGATTTATGATAGTAGCAATTGATTACTTCTCCCAGTGGGTAGAGGTTGAGTCGATGATCATGATTACAGAGAAAAAGACCTTCCAGTTCATCTGGAAGAGAATCATATGCAGACATGGACTTCCAAACACCCTCATCTCAGACACTCGAACCCAGTTCAAGAATTCTTCCTTAGAAAAATATTGTGAAAGAGTGGGGATTAAGCAGTTCTTCTCCTCTCTTGGCCAACCCCAAGCAAATAGGAAAACTGAAGTCACGAATCGAACAATCCTTGATGGGATTAAGAAGAGGTTAGAAGAAGCCAAGGGGAGATAAACGGAAGATCTTTATGTAGTACTATGGGCCTACAGGACAACGGTAAGGACACCAACGAGGGAAACCCCATTTATGTTGGCCCATGGTTCAGAAGCCGTCATACCTACAGAAGTAGGACTCCCCACCCACAAAGTTTAGACATATGACCCTCAGAGGAATGGGGAAGAAAGAAGACTTGACTTGGATCTAATTGAGGAGAGAAGGGAAGACGCTGAGATCAGACAGGCAGCCTACCATCAGAAAACAACAAAGTTCTACAATCAAAGGGTTAAATCAAGACCTATAGCTGTAGAAGACCTAGTGCTGAAGAAGACATTGTAGAAGATAAACAAGCTCCACCCAAACTGGCATGGTCCTTACAAATTAGTTGATGAGGTTGTACCCGGTACCTACCGGCTATAAAATCTCGAAGGAGAACCTTTCTCCAATCCATGGAACGTTGATCACCTAAAGAAGTATTACGTATGATGTTGCAGTTGTTTCTATGTAAATGTATCATTTTATGAAGAGAATATTAATGAGCAGAACACTTCATGTGTCAATACTGTTTCATATCAACCTTAAAACATCATTAATTTGGTAAAATTTATGAGGATAACATCTTAGTATGATGACCTCAAACCTTAAACATCATTAATTTGGTGATAAATTATGAGGTGAAACATCATTATTTGGTGACCTAAGACCTTAAACATCATTAATTCTATGAAATTTATGAGGTTAACATCATAGTATAATGACCTCAGACCTCAAACATCATTAATTTGGTGATAAGTTATAAGGTGAAACATCATTAATTGGTGACCTCAGACCTTAAACATCATTAATTTGTTGAAATTTATGAGGGTAACATCTTAGTATGATAACCTCGGACCTTAAACATCATTAATTTAGTGATAAATTATCAGGAGAAACATTATTTTTTTGTGACCTCAGACCTTAAACATCATTAATTTGGTGATAAATTATGAGGTCAAACATCCTTATATGATGACCTCAGACCTTAAACATCATTAATTTGGTGATAAATTATGAGGTGAAACATCATTAATTGGTGACCTCAGACCTTAAACATCATTAATTTGGTGATAAATTATGAGTTGAAACATCATTATTTGGTGACATCAGGCCTTAAACATCATTAATTTGGTGATAAATTATGAGGTGAAACATCATTATTTTGTTACCTCAGACCTTAAACATCATTAATTTGGTGAAATGTATGAAGTTAACATCATAGTATGATGACCTCAGACCTCAAACATCATTAACTTGGTGATAAATTATGAGGTGAAACATCATTAATTGTTGACCTCGGACCTTAAACATCATTAATTTGATGAAATTTATTAGGTTAACATCTTATTATGATGACCTCAGACCTTAAACATCATTAATTTGGTGATAAATTATGAGGTGAAACATCATTATTTGGTGACCTCAAACCTTAAACACCATTAATTTGGTGATAAATTATGAGGTGAAACATCATTATATGATGACCCCAGATCTTTAACATCATTAATTTGGTGATAAATTATGAGGTGAAACATAATTAATTGGTGACCTCAGACCTTAAACATCATTAATTTGGTGATAATTAAGAGGTGAAACATCATTAATAGGTGACCTCGGACCTTAAACATCATTAATCTGGTGAAATTTATGAGGGTAACATCTTAGTATGATGACCTCGGACCTTAAACATCATTAATTTGGTGATAAATTATGAGGTGAAACATCATTATTTGGTGACCTCAGACCTTAAACATCATTAATTTGGTGATAAATTATGAGGTCAAACATCCTTATATGATGACCTCAGACCTTAAACATCATTAATTTGGTGATAGATTATGAGGTGAAACATCATTAATTGGTGACCTCAAACCTTAAACATCATTAATTTGGTGATAAATTATGAGGTGAAACATCATTATTTAGTGACCTCAGACCTTAAACATCATTAATTTGGTGATAAATTATGAGGTGAAACATCATTATTTGGTTACCTCAGACCTTAAACATCATTAATTTTGTGATAAATTATGAGGTGAAACATCATTATTTGGTTACCTCAGACCTTAAACATCATTAATTTGGTGAAATTTATGAAGTTAACATCATAGTATGATGACCTCAGACCTCAAACATCATTAACTTGGTGATAAATTATGAGGTGAAACATCATTAATTGGTGACCTCACACCTTAAACGTCATTAATTTGGTTAAATTTATGAGGGTAACATCTTATTATGATGACCTCAGACCTTAAACATCATTAATTTGGTGATAAATTATGAGGTGAAACATCATTATATGATGACCTCAGACCTTAAACATCGTTAATTTGGTGATAAATTATGAGGTGAAACATCATTAATTGGTGACGTTGGACCTTAAACATTGTTAATTTGGTGATAAATTATGAGGTGAAACATCATTAATTGGTGACCTCAGACCTTAAATATCATTAATCTGGTGAAATTTATGAGGGTAACATCTTAGTATGATGACCTTGTACCTTAAACATCATTAATTTATTGATAAATTATGAGGTGAAACATCATTAATTGGTGGCCTCAGACCTTAAACATCATCAATTTGGTGAAATTTATGAGGGTAACATCTTAGTATGATGACCTCGGACCTAAAACATCATTAATTTAAAGAAATTTATGAGGGTAACATCTTAGTATGATGACCTCAGACCTTAAACATCATTAATTTGGTGAAAATTATGAGGTAAAACATGATAGTTTGATGACCTCAGACCTTAAACATCATTAATTTAGTGAAATTTATGAGGTTAACATCATAATTCGATGATCTCAGACCTTTAGGACAACATGAAAGAAAGGGCATTCATTGAAAAAAGCAAAATCCACTGAAGAAGATGACATTACATGAAACATTCATAGCTGAAAATATAATGTAGCAAAGCATGCTGTCAGAGTTTACAAAAACTACAGATGAAAAATAAAAAATTACAAGTTAAGCTTCACAAATTAAGGTCTAAGGATCTGCAGCCACAGTGCTGTCCTCTTGGATAACGTTGGTAACCTAGGCTCCATTATCTCGAGGGTTAACATGCCCAGTCTCTGTAGCTTCCAATGGCGCAATCTTTGCAGGAGCAAGATCTTCCTCCTCAACCTCTTGCAAGGCTTGAGAAAAGCACGGATTGTCAAAGCCATGACCAATAAAGTCTGAGGCAGATAAGCTCCTTGATTCTTTCTCCTTTGAAGCTGTCCACTTCCCAGTTGCCTTAATACCTCTTTCGAGATATTCAGATCCAAATCTTATAAACTAGTCAGAGACTTTCTTATCGGCCTAGATCTTCTCAGAGGCATGCTCAAGGGAAGCCTTTACTACAACATCAACCTTTGCCTGAAGGACGTCATCTTTGGCCTGCAAAGCAGAGGTGTGGTCCTTTTTAAGCTTGGTCATGTCCCTATCCTTTTGCTTTACCTTATTCTCAGACTCAGCCAAGGCTGTCTTCAGATGTTCAACCTCTGCATTTAAAGAGGCTTCCACCTTCTAGGCCTCTTTTCCCTTCTCAATAAGGGTAACTTCCTCAGGGTCCAGTCAACGAATTGGTGCATAGAGAGAATAACCTACAAAACAAAGTTAGATGTATGAGTTCAAGCCTTAACCCATTTAAAGTCGAGGTTACACTTGGAATAAAGTAAAATTTTTTACCTGGACAAACCTGTGAAGGAAAAAATCGACCAGCAGAGGGGTATCTATAGAGCGTAAAAAATGCTTATCTGCATCGATCATCGCAGAGCCGATGGCATCCATTACCTTTAGACCATGACCTATTAGGCTGTCACTGATCTTCAGCTGCTCTAGACGAGCAGCTAGTGCATCATCAGAGGAGATTAGGATTGCACGATCTCCTTTTTAGTTCTTACTCGACCTCTGATCCTCCGCATCAGTGGTAGTCTTCCTCTTCTTTGTAGCATCGGCCTTGGATGTACCAATGTTCTGTTTGGGGGGAGGTGCTGCATTATGACCTGCCTTCTTCATCAGTTTAATGAGACTGGGGGCAGACATCTCCCACAAGTCATTCGAGATGCCTTCTGGGCGTTCTACAAAAAATGTACCTGAGTGAGTAAATCAGAGATATAAAAAAGGCAGAGGTACAACTTATGGAAAGTAATACTTATGAAGCTAGGTTAGAGGACTCCCCCCCCAAGCCAGCCTTAGAGAGGTAATAGGGGGTCATCAGATGCTCATATTTTACCAGTTAACCGTGATCCCCCTGATCCTGAAGATCCTTCACCTTTTGTGAGTTATCCTGGCTAAGCCCAGGGTCGGCCTTGGCAGAAAGTGATATCTTCCCCCACCTCAGGGGTGTCCTCGGCTCCAATAATGAAGAGGTGGAACAAGGAACAAATTCCCATGCCCCCGAGGCAAAGAAATACCGTGGTTTCTAGTTGTGATTTGAAGTCTGGGTAACCAACATCATTTTCTTGTCAGACTTCCTAGCAAGGAAGTGGTAATAGCTGGGGTGGTTTTTAGCAGAGGATGGGACATAACATCCTGTGAAGACCCTAACTGGAAGGTCTGAGTGATGGACTGCCTTCCAAAGGATAATAGCACCAATTATCACCCTCCAGGCATTAGGGGATAATTGTGAAGGGGCCAGGTTGACGCGGGAAAGTATGGCTCTGATAGAAGGATGGATGGGGAGACAGAATCCCAACTTAAACATCTGCTCGTACACACAAATTTCCTCATCTCAACCACCAAAGGCTCTCTCACCTCTCAGAGGTCTCCTAAGTACGATGGAGGGACCTATGGAATAGAGATGCCTAAAGGCTAAGAGGTCATACTCAATAACAATACTCTCTATCTCGGCAGCCTTCGAGGTATCAACGTCACTCTCATGACCATCATCCTCATCTCTGGCAACGTCGACCTGGGCAGGTGTAGGAACACCTCCAGGGAATCACTGAGCTAACTCAACCCCTATGGCGGTCGACAAGGGAATTCCATTAATGGGTGGTGGAATAGCCACACTCGACCCAATAACCTCGACATCAGAAGAAGTCCGTGAAGTGTTAGCACTATTATGGGACGAGGCATGACTTTGGGCCTCGGCCTGATCAGGGACCTGATCTTGCCTAATAGAGAAGTCCATGGCCTCTTAGAAAGAATCAGTGGACATAGGGTCTGAGGTAGACGACTCAGACTCAGACATGGGAGTGGGGTCTATTAGATCCTCTACTGGCTTAGCAAGCTTGGATGGCTTAGGGTATATCACCTTCAGAGGTGGCAGGAAGATAGGCCTGAGGGGTAAGGACTCATCCCTACGAGCTTCCTCTTAGGCCAGTTTTATATGCCTAATTTTTTCAAAGGTCTTCTCTATAAGAGAGGGGAAATCTTTTATGATCTTATAAAGAGGTCTGAGCATAAAGAAAGTGACCCTACACTTGGACTCTAAACCACAAATAAACAACTGGGGACATCTTAAACTAAGGATCAAAACTTGGTTTTTGGTCAAATTCAAACCAAGAACAGTCAAGAACAAGAGCCATCGAAAAACTCAAAGAGCCACCGAAAAACTCAAATTGCCACCGAAAAATGCAAGAAATGGAAAAACAAGGCT
The DNA here is from genome assembly GCA_949130495.1 of Sambucus nigra. Lineage (NCBI taxonomy): Eukaryota > Viridiplantae > Streptophyta > Magnoliopsida > Dipsacales > Adoxaceae > Sambucus > Sambucus nigra. The sequence continues at coordinate 840,209,402 of OX422207.1, read as the reverse complement.
GAAAAATGGAAAACGAAAGGTAATAAGCAATACCTGATGAAATACGAGGTAAAGAATGAGAGTATTGATAAGAGAAATCCACAAAACACAACCTCGATCAAGCTCTGGAAGAGAGAGAAAATAGAGAAGGCTCAATTGGGAAAAATGAGATAAGTGAAGAAGAAAGAGAAAGGAAAGGGATCTTAACCCTCAAATCCGATTACACACATCCCAAGGTCCATCATTTCCTTGGGAGCCCAAAAGACAATCAGCATCATTACACTGTCAAGCACGCTACCCACTTCAGAAGTGAAAACCTGTCAAGGAGATATTGGTACATTATGAAATACAACCTCAGACATATATACCCCTTAGTCACCTACTTACATAGGTAACTAACGGCTAGGGGTGATTGATATGCCCAAAGTGCACCTGCAAGCTCAGAGGCAGTAACCTCAGCCCGTATGACGGCTGAGGTAATAGTAGCTCAGGATCACCCATCAGTAATGTCGTCCTTCACCAGGTTATCCACATCTAACGTTGCAAGTACCACCATAATTGGGCATCAGCCTAGGTCGGCCACAGCCGACGTTACAAGTAACACCTCAGGGAGGTCATCATCTGAGGTAAGTATGGACATGGGTTATCCATCAGTATCACCATCAACATCGGCCATAGCCGATATTATAAGTTACACCTTGAATCAGCAAAGCCTTACAGGCTCAGCATCAAATGCCAAGACAACATCGTCCCTGGATGACGTTCCATATATCTAACCTCGGCTTACATCCTATTCAAAGTCATCGTATAATCCCCAACCAAGGTAGGGGTCATGCTTCACCAACCTCTTACTCATCCAAGCCGAGGTTGGTACCAAGCAAAGATAGCCGAGCATCTATGCGTACATGTATAGCTTAGAACACATGGAAAAATTCGTTATAACTGAATCATTCCCTCCACATGAGGGAATATTGAGGTCATTATTACTTAGTTGAGATCATCCAGGTGTCATCCTTACACTGGCTGGATCTCCATGCACATGCACATTGTATGCTTGGGGGGTACATTACACCCCAAGCACTATATATTGAGGTCATCCTCAACATTATAAAGGATGGAGAATGACAACCCCAGATGAAACTCTATTAATTTACACAATATATAGAGAAAGCTTGAGAGACTGTATCCATGGCCGTTAGTACCTTATTTCAGTGACATCACTCACTCACTTGCATAGTTGATATAGGCATAATTAGCTGAACCACTTACATATTGGGGTTCATCCTCTTATCCTCACCTCCTTCTGCATACATACGTGTATATATATATATCCTCCTGTGTTGCCATTATTGTCACTTGCTTGAGTTTATCAACACCCAACCTGGTGGTGCTGTTTCCAGCATCATCAAACTGCTAGAGAGAATGTTCTCTGAATTAATGAGAGGGTGTTCAAGGGTTGCCTTTCAATGCGAGGTCATGGACTCTATTTATAGGGCCAAAGAGACTACCGATCGGTAGGTGCTTGGTCCTGCCTATAGGCATACTACCTTAGGCACACTGTCGACCGGTAGGACCCAGTACTATTCGGCAACCTAGAAAAAGTTTTTTAAAAAAATGGTCGTAAAGTGCAATTTGTAAGTCAGATTCGCACATAGATCGTTGGAAAGAGTATTTAGAGCCCTTCAAGAATCCATTGAACCACTCCTGAGTCCAGTAGTTGATCGAGGTCAAATGTCCTGGAAGATCCCACTGCTCTCTAGACAGAAAATTCTCGTAGGAAAATGGATCGTTCATTCGAACCAAAATACCCACTTATGAATGGGCCAGACTGTTGGAATGGGTATTCAGTGACCTTAGATATTTCATTTAGCTTATTTTGGTTTGGATAGTTGACCAAGGTCAAACAGGGCTCGAAAGCACTCATTTTTTGGAGTAAAATGGGCCATTTGTCCTACCGTAAGGCTAATTCGTGCATGGGATAGACCATTGGAAAGGTTTTTCAGTGGCCTTCGAGATTTCATTTGGGTTGACTCAAGATGGTGAATAACCAGAGTCAAATGGATCCCGAGACTATCGGTGGCCTCTAGATCAATTTTTAAGGTAAAATGGACCATTTAAAGATCTATTAATATTTCACTCAGGCTAGAGAGTTTGACATAGTTAAATGGGGCCCGAGAGCACCCGGTGGCCTCCATATCAGTTTTGATAGTGAAATTCACCATTTGTCCAAACAAGAAGGCCAATTCGTGCTTAGAGCAAACCATTGGAAAGGTTATTCAGATCCCTTAGAAGATTCATTAAGTTTTTATTCAGGCAAGAAAGTTGAGCGGAGTTAAATGGGACCCAGGAGTGCTCAATGGCCTCTAGATCAATTATTAAAGTATGACCTAGGGTTTATGGTGAACAAGTGAGCACTATGGACCTAAGGAGGTGCTTAGGGGGGTCCTAGGATGGGGTGTCTATAGAGAGCCTCTTAGCGAGTAAGCTTCTTACAAGTGAAGGTCGTCTAATAATAGATACCACATCAATGGTAGGGAAGAGAATTTCATGTAAATTTTGGGGACCTAGAGGATGAGGGTGTCCGATTCAGAGGGTAAAGGTCAATTTTGAGCTCCTAATAAAATGAGGTTGACCAATTTAGTGGGTTGAGGTCAATTCTGAGGACCTAAGGGGATGAGAATGATCGATTCAGCAGGTTGAGGTCAATTTAAAGGACCAAAGGGGATGAGGATGATCGATTCAGAGGGTTGAGGTAAATTTTGACGACATAAAGTTATGAGGATGACCAATTCAGTGGGCCGAGATTAATTCTGAGGACCTAAGGGGATAATTTTGATTGATTTAATGGGTCGAGGTCAAATCTAAAATTGTACTGGGGATGGCCAATTCTGAGGGCCGAGGTAAATTTGGAGGACATAAGGTTGTGATGACTAATTCTTTAGGTCGAGATCAATTCTGAAGACCCATAGTTGTGACAATCAATTCTAAAGGCCAAGGTTAATTCTGAGGAACTAAAGTTGGGACAACCAATTTTGAGGGTCTAGTTCAATTCTGGGTACTTAAGTTATGACGATTAATTCTGAGAGCTACGGTCAATTCTAAGGACCGTAAGTTGGGAGGATCAATTATGCGGGACGAGGTGAATTATGAGGACCTAAAGTTGTGCTAACTATTTTAGCGGGCCGAGGCCAATTCTAAGAACCTAAATTTATGATGACCAATTCTAAGGGCCGAGGTCAATTTTGGGGACCTAAAGTTAGGACAACCAATTTAGCAAGTCCAAATAAATTCTAAGGACCTAAAGTTATGATGACCAATTCTGGGGGTTGAAGTCAATTCTGAGGACCTAAAGTTTTGATGTCCAATTCTGAGGATCGAGGGAAATTCTGAGGAACGTGAGTTAGGACGACTAATTATCAAGGCCGAGTTTAATTATGAGGACTTAAAGTTGGGCCGACCCATTTTATGAGTCGAGGTCAATTATGAGGACCTAGAGTTGGGACGACCAATTCTGTTGGCCGAGGTTACAACAATCAATTTTGAGTGTTGAGGTCAACTCTGAGGACCTAAAGTTCGAGTGACCAATTCTGTGGGACGAAGTCAATTTTGAGAACCAATAGTTATAACGCGGGGAATTACTCTCCTTAGGAAGTTTAAATTGTCTTAGGGGTATGGGTCCACTTATGGTTCTGCTGGGGACTGTGCTGTCTTGAAACTCCACCGAGGAGTATTTATTTTTGAGGTTCCGACTGGGAAATTTTAGTAGACTTGGATACCGATGCATCATTATATTTTCTATGGAATATACTGGGGATAAAAGTGTAAGATTAATCTAGCTGAAGATTTCGACAGTTTGTAAGGGGATTTAGTTATCCAAAAAATGATTTTCTTAAGAGAAAATAGTGTTTTGGAATTTTTTGGTATTTTCTTGTACAAGATCTTAGAGGACTGCCGATAGGCAGGCTTGTGGGGGTGCCAATTAACAATAACGCGGACTCTTGCGCTTCCTTGGGAATAGGAAAAGGCGATTACCGATCGGTATGGGCTGGGGGCTACCGATTGGGAGGCCCTTTAACCTTCTATAAAAAAGGGGAGATCCCTCTCCATTTTTCACACCTTCAAGTGTTTGAATCTTCCATTTTCTCTCACTAAAAACTATTCTTAAGTCCTTTCTTCTTCAAGACTTTAAATGGATGACTCTTCAAGTGAGGTGTACAATAATGAGTAACTGGTCGTCGATGATTGGGTCGGCTTGGAGTGGAAGTTTAGGGTGCCCTGCATAGGGAGATGACAATACTTTTTATCTGTTTGAGCCTGTTGCTGATGAGCGTACCTTGATACGCGATGGGATCAACCCACAGCACTAGTGGTGGCACATTAGCGACGGGGGAAGAGAAGGCTCCAATTTCTTAGGTGACTTCCCCTTCTTATAATTTCATGTTGGATAATGGGGAGTCACTGAGTGTGACGTATTGGCCTCATGCAGTGGTGTCTAGGTTGACGGGGCTTACGGATGAGGCCTTTCGGCCTAAGGTCTATTCCGTCTCTTTCTCTTTTTCATTTCTATTTATTCCTTTTTTGCTTTGTACTAGTTTATTTGTATTTTTGATGCTCTTTACTTGTGGTATGTTTGGGTGTCGACCAATTGGCTGCGAGATATCAAGGATTGGATGTCCTTTATATCTGAGAATATCAAGAAGTCGGCTCCTTCCTTCTTTGTGCCTCCTTCCACTTCAGATGAGGGTTCTAGTCCTGGCAGTGGAGGATCCACCGCTCATTGTCGAAGGAAGGGTGTATGCCATGGTGCTAAGGATTTGAGAGGGAAGGTTGAGTATTCGGGCGAAGTACCATTGTATTTTTTCTTTTATTTGTACCTGCAAAATATGTAATACAGAGACATATATGGAATGAAATTTCTTTGTGATACTTTATCTTTGATTAAGTGACTTATCTTATATGCATTTTTTAAACTTTTGGCTGAGATTGTTCATTTTATGAGAAGATAAAGATGTGTATGGAAAAGGAAAAATGTTTATTCTACAAATAATGGAAGTGAAAATAATTAATTTGGTATTAGTGCTTTTCAGACTAAGAATTTTTGAATTTGGGGTAAAAAAGGAAAAAGATTTTTTTTTTCTAAATAAGAGGGGTGCCGATTGACATACCTAGGCTTTTCTAAATAAAGATTTTAATTTTTAAATTTCCTTATTTATGAGGGTCAACTCAAATGACTCATAGGATTTGATTGCACTTTTTTTCATACTTATGTACTTCTATAGGGCTGAGAATTACACAGGTTTCCAGAAATTTTATTTTTTGCTAAGGATTTTGGGTATAAAATGAGGGGTGTGTTTTCTTCACCAAACACCCACAATTCTTTTCTTGCTTCTCATTTCCTATTCCCCCAATGGCTCTTCCCATGTATGAATAATTCTTTTCTTATCTTGAAGGTTAAGAGGCCATGTGCTTCTACAATGTTAACTATGATATTTTTAACTTGCATCGGGTTTTCCTATGGCATAATCGATCCATAGACTGGAACTTGCTAGTAGCGTCGGTACAATTCTAGTACCTTGAGGACTATGTCTTATATTTTGGCGTAGATGAGTTTGGTCCTACTTACGAGGAGTTCTTATAAATGTTAGGGGTTAGCTCTAGTCTTATGGCAGCTACGACCAATCTTTCTTATTCTCCTTGAGAATTTAGAGCATAGTTGCTCTATATTTCTCCTTTGGCATCTCGATCGCTTATTAATGGAGGGACTACTTATCTTCAGGTGGTTATGTAATCAATGCACCAGAAGGTATTTAATGATGTTGTCTTTTCCAGAGCTATTATTTTGGGCCTTACTGCGAGGCTTTTATTGATGACATAGGACTTGACAGTTGATTCCCAAGTGGTTGCGACAGCAATATGGATGTCTTAACACCATAATCCTACAACGGTGATACTGACAAAAACCCTGAATGATCTAAATTATTGGAAGGAGGACCATTTTGATTTCTTGAAGGGAAGCTTGATAATGTTGTTCATGTGGCTTGCCGAGAGGTCCCGTCTTGAGAACCAACCTGAGTATCTCTTAGTGAGTGTACCTAATTTCTTTGTTTGACCTTTCTTCAGTTTTAGCCCATCGGTAGAGAACTGGGTCAACTAGTTTACGGAGCACAGAGCACGTTGTCTTCGTTGGTAGGTGCAATGGTGGGGAGAATTACAGCCAGTATGTGCATTTGGTTAGCCATTTATGAACTTCCTTTTATTTCCTCTGATATCTTCTGCACCAAGTCGAACGGGAACAAGTAGCGCCTCCTCACATAATGAGCTTCTTCCTAGTGAAGGATCTGACTGAATCATTGGGGATGATACTGGGTTCTTTATGGTAATGCCTTCGCTCTTTTACACGTCCATCAAAAACTATAGGAGGGGGTTGGCATGTGGTTGTGGAGTCGAGTACTGGAGAAGGTTGTGGAGGAATAGGCCGATCAAAGGTGGCTTATTGACTTTAACGCCATAGAGGAGGGCATTATAGTTTTGTCAAATCTTGTTAGGGCATATTGATCAATGGATCACATACCAAGTTTTAACTAGGAATGAGAGATTTGGTGACTTCTGGAGGTAGTGAATGATGAGGAAGAGGGACCATCTGGTAGTTGAAGATAGTGCTTATGAAGCTGGGGGTTGTATTTAAGAAGCTAGGATAATTACAGTTTTGGGTGATTTTGTTATTTTTCTATGGGGTTAGGGATAATTTTTGTGAATCTTATAGGTATTAGGTAGGTTTGTTTAATATGGTCATTCCAGTGAAAAGGGGGTGGTCTATTTTATCTCCCTTCACTAATACTTCATGTAATGGTGATGCATTCCTTTATTAGAAATAAAAAATTATTTTGACCATATTTTGTTGTGCCTTTTGACGAGTGTTGCATTTTGAACTATCTATACCAATCGCTAATGCATATATAATCCCTTTGTTTATGTAAATGATAATATGGATCGTCGTTCTCAGAGGTTAGAAAATAATAGCATTTTGTGAAAAATAAGGGGACCATGCCCATGTATGACGTATAGGTTGTCTGCATACCTCTGGGGGTTTTGAAAATTTTCATGAGTTTAATTTTTTTTAAAGAGAAGTTTTTAAAGGCATTCGGTCTCACGTAGTTCTGGGTAAGAGGAAATGAAGAGATTTTTTTTAGAATATAAGGGGAATGAGAAGAGTCTTATCATGCCACGATTTTGGACTAAGGGTAAAATTTCTTGAGACTGTTCAAGTTGACCCGACGTGCCATTTCTTCTCCGTCGAGGTCTATGAGCATAGCGGCGTTGCCTGAAAGAATTTTCTTTATAATATAGGGGCCACTTGAATTCGATTTCAATCCCTCTAGGGTCCCAAAAGGGTTCTATGATCTACTTGAGAGTATGGCCTCCTTCATAGACACCGAGGTCCATGACTCCTTGGTTAAATGATCGCACAATTTGGCGATGATATATGTGGTATATAGGCTTAAGTCTCTTTTCATCTATGAGTGATAGTTTATCAAAGCGGCTCTAATACTAGTCTTCTTCGCTGACCCTGTATTCAAGCATGATGCGTAGGGAAGGTATTTCTAGATCAATGGGTAGGATTGCTTCCATGCCATATATAAAAGAATAAGAGGAAGTCCTAGTAGGTATTCTGATTGAAGTGCGGTATCCTAAGAGGGCATGTAGGATTATGTCGGACCAATCTGTATAACTCTCAGTCATCTTCCTGATGATGATTTTGAGGTTTTTGTTGACGACTTCGACAACACCATTGGTTTAGGTTGGTAGGGTGAAGATCCATGTCTCTGAATCCCGTATTCATTAACTAGTTATGTGGCCTCATCTTTGAAGTGGATTTCTTATATGATACTAACTCATGGGTTCTTTTTGATAAATTTAACCACTTTATTGATATTTACCACTATGTATGACTCCGTTTCGACCCATTTAGTGAAGTAATTAATGGCAACTAGGATAAACTCATCATTGTTTGAAGCTTTGGGAGTGACCTTCCATATGAAGTCAATGCCCCGAGTGGAGTAAGACCAAGGAAAGGTCATATTGTATAGTTCTCGAGGAAGCAAGTGTCGGAGATCGGAAAACTGGTAACTTTTTAGGCATCTGCGAAAGTAGGCAACATAATTTTGAACAATGGTGGTCTAATAGCACCCTGGATGGATAATCTTCTTGGCAAGAATATGGCTTCTCATGTGGAGACCACATTCCCCACTATGGATTTTTTACATCATTCCTTCAATAGGAGCCCTTACTATGTAATGAAAATGGGTTCCATCAAAGTTTCTCTTGAAAAGTACTTTATCGCAGATGATATACAAGGCAACCAATTTGTGAAGGGTTGCATAGTCTTTGCTATCTGCGTCTTGGGGAAACCTACCATGTTTAAGGAGGTGAAAAATATTATAGTACCATAACCCGACCATGTAGAAATATTCCTCGGTGATGAGCACAATGTGGTAGTAGTAGGTGGGCATAGCCAGTTTCTGAACCAGGAAATATGCCATCATTATTCCCTCATGCATATCAACCATGAAGGATAGGATTTCAAGGGCATCAGCTAAATTGTTCTTTGTATAAGTGATGTAATGGAAGGTGACATCTCCTAATTGGGAGGCCAGATCTTCTAGGTTGTCATGTAAGGCTAGGTGCTTCTCGTCTTTGATTTTCCTTTTTCTGAGAATTTGGCCAATGATGAGGGCAGAGTCCCCGTTGATGTCTAGGTACCGGATTCATTTCTTGAGGGCAATTTTAGGGTTTATACTTCATACCTAATATGCAGTCATGTTGTTGGTGCAAGGGAAGTGGCAATAGGGGTATGTGAGTCATCAAGGGATATCAGGAGTATCCCAATGTCATATCCTTTCTTGTTGGTAGCACTATCAAAGACCATTTCCCATTTAAGGTCCTTTTGATGTCTTCATCTAGGAATTCAGAGACCCAAATTTTAGCCCTCCCATAGGGTAATCATCAAGCTATTCGGATATGGATCTCTCTTTTATAGCTTTCTACATGACGTGCACGATGTCGAACTCATCTAGTAACATCATCCAATGGGCCATTTGATTGGACAGGGAGGGTTTTTCTAACAGGTATTTTATATGAACCATTCAGGATACTAGTCTGCTGGGGAAGGCAAGCATGTAGTGCCGTAATTTTATGTGATCCAGACCAGGGTGACACATGCTTTCTCCAAAGTAGTGTAGTTGACTTCATACCCGACTAATTATTATTAGAATAATAGATGTCACTTTTATTGAAAAATTCTTCAATATATTGGGCTAGCAAAGTCACGACTGCTGTATCAGTGATGCTCAAGTATAAGAGGAGAGGATACCTAGTTGTAGAGGCCTGAGCACCGGAGGTCAGGGGAGGTATCATTTGATTTGGTCAAATGCTTCTTGGCATGCCTCATTCCAGACTTTCGTCGAATCCTTTTGAAGAAGTTTAAAAATGGGTTCACGAATGGAGGGCAGTTGACTGATGAACCTACGGATGTACTGTAATTTACCCAGGAATCCTCATACTCCTTGTCCATCCGTAGTGGTGGCATCTCAAGTATGGCTTTTATCTTTGTAGGGTCTTCTTCGATTCCCTTCTCACTAACCATGAATTTTAAGAGTTTTCCTTTAGTGGTACTAAAAATACACTTTTGTGGGTTTATCCACATCTGATATTATCGTGGTCTCTTGAAGAAATTTCGAAGGGCGGGAATATGACCTTTCCGAGTCTTAGACTTAATGATCATGTTCTTTACATAGACTTAGGCCTCTTTGTGTATAAGGTCATATGGGATGGTTTTAGTATCCCTTTGGTAGGTATCCCCGATATTCTGTAGCCTGAATGGCATGACAGTATAGTAGAAAGTTCCCCATGGGGTGATGAAGGCAGTTTTCTCCTGATGGTCAGGGTTCATCTTGATCTAGTTATATCCGATAAATCCTTCAACAAATGACTTAAGAGTGTGGCTAGTTTTGTTTAATATGATTATGTCAATGTTGGGCAATAGGTAATCATCCTTTGGGGATGATTTATTCAAAACTCGATAGTCTACCCACATACAGGCATTTCCTCTCGACATCGACATGGGGATAATGTTAGCAAGCCATCGTATTCGATCGCGTGAATGAATCCCACATTCGAATGTTTGACCACTTCCTCTTTGACGTTGAGTGACCATTCGGTACAAAGTTTTTTTGGCTTCTATTTGATCAGCTTACATTCTATCAATTTCTGTATTTCATGCTAAGCTATTTTTAGGTCAATATCAGGCATGTCATCATAGGACCATGCAAATACATCCATGAATTCTTTCAGAAGTTCCTTAAATTGTTCACGCTCATGCTCATTAAGGGTGGACCCTATCCTAATCTCACACCGATGGCTATTATAATCGAGATGAATAACAATAGTCTCATAACCATTAGTTTGAATGCGATTATGTTTTTTGTTATTTTCCTTATTAAGATCAGTTGATAATTATTTTTTTGTAAAATCATCATCATTAAGAGTTTTATAAGTTCAAGACAATTAATGTAAGGCACAATAAGATACTCAAAATCGTCATTTATTTGATATTTTGGAAAAAGACCATTGAGATCCTAATCAAAGGAGGTCTCAGTTACATTTGTATCAGGACAAGGAAAAATAGGAACATGTGAAGATACTTGAATATGGTGAATAGCATGGTTAGGTTGAATCTGAGCAGGTTGGACTGGTATAGCATTCCAATTGAGGAGAGGCATATTAGCAACTTCGATTTGAACGGATAAATTGTATAGCATAGCATTCGAGCGAATCATGTAGAGACTTAGCCCTAGTGTCTATAGGTCGAATGAGTCTTCAAAATCACTTTCCTCGGAGTCTTCACTAATTAGAATTTATTATTCGGTGAGATTTTTACTTCACGTTTGCAGTCTTCGGGCCAGGAGTTACCATCTTGATAGAAGATTTCCAGACTGAGTTTTATCTTTTTGTCAATAGGATCTTACCAATCCTTAACAAAGATCTTTTCACACAAATCAACAAATGGGCTGGCTTTTTCATGAATTGGTTAATAAACTGAGTTGTTAAAATCATCCCCCCTTCTCGTGGTGAATACGTTCTCTTGTCAAGAGTTATCAATACATTTTACCACCTCAACGACCTTATCGTACAAATCTTCCCACTCCATGGGGATATGTAGGACTGAAGGAACCAATTTCCCTAAAGCTTTAAAGCGATGAGAAACTCAAAGATGTTGCATGTTTCACTTGTCTGTCGAAACATATTGACCATGGTATGTACCATATCATTTATAGTGACTTCTTTAATAGGTACTACCCATTTTTTTAATTCTTGAGCCCACTTTTGAGCTTTCATGAAAAAATCGATGAACTTCAGATAATTAACGAACATTTCGATGGGTAATTTCAACCCAAACTGCAAGAGTTAGTCTAACTCAGTAGGTAACTCCATGCCTCCCCCCTCAGATCAGGTACGGACATCAATTCATGCCATTATAATGAGTGACAATACTTGATCAGGAAAGCATATAGGGTGTAGGAGAAAATATGGGCAAACCTTGAGAGGTTTAGGTGAGATTGCAGGGGTGGTGGGTGTATTGCTGGGCACAATTTGGGTAGAAGGGTCAATCGATAGGTTACTTTCAAGGCAGATTGCATTTGTATTTGTTAGAAGTGGGTTGTGAGTAGTATTAGGCTTAGCATTAACTGTTGGAGCGATGATACCCCTATCAATTAAGCCTTGGACCATATTTCTAAGGTGGAAGCATTTGTCTGTGCTTTGACTTAAGGATTAATGGAATTCAAAATCATCATTGGGTTTGATGTTTTTAGGGAATTAATTTGGTAATGGATGGGAGTATAAATTTTTAATGAAATTTTGGCTCAACAGGGCCGTGTAGACTTTGGACAAGGGAGCATAGAGCTCAATGTATTCTTTCTTAGCAGGATTAGGGCCACTTTTTGATGCCCAATTGGTAGCATGTTATGAAATGTTGTTGATGTTTAAGATTATAGCACTGACAAGCTTCTCATACTTTTAAGGAGTAAACTGTTCGGTCATTTTCTTTGGTTCAAACTCCACTTTTGTGATACCTTCTGTTGATGTCAAAAAATGGATTTGATACCAATGTATAATCACAAATAAACATAAAATTATAATGAAATAATAAGAGAGAGAGAGAGAGAGAGAGAGAGAGAGAGAGAGAGGATTTTAAATTGGTTCGGCTATATAAGAAAGTCTACATCCACTGTTCTATTTTGGTATTGAATTCAGAGATTATAAAAAGCTAGGTACTCTTATAAATAAGAATATCCTAGTTACCATTCTATCTTGCCCTTAATGAAAGGGATATAATGTATTTATAGTGACCCAGAGATCAAGGTTTGGAATGTTAAGGGGTGGAATGCATGTATACATTTAAGCATTTACACCCGTACATAATGAATGTGAAAATTGATGGTGTGAACCACATGTGGTAAGACCCTTGGTATGGTGGCGCTCCATTGACATTGATGGTCTGCATTCTTTATGTTGGTCGGCATGCCTGTCGAGTAACTATATACTAGTTAGGATTTCGGCCACGTAAGAAGATAACTGCTAACGACTAATTAGTCCATGTGTGTGGATAATTTTTGGTATCAATGGAAGCCCCCAACACTACATTCTTAATGTTTTTTTCTAAAAGTATGGAGTATATTTTCTTCATAGCTGGTCGAGTTTGCCGACATGTCTTGCACAATTTCCTAAGTAGGCTATAAAAGGTGAGATTTTGCATAATTTTCTTTACCAAAATTTTTCAATCTTTCGAAGTCTACTTATTCCCCAAGTTCTCTATTCGTAATATTTTCTTTGCATTCTTCCTTCACTTTAGTCTTTATTTTCTTGTAAGCATCTTCTTTCCCTTCATTTCGCTTTCTTTCTTTATTTTGACCATGGATTACATCGTACATAGGGATTCCTTAGAGGAATTTAGGCGAGAATTAAATATCCATGATTGAGTTGATTTAGAGATTCCCGTACCACCTGTAGATGTATTTTCATTGTCTTAGGGTCACTGGATTCCCTCCCTTTTCATAGTTGGGTGTGGTTTCACATTTCTCCCCAATAGGTTTTGTTTAGAATTTTATCAACATTTTGATGTCATCCCCTCTAGGGTAGTCCCCAATACTTGGAGGGTAGTAAATGGTATTCATAGGCTGAACCAAATACATGGAATCCATATTGGCATACCTGACTTGATGTTCTGTTATAAATGGATTACCAGTGACAATATAGATTATTTGAAGACTAGGTTTATCAATAGGGTCGTAGTTATCAATTTGCAAGACTCTAATTAGGATTACTTAGATTATTGAATTATTGCTAAAATAACATGCTCCTTGACAAACTGGAGAGGTGTATGATGGGCCTAGTTTCCCTCAAGTGGGTCATGGCATAGGTTGTCAATTTTTATATATGTATTCTTTTGTCATTTACCATCTGTTTGATGATATGCTAATCAAACACTCCTTATCTTGTTTTTGTTTTTTGCACAGTTGAGAGCAAGAAAAAATTTCCTAAAGAAGAGGACGTGAACATCCAAGAACTAAAGGTCCTTTGGAGCATCCATTAAAGTATTGGCGAAGAACATCCCAGAGTTTCCTCTTATCTGTTGCAATACATGAGCTCTATAACTTCATTTATTGCTCGGCCCAACACTTTATCAATTGTTGAACCCATTAATCTTGAGGAAGAGACAATACCTACATCCTCTACTGAAGAGTCTACTGTTGCAGAGAAGGATTTGGGAGCATATTCATCGTTTGAGTCTTTAGACATTTTAACTATTCCTTCCTTTCCACTTGTTTCTATAGGAAAGAGAAAAATCCCTGACTTGATCACTGGAGCCTTGTCTCCTCCTGCCAAGAAAGCTACTATGACAACTAGGAAGTGAGAGAAAATATACAAGGATTCTTAGAAAGAGAAAGTTCCTCAAGTCATCATTTCTGAGGAAATAAATACTGATACTCCTCAATTTAGGTGGTTAAAGAGAGGCTTGCTTGAGAAGCAAGTTGAAAAAATCTCCGCTGTCAACTAGGAGTTGGTCGAAAATATCTAAAAAGACTTGAGTATTGTTGAGTCATCATATATTTCTATTCATCCTGGTGTTGCCAGAAACCTAATCAAAATTGGTACTCGATTTGTTGACAGAGCAGTTTTAGACCCTCTGTCGAGGTCAAAGTTGGCAGAAAATTATATCCAAAGATTGGCAATGGTAGTTCTTTTTCCTTTACTAATTGCCTCTTGATGTCTTGTTCTTTTAACACTCCTTTTAATTTGATATTGTTCTTGCAGTTTTTAGAAAATTTTAATCAAATTCTTGAGAACGGCGAGCAAATTCGTTCTTCTGGTGGAGAAGTGGAAGAGGCCCTTGAGGTTTTGAGGAATTCTGTTGAGGCTTCAAGGTAATTATTTAAGTCTATGAAGAAGACTTGGGATAAGGAGATGCGAAAGGCTATTAATAGAGTCACTTTAGGTGAGGGAAATCGGTCACTGTCAAGACCAATTTGACAGTTGCTGAAGGAAAGTTGATCACTGTTGAGACTAATGTATAACCCGTTAAAAATAAGACCAAGCCAACCAAGAAGAATTTAGTTACAAGTGCCGGGGAGAAAGCTAGTGGTATGTCCTTTGAGTTAGTTACAGACAAGACTAAAAATAATAAGCTTAAGGAGGACTCCTTTAACAAGGGCTGGGACATAGCATTTCAAGCGGCCTCTTCTCAGATTGAATTGGTGAGTAAGAAGTCCTTTAAGGATGGATGGTTAGAAGAACTTAAGAAGGTGATCACCCCAGTAGAGTTTGAACTATTTTTGATGCATGATCCAAGTTTTCCTCCCAACTTAGAAGAATAATTTAAAGATGAGGAAGGATCTAGTGAATTTTCCCTTCAGCCTGCTAGGTCTACTTTGAGGGAAATTAATGAAGTTTCCCTTTGTGTCGACTAACCTTCTGGAAGTAGTGCCTAGGATAAGGAGAGGGTTTAACTCCTTGTTCTTTTCTTTTATGTTTCTCTACTATGTAATAGGGCCAAAAATTTCAACAAGTTTTAACACCTTTTTGGTCATCAATTGAATCATTTCTTTTTCCTGCTATATTCATTGTGCTTATCATATTTTCTGTTCTTTTTTCTTGGTTGAATGAGTTCTCATACTTGTGTTATTATTTGCTCAGTAATCATAGTTGTATACTTACACTGGCAGTTGTCAATTCGATGCTAAGAAGTAGGCTATAGTTTTTACCAAATTTGACCTACTTAGATTAAGTATAGACCTTCTGGAATCTGGCAAAGTTGATCTATTCGAGAAGGACTTCCAAATGTGTCTGAGAAATCCAAAATAGCATATGTTCATGTCTATGGTTTACTGAGCATGGCTATAGCAAATAATGCTACTTATTACGAGATGATTGAAGACTTGTAAGAGGACCATAATAAATCTAAAGCCTTACTACACGCAGACTATGAAGCTAAGTATAAATCATTGAGCTAAGGCTGGGGTTTTGAGGAGAAGCGGAAAAAATATGCTTGCTTGTATAGGAGAGAAGAATTTTTACTGAAATGTGAAGTTGGTGAAGCCCGGGATATTGCCAAGCTCTTAGAAGAAGAGATTAATAAACTCAGGAATGAGTTGGATAGTTTAAAATAATCTTCTACTAGTAGTGCCGATGATGGTGCCTCTTTTTTAGAGAATGAGGATGCTAGGTTGATGGATGAACTTGAGGATCTGAAGAAATACAAACCTAGACAAACTTCTAGACAGCTAACCGAGAAAACTTTAGCTAACCGAGCTGACCAGCTAAAATCTAAGAGTCAAGCTATTGTTGACTTGTTTAAAAAGCTAGAAGTTAAGGATAAGTCCCTTATTGACCAATCTGTACAACTGAAGGTGAAGAGTGATGTTTTGAAGAAACTTCAACATTAGGTTGAGAGATTAACTTCTCAATTTCACAAACAACCCAGAGAGGCATGGATGAAAGGCTACAATGAATAACTTAGCCATGTACCGTGAATGTTATAAATGGGGGTAGACCAACTTCTTGACTTTACTGAAGTATGATCATAATAGTGAACTGTGGCACTGGAATGATCTTGGTCTGTTAAATTATGATGATCCTCCTTCAAGTTGGACACCTCGTGGATCCTTGTCGATTCTATCCCCCAATGCCTGATCACCAAATACTTAGGAGACTATGACTTACATGATGTTCATGAAATAATTCGTCCCACTCACATGATCCATGCGTCGAGCAGTAGCAACAGAAGAACGTTGAGAGATTTTAACTTTATTAATTATCTCTATACTTTGGATTATCCTCCTTCTGGAATGGAAAGAGTGAATCCAGTTCAGCTGACTTCCAAGGCTCAAGGAAAACATCCTATTAAATAGCTTTTCTTCTTTTTGTCATTGAATGTAATACAGTTTATATGAATAAAAATCCATATTTTTTGTTATCAACTCATGATTATTTAATCAATCAGTTAACTTGGGATTGTAATGCCATAGATTCTACTAATGCAATTAGATATGTTAATCCAAATTTAGCATTAGTTGTCAGTGGTGACCAAGTGTACGAGGAATATATGTTTGTATTCAAATATTTAGGAATGTTTACATTTCTTCCTGCATTTAACTTAGGCGGGTACTTGTTTGTAATTTTTTTAGTTGTTTACTAAGTTTTATAGACTTCTTGTTCTTGACTTGTCAGTGACGAATTCATACATGAAGTAAATTGTTCTTATTGACTAAGCGTTTAGGATTTTTATTCTTGTAATTAACTGTAATACCCCTTACTTTCGTGTGTTCGTATTTTTTTTATATTAAATTATCGAGTACATGTGATTTAATATAATTGAGAATTAAAATGAGAAGTTAACATAAATATTGATTTGAGTAGAATAGTTAATATTTATGCGAATTTTACTTTTACTAGTGTGATATGGTAAATATAATCTTTTTGCATGCAATTACGTCGTATGTGTGTATTAGCGATGGGAATTGGTTATTTCTCATTCGGGGCATATTTGAGTGATTTATATGAGGTTAGGAGATGATTTTTATATTCGGAGTCTCGGATGTCAATTTGGAGCGCACGATTGATCCCGAAAGGGCTGAGAAAGTCAAAATGACAGCCTGGGGTTTTATTTGGTTTAGAAGGTCTTTTTAGTTAGTTTGACTCGAACTGGGGTATGTGTATTATCATTTAAAGTTGGGATTAATAGAAATTTGGGTTATTAGGCTTAAGAGAAAGTTAATTAATATCATTTTTAGATAAAACCCATTCGAGAGAAAAAACGTAGGAAGAAGAGAAAGAGAAGAGAAAATCTTGGTGCTTTGGGAATCTCGAGAAAATCCGTGACTTTGAGGAAGAATCAGACCCTACATCTCTGAGGCAAGTGATTAAACTTGCTAAATGTTTATGTGTGTGATTTACTTCATAATTTGTGGATAAATTATGGTAGTGTTGGGCATATAAGATAAACCCAATATTTTTGTATTCAAGCGTAGCATTTGATGTGTTTATATGGGTTTGAAGGTGTAAACATTGTTGGGTTCATACTTTGGATGATCTATGATGTTAAAATTTGGTAAAAATGGGGTAGTTTTCTTTTGAGATGTAGGAAAATTTCATAGGAGTAAAATTATGAACAGGTCGGATCGATCCGTTTTAGCACCGCATCGGTTCATTTTAGCACCGGATCGGTCCGTTTTTAAAGGTTATCGGTTCGGTTAGGTCATAACAACTTTTCTGTAAACTCTTTTATAAGGAACTGGACCGGTTCATTTTTAAAGGTTATCGGTCCGGTCTGGCCACTACAGATTTTTAACTCTTAATTACTCCTTTCTTTTTGGGTTTAGAGTTTGACGAACCCTCTAAGATGTTACTATAAACACATTTATGAGAAAAATAGGGGTTTCTGATATGAAGGGATGCTGGGGATACATCGACACAAATATAAAGGTGTAATTTGGGACTTTATCATGTCTTTTTCCTTTCGTAAATTCTCTGAAGAGTGGGAATTCTTTTAAGAATGGTAACGGGCTTCTGAGTGAGAGGTCGTGTGTTCTTAATGATGATAAATTGATGAAAAAGCATATGCGTATTTGATTATAAATGGTCGGGGGAGAGATTTAATCATGAAATAAATTGGAATAATTATGTGGATTATCGCCTAGTACAATGTGTGGTAAATACATATAGTCGGGATTGGTATTAATTACATTAAGAGATAAGATGGTTTGTGTATATGATGTGAATATATATCTTGTGTGTATGATATATTCAATGGTTCATACCCCTCTAGTGCTATCATGGAAAGTTGCGCATTGTGGGTGAGGCCCTGGCTTGAGGAGCAGGGAGCGTATAGTCCCCGGGTCATAGCGTCCAATATTTTACCGTGTGTGACTTTACAAGGGTAAGACGTCTTGGGTATGATTCATCTTACCTTTCAGTAAGGAAATATGACCGCTTCCCCTACGCTTGTGATTTATTTTGGGTTTGATGGTGAGATTCCGACCTGGCTGCCCAGGTGAATGTGTAACAAGTCCCTAGAAGATGATAGCATTATAGAGAATGAATATATATGTATATATTTTGGTGAGCTAATTCCCTATAAGAGGTCTGGAATACATATCTTATATGTATTATGGATGTGTACTTGATATGGAGTGATTTATCTTGTATATGTATTTAGATTAATGTCATATACACCTTTGAGAATAATAGGTGTTATCTTAAATTAATAACTACATAAAGTTATTAAGTAATGAATTGGTATATAATCCTTAGGATTTAGATTGTAATGATTATGTTATGGGTAATCCAGATACGCGAGTTGGATAAATGCATAGGTTTGAGGATAAGTTCTCCTTAGCTGAATCGGTTAGTCTAATTAAGAGTTAATGCATACGTTTAGGTGCGCACTGTAGCTGAGAGGTGAGGTTGAGTCTTAAGAGAGTGCGATTCCACTTCAATTATGAAATTACACATTTATAATTATTATGCATTTTAATTCACTTGCTAGAACTACTTTCAAACCCAAGGGCTCTGATCCATTTGTATATTTTCTCTTGCAATATATTGTGGTATATTATAGGTGTTCCACCGCAAGGGGGCCAATGATGGTTATATGTTCCATAGTCTTTTTAGGAGTTTTAGCATGTGCGGGATATTACTGGACTTTTGTTATAGACGCAACTCTTTTTGTAATCTAGTTAAGGATCCACAACTGTATATCGGGTGTGTATACTAAAGGGTTGTATATACGCATTTCTCTTATACTTTTCTCACTTTATATTGTATGGTCTATTACCCGACAGCTTATTCGGGAATATTCTTTTGCAAAACTAAATATTGTATGTACATGCTCACATCTCTTAGTACTTATGTTCATGCTTAGTAGTTTGAGAATGTTCCATGATTATATTACTTTAAATATATATATATATATATATATATATATATATATATATATATGTATATATATTATTTTGGCACTTGTTTATTTTATATAGGGTGGTTATTGGTTGTTATTATATTCGACAATTGATGCTGAGAATGATACGCTTAAGACTCCTATTTATTTTTAGTATAGGGCTGGCCACCCATTATATTGAATAAGCTGGGTGTCACATTAACTTAGTCAGATAATAATTCTTGTGTGTGACTTGTTCATACGAAACCATACACAAAGTAATAATTACTTCTTGTTCGTGACTTGTATGTACGAAGTCATATAGGAAGTTTTCATTTGGGCAAGAAATAATTGTGCCTCCAACTGTCAGTGCATCTTGAATTTAATAAATTCAAATTGAGTAAGTATGTTCTGTTGGTCGACAGATAAGTATGTATGTGGTGTTGATTGGCAAGAGGTTAAGACCATGACACATTCTTACTTATTGTTTTTGGGGGATGTATATCGCTATATTCAAAAAAAAAAATTGAAGGGACTGAAATCAAAATTTTATTAAAACTTAAAAAATAGTCAGGTAAAACACAGAGCAAATGAAATACAATCATAACAATCCCTTGAATCATTGATAATACTTTCGAATGTGTTCGAAATTCTAGGGGTTTTTGAATACTTCTCCTTCTAAAGTCTCAATCTTATAAGTTCCTGGTCGAATGACAGCTGAAATACGATATGGCCCATGCCAATTAGCCTCCAGCTTGTTATTCTTGTGGATAACTTTCTTAAGGACATAATCGCCATCTTTGAGGTTGGTCGGCTTGACCCTTTCATTATAGAAGAGATCAATTCTATGCTAGTATGCAGTGTTTCTCAGGGGCAGCATCTTTTCGAATTTCCTCTAAAATGTCTAGATCGAGTCATCTCATGAGGTCACCGGTTAAGGAGTCGAAATTTAGAACTCTGTGGGTTGGTAGGCCTATCTCAGCTGGAACCATGGCTTTAGTCCCAGATGTAAGCATATAAGGTGTTTCACCAGTTATTGTTCTCGACGTTGTTCAGTAAGCCAAGAGAACAGAATGTAACTCATTAATCCAGTTGCCCTTAGCAGCATCAAGCCTCTTCTTCAGTCCGTTGAGGAAAGTCCAATTTGTTACTTCTGTTTGACCATTGCTTTAAGGATGACCCGGTTCAGAATGGATTTTTTGGATTTTAGACTGAACACAATATGCAGTAAACTCAACATTGTCGAATTGAGTTCCATGATCCGTAATGAAAATATATGGTAGCCCATATCTGCATATGATATTCTTCCAAATAAACAGATACAACTTCTCATAAGGCATGTCTACCAATGGTTCTTCCACCCATTTGGTAAAGTAATCAACAATAATGACCAAATATTTGAACCTGCCTTTGGTGGTCGACAATGGGTTGACTAGGTCAATTCCTCAAATAGCGAATGGCCAAGGTGAGCTTATTGGTGCTAGAGAAGCATTGGGTGCTTTATAAATGGTAGAGAACTTCTGGCACTTATCACACTTTTTTACAAAGGCCTTACAATTTGCACTCATAGTCGGCCAGTAATATCCTTGAGTATTAATTCTTTGAAGCAATGACCGACCAGCTGAATGAGCTCCACATGAGCCTTTATGCACCTCTTTGAGCAAATTTTCCACTTCCATTGGATGAACACAATGCATCAAGGAGATCGTTAATCCTCTTCTGTATAAAATCCCTTTATTTAATA
Source organism: Sambucus nigra (assembly GCA_949130495.1). Lineage (NCBI taxonomy): Eukaryota > Viridiplantae > Streptophyta > Magnoliopsida > Dipsacales > Adoxaceae > Sambucus > Sambucus nigra. Next base: position 840,188,187 of record OX422207.1, on the reverse strand, counting down.
CATATCTTGCTGCTATATATCGAAGATTTTTGGCCTCTTTGGGATTAGGTGGTAGAATTCCATCTTTAATATAGGCTTTGATTGGGTCCATCCAAGAGGGTCCCAAGTCGAAAGTAATGAAGTTAACCATTAAGTCATCGTAAATGCTCCGATTGGCTAGGATTTCAATTGGGATGGTGCGCCTGAGTTCAATCCTGGTTGCTAAAGTTAGCCGAGCAAGTGCATCTACTCGAGCGTTGGCTATTCTGGGGATCCTATTCATTTGCACGACTTGAAACTTGGAAATAACTTCCATGGTTTTGGAAAAGTACTTGGTCATCAATTCTCCCTTAACTCCATATAAATAAAGCACTGGTGCGCCATTACTTGTGATAACGTAAATCGATGTGCGCCATTACTAGTTGTGAATCAAAGTGCGCCATTACTAGCTGTGAATCGATGCACAACTTTGATTGGTTTACCACTAGCTATGAATCGATGTGCGCCATTACTTGCTCGATGCCTAATGAATGGGCTAAATCTAGTCCAACTATTAAATTTTCGTATTCTACTTCGTTGTTTGATGCTTTGAATTAAAACCTAAGTGTATATTCAACATCAATATCATCTGGAGTATTGAGTATTATACCTGCTCCACTTCTAGTTTCATATGAAGAACCATCGACATACAAATTCCATAACGAGATATATTTATTGAAGCTTTCTTCAGACAGAACTCCATGATGGAATATTTTCTTTCCCTCATCGGTGTATTTTAGAGCCATTTCCTGAGTTCTAGATGATTCAAGTTTATAAAAAATAATTTCATGTTACTTTTAAGTTAAGCTCTCTTCATTAGAAGTCTGCTTGATAAGTAAGTTTTGTCGGCCGAGAACCTATGGATAGGTGAACTCAGCAATAAAAATTTCCAAAGTTTGGCCTTTCAATGAAGGCCTTGGTTCGTAGATAATGTCATATTCTCCCATCTCTACTGCCCAGTACATAAATCTACCTGACTTTTTTGGCTTGTGGAGTGCTTATCGAAGAGGTAGATTAGTATACACAACTATAGCGTGTGCTTGGAGATAGGGTTTCATATGCTTAGAAGCTTCAATAAGTGCTAAAGTCAATTTTTCCAAGCATGGATACCGGATCTCGACTCCCCTAAACGATTTTCTAGTCTAGTAAAATACTTTTTAGATCCCATTATCCAATCTAACTAAGGCTGAGGTAATCGTAGATTCAGAAATAGCTACGTATAAGTACAGTTTCTCTCCCAAAAGTGGTCGGGATAATAAAGGTGGTGACCCTATGTAATTCTTCAATTCCTAGAACGTTTCTTCGTATTTTGTACTCCACTCAAAAAACTTTCCCAATACCTTAAATAATGATAAGCATCTATCTGTTTCCCAAACAATGAATTTGTTTAATGATGCCACTCTACCGATGAGCCTTTGTACAATATTTTTACAAAATGTAGACTGCATCGTTATCAAAGCTTTAATTTTTGCTGGATTAGATTTAATTCATCTTTGATTGACTATGAAGCTGAGGCACATTCCTTCTTGTACTCTAAACATACATTTGGTCGGATTCAACTTCATTTGATGCTTTTCCAACTGATCAAAAGTCAGGTCGAGGTCCCTTATATGATTCGAAGCCTTCTTCCTTTTTGTCAACATAGCGTCCACATAAACCTCCATATTTTCATCTATTTTCTCTTTAAATACCTTGTTCACCAACCTCTGATACGGCATTCCAGCATTTTTTTAGCCCAAAAGGTATTACGTTATCGCAATAAGTTCCTCAAATGGTGATAAAAGTTTTGTTTTCCCTATATTGTGGTTTCATCTTAATCTGGTTATACCCAGAGTAAGCATCTATAAAGCTTAAGAGTTCATGTCCTGATGTAACATCCGCCAATTGATCAATTCGAGGCAAGGGAAAATGGTATTTTAGGTAAGCTTTATTTAAATCAGTGAAACCCACGCACATCCTCCACTTATCATTCTTCTCTCTTGACCATCACAACGTTGGACAACTCGTCTAGATCCTTCACATCTTCAATAAACTGGGCTTTTTGAAGTTTCTCAACTTTTTCTTGGATATCTTGATTCTTTTTTGGACTAAAAAACTTGTGTCTCTACTTGATCGGCATAGCATCCTTATTGATGTTGAGCTCATTATATAGGAAATTGGGATCAATCCTAGGTATGTCCTCATGGCTCCAAGCAAATACATTTCTCTATTATCTTAAGAACTTAATCAATTCATATTTACGGATTGGATCTAGTGTTGAGCATCTCTAGTTTGTCATCGTCCAAGATAATGATTTCAGTAGCCTCCACAATATACCCTTTGACTAACTTTGTCTCCTTTCTGGGATCTAAAGTTTCAACTTCAGAGCCACTATTAGGCTCAATAGTATCCACCTGATAAGTGGTGGTCTTTTTCTTTAATTTAACTAAGTCTTCTTATTCGGTTGAGGATTAGTAACACTCTCTGGCCACTTTTTGGTGTCCTTTCACAACTCCTACCACAAAATGAGTTGAAAACTTCAAGCATTTATGGACTGTTGATGGTACAACTTTAAACTTCTTCAATCCTACCTTGTCGAGGATCACATTATAGGCAGATTCGACATTTTATCCATCACAAAATAATATATTTTCTCAATACGACTCATCGGCCAGGTGCCGAACAACACCTCTAGCTTGACTATCCTAAGAGGGTGAACTTTCAGTTGAAAAACCTATTAATGGCCTATGATAAGGTTCCAGTTGGTTGAGTTTCAAATCCAAACTCAGAAAGCATGGGTAAAATATAATATTTGTCGAGCTCCCATTATCAGTCAAAATCCTAGCGATGACGTTATCCTAGATCTTGAATTTGATGACCAATAGATAGTTATGGGGATAAACTATCCCAGAGAGATCGTTCTTAGAAAATCTAATACCCGTTTGTCTTTATCGACTTTTCGGGGCTAATCATCTTCATTCAAATTGATTCTATGGATATAAGAACAGGTCTAGGCCTCATTCAAGTAATCTTTTCTTTTGGCAGTGTGATCACATTATCCTCCATCGCCACTTATAATCACATAACAGCTAAAAGAAATAAAACTTATCATAACTACCTCGTATTTTGGCTTCTTGGTATTTTTTGGATGGTCCGGTTCATCTTCATAACCATTTCCGTCGTTCCTCTTCCTGTCATCTCTGGGTTTGCAAGGCGAATTTGACCTTGTTCTTACTTTTCTAACTTCTCGCCGATCAATAAATTTGTTCAGTTTTCCTCGGCCAATAAGAGTATCTACCTCATTCTTCAAAGCGATACAGTTATATGTCGTATGGCCATGATCCTTGTGGAATTCATAATATTTAGATTTGTCCCTCTTGTTAAGGGGTGCCTTTAACCTTTTAGGCCATCGTAAACCTTATTGTGTTTGATTTCCACTACGATACGGTGAATGCTAACACTCAATGGAATATAGGTTCCATATTTTTTGATCTTATCCTCCTTTTTCGACTTCTGCTCCTTTTTCCCCTTTTGGTCCTTCTTATCAAGCTTAGTGGCTGGAATCTATTTTGCAGCCATCGCTTCCTCGACGTTCATTATCTTTCCTGCCTTCCCCATGAGCTTAACCATAGTTTTAAGAGGATCTTTGGCTAGAGTATAATAGTTTCTCAGGGAGAAATCCTCTCATTAGAGTGCCAATGGTTATTTTTTCCTCGTAATCAACCACCTACAACTTCACATTGTTAAAATAAGTGATGTACTCCCAGGTAGTTTCCCCTACTCGCTGCCTTACGCTCAAGATATGGGCGACTCTTTTTACTGGCTTGGCTCTGAAATAAAAATTCCTAATAAGCAGCTCGTCAAGCTGGTTAAAGTTGGTAATTTGTCATCGAGGTAGATTATTATACCATATCTAGGCAGAACCCGTAATGGTACTTGAGAATGCTCTACATCTCTTCCCATTGGGGACTGAATAAATGTCAGCGGAAGCATAATATTTCTCAATATGTAGAACTAGATCAGTTTTTCCATTATATTTGGGGGTTACCACAAGAGCTTTAAACTTAGATGGAGTAGAAAAATCCACAATCGCCGAAACAAAAGGGGATACTTTAAGAAAACTCCATTGTAATGCTTTTTCCATCTGTCCTAACCGATCTTCTAGTTGCTGAATTGATCCTTTCCATGAAGGATTACCTGCATCAGATTTATGTGAAGTAGCTCGACTGTCCCAACCATGTGTTTGCACTGAGCTCCCTTCTTGAAAAGTCGGCTCGACGTGTACAGATCATCAGACACTTAATATTGACCTGACTATAGCTTCATGATTATTGGATGGATGTTGCGTAGTTCTAGATAATGCTTAGGAGGGTTTTTATTTGCTCAGGGTCCCAAATAATTGAAAGGAGAAGCTCTGCTCAATCTTACCAAGATGCTTGGTCTTTTAGGAGAAACAAATGTCCATCATAATACTCGGATGATCTTATTGATGAACTGACTCCTGCATGATACGTCCTATCATAAGATGATCTAGAATAGCTATGTCGGATATACCTAGGAGATGGAGGAATAATTTGTCTCCTCGATGATGTAATACCCCGTATTTTTATGTTATATTAATTTGGGGATTTATTAAATTTAATGTGAATTAATTATTTAATAAAAATTCGGAAATTAATTATGTTATAATTATTAACGTGATGAGAGTTAGTAATTATGGGAAATTTGTTGAATATTACTAATGAGCAAAGTAATATATAATAGTGGTTATATTAAATGTCACGAGTGAATAAAATGACAATTTTGAAAATTTGAGTCGGGACGCGCCCGTGTCGTGTCGGGACTAAATATGAATGAATAAAAGTAATTATATTATAAGTCTCTCGTATAGTCATTTTGAGTGTGCCAACGCGTTCGTAAGGGTCGAGATAGTCAGAAAAGTGTACCCGGGGGTTTAGTTTGGGTCTCGGCGCGTTTTTAGGCTTAATTTGTACCCCGGGAGGGCATTTTGGACATTTTACATTTTTGGGTAATTAAACCCACGAAAATTCAAGGGATATATCATATGTCTAAGGTTGCCTTCTCGGGTTAGAATAACCAAAGACAAGTGACGGCCATAGGAGAGGAAAGGAGAGAGCTCCCAAAGCAATCCAAGGCCCAAAATCCATCCGTTTGCACCGCCACCACCACCAACGCGTAGATCGCGCGACGGGGAACGCAATCACACCAAAATCATCCGCAAATCAGAACACCGAAAATTCCAGGCAAGTGTTTATCTTGCCTATTTCGTTGATGCATCACTCATGTTAGCCTAGGAATGATTAGGGTGAGTTTTATGGAAGAAAACCTAAAATTTGATATAGGAAATCGCATGTAGTGATGAATTGATTGTCATTCTGAAAACCCCTTAACTTATAGAGGATTAAACCACGAAATTTTGATGTTTTAGAAGAAGAAAATTCTTGAAAAGATTGATTAGAACCATGTTAAAGAGATTTCTAGGGTTCTTGAGTTTTACATGAATTTTGGGCTTGTTAATCCATGATTATTAATGAAAATTTGCATGCTTTACGTAAAAGATGTATGGAATGGATTTATATAATTGGTAGTATAAATTTCTGGATGTTTGGATATGGAAAGTTTGGATTTGGGTGGAGTTATGTAAGAAAACCCGTAACTGGTAGCTGCAGAATTTGCCATACCTGCTTGATCGATCGATCGAGCCAAGAGTTTCGACCGATCGAGCCCCAGACCTCGATCGATCGAACCCTCCTGGTAGACTCATATTTTTCCCTTCTTAAAATTATAGAATTCCATTTAATGAGAAATAATTCTTGGACACCATTATTAAAATATTTTGGGAGATAAGATGACCAGTAGGATTTACTAATGAATTAAGAGACCTTTAATGTAAGGCGAGACCCATATTTTTGGAATGTTTATACCTAAGGAACGATGGAATTTTGTATTAAAGGGAGAGATTACGTAAGATGGTTACGATGAAAGATAGATGAATACCTACTGAATTTTTATACTTGGGAGGATAGAGTCCATGAGTGTTACGTAGTAAGTTGGAATAATTACCTCGAATTAAAGTTAAAGAAGAACCGTTATACGTGATAACTAATAATGAAATACGAGGATAAATGTCGTAACTATGGGATTTGAGATGTACCTAAAAGTGATATGGTAATATTATATAGTTATATGATTGTGTATGCATATACTATCTATGTGTGAAAATCGTGCCCGCGCTACTTGCTATCCCTGAGGTTACCGCGCTGGGACAGTCTTATCTCGATGGGACCTTTATGGGGGATATTGACTTGTACCCTAGAAGATAGATATCCTTGGTACAGGCTATCGAATCGATAGTTCAGACGGTCCTAAGAGACGTGGGGGCATGTGCTATCCTCTTAGAGACTTGGAATCTATGCTTCGCCTCAACATTGTTTGTGTATGTGTTAATACAGTTCGAGAGTGATTTCGAACTTGTATTCCCCTTAGTACGAGAGATGCGGGGATTGGATAGCAGAGTATGCACGCACCATAATTTTTATATGGGGTGCTGTTAGAATATATATATTATACGAGTATTTAATATATATATGAAATTCTGAAATTTGGAACTGCCTACTGTGTTAGGGTAAGTAAGACATGTATAATGACTCAAATTGGAAATACTTGTTTTTAAAAAAGTATAATATGATACTGGGAAACTTTATTAATAAATAAAGTTAACATGAGAGATTTGTTACTAAATGAAATAATCCTCTTAAACAATTATGTTGTTCAATTTTAAATCTTATGAGTAACCTAAGATAAGTTAAATCATTGGGAGAATTAGTGTGATATATGCTAAGATAACCCGTTGGGAAGGTTAGTGCGATAGGCGTGCACATTAGAAGAGAGGTGAGAATTTCTCAAGAGAGTTCCGCTCTAATATGTTGTTGCATTGGCCTGTAAATAATTTAAATACTTGCTAAACGAATTTTTAAATCATATACACTATCGGGCTCTGACCCGTTTCTATTTCTCTTTCTCTCTTGTATATATATATATATATTATAGGTGCCCAGCCACAGGGGCGTCTTGCATAGGATCCTTAGGAAGGAACGTGCTGCAGCTTAGGTGGGAGTTGCTGGCCACTTACTTAGACGACTTCATTTACTTGATTCCACTTCTAGCATTCTCAGTTATTGGGGTATGTGTCGCCCTTTTCCATTAATTAGTTGTTTATTTGGACATTGTGATTCAGATATTTCTAGTATTGTCATTTTGGGATGTATTACTGTTTGGGTGTTTTACTTTAAGTTTTAATGTTGGGATTTAGTTGTTGAATGTTTAAATTATTTGGATTATAGGTTCCAGGATTATTGTGGTGTGATTCGTTAAATATTAAATTATTGTGAATAATTAAATCTTTGTTTTCAAAAAAAAAATAAATTGGAAAGTAATGTTTAAAAATGGTTTTGACACTTAGCTTAATTAATTAGGGTCTTTAAATTGGAAAAGTTATTTTACGACAGTAATGCTAAGAATGAACCAACTGTTCACCTTGATTTTAATTTAATAAAGGAGTGATCGCCCGGTATTTAATTAGGCGGGGTGTCATAGATGATAGATCGGCTTGCTGTCTTGATAAGGCTGGAGATCTAGCTTATAGCGACTGAGCTAATTGTCTCATTGACTTTTTTATAGCCTCTTTTCCCCTGGCAATACTGGCAAGGATTCCATTTAGGTCACTATTGTAGGCGAAGTACATGGAACAGTCGGGTTGCCCTCATTTTTGGCTCTTGGCTCTAGATCATTCATTTTTCCTTGAATAAGGATATACGAGATTGAGAACGACAATTAGACACACATTCCCATGGATGGAGCCAATCTATTAATGTCAAAAAATGGATTTCATCCAAATTTATAATCATAGATAAATATATAATTATAATGAAATAATAAAAGAGCGACACAAGATTTTAAAGTGGTATGGCTATGTAAGAAAGCCTACATCCACTATTCTATTATGGTATTAATTTCAGAGAGTACAAAAATCTAGGTATTATTGCAAATAAGAATATCCTAGAATTCGTTCTATCTTTCCCTTGATGAAAGGGATACAATATATTTATAGTGACCCGAAGATCAAGGGATGGAATGCCTTCATATATTTAAGCATTTACACCCGTACATAATGAATGTGATGGTTGGTGGTGTGAACCACGTGTGGTAAGACCCTTAGTATGGTGGTGCTTCATTGGCATTGAGTGTCTTCATTCTCTATATTGGTCAGCATGCATACTGAGCTACTGTCTGGTGGCTAGGGTTTCGGCCATATAAGAAGACAACCGCTCTCGTTTGATTCGTCTACATGGGTGGATAATTTTTGTATCAACATTTTCCTTAATTTCTACACCAGCCTCTGAAAGGGCTCGAATGTGTGGGTAATAATGTCCTCCCATGGATGCTAGGATATGAGGCAAGAAGTTTTTCTTTACAATACTGACTTAATCCTCCTCAGAGGGCCTATTGGTCATAGTGGTAGCTTTCTCTCTCTAACTTCCTACGAAGCTACTGACCATTTCCCCAGGGTTTTGCTGAAGAAGCTCTAAATCTTGGTGCGTAACCTCTAGCTTATCATTATACTTGTACTGAGACATGAATTCTTAGGTGATGTCCTCCCAACTATGGATCATGGATTCTTTGAGGGACAGTGATCATAGGAGGGCATTTTCTTTCAACATTTCTTGAAATATTTGGGCAACTATCTCTTCAAAGATAGAAAAGAAGGTCATGGCTCGGTGATAACTTCAAAAGTGAACAATTAGGGATACACTTCCCCTGAACTTCTCGATGTCTAGCAACTAGAAATTCTCTGACAGTTTAGCTTTGGGATAAGGAGACATATAGTTATAGTCCATATAGTTACCAGATATCTTAACTTGGTCGAACTTCTTGAACATCAGTTTGAGGTCTTCCTTGACCTTACTAAGTTCCTCTTCTTTGGAATCCACGGCTACTGGAAGATTTGCCCCTAGTTGGGCAAGGTTCAAAATTAGGAGTTGAGCTAGTGGCGACCCATTGGAAGGTGGGGCATGTAGAGCATGCTGATACTCTTTTAGGACCTAAAAAGGCTCGAGAGAAGGTGGGCATGTGTTATGGGCATATGTTATTCTTCTCCTGTTAGACTCTGTGAAGTGTGTACCTATGTGCATAATATAGGTGAAAAATATAACCATTCTGAAGTTGCAAGGTTATATGATCTTAGTTTAATTCGTAGAATACACACACACGCAATCCAATTTTATTATTAGTTATAAAGAGGTATTTTCCAATCTCAATTTAAATGTAGTTTCACAAGTTTGCAAGAACAAATTCCAATTTTATTCATTTTATCCTAAGAATGCATCTAGGTGATTTAATAAAATGAAATGCGAAAATCCCAACCACAACACGCCGATGTACGAGGAAAACCCAAATGGGAAAAACCTCGGACAGCTGGGCCTAGACAAAATCCACTACAACAATAGGTTTTACAAGAGACTCAAAAGACTTACAGACATTGATTCACTCAAGACATGCTTATGCCGTCCTCGACCTCTGAAGTTGTAGTCCGCGAAGCTCCAACGCGTTGCTCAACACTCCTCGTGTTGCGGTATCCACCGAAGCCCAAAACCACCGTCTCCTCAAAGCTTGAATGCAGAGATCCACCGCAAACTTGCTTGTTGAATGTGAATTTGAATGAAGGGGTTTTGTTTGAAGAGATGATAAAAATGTTGGAGTTGATTTTTTATCAAAAAGAGGGAAGTTGTGGAAAAGGTTCTCCAATGAAAAATGAACTTCCTTGACCTATAAAACTGATTTTCGTCCATATAAAAATAACTGAAAAAGTAGTGGGCAAAAACAATTATAGGAAAAAACTGCTCAAAAATAAGTTTAAAAAATCAGACCTGGAAAAAACTCGTTCGAACGAGTTCGTTCGAACGACTTCTCGTTCGAACGAGATATCTAACGGCGTGCCGGTATAGAATTATAGAGGTCATTAGAAACCTCGTTCGAACGAGGTCGTTCGAACGACCTTTCTAACGAACTTCTAACGAGGTTCCAGTATAGGCTGGCTAAAGTCGTTAGATCCAGGTCGTTCGAACGACCTGGATTAAACTTCGAACGAGATTATAAATTTTGCCCAAAATTGTTCAAATTTATTTCAAGGGTTTTTCAATGTTATTTTTGCTTATTTAAGAACATTTTCTTATATGAAAAATTCTTGATTAGTCAAAATACTCCAACACATAAAATTGTATTTTGGTCATATACCTTTGTGGGATAGATAGCATGGCATGAATATTGATGACGCATGAACTTTGGATGCGATGCTTGAATCTTTGCGTTGAGTGATGCTTGATGCTGTATGACCCAAAATTATTTTGTCCAACAGAATAAAGCCAATATAACAAATGACTCGATTGGAAATTTGTCCTTACAAATCTCCCCCTTCGGCTATTTCGGGATAAAACAGAATAATAAAAAATAAATAAAAGACAGAATTTGCTAAGCCAGCCATCAAGCCGTTTCTAAGGCCTGTCCCAAAAACCCAAAACAAAGACAGACACAAAGACAAGACTGACGAGCTGCAAAGGAGTAGGAGATGTATCCTACACACATGAAACAACAAATTCATAAATGCATGGGGAAATAGAGAGTAATTATATATGAGACAATGTGATAGCATATTTTGTGAATGGTACATGAACATCTCAATATTCAATGTTAAGAGTTTAACTCCACCTAAATTATGCATATGGTCAACATTAAAATCAATTAGGAAATTCAATTATAATTACCTTCAATTATTATTAAATTCAATTAATTTACCCAAATTTATCCAACTCCCCCTAAATATGAATTCCTATGAATGAAAGATTCTCCCCCTTTTTGCCCGGAAAAGACAAAGGGATTAGGGGTCTGCAAGATAAAAGAGAATATACAACAAAGCAGGAAATAGAAATAATGAAGAATAACAATGAACATACTGAGAATGCATTAAGTAAGGGGGAAATGGGAAATAGTGAAGGTTCATACAAGGACATAACCAAAGCAAATGAATCCAATACAAGAGAGTAATAAATCACTCATCCTAAAAAAAAGAAACATGAAATGAGCCAAGCACATCAAGAGGCAGGAGCATCGGGTGGAGTGTCATCGGGAAGAGAGCTGGTACCGGAAGAGCCTGCCCCGCGGCGCATCTCCAGACGGCGGATGGCAGCAAGATACTCTAACAGGAGAGAGTCTCGACGAGCCTGGGCTTCATCTCGACGCGCTTATGCTTCGTCCCGTGCGGCATCTCGACGGGCTTGGGCCTCGCGCTCCTGCTGCATAGTCAGTATAAGCTCCTGCATAAGTGCCCGATCCTGACGGCGATCCTCCTGAAATTGTTCAACCTATGAACGGACAAACATAAAATCCTCCGACGCGACGGGTATGGGAAGATGGGAAGGTGAGGGGCGATGGATAGAGCGGGAGGGGCGGGATGACTAGGGGCGGGGTGAGAGGAAGCGGCGGAGTGGGAAGAGGTGGAGGGGGTGAGGGGAGGTGTATCCGGTGGAAAATGACCACGAGAGTGACTAACGGAGGTCATGTCAACGGTTTGGTATTTAGTGGTGGGGATATCGGTGGAGATACGGGGACAACCGACGGTAAGACAAAAACGAGTGATAATGGCCGCAAAAGGGAGGGCCTGTCGAGTGGGGCTGGAGGGAAGGATCCTAACAGACCGAATCACACTAAAAAGATAGGAGGGGAGGTCAATGTGAGCCCGAATGCTGATAGCAAACATGAGGTCCACGTGCTGTTTTGTGATTTGAGTGGTGTTGGCACGGGGAAGAAGGCAGGCACATACGATCCAATTAAGGACCATAAAGTCAGGATGTAAATGTTTATGGAAAAGAGTGACTGTGCCTGGAGGGAGAAACCGTAAAACAGTACTAAAGACAAAAGTGGGATCGGGACATGTATCGGATGTCCAAGGGAAAGAGGGATTAGTGACCCGAGGGAGGGGAAGGAGTCGCGCTATCGAGTCGGGAGAGACTATAATCTCCCGACCACGCACCCTAGAGCAAAGGTGATTATCCCTGTTGTTCAGGCCAAAATAAAATTCCCGAACAAGGTCGGGAAAAACGACATCCGTGAGAGAGAAGAGAGGGTCCGACCCTAAATCTGAAAGCCACAAATGCACAGTTGTGCCGTGGAGGGAGTGGAGATTCATGACTTTATCCCTAACAATGGAACGTGTAGAGAACCCTTGAGTGTGATATAGGGTATGTTTGGCAAGGGTCCTCCAACGCAGTTTAAGGTCGGGAATGGCACGGGATTCCTCATCAGAGGACGAGGTGCGTTCCTCGGGGGAATCGCTTATGCGCCGTTGGCGACGGTTACGGGCCATGAAAAATGTTAGAAACTATAACCTACCCGAACAACGTCCAACCAAACCACCGATTACACCAAGAGACCAACAACCAATCAACATAATTCCCATTCTCCTTTAGAAATAAAAAAAATTAAAGGAAAATACAAAAAAAATTTGATTAAAATAAATTCCATGAATAGTAACAGAATTTGCATTTGAAAAAAATATTCATGGGATATATTTTAATCAGGGGCAACATATACAAAGACATAAGAAGATAGCCCCAAAAAAATGAGGGATATACACACATGCATATATAGAAATGTTGGGAAAAAATTGAAAATCGATTTTGAAAATAGGCCCCAACAGCAGATATATATATAAAAATATATATATAGAGATATATAAATATATATATATATGTAGATATATATATATATGTATAGAGATATACATATATATATGATATGTGTGTGTATATCGATATTGAGATATATAGAAGATATTTCAGAAGAGATCGATATATAGATTATAGAATAGGTATATAATATATATATATATATAGAAATATATATGAGTAGATATATATAAGGGAATAGAGGGATATACATATATATATAAGTATATAGGTATCGTAAGAGAGTAAAAAAATACCTGGAATGGAGGATGAAGAGGCAGCACAACTCGGTAAATGAGGGAAGGGAAGAAGGGTTGAGGAACTATGAAATAGGGAAAAAAGAAAGAGAGTGGGAAGAGGGAAAATCGTGGGAGAGAGAGAAAAAAGGAGAGGGGAATATGGAAGAGATGGGTAAGAGAAATCTAGGAAAGAGGGGAAATGGGGGTGTTGGGAATCGTGGGAAGAAAAAAATGGAAGAGGTGGCAGTTTTTGGGAAGTGAATCTGACCGTTTTAAATGCAGGTCGTTCGAACGAGTTATGTCGTTCAAACGACGATTTCTAACGACGAGACAGTTTCACCTTGTGAGAAAACTCGTTAGAAGTTCGTTTGAACGAACTTTGTCATTCGAACGATATTTCGAACGACGAGACAGATTAGACTCGAGAGATAACTCATTAGAAGTTGGTTCGAATGAAATTCGTCGTTCGAACGATATTTCGAACGAGGAGACAGAATGGGGTTTATTGATGTCGTTAGAGATCTCGTTAGAACGAGAATTTCTAACGAAAATTAGAAAATTTAATATAAAAATATCATAAAATATAGTGAAAAATACCATAATATCAGGAATTGGGAGGGCCAGAATAATGCCAAAATGTGATTTTAGTAATCCTAGCTCGAGGCAACATATCCAAATAGTGGGAGCGATAATGTAGGGGTGTGAACAATACGAATGAAAGTTTTTAGCCACAACATTGTACAAGTGCGTAATGCCAAACAATATATACGTGCAATCTTCACTCATATTAGCCTTATGTAAAAAGATGAAATATTGTTGAACACTTAACCACGAATGTAACAAGCATATAAAATTGATGATTCTCTCGCCAATAAAGTCACAAGGAGAAAGCAATAAATTGATGAAATGTGCATGGCCGTTGATCTTCAACTTATATCTCCCATGAGTAACAATAGATTGAGACGTATCTTTTTGAAGACTCAATCAAGCCTATTATTTTGGCGTTGGCAGTATATATATATCATTTTCAATGCCTCTATTTTAGCCACACATCTGAGAATGCAAATGGTGGCTTTTCACGCAAAAACTTTTATGTTTTTCGCAGCCCGATTCCATTGCTTGTAACGGAAAACAACCGGAAGAATATTATCATTTTGTTTCAATCCGGGCAACGGATGATCATGCACAATTTCGATTGCTTATAAGGGATGTGACAGGATTGAGAAGACAACACCAAATCTCACTTTGCAAGAACAATGTGAACAAGATATTCGTAATATTCCGTGTACGGTGTGTGCAAAAGGCAACGATGGGAGGAAATCACAAAATTATATATCATAAAAGAGCATTATTGTGCACAAGATAAACAATGTATGGATTCTCTATTCATCGAACGCCATGTGAACATGGAAAAAGATAGGGATTTGAATACATCGCCCACAAAGTCATATGGACAAAAGTTTATGATAGCATTTCTAACCATTCCCGTTTTCCTTGAAAATAAAGAAGAAAAAAATATTTTTGAGATTTTTGAATAAAATATATACAAAGGAAATCTAGTTCATAGGTATAAAAAATATACAAGAGTAGCAACCTAAACTAGATAAACGACTTCGATCTCAATCAAGGGAGCAAACCCCAATTGATTTCCTAAGGTTTTCAAACCTAAGGGCATCTAGAGGTTTAGTAAAGATATCATCCAATTGTTGATCGGTAGGAACGAAGCTTAGAGAAACAATTTTCTCTTCAACCAAGTCACGAATGAAATGTTCACGGATCTTAATATGCTTGGTTCTAGAATGTTGAACGGGATTACGGGAAATATGAATTGCACTAGTATTATCACAATATATAGTCATAGTGCCTTGGGAAATACCGTAATCTTCCAACATTTGTTTCATCCAAATGAGTTGAGTGCAACAACTCCCGGTGGCAATGTATTCAGCCTCCGCCGTGGACAAAGAAATAGAATTTTGTTTCTTGCTCATCCATGAGACAAGTGCACTTCCAAAATAGAAACAATCGCCAGATGTACTTTTACATCCATCAACATCTCCTGCCCAATCGACGTCTGAATATGTCGATAGACAATCATTGGTGTCAAAAGAGTACCAAATCCCAAAAGATAGGGTCCCACTAACATATTTGATGATACGTTTAATAGCAAGTAAATGAGACTCTTTTGGTGCGGCTTGATAACGAGCACAAACTCCTACGCTAAATGAAATATCTGGATGACTCGCAGTTAGGTAAAGTAAACTGCCTATCATACTTCTAAAAAGTGTATGCTCTACATCCTTTCCGTCGGTATCTTTACTAAGTTTAATAGAGGAGCTCATAGGAGTACGAGCATGTTTAGCGAATTCGAGTTTAAATTTCTTAACGAGGTCTTTAGCATACTTAGTTTGGGACAAAAATATCCCACTTTTGAGTTGACGAACTTGAAGACCTAGAAAGAAAGTAAGTTCCCCTACCATACTCATCTCAAATTCATTATGCATTTCTTTTGAAAAAAGTTGAGTACGTTTATCACACGTAGACCCAAACACTATGTCGTCGACATAAACTTGAGCAACAAGGATACCTTTTTCATCACGCCGAACGAAAAGTGTCATATCTACTCCGCCTCTCAAAAAGCCACGAGAAAAAAGATAGGAGGTGAGTCTTTCGTACCAAGCACGAGGAGCTTGTTTTAAGCCATATAGAGCTTTCTTTAGAAAGAAGACATGAGTAGGATGTTTTGGGTCCTCAAACCCTTTTGGTTGTTCAACGTATACTTCCTCTTGAATAATATCATTTAAAAAGGCACTTTTGACATCCATTTGATATAATTTAAATTGAAGGTGACATGCTATGGCGAGTAAAAGACGAACCGATTCTAACCTAGCAACAGGAGCAAAAGTTTCTTCAAAGTCAACACCTTCTATTTGGGTATATCCTTGAGCAACTAATCTAGCTTTATTTTGAACAATGACACCATTTTCATCCATTTTATTTTTAAAAATCCATTTAGTGCCAATGACATTGGTATTAGAAGGCCTAGGGACTAATTCCCAAACATCATTTTTCTTAAATTGAAACAGTTCTTCTTGCATAGCATTAATCCAATGTTCATCTTTTAATGCTTCTTTATAGTTTTTGGGTTCAATTGTAGAAGTATAGCATAGATAGGTAACTTCATTTTCTAATTGCGCCCTAGTCTTGATACCTATCTCGGGATCTCCTATAATTTGTGAAGTGTCATGATTTTTACGCACCCAAGGAGTAACCTCCTTTTCCTCGGTAGTTGGGACAACCAAATCATTTAGAGAATCAATACTTTCAACATTTGACACAACATCACACTCACATGACAAATCTTCCTCATTATTAATTTGTGTGGCCGGAGCATCATCTTTTATGACAACATTTATGGATTCCATTACTTTAGAGTTACTTAAGTTAAAAACTCTAAATGCTCTACTATTTTGAGAATATCCTAGGAAAATACCCTCATCACTCCTCGAGTCAAATTTCCCTAGAAGTTCTCTATCTCTAAGAATATATCATGGACTTCCAAACACTCTAAAATAGGACAAATTTGGTTTCTTACCCATCCACAATTCATATGGAGTTTTGTTAGTGTTAGGACGCAAATAAACTCTATTTACTGTGTGACATGCAGTGTTAACCGCTTCGGCCCAAAACCTACGGGGCACATTTCTTCCAAGGAGCATAGATCTTGCCATTTCTTGGATCATTCAATTTTTTCGTTCAACTATACCATTTTATTGAGGTGTTCGAACGGTCGAGAATTCATGTTTTATTCCTATTTCATCACAGAAGTCATTCACACCGGATTCCTTGAATTCGGTTCCATTATCACTCCTAAAGAGCTTTATGGTAACACCGTGAAGATTTTGGAGAGCTCTACATTTAACAGTAAGGAAGTCAACTGTTTCAGATTTTTCTCTTAAAAAATCTACAATAGAGTATCTAGAGAAATCATCCACCATAACCAAAATGTATCTTTTTCCTCCTATGCTCTCGGTACGAGTTGGACCCATAAGTTCCATGTGTATCAATTCTAAGACACGAGATGTTGTTATCGAGTTTAACTTTTTATGAGGACTTTTAATTTGTTTTCCAAATTGACACGGTCCGCAAATGGTGGACGTTGGCTTTCCTAGTGGCGATAAGCCTCGAACAAGCTCTTTTCTCACAAGTCTGTCAAGATCTCTAATGTTAACATGACCTAATCTTTGATGCCAAAGTTCGGTAGAAGAGGTTTTTACATTATTGCAGACTAAGGAAGATTTTGGAATGATTCTATAGCAATTGTCACTAGTTCTAACACCATGTAAAATCGATTCACCTGACTGATCATAAACGATGCACTCCGATTGACTAAATTTCACATCAAGATTATCATCACATAGTTGGCTAATACTTATCAAATTAGCCTTTAGACCATCAACATAAAGGACATTTTCGAGTTTAGGGAATCCTGAGATTTCAATAGAACCTCTACCAATGATTTGCGACTTGCTACCATCCCCAAAAGTTACTTTACCATCTTTATGGTTTTCGAGAGTGGTAAATAGAGATTTATCGCCAGTCATATGTCTAGAACAACCACTATCAAAGTACCATTGAGAGGTATTTTGTGCCTTTAGTGCAACGTGAGCGACAAAAGCTTTCTTGGTTTGAATTTTCTTAACCCAAGCTTGAGTAGTTTTCTTTCCTTGATTGGCTCTAGTCTTATAATTAGAGTTATTTCCTTGGACTTTAGAAAACCTAAGAAACTCTTCCATTAGATTTTTAGAAGTATTGACTAGATACTCGACTTGACTCTTAAGATTAGCTAAGGAGCTATAGGGTTGTTTTGAATTTGTGAATTGAGGGTTCTTTGCAAGTTTGTAGCAAAAATCTTTAAGATGACCCCGTTTGTGACAATATGAGCATACATAGGGTTGCTTTGGGCCGACTTTTAAAGGTTTCTTAGTGGGATTTACTTTAGGAACTTTAGATTTCGTAACAAACTTAGCAACAGGTTCAGATTTGACTTTTGAAGAATTTCTTTCTTCATATCCTATACCCTTTCTCTCTTAATACCCTTTCTCCTTATATCCTAAAACAGGACCTAGAAATAATTTTCCCATTCTTCCTGAATTGTCCTCGAGTGTGACTTTAACTTCACGAGAGGACTCGAGATCTTTTTCAAGTTGGGCTATTTTAGCTTCTAGAGATGTTCTAATTTCTAGAGACTCATTAAGATCTTTGTTAACACTTTCTAAGGAGATAATCAAGTCACATTTTTCTTTACCAATCATGATAAGCTTTTTAGAAAGAGATATTTTGATTGCCTCGAGTTGACTAACTAAAGCATCCTTCTCCTTCAGGCCTTTCAACTCTTTTTCTAAAGTTAAGACTTTCAAGGTTAATCTTTTGTTGACTTTTTGAATGCGAAGAGATTCATTGTAGAGTTCGGAATAAGCAGTTTGTAGTTCACTCTCATCTATATCACTATCACTCTCTTTTTCATCACTACTGGTAGAATGAGTAGAAACAACCTCTAGATTTTGTTCAGAATTGTCAACATTAAGGTATGACTCACACGAATTACTAGCAAGGATCGCCATAAAGGCAGTGAAGTTATTTCTAGACGGGTTAGAGTCATCAGAGTCTTCAGACTCATTATCACTGTCACTTAGAGTAGCATTGTAAACGGCTTTTTCTTTGCCTTGTCTTTTAAGTTTTGTGGGGCACTCGAAAGCTCTATGACCACGTCCCTCACATTCAAAGCATCTCTCCGAATCATCCTTCTTAAAGTTGTCTTTATTGAACTTCTTTGAGTCCTGATTAGTGAATTTTTTATTTCCTCCTTTGTTTTTATTCTCAAATTTAGGTTTTTCAAATTTAGAGTTTTGTTTTTTAAACTTGAGAAATTTTTTAAATTTTTTAGCAAATAAGGCTATATCATCAGAATCAAAGTCAGACTCATCAGAATCAGACACATCAACTTTCTTAACTTTTAAAGCAACTCCTTTATCTTTCCCTTTGTTATCTTTTGGAAACATATCTAGTTCATATGTTTTCAAATCACCAACAAGTTCTTCAAGTTTTAAAGTATTTAGGTTTCCTAAAGAATTAAGAACAGTGACTTTAGGAATGAATCGCTTAGGAAGACATCTAAGTATTTTCTTAACAACGCGATTTTCAGGTATTTTTTCACCTAAGTTAAAGCAAGAGTTAACTATGTCAGATAAACGAGCATAAAACTCATCAAAAGTTTCAGTTTCTTTCATGGTGATAGTTTCAAATTGTGTAGTTAAATTTTGAAGTTTTGATGCTTTAACAACACTAGTGCCCTCATGAGTAACTTGGAGAATGTTCCAAGCTTCCTTTGACGTTTCACACGTCATTATACGATGAAATTCATTGGGAGACACGGCACCAAATAAGGCATTTAATCCTTTAGAGTTAAAGTTACACCATTTTAAATCTTCCTCACTCCATTGTTCAACAGGAGTCAAAATACGTTCATCATTAACAACCATAGAAGGAGAGGACCATCCTCTTTCAACAGTGACCCAAACACGTTCATCAATAGATTTAAGAGCGGATTTCATACGTTCTTTCCAATAGGTATAATTTGTTCCATCAAACAAAGGTAGTCTATTCGATGAAAAACTATCCATATAACCTCCAGGATTCATCTAAATAACTTTTAGAAACAAGCTCTGATACCAATTTGAAGTTGCAAGGTTATATGATCTTAGTTTAATTCGTAGAATACACACACACGCAATCCAATTTTATTATTAGTTATAAAGAGGTATTTTCCAATCTCAATTTAAATGTAGTTTCACAAGTTTGCAAGAACAAATTCCAATTATATTCATTTTATCCTAAGCATGCATCTAGGTGATTTAATAAAATGAAATGCGAAAATCCCAACCACAACACGCCGATGTACGAGGAAAACTCAAATGGGAAAAACCTCGGACGGCTGGGCCTAGACAAAATCCACTACAACAATAGGTTTTACAAGAGACTCAAAAGATTTACAGACATTGACTCACTCAAGACATGCTTATGCCGTCCTCGACCTCTGAAGTTGTAGTCCGTGAAGCTCTAATGCGTTGCTCAACACTCCTCGTGTTGCGGTATCCACCGAAGCCCAAAACCACCATCTCCTCAAAGCTTGAATGCAGAGATCCACCACAAACTTGCTTGTTGAATGTGAATTTGAATGAAGGGGTTTTGTTTGAAGAGATGATAAAAATGTTGGAGTTGATTTTTTATCAAAAAGAGGGAAGTTGTGGAAAAGGTTCTCCATTGAAAAATGAACTTCCTTGACCTATAAAACTGATTTTCGTCCATATAAAAATAACTGAAAAAGTAGTGGGCAAAAACAGTTATAGGAAAAAACTGCTCAAAAATAAGTTTAAAAAATCAGACCTGGAAAAAACTCGTTCGAACGAGATATCTAACGGCGTGCCAGTATAGAATTATAGAGGTCGTTAGAAATCTCGTTCGAACGAGGTCGTTCGAACGACCTTTCTAACGAACTTCTAACGAGGTTCCAGTATAGGCTGGCTAAAGTCGTTAGATCCAGGTCGTTCGAATGACCTGGATTAAACTTCGAACGAGATTATAAATTTTGCCCAAAATTGTTCAAATTTATTTCAAGGATTTTTCAATGTTATTTTTGCTTATTTACGAACATTTTCTTATATGAAAAATTCTTGATTAGTCAAAATACTCCAACACATAAAATTGTATTTTGGTCATATACCTTTGTGGGATAGATAGCATGGCATGAATATTGATGACGCGTGAACTTTGGATGCGATGCTTGAATCTTTGCGTTGAATGATGCTTGATGCTGTATGGCCCAAAATTGTTTTGTCCAACGGAATAAAGCCAATATAACAAATGACTCGATTGGAAATTTTTCCTTACACATTCAACTCACGTCATCGAGAAGGACAGAGTGAATTTATCCTTAGGAGTGTTCCCAAAAATAATAATTCAAAATATAATTTGACTGTTTGTCGAATCACAAGTTGCCATGGAAGAGCGAATGTGTATATCGTACGAAATACAAACATGTATATATATATATATATATATATATATATATATATATATATATAGAGAGAGAGAGAGAGAGAGGCTCATATACATCATGCTTTCTACATCACATCTAGTTCTAGACCTTAAAAAACTATTTTTTTTTATTTTTTTATTTTACCCATGGAGTTAACCTTCTAACCAACGAATATTCAAATAATTAGGTCATAATGCAATTTCTAGCTACTTTTTAAAAATCTAAAAAAAACTATTGAATTTGAGAGAATGTTCTCTGAATTACTGAGAGGGGTGGGAGTTTAGGGGTTGCCTTTCAATGTGAAGTCATGGGATCTATTTATAGGGCCAAGGGGACTGCCAATCGACAGGATTTTGGACCCGCATATCGACATAGCAGCTCAGGCACACTGCCGATAGGCAAGGTCTTGAGGGTGCCATTAGGTAGCATGGGGCAACAATACTTGGAAAATGGTAATAAAACACAATTCGTAAGTCAGAAATATGCACTAAGAAGATTGTTGGAATGGTTATATTGAGTCACTCTTGAGTCTAGGAGTTGACCGGGGTCAAACGAGGCCTAGAAATACCCATTGGTCTCTAGATTGGAAATCATTAAAGGAAAACGGATCCTTCGTCCGAACTATATGTGACACCCCGCCTAATTAAATACCGGGTGATCACTCCTTTATTAAATTAAATCAAGGTAAACAGTTGGTTCATTCTCAGCATCACTGTCGATAAAAATAAATTTTCCAATTTTAACACCCTAAATAATTAAGCTAAGTGTCAAAAACATTTTCATACAAACTTTCCAAATTTTAATTAAAGAAAAAGATTTATTTATATAAAACAACATTTTTTCAATTAAGAATCACACCACGATAAACCAAATAATGTAATACATTCGCCAATCGAATGTCAACATATGAAAACTAGAATCACAAGTCAATACTGAATAAATCCCAAAGAACAATACTGGAAATGACTGAAATATAAATGTCCCAACAACAAATGAAATAATGGAAAGGGCGACACATGCCCAATAAATGAGAATGCTAGAAGTAGAGTAGATAAAGGAAGCCGTCTACGCAAGTGACCTGCAACTCCCACCTAAGCTGCAGCACGTTCCTC
This sequence comes from Sambucus nigra, assembly GCA_949130495.1. NCBI lineage: Eukaryota > Viridiplantae > Streptophyta > Magnoliopsida > Dipsacales > Adoxaceae > Sambucus > Sambucus nigra. Next base: position 840,165,944 of record OX422207.1, on the reverse strand, counting down.
TCAAGGGATCCTAAGCAAGACGCCCCTGTGGCTGGGCACCAGAAAATATACATATATATACAAGAGAGAGAGAGAAAAAGAAACGGGTCAGAGCCCGAAAGTGTGTTTGGATTTTAAAATACGTTTAGCAAGTATTTAAATTGATACAGGCCAATGCAACAACATATTAGTGCGTCACTCTCTTGAGAAAATACTCACCTCTCTTCTAATGTGCACACCGATCGCACTAACCTTCCCAATGGTTTGTTTTACCATCTAACGCACTAGTCTTTCTAAAAGATTTAACTTATCTTAGATTACCCGCAGGATTTACAATTCACGATTCCATTTTAAAAAGAATGTTCCAAACAGTAATCAAAGTCCTTCATTTTAACTTTATAAAATCCATAAAGTTTTTCAGTGACATATTATACTTTTTCAAAACAAGTATTTAATAATTTGAGTCAACAACCATGTCCTACTTATCAAATCTCAGTAGATAGTTTCAAATATCATAATCTCATATATATATTAACTACTTGTATAATATATATATATATATAACAGCACCCCGAATAAAACTATGGTGCGTGCATACTCTACTATCCAAAGCCCCATATCACTCATATTAAGGGGAATACATTCGGAATCACTCTCGAATTCGATTAACATAAATACACAAACAATATTGAGGCGAAGCATAGATTCCAAGTCTCTAAGAGGATGGCACATACCGGCGTCTCTTAGGACCGTCTGAACTATCACATCGATAGCCTGTACCAAGGACATCTATCTTCTAGGGTACAAGTCAATATCCCCCATAAAAGTCCCATCGAGATAAGACTTGTCCCAGCGCGGAAACCTCAGGGATAGCAAGTAGCGTGGGTATGATTTTCACATGCATATAATATATGTACACACAATCATATAAATATACCACTTCATCAAATTAATATAGGTTCTTCCCATCACCCGTAATTATACCATTTATCCTTAATTTCACATTTATAGAATTACGCATAAGGTTTCATTCCTAACCTTAACTCGAAGGGTTTCCTCACTTATTACCTAACACTCATGGGCTACATCCTCACAAATCTGAATTTCAGGAAGTGTCTTTATTAGGTTCCAATGTAACTCTCTTACGCACCTCACCCTTTAAATTCATAAATCCATTAACCTAAAGTAAATATCCCATAAATACCATTTTCGTTAAAGATTAAAGGTTCCAACATTTATATATATACCCTACTGGTCCTCAATGTCTCCCAAATTAATTTATCAAGAGTGCCCAAGAATTATATCACAACAATCTGAATTTAACGCATTTAAAGAGGGAATTAGGAGTCTGCCAGGAGGGGTCGATCGATCGAAGCTTGGGGCTCGATCGATCGAACCTTCGATCGATAGAAGCTCTAGGCTCGATCGATCGATCAAGCAGGTCTGGGCAGAATTCTGCAGAATGCAGTTACGGGTTTCATCCAACTTATTCATCTAAAACGATGTTTTTCCATTCTAATCGCCCCAAAAATCCTACTATTATCTTTATAACATTATACCAGGTGTTTATTAAGTAAAGCATGCGTGTAACTATCAATAAACATGGATTTTCAACCTAAAATCATGTCCAATTATCAAGAACCCTAAAATCTTCTTAAACAAATTTCTAATGAATCTTTCTCCAATATTTCTTTAGTATGATCACCAAATTTGGTGGTTTATTACCTCTACATGGCAAGGGTTTCCAGAAATTACATATACATCAATTCTACATGGATTTTCCTATCAAAGATTGGGTTTTCTTCCATAATTTCCATCACAATTCAATCCTAAACTAATATGAAGATTGCATTAACGAAAATACGCAAGTTAAACACTTGCCTGGGATTTTTGGTATGCAGATTCCCGGATGATTTTGGTATGGCTGCGATCCTTGTCTCGTGATCTACGCGGTGGTGGTGGTGGCGGTGAAATCCGGTGGCTTTTTGGCCTTGATTTGCCTTGGAGCTCTTTCCCCTCTTCTCCAATGGCCGTCACTTGATTTGTGAGAGTTCTAACCCTAAGAGGCTGACCTAATGGCTGATATAGGTTGGCTGAAATTCGTGGGTTTAATTACCCATTTATGTAAAATGACTAAAATGCCCTCCCGGGGCACCAATTAGGCCTAAAAATGCCCCGAGGCCCAAACTAAACCCCCGGGTACACTTTTCCGACTAACTCGACCCTTTCGGGCGCGTTGGCGCACTCATAATGACTATACGAACAACTTATAAAATATTCACTTTTTATTTAACAAAATTAGTCCCGACGTGACACGGGCACGTCCCGACTTAAATTTCCGAAATAGTCATTTAATTCACTTATGACATTCAATATAACCAATATAATATATTACTATGCTAATTAGTAATATTCAACAAGTTTCCCATAATTACTAACTCTCGTCACGTTAATAATTATAACATAATTAATTTCCGGATTTTTATTAAATGAACATTCACATTAAATTTAAATAAATCCCCAAATTAATATAGCATAAAAATACGGGGTATTACATACTTCCCCCCTAATAACGGAATTTCGTCCCGAAATTCGGAAAAATAAGGCGTACCTGGTAACAACAACTCTGGATATCTCTCGATAATACGCAGACTAACTACATAGTACGACGCTCAATCACTATAACCTTTTTCTCACAGCAACATTGTTTTACATTCTCATTAGCGATACTTCACATTGTGATCCCACCCAAAAATATTCGCATTGGTCATGCCTCTACGTTATAAATTCCATTATCTCACTATCATTAGGAGGTCGCACCTCACTACATGACAACTACTCGGTTTTTATTACAATAAATTACCATTTTGAGAAGATTATACGAACATTTGACCACTCTTGACTGCCTAAAATAGTCGGGGAATTCCACCATAGTTATCGGATATTTTCTCGACCGATCCAAAAATATTGATTATTTACCCTCCTCTTAAACATACGGAAGGAGAATAGTCGAGGTTCTTTCATTACAAAACCTTAGTAAGTACCTCGTACGCGACAAACAGGTACGAGTGCTTCTACAGATCATTCTTGAAATCATTGTACCAAGATTCCAAAATCTCCTTCACGTGGCTCTACAAATCTTTAATCACCATGCGCTTATTCCTTAGCTAAGGGTGATACCTTCTACTCAAAATGAAATCTTATCACCGCTGGTTCCTGGAATCCCATATCAAAGGTGGGATTCACCAATCTCATCCTGATTCAGAAATTTATACTGCGCCGGACCATGCACTGGCGCGATCCTTCCTTTCAAAGGAAGTCTGGGGCATACTAGTTAAAATTGTAAGCCAGCCCAAAGTAATATCAATCATTCCTTCTCGTTGGCTTAATTCACATGCTCAGGATAAATCCTTGATCTTGCTTTGAGGATGGCAACTCATTCAAAAACTTAACCGGCTTTACCGACCTCTTCAAATTTCAGGAATTTTCTATAAACACAAAATTCTTTGGTTGATTCTCCTTTTTCAACCAAACTTTACCTATGGGCAGTGCATGTAGAGACTACTCACTACGTCTCGCTAAACGTCGATTCTTCCCTTGGAATATTCACATTAAGTGACCCTTAATACTCCCCTTCCTTCCTTGGAGTATGCCGAGAGTTCCGACCCGTGCTTTCCTCTCCGCGGAGCGCACTTCTGGATCTCTTATGCCATCCTAACATCATTACTCTTTGTATGCGCAAGTCGCTCTCACACTTGACTAATGACCATTCCGCTCCGAGTTTACTTCATGATGATTAAATTCTACTATATTCAAGGAATACCAATTCTTGAATGGCTTCCCACAGCCTTCCAATCAAGTTAGGGCGTGCTATTCTAATTGCACACTTATGTATGGATTATTGCCCCTCATGTGACGTTTAATCCACTCTATTACTTTCACTTCGTTATACTAGTCCCACAAATATATATTTCACACGTCTATAACCACGTCCCTTCGACTCGGACTATTTTAACTATAGTTAACCAAGATGCCCACATTTTTGCAACACTCCGACCGCCCTGGGAGAGTGAACGGTGTGCTACTCATTTGTAGGACTAACTAAATTCAACGGAATAGAAGTAATAAGGCATTCAAATTTTCTATGACAACAAAGAGGAATAATAATTCTCAACCTTCCTCAGATAAGTACAACAATTTTCCCAAATAGGTACAACAACCAAAATAAATCACTAACGCTCTATTCATCAAAATAATTATAGGTCATCTCTTGTATAATATAAAGTTCTTTTCAGATAATCCATGCTAAAAATCATTCCAACTCTTTATTCACCTTGTGTTCTGTACGCGGTTATGACATTTGGGTACCTCCAATCACCCTAGAAAATCAAAATTCTTAAATTCTCCTTATCATCGTTCCACCCCTCAACTCGTGGGGATAACTTTCAATGTTTTCCTACCATAAAATCCGGCTTCAATGACCTTAACCAAAATTCAACTTCCAACTTACATACATAATTACTTGATCCTATTACGACCAGGGTACCGTACTTATAGAATAGTAACCAAACGTCTCCCTATTTCCAACCTTACGCTAAGTTTCATGCGTGGGATGTCTCACAAAGCGAAATCCAAACAAGGAACCCCCCGATACACTACTACCTAGCATTGTCGGTTATCGAAATCCATTAGGTCTTCCGTCCACAGTATATACCCCTTTATTCCGTCCCTTGACAGAAAAATTTCAATTTCTACCGTAATTATGCTTAACAAATAACGTTTCACCAATTTCACTATCGTATTGGTTGATGAAAATTTTATTCTATAAACCTCAGATACATACGATCGGAATTCTCAAAATTCCCTTCCCTAATAATAGGGGCATAACTAATAACTCCCACATCTCTAAAGGATAAATATAACAACGCACTTTTCCTATCACTAAGTCCGGAGTGCTAAACATAATACTGAGTCAAATCCTTTCGCTCAAGGGTAAATCCTGATACATACGGAATTATACTGACAAGGTCTACACATACTATGGCATCGAATATCTCGAGCCCGCTATCTCCTCCGAAGTATCTAGGATAGATAATATAAGTGCAAGTCCAACCTTCTTACAGGTAAGGCCTCGCCCAAAATAAACATAAAACATGTTGCACCAATGCAACTACTCCGATAGCCTCGCAATCAATGTACACTATCATACTACCCATTTTTATAACATTTCAACAAAAATAATATTATACTCATGTATCGCATCTCTACAACGAGTAACCTCTATAAAGTATAAAACACTGCTAATATACTCACTCATCCTCCGCGGATAGTACTAAAGAAAAAAAAATCCCGCTATACTAAGGAAAAATCTTCACATAATGGTAATATTTATAATGAAATGTATTAAACTCGTCTCACATGCTAATCTAGCAATGAGCAAAATATGGTGACTCGCTCGTGTCACATAAACACGCCGCATCCTCTACGGATACAACTTATACTTCCATCCTGGCAATCGTCTTGACTGCACAAATGGTTTTTGGACGTAACACGTCTGCTCATACTAAAACGAAACTACTTCACTCGTTGCCTTCTTACTAGGCACCATATTCTTGCCCTTATACTTACTTCGGAACATATTATCGTGAGCGATCTCACTCCGCACAAAATACCTCAACACATAATTCACCTATCACCTGTCCTACTAACCCGGTTAGGATTGTCCTTTCCTCGGACATTAGTAGAATCGATTTCTGTTAACCATCCCGGTTGTTCCATAGCCTTCTTAGGCCATAAAGATCATGTTACTATCTATACTAGTACTTACTGAATTTACCATCAATTGGTAAGAATTTAACTGCCTGAAGCATTTAAATGGGTTTCCTGATGTGTATTCACATCCTTCTGTGGTGCTATACCACCACCGTTGCATTCAGTCTCATTCTCGACTAAATTCTTCGATTCCTTTAACCTCCTCCCCGAAGAAGCGTTATCATTTATTCTGACACAATATGACAATGTCAGCCTCTGGATCGTTCGTCCACCAGAATTTCCTCCTCGAGTTTTATCAACTATTATTACGAGTTGGTCTTCCACTTGGAGTCGTTTCCCCCACTTGTATCTACATCTTCCGATACAAAATTGGCTAATGGTTAAGATTCAAATTCACGAATGGACCCCTGATATGCCCTGCCTCGAAGAGTTCAGAATCACATTTGCTTCTCATCTTGAACAGTTAAGGAAGGAACATACGGTCAACACTGTACCTCAGGTTCTCCTATAGGCATAGCATTCCACTTCTAAAATTGGTGGTTGTCTCCAACCATTATAATTTCGTCCCGAAAGCCAAGAAAAATTTCTCTAAATTTTCACTTTCGGTTTTTCCACACTCCGTCTTATTTAAGCCTTTGGATACTTTACCTTCTTTGGTAAACACATACAATTTTCGCGTTTCTAAAATTTATCACTGACATTCTTTCCACGTTTTTGTAACACGTTGGGTAAGTTTACCCTCACACCTCATTTGGCTATAACAGCATTTGAAAATCATTGCTGCACCTTAGTCGCCTTTCAAGTCTTGGCTTCTCGTGCCATAATGGAGGTGACCTCGACTACGGTCGCCATCCTCGAATATATTTCCTAATCTCAACTGAGCCCTGCCTCCTGATGTACGCTTAACGGTCTTCTTCTGACATCCGTCATCGCTCGGCACACGCACCCATCCGAACGAAATTACAATTCACTAATGCATACACATTATAGCAGGAGAACGGAATCTCGCCAAAGGAATCGACAATCCTAAACATAGGGCTCTATAACAAACAAAGTAACGCTGAAAGCATAATAAGCCCTATAGATCCTAAGGACACTAGAACCTGATGCTCTGATACCACCTGTGACACCCCGCCTAATTAAATACCGGGCGATCACTCCTTTATTAAATTAAATCAAGGTAAACAGTTGGTTCATTCTCAGCATCACTGTCGATAAAAATAAATTTTCCAATTTTAACACCCTAAATAATTAAGCTAAGTGTCAAAAACATTTTCATACAAACTTTCCAAATTTTAATTAAAGAAAAAGATTTATTTATATAAAACAACATTTCTACAATTAAGAATCACACCACGATAAACCAAATAATATAATACATTCGCCAATCGAATGTCAACATATGAAAACTAGAATCACAAGTCCATACTGAATAAATCCCAATCCCAAGGAACAATACTGGAAATGACTGAAATATAAATGTCCCAACAGTAAATGAAATAATGGAAAGGGCGACACATACCCAATAAATGAGAATGCTAGAAGTAGAGTCAATAAAGGAAGCCGTCTACGCAAGTGACCTGCAACTCCCACCTAAGCTGCAGCACGTTCCTCTCAAGGGATCCTAAGCAAGACGCCCCTGTGGCTGGGCACCTGAAAATATACATATATATACAAGAGAGAGAGAGAAAAAGAAACGGGTCAGAGCCCGAAAGTGTGTTTGGATTTTAAAATACGTTTAGAAAGTATTTAAATTGATACAGGCCAATGCAACAACATATTAGTGCGTCACTCTCTTGAGAAAATACTCACCTCTCTTCTAATGTGCACACCTATCGCACTAACTGTAAGGACACAAATTTCCAATTGAGTCCATATATAGTTTTGGCTCAATTCCGGACAAAAACATTTATTCATAGGATAGTATTCAATTGTAATATTCTCAAGCCTATGAAGTTTGTGTTGAAGACGTAGCGGCAAAGAATTTAAAGCTTCATCAAAATGCCGGTTTGTGTGCCTCGTTTCTACGTTATCAACTAAGGTTCCATGCTCCCAAGGTATGAATGTAATTATATTTATATAGGAGCTTGGAACAAAGTTTATTGGGTGTTAGGTGAAATAAAAACTGCATTTTATTTTCAGAAAGAATCAATTAGAACTTTAAAATAAGTATATAAAAGTTTCTGGGCCAAAATCGAATTTTAGCAACTTTCTGGTCGTTCGTTAGAAATGTCGTTCGAACGAGTTTTTTTCGTTCGAACCAGATTTCGTTTGAACGAGTTTTCTCGTTCGAACCAGTTTCGTTCGAACGAGTTTTCCAATGACCCTAATCTGGCCAGTCGTTCGATATGTCGTTCGAACGAGAGTCAAGTTCGTTCGAACGAGACGCCAGGGCGGGAACAGTTTTTTGGCAGTTTTATGCAGTTTTTCCCCACTTCTCCACTTGGTTTTCAACCAACTTTTTTCATACATTATTATGTGCGGGAAACACATTTTCCAAGACAACTTTTCCATTCCATATCCATCTCTTAGAGAGAGTTTGAGAGCTAATTTATTTAGGGAAAATGTTCATGTTTTGAGTGTTATTCTTTCAACGAAAAATTCATACACACTCTAGTTTACACCCAATTGTGTTTATCCAAGTTTCTATATTTATATCAATTGCTTGGAGTTTTTGGCACCGGTTTTCTCTACCGAATTCAAGAGACGTTTCGGGTTTGCTTCTACACCCCATCACAAAGAAGATGTTTTGTTGAGATTCTACCCACACGGAGAAAGGCTCCATGCTTGGGTGACGGTGACCATATAAAGTCTCATCGGTGGATTCCGAGACCGCGGTGGTGTTCCGAGGTTGTTCGCTAGGAAGAGGTTTCTACGAGAAGGAGCGTCGAGGCTTGAGAGGGATCGAGTCAGTCGTTGTAAGTCTATCTGTCTTGTAATTGTAATTCCGTATCTAGTGGACTTGTGGCTAGGGCCGTCCGAGGTTGTTTCCCGTCTTGGGTTTTTCCTCGTACATCTCGGCGTAGTGTGATATTGTTTATTTTATCTTGCTCATAATTTAGAATCCATGCTTTAGGTTTAATTCAAGATAAAATTTGGTTTATATTCTCACACTCATTTAATTTGGGACTTATATTAAATATTGGATAAATTTGGTTTATTCAAGTCATTTGCTAAAATTGGTTTCGCCTAACTTTGGATAATTGAAAATTATGACTTAGGCAAATTCTAGGACTTGGATCTAATTAATTGAACTTAACCGGTTTAAGTGAGTAATAATTAATTTGGTGTGTTTCATTAATTATTCACTTTTGTCTATGTTAATTTTTGGAAGTTGAACCATCACCTTTTTACACCGCTTCCGCATCGATTTACATAAAAGGAAATTAAATATTTTTAATCGAGTGAAATTTATAAATCCGGGGCTTCTTCAAATTGGTATCAGAGCCAAAAACGATAAATTATTTCGTTAAGATCTTTTAATTTTTGGCTAAAATGGATTTTTCCCCATTTTCAAAATTTCCTATTTTCGATGGTTCAAACTACGCGTATTGGAAAGCGCGAATGAGATCGGCACTAAAATCTATCGACGAGAGAGTTTGGATGTCTGTTGTTAACGGGTATTCCCCACCAACTTACTTAGTTAAAAATGAACGTGTTATCAAACCCGCCGATAGATGGACTTAAAATGAGTTTAAACTTGCTAACTTTAATTCCCGAGGTTTAAATGCCTTGTTTAGCGCTGTCACACCGGATGAATTCCGACGCATTATGACGTGTGAGACCGCTAAAGAAGCTTGGGATATTTTACAATTAACTCATGAAGGAACTAGTGTCGTTAAAGCTTCAAAACTCCAAAACCTCACCACTCAATTTGAAACTATCAAAATGGATGAAAAAGAAACTTTTGATAAATTTTATGCTAGACTTTCTGATATTGTTAATTCATCCTTTTAATTTGGGAGAGAAAATACCTGACGACCGTGTAGTAAAGAAAATTTTAAGGTCCCTACCCGATAGATTTATTCCAAAGGTGACCGTTTTAAATTCTTTACCCACTTTAGCCTCTACGAAATTAGAAGAGCTTGTAGGTGATTTACAAACTTATGAACTAGATATGTTTCCCTCTAAAAATGAAAAGAAAATCGAAAAGGGCGTTGCTTTAAAAGCCCGAAAAGAGGTCAAACAAGTAGTAGAGAGCGATAGTGATAGTGACTCGGAAGATATGGCTTTGTTTGCTCGTAAATTTAGAAAATTTCTTAAATTTAACAAAGATAAAGTTAAAAATGATTTTAAGAAATTTGATACTTCTAAACATGATAAAAGCGAGAAGTTTTCTAAAGCCGAGAAGATCCCTAAACCTAGTAATGAAGATTTAGATAGGGACGAGTCTAATAAGTGTTTTGGTTGTGAAGGTTATGGCCATAGGTCTTATGAGTGCCCCACTAAACTAAGGAAAGAGGGTAAACGATCCACTGCTTATAATGCGACCCTTAGTGATAGTGATAAGGAAGAGAAGCCCGATTCCCCCACTAAGAAAAATTTTGTGGCTTTTTTGGCTAGACATGTGAGTGATAGTGAGAACTCATCGAATGATGAAATTATAGCACATGCCACTTCCAAGGTCATTGTACATGATTCTCTTATTTTTGATGATAGTGAGAGTGAAGAAGAAAGAGAGAGTGAAAATGAAGATGAGGTTGATATGAGTGAACTTCAAAATGCTTTTCAAGAACTTTATACTGAATCTATTAAATTGAAAAGAGCTAATTTGAAGTTAGAAGCTAGTTTAGGAGAGAGTGTCAAGGTCGTTGATGAAAAAGCTTTAATAGAATACCTTAGAACACATGAGAGGACTCTTCAAGAGAAGCTTAACTATGTAGAAGGCGAAAGAGATGGCCTTAGGGGTTTAATGGAATCCTTGAAAAAGGAGCTTCTTGCTTTTGAAGAGCGAAATGTTTTACTAGAATCTAAAATTTTAGAATTGGAAAATAAATTAAAAGATTCTAGTAATGTCAAATTTGATTTGGAGTGTCGTTCGGAAAAACTTGATAAAATGTTAGGAACGCTCCAAATTAAAAATGACACTTGTGGTTTAGGCTTCAATACTTGTAATGAATTTTCTCATAATGCCAAAACCACTGTTTTAGGAGAATCTACTAGGAATACATTTAATGATCACTCCTTAAGAAAATCTTTTCGACATGTTCTTACTTGTACGTATTGTGGTCGAAAAGGTCATCTTAGGAAATTTTGTTTAGATCTTAAACGAATTCCTAGAGAATCCCATAGTAAAGTAACCACGGTAATTAACGATCCAACACCCCAAGATAGTAATTCTTCATTAATTTGGGTTAGGAAATCCGACTTGGTTGCCTTACAAAATAGGGATTTTGATTCTCATTTACTTTCACATTCTTCCTCCCTTGCTAAATCTAAAGGATAAATGTGTTAGTGTTTGCATACTTTAGCGTTTGTACTTCATGCTATTTTCATATGCTAAATGTATGCTTGTTTAGTCACTTTCTAGTCATTGCCTTATTTCATATCACATGCTAGAAATCATGACTTGTTTATCTTTTTGTATTATATTTTGTGTTTGATTTAACTGAAAAATATAAAAAGATTTTTGTTTATCATTTGTGTTTTATTTATTTCATTTAAGCTAAATGAAAAATAAAAATGATTTTTGTTTAGTCTTTTGAGTATATATCCTTATTTTTGATTAAAAATGTTAAAAAACTCAAAAAGATTCTGTTTTGTGTGTATTTTTGTTTGACACACTTTATGTGGCATATATTTGTGTTTGAATCCCATCATTTACGCTCCCACGTGGCTAGAACTTTTGGTCTAGATTTTCAATCCTTAAAATGTTATTTACCATGTTTTATATGGAGTAGTTGGATTTTGTATTGATTAAATGGATTCTATTTTCATATGCCTCTTTTCACACATGCACGAGCTCTTTTGAAATCTTAATGTCACATGTTATATTTGAGCTTTTTGAGGTGTTCTCCTATCAATCTAGTCATCTACATATCTATGACCTAGGAGGACTAGTGCATGTCAAAATCCGTTGCATGTGAGATTTGTGTGAAAAATGAAAACATGATAAATTAATATGTGCACGGGGAAGGGCTCCGAAAGGATGAATTAAATCCTTTGCGATAGTAAGCCACCGTTGATTGGATCTAAAAGAAATAAGTGATCCAAAGGCCTAAAAACAGAATATTTGGCATTAAAAAGAAAGCAATTGCCAAGGCCTATGTTTGTTTGATATATTCATTCAATATCAAAAGAATATATATGCTCATTGAGGGAGAATTGGATGGTATATCAACGGTTTGCACAATGTCCGTTTATCCTAGTTGTCTTTAATGTCATGGCTCTATTTGGTTTGTAGAATCATCATCATGCTAGGCTTGTATGCATTGTGTATGTTTGTTCATTGAGTTCAATCTTTATATTGTCACATGAGGTTATATTTAACTGTGATGAAGTTTGCAGTCAAATGAGAACTCCGTGAACGTTTATTAAGTGTTTGGGTCTAAATTTAATTGTTGCTAGTTCACACCCCTACACTTCCATTTCCATATGACACATCTTTGCCATACGAGTGTGCAAACTTATTGTATTTTGTGTCATGTGTGTGTTTATATCTATCTATATATGCACGTACTTATTGGTATATTTAAAGTATATATATATATGATATTTTTTTGTCTTTGCCTTGCGTTTATTGCCCATATGCTTTTATGTCTTATCACTTTAAGCTTCCACATGCTGTTTATTATTTCTTTATCCTTTGCCTATTCCCGAACAAAAAGGGGGAGAATGATGATAGGGGGAGAAATGGTATCTAATCCTATTATTATCGTATCTTAGTTTGGGGGTGATTTATCTTAGGGGGAGACGTCTTTCTAAGTAGGTCATGTGTTTGATAAAGGGGAGAAATTAATTAATTGCATTTAATATTTTGATATTCCCTATGCATTTGATGAGTTTGCTTAAGTGTGCAGGAATTATTCTAAAGCGGCATCTTTCAATGGCAAAGCGTTTGATCCTTGGGTTGAGCCAAGTTTGGGCGGGTTATGTTTTGAGTCTAGTAGAGCTTGACGGCCCTTTAGGATTTTTGTTTGGTTTTTGTCCCGGAATAGCCAAAGGGGGAGATTTGTAAGGACACAAATTTCCAATTGAGTCCATATATAGTTTTGGCTCAATTCCGGACAAAAACATTTATTCATAGGATAGTATTCAATTGTAATATTCTCAAGCCTATGAAGTGTGTGTTGAAGACGTAGCGGCAAAGAATTTAAAGCTTCATCAAAATGCCGGTTTGTGTGCCTCGTTTCTACGTTATCAACTAAGGTTCCATGCTCCAAAGGTATGAATGTAATTATATTTATATAGGAGCTTGGAACAAAGTTTATTGGGTGTTAGGTGAAATAAAAACTGCATTTTATTTTCAGAAAGAATCAATTAGAACTTTAAAATAAGTTTATAAAAGTTTCTGGGCCAAAATCGAATTTTAGCAACTTTCTGGTCGTTCGTTAGAAATGTCGTTCGAACGAGTTTTTTTCGTTCGAACCAGATTTCGTTGGAACGAGTTTTGTCGTTCGAACCAGTTTCGTTCGAACGAGTTTGCCAACGACCCTAATCTGGCCAGTTGTTCGATATGTCGTTCGAACGAGTTTTTCGTTCTAACGAGGTATCTAACGAGATTCTAACGAGCCCAGGCTGGTCGCTCGTTAGAAGTCTCGTTCGAACGAGAGTCAAGTTCGTTCGAACGAGACGCCATGGCGGGAACAGTTTTTTGGCAGTTTTATGCAGTTTTTCCCCACTTCTCCACTTGGTTTTCAACCAACTTTTTTCATACATTATTATGTGCGGGAAACACATTTTCCAAGACAACTTTTCCATTCCATATCCATCTCTTAGAGAGAGTTTGAGAGATAATTTATTTAGGGAAAATGTTCATGTTTTGAGTGTTATTCTTTCAAAGAAAAATTCATACACACTCTAGTTTACACCCAATTGTGTTTATCCAAGTTTCTATATTTATATCAATTGCTTGGAGTTTTTGGCACCGGTTTTCTCTACCGAATTCAAGAGACGTTTCGGGTTTGCTTCTACACCCCATCACAAAGAAGATGTTTTGTTGAGATTCTACCCACACGGAGAAAGGCTCCATGCTTGGGTGACGGTGACCATATAAAGTCTCATCGGTGGATTCCGAGACCGCGGTGGTGTTCCGAGGTTGTTCGCTAGGAAGAGGTTTCTACGAGAAGGAGCGTCGAGGCTTGAGAGGGATCGAGTCAGTCGTTGTAAGTCTATCTGTCTTGTAATTGTAATTCCGTATCTAGTGGACTTGTGGCTAGGGCCGTCCGAGGTTGTTTCCCGTCTTGGGTTTTTCCTCGTACATCTCGGCGTAGTGTGATATTGTTTATTTTATCTTGCTCATAATTTAGAATCCATGCTTTAGGATTAATTCAAGATAAAATTTGGTTTATATTCTCACACTCATTTAGTTTGGGACTTATATTAAATATTGGGTAAATTTGGTTTATTCAAGTCATTTGCTAAAATTGGTTTCGCCTAACTTTGGATAATTGAAAATTATGACTTAGGTAAATTCTAGGACTTGGTTCTAATTAATTGAACTTAACCGGTTTAAGTGAGTAATAATTAATTTGGTGTGTTTCATTAATTATTCACTTTTTTCTATGTTAATTTTTGGAAGTTGAGCCATCACCTTTTTACACCGCTTCCTCATCGATTTACATAAAAGGAAATTAAATATTTTTAATCGAGTGAAATTTATAAATCCGGGGATTCTTCACTAACCTTCCCAACGGTTTGTTTTACCATCTAACACACTAGTCTTTCTAAAAGATTTAACTTATCTTAGATTACCCGCAAGATTTACAATTCACGATTCCATTTTAAAAAGAATGTTCCAAACACTAATCAAAGTCCTCCATTTTAACTTTATAAAATCCATAAAGTTTTTCAGTGACATATTATACTTTTTCAAAACAAGTATTTAATAATTTGACTCAACAACCATGTCCTACTTATCAAATCTCAGTAGACAGTTTCAAATATCATAATCTCATATATATATTAACTACTCGTATAATATATATATATATAACAGCACCCCGAATAAAACTATGGTGCGTGCATACTCTACTATCCAAAGCCCCATATCACTCATATTAAGGGGAATACATTCGGAATCACTCTCGAATTGTATTAACATAAATACACAAACAATATTGAGGCGAAGCATAGATTCCAAGTCTCTAAGAGGATGGCACATACCGGCGTCTCTTAGGACCGTCTGAACTATCACATCAATAGCCTGTACCAAGGACATCTATCTTCTAAGGTACAAGTCAATATCCCCCATAAAAGTCCCATCGAGATAAGACTTGTCCCAGCGCGGAAACCTCAGGGATAGCAAGTAGCGTGGGTATGATTTTCACATGCATATAATATATGTACACACAATCATATAAATATACCACTTCATCAAATTAATATAGGTTCTTCTCATCACCCGTAATTATACCATTTATCCTTAATTTCACATTTATAGAATTACGCATTAGGTTTCATTCCTAACCTTAACTCGAAGGGTTTCCTCACTTATTACCTAACACTCATGGGCTACATCATCACAAATCTGAATTTCAGCAAGTGTCTTTATTAGGTTCCAACGTAACTCTCTTACCCACCTCACCCTTTAAATTCATAAATCCATTAACCTAAAGTAAATATCCCATAAATACCATTTTCGTTAAAGATTAAAGGTTCCAACATTTATATATATACCCTACTGGTCCTCAATGTCTCCCAAATCAATTTATCAAGAGTGCCCAAGAATTATATCACGACAATCTGAATTTAACGCATTTAAAGAGGGAATTAGGAGTCTCCCAGGAGGGGTCGATCGATCGAAGCTTGGGGCTCGATCGATCGAACCTTCGATCGATCGAAGCTCTAGGCTCGATCGATCGATCAAGCAGGTCTGGGCAAAATTCTGCAGAATGCACTTATGGGTTTCATCCAACTTCTTCATCTAAAACGATGTTTTTCCATTCTAATCGCCCCAAAAATCCTACTATCATCATTATAACATTATACCAGGTGTTTATAACGTAAAGCATGCGTGTAACTATCAATAAACATGGATTTTCAACCTAAAATCATGTCCAATTATCAAGAACCCTAAAATCTTCTTAAACAGATTTCTAATGAATCTTTCTCCAATATTTCTTTAGTATGATCACCAAATTTGGTGGTTTATTACCTCTACATGGCAAGGGTTTCCAGAAATTACATATACATCAATTCCACATGGATTTTCCTATCAAAGATTGGGTTTTCTTCCATAATTTCCATCACAATTCAATCCTAAACTAATATGAAGATTGCATTAACGAAAATACGCAAGTTAAACCCTTGCCTGGGATTTTTGGTATGCAGATTCTCGGATGATTTTGGTATGGCTGCGATCCTTGTCTCGTGATCTACGCGGTGGTGGTGGTGGCGGTGAAATCCGGTGGCTTTTTGGCCTTGATTTGCCTTGTAGCTCTTTCCCCTCTTCTCCAATGGCCGTCACTTGATTTGTGAGAGTTCTAACCCTAAGAGGCTGACCTAATGGCTGATATAGGTTGGCTGAAATTCGTGGGTTTAATTACCCAATTATGTAAAATGACTAAAATGCCCTCCCGGGGTACCAATTAGGCCTAAAAACGCCCCGAGGCCCAAACTAAACCCCCGGGTACACTTTTCCGACTAACTCGACCCTTCCGGGTGCGTTGGCGCACTCAAAATGACCATACGAACAACTTATAAAATATTCACTTTTTATTTAACAAAATTAGTCCCGACGTGACACAGGCACGTCCCGACTTAAATTTCCGAAATAGTCACTTAATTCACTTATGACATTCAATATAACCAATATAATATATTACTATGCTCATTAGTAATATTCAACAAGTTTCCCATAATTAATAACTCTCGTCACGTTAATAATTATAACATAATTAATTTGCGAATTTTTATTAAATGAACATTCACATTAAATTGAAATAAATCCCCAAATTAATATAGCATAAAAATACGGGGTATTACACTATAAGGCTTATTTTCACATGGGATGGATTGCTGGAAAGGGTATTTAGTAACCTTCGATATTTCATTCATCTTTGTTCGGTTCGAATAGTTGATAAAAGTCAAAGGGGGTCGAAAGCACCTAGTGAGACTTCAGAATAAAATGAGTCGTTCCTCCGTATCATAAGTTGATTCACACAGGGGATGAACTATTGGAAAGGGTATTCAGTTCCCTTCACCATATCAAAATATTGATTCGTGCACGGAGCAAACCGTTGAAAATGGATTCAGAGACCTTAAAAAATTCATTGAGCTTTCGCTTAATCTAGAGAGTTGCCCAGAGTTGAACGGGATCCGAGAGCACTCGGTGGCCTCTAGATCAATTTTTAAAATAAAATGGACCAGTCATCCGAACCATATGGTCGATTCACACACTGGACAAACTGTTCAAAATGGTATTTAGAGCATGTAGAGTGGAGTTAAATGAATTAACCACCAACACTCTAATAAATTAACCCTCATATTTAATCAAATATTGATCTATTATTTATCAAGTTTTACTACAAACAAGACCCTACATTGGCTGAGATATTATTATGCTTAATTTAATACATTTCATATGCTCCTCATTTAAATATGACACCACATATATTGTGACAGGTGGAACCATAAATATTGGACACTTGGTTCCACATAGAAGACGATGTGTGTCAATCCCACTTGAGGCACTTTTGCTATAAAAGAGGGTTTCCCCCCTCATTTTATCGATGATGGTCTTGGGGGCAAGGTAAGGAGAGAAAACCTAACTCTCCTTCCCTACGCGCCTTTTGAGCTCTGTCACGGGTTCAATAATGACGAGAAAATTTTCATAGTTTCATAACATTATATGGGCCTTTGAGAGGCAGATAGCCGGATTTGGCACCCCCATGCACTAAAAACACCAAAACCACTAAAAATTGAGCTCTCTCCGGCGTATCCTATGGACCCACGAACTACGCAGACTTTGACTCCGCAAAGACGGATACGTAGGCGCAACCACATCGCTCAAGTCTAAAACACGATCGATGCGGTGCCTCCTCAAATTTGCACTCACATCTTATATTTATCAACTCTGCTAGGGAGGTATTTGTGATTCCGATTTCGTAATGCCTCGTGCACACACACGGAGAACTCGGCAAGAGGGGAGGAAACACCCCATTTAATATACGCATTCTAATATATTTCATTATTTAGTATACTATTATTACATGAGATGGCATGATGCATATTACTAAATCTTAACTGGAAAAAAAAGTATATATTGTTTATTTCAAAGGTTAGCCGAAATATGACTTCAACATCCATTTTCATAAAATGAAGTGAATACACCTCGTATGATATAATGCCTATATTGGTTCATTAATATTACCAAAAATGGTTGAGATATATGAAACATGTATGTACAATAAATTGTGTCAACTCTATCTGTTGCGTATTGATTTGAAAAAATCTGTGAAGATATGCCTTGATACATGATCATATTTAATAAATATATTTGCACACATTTGTTAAATAAAAGGACTAAATCCCTGTTTTCAAAGGAATATTTATAATTTTTATATCACATCACACTGTGTACATTATTTTCTTAGCCGCACAATTTTACTTTCGACCATCAGAAATGAGAAGAACATGCTAAGTATTACACATGCTTCTAGACTGTCCAAAAGAAATCCATGACAGAAGTCCATGTCAGATATTCACCCCAAAACAAGTCCGTTCTCCAGCATAAAAAAATCAAACGAGGCCGAATCATTTTCGTCGGCGTATTATTTTTGCCCAGTCTTACCACCGCTTTAGGCTGAGTATATCTTTGGATTGTTTGAGGATATAAATGATTGACCATGGTTATATAAACTGGACATCTCTCCGAGAAAAAAATGAACAAAATGATCCATCATGAAATCCAACCCACCAATGTTTGTTTCTAAATCGTCTGAGTAGTGTTCCTATAAGTTAATCAGAGAGAGAGAAGGGTTGAAACCCGGTATACCTCACAAAGATGTTACAACAGACCTAGTTGAAAATACTAACCATCAACCCAACAACCTTGATTCTGAGGGGGATTTTAGAGATTCGATCTAGCTCAAAGTTCGATCCAATTCAAAAGATTCGACCCAATTTGAAATCCCTCCAACCCATTTAAAACTATCAAACTCCTCGACCCACCTCATTAGATTTTTGAAACATCCCCGAACTCCGAGGAACGTTAACTTATGGAGAGGTAATGTGAACAATCTTGATTTCTGAGGCACTATGACCTGCAAACAAACACTTTCGAGCAGGTAAATCAGAAGGGGCTCGACCTTTGAGAATCCTTGACCTCTGAGGAACAATTAGGACCTCCGAGGAAACATATTTCTATTTACTCAGCACACTATGGTTTCATAAAATGTGAGTAACCTTAAAACAAATGATGAGAGATTTTGTGGTAATACCCAGTACATAATCAATAATTACCACATCTGAGATATTTTCAAAAAATTATATCATAGTTGCTAAAAATTATTGATCATGTAGTATAGAAAAATAAGCCGAATAAAGTATATCTCCTATTTCATTTTATTTCGGAGGTTATGGTATTTAATTTGTGCATGTTTTATTTATGCACCCTGAAAATACTATTCAAAATATTTATAGCCTCGCATAAATTTGAGTTGCTCGAGTAGAAAAACATTAATTTCTGAAAATGTCGTGCTCCTCGAAATTGTGAATATTTTTATGTTATTCCATGATAGACCATTTAAAGACTTAGTGCGAACATTTACTCGAACAATATTGTCAGAATAGAATATTCAAACAACCATGTCAACAATGACATCCTTCGAACAACCATATCAAAATGTTATTTTTAAAGTGACATTGGAAAAATAATATTTTTTGAAACTTAGCATTTTTCTCAAGTCATGGTGCCTCGAGCAAATGCCTCGAGCTGCCTCCTCCTAGGACCTCGAGTCACCTCGTCCTAGTGACTCCAGCTTGCCTCGTCGTAGTGACTCGAGCAGCCTCATCCTAGTAACTCGAGCAGCCTTATCCTAGTACCTCGAGCGAGTTGTATTCGATTTATGCTAAAACTATGATTTATTCACATTGTGATGTTAAGTTACAAAAAAAAAATTCAAGTCCGCTATTTATTACTCACCTCGAGGTGACTCATCGTGCTTATTGACTGAATTATTTTACATATGACTTAAATAGATCCCAAAACTTCTGAGTTTTCTAAGCTTTGATAAAATAGTGGGAGCATGAGATAAATAGCTCACTACATGATATATCCACACTCTATCAACTTCATATTGTATCATATCAAATTCGCATCATGAAATTGCACATAACAATATGTCTTTGATTCCTCGAAGCATATTTTCGAGTTTATTTTTTTCTATTGACATAAAATAAAATAAATGGGGAAATATATACCCTACATGATTATATATGGCATCATAATATGTATCCCAAGTTACTAATGATTTGTTGTGCCAACATCTGAGTTGATTTCTTATCCTTGCCGATATTAAACGCACATGATGAAATCGATCTTGAGCAATTACATCAGGCCTTACAAATGTCAAAGTCAAATGCTCAAGAGATTTTATTTTAATTAGGGGTCAAATACCCCGTGAAATGTATTTAAATTCTTTCAACTCTTAGATGGTGCTGTAACTAGTAGCTATATTTTTCTTTACTTTTCTTTATCTTGAGATAAAGGAAAAAGTAAAGTAAAGTAAAGTAAAGAGGGGAAAAAGTATTGTAAGATGTACCACTTGTCGTTAGACATAAACACATGTGACAAGCTGTGACACCCCGACTAATTAAATACCGGGTAGCTACTCCTTTATTAAATTAATTCAAAATGTCAAGTTGATTCAGTTAATAGCATCACTGTCGAAAACATTTTAATAATTACTAACCACCTAGTATTTACAAAGTAAGTGCCAAATTTTAAGTTAAGTCTGGTTAACATGCAATAAGGAATAATGAACACATCAACATAATCCATTCACCATACTAAGAAATGAAATAACCAACAATAATAAATAGAAGTCCGGAGGAAAACTCCTCACTAAAATCCCACAACTGAAGAATAAAATGACAAGTCTGAATCCTGAATAATTACATGCCAAAAGTCTGAATACTGAAATAAATGAAATGTCTAAAAGGAATGGGCGACATGCCCTACAACTAATAAGATACTGAATATGGAGTCAAAGTAGATGAAACGTCTATAATCAATGTCCTATAACTTCCACAAACAGCTACAGCTCGTCACCTGAATGAGGATCCTAAGCATGGTGTCCTTGTGGATGGGCACCTAAAATGGTTTTTACAAAAAGTAGATTTGAAAGCAAACGGGTCAGATCCCGAATGTGGAGAGTATTTTGAAAATAGCAAGTGCTTTAATAACAATTAAAACAATAAATACAAAATACATGTTAGGACGTGCTCTCACATGAGATACTCACCTCTCGTCTAACTGTGCACTCCTAACGTTCCTGTACCCATTCATGTGTTTCCCATAACTATCTCGTTCGAAAGAGTTTCTAACACTACTACTCGATTTACGTTAATTCTAACCTTAACAATTAAATAGAGAGTTCTACTTTAATTCTCGAATTCCCAATTATTAACAAAACCATATTATTGATAACTGTCCCCTTTTATCTTGACATAAAGTTACAATTACTATACTCACAATTTAACATAAAAATTTCCTTTTCATTTAACCGTATATTATTCACATCATAAATATACAATACAAGCACCCAAAGGCTAAGCTGCGGTGCACACAAACTCTGCTATCCATCCCGGTACATCACGTACATAAGGATCACGCATTCCGAATCTCTCAGGAATCGTTCAGATAACAACATCACAAATAATGGAGGCGAACACAGTCACATCACATGGGTCACGTACATACCTACGCTCCCACGATCAGCAAACTTATTAACATCCCAATAAGTACTTCTCTGACCTATGTTCATCGAGGTAACCAATCTAAATCCGGGCAACACAAGGATAAGAAGGCCCTAAGCGAACGTAAACCTCCCGTGATAGCAAGTATGGTAGGTATGTCATACACATAAAATTATATACTAAGCATTCACACATCTTAGATATCTCGATATAAATAAAGGTATACTCTACATCTTTATACCATTATTCCAAATTCATATATTTCAAGTCCCCCGATAATATAAAAGTTAAACTAGCGACTGTAAACGCAGTTGGAGTTTATGGATCCCCGGTTTTTAATTTTGACAATTAAAATCAAATTTATAATTTCCTTTTTAATATAAACTCGAGAGATGATGCGGAAGCGTTAGGAGGTGATGGTTCAACAAATAAAACAACAACAAGTTTTAATTTCTCAAAACAAATTAAAACATAATTCAAGTCCTAGAATTTGCCTAAGTCATAATTAACCATTAGCCAAAGTTAGGCGAAACCAATTTTAGCAAATGACTTGAATAAACCAATTTTACCCAATATTAAATTAAAGTCCCAATTTAAATTAGTGTGATTGTAAAACAAAATTTTATCTTGAAATTAATCTAGCATGCGTTCTAAGTGATATAGAGCAAGATAAAATCAACAGTCACACTACACCGCGATGTACGAGGAAAAACCCACTAACGGGAAAAAACCTCGGGACGGCCCTAGCCTCAAATCCACTAAAAACGGTATTACAAAATACAAGACAAAAGACTTACTTCCTAAACTCGAACCCTCTCAAGCCGTGATGCTTCTTCTTGTATCGACCTCCAATTAGCGAATAACCAACGGAGCTCCACCGCGGTCTCGGACTCCCACCGATCGGGCAATTAGGCACACCGTCACCCTAACATGGAGCCTTTCTCCAAATGGGTAGAAATGAAACGAACTTCTCTTCAATTTCGGTGTAGAGAAAAACCGGTGCCAAAACAATCTCCAAGCAATTAATATTTATATAGAAACTTGGATAAACAATTGGGTGTAAACTAGAGTGTGTATGAAAATTTTCTTGAAAGAATAACACTCAAAACTTGATCTTTTTCCTTAAACAAATTTTCTCTCAAAACTCTCTCTAGGAGTTTGTATGGTATGAAAAAAATACATAGAAAAATGTGATTCCCGTCCATAATAAGTCTTGAAAAAGTTGGTTAAAAACCAAGTGGGGAAAGTGGGAGAAAACTGCCAAAAACTGCTCAAAACTGTTCCCGCCCTGGCGTCTCGTTCGAACGAACTTGACTCTCGTTCGAACGAGACTTCTAACGAGCGACCAGCCTGGGCTCGTTAGAATCTCGTTAGATACCTCGTTAGAACGAAGAACTCGTTCGAACGACATATCGAACGACTGACCAGTTTAGGGTCGTTGGCAGACTCGTTCAAACGAAACTGGTTCGAACGACAAAACTCGTTCGAACGAAACTTCGAACGACTTTCAGAAATTTTTTGATAAATTCAATTTATGACCCAGAAACTTTATGTACTTTAATTTTAAAGTTCCAATTAAATTATTCTGAAAGTAAACATGGTTTTTATTAAACCTAACACCCATTAAACTTTGTTCCAAGCTCTTATATAAATATAATTACATTCATACCTTAGGAGCATGGAACCTTAGTTGATGACGTAGAAACGAGGTACACAAACCGGCATTTTGATGAAGCTTTAAATTCTTTGCCGCTACGTCTTCAACATATACTTCATAGGCTTTGAGAATATTACAATCAAATATAGTCCTATGAATAAATGTTTTTGTCCGGAATTGAGCCAAAACTATATATGGACTCAATTGGAAATTTGTGTCCTTACAAATCTCCCCCTTTGGCTATTCCGGGACAAAAACCAAACAAAAATCCTAAAGGGCCGTCAAGCTCTACTAGACTCAAAACATAACCCGCCCAAACTTGACTCAACCCAAGGATCAAACGCTTTGCCATAGAGAGATGCCGCTTTAGAATAATTCCTGCACACTTAAGCAAACTCATCAAATGCATAGGGAATATCAAAATATTAAATGCAATTAATTAATTACTCCCCCTAAATTAATTCTCCCCTTTATCAAACACATGACATACTTAGAAAGACGTCTCCCCTAAGATAAATCTCCCCCAAACTAAGATACAATAATAATAGGATTAGATACCATTTCTCCCCCTATCATCATTCTCCCCCTTTTTGTTCAGGAATAGACAAAGGATAAAGAACTAATAAACATGTTGATGCTTAAAGTGTTAAGACATGAAAGCATATGGGCAATTAAAGCAAGGCAAAGACAAACAAATATCATATATATATGTACTATAAATATACCAATAAGTACGAGCATATATAGATAGATATAAACACACACATGACACAAAATACAATAAGTTTGCACACTCGTATGGCAAAAATGTGTCATATGGAAACGGAAGTGTAGGGGTGTGAACTAGTAACAATTAAATTTAGACCCAAACACTTAAGAAACGTTCACGGAGTTCTCATTTGATTGCAAACTTCATCACAGTTAAATATAACCTCATGTGACAATATAAAGATTGAACTCAATGAACAAACATACACAATGCATACAAGCCTAACATGATGATGATTCTACAAACCAAATAGAGTCATGACATTAAAGACAACTAGGATAAACGGACATTGTGCAAACCGTTGATATACCATCCAATTCTCCCTCATTAAGCATATATATTCTTATGTGATTGAATGAATATATCAAACAAACATAGGCCTTGGCAATTGCTTTCTTTTAAATGCCAAATATTCTGTTTTTAGGCCTTTGGATCACGTATTTCTTTTAGATCCAATCAACGGTGGCTTACTATCGCAAAGGATTTAATTCATCCTTTCGGAGCCCTTCCCCGTGCATATATTAATTTATCATGTTTTCATTTTTCGCACAAATCTCACATGCAACGGATTTTGACATGCACTAGTCCTCCTAGGTCAAAGATATGTAGATGACTAGATTGGTAGGAGAACACCTCAAAAAGCTCAAATATAACATGTGACATTAAGATTTCAAAAGAGCTCGTGCATGTGTGAAAAGAGGCATATAGAAATAGAATCCATTTAAACAATACAAAATCCAACTACTCCATATAAAACATGGTAAAGAACATTTTAAGGATTGAAAATCTAAACCAAAAGTTCTAGCCACGTGGGAGCGTAAATGATGGGATTCAAACACAAATATATGCCACATAAAGTGTGCCAAACAAAAATACACACAAAACAAAATCTTTTTGAGTTTTTAACATTTTTAATCAAAAATAAAGGTATATACTCAAAAGACTAAACAAAAATCATTTGTATTTTTCATTAAGCTTAAATGAAATAAATAAAAACACAAATGATAAACAAAAATCTTTTTATATTTTTCAGTTAAATCAAACACAAAATATAATACAAAAAGATAAACAAGTCATAATTTCTAGCATGTGATATGAAATGAGGCAATGACTAGAAAATGACTAAACAAGCATACATTTAGCATATGAATATAGCATGAAGTATAAACGCTAAAGTATGCAAATAATAACACATTCATCCATTAGATTTAGCAAGGGAGGAAGCATGTGAAAGTAAATGAGAATCAAACTCCCTATTTTGTAAGGCAACCAAGTCGGATTTCCTAACCCAAATAAATGAAGAATTACTATCTTGGGGTGTAGAAATGTTAGCTATCGTGGTTACGTTACTATGGGATTTTCTAGGAATTCGTTTAAGATCTAAACAAAATTTCCTAAGATGACCTTTTCGACCACAATGTGTACAAGTAAGAATATGTCGAAAAGATTTATCTAAGGAGTGATCATTAAATGCATTCCTAGAAGATTCTCCTAAAACATTGGTTTTGACTTTAGAGTTAAAATCATTACAAGAATTGAAGCCTAAACCAAAAGTGTCATTTTTAATTTGGACCGTTCCTAACATTTTATCTAGTTTTTCCGAACGACACTCCAAATCAAATTTGACATTACTAGAATCTTTTAATTTATTTTCCAATTCTAAAATTTTAGATTCTAGTAAAACATTTCGCTCTTCAAAAGCAAGAAGCTCCTTTTTCAAGGATTCCATTAAACCCCTAAGGCTATCTCTCTCGCCTTCTACATAGTTAAGCTTCTCTTGAAGAGTCCTCTCATGTGTCCTAAGGTCTTCTATTAAGGCACTTTCATCAATGACCTTGACACTCTCTCTTAAATTCGCTTCTAACTTCAAATTAGCTCTTTTCAATTTAATAGATTCTTTATATAATTCATGAAAAGCATTTTGAAGTTCACTCTCATCAACCTCTTCTTCATTTTCACTCTCTCTTTCTTCTTCACTCTCACTATCATCAAAAATAAGAGAATCATGTACAATGACCTTGGAAGTAGCATGTGCTATAATTTCATCATTCAATGAGTTCTCATTATCACTCACATGTCTAGCCATAAAAGCCACAAAATTTTTCTTAGTGGGGGATTCGGGCTTCTCTTCCTTATCACTATCACTAAGGGTCGCATTATATGAAATGGGTCGTTTACCATCTTTCCTTAGTTTAGTGGGGCACTCATAAGCCCTATGGCCATAACCTTCACAACCAAAACACTTATTAGACTCGTCCCTATCTAAATTTTCATTACTAGGTTTAGGGATCTTCTCGGCTTTAGAAACCTTCTCGCTTTTATCATGTTTAGAAGTATCAAATTTCTTAAAATCATTTTTAACTTTATCTTTGTTAAATTTAAGAAATTTTCTAAATTTACGAGCAAACAAAGCCATATCATCCGAGTCACTATCACTATCGGTCTCTACTACTTGTTTGACCTCTTTGTGGGCTTTTAAAGCAACGCCCTTTTCAATTTTCTTTTCATTTTTAGAGGGAAACATATCCAGTTCATAGGTTTGTAAATCACCTACAAGCTCTTCTAATTTCGTAGAGGCTAAAGTGGGTAAAGAATTTAAAACGGTCACCTTTGGAATAAATCTATCGGGTAGGGACCTTAAAATTTTCTTTACTACACGGTCGTCAGGTATTTTCTCTCCCAAGTTAAAGGATGAATTAACAATATCAGAAAGTCTAGCATAAAATTTATCAAAAGTTTCTAATTCATCCATTTTGATAGTTTCAAATTGAGTGGTGAGGTTTTGTAGTTTAGAAGCTTTAACGACACTAGTTCCTTCATGAGTTAATTGTAAAATATCCCAAGCTTCTTTAGCGGTTTCACACGTCATAATACGACGGAATTCATCCGGTGTGACAGCGCTAAACAAGGCATTTAAACCACGGGAATTAAAATTAGCAAGTTTAAACTCATTTTCAGTCCATCTATCGGCGGGTTTGAAAACACGTTCATTTTCAACTAAATAAGTTGGTGGGGAATACCCGGTAACAACTGACATCCAAACTCTCTCGTCGATAGATTTTAGTGCCGATCTCATTCGCGCTTTCCAATACGCGTAGTTTGAACCATCGAAAATAGGAAATTTTGAAAATGGGGAAAAATCCATTTTAGCCAAAAATTAAAGGATCTTAACGAAATAATTTATCGTTTTTGGCTCTGATACCAATTTGTAAACGCAGTTGGAGTTTATGGATCCCCGGTTTTTAATTTTGACAATTAAAATCAAATTTATAATTTCCTTTTTAATATAAACTCGAGAGATGATGCGGAAGCGTTAGGAGGTGATGGTTCAACAAATAAAACAACAACAAGTTTTAATTTCTCAAAACAAATTAAAACATAATTCAAGTCCTAGAATTTGCCTAAGTCATAATTAACCATTAGCCAAAGTTAGGCGAAACCAATTTTAGCAAATGACTTGAATAAACCCATTTTACCCAATATTAAATTAAAGTCCCAATTTAAATTAGTGTGATTGTAAAACCAAATTTTATCTTGAAATTAATCTAGCATGCGTTCTAAGTGATATAGAGCAAGCTAAAATCAACAGTCACACTACACCGCGATGTACGAGGAAAAACCCACTAACGGGAAAAAACCTCGGGACGGCCCTAGCCTCAAATCCACTAAAAACGGTATTACAAAATATAAGACAAAAGACTTACTTCCTAAACTCGAACCCTCTCAAGCCGTGATGCTTCTTCTTGTATCGACCTCCAATTAGCGAATAACCAACGGAGCTCCACCGCGGTCTCGGACTCCCACCGATCGGGCAATTAGGCACACCGTCACCCTAACATGGAGCCTTTCTCCAAATGGGTAGAAATGAAACGAACTTCTCTTCAATTTCGGTGTAGAGAAAAACCGGTGCCAAAACAATCTCCAAGCAATTAATATTTATATAGAAACTTGGATAAACAATTGGGTGTAAACTAGAGTGTGTATGAAAATTTTCTTGAAAGAATAACACTCAAAACTTGATCTTTTTCCTTAAACAAATTTTCTCTCAAAACTCTCTCTAGGAGTTTGTATGGTATGAAAAAGATACATAGAAAAATGTGATTCCCGTCCATAATAAGTCTTGAAAAAGTTGGTTAAAAACCAAGTGGGGAAAGTGGGAGAAAACTGCCAAAAACTGCTCAAAACTGTTCCCGCCCTGGCGTCTCGTTCGAACGAACTTGACTCTCGTTCGAACGAGACTTCTAACGAGCGACCAGCCTGGGCTCGTTAGAATCTCGTTAGATACCTCGTTAGAACGAAGAACTCGTTCGAACGACATATCGAACGACTGACCAGTTTAGGGTCGTTGGCAGACTCGTTCGAACGAAACTGGTTCGAACGACAAAACTCGTTCGAACGAAACTTCGAACGACTTTCAAAAATTTTTTGATAAATTCAATTTATGGCCCAGAAACTTTATGTACTTTAATTTTAAAGTTCCAATTAAATTATTCTGAAAGTAAACATGGTTTTTATTAAACCTAACACCCATTAAACTTTGTTCCAAGCTCTTATATAAATATAATTACATTCATACCTTAGGAGCATGGAACCTTAGTTGATGACGTAGAAACGAGGCACACAAACCGGCATTTTGATGAAGCTTTAAATTCTTTGCCGCTACGTCTTCAACATATACTTCATAGGCTTTGAGAATATTACAATCAAATATAGTCCTATGAATAAATGTTTTTGTCCGGAATTGAGCCAAAACTATATATGGACTCAATTGGAAATTTGTGTCCTTACAGCGACACGTCTCACGTCGTAGTTTCTTATACTTAAAACCTATCTCAAATAGACTATTAAGCTCCTATTATTCCCGCATATAATATCTTTATTCCTAAGGTCTTTACTTCTGCCCCAAACCTCATTTCATCACATTATTCTAATTTACACTATTAACCCAAATATTATCTCACTTATCGAATTTCATTAATTTAGAATAATTCCTCAAATTGAATTCTAATAAAGGTACAAGTTTCATACTCATGCCTACTGGTCTCCTTTAAGTTTAAGGGTATTAATAAGGTCTCCAATAATATTTTCCAAGGGTTACCACCATTAAAATTTAAATAGGGAAAAACTTTACTCATTCTGGGAAGGTCGATCGATCGACCTTTTCCTTCGATCGATCGATGGTGGTCGATCGATCGACTGATGAACATCGATCGATCGAACGCACCAGGTATGGCTACGGACTGCTTCGTTTTGCAGTTACCAATTCGTTCCAAAACACCATTTATAAGCATGAAACTCCAAGACAAGGTTATATTATCATCATACTATCATCCTACAACAGTATTAACGTTCTAAAACCAATAATTCATCATTCAAGGGCTTTGTTTAGATCAAAACTTCATCAAAATTCCCAGATTTCCTCTTCTTTCAAGAACATCAATAACTTCTCCAAAATCCATTTTTAGATCATCAATGGTTCTGTTTTGAACACTTAATTCGTCCAGAATGTTACTACATGCAATCCCTAACATAATTTATAGCTTTTAACTTCCAATTCATGGTTCTATATCATCTTCCAAGATAAATTTCTAAAATTCCTAAACATGGACAACATAGCTTTGAATTACTTGAAATTAAACCACTTGCCTTAATCTTTCTCTGAATTTGATGTCGAATCTTGAAGGCTGAGTTGTTCTCCCTCTCTCTTTCTGCAGAATTCTATTCTCTCTCTCTCTCTTTACAAGTTTCTCTAAGGATGATGATAATGGAGGTGTGTTTGAGTTTTGGCAAGTTAAGACTATTTCTTAACTTCTCCCGTAGCCCATTAAGTCCCTTAGTGTAAGTAGTGGGTTTAGTGGATTAGGAAAGAGTCATATTTTTATCTCTTATTTTCGTGGGTTTTAATTCCCAGATTTTCGAAACTACCAAAATGCCCCTATAAGTTACCGGTATGGCCCAATAATGCCCCGGGACCCAAACTTAACCCCCGGCTAGTGTTTTCTGACTATTTCGACCCTTCCGAACACGTTGGCGCACTCAAAATGACCATACGGGTGATAAAAATAAAATTCACTTTTTAATTCAAATACTTATATTCCTGACGCGACTGTCACACGCGTTCCAATAAAATGTCCAAATTGTCATATATCAATCTCACGAAAAATTTCATAATTCAATATTCATATAACATCATATATACTCAATATAGTCAAATACCAACTCACATCTCGCTAGTATTTTATCCGCATTAATTCCCAATTAATTCTCATTTAATTAATTAATCCCAAAAATAAATATCACAGAAAATACGGGGTATTACATACTTCCCCCCTAATAACTGAATTTCGTCCCGAAATTCGGAACTAGAAAGTACCTGGTAAGAATAACTCTGGATAACGTTCGCGCATCTCATCCTCGCGCTCCCATGTGGACTCCTCGATATTATGATGTCGCCACTGAACACGCACTAACGGAACTATCTTTGACCGCAGTTTCCGCTCACTTCGGTCTAGAATAGTAATCGGCCCCTCCTCGTAGGAGCTATCTGGCTGGAGATCGATGTCCTCCACAGCAATGTGAGAATGAGCCAAATTATCTCTAAGGTATTTCCTTAGCGAGGAAATATGAAACACATTGTGAATCCGATGCAAATGCTCCGGTAGCCCAAGTCTATACGCAACCGGTCCGATCCGCTCAATAATAGGAAATGGACCCACATATCTTGGTGCCAACTTCCCTTTCTTCCCGAAACGCATAATCCCCTTCATAGGAGATACTCTGAGCAAAACCTGGTCCCCCACTTGGAACTCCCTGAAGAACCTCTTCGCATCAGCGTAGCTCTTCTGCCGATCCTGAGCTACCAGAATGCGACTCTGAATCAATTCTATCCTCGCCGAAGTATCCTGAATCACTTCCGGCCCAAGTAATTTGTTGTCCCCCACCTCCAACCAACATGACGGGGAACGACAAGGTCTACCGTACAATGCCTCAAATGGAGCCATGCCAATAGTGAATTGGTAGGAGTTGTTGTAAGCAAACTCCACCAGTGGAAGATATTGCTCACATCCACCCCCAAAATCAATGATACTCATCCGTAGCATGTCCTCCAACATCTGATTCGTACGCTCAGTTTACCCATCGGTCTGCGGGTGATACGCCGTACTCAACCGCAATTCCGTGCCCATGGCCTCCTGAAAACTCTCCCAAAACCGTGAAACAAATATCTTGTCTCGGTCAGACACGATATTTAGGGGCACACCATGAAGTCTCACTATCTCTGCAATAAAGAGCTGGGCATACTGTCCCGCAGTGTAGTCTGTCCTTACGGGTAGAAAATGAGCGACTTTAGTCAACCTGTCCACAATTACCCAAATGGAGTCGTGACCGCTCTGTGACGTAGGCAACCCCGTGATAAAATCCATGGAGATGCTCTCTCACATCCACATCGGGACCTCCAATGGCTGTAGAAGTCCTGTCGGTCTCTGATGATCCACTTTTACTAGCTGAC
The DNA here is from genome assembly GCA_949130495.1 of Sambucus nigra. Classification (NCBI taxonomy): domain Eukaryota; kingdom Viridiplantae; phylum Streptophyta; class Magnoliopsida; order Dipsacales; family Adoxaceae; genus Sambucus; species Sambucus nigra. The sequence goes on along the minus strand of OX422207.1, from coordinate 840,134,180 downwards.
AAGTGGCGCATTTAGAAACAAACTCGGCAATATCCCTCTTCATCCCACTCCACCAATACTGACGTCTCATGTCCTGGTACATTTTGTCCCCACCGGGATGTACTGCGAATCGTAAGCCGTGCGACTCTGCCATCACCTCGTGCCGCAATTCCTCCCCTTCCGGAATTACCAATCTCCCATTGAAGCGTAATCCCCCGTCTGAGCTAACGGTATAGGATTCGGCTCCCTCTGCCAATAATCGAACTATCTGCTCCTGACATAACGAGTCATTTGCCTGTGCTCTTACTATCTTCGTGACAATCTGCGGTGTAATGGTCATTACAGACATGAACGATCGGGCCACTGCATCCTGGTGTCCCAATTCCTTCCACTTGGCCTTCCACACCCCTGTCCCTTCATCTGCTGGCCTACGGCTCAACGCGTCTGCTACCACGTTAGCCTTCCCCGGGTGATAGTGGATATCAAACTGATAATCCTTCACAAACTCAAGCCACCTTCGTTGCCGCATATTCAACTCCTTCTGCGTGAATAGGTACTGTAGGGACTTTTGGTCTGTGAATAATCGAAACTTTTCCCCCAAAAGGTAATGTCTCCAAATCCGAAGGGCAAATACCACTGCTTCCAACTCCAAGTCATGAGTGGGGTAATTCTTCTCGTGAGGCTTTAGCTTACGGGAAGCATAAGCTATGGCCTGACTCTCCTGCTGCAATACACCTCCCAGTCCTTGCAAGGACGCATCGGTGTAAACTAGATACTCAACTCCCGGTCTCGGCAATGCTAACACAGGTGCTGAGGTTAACTTGTCCCTCAACTCATCGAATGCCAACTGACAAGCATCACTCCAAATGTACGGCACACCTTTACGAGTCAGATGTGTCAAAGGACCTGCTATCTTCGAAAATCCCCGAATAAACCGCCTGTAATATCCTGCTAGACCCAAGAAACTACGGATCTCCGTCGGTGTCGTGGGTTATCCCCACTCCCTCACCACGAATACCTTCCCCGGATCAACCGATATTCCCCGGTCAGAAATAATATGTCCCAAAAACTGGACCTCCTTCAGCCAAAACCCGCACGTCTCATATTTTGCATACAACTCATTCTGGCGCAGTGTCTGCAAAACTTGCTTCAAATGCTCGGCGTGCTCCTCCTCTGTCTGGGAGTAAACCAGAATATCATCAATGAAGACAATGACAAACTGATCCAAGAAATCCCTGAACACCCTATTCATCAAGTCCATAAACACGGCTGGAGCATTGGTCAAACCAAAAGGCATAACCCGAAACTCGTAAGAACCATATCTCGATAAAAACACAGTCTTCGAGACGTCCTCTTCCCGGATACGCAACTGACGGTATCCCGAGCGCAAATCAATCTTCGAGAAGAAGGAAGCTCCTCTCAACTGGTCGAATAGGTCATCGATTCGAGGCAACGGATATTTATTCCGTATCGTGACCTTGTTCAACTCCCGGTAGTCCACACACAATCTCAGTGAACCATCTCTCTTCTTCACGAATAACACAGGGGCACCCCACGGCGAAGTACTCCTCCGTATAAACCCCTGACCCAACAACTGCTCAATCTGATCTCGTAGCTCTCGCATCTCTGCCGGAGCCATACGGTACGGTGCGCGTGCTATAGGTCTCGTATCTGGTAATAAGTCTATGACAAAGTCTATCTCTCGACTGGGGGGTAATCCAGGTATATCCTGAAATATATCGGCAAACTCTCGAACAACCGAAATCGAATCAAGTGGTATCACCACCTCCTTAGAGGTCTCCTCCTCTATATAGCACAAATGAGTGGACGATCCTCCCTCGGAACGAGGCATCGCCACCAAAAACATCTCCTGCCCGGGAATGGCAAAGATAATACTCCTACTGAAACAGTCAATCATGGCTCGGTACGCGACAAGCCAATCCGTACCAATAATGGCATCATACTCGGTCATCTCTAGTACTAACATATCTGCAGGTAATACCAAACTACCAATCTCTACCCCCACTCCCCGGTATATAAAGAAAATAAGTGACCCATTCCCCAATGGTGAGTCTACACACGTCACTGTGCTCTTTGCCGTGGCTAACAATCCTAAAGCTTTCGCAAAATGTGTAGCTATAAAACAATGCGTTGACCCCGTATCAAACAAAACCCGACCCATAGTGCCATGGATAGGAAACGTACCCTCAATCGCGGGTGGTGCCTGCGGAGCTGCTGCCTGGTGGACGTTATAGACACGTCCATACTGCAACTGTCCCTGCTGTACAGGAACTGCTGGAATGGCTGGAAGAGCTGGCACCTGGGCTGGAGCTGGGAGTGCTGGTGGAAAAAGTGGCCTCTGTGGCTCATGTCGGGCACCCTGCTGCTGCTGCGGGGCCCTGCCCCTATCAGGATAGTCCTGGTGTTTATGGCCAGTTTTGCCACAAACAAAACACTTCCCCGGGAAGTTTCCCCTTCTCTGTCCCTGCTTCCCCCGGCCCTGGTGGCCGTTACCGTTCCTCCACTGGCCCTGCTGAAACTGCTGCCCATTCTGCCCCTGTTGGCCCTGATGGCCGTTCGGACCCTGATGGCCCTGACGGAAACCTCCCTGTCCGTGCCTATAATTCCCTGATCTGAACCTCTTCTGATCCCCCTGTTGGAAACCCTGCTCACCCTGTCTCTGCCCCTGAACAGACTGTGCCACACCGGCACCATGTCCTCCAGTCCTGCCCTGATGGCTAGACTCTCCCGATCTCTTGCCCTCAGCCATATGAAAGCGGTGATCCTGGCAGTGTAACAAAGCAGCATTAACCACATCAGAATAAGTGGCCAACGAAAGGTTCCCTAACAGATGCTGACGGATCCTCCATGATAACCCATCGGTGAATTTCTCAATCTTCTTCTTTTCTGATGGTATCTCACCCGGAACGATATTCAACAGATTCGTGAACTCGGCCTCATACTCGGCCACGGTCTTACCCTCCTGCTTCAGACTCATCAACTTCCTCCTCATTTCCGTGTGAACAGCAGCCGGAAAGTACTTGCGGTCGAACCGCACCCAGAACTCCTGAATCGTGAGAGTATCTCTCTCCTCCACGGTGGTAATAGACTCCCACCACTGTAGTGCAGATCCCACTAGCTTAAAAGTAGCTAGTACCTTCCTCTGAACATCAGTGCACTCATACATCCTCAAGTGCCTCTGCATATCCTTCCTCCACTGGCTCGAGACTACCACATCTGAGCTACCTGCAAACTCTGGCGGATGCGCTTTCTGAAAAGCGTCACGTACACGTTCCCAAGCAGACGAGAATGCATGGGCCTGAACTGGCGCGGCTATCGGTGCCTGAGGTGGTGCCTGCTGAACTACAGCTAGTGCGACATTTACCGCCTGAGCCACAATGGCTGCAACCTCGGCGACATTCATCGTGCCCTGAGCTGGTGCGGGCTGTGGTTCTGGCGTAGCATCCCTGGGAACTCGTCGTTCACGTCGTGGAGGCATTCTGAAATAAGAATAAAGTCTATAAGTTCGTAGTTATAAACTTAAAATAGCTAAAGAACGTAGAATAAACAAAAGAATACAACAGTCCTAAAATATAGGGCTCTATATCAAAGAAAGCTCAGCGAAAACATAATAAGTCGTACAGATCCTAAAGGACACTAGAACCTGATGCTCTGATACCACCTGTGACACCCTGACTAATTAAATACCGGGTAGCTACTCCTTTATTAAATTAATTCAAAATGCCAAGTTGATTCAGTTAATAGCATCACTGTTGAAAACATTTTAATAATTACTAACCACCTAGTATTTAAAAAGTAAGTGCCAAATTTTAAGTTAAGTCTGGTTAACATGCAATAAGGAATAATGAACACATCAACATAATCCATTCACCATACTAAGAAATGAAATAACCAACAATAATAAATAGAAGTCCGGAGGAAAACTCCTCACTAAAATCCCACAACTGAAGAATAAAATGACAAGTCTGAATCCTGAATAATTACATGCCAAAAGTCTGAATACTGAAATAAATGAAATGTCTAAAAGGAATGGGCGACATGCCCTACAACTGATAACATACTGAATATGGAGTCAAAGTAGATGAAGCGTCTATAATCAATGTCCTGTAACTTCCACAAACAGCTACAGCTCGTCACCTGAATGAGGATCCTAAGCATGGTGTCCTTGTGGATGGGCACCTAAAATGGTTTTTACAAAAAGTAGATTTGAAAGCAAACGGGTCAGATCCCGAATGTGGAGAGTATTTTGAAAATAGCAAGTGCTTTAATAACAATTAAAACAATAAATACAAAATACATGTTAGGACGTGCTCTCACATGAGATACTCACCTCTCGTCTAACTGTGCACTCCTAACGTTCCTGTACCCATTCATGTGTTTCCCATAACTATCTCGTTCGAAAGAGTTTCTAACACTACTACTCGGTTTACGTTAATTCTAACCTTAACAATTAAATAGAGAGTTCTACTTTAATTCTCGAATTCCCAATTATTAACAAAACCATATTATTGATAACTGTCCCCTTTTATCTTGACATAAAGTTACAATTACTATACTCACAATTTAACATAGAAATTTCCTTTTCATTTAACCGTATATTATTCACATCATAAATATACAATACAAGCACCCAAAGGCTAAGCTGCGGTGCACACATACTCTGCTATCCATCCCGGTACATGACGTACATAAGGATCACGCATTCCGAATCTCTCAGGAATCGTTCAGATAACAACATCACAAATAATGGAGGCGAACACAGTCACATCACATGGGTCACGTACATACCTACGCTCCCACGATCAGCAAACTTATTAACATCCCAATAAGTACTTCTCTGACTTATGTTCATCGAGGTAACCAATCTAAATCCGGGCAACACAAGGATAAGAAGGCCCTAAGCGAACGTAAACCTCCCGTGATAGCAAGTATGGTAGGTATGTCATACACATAAAATTATATACTAAGCATTCACACATCTTAGATATCTCGATATAAATAAAGGTATACTCTACATCTTTATACCATTATTCCAAATTCATATATTTCAAATCCCCCGATAATATAAAAGTTAAACTGGCGACACGTCTCACGTCGTAGTTTCTTATACTTAAAACCTATCTCAAATAGACTATTAAGCTCCTATTATTCCCGCATATAATATCTTTATTCCTAAGGTCTTTACTTCTGCCCCAAACCTCATTTCATCACATTATTCTAATTTACACTATTAACCCAAATATTATCTCACTTATCGAATTTCATTAATTTAGAATAATTCCTCAAATTGAATTCTAATAAAGGTACAAGTTTCATACTCATGCCTACTGGTCTCCTTTAAGTTTAAGGGTATTAATAAGGTCTCCAATAATATTTTCCAAGGGTTACCACCATTAAAATTTAAATAGGGAAAAACTTTACTCATTCTGGGAAGGTCGATCGATCGACCTTTTCCTTCGATCGATCGATGGTGGTCGATCGATCGACTGATGAACATCGATCGATCGAACGCACCAGGTATGGCTACGGACTGCTTCGTTTTGCAGTTACCAATTCGTTCCAAAACACCATTTACAAGCATGAAACTCTAATACAAGGTTATATTATCATCATACTATCATCCTACAACATTATTAACATTCTAAAACCAATAATTCATCATTCAAGGGCTTTGTTTAGATCAAAACTTCATCAAAATTCCCAGATTTCCTCTTCTTTCAAGAACATCAATAACTTCTCCAAAATCCATTTTTAGATCATCAATGGTTCTATTTTGAACACTTAATTCGTCCAGAATGTTACTACATGCAATCCCTAACATAATTTATAGCTTTTAACTTCCAATTCATGGTTCTATATCATCTTCCAAGATAAATTTCTAAAATTCCTAAACATGGACAACATAGCTTTGAATTACTTGAAATTAAACCACTTGCCTTAATCTTTCTCTGAATTTGATGTCGAATCTTGAAGGCTGAGTTGTTCTCCCTCTCTCTTTCTGCAGAATTCTCTTCTCTCTCTCTCTCTCTCTACAAGTTTCTCTAAGGATGATGATAATGGAGGTGTGTTTGAGTTTTGGCAAGTTAAGACTATTTCTTAACTTCTCCCGTAGCACATTAAGTCCCTTAGTGTAAGTAGTGGGTTTAGTGGATTAGGAAAGAGTCAGATTTTTATCTCTTATTTTCGTGGGTTTTAATTCCCAGATTTTCGAAATTACCAAAATGCCCCTATAAGTTACCGGTATGGCCCAATAATGCCCCGGGACCCAAACTTAACCCCCGGCTAGTGTTTTCTGACTATTTCGACCCTTTCGAACGCGTTGGCGCACTCAAAATGACCATATGGGTGATAAAAATAAAATTCACTTTTTAATTCAAATAATTATATTCCTGACGCGACTGTCACACGCGTTCCAATAAAATGTCCAAATTGCCGTATATCAATCTCACGAAAAATTTCATAATTCAATATTCATATAACATCATATATACTCAATATAGTCAAATACCAACTCACATCTCGCTAGTATTTTATCCGGATTAATTCTCAATTAATTCTCATTTAATTAATTAATCCCAAAAATAAATATCACAGAAAATACGGGGTATTACACAAGCATGCTCAGATTCGGTCCCAGAATGGACATAATTGATGGATAATCCCCAAAAGAAGTACCAGAGTTGTTCAGCATAGCCACCAGATGGCTCATATATACCACTGGCTATATTACATTATTTTCAGCAAAGCGACAGGGGGCAAACAAAATCTCTCACAGAACCTAGAGCATGGATATAGAGTTTGCATACAAACCTTGCCAGTTTCAAGGCAAGTCACCCACAGAGGTGCATTATAGTTTTCACAAACCTTACGAGTTTCAAGGTAAGTCACCCACAGAGGTGAATTATAGTTTTCATAAACCTTACCAGTTTTGAGGTAAGTCTCTTATAAAGGTGCATTATAGTTTTCATAAACCTTACCAGTTTTGAGGTAAGTCGCCCACAGAGGTGCATTATAGTTCTAAAAAAATAGGTTTGAGGTAAGTCGCCCACATATGTGCATTATAGTTCTCACAAACCTTACCCATTTCGAGGTAAGTTGTCCACAGAGGTGCATTATAGTTCACACAAACCTTACCAATTTTGAGGTAAGTTGCCCATAGAGGTGCATTATAGTTCACACAAACCTTACCAATTTTGTGGTAAGTCGCCCAAAGCAGTGCATTATAATTTTCATAAAGTCCTACATTACTAGGCTTGATGATCCTCGTTTATGAGAGATTTTAAGACCAATATGATATGGCCCACCTGACCCTCGATTATGGGAGATTTTAAGCCCAATATGACTTGACCCGTCTGACCCTCAGTTATGGGAGATTTTAAGACCAATATGACTTGGCCCACTTGACCCACTATTATGGGAGATTTGAAGTCCAATATGTCTTGGCCGTCTTACCCTCGATTATGGGAGATTTTAAGTCCAACAGACTTAGCCCACCTGACCCTCAGTTATTGGAGATTTTAAACCCAATATGACTTGGCTCCCTTGACCCTCGGTTATGGGAGATTTTAAGACCAATATGACTTGGGTCGTCGGACCCTCGGTTATGGAAGATTTTAAGACCAATATGACTTGGCCCGCCTGACCCTCGGATATGGGAGATTTTGAATCCAATATGACTTATCCCACCTCCACCCTCGGTTACGGGAGATCTAAGTCCAATATGACTTGGCCCGCCTCCACCCTCGTTTATGGGAGATTTAAGTCCAATATAACTTGGCACGCCTAACCCTCGCTCATGGGAGATTCAAAGTCCTATATTACTAGGCACCAAAGTCCAATATTACTTGGCATGTAGTACCCTCTTAAGGGAGATTTAAAATCCCTACATTACTAGTCATAAGCCTTATTTACGAGAGACTAAAGTCCTATATTACTAGGCATGCTTAAAAACCGTGATTTTTTAGCATGTTTAAATTCCTAAAAGGACCGTTATGGTTGCTTGACCAAATAAAAGTTGGGCACACTTTTAAAATATTTTTGTTTAAAAACGCAGTTCACTCGAAGCACTAATGGTTACTCGATTGAGTACTCTCGACTGATTTTTGATCTTATGATAGAAAAAGATCCACTATACTTAGATAACCACCAATTGGTTGCTTGGGCCAGTATATCTGGAAAGTTTGTTGTTCAAAATATTTAAAATCACAATAAAATTGTGGAAACATGCTTGTTTGAGAGGAATGGGGGCAACCCCCAAAATACTCCTCCAAAATGAATAGCAGAGGCAGCAAAGATAGCCCTCAAAACTACTTACAAATGATATATGCTTATAAATTCATTACAAAAACACCAAACATGGTTATGTGATGATTTTCAAGTCGAACAGGATAACGATTTATTTCATACACATAATTGATATGTCTCAGCCAAGGCATCAACACACCAACTATGTTTACGAGGGGGCAAATGTAGAGTGGGGTTAAATGAATTAACCATCAACACTCTACTAAATTAATCCGTATATTTAATCAAATATTGATTTATGATTTATCAAGTTTTACTACAAACAAGACCCTACACGGGCTGAAATATTATTATGCGCAATTTAATATATTGCGTATACTCCGCATTTGATGAATTACAATAGACAATACTCTAGTAGTGATTTAATTTGTTCATTTAAATATGACACCATATATATTGTGACAAGTGGAACCATAAATATTGGACACTTAGTTCCTCATAGAAGATGACATGTGTCAATCCCACTTGAGGCACTTTTGCTATAAAAGAGGGTTTCCCCCCTCATTTGATGGATGATGGTCTTGGGGGAAAAGTAAGGAGAGAAAATCTAACTCTCCTCCCCCACGCACTTTTTGAGATCCATCATGGGTTCAATAGTGATGAGCGTATTTTCATAGTTTCATTATGGTATATGGGCATTTGAGAGGCCAATAGCCGAATTTGGCACCCCCACGCACCAAATACTCCCAACCCACTAAAAACCGAGCTCTCTCCATCGTATCGTAAGGACTCATGAACTACGTAGACTTTAATTCCATAAAGACAGATACATAGGCGCAATCACATTGCTCAAGTCTAAAACATGCTTGACGAGGTGCCTCCTCAAATCTGCACTCATATCTTACATAGACCTTCAAAAATTCATTGAGCTTTTCCTCAGGTGAGAAAGTTGACCAAAGTGAAATAAGGCTTGAGAACACCCGGTGGCCTCTAGATCGGTACTCAGAATATGGCCTAGGGTTTATGGTGAACGAGTGAGTTCTAAGGACCTAAGGAGGTGCTTGGGGGATCCTAGGATTGGGCGTCTATAAGGTTTTTCATTATTATTGAAGAAAATATAAGGTATTAATTTGGATAAGACATATGATATATGAATTGTAGTTGATTTTGATGGCTCAACAAGTCAATAGCTCAATCCCAAATGTTCAACGATATCTCATCGAATTTTGATGGAATGAAAGAGATCCATTTTTCAACTAGAGAATGAAGAACAAAAATAGGAGAGAAAATGTTTTTAAGAGAAAAAAGGTTGTGGGAAATTTAAATGCACTATTAAAAACTACACAATGCCTATTAAATGTGTTGAATAATTTGGACATTAAATTATGTAACCTCCCAAACACATGGCATAAAGAAAAATAAAAAAAGGTGTTCATTATTACTGGAGAAAAAATTGGTTATTCATCGATATAAGACTTATAATATATGGATTACAATGGCTTTCAGCGGCTTGACGTCTCGATAGCTCAATGCCAACTGTTGGATTTTGGTTCTAGGTTTCCAGTGGAAATGGGTTTGTTTTGACTGCACAAATTGATTACATTTTCGATAAGAACTGTAGTTGGATGATGAATGAGTGTTTATATTGTCAGACAAGCTACTCACCATGAACCAACCAATTTAAATACATAAGTAAGAGATTTTAGGAATTAATTTAAAATAGAATCTACACTTTATATATATATATATATATATATATATATTCATGTGAAGTGAGAAGTTTAGTAGTTCTACAATTTTTATCTTTCAACAAAACTATGAGAAATAGATTTATAATCCATATGGGTATTATATAATAATAATTTATCATTTTAAAAATTATGAAATTATTAACAGTCAAAACAAACATTTACATTGAAAAGAACTTCAATAAATGTGTGCTTTTACAAAAATGTATAATACAAATTATAAGTTGATATACATAATTTCACCCAATGTCATGTATGACTTTAACTTAAAATTATCAAATATTTTAGAAGCAAAATGAATAAATATTCTATTATAATAATATATCTTACAGTGGATATTGATATTGTTAGAATAAAAGGAATAATAGTTGATTTGGAAGTGGTGAGGGGAGCTGGGGGGAGGTACTTTACACAATGTCTAATGCACCTATGATAGTTGCAATTACCTTGGAGTGAGAGTGTTTTGAATGATCCTGAAAAAAGAGTAATAGTTAGTGGAGCTATTTCAAGATGAAGACGTGATGTTGTATGCTTACATGAGTCTAAGTTATGAACATGGATAGAGAGATGGTCGGGTCTATTTGCATAGGGAGATATATTAAGTGGAGTATCCTAGACGTTGTGCGATCCTCAGCACTATGTTGAATTCTAGGGTGGTCGAAAACGTAGAGTCTTTGGCGTGTAACTATTCGATATCTTGATTATTTAAGAATACGGGTGATGGCTCTCATTGATCTTTTAGAGGTTGTACGAACCAATGGAGGATTCGATTAGATGGGAGCTATTGGAGGAGCCAAATGGGAATGAAGAATATGGGGGATGCCATGGTGTACGGGAGGTGATTTTAATATCACCTGGTTCCCTTCGAAAAGGGGTGGTGGAGGGAGAGAAAACTCTTATATACGAGACTTTGTTCACTTCATAAATGAGATGGAGTATTCTTACACGTGTGGCTAATTACAATCCTTTTTCCACGGTACATAGTTATTTATTCTTTATGGTAGTTTGGACAATAACTCGTTTGATAAAAGAAGGATAATAAAACTGAGATGTGTTACTTTTATTTAACTAAGAATATGTTAACGATTATGCATATGTGAACTTTGGGGTTAAATGTTATGTAGGTGGTAATTGGTAGTGTTCCATGTTAGTTGACCGTTAGGTGATAGTGCTTAATCGCTTGGACGTAGAGACCTTTTGTATAGTTATGCCTCAGGTTGGGACATGCACATAATATTGCCCTTAGGTGTGAGGTGAGATACTTATTACATGTGAGATTCGATAGGTGGCATGTATTAAGAAGTAACTGCATTATTATTTATTGGTATTGAAGACAATTCTTGTAACTTTAGGGCACTGGCCCATATTATAAAATGTTTACCCCCCAGATATTATTATTGTATAAATAGGTTCATAGGGCTGAGTGATTAGACTTACGGTTGTGGCGATCCATCTTGGCATTTGCAGAGTTAAAGTTGCTGGTTCATCATAAATGTAAAAGGGTTACATTTATACACTATTTTATTTCAGTTGGAATATTTTAATTAGAGGAGCTTTCAGTTGTACTCTTTTATTCAATTAAATAATCATAATCAGAGTTTTTTTTATAATGGATTCAGTTTTCATAGTTTGATGTTTATGTTCATCATCCCTTATTGAAATCTTTTTTTTTTGTTGTTTTAGTTTATCATGTTTTTTTAGTTTACATTAATGTTAGGAATGATATAAATTTTTTTAGCATCCCCAAAATTTCTTGTGCAGTCTGATCAATCGGACATTGAAAATCGAGCGGTGTCACATCTAACCACCCCATTTATCGTGGATACCCTCAATAACACTTGATCCCCCACTTTCAACTCCCGCTTACAATTGTTTTTATTAGCGTAACTTTTTTACGATACTCATATGCCTTCATCCATGCTCAAATAAGCGCAACCTTATCGAAGGCGTCCTTAATAATATCTGGTCCAAACATTCGATACTCCTCTAATCCTGCCCAATAACTAGGCGAACTGCACAGTCGTTCATACAATGTCTTGTACGGTGCCATCTCAATAGTCTATTGATGACTATTATTGAAGCAAACTCAATAAGAGGCAAACGAATATCCCAATTACCCTTAATATCTAACACATAAGATCTAAGAATTTTTTTCCAACACCTAATTCAGCTGCTCTATCTGGCCTTCCGACTGGGGGTGAAAATTCATGATCAAACTCAACTCCACTCCACTCCCATCGTATACTGAAATTCATTAAAAAACTGGGAGATAATAGTTGTACCTCTATTGTGCATGATCTCCAATGGCACTCCATGATGTCTCATTGTCTCTGTCACAAATAATTTTGCGTACAACTATATGGACTCGGCTTGGTTGGAAAGCTTTTATATAGCAATAAATTGAAAGGCTCAGTGTTTCGAGGTAAGGCAAAGGGTTTGGAGTTGGGTTGAATGAGGGTCACGATCCTCTAATACAGTAACACAATGGATTGGGCATTAAGTGCAGATTAGACTGTATTACCTTAAAAGTACATTATTTAATTATATTCTTTCTGTTTCCTTTTCCTTTTGAAGCTGAGAACAATCAAATTTTATCATCGTCAAGGCTTTCCATTTTCATTTTGTTAGTTTGTCTTGACTAGTAGAAAATGATCCACCTTCTTCAATCTATCAATAATTACCCAAATGAAATTGTGACTTCTCTGTGATCGCGGTAACCCCGCAATAAAATTATAAGCAATGCTCTCCTATTTTTACTGTGGAACCTCTAACGGTGGCAAGTCCCCCGCCTTTCTTTGGTGCTCCAGCTTTAATAAGCACCAAAAAGTGTTTCTTTTGTCTCCGGAATAGACTCATGTAATTGTTAATTCTCAATAATACTATTCGTTTGTGTTTGTATGTATATCTTGTATCTCAATACACAGTTGCGATTTGAAAATGCACAATTCACGGGCAAAAATGTGGGCAAGCACTAAAGTCAGATTTTATGTGATCCAAGATAGACAACGACCCATTAAACCCCATCCCAAACCATGTCTTTATCCCTCCCAAACCATTTGTGTGTTGTGTGTGTATCTTATATATATATATATATGCTATATATGTGTCAATATTTATTATTATATTGGTTTGTATATTAGTTTATTTTTTTGTGTTCAAGAATAATGTTTTGAGTCTCAATAAAATATCCCAGGTCAACAACGAAATGAGTTAAGAAACATTAAAATGTTGTACCTTTTCCATTAATAATGACTCAGTACATTATCTTAACGGTATGCAAATTTATTTGGGGTTGATTTGGAGGTTGTAATTGGGATTCATAGCATTACTCTTGACTATTTTATATGATGGATGTATATTTTATATTACCCCTTTAAACATACTATATCACTATATTTATATACTACACAACACACATATATAACTAAGTATATATACTCTCTCAGACACATGCACATACTATATTAATATGCATACATATAAATAAACTCACCCACAGACGTATACGTATATAAACGAACCCCAGACACCGTCTATATATAGAGAGAGCACATTCACACACACACACACACACACACGCACTTAATATTCAAGAGCTAAGACCATTCTAATGATCCTTTTCGCTATGCATAAATTGAATCGGATAAACAAGCTTTTCGATCTTGGTGGAGTTTCTTGGACTGCATAATCTTTTTTTATATTTATGTCGATCCCGAAGACGAGCTAGTTCTTATGGAGGTGTGTATATATATATATATATATATATAGGAGACAATAGCCCATACCCAATAGTCGTTATATCCCCTTCTCACCCTTAAACCCTCTAAAATAAACTCAACAATATAAAAATAAAATATATACCTCTATCTACCCTCACTACTTTCGAATTTTTTTATGAATTCATTTTCTATCCTATAAATGAATGAGTCGTTATATCCCCGTTTCAGAGAGGATTTCAGACAGTTTTTCACAACACAGTTTTGCTTTAGTTTTAAAGTATTATTATAGTATAATTTTAGGAGTAGCTGGTGTAAATTTTTGGTTATTTATTTTACATTTTTAGAGAGGTGTGTTAGGCATATTATATTTACTTAGATACAATTGTGAGTTAAATGATATTTTTTAGTATTGTAAAATTCAGATTTGTGGGTATGGTTATTGTTCAATTTTGGAAGTTAATATCAAATGTAAGTAGACTTGGTTTATTATTTGTTATTATTCGTATTATTATTATTATTATTATTATTATTATTATTATTATTATTATTATTATTATTATTATTATTATTATTATTATTATTATTCTTGTTGTTGTTGTTGTTGTTGTTGTTGTTATTGGTGGTGGTGGTGGTGGTGGTGGTGGTGGTGTTATTATTATTATTATTATTATTATTATTATTATTATTATTATTATTATTATTATTATTATTATTATTATTATTATTATTATTATTATTATTATTATTATTATTATTATTACTGTCATTATTACCTTTCATATGTAATACTACCATAATGAGAGGCTAAATACTGCATTCCAAATGTAAGATGAAACCTTTAGTTTAATTTTTTTTCCCAGATTATTTTTTTAATACGCCTCTTTAAAAATTGATATTAAAATTTTACATTTTATATTTGTGAATCGAGATAGGATCAATTATTTTCGAGAGAAAATATAAAATTTGAATTACAATAATTATTTATTAATTAGGAAATTTTTAAATTATACTGTAATTTGAAATTCTCAACTTCGAAGCTTAAATTTTATTGATTTAAAATACTTCTAGTGAATTTTCACTAACGGTGATTTATACAATTGTTAAATCTAAATTTTATAGGGTTTGTAAAATTTTAATTTTAATAGGATAACATGAATGAGTTCAACCTATATGCGGTATCAACAAGGCTATGATACTAATTATTGGAGTGACACTCCAAGGGTCTATTCAATACACATATAAATTGAACTACAAACAAATTACACATACGTGAAATCCTATAGCGCAGAATTAGGATTTACCATTCGAGATCTTGATTTGATCCCGTATTAGGACAAATCATATATGATGGTAGTTGATCAATAACATATTCTCAATGCACCTCATAGTCCTATAATTTATTCCTAATATGGACAGTCACTAGCAGAGTGTGGGCTCTATCTCCATGACTACCTACTCTTCTCATATTTCCTCTCTGTTGTCTCTCTTTCGCACAAATTTAAAATTGGGTCTTTTGAGTATCAAAGAGTGATGGTTGGCCTAAGAAAAATGAGCCTAAGTTGCATATATATAGGTTATATCCTAAGGAAAGATAAGGATGTGGCTCCTAATGGGCATGCGAAAACTTAATCCTTTTCGGATCCTAATCTCAGTCCCTTAATTATAATTAATACCACTAAATAATTATACTCCACTTCTTAACTCAAAATTATATTTCGATCTCCTCATTATTAATTACTTAATTATCCCCATGTTAAGGTTATAGGTATCCGTTAATAAAATAAATTACTAATAATTTTTTTGATTAACTTTTTTAAGTCCTTGAGCAGCCCAATTTAATTTATTTGTAGTATTGGATTAACATAATCCACCTGCAGGGTTCGACACATACAAAACATATAAGCATCTCAAGTGGGTATCACCAGTCTCTATACCGAGACGTAGATTACATCCATAAAAGACTTTCATCATACATTAATAAGAATTACCCAATCTATCAAGATTATTGATCCAATAATGAATCTCACCCGATAGGCCAAAGAAATAAATGGCTAGTGCATCTGTTCATCAATCATAATCAGATTAAGAACCTTAAGTAAACCTAATAATCACGAGGTTTACATTGTCTTATAAAATCAATATAAATACAATTACCTCAAGGTTGTTTTATTCAATACACATAAAATGTACTAGCATATTACGTTTAAACTATACAGTTTTTCATAATCAAGATAGACTTACTAAAATATTGTGCTACAACCCTATTGATGGTGTGTCTAGTTCCATCTAAGACTGTGAATGATAAAACTCATATTTTATAAGAATTGGTGATCTGATCCTCTGTATGTAAGTCTTACTCTACACACCAGAATACCTGCTGAGCAGAATAAAAAACACCAACAATATATAAAATAATGCAAAAATTATGTCCATATATGATTCTCATTAAAATAGGATTAGCTTATTTTATTTTAACAATAAATCCATGACTAAAACTATTACATAAATCAAGTTTTTAGTCTACTTCTCTAACATCAATGAGATTTATTGATATTGGAGAGTTGACAGAGGTCAAATGGGGCCGAAAAGGTCTCGGTGGCCTCTAGATTAAGATTTGGAGTAGAACCTAGGTTCTTATGCTGGGAGGATAAGTTCTAAGGACCTAAGGAGGTATTTAGGTGGGGGGGGGGGGGGGGGTACTAAGATGGGTATCTACAATAGTCAAATGTGAACACATACAAACACGTGTGTGCACACACACATGCGCACGCGCGCACCCACGCATACATATATATAATTTCACATAGTATCACATATATATACACACTCATGCACATATATACATATACAATCACACATACACATATATGTATATATATTGAATATAATTTCTACATAAATGAAAGTCTTGAGTAATATGAGATATATACACTAAATGTTTAGAATAAAGTAATTTGGTAACATTTTAAATTGAATAATATGTTAACATATTTTCTTCTAGTTCCATGCATGCATGCAATTGGAGAATAATCAAAGAAGCTCAATCGGTTCTTGGTTCTTTTTTATTCAATTAATTATGTTTATATTTTATTTTACTTTACTTAATAGTCATATATACACTTATAAGTGATCGGTTAGTTTTTGTGGCTGTGTTCACCCTTTTTTCTTAAGTGGCTGTTGTTTGGGTGAACACAAATTGGTGGAAGGGCTTGTAAACTAGGTGGAGACATAGTAATTATTGTATGAATTTAACTAAAATGAACTTCAATTGGACTTGTTTCTACTATATGCTAGAATATTAATTGTATACACCCCATCTTAGTAACCCTTAATACCTCCTTAGGCCCCTAATACTCTCCCTCTCACCATAAAATCCTAAGTCCTACTCCGAACCTTGATCCAAAGACCATAGGGCTCTGTCGAGCCCCATTTGACCACTATCAACTCTCTAAACTAAGAAAATCCCATTAAAATATGATAAGAATCTGAATCCCCTTTACAACAGTCCATACTGTGTAATAATCGGCCTTACGATTTGTGCGTACATGCCTTTTTACTCTAAGCCCTAATCCAGAGGGCGCTTATGGGCCCTGTTTGACCTCGATTAACTCTCAGAACTGATCGAAGATCATTGAAACCTCATATTATCTTAATCACCTTCCAATGGTCCATACAACCCATGAATCACCCTCACGGTTTGTGTGTACTCACCTTTTAGTTCCACACCTAATCTAGATGCCAATAAAGACTCTCGATCCATGTTTGACCTTGTTCAACTCCCCAAGTAAGAAAAGATCATGGGAACCTCATTGTGATCTTAATCCCATTTCAATGGTCAATACGTGCCCAAAACGGACTCACAATTCGCTCGAACTTACCTTTTTACTCTGAAACCTAATTTAGAGGCCATCGACATTATCGAGACCCATTTGACCTCGATCAGCTCTCCAAACTAAGATATCTCGTTGAAAATTTGTAGGGCTCTAAATCCCCTTTATAATAGTCCCTACCATGCAAAAATTGAGTTTGTGCGTAGCCTTTTTACTCCGATAACCCCTCGTCTAAAGATCATCAGGTGCTTTCAAGCCCCGTTTGACCTTGGTCAACTATAGAACCCGAGAGTGGCTTGATGGATTCTTATATAGATCTAGATACTCTTTCCAATGGTACCTACCATGCACTATTTGAAGTTATGGTTTGCAGTTCATGCCCTTTTTTAAAAAAGTCTGTTCTGGACTGCCTATAGGCAGCCCAGGTGGGAGCTATGCCGACAGGCAAGCCAGGATCCATGCCAATCTGCACCCCCTAAAATCCTAATTTTTTTACAATTTGAGGAGACCATGACCTCATTCTCAAAGGTCCCTTTCTGAAGTTAGAATATTCCCCTCGAAATCAGTGAGTCAAAATTTTATTATTGCATGTATTCTCTTTATTTGCTTACATGATTCTCCTCCATTTTCACCCCACTTTCCATCCTTACCTCAAGAACATCCAACCATACTAAAATTGGACTCCTAGGATGGCAAAATAAATTAAAGTTCCCTATAATGTATATCGTTATTCATCTACGACTCATTCATTAGTAGTAGTTGTTTACTTTTCTTTTCACTTTTGATATATCTTTATTAAAAAAATTCACCCCAAAACTAATCTCACTTTTTTATTATTTAGTACACATAAATCTTATTTTCATAAAATCAAAAAAGCCAAAAAGAGGGCTTTCTTATAAACTCTAAATTAGAATTTCCTTATTTTCACATTCTCTACACTTGCGCACATTTCTAAAAACAAACTAAAGGAAGTTCTAACTTGGATTTATGAGTCTTACCCCAACCTTACGGGTCATCGAACTACATGAACTTTGATGCCATTTGGGCTACATAGGCATCTCAATCCAATATTAGTATTCAAGTCCTATTTCATCTTTTGTTCATTTTATGTTTTCTTGTATTTATTAGTGTGACACCCTGCTTAATTAAATATCGGGTGATTAGTTCTTTATTAAATTAAATTAGAATATCCAGTTGGTTCAGAATATGCATTGATATGACCAAAATCTACCCTCGTCTCTTAGGACGACGGGCATCACATCTCATAAGAGCCTCACATATCCTCATCAGGGTCATCCAGATAAGGACCGGTCTCAGTAGGGTCAGCCTCAACAGGGTCGGCCACGACTTAATCCTCAATAAGGTCATCCAGATAAGGGTCGACCCCAGTAGGGTCGGCCTCAACAAGGTCGGCCTCCATAGGTTCGACCTTAATAGTGTCGGCCATGACTTAATCATTGGCAGGGTCATCCAGATAAGGGTCGGCCTCAATAGGGTTGGCCTCAACAAGGTCGGCCCCAATAGGGTTGGCCTCAACAGGGTCGTCCATGGCTTAATCATTAGTAGGGTCATCCAGATAAAAGGTCGGCCTCAGTAGGGTCAGCCTCAATAGGGTCAGCCTCAACAGGGTCGACCATGGCTTAATCATTGGCAGGGTCATCCAGATAAGGGTCGGCCCCAGTAGGGTTGGCCTCAATAAGGTCAGCCTCCATAGGGCCGGCCATGACTTAATCATTGGCAGGGTCATCTAGATAAGGGTCAGCCTCAGTAGGGTCGGCCTCAACAAGGTCGGCCTGAATAGGGTCGGCCATGGCTTAATCATTGGTAGGGTCATCCAGATAAGGCTCGACCTCAGTAGGGTCGGCCTCAACAGGGTCAGCCATGGCTTAATCATTGGTAGGGTCATCCAGATAAGGCTCGGAACAGAAGACGTTGACCTCAGCCTCAGCCTCAACATCATAACTCTACATCAGCTCATCCTCGACCTTAACCTCATAGATCAACAACCAGCAGTCTCGTCCCAAAAAGATTGGCCATGGCTGACGTTACTAGCTACCTCGGTAAGAGAGGTCTTCATGATCCATGGGGGGTTATTCAATAGGCCACCCAAGTATGACAACCTCGACTAGGTGCAGGCTGAGGTCACAAGAACAATCCCACCATCATAACCAGCCTCAGCTATGAATCAGTCGACGTTCCTGCTACTCCACTATTACCTCAGCCTAAGCCGATATTGCAGTCCCGCACGCCTTACCTCGGCTCTGCTGGTAAGCCAAGGTCACCACTGATCAAGTAGTTGCCCTACCACACCAACCTCATCCTCTTCAAGGCCGAGGTTGGGACCAATCACAGATAGCCGAGATCTTATGCACATATGTTTGGTTAGGAACACGTGTAGACAAATGAGTTATAACAAATCATTCCCCTCACGTGGAGGGAATATTTCATCATCATTCTCTACATGTAACAGTGACAGATGTCTTCATCAGATTGGATAGATCAACACACACATGCTCATTGAATGCATAGGGGGTACATTAGACCCCCAGGTACTATATATAGAGGTCATCCTCTACCTTGCAAATGATCCCGAAATTAGCAACCCTGGCTGAAACTCTGTCTAAACACACAGTAGAGAGAGAAAGCTTGAGAGATTGTAACTATGGGCATTAGATCCCTCATACAATGATACATATCATACACTTGCACAATGGATGTATGCTTAATTGGCTGAACCACTTATATTCCGGTGTGAATCCTCTTCTCCTCACATCTTTCTACTATATGTGTATATACCCTTATGCTGCCATTGTTAACATTGAATTGAGCTCACAAACAGCTTGAAGGGTGGTGATGTTTCCAGCATCATCATTTTGGCACCGTCTGTGGGAAAAGAGAAGCTGTCGCTTCCTCTTCGTCAGCTTAACCTCCCCGGAGACTTCTAGTGGTGAACCAGGCACCACCCCTTATATGGAGCTGTTTCACAATTGAAAGAGGTCCTTTGAGGTACTAAGCTCATCTGCTACTCAAGATCTATAGTGTTAACATATGGCACCAGAATTACCACCGCCTCTTCCACCGCCTGGAGCGGGAGGACCTAGTTCCAGCCAGGCACCGCCTCAGTCTGAAATGGCGGAGGTGGCCACAGCCTTGAGGTCTTTGGCTACAACGCAACAAGTAATACAGGAGCAATTTGCACAACTCAGTCAAAACATTATGAGGCCACCTGGGGTCTCACTGGAGATAATTACTCCGACGACTGTTCAGCCCCATCCTGAGGCCAGGGGACCACCCCAAGCACCACAAAAAGACTAACCTATACCCCAGCGGAGGAGGGACGTTACTGACCCTAGGCGTCTACGCCTGTGGAGGGAAGGAAACCCTTACCCTGAGGATAGGTATGATGATCTAGAGACAGAAGATGTGCCGAAAGAATGTTGGGAGTCGTATGAGGTTTTGAATAATACTGTACGTCCTCTTCAGGAGAGCCGAGGTTGTGGCAGCCGAAGAGGTGAAGAGTCCCAACAATAAGGATCAGCTTTTGATCGATTGAGCAGAGGGTCGGCCTTTGAGAGATTGGGCCCAGTGAATGACCTAAGACAGAGGTTATCAAGGTCGAGAACTGTAGCCGGCTCGTAAAGAGGAAACGAATAAGGTCGGCCTCACCAAGGCCGAACCCGTGCAGGAAGGGGCAGAGACCAGGAAGAGGTCAACAATCGACGTTGTGCTGCGGCCGGGGAACCTTCAGTTCACCCCTTAGAGGTGGCTGGGGACAACCTTGGCCAGGCCGACGTGGCAAGACCATGGAATGACTCCATCTAACGTCTTAAGGACAAGATAGGATACCTCATTAAGAACCGAGACCCATTGCAAAGAGGTTTCTACGAGGGCTCCCCCTTTGTGGCAAGGATAGTGAGCTTCCCAACCCCTGCTAAGTTCAAACCTCCCGTGGTGTCTCCCAAGTATGACAGTAGCACCAACCCTGTTGTTGATGTAAAAAACTAGATCACTCTAATTATTTAATCACAGATAAATATAAATGAGACAAAAGATTTTAAAGTGGTTCAGCCTTATATGAATGGCCTACGTCCACTGTTATGTTATTACTGAGTATTTGGGAATTCTCGATTACAAGCGCTATCAAGAAATTCCGGTCCCTTTGAATGAGGGTGATACAAGGTATTTATAGCTCTTAGACTGTACATGAAAGGGTCGATACATTAAATGATATACATATGAAAGGGTAATACATTTAATGCAGCGTGTGTGTCAAGATGATAAACATTCAATAAATAGTTGAACTGTTGATTATCTGGCAACTGATGCTACGGCCGAGATGCAGTTCGGACCGCCTTAGTTGCTCGTTGCTCAGGAGTTCCTCGGAGCGCTAGAGTACCTCAGAGTGCTAAAGTTCCTCGGTGTATCCTCGTTGCTCGGAGAGAACATGAGTTGGTCGGGGAAATGAACTTCCTCATTGCTATTGTGCCACGTAGATTGACACGTGTCTTCGTATTATTCGTCCATATCAGCATATTAATTTTGGTATCAACAGAAGCCCCCAATGTTTCATATTTTGAACTTTGAGGAGTATGGAGCATTCTTTCTCGGTATATGGCAATATTAAATGACTTCCCTGAGTTTTAGGAGCATTTTCTTTGTATTTGAATTTCCTTCCAAATTCGCAGAACCGCCTTTTTGCCTTTTCATAAGCGCTTCGATCTTCGTGCACTTTTTGTCCTTTTAGCCACCGGTAGCGCAATAGTTTCTTTTATGTAATCATTTCTTTCACTGGTTCCCAAGGTAAAGTATTTAAACTTCCCAAGTAATCATACCCTTATCTACCTTTTCCAATTTTCTTGCTTTCGAATTCTCCATAGTCTTTCTTTCTCTTGTGCGTTCATCCTTGTTTTTGTTCGTTGTCAACAGATCTCCTTTCTTCCTGTAAGATCTTCTTCCTTGTTCTTTTATTCACCATGGTTTATATTATTGAATCTATTGAAAAATTCCGTTCTGATTATTCCATTCCGTCTTGGGTTACTCTGGAGAATCTTCCTGAGCCCTTTGATTATTTTCGTTTGGCTGAGGGACATTGGTTCCCCAGTCTCTTTATTGCTGAGTGTGGATTTTCTTTTCCACCTAACCCTTTATGCTTAGAATTCTGTCAACATTTCGATGTTGTTCCTGCAAAAGTGCCCCCAATACATGGAGAATAGTTAATGGGGTGTATAAGTTAAATCAAACTCATGGAACTCGTATAGGAATTCCTGAGATTATGTACTGCTATAGATGGGCTATTTTAGATAATATTTATTATTTAAAAACCAGATTTTTGAATAGGGCTTTAGTAGTCAATCTCCCTGACGCTAACAGGGATTATTTTGAACATGGATTAGTTTTCAAAAATTGGCAACATGCTCCTTCAGTCGGGGATGACGTGTATGAAGGTCCCAAATGCCCCCATATGGCAACGGGATAGGTTATTTTCATTTTATTTTTGAAGTTATGATTTCATCATGTTTGACAAAATGCATGATTGACAATTCAATTTATTTTTGTTTGCAGTTGACAGCAAGAGAAAAACCCCAAAAGAATCAGAAGTTAATATAAGGCAATTGAAACATATCTGGAGTTTGCATCAGAAGGTTGCAGACGAACACATCAGGTCTGCTTCATATTTGTTGCAATATAGGAGCTACACGTCGTCCTTTACTACTCGTCATGTGGTCAGTACCAGTGATCAATTGCAAATTCCTGAAGACTCTGATCCAGAATCTCATATTCCTTTGAATCAAAGGATGGGCAAGAAAAGAGTTCCTACTATGTTCGAAGAGGCCCCCTCTGCTGGTGATGGCAAGAGAATCAAGGTTGATGTCCCAAAAGGGACAAAGAAAGTGGATGTCGTGCAGAAAGCTGCCGAGAAGCCCCCAATGGATCCTGTGCAGAAGGATGCATCTCTTGAAGTAATCACTATCTCACCAATTAAAAGTTCTTCTTTGGTTGAGGTTGTTGAAAAAGCACAGAGGAGACTGAGGAAATCCTCCTCGGTCAGTACTTCTGGAGCCATTCCCCAACTCCCAGCTGGTGGAGATGGTGTTCCAGTCATTGTTCCTCCGAGCTCTACGATGAGCTTGGCAAGGTTTTCACCCATTCCCGAGGTGCAAGGTACTGAAGAAGACCTTTCTCGGGATATGGTTACTTCTCTGGCTGCTCGTCATCTGTCTTCAGTAAGTATCTCTACTCCGAGCTTTTTATATTTTCCTTTATTATTTCCCATATTTGTTTCTGATATCATTTCCCTTTTTTTATTACAGTTGACGAGCTGTTTCAATATAATCCTTAAAAAGGATGAAGCAATCAAAGCTTCTTTCTCCTCGTCCACTGTGGAGGGAGCACTGGAGAAAGCTATTAAATCTGTGAGTGAATCCCGTCAGAAGTATGACGAGGATAAAACTGAATGGGAGAAGAAATTGGTTGCGTCTGATGCAGAGAAAGTGCAACTGGATAATAAGGTGAAGGGCTTGGAGAGAGAAAATAAAGATTATGCCGAGAAACTTTCAGGCTTAAGGGAGCTTGAGAATAAACTGAAGTCAGCTGAGGAAGAGTTGACACTTCTGCGCGAAGCAAATCGTCAGAAGGAGGAATTGGAAGCCAAGCTGAAAGCCTCTGAGGACCTTCTAATCGAGAAGCTTTCCTCGGAGAAGATGAAGAGAAAAATGGCTGTGAAGAAATCCTTTCGGACTGGTTGGGATAAAGGATGGGATAGAGGGGTAGCTGCGATGATGGACCAGGTGAATTATGGAAGATTGAAATTCTTCCATGATGGTTGGGTTGCTGCCTTGCAGGAATTGAAGGTGAGCGAGGACTCCGAGCTGTTTCAACAACATCTCCCTGGTCCTCTTCCAGTTATTGAAGACGAAGATGAAGACGAAGCTGAGTCTGAAGAATTTTCAGTGGGTGATCAAGTCCTTGTTCCTCCACCCAACCAGACAGCCACCGAGGAGATTTCTTCCTTGCCTACTCCTCCAGAATAAGTCCCAGCTTTTACCAATCAGATCGTCGTTCCCACCGAGCAACCAAGCTCCTCGTCCCAGCCTACCGAGAAAGTCTTGGGAGACAAGGAAAAGGTGTGAAGTTGTTCGGTACTATCTTTCTTCTTTTTCTTCTTACTTGTACTTCTGTACTCCAAATGATGTAATCTTGTTGATGATGTAATAAAATCACATCTTTTTGTTCCTCTACATTGTTCATGCTCTGTCTGTTTTTATTAACTCTTGCCTTCTCCTCTTTATTAGTTTATGGCTAGAATGGAACTGATATCTGCCCATGATACAAAGCTGATGCGACAATGCCGTGGATATTATAAGGCTGGTCATACAGACCTGAGTGTATCAGAGATTGCCGACATCCTTGGCCATGATGCCTCAGAGCAAGCAGTTGAGGCTTACCGATACCTGAAGGATTTACTTGATCGATCTGTGGCCAATAATGTGGCATACTACGAATTGATCGAGGAACTTCATTGTACTTTAGAAGATCTTCAGAATCAACACAATGAATCAACTGCCTTGTTGCACAAGGAGTATGAAAATAGATATCAACAGCTTTCTTCTGAAATAGGCCATAAAAAGATTATTGCTGGATACGATGTTAGGGAGAGAACCATAAAAGGTGAAGTTGAGGCCTGCAGGCAGATCGCCGAGCTGCTGGAACAAGAGAACAACAATTTGCAGAAAAAGTTGGCACAGTATGAGTCTACAGCTTCATCTTCCACTGCTTTGGTACCGGTTACCGATGAGGGTTTCTCATTCTTAGAGGTTGAGAATGCCAAATTAAGGCAAGAACTGGATACCTTAAAAAGATCTGGTACTTCTCCTGCTGCTCTGGGACGAGGAAGAGGTTCCCGTGGACGAGGAAGGAATACTCTGAACATTGTCGAAGAACAAATTATTCCACTTGCTCGGGGACAATCAAGAGTTCTTCGTCGTACTGTTGAAGAAGCTCGTACTCAATCGACATTGGAAACTCAAGCATACCAGTTAAACGCAAAAGATCGGGCTTTGTCCGAAATGTCCAAGAAAATCCTAACTCTTGAGGATCAACTTGCATCGACCAAATCTGCTCTGGATAATAAGGATGCTCTTGTCAAGAATTTTCATGAGCAGATAGAGAAATTAACTTTCCAATTCCACAAACAACCTCGTGAGTTCTGGATGGCAGGCTACAATGAAGCCCTTTATCACTTGGATGCTCGCATTGAAAATGCCAATAATGAAGGTTATAAACAGGTATGGTTGAACGACCTTGGTGTGCTGAAGCTCGAACAGGGGCACTACCTGTGGGATTATCATAGCCCTGGGCTACTAGACTTGCCTGTACCACCCTATAAATTGGACATGGCATGGATCCCACCTCGTGCCATTCCTCGGAGCTTAATTTAAAAATATATTGGTGACTATAATCTTCATTCTCAAGTTGACGTATCTCGTCCCGAGCATCTCTTGGATACACCTTCTGTGATGAACGTCAGAATGCTCAGAGATATTAACTTCATTAATTCTCCTCTTTGTCTGGAGGATCCTCCTGCTGGCGAGGAGCCTGTTTCAAAAGCTAAGGGAAAGAAACCAATAGAGTAGGAATCTTAATGTAATGGTTAGCACACATGTAATTTGTAATTCGTTTTGAAATTTAATGAAAGACTTTCATTTTCTGTTTACAAATCTGTATTGCTATTGTCTTGTGCTTATCAAACACTTTTGTGTTTGTGCATATGTATCTGTTAAAAAGATAACAATATTGTGTTTTTCATCGACCAACTTAGTAATAAAAAAAAGTTACAAGTATCAATGTTGCTCAATCACTTAATAAAGTAATGAGTATAAAATGTTCAAAATGTTTCCCACCAACCAAGGTTGTTAAATTGTGTTTGTTGACCAATTACAATTGATGGGTTTGTATCCCCGACCAACCATACTTGGTAATTTTTTTCATAAAATGTGTTCGACCAACCAAGGTCGATAATTTATCCTCGTCGACCAACTACAGTTAGTGGGTTTTGATCACCGACCAACTATACTTGATTCAGTTTGGAATTTTTTCGTATTTTCTGGAATGTTTTTACCTTCCGACCAACATAAGTTGGCATATTTTGTTTCTTAACCAGCCAAAATTGGCATTTTTAAGAATGTTGTTCTTGCCCTTTTACCAACCGGAGTAGGTCATGGGTTTGAACTATCGGGTTCTTTCGAACTATCTTGTCCACAAGCTCTTTTACCAACTGAAGTTGATCACGCAAGTGTACACCTCCTAACCAAAGGAGTATAATTTGTTCTCGCTATTTTACCAACCGAAGTTGATCACGCTCGAACTATCGGGTTCTTTCGAACTATCTGTTTCTTTCAAACTATCGTGTCCACTAGTTATTTTACCAACCGGAGTTGATCACGCTAGTGTACGCCTCCTAACCAAAGGAGTATAGTTTGTTCTCGCCCTTTTACCAACCGGAGTTGGTCGTGGGTCTGAACTATCGGGTTCTTTCGAACTATCTGGTTCTTTCGAACTATCGTGTCCACTAGTTATTTTACCAACCGAAGTTGATCATGCTAGTGTACGCCTCCTAACCAAAGGAGTATAGTTTGTTCTCGCCCTTTTACCAACCGGAGTTGGTCGTGGGTCTGAACTATCGTCTTCTTTTTGCTGTCGAGCAATGTAGTGTACAACACTAGTATTCCCCAAAAAACTTTCAAACAAATGAGAGAAAAATGGTGAAACATCATCGTTTTATTCATATTGATGGAACTGTTGTACATTTTACATCATTGATAATACTTGCGAAGGTGTTCAGCATTCCAAGCATTCTTGAATTCCTCTCCTTCAAGAGTTGCTATTCGGTAAGTTCCTGGTCGAACAACTTCTGTAACTCGGTAAGGTCCATGCCAATTTGCTTCCAATTTATTGTGCTTCTGAATGACCTTCTTTAGCACATAATCTCCTTCTTTTAAATCGCATTTCTTCACCCTTTTGTTGTAGAATAGAGCTTTTCGTTGTTGATAAGCAGCATTCCTAATGGCTGCCTCTTCTCTGACCTCCTCGAGCATATCCAAATCCAGTCTTCTCATCAAGTCACTGATCGAAGAATTGAAATTCAACACTTTATGTGTTGGAAGTCCCAACTCGGCAGGTATCACAGCCTCACTTCCAAATGCCAGCATATATGGTGATTCTCCAGTTGCTGCTCGGGGAGTTGTTCGGTAAGCCCATAATACTGATTGTAGCTCATTAATCCAGTTAGCTTTAGCCTCACTTAACCTCTTCTTCAAACCATTTAATAATGTTCTATTCGTCACTTCAGTCTGTCCATTGCTTTGAGGATGGCCTGGTGCTGAATGAACCTTCAAAATGTTCGACTGATGACAATAGGCAGCAAATTCCTCATTATCGAATTGTGTTCCGTGGTCTGTGATGAAGGCATGAGGGAGACCATATCGACAGATGATGTTCTTCCAAACGAACTGGTATACCTTCTCGTATGTCATATCAATAAGCGGCTCAGCTTCTACCCACTTAGTAAAATAGTCCACTACGACGACGAGGTACTTGAATCTTCCTCGGGTGGTCGGCAGTGGTCCAACCAAATCAATTCCCCACATGGAAAATGGCCAAGGGGAAGTTATGGGTGTCAACAATGCTTGTGGAGTTCGTCGGATGAAGGAAAAACGTTGGCACTTGTCACATTTCTTGTCGTAGGCTATACAATCAGCCCTCATCGTCGGCCAGTAGTATCCTTGAGTCATCACCCTTTGCAAAAGTGTTCGACCTGCTACATGAGCTCCACAAGACCCTTCATGGATTTCTTCAATCAATTCTTTCACCTCGGAGGGATGTACACATCTCTGCAAACCTTCCATAATTCCTCGTCTATACAAAATACCATTAGTTAATACATACCGAGCAGCTTTATACTTCAATTTCTTGGCAGCGAGCTTATCTTCCGGTAATTCGCCTTCTTCCACATATGCCCTGATGGGATCCATCCAAGATGGTACTAAATCGAGGGTAATAATATTGATCGTCAAATCTTCACCTATGCTTCGACTTTCTAATACTTCAATTGGTATTGTTCTTCGCAGCTCGGTACGAGTTACTGATGCTAGTCGGGCCAGTGCGTCTGCTCGTACATTCTCTATTCTTGGTATTCTGATTAATTGAATCGCATCAAATTCTGCCAATAACTCCATTACCTTAGCATGATACTTGACCATTAATTCTCCTTTAACTGCATACGTTCCCATCATCTGATTCACAATCAATTGAGAATCACTGAATACCATCATTTGTTGTGCTTCCATAATCTTTGCTAAATTAAGACCTGCTATCATGGCCTCATACTCAGCCTCATTATTGGAGGCTTTGAATTGGAATCGCAAGGCATATTCCATGTCAATCTCGTCTGGGGTGTTCAAAACAATTCCTGCCCCACAACGTGCTGTGCAAGATGAGCCATCTACATATAATCTCCATATGGGTAACCCGTTTTCAAATTTCTTATCTGATAGAGTTCCTCGGTGAAATATTTGTTGCTTCTTTTCATCCTCCCCTGATACTTTTCGCTCCTTGTCGACCATCTCTTCTCACTCTTTTACCAACCGGAGCTGGTCTGAGTTCGAAGTTGATGATCTTTCTACATCCACAAGCCCTTTTACCAACCGGAGTTGGTCTGGACTTATGTCTGTTGGTCCTGTAACATCCACAGGTTGGTCAGCGAATAATTTTTGTTCCTCGGGGGTATCAGGATATGTAAACTCTACTATAAAATCTGCTACAGCCTGCCCTTTCAATGATGATCTGGGCTTATACACAATATCATATTCACCGAGCTCTATTGCCCAGTACATCAGTCTCCCTGACTTTTCTGGCTTATAAAGGGCTTGTCTCAATGGCATGTCGGTATAAACGACGATGGTATGGGCCTGGAAATATGGCCTCATTCTTCTACTTGCTTCAATTAACGCCAATGTCAATTTTTCCAGCTTTGGGTACCTGATTTCTCCACCTCGGAAAGCCTTACTTGTGTAATAGATTGGTTTTTGGACTCCATTCTCCAATCTGATCAATGCTGAGCTGACTGCATTCTCTGATACTGCCAGATACAAGTACAACTTCTCTCCTGTTATTGGCCTGGACAATAATGGAGGTGCTCCCAAATACTTTTTCAAGTCTTGAAAGGCCTTCTCGCATTCATTAGTCCATTCAAAAGTTTTTCAAAGTGTTTTGAAAAATGGGAGGCATTTATCAGTTGCTCGGGACACAAATCTGTTGAGCGCCGCAACTCGTCCTGTAAGACTCTGCACTTCTTTCTTCGTCGTTGGGGATCACAGCCCTAAAAGAGCTTTGATCTTATCTGGATTTGCCTCAATACCTCGTTGGTTGACGATGTATCCGAGGAACATTCCTTCTCGTACTCCAAAGGTGCACTTCGTCGGGTTGAGCTTCATTTGGTATTTATCCAGTTGATCAAAGGTCTGGCCTAAGTCAACTAGATGATCAGCAGCTCTCTTTCTTTTTGTCAGCATATCGTCGACATAGACTTCCATGTTGCAACTGATTTGTTCGGCAAAAACCTTGTTCATCAGCCGCTGATATGTTGCACCTGCATTTTTCAAACCAAAAGGAATAACATTATAACAATAAGTTCCCCTTGGGGTAATAAAAGAAGTACTTTCCCTGTCTTCAGGTTTCATTTTGATCTGGTTGTAGCCAGAATATGCATCCATGAAGCTGAGAAGCTCATGTCCTGAGGTAGCATCCACTAGCTGGTCAATTCTGAGCAATGGAAAATGATCTTTTGGGCATGCCTTGTTGAGATCAGTGAAATCAACACACATTCTCCATTTATTGTTCTTCTTCTTTACCATCACCACATTTGCTAACCAGTCTGGATATTTCACATCTTCAATGAATTGGGCTTTCTGGAGCTTCTCGACCTTCTCTTGTATGGCCTGATTCTTCTCGGGACTAAACACTCTTCTTCTCTGCTTCACAGGCTTGATCTCCTTATTCACATTGAGCTCATGACATAAGAAGTTTGGATCTATTCCTGGCATGTCTTCATGACTCCATGCGAAAGTATTCTTCCTGTTTCTCAGGAAAGTTATCAACTCCTGTTTTATTGAAACATCCAACGACGAACCTATCTGGGTTATTCGTTCAGGGTGCTCATCGTCCAGAATAACATTTTCTGTAGACTCCACCACCTGTCCTTTTACAAGTTGGGATTCATCCCTGGGATCAAGAGTTTCAATTTCTGTACCTTCCTCCACTTGGTAGGTAGTAGTCTTTTTCCTTGACTCTTCAAGTTCCTCTTGCTCGGCAGACGAATAATAGCATTCCCGAGCTACTTTTTGATCACCTTTCACAACTCCTACTCCAAAGTTTGTTGGGAATTTTAAGCACTGATGCACTGTAGATGGAACTGCTTCGAAATTCTTCAAACCAACTCTTCCCATGATGATGTTATAGGCTGACTGCACATTCTTATCCATCACAAAGAAGCGTATTCTTTCTGTTCGACAAGCAGGCCAAGTTCCAATGAATATATCCAACTTGATCATCCCAAGTGGAAAAACTTTCTCGCCAGCAAAACCCAGGAGGGGTCTATGATAAGGTTCCAATTGAGATAATTTTAGATTCAAGCTGTCAAAGCATGAATAGTACATGATGTCTGCTGAACTACCATTGTCTACCAGCACCCTTGAAATCACTACTTCTTTCATCCTCATTTTGATCACCAAAGGGTCGTCGTAAGGGTAAAGAACACCTGCCAGGTCATTTTTTGAAAAGCCAATGACCAGCTTCTCTTTGTTGACCTTCCTCGGACGATCCTCCTCGGCCAAATTTATTCGCTGAATGTATGAGCAAGCTTGCGCCTCTTCGAGGTAAGCTTTTCTTTCTGCAGTAAGGTCTCCTCCTCCTGCATCTCCTCCTGTAATAACATTACAATCAAATGATCCAAAACGTATGGAAAATACCTCTCGTTCTGGTTGCCTTGGTTTCTTGGGAAGATCGGGGTCATCCTCGGCATCATCTTCATGTTCTCTCTTCTTTTTCTCCTCTACTCGACGAGGAGATCTAGACCTCTCTCTAGTCCGATCATTATTTCTTCTTTCACCTCCCCGATCAACATACTTTGCTAGCTTTCCTCTTCGGATGAGTGTTTCAATCTCGTTCTGAAGAGCTATGCAATTTTTAGTCATATGGCAATGATCCTTATGGAACTCGCAATATTTATCCTTATTCCTCACATCAGGGTTTGACCTCAGTTTCTTCGGCCACTTTACTTCCTCGCTATTCTTGATTTCTTCCAAAACATGATTAATACCCATTTTCAAGGGAGTATAATTATCGAATTTCTTCAGGACTTCCCGTGACGACTTATTATTTCTGGAACGCTTGTCACCGTCATTGCCCTTATGCTCTTTATTCTTAGATTTGTCGACCTCCACCTTGGTGTCTTTATCCATATTCTTTTTTGCAGCCATAGCTTCCTCGGCATTCATGATTTTGGCCGTTTTGGCCATCAACTCTGACATAGTTTTAGGTGGATCTTTTGCCAAAGTGTAATACAACTTATTAGGCAATAAACCACTCATCAAGGCGGTGATTGCTGTCTTTTCCTCATAATCTATGACTTCCAGCTTCTCGTTATTGAAACGAGTTATGTAATCTCTAGTGATCTCACCAGATTTTTGTCTAACACTTAACAAGTGTGCTACTCTTTTTAATGGCTTTGCTCCAAAATAGAAATTGCCAATGAACAACTCAGCCAATTGAAAGAAAGTTGAAATCTTACCCCGAGGAAGATTATTGTACCATATCTGGGCAGATCCGGTAAGAGTTCCTGAGAATGCCCTACATCTCATCTCGTCGGGGACAGCATAGATGTCGGCAGCAGCTTGATATTGCTCTATGTGAAGAACAGGATCTGTCTTTCCATCGTATTTGGGGGTCACCACAGGGGCTTTAAATTTTGACGGTGTTGGAAAGTTTACAATGGCTTGGACAAAAGGTGTCCCTTGAACAAAAGTTCGTTGTAGGGGATTCTTCGCCTTAGCCATTTCTCCCAATCTATCTTCCAACCGCTGAAGAGATCCTTTCCACGCTTCATTTCCTTCCTCGGGCCTATTGGTTCGAGCAATTGATCGTTCTGAAGTAGCCTCTTGAGATCTATCTTGACGAGCAGCTGTTCGTGACTGTGCTGATCCTTCTCTTAGATCTGATGGTTGTCGAAAACTCCTCGACATGGTCTTAGGTGGACTCCTATTCCTCCTAGGGCCTAATCAGCTGAAAGGAGAGGCCCTACTTAACCTTTCCAATGCGCTGGCCCTTTCTGGAGAAAGGGTGACACGTTGTTCAGTATTCGTAACCCGTATTGACGAAGTTTGCCCAGGTTGATAAGAGAAATCATCAGATTCCTCATTACGTTATGATTCAGTACGCCTGGATCGCGAAGAAAGTAAATAGGTTTGCCTCTGACCACTTCGATGTCCTGACTGTGCAGGTGCGCTGCCATGAAGGGTTTGTATGAGTTGCCGCATTGTCTCCTGCATGGCGGTTTGTCCTTGAGCCAGATTCGTCATAATCCCGGCCAGATCTGGAGGTGCAGAGGGATTTGGGGGATTTCCAGCATTTCCAGCGTTTCGATTGCTAGATTTTGGGTTATCCGCCATTGTTGATGAATGATTTTTGGTGAGAAATGATAATAATAGTCGTTCCCACAGACGGCGCCAATCTGTTGATGTAAAAAACTAGATCGCTCTAATTATTTAATCACAGATAAATATAAATGAGACAAAAGATTTTAAAGTGGTTCAGCCTTATATGAATGGCCTACGTCCACTGTTATGTTATTGCTAAGTATTTGGGAATTCTCGATTACAAGCGCTATCAAGAAATTCCGGTCCCTTTGAATGAGGGTGATACAAGGTATTTATAGCTCTTAGACTGTACATGAAAGGGTCGATACATTAAATGATATACATATGAAAGGGTAATACATTTAATGCAGCGTGTGTGTCAAGATGATAAACATTCAATGAATAGTTAAACTGTTGATTATCTGGCAACTGATGCTACGGCCGAGATGCAGCTCGGACCGCCTTAGTTGCTCGTTGCTCAGGAGTTCCTCGGGGCGCTAGAGTACCTCGGAGTGCTAAAGTTCCTCGGTGTATCCTCGTTGCTCGGAGAGAACATGAGTTGGTCGGGGAAATGAACTTCCTCGTTGCTATTGTGCCACGTAGATTGACACTTGTCTTCGTATTATTCGTCCATATTAGCATATTAATTTTGGTATCAACACCTGTACATCACATTGAGATGTATCAGTCAGCGGTGGACATCTACTCGATACCCGATGAGATAAAGTGTAGGGCCTTCTCTGGGACTTTGACAGGAGCAGCACACAGCTGGGTTACTTCTCTTTCGAAGAATTCAATTGACAACTTCAAGGGCTTGGCTAAACGATTCATTCACAACTTTTGCTTTGGGGTAAGACCTCAAAAGAAGACCACACATCTACTGTATGTCAAGCAAAGCAAGGATGAGAGCCTAAGAGACTACATCGCCAGGTTCAACAAAGAAAAACTTGAGGTTGAAGATTACGAAGAGAATATAGCCTGACCGCCCTCATAGGAGGTCTTTAGAAAGGGAAGTTGTTGTGGAAACTCACGGAAGACCCTCCCAGGTCTATGGCAGAGCTACTGGCAACTGCGAGAAAAGTCATGAACGCTGAAGAGGCTATGGCCTCTAAGTATGAGGATGAGAACGACGGTGGTAGCGGAAAGTCCCAAAGGAAGAAGGATGGAAAGAAGAGGTCTGCTGATGACAAGTTTGCGCGTTATACCCCTCTTACGGTAAGCTACGAACACATCCTCAATGAGATCAAGAATGATCGATCCCTGAGATGGCTAGAAAAGCTTAAGGCTCCTCCACATAAGAGGAATCAGAACTTGTGGTGTGAATTCCACCAAGACCATGGCCACATAACAGACAAGTGCTTCGCCTTGAAGGATGAGATCGAGAAGATGTTGAAGTTAGGGAAGCTGAGGAAATATTGTAAGGACATTTTGTCCAACATACTTATATATGTCATTAGCCGTAATATCGTTGAAGAAATTCAAGTTCATATCTTCATCAACGGAATCTGAGTATCGAATCAAGAAAGAAGAATTCAGAAATCCAGAATACCGGACCGGTCCGCCCCAAAATAAAAAGAACCGGTCCGCCTAGCCTCGGACCGATCCGCCTGGAATTTAAAAGAACCGATCCGCCAGCAGACCGATCCGCCTAGCCTCGGACCGGTCCGACTTGCATGAGTCCAGAGAGCCCCGGATCGAATGAGAACCGAATCTGCTTCAAATAAAATGAATCGATCCGCCATCGGACCGATCCGCCTAAGGCCCGGACCGGTCCGCCCTGGATAACCACGAACAGATCGTGTGCAGATTTTTAGGGCAAAAGAATTCCTATTTATACCACGATCGAGGAGTTGGTTTTCTTAAGACTTATACATGATTTTCTGAGTTCCATAACTCTTAAGTCTTCATGGTATTTGAGTCCATTGATTCATACCCTTGATTCACACAAATTCCATACATTTGTGAGTCACTTTTGGTAACCCAAGAACACCATTGATGTTCAACCCTTTGTGAAGTGGACCGCTTCTTCCTCTTCATTGCAGCCCTACTGGACAGGGATTGTTCCAGCCGCCAGCCCTACTGGAAAGGGTTTCTTCCAGCCGCGACTACAGAATTCGATACCCGAGGGTAATTCTTAGTCAATCTGTATTTCATTGTAATCCGATTGTAAACCGTCTTTTACAAATTATAGTGATATACAAATGGTTTTGCCCCTGTGGGGGATTTTTCCTTAAACTTTGTGTGTTGAATTATTCTTGCATGATTTCATATTGATTCAATCACATCTAGTTGCATGCTTAGGGTTAATTTGGGTTAAAATTGGTGTTTATTATATTATTTCTTAATTGAACGCAAGCGCCAACTCTTTCAAATTGGTATCAGAGCAGGTTACGCCATTCTATTGCGTATTCCTTTCTTTCGCAAAATTTTTCTAAAGATATCAATTTCTGAAATAAATTGATTTTTGAAAAGAGCATGTTCAAATGGAGAAGTCATATTATAAAATGCCTATTTTTGACGGGTCAAATTATGCTTATTGGAAAGCCCGTATGAGGTCGGCTTTAAAAGCCATTGATGAACGTGTCTGGATTTTGGTTGAACGAGGGTGGACTCCTCCAACCGTGACTGTTGATAATGTGACCAACTTGAAACCTGACATCACTTGGACTGATGATGAATTTAAATGGTCGTCTTTTAACTCTAAGGGTCTAAGTGCTATTTTTGGGTCTGTCACACCTGATGAGTTCAAACGCATAATGACGTGCACCACGTCAAAAGAAGCATGGGATATTTTGCAAGTTACCCATGAAGGAACAAATGCTGTTAAAGAATCAAAATTGCAAAATTTAACAACTCAATTTGAAACCATCACCATGCATGAAAATGAATGTTTTGATGAATTTTATGCTAGGCTTTCTGACATTGTTAATACTAGCTATAATCTTGGTGAACATATTCCAAATGCTAGAGTTGTTAAAAAGATTCTTCGTTCCCTTCCTAAGCGTTTTATACCTAAAGTCACTGTGCTAAATTCCTTGGGTAATTTAAATACTCTAAAATTGGAAGAACTGGTAGGAGATTTACAAACTTATGAAATAGACATGTTTCCTAAATCTGCCAAGCCAAAAGATAAGGGAATTGCCCTTAAAGCCCAAGAGAGAAAAAGTGAGGGGTCGGCAAGGAAGAGAGTCGAGTCGTCTAGAAAGATAGAAACTTCTGATTCTGAATGTGAGTTTGACCTAGATGATTTGGCACTTTTTGCTAAAAACTTCAAGAAAATTCTGAAATTTAAGAAAAATGGGAATTTCAAAGATAAAAAGAATTTTCAGAAAAATAAGTTTGAAAAGAAAGATTTCAAAGAACCCCCTAAAGACAGTGAGAGGTGTTTTGAGTGCGACGGTAAGGGACACAGAGCGTTTGAGTGTGCCACTCGTCTGAATAGGGAAAAGGGTAAAGCTGTCCTAAATGCTACCCTTAGTGACGACAGTGATGTCGAGTCGGTGGACTGTGGAGATAAGTCACCGCATGAGCGTAACTTCACCGCGTTCATGGCAAGTCATGTGAGCACCTCCAATGCTTCTCACGACTATGAGGATGCTTCTTCACATGGATTCCTCGACAATGAGAGCGAAGAAAGTGAAGAGAGAGAGAAGGGTTGTGAGAATCAAAAGGAGAGAGAGAGAAAAAATTGGAGAGATAAGGTGTTTTGAGTGCGATGGGATAGGGCACAAGAAATTTGAGTGGCCCACTATTCGTAGGAGAGAGCGCAAGAAGATTGCCATGCCCACTTCTCCAAGCGATAGTGAGGATGAGAATGGTGATGATAGGTTGATCCAAAATGCCTTTAGAAAGTTGTTCATCGAGACCATGGAAACAAAAAGGTAAAATAGGATCCTAGGTCTTCGAATTCGTGAGTTAAAGGTAGAAAGTGATGAGCTAAAAAGAGAAAAAGGTGACTTGTCCAACACGGTGTCTAGTCTGACGACACGTGTATCCCATCTCGAGGATGACCTCAAACAAGCACAGGAGGTCCAAATCACATTAGAGACTGCTCCCGAGCCTATATCCACCGTGGTGAGTGAGTCCCATGGGTGTCCATCTAGGATTGTTCATCCCAAAATTGTTGACAAATTACTTCCTAGACCGGTTTATGTTTGCTCCCACTGCAAGAAGCAAGGACATCTTAGGGAGTTCTGTTCTAAGTTGGGTTTTATGCCACATCATGCCACTTCACACATTGATGCACATGCACCCACTCATGATTCTTTGCCTGCTCATTTTGATAGAGAGTTTGCGCATATTCGCGAGCAAGTGAAGTTTTTGATCAAGACTACACATAATCTAGTGGAGTTGGTTCAAAAGATGTCACCATCTTTGGAAAACTCCATCATTACTCCCGGTTGAGATCTAGTCTTGATTGCTAGCATAGGTTGTTTATCATGCCTTATTTTACCTATTGCTAGCATGTTTCTTTAGTTAGTTTTTCATTTTTTTTTAAAAAAATACAAAAAGATTTTCTTTTAAGAAAAATTTTTAGAAAACCACAAAAAGATTTTATTTTGATAAAATTTTTGAAAAATTCAAAAAGGGATTTGCCTTTTATGGATGAGCATTTAAGATAGCCAAGTCACAACTTCATTCCATTTATCCATGTGACTGTTTGATAGAGATTTGAGAGGCTACATCATTTCATCCATGTGCTTAACAATGATTGGAGTCCTTGAGATGTAATTAGTGATATTTCCTACATGCTTGACTCCTATATCCTTTATTGCACACATGCACGGCTACATTTGATTGTTGCACTTGTCAATCTCATGTTGGCTTGAGTGTTTCCATCTCAATCCTGTCTATACAATGTATAAAATACGATAAATCTTGACAAGATTGGATTGCATGTAAAAACCGTTTTGGTGAGACTGTGTGTATATGTTCATAACGGGGAGGGGCTGCGAAAGTTGATTCTTATCCTTTGCGCAAAAGCCACCATTAAAAAGGACCTAAAAAATGGAGGAATTTTAATATCCGAGGTCCTAAGAGGTTAAAAGAGCCCGAAAAAATTGAAAAGGCAATAAAAAGCAATACATGCCAAATATGGGCCATTTAGGTTTTCACCATCAATTCTCCAAAGTTTGAGAATTTAGTATACCTCTATTAAAAATATAAATCTGAGGGAGTTTGGTTGGAGATTGAAAAACGGGTTTGCACTTCCTTGAAAGTCCTGAAAAAGCAAGAAAATCATTTTGGACGTTATTGGTGTAGAAATCACTTTGAGCTTTGATTTGATGATTTGATTGAGTCAATATTTATACTGTCACTCTTTTACACCAAAGGAAGCATTTGAGTTCATTCGTTAGGAATATCCAATATTCATCGTGCACATATGTCATGTTTGTATGCTTTGATTTTCCTATCGAAGTTTGATCACACCCATTCATTTACGCTATCACCGACTTGGTTGTTTTATGTTCATTCATGGTGTGATGTTATGCCTTGTGTCACCCCGGTACTTGATTGCTTGATTTATTTATCTCATTTGTCTATTTGAGGACATCATAAAAAGGGGGAGAATGATGAATTATATTATCTGATTATGGGGGAGTTTTGAAATTCTGAGAATTGGTATATATGCTTATGTTTATCTCATTTCAAACTCGATACGTCACTTGGTATTTGCTTTATCTCATGTGTGTAGGTACATTTTTTTGATAATCCCATGATGCACACCCTGATGAGAAAAGCGTTGAGATTTCTGATCTGAAGATTTGCAGAACAAACGATGCAGCCTTTATCATTTGTACCTCTTTCAGTTTTGGGTTCATGGAAGGGTAGATTTGTATAGGCATTTTTTATTCTAGATAATTCGGATTTTGTTATGTATGTTCCGGCATAGACATAGGGGGAGATTTGTAAGGACATTTTGTCCAACATACTTATATATGTCATTAGCCGTAACATCGTTGAAGAAATTCAAGTTCATATCGTCATCAACGGAATCCGAGTATCGAATCAAGAAAGAAGAATTCAGAAATCCAGAATACCGGACCGGTCCGCCCCAAAATAAAAAGAACCGGTCCGCCTAGCCTCGGACCGATCCGCCTGGAATTTAAAAGAACCGATCCGCCTAGCCTCGGACCGGTCCGCCTTGCATGAGTCCAGAGAGCACCGGATCGAATGAGAACCGAATCTGCTTCAAATAAAACGAACCGATCCGCCATCGGACCGATCCGCCTAAGGCCCGGACCGGTCCGCCCTGGATAACCACGAACAGATCGTGTGCAGATTTTTAGGGCAAAATAATTCCTATTTATACCACGATCGAGGAGTTGGTTTTCTTAAGACTTATACACGATTTTCTGAGTTCCATAACTCTTAAGTCTTCATGGTATTTGAGTCCATTGATTCATACCCTTGATTCACACAAATTCCATACATTTGTGAGTCACTTTTGGTAACCCAAGAACACCATTGATGTTCAACCCTTTGTGAAGTGGACCGCTTCTTCCTATTCATTGCAGCCCTACTGGACAGGGATTGTTCCAGCCGCCAGCCCTACTGGAAAGGGTTTCTTCCAGCCGCGACTACAGAATCCGATACCCGAGGGTAATTCTTAGTCAATCTGTATTTCATTGTAATCCGATTGTAAACCGTCTTTTACAAATTATAGTGATATACAAATGGTTTTGCCCCTGTGGGGGATTTTTCCTTAAACTTTGTGTGTTGAATTATTCTTGCATGATTTCATATTGATTCAATCACATCTAGTTGCATGCTTAGGGTTAATTTGGGTTAAAATTGGTGTTTATTATATTATTTCTTAATTGAACGCAAGCGCCAACTCTTTCAAATATATTGATGGCAAAGCTCCTAAAAGGGGAAGAGATGACCCCAAAAAGAAGAGGAACGACAGATGTTGTGAGATGCCCCAGCAAGAAGAGATGGTGGCTCAGACGGAGATGACGAAGATGATCCATACCTCCCTTCGAAAGATGACAACACCCTAGTGAAGAGGGTTGGTATGATCTCCTTTGGCATTAGCACCATATGCGGAGGACTTGCGGGGGGTGGTTCTGAGGTTACTGATAGGAAAGCTCATGTGGCAAAGGCCAAGTCAGTGGAAAAGCTTGAAGTTATAAATCTAACCTCTTCCTCTTTAGGCATCACATCTGCGAAACTTCCCCCGTCCACGAAAATTCTCTGCACCTCGCATCTATGCACCCTTGTTGTAATTACCAAAGGGTCATCATGTGGGGATAAGATGCCTTTAAATTCGAGTCGGGAGAACCCAACTATAAGGGTGTCCATGTTCACCTTCTTTCTCTTTTGTCCTGTATCGGAAGACGTTAGATTTACAAACGTAAATGTCTTTCCAGATTCGAAAGAGACTGCAGAGGGGTCAAACATAAACGTCTTTCGAGATCCGGACGAGGTTGTATCCAAAGAGATCGAGATTAAGAATAACTCAGAGACTGTAGAAGGGTCAAACATAAATGTCTTTCGAGATTCGGATGAGGTTGTATCCAAAGAGATCGAGATTAAGAATAACTCAGAGACTACAGAGGGGTCAAACGTAAATGCCTTCCGAGATCCGAAAGAGGTTGAATTTAAAGAGACCGAGATTGAGAATAACTCAGAGACTGCAGAGGGGTCAAGCATAAACATCTTCCGAGATCCAAAAGAGGTTGTATCTAAAGAGACTGAGATTGAGAATAACCCAGAGACTGCAGAGGGGTCAAAGGTAAACATCTTCCGAGATCCGAAAGAGGTTGTATCTAAAGAGACCGAGATTGAGAATAACTCAGAGACTGCAGAGGGGTCAAAGGTAAACGTCTTTCGAGATTCGAACGAGGTTGTATCCAAAGAGATCTAGATTGAGAATAACTCAGAGAGTGCAGAGGGGTCAAATGTAAACGTCTTCCGAGATCCGGAAGAGGTTGTATCCAAAGAGACTGAGATTGAGAATAACTCAGAGACTGCAAAGGGGTCAAACGTAAATGTCTTCCAAGATCCAAAAGAGGTTGTATCCAAAGAGACAGAGATTGAGAATAACTCAGAGTTTACAGAGGGGTCAAACGTAAATGTCTTCCGAGATCATGAAGAGGTTGAATCCAAAGAGATCGATATTGAGAATAACTCAGAGACTGCGA
Organism: Sambucus nigra; assembly: GCA_949130495.1. Classification (NCBI taxonomy): domain Eukaryota; kingdom Viridiplantae; phylum Streptophyta; class Magnoliopsida; order Dipsacales; family Adoxaceae; genus Sambucus; species Sambucus nigra. The sequence continues at coordinate 840,092,803 of OX422207.1, read as the reverse complement.
AGGGGTCAAACGTAAATGTCTTTCGAGATCCGAAAGAGGTTGAATCCAAAGAGATCGAGATTGAGAATAACTCAGAGACTGCGAAGGGCTCAAATGTAAACATCTTCCGAGATCCGAAAGAGGTTGTATCCAAAGAGACCGAGATTGAGAATAACTCAGAGAATGCAAAGGGGTCAAATGTAAACGTCTTTCGAGATTTAGAAGAGGTTGTATCCAAAGAGACCGAGATTAAGAATAACTCAGAGACTACAGAGGGGTCAAACGTAAAAGTTTTCCGAGATTCGAAAGAGGTTATATCCAAGGGGACCAGGAACGGAATAGCCGATAATGAGGTTGGTCGGAACCTCTTCAAGCAAGGAATCATGTCAAAAGGGGGCTTCTCATCAGATAAAGACATCTGGAACATCTTTATTGATGGGTCTTCTTGTGACAGTGGAAGCGGTGCAGGGCTAATTATACTATTAGCTCCAGATGGTACCAATATTGAGTATGCTTTGAGGTTCAACTTTAAGGCATCTAACAACGAGTTGGAATATGAGGCCATGATCGCAGGCCTCTCCTTGGCAAAGACCCTTGGGGTAAGATGACTCCTAATTCATAGTGACTAGAGGTTAGTTGTTAACCAAGTTTTGGATGAGGCCAAGGATGAAAGGATGGCCAAATACCTGAAGAGGGTGCGAACAATGCTGGAAGGTTTCAAAGAGGTAAAGATGAAGAGAATACCCCGATAAAACAACAGCCACGCTGATGCATTAACAAGGTTGGGCTCGGCAATGAAGACAGATATCAGAAGAACAGTTCCAGTCGAGTCTTACCAAGGGCGACCATCGAAGGAGAAGAGGTTAGTAACCCTTGCCTCACTTTGAACCTGGGGGACTCATGGATGGACCCCCTCATCAGATATATCAAAGAGGGAGAGCTGCTAGAATCCAAGATAGAGAATAGGAAATTAAGGTACAGAGCTGCAAAGTTCTCCATAATAGGAGACGTCCTATATAAGAAGGGATTTTTATTACCTCTCCTCAGATGTGTTCATCCCACAGAGGTTCCTCGTGTCCTATAAGAGGTACACGAGGGTTCTTTCTCCATCATAGTTGATGACCTCAGACCTTAGAACATCATAATTTGGTGATAAGGTCCGAGGTAAGACATCATACTTGGATGACCTCAGACCTTAGACATCATTAATTTGGTGAAAAATTATTTATGAGGATAACATCTTAGTGGATGACCTAAGACCGTATAACATCATAATTTGGTGACAAGGTCTGAGGTAAGACATCATACTTGGATGACCTCAGACCTTAAACATCATTAATTTGGTGAAATTTAAGAGGGTAACATCATAGTTTGATGACCTCAGACCTTAAAACATCATAATTTGCTGACAAGGTCTGAGATGAAACATCATAGTTTGATGACCTCAGGCCTTAAAACATCATAATTTGGTGATAAGGTCTGAGGTGAAACATCTTAGTTTGATGACCTCAGACCTTAAAACATCTTAGTTTGATGACCTCAGACTTTAAACAGTATTAATTTGGTGAAATTTATGGGGGTAACATCTTAGTTTGATGACCTCCAACCTTAAACATCATTAACTTGGTGATCTCATATCTGAAACATCATTAACTTGGTGATATCATATCTGAAACATCATTAACTTGGTGACATGAGAGTTAACATCATTAACTTGGTGATCTCATATCTGAAACATCATTAACTTGGTGACATGAGAGTTAACATCATTAACTTGGTGGCCTCATATCTAAGACAAACATCATTAACTTGGTGGTCTCATATCTAAAACATCATTAACTTGGTGACATGAGAGTTAACATCATTAACTTGGTGGCCTCATATCTGAGACAAACATCATTAACTTGGTGATCTCATATCTGAAACATCATTAACTTGGTGACATGAGAGTTAACATCATTAACTTGGTGGCCTCATATCTGAGACAAACATCATTAACTTGGTGATCTCATATCTGAAACATCATTAACTTGGTGACATGAGAGTTAACATCATTAACTTGGTGATCTCATATCTGAAACATCATTAACTTGGTGACATGAGAGTTAACATCATTAACTTGGTGGCCTCATATCTAAGACAAATATCATTAACTTGGTGGTCTCATATCTGAAACATAATTAACTTGGTAACATGAGAGTTAACATCATTAACTTGGTGGCTTCATATCTGAGACAAACATCATTAACTTGGTGATCTCATATCTGAAACATCATTAACTTGGTGGCCTCATATCTAAGACAAATATCATTAACTTGGTGGTCTCATATCTGAAACATCATTAACTTGGTGACATGAGAGTTAACATCATTAACTTGGTGGCCTCATATCTGAGACAAACATCATTAACCTGGTGATCTCATATCTGAAACATCATTAACTTGGTGACATGAGAGTTAACATCATTAACTTGGTGGCCTCATATCTAAGACAAACATCATTAACTTGGTGGTCTCATATCTGAAACATCATTAACTTGGTGACATGAGAGTTAACATCATTAACTTGGTAGCCTCATATCTGAGATAAACATCATTAACTTGGTGATCTCATATCTGAAACATCATTAACTTGGTGGTCACATATCTGAAACATCATTAACTTGGTGATCTCATACTTTGAAAACCTTTATCTTGGTTAGAGACAAAAATCAGTGATATGCCCAAATATACTTTATCCCTTAGCCGTCTATCTACATTGAAGACTAAGGGCTAGGGGTAATTGATATGACCAAAATGTACCCTCGTCTCTTAGGACGACGGGCATCACATCTCATAAAAGCCTCACATATCCTCATCATGGTCATCCAGAAAAGGATAGGTCTCAGTAGGGTCGACCTCAATAGGGACGGCCATGACTTAATCCTCAACAGGGTCATCAAGATAAGGGTCGACCCCAGTAGGGTCGGCCTCAACAAGGTCGGCCTCCATAGGGTCGGCCATGACTTAATCATTGGCGGGGTCATCCAGATAAGGGTCGGCCTCAGTAGGGTCGGCCTCAATAAGGTCGGCCTCAATAGGGTCGGCCTCAACAGGGTCGGCCATGGCTTAATTATTAGCAGGGTCATCCAGATAAAGGTCGGCCTCAGTAGGGTCAGCCTCAACAGGGTCGTCCATGGCTTAATCATTGGCAGGGTCGTCTAGATAAGGATCGGCCCCAGTAGGGTTGGCCTCAATAAGGTCTGCCTCCATAGGGTCGGCCACGACTTAATCATTGGTAGGGTCATCTAGATAAGGGTCAACCTCAGTAGGGTCAGCCTCAACAAGGTCGGCCTCAATAGGGTCGGCCTCAACAGGGTCAACCATGGCTTAATCATTGGCAGGGTCATCCAGATAAGGCTCGGCCTCAGTAGGGTCGGCCTCAACAGGGTCAGCCATGGCTTAATCATTGGCAGGGTCATCCAGGTAAGGGTTGGAACAGAAGACGTTGGCCTCAGCCTCAGCTCAGCCTCATAACTCTACAGCAGCTGAGCCTCGACCTCAGCCTCATAGATCAATAACCAGCGGTCTCATCCCAAAAATATCGGCCATGGCCAACATTATGAGCTACCTCGGTAAGAGAGGTCTTCATGATCCATGGGGGGTTATTCAACAGGCCACCCAAGTATGACAACCTCGGCTAGGTGCTGGATGAGGTTACAAGAACAATCCCACCATCATAACCAGCCTCAGCTATGAATCAGTCGACGTTCCTGCTACTCCACTATTACCTCAGCCCAAGCCGACATTGCAGTCCCGCATGCCTTACCTCGACTCTGCTGGTAAGCCAAGGTCACCACTGATCAAGAAGTTGCCTACCACACCAACCTCGTCCTCTTCAAGGTCGAGGTTGGGACTAATCACAGATAGCCGAGCTCTTATGCACATATGTGTGGTTAGGAACACGTGTACACAAATCAGTTATAACAAATCAATCCCCTCACGTGGAGGGAATATTTCATCATCATTCTCTACATGTAACAGTGACAGATGTCTTCATCAGATTGGCTAGATCAACACACACATGCTCATTGCATGCATAGGGGGTACATTACACCCCCAGGTACTATATATAGAGGTCATCCTCTACCTTGCAAAGGATCCCGAAATTAGCAACCCTGGTTGAAACTCTATCTAAACACACAGTAGAGAGAGAAAGCTTAAGAGATTGTAACTATGGCCAGTAGAGCCTTCATACAATGATACATATCATACACTTGCACAGTGGATGTAGGCCTAATTGGCTGAACCACTTATATTCCGGTGTGAATCCTCTTCTCCTCACCTCCTTCTACTATATGTGTATATACCCTTATGCTGCCATTGTTAACATTGAATTGAGCTCACAAACACCTTGAAGGGTGGTGTTGTTTCCAGCATCATCATGCATCACTGTCGAAAACTTTTATTAAAATACTAACCACATAATATTTAAAAGGGTTGATGCGAAAATTTTATCTTTTAATTAATATAAAACCAAATTAACTAGTAATTAAACATTCACCATCCAATCCAATCTCATATGAAAGAAAATAACTAAAATAATAAATGTGGGTGGAGTAAACACTCCCAGCCTAAGTACCGAATACAATAATCCAACAGAAATAATCCAACAACTGAACTGAGTAAATAAATAAATCCATAAATCTATGATTGTCTAATAAAAAGGGGCAACGTGCCTTAAAAGAAGCAAATAGCCCGGAATAAAGAAATGGTAATTTGGAGGCCTTTACCACCGAGGTCCTATACCTTCCAAAGCAGCTACAACACATCAAATGAATGGAACTCCTATGCTTGGTGTCCCTGTGGCTGGGAACCTAAAATAATATGACAAAAGAGAAGAGATTTGTAAGAGACAGGTCATAGCTCTAGTGTAAAACCTTTAAAATTTTTAGCAAGTATTTAAATATTGCAATAAAGCAAAAATATTATGTGCATGCCAGCTTCTCAAAGACTCACCTGAGTTTCTCACCTCTCAACTAATGTGCATGCCTAACACACCTTTAAACCCATTCTAATTATTTTATCACCTAACTAGACTGTGGACAAAATCCTTCTAATCACTACTCGCAATACCAACCCGCATTTTCCATAATACCATGTTAAATGTTTTCACGAGTGGTATCTCAATTTGGGAAGTATTTATAAATCACGTTAAGTGCTCGCTTACTTAAGTTATTCAGATATTTTCATCATTATATATCTTATCCACATACTTTCACACAACAATTATCACTACAGGTATATATATATACGTCACTATATATTATATATAGAAAAAGGCACCTCTGGACTCAACTACAATGCCCTCATACTCTGCTATTGAGTCCCAGTACATCTCGAGAACTATAAATTACAAAGCACACGTATTGGAGGCAAACATTGTTCCAAGCCTATGGGTTACGCACAGACCTACGCACCCATATGACCGTCATCACTATCATTCTCAGATAGCTCGTATCTTGGTTCCATGCTCTAAGGTACCAGTCAAATATCCCCTCGAAGGCTCCTCAAGATAGGACTGTCCCCTTCCACAACCTCCTGTGATAGGAAGTATTGTAGGTATGTCATATATAGACTAAATATCATTATAGGTATTCATGCAACCTATCAAGTTCATTAGGTATACCCACAACCCGATTATTTAACTTATACATAGTCTATCTTAATACTAATTGCATTTCACAAACTAGATTACGAATACTCTCTCGCTCGTAACTTAGAGATAACTCGTCGCTCCAATTGTCAAAAAATATCACACCCATAATATTACCCAATAATTCTATTCTAACCTGAATCACAAGTTTACTGTTAAGCGTCACTTCAACTAAACCTTCTACCCAAATTTGAAACAGAAGAAAATTTCCCAGAATCTCGACCTGTCATTTGAACTAGAAGCTATCTCGTTTGAATGAGATAGCATGTTGTCAGAGCGACATATCGCGCGACACCGGTTCTCATTCGAGCTAGACTCAATCTTGTGTGAACGAGATTGAGCAGGTCCATCCCCATCCTGCACCTGCTACATTTTTCACTCATAAATGACCCTAGAACCTCTATAAATCAGTCGTAAACTTCATCCATTCAATTCCAATTCACTTTTACACATAAAGTATGATTTCTAACATCTTAAACACATCTATTCATAATTAATTAACCCATGAATCTAGAATCCCCAATTTCAGTTTCCTAGAACCCTAATTCATAAAGTTTCAAATTAATCTTCTCATCCCAGATTTAAATCATCAATTAACATCATAAATTTGTGTTTATTCGTCTAATTAAATGAGCAAATCATCTCTATGTCAATTTAGCGCCAATATATCCTTTCATCATAAACTTCTCATCAATTCACATGCAATTCAAGGGGGTTTCATTACATACTCTAACATGAACACATTTAATGCGAAAAGAGTAAGATTTAAACACTTTTCTTACGAAATATGGTCTGATCATTCGGTGTTGTTTGTATGTTTGCAACCCTCATTCTTCGATCTACTCGATGGTGGTCTCGGTGGTGGAAGAGGTGCACTTGTGGTGGCTCTTCCTTATATTTTCCTTCATCTTTCTCTCTTTTTGGCCTCTCTCTGTGTCTCCCTCTTTCTTACTCCATATAACTTAATCTAACCTATGTAGGAGACATTTTTATTTCTTTAATTTCTGTCCTTTAATTTACTATAAAAATATAATTTACCAAAATACCCTTACGGGTGCCAATTGGGCCTAAAACTGCCCCGGAACCCAAACTAAGCCCCCGGGTAGAATTTTTGAACAATCTCAACCCTTTTGGACTCAACGGTGCACTCGAAACGACCATATGAGTGACTTGTAAATATTTTATTTTTTATTCCATTAATTTAGTCCCAACACGACTGACACACTTGTCCCGACTTAATTTCCAAAATTATCAAATTTTTCATTCACGACAACTTTAATATTTTCATAATCATATATTACTTTACTCACTAAGTAATATTCAACATAATTATCATCACTAAAAACTAACTCTCATCACGCTACTAATTGTTTCATTCAATCCGAATTAATTATAAATAAATTTCCCCATTTGAATTAATTAATCCTTATCCCATAATTAAAATAAAATCTTTCAAAAATACGGGGTATTACATAATTTCTCCCTAAAAATGGAATTTTATCCCGAAATTTAGATACATTTTCTACTAAGATTGAGGATCTTACAACACTATATCCTCTAGTTCTCAAAACCACTTCAAAGTAAGGCTCGATCACTATAGTCCCAGCTTCATAGCAAGATTGTTTAACTCTCTTGATACTGACATTCTTCATTAGTTATAAGGTCACATGTCAATAATGGCACCTCACATTGTGCTCCTACCAACGACATTTGAATAAGATGAGCCTATACATCATTGGCCATATTATCTCAATATTATTGGAAGGCTGCACATCATTTTATGCCAACTTCCCATAGTCATCTCAACAAAAACCTTCCATACTGACAGAAACCATATGAACATCTAAGCACTCTTGTCAGTCCTTCAAATCTCGGTTCCTCGCGACGTAACTCTTACGACAATCAAAAGCCTTTCAAGACATTTTGTCGTTATTGCACTTTAGTCATCGGACTCTAACTCTCGACCAATCCAAAATTTCTTATTATTCTCTCACCTCCAAACAACCAGAGGGATAATGGTTAAGTTTTTTCCACACAAAATCTCAATAAACACTTTGCTCACAGCAAATAGGTACGAGTGTTTCACACAACTCTACTATTAGGTAATATATTCTCCCAATTATCGTACTATACTTAACTTTCTAGCTATATTAGTTGTGGAAATGAAATAATAACAGTGATTCCAAAATCACACTCATACAGCTTCATTAGTTTTCAATCACCTTTTGCCTACTCCTCGAGCTATAGGTGGTACGGCGTGTTCAAAACCAAACGTCATCTCCACTGCTTCCTGAAATCCCATATTAGAGGTGGGGTTCAAGGATATAGTTCACAATAATACCAGACAGGACCACGAACCGGCACGATCCTTCTTATCAAAGAAAGACTTGGGCACGCTATCTAATAATGTAACTTACCCCAAACGAATAACAATGACTTCCTTTTTTGTCAACCGATTCCACACATTCGAAGGAAATCATGACCGTATTTTGAGGTTGGCTACCCATCGCTTGACTGCCCCCTTCCATTACTGGAATCGTCGGTTTGATACAAAATTTTCTGGTTGAACATCTTGCTCCAATCTATTTTAATCTATGAGTGGTGCACACGGAGACCACTCACTGTGTCCCGCTCAACACCGACTTCCACTTATAGCGTCTCACATTAAGTGGAACTTCATACTCCCCTTCTTCCCTCGGGGTGTAACAAAATTTTTAACTCGTGCACTTTTCACCATAATGTGCACTTCTGGACTCTTTATACCTTATTGACATCATCTTTGTATTTATTCTCAAGTCACTCTCAACATTTGACTGGGTAGGACTTTGCTCCAAATTTCCATAATAGTTAAATTTTCCACTTTTCAAGAGATATCCCTTTTTAAATAGCACCAAATTCGGGTGTGCTAATTTGTTTACACATACACACACACACACACACACACACACACACACACATATATATATATATATATATATATATCGTCCTTATGGAACGACGCTTAATCCACTCTACCGCTTCCACTTCATTATGTCATATATTTCACACATCCATTCCCACATCCCTTAAATTTGGACGATTCTGACACCAGCTAACCAGGCCGCCCACATACCTTATAAATTGTGCATACTGGCATAAACATCGCATCTGCTTCACTCATAACACCCAATTCCTTATCGCCCCTGCATTCACAATTTGGTTATTGTAGACACCCCATTCTAACACCCCCTAACCTCTCCGTATGTCCTTAGTACCTCCCCTCATCGATACAAACCTAAGTCATACCTTGGGTACTGACTTAGAGGCCATCGGGCACTCCCAGGCTCCATTTGGCCAAAAGTTAAACTCTTCAGCTTGAGTAAAACTGAATGAATTTCCAAAGGTCACTGAAGCCCCTTTCCAACGATCTGTCTTGTGTGCAATTCTGACTTACGATGTGGATAAAAGACTCGTTTCCCCCCGAAATTTGATCAGGAGGCCACCGAATGCTCCCAAGCTCCGTTTGACCCTAGTCAACTCTTCATCTTGATCGAGACTGAATGAATATTCAAAGGGCACTGAAACCCCTTTCCAACGGTCTGCCCCAAGCGCAATTCTGACTTATGGTACAGACGAACGATCCATTTTACTCTGAAAGGTCACTGAACGCTTCCAGGCCCCAATTGACCGAAGTCAACTTCCCAAACCGATCCAAACTCTTTGTAATGTCGAAGTACATCTCCTAACCTTTCCAACGGTCCACCCTGTGCGTGATTCTGACTTACCATGCGAACGGACGATACATTTGCGTTCGACGATTCCACGTCCAAAGTACCGACAAACTCTATTAAGCCACATTTGGCCCAAAGTCAACTTCCAGACCCGGGAGAAATTAAATAATTTCCAAGGCCTTTGAAGTACCTTTCCAACGGTTCGCCCCTATACGATTCGAATCAACGGTTTGCGCACTACGATCGATTTTCAGAAGGAACCTGAAAGAGACTGCCAAATGGCAGGTTCCAAACCCTGCCTATCAGTAGTATGCCTAAATACACCTACCAATTGGCAGGACCAGGACTATGTCGATCGGTAATGCCCTGGGCCTATAAAAAGGAGGGCTTGACCTCATTGCAAAAGGGGGAGAAGATCTGAAATCCATCACTCTCAACAAGCTCAGAAAACCCCTCTCGAAGTCAGCGTGATTTCCACATCCAAATCCATTTCCAACCTTCACCTTTCATCAACTTTTTCATCAAACTTGGTGAATTAACTACCCTCCATCATCACCCAAGTGCAAGGGCTGCTCTCCATCATTCAAGATCCAGCTCATTATTTTTAAGAAGTTCCAACTTTCTCAACTCTCTCTTCAAATTCTCCTAAATTTGCATTAAATTATTTTATTACTTAGCATTTTTATTCTCTCTCACATATCCTAATATACTTTTTATTTAGTATTATTGAACATATCTTATTTTCATATAAATAAAACCCAAAATAAATAAATAAAAAGAGGGTTTGCTCATAAATTCCAAACGAGAATTCTCATTCTTTTCTCACACTTTTCTCACACCTAAAACACTTTTTTTACACACACACACATATAAGTGATGTCCCTGGTTGGATTTATGGGATAAATCCCACCCCATGTTTTGCATACGAACTACATGGACTTTGATGCCTCTAAAGGCTATGTAGGCATCTCGGGGTAAAACTCGAGACTCGAGTCCTATTCCTACTTTTCTCTCATTTTCTTCTCTTTCTATATTCTTTAAATTTAATTCTTCTAAAATCTATGTATTTACATATACATATATTTGTTCTTAGTGGCGTAATATTCCACATGCGTTATCGTTCCATTATAACTATCAACGCAAGGATAACCACGTAAATCATATTTTCTAATATTACTTTTAGGAACATTCCTATGGATGACTCATTTTATCTCTTCCATTATACAAGTTGATGATTCCCATCTCCACTACATATACACATACACACATATCACGGGGAAATAAAGGAAAATAGCAATAACCCATGAGAGACCGTAAGGGAGGAATGGGTGCCTAACACATTCCATTTCGTAACTTAGCCTCCGGACCCTTTTCGAATCATTTTGGTTTCATATGTATCAGTATGTCTTTGGATGCTGTCCTTCGGGACGGCTCCCTTTTCTTTTGTTTATTTTGAGTAAAATAAATTGGCGATTCCATCTCTCTACATTTTTCACCTCATCATCGACGCCGACCGAAGCGCTCTCGAAAGGGATGCGCGGGACCAAGATCCTCTCGAGATGAATACACCCCTCTTCTTCATCCCTCCCTCCGTGAGGATCTAAGATGGCCACAGTTATAACACTTGGGTATCCTCAATCAGTCCAAATTTCAAAATTTTAAATTCTCCTTAACATCATTCCACCCTTGAACTCGTGGGGATAAACTAAATTTTCAATGCTTCCTCATCGCACAACCGGCTCCACTAGCCTTATATCGTAATATAACTTCCAACTTACAGTTATAACTTCATATTTCTATAATAACTGAGGTACAAGACTCATGGACTAATGACCAAACATCTCACTTCTTCCAGCCTGACGTTAAGTTTCATGTGTAGGATGTCTTGTAAAGCAAAATCCAAACAAGTAACCCCTCCGATACACTACTACCTAGCATCGATGGTCATCAAAATTCGTTAGGCCCCAAGTCCATAGCATATACACCTAATTTCCATCTCTTTACATAAAATCTATATCTCCTCCCGTAATTACATTTACACAAGGAAGTCCCCAACGCCTAAAATGCACTATTACTCAACATTAATGGTAGTCAAATTCCACAAACCTCGAACACAATCGGAACTCTCGAATTCTTGTCCTCAGACATATAAGTATGACTCTCAACTCCCACATCTCTGAAGGAATGATATAACAATGCGCTCTTCCTATCACCAAGTCTTAAGCGATACACATTATAACAAGCAAAATCTCTCCGCTCGACAGGAAGCATGATACAACTCGAATCATATTAATAAAGTCCCTACACATCAGGATAAGACATTTCGAGAAGACTATACTCTCCAAAGTCCCTATAATATGACAATATACACGCGATATCTAACCTTTCGCAAGTGAGGCATCACAAAAATAAGACATCCTGCCCTAGAGCAACAATCCCGATAGCCTTGTAATAACTAACCACTATCACTCTAACCAATACTATAAATCCTTATCCAAGACAATGTCATACTTGTATAACACGTAACTAAAAAGAGTAATCTCAATAAAATATATACCACTATCAATACACTCGCTCGCCTGCGGTGACACCCAATATAAGACCGCTATACCGAGGAAAATATAGACACAATAATAAAACTATCGATACATGTGCTAAAATCATCTCACATGCAAATCTAGTAAATCAAGGTACTATGACTCATTTGAGTCACATAATACATACCTCCTCCTTCGAGGACAACATTCATATTTTCTACCTTAACAATCACCCTGGCTGCTCAAAGGGTTCCCGGACACAACACGCTTGTCCGAACCAAAACAAAAACTACTTTAATCATTATCCATACCAGGCACCATACTCTTGTTCCTTTACTCTCTCCGAAAAAAACTAATGCATGTGGTCCTACTCTCCAAAAAAATACTTCTATGCATAATCCTTTTATTCCCGTCCATAATGACCATATTAAGGTTGCCCTTTTTTCGGACTTTAGTAGTCTCAACTCTGATGGCTACCCCCGTTGTTCCCTTAGTTTTGTTGGTCCTAAAGAATACACTATTGGAATCAATGGCCCTGACTGAATTCATTATCACTTGGCAAGAATTCCTCCATCTGAACCATTTAAAAGGGTTCCCTGATGGGTATCCCCCTTGTGGTGCTTAACTAACACCGTTTCACCCAATCTTACTCTTTGATTAAAGTTTTCGATTCTTTTAGCTCCCCACACCAAGGCATTAACATCTCTATTAACAAAACGCAACATTGCCAACATCTGCATCCATCGTCCAAGCAGAATACCCCTTAAGTGTTGGCAACTCTTCTTACGAGTCAATTTACCACTTAGAATCCTCTTCTCCACTGTAGGTACAAAATTTGCTAAATAATTAAATTCATTTTCGCAAATGGACCTCTGTCCGGCCCTCCTGTGATGAGTTCAGAACAACGTTCACATCTTATCCCTAACATCTAGTGAAGGAACTTATGGTCAAACCGTACATAAGATCCTTCCATTGACACAACATTCCACTTCAAAAAGTGGTGGTTGACTCTCACCATTATAACTTTGCTCCTACGAGCCAAGAAAACTTTCACCCTAAATTTTCACTTTCGGTTAACCACTCTCTGCCATATGCCCAAGCCCTTGGATACTTAACTTCCGTTGGCTAGCACACACAATCTCCATATTTCTAGAATTCCACTCATGGTCCTATTCAAGGGCCCATCTGACTCTCTCTTATTCCAACCATGCTGGGTGAGTCTAATTTGGCACCACTTCCTACTACAACGGTACTTGAAAATTATATGCTGAACCCTAGCAGTATTTACAGTCCAAACTTCACGTTCCATAATAGGGGTGACCTCGACTATGGTCATCATCCTTGAAAATACTCTACAACCTCAATTGAGCTCTGCCTCATGTTTTCTCATAACGAGCCTCGCCTATTATACTTCATTGTTTGGCACACGAACATACCCGAACACAAATAAGATTCACTAATGTATACGTTATAACAGGAGAACGAAATCTCATAATAGGAATAAAAAATCCTAAACATAGGGTTTTATATCAAATAAAAAGGCAATGCTGAGAGCATAATAAGCTGCACAGATCCTAAGGACTCAAGAATCTAATGCTCTGTCACCACATGTGACACCTCGCCTAATTAAATACCGGGTGATCAGTCATTTATTAAGTTAAATCAAAATATCGAGTTGGTTCATAATATACATCACTGTCAAAAACTTTTATTAAAATACTAACCACCTAATATTTAAAAGGGTTGCTGTCAAAATTTTATATTTTAATTAATATAAAACAAAATTAACTAGTAACTAAACATTCACCATCCAAACCAATCTCATATGAAAGAAGATAACTGAAATAATAAATGTGGATGGTGTAATCACTCCCAGCCTAAATACCGAATACAATAATCCAACAGAAATAATCCAACAACTGAACTAACTAACTAAATAAATCTATAAATCTCTGACTGTCTAATAGAAAGGGGAAACATGCCCTAAAAGAAGAAAATATCCCGGAATGAAGAAATGATAAATTTGGAGGCCTATACCACTGAGGTCTTATAACTTCCACAGCAGCTACATCACGTCAAATGAATGTAACTCCTATGCTTGGTTTCCCTGTGGCTGGGCACCTAAAATAATTTGACAAAAGAGAAGATATTTGCAAGAGACAAGTTAGAGCCAGAGTGTAAAACATTTAAAAAATTTAACAAGTACTTAAATATTGCAGTAAAGAAAAAATATTATGTACATGCTAGCTTCTCAAACACTCACTTGAGATTCTCACCTCTCAAGTAATGTGCACGCCTAACGCACCTCTAAACCCATTCTAATTATTTTATCACCTAACTAGACTGTAGAAAACATCCTTTTAATCACTACTCATAATACCAACCCGCATTTTCCACACAATACTATATTAAATATTTTCATTACAGGTATCTCAATATGGGAACTATTTATAAATCACGTTAAGTGCTCGCTTACTTAAGTTATTCAGAGATTTTCATCATTATATATCTTATCCACTTACTTCCACAACAAGTATCACTACGGTTATATATATATATATACAAAAAGGCACCTCTAGACTCGGTTATTGTGCCCTCATATTCTGCTATCAAATCTCGGTACATCTCGCACTGCATAAGGAAAATGGCTTCGGAATCTTCCACAGACGATAAAGTACAAATCACACATATTGGAGGCAAACATAGTTCCGAGCCTATGGGTTACACACATACATACACACCCATATGACTGTCATCACTATCATTCTCAAATAGCACGTACCTAGGTTCCATGCTCTAAGGTACAGTCAAATATCCCCCCGAAGGCTCCACAAGATAGGACTGTCCACTTCCACAATCTCCCGTGATAACAAGTGTGGTAAATACGTCATAAACAGAATAAAAATCATTATAGGAATTCACGCAACCTATCAAGTTCATTATGTATACCCACAACCCAAATATTTAACTTATACGTATTATCTCTTATTAGTACTTGCATTTCACATACCAGATTACGAATACTCTCTCGCTTGTAACTTAGAGATATCTCGTCGCTACAATTGACATAAAATATCACACCCACCTTATTACTTGAATCCCAATTTTACTATTAAGCTTCACTTTAAATAAACCTGCTACCCAGATTTGAAACAGAAGAAAATTTTCAAGAAACTGGACCTGTCGTTGGAACCAAAAGCTATCTCGTTTGAACGAGATATCATATCGTCAGAATGACATATCACGTGACACCGGTTCTCATTCGAACAGACTCAATCTCGTTTGAACGAGATTGATTAGGTCCGTCCCCAACCTGCTCCTACTACATTTTTCGCCCATAAACAATCCTAAAACCTCTATAAATCAGTGCCAAACTTCCTCCATTCAATTCCAATTCACTTTTTCACGTAAAAGTATGATTTCTAACATCTTAAACACATTGATTCATGATTAATTAACCCTTAAATCAAAAATCCCCAATTTCAGTTACCAAGATCCCTAATTCATAAAGTTTAAAATTAAACCTTCTAATCCTAGATTTAAATCTTCAATTATCACCATAAATTCGTGGTTATTCATCTAATTACATGGGCAATTCATCTCTATATCAATTCGGCTCTAATATATCCTTCAATCATAAATTTCTCATCAATTCACATGCAATTCAAGGGGGTTTCATTACATACTCTAACATGAACACATTTAATGCTAAAAGAGCAATATTTAAACACTTGCCTTATGAAATATGGTCTGATCCTTTGGTGTTGTTGGTATGGTTGTGACACTCATTCTTTGATCTATGCAATGGTGGTCTCGGTGGTGGAAGAGGTGCACTTGTGGTAGCTCTTCCTTAGATTTTCCTTCCTCTTTCTCTCTTTTTGGCCTTTCTTTGTGTCTCCCTCTTTCTCACAGTAGATAACCTAATCTAACCTATTTAGGAGACATGTGTATTTCTCTAATTTTCTTACTTTAATTTACTCCAAAAATGCAATTTAGCAAAATACCCTTCCGGGTGCCAGTTCGGCCTAAAACTGCCCTGGAACCCAAACTAAGCCCCCGAGTAGAATTTTCTAACTATCTCGACCCTTCCAGACTCAATTTCGCACTCGAAATGACCATATGAGTTACTTATAAATATTTTACTTTTTATTCCATTAATTTAATCTCGACACGACTGACACGCGCATCCCGACTTAATTTCCAAAGTATTTTTCACTCACGACAACTTTAATATTTTTATAATCGTATGTTACTTTACTCACCAAGTAATATTGAACATAATTCTCACCAATAAATACTAACTCTCGTCATGCTAGTAATTGTTTCATTTAATCTTCATTAATTATAAATAAATTTCCCTATTTAAATTAATGAATCCTAATCCCATAATTAAAATAAAATTTTCAAAAATACGGGATATTACATACTTTTCCCCTAATAACGGAATTTTATCCCGAAATTCATATACATCATCTACTAAGACTGAGGATCTTATAACACTATATCCTCTAGTTCTCAAAACCCCTTCAAAGTAAGGCTCGATCACTATAGCCCCAGCTTCATAGCAAGCTTGTTTAACTCTCTTGATAGTGACATTCTTCATCAGTTATAAGGTCACATGTCAATAAGGGAACCTCACATTGTGCTCCTACCAACGACATTTGAATAAGATGAGCCTATACATCATTGGCCCTATTATCTCAATATTATTGGAAGGTTGCACATCATTTCGGGCCAACTTTCTGTATTCATCTCAACACAAAACTTCCATCCTGAGAGAAACCATATGAACATCTGAGCACTCTTGTCAGTCCTTCAAATCCTGGTTCCTGGTGATGTAACTCTTACGACAGTCAAAAGCCTCTTCAGACTGTTTGTGGTTATTCCACTTTAGTCATTGAACTCTAACTCTCGACCAATCCAAATTTTTTTATTATCCACTCACCTCTAAATAACCAGAGGGAGAATGGTTAAGGTTTTTCCACACAAAACCAAAATAAACACTTTGCTCATAGCAAATAGGTAAGAGTGTTTACACACAACTCTACCATTAGGTAATATCTTCTCCTAATTACCGTACTATACTTCACTTGATAGCTATATCAGTTGTGGAAATGAAATAAGAACAGTGATTCCAAAATCACACTCATACATCGTCATTAGTTGTCAATCACCATTTTCATGACGTGTGTCAGATGAGTTCTCTCTCTTACGTACCCGCATTTCACACTTTGAAGAAAAAGGAGAATATTATCATAGACTAGTAGAGGTCGAATAGGAAGGATGGGTGCCTAACACCTTCCTATTCCATAACTTAGTCCCTTGACCATTGATTCATTTAGTTTCATAAGAATAAATATGGCTTTTGATGCCATTCTCTTGGGATAAATAAATTTATTTTGTGTGTTTTAAGAAAGATAGGCTGGCGAATCCATTTCTTTGTGTCTCTCCTTTTTGACAATGGCAGATATATATCGATGGCATCCCACAAATATTAGCACGAGTGACGAAAAGAGATCTACCATATCCTCAAATCTTGTACATGCGTTAAAGAGGGATTTCTCTAGTTCCCTAATATAATTTTGGTTCCAGATTGCACTGGAGGTCTAATCCGGATGGCCATAGTGGCAACTCTGCGGGGGAATATTTTTAGAGGGCCATACTCTATTTTCACATGTTTTTTGTTTCTTTTTCTCTCGTTCATTTATATATGTGGACATATGCCTCCACTTTTATGTTCTCCTCAGTCCCATACTTACATCTTGTACATATACCTCATTCTTATCATGTTGTTCGTATCTACTATGCTCTTTTCTCATCACATGTATATGTTACACCTTTTGCTCACTTGTATATATTTGCCATATTTCACTATTTACTTGTATATATTCACCATGTTTCACTCCACACACTCTTACTCGCATGAAATTTCACTCTTACTCATGGATCACTCGAAGATATTCATGTTTAGTCTCCTTAAAGTACACACTCACATTTTTCTCACTTTTATATAGCTTCATGCTTACTCACACATTTCATACATCACGTAAATATTTTCATACTTAATCACAGTAGCACACACTTGCACTTTTCTCTCAGTTGTATATATATACAAGCTCTCTTCACTCACACATATTCACATACCACTCCATCATCTTGCACGTATTTTTCATTCAATTGTATATTCACATGAATCACACTTTTTATTTATCACCAAGCTTTGTATAGTCTCCATGCTCCATGTATACACTTCCTAGTTTTGTTTTGCCTGATTATCCCGTTAATCCCATTTCACTTGTATATTTTATGCTCTCCCTTATAGTGGTAGTATATACTTTATTTAACATACATAAACCTCTCTAATAAGATAGTAATTATGGCTCATGCATTTTCAATTTTCCTAATCTATCACGGCCAAAGCCGAAGAAAGGCTAAGAAAGGAAGTTAAAAATACCCAATAGAGGGTACTCAGGATGGTCTTTCAGACACACTCCCTCAAAACCACATAAATATCATGATATGGCTCCCTAGCAAGAAGTCAACCTAACCCTCCTTCCAAGCATCCAAACTATTCGAAGTCTCTGTCAGTATTACTGCAGATGGACTATATTGGTAAGGCAACCATAATAGTATCGTGGCTACCTGAAGGTCAGTCATCAGATCACCTATCACCAAAAAAAACTAGCAATCAATCCAACGGCTACGACGTCGACAAAAGCCATTATCAGTAAAATTCCTCTGGCATAAGAAATTCATTACTATTTGGAGGATTACATTCCCTCCATGAAGCAATGGTGGGGAAGACAAAAGAGAGACATGAAATAACTCTATTAGTGACAGCTGAGAGGAAAGGGAAAAATCTCGCATAGCTACTTGCACACTTGAGTTGACACCCAACATAATAGAAAACTCTTTATAGGTGGGACACACCTCATCAAGTCCGAATCAAAAGACGAGGCCTTTAGGGTACCAGAACTATACCATTTCTTCTTGAAGATTACAGTCTATAAGGGGGACTACATCATAGCCACATGGCACAAGATGAAAGCTTTGTGATTAACATTATAGAAGCATATAGCCTCTAAGCTATCAAAGTAGGTTGAGTAAGTATCACACATTGAAAGTGACATTGTAAAACAAGAAGAGAGGTTGCAAAGAAAGAAGTTGAGTTGTGATGATAAAAACCACCCCCAAAGTCCCCTTCTTATACTACAAGCATCCATACAAGAAAAGCCATTTGAGATAGTGTCATATTTTCTGATCCCAATACCAAGAAGTACATAAGAATGGCAATCAAAGATAAAGAAGTGATTTTGACTTGACCCTTATGCTGATAGGTAGGCCAAGGGTAGGTCGATCAACAACCCCATTTTTAGGAAATTACTTACTATCCGTTTATATATATATATATATATATATCATTTTAAAAATAGAGATTTCTTTTATTATGAAAAATCAACCTTTGAGTTTTCCATTTATCAACTCCATTTTATTATATCATTGCAATAAAAAAATAAAAAATATGTATAGTTAGCCATTAAATCAAGATAACACAAAAAGTGCAACTTATATAAACACATAAAAAATAATTACATCATTCCTACATGTACATCTGAAAAATAAAAAAGGAAAAAAGATTATTCGGGAAGCAACTCAAACCCTCCAAAATCTCATAAACACCCTCACATAAAGCATCTGAATGAACACGCTTCCCCCTGCGATGTGTGGTAGACCCCCTACTCATTGGACGAGCTCTCACATAATCCGATATTAGTGCCATCCAGCCCCGAATATCCCATAGCCAGGTCATCGACCCATGGATAAACTACAAAAAGATCCAAATCATAAAAGACATAGAAGTTCAAAAATGAGAAGAAGAAAATAGAAAAATGGAAAAAAGAGGAAAAAAGGATCATATATCTCTCCAACGAGCATCCTCAATAAGACCAGCTAATCCATATATCACCGCATAAGAGCGATAAGGCACCGATATTACATCCCCACTATGCACCAAAATATGATAAGAAGGGGGGGAATAAGGTGAAACGAAAACTCCTCCACTGCCTCCTTTCGTGTTATAGGATGATGCCGTTGGTATGTTGGTTCCCCTACCCAATACCATTGTAGAAGGAAGTATATTTTCCACATCAAAAATTCACAACAACATCAACTAACTGTTCCCAAATTCCTGGTACTCTTATCCCACTGTCATGTCAATGTAGTGTATGCACGGCTCACCCTCCATCGCCGCTGCCCTCGCCTCATCAGACATCTCCTTCACCCGCCTCATATATTCTTGGGGCATCGATGGTGGGATCTCTACCTCACCCTCCATAACCTGCCATACCACTTTCTCTCATAGGTACCCAAACTCATATGCCATCAACCTCCTCATTTGGGCGTGCATGCCCGTAACCCTAGTGGCCCTTGAAGATAAGAGTTAGGGTTAGAAAGTCACTTGTTTCCCTAGTAAGAGTCAGTGGTCTACCAAAAAGAAAAGTTTGGACGCCAAAGAAAAGACAAGAGAAAAACTCCTAACTTTATTACTCGTTAGGGCATTCATCACTACCCATACGTCCTTCAAAGATACGAATTGGTTCGAACACCTCTTTAACTTCCTCAATTTGTAAATTATGGAGAAATTTTTTGTCTTGGTGACCTTCAAAGATATCAAACCAACATTGTACCCTATTACCTCATAAAACCACATCTGCGAAAGGCAATATAAAAGTGAAAGAATAAAAATAGAAATCCATAAGAAATAAGGGTAATTTGAATCTAAATATTTCCTTGAAGATTTAAGTGGGTCCCATAAAAGTCTATGGACAACACCGACTAAAAACTTCCGAAGAGGCATAAAGGGACATAAGAGTAAAACTCCCCAGTCGTAAAACAGATCTTCAAAATGATCCTAAAAAATGAAAGAAACCACAAATGGATGTTATCGTCTCTCATTACTACCACAAACCTTCCCAGTAGAAGCAAAATAAATAATAGGTTTGTCTGCCTCACTTACCAACCGTTGGTCTCATCAAGCTTCTAAAATAGAAGAGTCTCCTTCAACATGGATACACGGACACAATCCCCCAAAATGACCCTCACTATGTCACCCAAGGCATCCTTGACTACCAAAGAAAAAATGCATAAGGTGCGATCCACCATAATCTGCAGGCCTCACACTCCATCTACGTCAGTCACTGAACTTTCAAAGGAGTAACCGTCATCTCCCTGACTCCTAAATAAAATATGGGGATCGTATCCCACCATCTCTCACCTAATGAAAATAATACCGCCATAAAACTTGGTGTCTTATTCAAAGCTCCCACCAATTGGTCAAACCCAAGAGACTCCACCATTAACCAAATAGTCACAGGAAGGTGGTCCTAGGCTTCCTTCATTTTGACCGACCCCTGGGAGCGAATGCTAAGAAAATTATATTAATCTATGCCAAAATAATGAAAAAACCTTCAATATCCAAAGAATGAAAAGGGAAAAGGAAAAGAAAAAGGGAAACATAGACATTAGGGTTTTTCACCCTCATAGTAAGGTGATGTGTTATCTCCCTCACTAGAATCCTCTCATCTGGCACATGCTTAATGTTTGCATACAGATTCTTATTTCTCAATGCCAACAGCACAACAACATGCCATTGCAAACCATCTCAATCACCAATTGCCATCCAGTTATTATTGTTTTCTGAGGTGCCCTTAATGAGTTTTTTTTTAAAAACATACTTGAATTTGACTTCTAGAGAGAAAGAAACATATTCTATCGAATGGAGGTCTCAAAAAGGGGGTCTCTCCTTTTTTATAAGGGACTAAGGGATATACTAATTGGCAATTCCCTGGACCATCCTATTGCTAGTGACCTTTCCCCACTCCTAAGAAATCCAGAAGTCTGTCCCCTATGACGATATACACCTCCCCAGCTATTCCTCTCGATAGCCCCCTCAAATTTCATTACAAAAATTCTAAAAGAATAAAAAAATTGCCCAAAACATTCACTAAAATTCTAAAACAATCCCTATAAGGTGAAGGACATCAGGACTTTGAGAAAACTCATTAAGAGTACTAAGCTATTGACAAAGATCTAATCCATCTCTAGTGAAACCAAAATCCAATTGCACCTACATTCTCAATGTTCAACCTCTCTGTAGTGGAACCAAAACCTAGTGTGACTTCACTTATAATAACTAACACCCTCCCTAGTAGAGACAAAATTGGGAAAAACTCCCTAAAAATAACTCTTTAGGTCCGTAGAATTGACCTAAACCCCTGCATCATTCATCTCCACTATTTAGGTTCACATAATTGACCTAGGTTCACAAAATTGATCTTAACCCACTGAATCGATCATTTCAACTCCCTAGGTCCACAAAATTGACTTAGATCTGAAGAATTGACCTCGACCCACTGAATCAATCATTTCAACTCTTTAGGTCTGCAGAATCGACCTCAACCCTCTAAATTGGTCATTTTAACTCTTTAGGTCTACAGAACAATCCTGACCCGCTAAATCGATCATTTTAACTCCTAAGGTCTGCAAAAAATCCTATGACCACAAAATTGACCTTAACCCCTATATTTGTGATTTTAACTCTCTAAGTTTGCAGAATTAACCTTGGCCCTCTAAATCGGTCATCTTAACTCTTTAGATTTGTGTAATTTACTTAGGTTCGCAAAATCAATCTCAGCCCGCTGAATTAGTCATTTTAGCTCTTTAGATCAACATATGACCTAGACTCATTGAATCGGTCATCTCAACTCTTTAGGTTCAAAAAATTAACCTCAACCACCTGAATTAATTATCTCAACTCTATTGGACTGCATAATTGACCTTGACCCCCTAAATCCTTAATCTCCACCCCTAGGTTCACATAATTAACCTCAACCCTTTAACTAACCATTTTCTAAACACCAATAAGGCCCCCAAACCTTTAACATTGATGAGAGTTCAATCTTTTGATAACCTCCACTTGTTTTAAGATCCCCCATCGAGGAGCGCTTTAGAAACCCCATCATGGTACCTCTTAAGATCTCATTAGGTCTATAACACTCCTCCTTTCACCATAAAACCATAGATCCTACTCCGAACCATGATCCAAAGGCTAATGGGTGCTCTCGAGCCCCTTTTGACCATAGTAAGCTCTCCAAACTGATTGAGGCTTAAGGAAACCTCTTAGGGATCTGAATTACCTTTCTAAAGATCCATACAATGGGGTAATTAGCCTCATAATTTGCGGTTACTTGCCTTCTTATTCTATTCCTAATTCGAAGGTCACCATACATTCCCTAACCCCATTTGACCATGATCAACTCTCTGACCGCGCGAAGCACATTGAAAATTTATAGGGTTCTGAATTCTCTTTCCAAAGGTCTATACTGGTCATAAACTGATCTCAAAATTTTTGCGTACTTGTTTTTTTACTCCACAATAAAATCTAGAGTCCACTAGGCACTCCCGCATCCCATTTGAACTCGATAAACTCTCCAAATTGAGCAAAGCTCTTTTATATCTCTAATGGCTTTGATTACTTTTTATAATTGTCCATACCGTATGTGAATCGGCCTCATGGATCATGCATACTTGTCGTTTTACTCTGAGAACCCCCATCTAGAGACCATTAGGTAGTTTCGAGCCCTATTTGATCTCGATCAACTCTTGAATCCAAGAGTGAATTAATGGATTCTTGTAGGTATCTACCCTTTTTAACGGTCATGACCGAATGCTATTTGGACTTACGATTTTCATTTTTTGCCCATTTTCTGAAAATATCCATTCAGGACTACCTATAGGCACCCAAGACCTCTTGCCTTGGTAGGGGTTATATCGATAGGTAGGCCAGGTTCCATGTTGATTGGCATCCCCTAAAATTCTAATTTTTTACTATTTAAGGAAACCATTACCTCATTCTCAAGGGTCCCTTTCTGAAGTCATAACATTCCCCTAGAAATCAATGCACAAAAATTTTATTTTTCTAAACATTCTTTCCATCTTATTACATCATTATCCTCATTTTCACCCCATTTTCCATCCTTACCTCACCACCATCCAACCATAATAAAATCAACCTCTTACTATTGCAAAATCAGAATTAAAGTCTTGTAGAAGGTCTAGCCTTATTCATTTACAACACGCTCAATTAGTATTAGTTGTTTACTTTCCTTTCTATTTTTGATATATCTTTTATGTAATTCTCTCCCTTCAAAACTAACTTCGGTTTTTACTATTTAGTACACATAAATCTATTTTCATAAAATTTTAAAAATCCAAGAGGATGGTTTTCTCTTAAACCCCAAATCAGAATTTCCTTATTTTTTACACTTTCTACACTTTCGTATATTTTATACAAGAAACTAAAGGAAGATCTAAATTAGGATTTATGGGTTAAACCCCACTCTTGCATTTTATCAAACTACGTGGACTTTGAAGCCTATTGGGCTATGTAGGCACTCTGATCCAATCATCGGATTCGAGTCCTATTTGTTCATTTATTAATTTTATGTTTCCTTTTGTTTATTAGTACTGTGTGCTCCCATATTCCTACATACTCATATTCCGCTCGATATACTTATTCATATCTTCATAGTGTCTTGTGATTCGACGGATACTCACATTATATATTTATGTTACTTCTTTTATACACTCCTTAGGATGATTTCACTCCGCCTTTACCTTGGCGTGAGTCGAATGGTTTCTTTCTCTCATTATTCACACCTCAAACATGTACGTAGATATCATATTTTGTTGAAAAGGAGAATATTATCGTATCCTATAAGACACCAAAATGGAGGGATGGGTGCCTAACATCTTTCTTTTTATTTTGAGAAACATAGTCTAGTGACTCCATTTCTTCAGGTCTCTCTCCATGTAATGATGACTGATTTTCATATGAGGTAGCTTGCAAAGAACAAAGCGAGTGGAGAAAAGAGTACTCCCACACTGTAAAATCCCCCCCACGTGCAGAAGAGAGGGATTTCCCCAATTTCCCCTCCCCTCCAATTTAAGATTCGGCCTGTGCTGGAGGAATCGGACCTAAATCACCACATTAATTCATATATTTTTTTGGTTAACTATTGTGGATGTGTTCACCCCTTCCTTAAGTAGTTATTTTGATGAACACAAATTAGTGGAAGGGCTTGCATATTTTGTGGACACATATAAATTTAGGACGAAATTAATTAAATTGAACTTAAAAAATACTTATTGATATTCTATGGATGAATATTAATGAATTTATTTATTTGATTAACATGTTCTGGTCTTGTTCATCCATTCCTTAAGTGGTTGCTATTTGGGTGAATAGAAATTGGTGGAAGGTCTTGCACATTTGGTGTAAATATAGTAATTTTAGGATTAATATGATTAAAATGAACTTAAATTAGACTTTTTGATACTCTGCACATGAATATTAATGCATATATCTGTTTGATTAACTATTGTGGTTGTGATCGCCCTTCCTTAAGTGGTTGTTATTTGGGTGAACACAAATTGATGGAAAAGCTTACACATTAAGAGGATACATAGTAATTTTAGGATTAATTTAATTAAAATGGACTTAAATTGTACTTTTTGTGGTGATTAATCAGTTGGAAAATAAAAATTAGTTTAGTATTGAATGGTGTCATTACCTCTAGGACTCATATTGACAGTCTCCTTCTATAGGAAAAATGAGTCACGATAATAATTACTTTAAAAAATATTACGGGACGGTGAAATTGGGCCACATTAAAAATTATGTTATTATTGTGCGCCATATAGAGGGAACTCCTATATACAAGTATGGGAATAAGAATATTGAACATTTTAATTACTTTACAAATCATGGAGTTGATCTCTCATAAGTGTACCTATTCAATTATATTATGTTTTCCTTGAGAGAACATTGGGATGAGTTAGTAAAGAATATATATTGCCTTCATAATCTCGATAGGGCGCTAACACTGGTGATACCATTAGAAAAGGCTGAAAAGAATATTCATTCAAATGTTGATACAACACTGTAAATAGATCATTCATCCAGATTGGGACGTCTCATGACATATGCAGATTAAAAATGAGCTTGAAAGTAAGTTGAAAAAGAAATGATTCCCAGTTCAAGTCAAGGACATTTATAGGTCAACAAGAAATGCTTCCACCCAGTTTGCCATGTGAAAAATTTCCTAAATTTTTAAAAACTACTACCAATTGGATAGAAATCAGACGCATCGAACATGTTTTAGAAGTTATTAAAAAGGTACATGCATGTATCTATAGTCGTAAAAATGATAGTCGTACTTTCAGTCCTATTTTTTATTGGAGGCAATGTCTACCAAGAACGAAAGTAATCGACCAAATAATATAACACCACTAACTAGGCACTTTCCTACACCCTAACTTCACTTCTAATCACCTATCGGTTGGCAATACTTTACTCCGTCGCAAATCAAATCTACCAATAATTCTCAAAGTAATCAATCTCAATTAGCCCTTAATAATTCAACACGCAATCTTTTGCTAACGAGTAATACCAAGCCAATGATAAGATTACCATTTGTTTCTCCGTGATCGGTAACAATGCTTCTTGTAAAAAAAACTGATGTCCTAATTTTAAAATCCCATTGTCTGTCCCTTGAAAAGATGACTGTGGGAATTGGGGGCTTTGGTGACTAGAAGAAAGATGATTCTGCCATAAGGGTGTTGTGTGGGAACAAATTTGTAAGAATTTTTCATTCCCATATGGTTCGAAGTAAAATGTTATTTCCCGAGTAGGTGGTCATATGAAAACCTTTCAGAAGAACCTTTAAAAGAATTTTTTTCTTCAAGGGAGCATCACAATATGATATTTTGTCTTTGAAAGATAGAGTTACCTAGAATTTTTAAATACTCACCGACTGGAGAATGAGGCCAGGGAGTAGAAAATGATTGAGAGGGAGAAAAATAAACTGAATAAGTAAAACAAATTTGATATCCACAAACTTGAGGAAAAATTAAACGATAATCTAAAGGTGAATGGAATGACAAGACCAAAGGGACTCGGGAGAAGGTAAAGACCGTAATTGAGTCAACTTGTACTTGCATGCCGAGGGGAAAAAGGGAGAAATAAATTCCTAGAAAAATTTGCTCCAACTCTAGTGATTGTGAATTTAGTTATCATATATATACACAATATAATAAAATAATATCAATAATATAGTTCAAAATATAATATTATGTTATAAGAAATGATAGAAGTCATGACGAGTAGTCATTCTATGTCTAGACCCATGACATTGAAGTAGATTCCCTAAGGAAGGTACTTGGTAGGAACAAAAAGAGGAGGACAAGAGGAATGGGATCATATATGCCAAGTAGAAAAATAAAGCATACTGCATCACTAATGGACGAGATCTCTTCAATGAGGAGTTACGTATTGATAGGTGGGAGAATAAGCTAGGACAAAAGGATAGGTGTAAAAACTTAGGATTTATGTGGGTAATGATAGTAACAACATGGTAATGCTGACGAATTAAATCAAGGGGTTGGTCCAATTGCTTACTCAACAATGTGGTTTACCCTTCCATATGCCTCCTTAAACATTACCATATCCTACGTATCAAGGCTTTCCTTCCTAAGTGACTCATCCTACAACATTATGTGGATCACTCTGAATTATCATCTTCCATGCATAATGAATATGGAAAGGGGCATTATGAACTTGAATAATACTAGAATCATCGACACATGTATATTTATTTTTATGAATGCTAGAAAACCTTTGCACAACTGCCTTTTAACAATGGGTGAGGCTTTGATATTGGTTGATAAAATATACGATGGTTGCGTAGATATGCTTATGTATGTTGATCTGGTTAAGGTCATCTGCTAAAATGTTGTAAAAATTTCTGTATTTCCTTGCCAATTTATTTGTTGCTTAGGATTAGACAATGAATAACATTTAAAGTTTGTAATGTTTTGATTGTGTGTTGATTTATTTTAATTTTAATCTTTAGGGGTTCAATGACATCTTAATTTATTTGGTTTTATTTCATATTTATTGAACGCTCGGTTTGAGTGATTTTATTAGGCTGAACGAATTTGCTTGAATTATAAACTAAGATTTTTTTGTATCAACATGACCTTTATTTCAACCTAACTTGAATTTTTAAGACTATTTAATGGGTTTCCCACAATACAAAGAATGGGTAGGAGAGAATAATAGAGTCTCTGATAATCATATAAAGGTCGTTTGTGGTTTTCTTAAATATGCTAGTAAAAATCATAACAATGACAAGATTATGTGTCCGTTCAACTGTTGTATGAATGAAAAGATTAAGTCTTTAGAATATGTTGAATTTCATTTAATAATGTGGGTATGTCACAAAACTAAAAGATATGGACATTTCATGGGGAAAAGAATGTTTCAAAAAACAACCGGTACTCGCCCCATAGCAGAACCCAACTACGTGGAAGTGGTGACTGACTCGCTAGTACATAATCCTTTGAATAACATAATTGATGATGCCTAAGGAGTGCACCAACATCAAACCCACAACTTTATGGATATAGATAATATGCATTATGACTAAGTCAATAAAAAAGTTGATGCTGGATTACCCGAAGAACGGGGACAAATACGGTTCAAAATCAATGCGTGAGACATGCGTATAAAAACTACAAAGTAGATCACTCGGTATTGTATATAATAATCGATTTGCATAATTTAAAGAGTCAATTTTTTTTCTCAAAAACAACATTTTTCTTAAGTGGGCTAAAGACATTCTCCCGAAAGAGAACACATTACTAAATGGTTTTCGAGCATGAAGAAGAGTTTTAAAGGTTCGGGATTGAAATAAAAAACTATCCATGCATGCAAGTATGATTGTGTATTGTATCGCAATGAACATGAACTGAAGGATGAGTTAAAGTATGAGCCAAGATATATGGTTCGTGATAGTGGAAAAGACAAACATGAAATTTTTTTGCAATTGTTCGCTAGTTCCACATATGGTATTGAATTATTTTCCATTTAGGACATAGTTAAAAAGATTTTTCACTGTACGATGGATAGAAAAGTCCCTAACATGGAATGCTCGAGCCAAGGTGGGTGGGAACCTTGTGCATTATACGATTAATTCACTCATCTAAAATCTTTTAAATGCACAACACCCTAAATTTACTAAGGAACCACACAATATTTGTCGTGCATTATAAACCACAGGTTAAATCATTTAATAATTTAAGCACTAATCAAAGTTATTGTCCAGTTCTCATGGAACCTTTGAATTTCCCTCAAGAACTGTGCATGAGAAAAGAGTTCACATTATTATCATTGTTGATACCCAGATCAAAGGATCCTGGTGATGATATTTATATTTTCTTAACGCTGTTAATCGAATAACTTAAAGATATCTGGGATAAAGCATGAGGGAGTTTGACACTCATGAAGGTGAAGAGTTCACACTTAAAGCAATGGTGTTATAGGAAATCCATAACTTTATTGCGTATCAGACCTTGTCTGATTATAATGTTCGTAGTTATTATTGATGTTCCATATGTGGGGATGAAACTAAATCCACCTGGCGACATCGTAGTCATATGATGAGTTATAGTGGTTATCGTAGATTTATGATGAATAGTCACCCTTTTAGGAACAATAAGTCAAACTTTTACCTATCATTAATGAGCATTGGATGGAACCTACTTGAAATTCTAGTTATCAAATTGAGGAGAATGCAAAGGCTACAACTTCAGAGAATAAGTTTATAGGAAAAAAAACATTAATTTATAGGCCAGAAGTGTAAAACTAAGGAGGAATTGAAAGATCCTAGTAAAAGGAAGGCATGGTCCAGGAAGTCAATCTTATTTTACTTGCCATATTATAAAGAACACCATGTAAGGCATGTAATTAATTTGATGTACATGGAGAAGAATTTTGCGAAACATTTGAAAGATGGAGATGGGGGCACGGTGATCTAAAGGAGATGAAAATATAAAACAATTATGGTTAACAATTGATTTATAATAGGTGGAAATTCATTTCTTGTAGGTGATTCCACTTTGACTAATAGTGAAAAATATCCTCCTAGACACGTTCAACTTGAAGATTCAGATAAGTTATTCAAGTAATTTTCACAAGTCCATAAGTTACCAAACAAATGAACTGAAATGGTGCAAATCTTATGACTAGCACGTTATCATCTAATAAATCCCTCAGTTTTATAGGCATTTCTTTTCTAGAAAAAAAAGATCTCTATGATGTAACTATGCATATTAGTTTGTGCTTCACCTTAGTGGGGGAAAAAGTTGTAAACATGAAGCACATTAAGGCTGTGAAAGCCTCATTATTTGAGATGACTTATGTCTTAGAGAAATATTTCTCTTCGTCATTCTTTGACAATAGTTTCCACCTACTTGTGGATTTATGCGATGAGAGTTTGTTGTGTGGACCCATCAGGTATCGCTGGATGTATCTTTTCGGGAGCTTGATGAAAATATTCAAAGATTAAGTTAATAATGGATGATATATTGGACGATCAATTACATAAGAATCCAGAATATCAGATTCACTCGAGAACATATGTCGGAACAAGGGTTGAGGAAGTTCAATTCTAGTGGAGAACGAGTGATCGAATAACCTAACGATTTTGAGGATAAGTTGACTTTCAAGAGCCCTATGATATGAGAATCGCTAATCTGTAATACAAGCAAGTAGCTAGTTGTATCATCGAATTGCACGATGAAGTTGAATATTTGAGAGAGTAAGTAGCTAGATGTATAACTTATTTTTATCTGATTACTTGTATTCTCTATATTACCATATAAATTCTCCAATTTCATGAACACTTTTATTCAGTATGAGAGAAACATTTCCAGAATTCAGATGAGAAATTTCATAATGAATGATTTTAGGGCATGGGTATCAAATGAGCTAATTTTTACCTCTTCAGCTGCAGTTATTTATGTATGTGCTATAAAACATGCCCTGATAATAATTTATTAATAAATGCCCCTTTTAAAAATATGTGATATCTCTTTAGGGTTTGCACGCCTAGCTAAAGTCCCAATTTCCATGCGAAGGAGTTTAAAAATTTTCGCATCAACGGTTTTGTACATGGAAAAAATGTTGAAACAAAATAGTAAAATAGTTTATGCCTTGAATTCTTGTGTGGCTAGAAAAAGGGATAAAAATCCGAAGGATATGGTGCTGACCTATTATAGGATTGTCCAAAAAGTCTAGGATAAGATTACTTAGATTTCAAAGAAATCATATTCTATTATGACTAGTTAAAGGTGGAGGACATTAGGAATGGTTGTAAAGTTTTCCCTACCTCAAAACTTGTCTTGGTAGATTTATCTAAGATAAAGAATAAAGATCGCATGGTCAACGAGCCATTTATTTGTGCCTTTCAAAATGAGAAGAATGTATTCTAATCAAAATTCATAAATGACGACAATAGTATGTTGTTATGCATGAACCAACGGCTTTGACGACTCAAGTAGATGAATTAAAGGCCTCTATAGTGTTTCAGTATGCTCTTGATGACAACCATGATTTAAAGGACCTTTTAGTTAATTTTGATAAAAATTAAGTTTCAAAACACTATTTTATTATTCTTTAGTTAACCCATGTATAACAACCATATTTGTATCATATGTATTGGAATAACCATTGTATTTATTTACATTTGCGTATCATCCATTCATATATTTAGTTATATTTCACTTTCTTCTTCGTTCCTCATAATTTATAATTTCTTGTAGATCTCATTAAATTTTGAATGCGACAATGATTACAAACCGCCAATCTTAGGTACACACGAATGGTTATGGTTTATTTTTATTAATTATGTGGTTGCCTCAATTGGTGGCTTATGTAATGTGATGTTCACAGAGACATAAGCAACCAAAGTCTCTTATTAGTAAATACTAATCCTATTTTAATATCTTTTTATCAGTAATACTACTTTATTTTTTGTGATTACCCTTGTATAGTTTCTTGGGGTTGAACCAGTCGAATTCAAATGGTATTTTGATCTTAATAAGGTTATATCATAGTCTTGTTTTGAAGCTGTGAACCCCAGATGCTTCGATCTGATTATACCTCCAAGAAATTATTCAAGGATACTCAAGCAATAATACGAATGCATATTTTTGTGTTCTCTTTCCATTTGTAGCTTATTTATAATACTTTTATCACTAGTACTACTCTTTTTTCTATCATATGTGCAGTCAAATCCATTTCCATAAATAGAAAATCCAAAAGAGGGCTTATACCAAAAGTCCCAATTAAGAGTGTCCTCGCAATTTTATACATATCCAATACATTTGACATCCATTTTCATAATATTAAGATGCACGTGTTCCCAACATGATCACACTTTAGCAGGGGAGATGAGGAGTGAGTTTGAGATAATGGTTAGTGAACTCACTTTCTTCTTAGTTCCAAGTGCATCAACTTGAGAATGTGATATTTATATCTCAATCTAAATATTTTAGTAACCTAGTGTAGAAGTTCGATTTAGACTCCACTAAGAGATCACACACACCCATGAGTTTCTCGACTAAGCATGCAAATACACTTATGGCAAGGACGTAGTGAATTTTTTTTATAAAATATGATATGTAGTCTCCTCTACTTGATCGGTAGTCGTCCTGACGTAGGATTTAGTGTTGGAGTTTATGCGCGTTACTAAGCATTTCCAAAATAATCACACTTTTTTGAACTTAAAAGTATCGATGACTTTTTATCGAGTTATTCTGATGCCAATTGGGCGGGGGATGTTGATCATTATAAAAGTACCTCGCGTCAATGATTCTACATTAGGAATGATCTTGTCTCTTGGTTGAGAGAATTAAAAAAACCATTTCATTGTCCATGGTGGAGTGCAGGTACATCATCGCCTGGAGTTATCACATACAAGTCTTATGGAAGAAGAAAATATTGGGAGATTATGGGTTTACTCAAGCCATAATGACTATTTAATGAGATAATACAAGTTAAATCTACATTTCTCGTAATCTGGTCCAATGTTCATGTATGAAGAACATTAGAATTTATGAGAACTTTATTTGTAATATTATTAAGAAAAATATTATTTTCTTGAGCTTCATGAGTACCAAATGTCAAATTGGTCAATAATTTTACTAAACCTTTAGATGCACTTAGATTTGAGGATCTTAGGAAGTCTTTAGATATTTGTGTCATTAATTGAGTTTGGATACTGCCTGTAGTATAGGGTGATTATCATATTTATATCATTTGTTCCTATTACTAGATTGTTTTTTATGTTTAAATTTTGAAAAATCCAAAAAGATTTTCTTTTAAAAAGATTTAAAAAATTTCAAAAATATTTTAGTTTTGATAAAAAAAAATTCAAAAAGATTTTTGTATTTTGTTTCACGCCATATATGGATATGAATTTAAGATATTAAAGTCATAATTGTATTCCATCCGTTCATGTGACTTACTTATGGTGTTATAAGACTTGTCTTTGTTTCTCTTGTGTGCTTAAAAAAGCATGTTTAGCATTGCATTGTTCTTTAATGATTATTTCATTCATGCTAGACTCTTTATATCACCTTTATTGCACATATGCACGTAACTTTTGGACATTCTACTTGCTTGTCATATGTCAAATAAAGTGTTCTCATCTCAATCGTGCTTAATAATGAAATAAATAACTAGTAACTAATTGTTTTTGTAATAACTATTTCTCGATTTTTTCCCCCAAAAAATTTGATTTTTTTATGCAATGAAATGGGCTACAAAAGAAGCAGACTTCTTTATGCTAATGGCCTCCATTGGCAAGATCCTAAAAGATGATTTTGGTAGATAAAAGCCTGAGTGTGAAGTCTATTACAAACAAAAAGGGGGAGAAAATATTGAGGGGGAGTTTTCTTACTTTTAAACTCCATATATCACAGTATTTCCACTGCTTCGTGTGTGTAGGTCTCTTTTTCCTTGATGATTTCATAGAGTACACGGTGAAGATTTTTATTGAAGACAAAGTCACATGTGTCTTTTCCTTTTTGAGTTTGGGAGTGCATTAGTTGAACTTGTCATAGGGTTTCTTTATTTTTGGTTTTTGTTTTATACTAGAATATCCAAGGGGGAGATTCGTAAGAGCAAGATTTATAATTGCTCATCATATATTTTAGTTTGGATGATCCCCTTAAACAAACTTAACCATCATGAACACTCTCAAGACTTCAAGTGAAGACAAGTTATTGACTTCACATAATAATTGAAGATCAATCGTCATTACATTTTTTGGAGAAGTTTTATGAAATTGATTTTGTTTAATCTTTTCGTGAAGGGGTATTTTAAAAGAGTTTGAAAACTTGAAATACATTTTCCAAAATATTTTTGAATTTTTTTCTAAGTGGTTAGAATGATATTGGATGTTGTTCGAACTAGTTCATGTACCTCATTAGAAAAACTTCAACTTATTTCAAATGAGATTAATGTGATGTCTTTTGGAAGCCTCGAGAATCTCGTTAGATAAGTCATTTGATGAAGTTCAAAATAGAAAGGGTAATTTATTCGAATGAGATGTACCTTCATTCGAACGACTACAAAAAAATTTAATTTTTATCTGATTTCAAATGCAATCTTTTATGTATATCTCTTGGATATTTTTCTCCCTATATATAGAGATACAGACTTGCATTTTAATTCAAGCGTCTTAGACATCTTTTAGTGATCAAACTCTTTTATTTTTTTAATCCAAACCCCTAGGAGTCTTTTATATAACTTTACCAAATTGCGAAGAGCAAAGTTATTGTTTATAACCTGATAGGAATACAATTTCCTGAGACTGATCAGAAGATGCCAAGGAAAGTGGAGCTTGTTTGTGGTGTTGCTGGATTTGCATCACTCGTTGTTGATAATTAACATTGAGGATATTACTTCCTCTCATAGTGGATCTCTAAGTTTTGTAAGTCCGTAGATGTCATTCTATGATACCTAGTTATAAATAGCGCTGAAATATAGGTTTTATTGGAAAGGGTTTTTTCCTCATCTCCTATCTTTTGCTTGTCGCTTGTGATTTATTTACCTTCAATTTAGTTTCATTATCTTGCATGTTTTGATTCACTTAATTTAATCAAGATAAAATTTGGACTACATAGAATTTGGTTTGCATATGTGACTTAGTTTATGAATTATATATATCATCAGACTGCTCAAAGTTTTTGAAATAACTTCGTTCGAAAGAGTAAGCGAAAAATTATTTTTCTATCTAATTTCAAATACAATATTTAATTCCTATCTCTTGGAGATTTTTCTCCCTATATATATATATATGTGTGTGTGTGTGTGTGTGTGTGTGTGTGTGTGTGCGTGTGTGTGTGCGGATCTGGATTTCAATTTGAGCCTTTTAGACATCTTTTAGTTATCAAACTCTTTTATTTTTTCAATCCAAGCCTCTTAGATGATTTGAGATCACTTTACCAAAACACTATGAACACAATTCTTGTTTATAACCTTATGGAGTCTATTATCCACTTCTTAATACGGTAAAATGATTTCCCGAGGCTGATCAGCTAATACCAAGGCTAGTGAAGCTTATTGTGGAATGTTATTAGCTCTGCATCGTTTACAGTTGACAATTGACATTTGAGACATTACTTTATGACTTCATGGATCTCTAAGTTTTTGAAGTCTGTAGATGTCGTTTTCTAATACCTAGTTATAAATAGTGCTAAAATATAGGTTTTATCCGAAATTGGTTTTACTCATCTCTTATCTCCTATTGGTGGTTTCTTCTTTGTTTGGATTTAATTTAGTTTCATTGTCTTCTATGTTTAGGTTCACCTAATTTAATAAATATAAAATTTGGACTAAATAGATTTTTTTTTGGGTGTGACCTAGTTTATGAATTATACATATAATCGGACCGCTTAATATTTTACATCATATATCAAAATTGTTACTCGAAGCCTTAGACATTGATAAAAAATGTGACCATTCTCGATATATGACACAGTGGTCGTCTCTAATAATCCTAAAAGGTTCTTCCCATTTAAGGAACAGTTTTCCATCTGATATCTTCTTTGCATTGTCGAGCACCTTTTCGGGGACGTAATGGCTTACCTTTGACCTTCTTAGACTAACTTATTTGGTATAATACTTAGAGAATTACAGTTGGTAAGAAAATAGTTTGATCAAAGACTGTTCTCTTCATTTCTCAGATAGGTCGAGATCAGTCCTTATGATTTATTCGTTTAGGCCTTCATCGATAATGGTTGTCTTCATGGTCGACATGACTGCTTCCAAAGGAATTATTGCTTTTGTCCCATAAGACAAGATGAAGGGTGTTTCCCCTATAGACCTTTTAAGCATAGTACGATATGGCCAAAGGATGTGGGGAAGCTCATCCACCTAAGAACCTTTAATTTTCTCAATACTTTTCTTCATTTCCTTGAGCACTGTTTTGTTGGTAGCCTCAACGTAGCCATTACTTTCAGAGTAGGCCACCCAAAGGAAGTAATGATTAATGCTATAGTTATTGCAGAAGTCTAAAAATGTCCCTCTTTAAAATTGTGTTTAAATGTTCATGATTATTGTCCTCAATATGCCAAAACGAGTCACAATGTTTTCCAAGTAAATATTATTATGTTAATATTTCTGATATTCACCAAAGATTCAACATAAAAGGGACTTAAGATTTCCTAGTGTTGTAGGTAGGGGGACTATAATGTCCAAATCCTACTAAACAAATGGCCATGGGCTAGTTAATGACTTTAGGTAGCTATATGGTTAGTGAAGAATAGGTAAGAGCTATTGGCACTTCTTAGACTTTATGACATAATAAATTACATCTTGCTACATGTGTGGCCACAATTAGCATCCTTTGATTGCCCCTAATGCCAAGGATCTTCCTTGGTATTACTCCCATATCTCCCATCATGAGTTTCGTATAAACTTGGTTGACGTCGCTAGGGTGTACAAATTAGAGTTATCTACCTATGAAAGATCGCATGTAGAGTTTGTGTTCAGGTGATAAGTAGATATGGGAGGCATTTACCCTGACATGATTATCTTGCATCTTGTCGAGTGTCATAACATCCTTCTGTAAATAAGCTATGATTGAGTCCATCCAGCTAGGATTTTTTCGAAATGCGAGGACTTATTAAGTGAAATTTGGTCTTATGATGCCTATATGAGTGAGGTAATTTACTAAAATGGTTCATCCGTGATCGTAATAAATGGCTCAACCTAAAGTGGACAAAGTGTATACATGACTATTATTTCCATGAGGGATTCATTGAATGTGGACTTTGTCAAACTGGGTGACCAAGCCTTGGAAGACCTATAAATATATGATCATTCATTCATCTTTGTGTTTTAGTCTCATGATACTTAATAGGATAATATTATTATGTTGCAGTAGTTGTTAAGGTGACTTATACTAAGACATAAGGCTTTCCTTAATTCTATATCAAGGGCCTCATATTCAGCCTAATTGTTAGATGCTTTAAAGCAAAGTTTAATTCCTTATTCCATCATTATCTAGTCCAGAGTGATGAGGAAAATCTCTACTTTAGAACCTTTTGAGTTGGAGGCCCCATCGACATAAAAAGTCCATATTATTAGTTTATTAGACTCATGGTTGATTGTTTTATCGGTAAATTACTTATCCTCAGGATCCTCACCCCCTTATGAACTCAACAATGTAATTCGACACTATGCACCCCTTTATTACAGTCCTTGGCTAATAGTGAATATCAAATCTCCTTAGTTCCATCAAACATTTGGGCATTCACTCAGATAGCTCGGCCTTTTTGAGGACTACGTTGAGCGAGAATGAGGTAATGACTATGATTGAGTGGGCTGCATAATAATGCTTCAACTTTTGTGACATAATAACCACATAATAAGCTAACTTCTTTAGTGTAATGTGGCATGTCTAAGCGTATAGGAGTTCCTTAATAATATAGTCAACTAGGTCTTGGTGGCCCTCTTTATCACATACCAAGGATGATCTAATTGCATCATTCGACATCATGAGATACAAATAAACTAGATCTCAAGAATTTGGGACCATAAGTAGAGGTGGTCTGCTTAGATAGGACTTGATTTAATCAAGTGACTTTTAATACTCCTCGTTCTAAGTTAGTCCCTTCTCCCTCTTAAATAGTTAAAAGACTGGTCGTAACTTCTATGACGATTTATAGACAAAGAGATTGAGTGTTGTAAGAATCGTAGTCAACTTTTGAATATCATAAATCATTCTTGGGGTATATACATTGTTTATCGCCTTAATCTGGTTGGGGTTTATATAGATTCCTCTCTGAATTACCACGTCCCCGAAGAATTTGGCAAACTAAACTCCAAAAGAGGACTTAGATTCATTGAGACTCATTATGTATAACCTGAGAACCTTAAACATCTTTTCCAGGTCTTAGAGATGACCAACTTTATACTTTATCTTCACGAGCCTTAATGACCAACCATTGGTATATAGCTCATCCATTCATGAGACTAAATGGAATGACTTTATAGAAGTATAAGAAAAGAGTGATGATGAAATAAGTCCTCTCCTGATCGGGACCAAATAGAGTAATTTGATGGTACCACTAGTATACATCTAGGAAACTCATTTGTACATGACTGGCTGAGGCATCGACCAATTGGTCAATTTTTGGCAAGTGAGACCTATCTTAAAATGCATTTTGTTGAGATCAATAAATTCTATGCTGAATTTCCATTTTTTTATACTTTTTCTTATGACCATCTAGTTGGAGATCCATTTGGGGAATTAAACTCTTTTAATGGACCTTGCCTCAAGAAGTTCCCCCCCCCCCCCCCATCTTTCCCAGGGCCTTTGCATTCTCTAAGTCTATTCGGTGAGCCTTTTGGGAAAGCGGCAGGCATGGTGGGCCCACTGAAAGTCGATGCCACATGACTTTAGGATCAATGCCAATCATGTTAAAAGGTTTCCGTGGAAAAAAACCTTTATTCTTTTTTAGTAAAACAATCAATTATTCTTTTTTGCTAGTAAGTACGAGAGGTGTCGATCAAGAACTTCTTCTCCAGGTGTGAGTCCTCAAATATTACTTCTTGTAATGGTTACATGAACCTATCTGTGGGGGACACTCTTGTTTCTTATACCCATAGTATTTTCATACTTTAATGCAATGTTATCCGTAATTTGATCAATGGAGACAATGTCATACCCCGTAATTTTATTGATTTTTATTTAACGGATTAATTGAATTAAATGAGAATTTATTTAGAAATTAATTCGGAGGTAAATACTAGAAAGATGTGAGTTGGTATCTGATTATGATGTTAGAATAAATATTACTGAGAATATATGGTAATATATGAGTATTGAAAATATTAAATTGTCACGAGGCAGAAATACGACAATTTGGGACGCGCGTGTCAGTCGCCTCAGGAATGAAATTAATTAGATTAAAAAGTAAATTATATTTTTATCAACCGAATGGTCATTTTGAGTGCGCCAACGTGTCCAGAAGGGTCGAAACAGTAAAAAAACACTAGCCGAGAGTTTAGTTTGGGTCCCGGGGCATTTTTAGGCCAAAACGGCAACCCATAAGGGTATTTTGGTAATTTTAAAAAGTGAGGAGTTAAGACCCACGAATTTTGATGGTTATTTATTAATAATTAGTGAGGCCACTAAATCCATTACCAGTCAAAAACATTAGAAGTGGGCTACGGGATTTTGAGAGAAGTTACGAGAGGTTTCAAACCAAAACCACCACCCACCACCATCATTTTGGAAGGAATTGTGATCGGAAAGAAGAGAGTATCAACCCTCGATCACCAAAAAAGATTCAGCACAGCAAACCTAAGGCAAGTGGTTTGTTTTCTTTACTCGCAATGAATATTTCCTCCATGTTTAGTGTAGAAATTAACATATGTCATGAAAAATTGATGAAAACCTAAAGAAATTGTTAGGGATTGCATGTAGAATTGTTCTGGACGAATTTAGTATCCAAAGCATAGCATTCGAGGATGTAAAAACGAATTTAAAAATGAGTTTCCATGTTCAATTAAATTCGGGGTTCATGTTCATAGGGTTTGGGGCAAGATTTGGGAATTTATGGCGATTACATGTTAATTAATAAGATTTGATCCCAAAAATATGTTAAGAAATGACTTAGGGTGACCTAGAGTAGTTTATCAACCCAAAAACGTAGTTAGTATGAACTTAGGATGGAATTGGAGAAAGGAATTTGGTGAAAAAAAGAAGTTGGGAAAATTCTGGGCGTTTTCTTCCATCTCGTTAGAAGACCAACCCAGGTCGTTCGAACGACCTCATTAGAACGAGATTCTAACGAGATTCCGGTACCCCTTCTAACGAGTTCATAGTTTGTTCGAAGCCATTCGTTTGAACGAACTCGTTCGAACGACCTCAATCGAACGAGATTTTAGTGACTTCTAACGAGTTCACAGAATGGTCTTTTTAGGCCCGATTTTAGTTTCGAACTTCCCGTAAACTTATTTAATTGAGTGTTATTCTTCCCTTGTTGA
The DNA here is from genome assembly GCA_949130495.1 of Sambucus nigra. NCBI lineage: Eukaryota > Viridiplantae > Streptophyta > Magnoliopsida > Dipsacales > Adoxaceae > Sambucus > Sambucus nigra. Next base: position 840,052,418 of record OX422207.1, on the reverse strand, counting down.
TTAGTGGGTATAGTTGTGAGATTGAAATACGTTGAGGATTAAAAACTTAGTATTATATAATAGACCGAGTGACTTCTAGGGGTTAGGATATAAGTACTTGAATTTGCGACGTGAGAAGAGTTGATAATCTATAATGTATATGTTTTGAAAACTGGTAAGTGTACAACATTAATAACGGTATAGGAATGTAAAATATACCTCTATTAATATTATAAGATATCTAAGATGTGTAAATTCTTAGTATATATGGATATCTGTGTATAACATACCTACCATACTTGCTATCACGGGAGGTCAGCGTTCGATCAGGGCCATCTAATCTTTGTGTGCTTACGGGGGGATTTAGATTGGTACTTTGAGGACATAGGTCAAAGAATGACTTATTGGGGAGTTAATAAGTCTGCTGATCATAGGAGCATAGGTATGTGCGTGACCCATGTGATGTGAACTATGTTCGCCTCCATTATGTGTGATTGTTACTTATCGAAACGGTTCCTGAGAGATTCGGAATACGTGGTCCTTATGTACGTGATGTACCGGAATTTGATAACAGAGTATGTGTGCACCGCAGCTTAGTCTAGGGGTGCCATTATTGTATATTTATGATGAGAGTGATATACTGAAATATTGAAATGGATTGTTTATATAAGTACAAGTATGAATTAATGTAATATCTTTGTAGAGTTAAAAATGGGAAAACTCTTAGTAATTATTTTAACTAATCCTGAGGAATGAAGGTAAAACTCTCAGTTTATATTAAGATGTCGGTAATTAAACCATGAATAGTATAGTAAAATCAGATATTGAATTAGACTATTTAGTTAGTGGAATAACTAGAATGGGTACGGGTACGTAGGAGTGCACAATTAGTTGAGAGGTGAGAAACTCATGTGAGTGCACGCACTATCATGTATTTTATATTCACTGTTTAATGAAATTAAACACTTGCTGTATTTTAAACTGTTTTCACAATCGGGCTCTGACCCGTTTGTTTTCAAATCCATTTTTCTTGTAAAAACCTTTTAGGTGCCCAGCCACAAGGACACCAAGCTTAGGAGTTCCATTCCAGTGACGTGCTGTAGCTGCTGTGGAAGTTACAGGACCTCGATTATAGACTCCTCCACTTTCTACCTTGATTCCATTTCAGACTTATTTATCTGTAGGGCATGTCACCCCTTTTCTCTTTGTGACAGTTTATTTATTCAGTTTCGTTTCAGTTTTGGATGTAATTAATTTATGATTCAGACTTTGTATTTAGTTTTATTCAGTATTTTTGAATTATTTCAGAGGAGTGTTCCTCCAGGTTCATTTATTCCTTTATTGTTGTAATGTGACTCTAAGGTGGTTGTGGTATAATTATTTTCATAATTTATTACTTGTTGCATGTTAATCTAATTTAATTAAAATTGACAACTCACTTTTTAAATATTAGGTGGCTAGTAATTGTTAAAATGCTTTTCGATAGTGATGCTATGAACTGAACCAACTTGACATTTTGTATTAATTTGAATAAAGGAGTAGCTACCCGGTATTTAATCAGTCGGGGTGTCACAGAAAAAAAAATTTAGACCATTTTTTTTCTTCTTATCTTATTTAGGCTTAATAGCGGTGATAAATCATTCCCAAAAAATAACATGATTTCCTGTTATCTCCACTATCCGCTAGTCGGTGATGCATTTGAGATTATGGTGATAAGTGAAAGCGATAAACTTCATAATTTGTGTGACACCCAGACCAATTAAATATCGGGTGATCAGACCTTTATAAAATTTATAACAGAATGTTCGGTTGGTTTATTCTTAGCATCACTGTCGAAAAATTAAATCCAGTTAATTACCTAACATTTAATTAAGGTAGTGTCAAACTTTTTTCAATTTAATTTGAAACCAATTAATTCAAAATTTTTGAATATTGAATTTTAAACCATACACAAGAAATGAATGCTGCCTGAATCAAATACTGAATAATTAAGACTGGATAAAACCTTCCAGTTCCAAGTCACAAACCAAACCATAATGAATACTCAATCCAACTGAAGAGAACTACAAAGGAACTGAGTACAACCCCGTTAATGAGAATGGGCGACACATGCCCGAACTAAAATATCTGAACTAGGAACTAAATGAAATGAGAGAAGTGTTTAATCTCAATGACCCGCAATTTCCACAACAGCTGCATCTCGGAAAACCATCCAAGTATTTAGAATCGGTGTGCCTGTGGCTGAGCACCTGTACTAATATATATATATATATATATATATATATATATATATATATATAGAGAGAGAGAGAGAGAGAGAGAAAAAGAGATAAGAAATGCAAGAGACGGGTCAGAGCTCGATGTTTTAAAAATATTTATTAGCAAGTATATAAAACTGCATTAAAGCAAGTATTATTGTAAGGACATTTTTGTCCAACATATTTGTATATGTCATTAGCCGTAACACCGTTGCAAAGATTCAAAGTCCTTCATCATCAACGGAATCCGAAGATCAAAAGAAAAGAAGAATTCAGAAATTCAGAATACCAGAATACCGGACCGGTCCGCCCAAATATAAAACGAACCGATCCGCCCCGGACCGATCCGCCTAAGGCCCGGACCGATCCGCCTTGCATAAGTCCAGTGGACCCCGGATCGAATGAGAACCGAATCTGCTTCAAATAAAACGAACCAATCCGCATCGGACCGATCCGCCTAAGGCCCGGACCGGTCCGCCCTGGATAGAATTTCCCAGATCGTGTATCAGATTTTCTCGGCCAAAGAGGTTCTATTTAATCCCACTACGGGGAAGTGGTTTGATAAGACTTACACACGATTTTCTGAGTTCCATAACTCTTAAGTCTTCATGGTATTTGAGTCCATTGATTCATACCCTTGATTCACACAAATTCCATACATTTGTGAGTCAATTTTGGTAACCCAAGAACACCATTGATGTTCAACCCTTTGTGAAGTGGACCGTTTCTTCCTCTTCATTGCAGCCCTACTGGACAGGGATAGTTCCATCCGCCACCCCTACTGGAAAGGGTTTCTTCCAGCCGCGACTACAGAATCCGATACCCGAGGGTAATTCTTAGTCAATCTGTATTTCATTGTAATCCGATTGTAAACCGTATTTTACAAATTATAGTGATATACAAATGGTTTTGCCCCTGTGGGGGATTTTTCCTTAACTTTGTGTGTTGAATATCTTGTGCATGATTTCATATTGTTTCAATCACACCTAGTTGCATGCTTAGGGTTAATCTGGGTTAAAATTGGTATTTATTGTATTATTTCTTATTTGAACGCAAGCGCCAACTCTTTCAAATTGGTATCAGAGCAGGTTACGCCATTCTATTGCGTATTCCTTACTTCCGCAAAATTTTTCTAAAGATATCAATTTCTGAAATAAATTGATTTTTGAAAAGAGCGTGTTCAAATGGAGAAATCATATTATAAAATGCCTATTTTTGACGGGTCAAATTATGCTTATTGGAAAGCCCGTATGAGGTCGGCTTTAAAAGCCATTGATGAACGTGTCTGGATTTTGGTTGAACGAGGGTGGACTCCTCCAACCGTGACTGTTGATAATGTGACCAACTTGAAACCTGACATCACTTGGACTGATGATGAATTTAAATGGTCGTCTTTTAACTCTAAGGGTCTAAGTGCTATTTCTGGGTCTGTCACACCTGATGAGTTCAAACGCATAATGACGTGCACCACGTCAAAAGAAGCATGGGATATTTTTCAACTTACCCATGAGGGAACAAATGCTGTTAAAGAGTCAAAATTGCAAAATTTAACAACTCAATTTGAAACCATCACCATGCATGAAAATGAATGTTTCGATGAATTCTATGCTAGGCTGTCTGACATTGTTAATACTAGCTATAATCTTGGTGAACATATTCCAAATGCTAGAGTTGTTAAAAAGATTCTTCGTTCCCTTCCTAAGCGTTTTATACCTAAAGTCACTGTGCTAAATTCCTTGGGTAATTTAAATACTCTAAAATTGGAAGAACTGGTAGGAGATTTACAAACTTATGAAATAGACATGTTTCCTAAATCTGCCAAGCCAAAAGATAAGGGAATTGCCCTTAAAGCCCAAGAGAGAAAAAGTGAGGGGTCGGCAAGAAAGAGAGTCGAGTCATCTAGAAAGATAGAAACTTCTGATTCTGAATGTGAGTTTGACTTAGATGATTTGGCATTATTTGCTAAAAACTTCAAGAAAATTCTGAAATTTAAAAAGGGTGGAAATTTCAAAGATAAAAAGAATTTTCAGAAAAATAAGTTTGAAAAGAAAGACTTCAAAGAACCCCCTAAAGACAGTGAGAGGTGTTTTGAGTGCGACGGTAAGGGACACAGAGCGTTTTAGTGTGCCACTCGTCTGAATAGGGAAAAGGGTAAAGCTGTCCTAAATGCTACCCTTAGTGACGACAGTGAGGTCGAGTCGGTGGACTCGAGAGATGAGTCACCGCATGAGCGTAACTTCACCGCGTTCATGGCTAGTCATGTGAGTACTCCTAGTGCATCTCACGACGATGAGGATGCTACTTCACAGGGACACCTCGACAGCGAGAGCGAAGAGAGTGAGGGAGAGGAGGAAGGTAGTGAGGACGAGAGTAATCTTCAACGCGCGTACGCTGAGTTGTATAATGAATCATTTAAGACTAAAAAGCGTAACAAAGCCCTAGTGCTTAGGATCACCGCGTTAGAAGAGGAGTTAGGAGAAATGAGAGAGAGAGAGTCCTCCACCTGCACCGCCATGAGAGAGAGAGAGTCTGCCTGGGTTAGTAAAGAAAATTTGCTTAAAAAGAGAGAGTGCAGTTTTGAGAAAGAGAAAGCGGACTTGACTAAACAAGTGGCTAGTCTTACGAGTGAGCTCCATTCCTCCCTGGAGACTCGAAAGAAACTTGAAGCCCTTGTTGCTCAGCTTACTCATGACGTTGAGAGAGCTAGGAAAGTCAAGGTACAAATCGAGGACAGATCTGGAAAGATGGGAAAGATGCTCCTCGGTCCCGCTTTAGGTTTTGGTGACAGGCAAGGAATAGGTTTTGATGGTGCCTCCACGTCTCAAATTGCACCCGGACCAATTCCTGAGTTTACTACGACTCCTTATGGCCGTCATAAAAAACTAAGAAGGAGAGTTCGACCAAGAAAAGCAAACCAAGGTTCTCCTAATATTGTGCCCTTTTGCTCCCATTGCAAAAGAAATGGACACCTTAGGGATGATTGCTATAAGTTGGGTCGGACACGACGTACGGTTGCTCCACCACTTCAGACTGATGATTTTGCCAGTCTGAGAGAGCGTGTTGAGTTTCTAGCCGCCACATCACAGAGCTTGATGGAGGAATTCCGACGGATGACCTTACCATCAATGAATGCGCCCCACATTCCGGCTAAAACCAACAACAACAAGGGAATACTAAAAGGTACCTACTCTTGGGTTCCTAAGAAAGAGAAAAAGGCCCTTGTTGTCCATGTCGCTCTCAAAGCCGATAATACCTCACAGTGGTATTTTGACAGTGGTTGCTCCAGACACATGACAGGTGATGCCTCATATTTTACTCATCTTGAGGATTATTATGATGGGAGAGTCACCTTTGGAGATGGTAGCAAATCTAGCATAGTAGGACGAGGTACAGTAGAGTTACCAGGATTTCCTAAGCTAGAGAATGTGTTGTACGTCAAAGGTTTGAAAGCAAACCTTATTAGCATCAGCCAGCTGTGCGACGATGACTTTGCAGTGAAGTTTGACCGGAAAACTTGTAAGGTCTATGATCAAGCCGGTAAACTATTAGTGCAAGGGGTGAGGACAGAAGATAACTGTTATGGGACTGAGCCCAAATCCTCACTTGTCTGCAACAGCGCCACGATTACTCCTATGTCTCTGTGGCACCAACGTCTAGGTCATGTGAACGTCAGAGACTTATCTCGTTTAGTCAAAAAGGACCTAGTACGTGGCTTACCTTCTCTTGGAAAGCCAACTTCCACGATCTGTGGACCCTGTCAGTTGGGAAAGCAAATCCGTAGCCCACATAGGAAGTTGAATTCCATTACCACCTCACGTGCTCTTGAGTTAATTCACATGGATCTTATGGGTCTTACTCGCACGGAGAGTCTAGGTGGTAAGAGATACATTCTCGTGATGGTAGACGATTTCTCTAGATACTCCATTGTAGGTTTTCTAAGAGAGAAATCTGATGCTGTAGAATTTTTAATGACCAAGTGCCGTGTCCTGCAAAATCAACACGGAGTCACTATTAACAGAATACGTAGTGACAACGGCACCGAATTTAAGGAAGCAAAGGTAGATTTGTACTGTGATAGCCTTGGGATCAAACATGAGTTTTCTTCTGTGAGAACTCCTCAGCAAAATGGGATTGTTGAGAGAAAAAATAGAACAATCCAAGAAATGGCTAGATCTATGCTTCTAGGTCGTAAAATTTCTAGGAGATTTTGGGCAGAGGCAGTGTTTACTGTATGCCATATGGTGAATAGGGTATATCTGCGTCCACACACTCTTCACACTCCTTATGAGTTGTGGACTGGCAAGAAGCCCAACCTAGCATATTTCCGTGTTTTTGGGAGTAAATGCTACATCCTACGGGATAGAGAGCAATTAGGAAAGTTCGACTCCCGGAGCGACGAAGGAATACTGCTAGGATATTCATCGAACAGTAGAGCGTACCGGGTTTTTAACCTGAAGAGCTCTAAGGTTATGGAATCAATAAACGTCACCGTGCAAGATGACGAACCTCCGACGGTTATTGATCCTAACCTACAGTGTGAGGATGAGGACTATTCTGACAGTGATTTACCTGTTCCTGTCTCACACTCTGTGGACCCTACTCCTGTGTTAGGGGACACACCTGCTTGGGTTCGCAAGAGTCATGACCCTTCTGCCATTGTTGGTGATCCCACTCTAGGGGTCAAGACTCGTGCTCAGCTAGAGAACGTTGTTAGCCATCTTTGCTACACGTCCAAAGTCGAGCCCAAGAACCACAAAGAAGCACTCAAAGATGAACACTGGATATCTGCTATGCAGGATGAGTTGCTTCAGTTTAAGAAGAACAATGTCTGGGAACTTATCCCCCGACTTAGTGATACTAATGTTATTGGTACCCGGTGGATTTTCAAGAATAAAATGGATGAAAATGGTACCATAATCAGAAATAAGGCTAGGTTGGTCGCTCAAGGCTACACACAGATAGAGGGTGTAGACTTTGGGGAGACATTTGCTCCTGTTGCGAGGCTTGAGTCCGTCCGCTTACTACTCGCCATCGCATGTCATCTGCACTTCAAAGTATATCAGATGGATGTCAAGAGTGCCTTTCTGAATGGCATTCTACAGGAAGAGGTTTATGTGGAACAACCAAAAGGGTTTGAAGACCCTTAGCACCCTGAGCACATCTACTATCTGAAGAAAGCCTTGTATGGTTTGAAGCAAGCACCCCGTGCTTGGTACGAGAGGCTTACTTCCTATCTCTTAGCCCGAGGCTTCAAAAGAGGGGGAGTTGATATGACGTTGTTCGTCAGGAGAGATGACGGTGCTATTTTGGTTGCCCAAGTCTATGTGGACGACATAGTCTTTGGATCCACATGCTCCCAGCATGCTCACCACTTTGAGGAGGAGATGAAAAGTGAGTTTGAGATGAGCATGGTAGGTGAGCTTACATTCTTCCTTGGTCTCCAGGTTCGTCAGCTAGAGGATGGGATGTTCATCTCCCAATCCAAGTATGCTAGAGACCTAGTGAAGAAATTTGGTTTAGACTCCGCTAAGCATGCTCGTACACCTATGAGTACCACTACCAAGCTTAGTAAGGACACTTCAGGCAAGGACGTAGAGCAAACCTTATATCGGAGTATGATAGGCAGTCTTCTCTACTTGACTGCTAGTCGTCCCGACATTGCCTTTAGTGTTGGAGTCTGTGCGCGTTATCAGGCGTCTCCTAAAGAGTCACACTTACTCGCTCTAAAACGTATTATCAAATACGTGAGTGGGACTCTCTCATACGGTATTTGGTATTCCTTTGATACCGATGACTGTTTGTCCGCCTATTCGGATGCCGATTGGGCCGGGGACGTAGATGGATGTAAGAGCACTTCTGGTGGGTGTTTCTACTTTGGTTCTGCTCTTGTCTCTTGGTTGAGCAAGAAGCAAAACTCCATCTCTTTGTCCACTGCGGAGGCTGAGTACATCGCCGCCGGGAGTTGTTGCACGCAACTCATGTGGATGAAGCAAATGTTGGAAGATTATGGGATTTCACAGGACACCATGACCATTTCCTGTGATAACACGAGCGCGATACACATATCCCGCAATCCTGTCCAACATTCGCGCACAAAGCACATCAGGTTACGCGAGCACTTTATTCGTCAGTTAGTTGAAGAGAAGGTCGTAACCCTGAGTTTTGTTCCTACCGACCGTCAGTTAGCCGATATTTTCACGAAACCTTTAGATGCCCTTAGATTTGAGAGTCTTAGGAAGTCTTTGGGGATTTGCACAGTTGACTGAGGGGTTGGTCTATGTCTAGAATAGGATGCTTCTTCATGTTCATACCATATGCTTCCTATTGCTAGTCTGTTTATATGTACCATAGCTTTGTTGTACAACTTTTATGTATCTTTTTGTATATATTCTTGTGTTTGAAACTTTTTGAAAAATACAAAAAGATTTTCTTTTTAGAAAATTTTTTAGAAAAGCTCAAAAAGATTTTATTTTGATAAAATTTTTGAAAAATTCAAAAAGAGATTTGCCTGTTATGGATGAGCATTTAAGATAGCCAAGTCACAACATCATTTCATATATCCATGTGACTGTTTGATAGAGATTTGAGAGGCTACATCATTTCATCCATGTGCTTAACATTGATTGGAGTCCTTGAGATGTAATTAGTGATATTTCCTACATGCTTGACTCCTATATCCTTTATTGCACACATGCACGGCTATATTTGATTATTGCACTTGTCAATCTCATGTTGGCTTGAGTGTTTCCATCTCAATCCTGTCTATACAATGTATAAAATGCGATAAAACTTGACAAGATTGGATTGCATGTAAAAACCGTTTGGTGAGACTGTGTGCATATTTTCATAACGGGGAGGGGCTGCGAAAGTTGATTCTTATCCTTTGCGCAAAAGCCACCGTTAAAAAGGACCTAAAAAATGGAGGAATTTTTATATCCGAGGTCCTAAGAGGTTAAAAGAGCCCGAAAAAATTGATAAGGCAATAAAAAGCAATTCATGCCAAATATGGGCCATTTAGGTTTCACCATCAATTCTCCAAAGTTTGAGAATTTAGTATACCTCTTTTAAAAATATAAATCTGAGGGAGCTTGGTTGAGAAAAACGGGTTTGCACTTCCTTGAAAGTCCTGAAAAAGCATGAAAATCATTTTGGACGTTATTGGTGTAGAAATCACTTTGAGCTTTGATTTGTAGATTTGATAGTCAATGTCGTATATTTCCAATCTTTTACACCAAAGGAAGCATTTGAGTTCATTCGCTAGGAATATCCAATATTCATCGTGCACATATGTCATGTTTGTATGCTTTGATTTTCCTATCGAATTTTGATCACACCTATTCTTTTCCGCTATCACCGACTTGGTTGTTTTATGTTCATTCATGGTGTGATTTTATGCCTTGTGTCTCCCCGGTACTTGATTGCTTGATTTATTTCTCTCATTTGTCTATTTGGGGACATCATAAAAAGGGGGAGAATGAATTATCTTATTATGGGGGAGTTTTGAAATTCTGAGAATTGGTATATATGTTTATGTTTATCTCATTTCAAACTCTCGATACGTCACTTGGTATTTGCTTTATCTCATGTGTGTAGGTACTACATTGATGATCTCTGAATTGCACACCCTGATGAGAAAAGCGTTGAGATTTCTGATCTGAAGAATTGCAGAACAAACAATGCAGCCTTTATCATTTGTACCTCTTTCAGTTTTGGGTTCATGGAAGGGTAGATTTGTATAGGCACTTTTGATTCTAGATAATTCGGATTTTTTTTTTGTATGTTCCGGCATAGACATAGGGGGAGATTTGTAAGGACATTTTTGTCCAACATATTTGTATATGTCATTAGCCGTAACACCGTTGCAAAGATTCAAAGTCCTTCATCATCAACGGAATCCGAAGATCAAAAGAAAAGAAGAATTCAGAAATTCAGAATACCGGACCGGTCCGCCCAAATATAAAACGAACCGATCCGCCCCGGACCGATCAGCCTAAGGCCCGGACTGATCCGCCTTGCATAAGTCCAGTGGACCCCGGATCGAATGAGAACCGAATCTGCTTCAAATAAAACGAACCGATCCGCATCGGACCGATCCGCCTAAGGCCCGGACCGGTCCGCCCTGGATAGAATTTCCCAGATCGTGTATCAGATTTTCTCGGCCAAAGAGGTTCTATTTAATCCCACTACGGGGAAGTGGTTTGATAAGACTTACACACGATTTTCTGAGTTTCATAACTCTTAAGTCTTCATGGTATTTGAGTCCATTGATTCATACCCTTGATTCACACAAATTCCATACATTTGTGAGTCAATTTTGGTAACCCAAGAACACCATTGATGTTCAACCCTTTGTGAAGTGGACCGTTTCTTCCTCTTCATTGCAGCCCTACTGGACAGGGATAGTTCCAGCCGCCACCCCTACTGGAAAGGGTTTCTTCCAGCCGCGACTACAGAATCTGATACCCAAGGGTAATTCTTAGTCAATCTGTATTTCATTGTAATCCGATTGTAAATCGTATTTTACAAATTATAGTGATATACAAATGGTTTTGCCCCTGTGGGGGATTTTTCCTTAACTTTGTGTGTTGAATATCTTGTGCATGATTTCATATTGTTTCAATCACACCTAGTTGCATGCTTAGGGTTAATCTGGGTTAAAATTGGTATTTATTGTATTATTTCTTATTTGAACGCAAGCGCCAACTCTTTCAATTATATGCATGTTAGTTTGAACTCTCACATGAGATTCTCACCTCTCGACTAGTGTGCACGCCTAACATACATCAAATCCAACCTAGCCATCTAACACACTCCTAACTAGGTAAAAGGATTATTCTTCAAGTTACCCCTCGTAGTAGTATTCCATATTTGGTCTCAACATTTATCATTTTAAATAAATGTTATCACACAAAAGTTAAGTATTTACTATTTACGTTATTGAAGATTTCACTATCTTAATAGTCTGCAATTATCTCATTGTAGATATACCCTAAGCATATATATATATATATATATATATATATATATATATATATATATATATATATATATACACTAACACAGCACCCCAAGGATACACCTGTAGTGCATTGCATACTCTGCTATCATGTCCTGGTACATCTCGTACTCAAAAAAGGACTATCGGTTTGAAAATCTCCCACAAACCATATAAACAAATCACAAATATTGGAGGCGAACATAGTACACATACCTATGGGTCACGCACATACCTACGCTCCCATAGTCAGCTGACTAATCAACTCACGAATAAGTCTTCACGGTCCTATGTTCTGAGATACAAGTAAAATATTCCCCCGAATGTCACTCAGGATAAGACCGTCTCTACATATCCCCCCGAGATAGAATCATCTAGGTATGTCATACACAAAATATCAAAAATAGGTATACACACAACCCATGAATCAAACGGTATACACACAACCAATTGTCATATTTCATACATAGTATTTTTATCACTAAATACTATCAATGTATTTTTAAATTACGATATTCCCTCTCTCGTAATATATATATAAGGATAATATGTCAACCGAAAATTCTTAATACATAATCATAAGAAGTCCCACAAGTAACCACTAACTTTTATTCTTATAAGTTCCATATCTTCAGAACTAATATCGTAAGTATTTATCACATAATACTCTCGATGCATTTACAATGACAATTATCTCTCTCTCATAATCTTCAAGGTAAACTCACCATCCCAAATATTTAAATCATTACACCTAAACAACTCCCAATAATTCTGCACTATTTTGGGTTCATCGAACACTAATTTTTCCTCACTCAAATTGAATATTTACCAAATAGGGGCAAAATAGGAAATTCTCTGAAAATTAGAAATCTCGCTCGAACCAGAATACAATCTCGCTCAAACGACATACACGTGTTGCTCGATACAGTTTCGCACGACATCTCTATATCTCTCGAACGACTTCACGCGACTTACTGATCTCGCTCGAACGACCCACTTCGGGTTACTTTGCGCGACATCTCGCGACATCTCGCGACCTGGGCTGTTTCGTCCCCTACCTCCAGATTCAGTGTTTTCCCACCATTTTTACTCCTAAAACCTCTAAAGATCAATCCAAACTTCCAACAATCAACACCAAACATTACTCTAACATATATGTGTGATTTCCCATAACCTAACATCATTAAATCATCACCAATCATCCAAATAATTCGAAATCCCCAATTTATCTTAATTTGATATGCATAACTTCTAAATTAAACACATATTTGTTCATAGAAATCATCATAATTCATAGGCATCCTCTTATCTACATATGGGATTCAAATTCTTATCAAATCAACCCTAATTTATGATATAGTTCTTCAATTTCACCCAAATTAAATTTTATAACAAAGGTTTATTAACCTAAACTAACACCAACACAATTATCGCTAAAGAAAGTAAGCAATAAACACTTGCCTCGATTTCGAAGGTCTGATTCGTTGGTGTTGTTGGTATGGATGCGCTCCTCGCGTTCTGACCTAGATGATGGTGGTGGTAGTTGTGCAAGGTGGTGTAAATTGACTCTCCTCCTTTGGAATTTTCTCTCTCTCACCCACTGTGGCTCTCTCTTGATTTTGGTGTATCCTAACCCTAATTGTCCCCAATTAGCTGATATAATATTTCTCCCATTTTCGTCCATTTAATTCCTCCAAAAATATAAATTACAAAACTACCCTATCGGGTGCTGGCTTGGCCTAAAAATATCCCGGAGTTCAAATAGAATACCCGGGTAGAGTTTTCTGACTATCTCGACCCCTCCGGACTCAATGACGTACTCGAAATGATCTATGAGTTACTTAAAATAATTTACCTTTTTTTATTCCACTTATTTAGCCCTGAAACGACTCACACGCGTGTTCCGACTTAATATACCAAACTTTCATATTTGTCTCTCACAACAAGTTATATAAAATCGTCATTACATATTACTTATTCTAACAGTAATATTAATAATTACTAACTTCTTGTCACGCTAGTAAATATTCAATTTTAATCCGGATTGATAATTAATTCTCACATTTTAATTTAATTAATCCAAATATAATAATAAATCACATAATTATTTAAATCCTAAAAAATATGGGGTGTTACATACTTCCCCCCCTAATAACGGAATTTCTTCCCGAAATTCAGAAAATAAGGCATTTCTGGTAAGTACAACTCTGAGTATTTACCTCACATCTCACGTAATCTACACAGTACCACCCATACACTACATCACCAAATACCCTTAATAATGAACACCTCACTGATGTTATAATTTACTCTTTAAGCCTTACCATTTAAGTTTCACCACTTAAATTTTAGATAATTACTATCTAACCTCCTACTACTCGCACTAGAAGATTAATGAGTATTTAGATATATATGAATTTGTCTTACTAATATGTTTCATTAGTAGTTTATTCTTGCTTGTACGGTAGATACTTTAGACACAACATATACTATAAATGTTAACACATTTTTGCCATACTGCCTCCGTAAGGGACTATGGAACCGAAGCATGTACGCTACCAGCTTAAACTTAACAATAATAGGAAAAGATCCCACATCACTCGATACCAATTTACTCATTCCATCATGCAATAATGCCACTCCCGATCATTTCTATCCTGGTTAACGGGCCCTAAAATTCCTCTGGACCTAGTAGATTATTGTCCTCCCCTCTATCCAATAAGCACAAGGATGACAAGCATTGATATATATAGCGCCTCGAATGGAATCCTATCAATAAAGAGCTGAGGGGAGTCATCTTACACTAACTCCACCAGTGGAAGATATTACACTAAACCTTCCCAAAATTAGAAATACAACATACCTCGCAATGTGAAACTAAGACTCTCAGTCTTCTTGCCCGTCTGCGAGTGCGTTAGGCCGGATACGTTCGCATCTCGAAATTCATGGCCTCCAGGAAACTTTTCCCAATAATTGAGTCATAACTCTCTTGACTCTTTTGGACAAAAACTTTATTTGTACCCCATATAACCTTACTATCCCAGGAATAATGGTTGGGGTTTACTGTTACACGTTATGATTGGTCCTAACTTGGCATAATGTGAGCTATTTTAATTACACGACCCATTTTCACCCACATAGGGTCGTGATCCCGTTGCAAAGTAATTAAATCTTTAATGGTCTAGGGATTCACTCTTCCATTACTACCAAGGAATTCCTAATGCTGAAGGAACTCTATTATTTCCTGATGGTCCACTTCCAATTGGAGCTCAACAATGTCTTGTTTTGCTTATGCCATCACTACTACGGCTTTATATCATTACACATTTTACCTATTTTACAACCATATCCACATCTATGGCTCAGGCAACAGTGTCATCACTGCATGTTGTAAGTCCTTCCCCTTCTCTTTAAGCTTCAGATTCTCGTGAAACATGTTATATCCATGTCATATCAAGTGAGTTTCAACCTTTCCCGAGTTAAACTTTATCGAATTCTTCCTATACGATCCTCGTGGAGAATTTGGGAATTAACGGTACTAACTGACCTAAACTATCAAACAGCTAAGTCCTGAAGTCAAAACGTCTACATTTCGTTACCTCCAAAATATGCATTGTGTCACAATCTTTCACTTAAGGAAGAAAAATTTATTACCTAAATATCTAAAATGCCCATACACCCTATGCTTTGTGCATTGCAGCACCAGCGTACTAGACGTGTTATATAAATATCAAATTATTCCCCACATACTTGCATGACTATATGGTAAGGTTCTACTCAGCCACCCTTCCTTTTCCACCTAATAATATCGTAGGTTGTCCCACAGGCCTGCTCGTGGTGTCAACGATTGGTGACATTATCACATATTAATCTTATACGGCTTTATCGGCCTTAGTTTGTAATATAACCATTATCTTATAGTTATAACTACGTATACGGGTAATCATTACGATACTAAATCCATGTACTAAAGGAAAACTTCTCCCAGCTTCCAACGTTCGCTAAGTTTCATGCGTGGGATATCTCGTAAAGCAAAATCCAAATAAGGAACCCCTCGATACACTACTACCTAACACTGTTGGTCGTCGAGATTTGTTAAGCACTTAATCCATAACATATATCCCTGATTTCCCATCTACGAGCATAAATATTCTACTTGTCTACTCTCACTATCAGAAGTTATTAGCGCTATATGATTAAGGAGCTATACCTCTCCTCTCTATAATAAGTCAATATACCCTGAATCACATCAGTAAAACATCCCTGCTCACCGGGATCAATGTAGTAAGACAACATACTCACCGAAGTCTATAATACAATAAAACACACATGCAGGCTCAACCGTCTTTCAAGTGATGCCTCGTTAAAACCATATTTTTCATTTTGAAATTTTTAGTACGATAGTCTTATCACACAATTTACTACCGTTCAAACCCTCGGTAACCAGTAACCATACAATATAATAATAATGTGTTCTACCATCATAAAGCTCAAAGGAGCACGAATCGTTACATAATACCATATATAAATTTCTCTTAGTGACCAAACTTGCTCCTCCCGGCAGATGGTACAAAAAGTCTCGCTACCCAAATGGTAGTCACCTACATAACAAGGCTGGTGTCTATAGCTTACCCACTAAATCGGATGCACACTCGAATCCTTATTGTTAACTATTCACATATGATGTGATACACCCATGTCACTTGAACTCATCATTTATTCAAAAGGATGAAACAAGGCTTCATTAGTCTAGCCTGATCGTAGGGTCCCCGCACGCACTTTTCGTGACCCATAATTATCTACAATCGTTATACCTTTAGGATTCCACTCATTAGTTTTTCCTTTCCTCGTTGTGGGACATTATTTTGTTTTATGGCTTACCCGCTCGACATTGATACATTTTTCCCATATCTCTAGGCCTCAAATATGGCCTTACTGGCCTTCCCTTTATTTCTTGGGATTACTGGCCTTACAGGCACGGTTTATTATTCCTGATACTATTAATTACACTTCTCACATGGACACATTCAATACTGGTAACCCTTATCTCTACATGCAGGGAAATTTCCCTTTCACTGGTCCTCCCGGCTTTGTTGGGATGTCTTCTCTCAAATCTGGCAGTCTTAACTCCTAGTTGTTATTTTCATTGTTACTTGTGCTCTACATGGCATATGGAACACATGGTCGACCCGCTGGTCTTGGTTGAATCCATCACCATTACATTAAGATTTAATCATATCATTTAAACAGGTTTCCCCCCCACTGGTTATACCTTCTGGTGATGTTCTACTAACACTATTGAATTTAACCTTGCCCTCCGACTAGGTATCACAACTCGATTGGCTCCCTTTCTTCTGGGGCGTTGACATATTCTAGTAAACATATACTTTGATGACATTGACACTAGTCACCTTAGTCACACCGCCCATTCACACTAGGGTATTCTACCCACGAGTCCATTTTCAAATTACGGTTTTATCTTTCATGACCCCTACTTCGGTTACGAAATTCGCTTACCAAGTTAACTCATCATTTACAATCGGTCTCTACCCAACCTACTGGTGATAAGTTCAACATATCTTTAGTATCTCTGTCTGACCAGTGGATAGAAAATTTTAAACGGTCAACCCGTACCCAATAATACGGTTTGATTGACTATTCTTACTCTTTGTTGTTTCTCTGAGCTAGAAAAATTTCTTATGAATTTAAAACTCTGAGTGTCACTGCACTCTACTTTACATTATTGCCTTTAGATTATTGATACGACGCAAATATTGCGTATTTCACCCGTTAACCTACGCCTTATTAGCCCCCTTGGGTATCTTAATCCCTATACTTATGCTCGTTAACCAGACAACCTCGGATTTCTATGTTAACATGTTTTGCAGGGGTTAATTGGGCTTTTGTAGGTATTTGGATGCTTAGTATGAAGTTCGGACGCTTTCCGGAAATGTTTCGTCGACTTTTGCAGCTTCGGGGGCATTTTAGTAATTCCATCATTCGGTTTTGAATCCCGAGCTCTTCACGGAAGTTGAATCCCTTTGATTTCTCTTCGCGTGGCCGCCGACGGTGCATGATTCCGAGTTGTATCGATGGAGTTATGGCATTTTTAGGACGGTTTTTACTGTAAAAGTACACTCAAGGTCACATTCAAGGGCATTTTAGTCATTTCATATTTTGGTTTTTTAGCCTAATGTCTTCTTGAATGTTGTATTCCTCTGAGTTATCTTCGCGTAGCCTCCGACCGTGCCTCATTCCGAGCTATAACGAAGAAATGGCGGCATTTTCCGTAAAACAGGACAAAGCTGCAGAATTCAGACCTGTAGGTTGCGAATCGATTCGGCCCTCCAGATTTTTGGTTTTCTTCCCTTTTATTACAAGTTTACCATAGGATATTTTGTATATAACACTTTCTCTTCATTTTGAAGAGATATATCTCCATTTTTAGGTTAGATTTTAGGGTTTTGTAGACTTGGGAGATTTGCCCTACTCCTCTCTTGCACTCTTGTTTTGTAAGTTGTACTTTAAGGTTAATTACATTAATATAGTTTGTATTCATTATATTCTTGCTTTCTAGATTAATTTCATGCTTTGTTAATTAGTTTAGTTATTCATTTCTTGCTTAATTAGTTTATTGCTTTGTTAATTAGTTTCATTCATGTCTAGCCCTTAGATAAATAGGGTCGGGATTGCGTTTCTGCCATTTTCGGGTTTGGACCTCGAAAATTAGGTTTTGTGTAAAATTGCGTTTAATTGAAACCGCGTGTATTAAAGTTGGATTGTTATGCGTTTAACTTTATTTGTCACGCAACTTAAGTGTTTATAGCGATAATCCGAATTTAATCCGCGTGTGACCATTTTCAGTTAAATGTTTAATCTCGCAACTTTGGGTTAAATTCCTTCTTGTGTGATGTTTATGCTTAATTGTAAATGCTCGATTAAATGTTTTCGAATCGTAATTCTAATTAGTAGTTGTTTAGCCCGTGTGGTGGAATGCGATCCCGATCCTCGCTTTACTTTTGTGTAGCGTAACTTATTCTTTTCTTTAGTCCACCATAACCACCCATCACCTTTTCTTATTTCTTTTACACCATTTTTATTCTTGAAGTTATAAAACAATTAACATCTAAAATTTAATCACTCCCTGTGGATTTCTTATGATACCCGACTTACCGATGTGCTTGCTTGTCAAGTGTAGTAGTAGCTTAGGTTTTATCTTTTGTATCGCGGCGGTGAAACACACGACGATTGTGTCCTCACACGAACACACTTTTTCCGCCCGACCAATTATCTCCCTCCATTGGCCCATCACACTTAGATTTTGTTGTTGGTGACTTGTATCGCGATCACCGTTCCTCGAATTCTTCACAACTTTCAATGGTTTTCCCCCTCCTGAAGTCCCGCTAACGGCCTTTGCTGGTCATCCCATATTGTTCGGAGTACAAAGTTCAATCACTCTCGCATATGAATTGGATTCACTAAACTAAATCACAGGAGAGCATGAATCGCACACGCAATGAAATACAACAATCCTAGAATAAGGCTCTACATCAAAGAACGATAAGATGAAACGTAATAAGCCGTACAGATTCTAAAAGACTCTAGAACCTGATGCTCTGATACCACCTGTGACACCCCACCCAATTAAAATATCGGGTGATCAGTTCTTCATAAAATTTATAACACAATGATCGGTTGGTTCATTCTTAGCATCACTGTCGAAACTTAAATCCAGTTAATTACCTAACATTTAATTAAGCTACTGTCAAACTTTTTTCAATTTAATTTGAAACCAATTAATTCAATTAATTTCTGAACATTGAATTATAAACCATACACAAGAAATGAATGTTGACTGAATCAATTACTGAATAATTAATACTGGATAAAACCTTCCAATTCAAAGTCACAAACCAAACCATAATGAATATTCAATCCAACTGAAAAGAACTATAAAGGAAATGAGTGCAACCCCGCTAATGAGAATGGGCGGCACATGCCCGAACTGAAATATCTTAACTAGGAACCGAATGAAATGAGAGAAGCGTCTAATCTCAATGACCCACAACTTCCACAATAGTTGCAGCTCGACAAACCATCTAAGTATCTAGAACCGGTGTCCCTGTGGCTGAGCAACTATACTAATACATATATGTATAGCAAAAGAGAGAAGAAGTGCAAGAGACGGGTCAGAGCCCAATGTTTTATAAATATTTATTAGCAAGTATTTAAAACTTCTTTAAATCAAGTATTATATGCATGTTAGTTCAAACTCTCACAGGAGATTCTCACCTCTCAATTAGTGTGCACGCCTAACGTACATCTAATCCAACCTAGCCATCTGACACACTCCTAACTAGGAAAGAGGATTATCCTTAAAGTTACCCCTCGTAGTAGTATTCCGTATTTGATCTCAAAATTTATCATTTTAAATAAATGTTATCACACTAAAGTTAAGCTATTTACGTTATTGAAGATTTCGCTATCTTAATAGTCTGCAATTATCTCATTGTAGATATACCATAACCATACATATATATATATCCTTCACTATTTTATATATATATATATATATATATATATTTATATTTATATTTATATATACACACACACTAACACATCACCCCAAGGATACACATGTAGTGCATTGCATACTCTGTTATCATGTCTCGGTACATCTCATACTCAAATAAGGACTATCGGTTTGGATATCTCCCACGAACCATATAAATAAATCACAGATATTGGCGGTGAACATAGTAGACATACCTATGGGTCACGCACGTACGTACGCTCCCATAGTCAGCTGACTTATCAACTCACAAATAAGTCTTCACGGTCCTATGTTCTGAGATACAAGTCAAATATCCCCCAGAAGGTCACACAGGATACGACCATCTCTACACAACCTCTCGAGATAGCAAGCAGCTAGGTATGTCATACACATAATATCAAAAATAGGTATACACACAACCCATTAATCAAACGGTATACACACAACCAATTGTCATATTTCATACATAGTATTTTTATCACTAAATACTATCAATGTATTTTTAAATTACGATATTCCCTCTCTCGTAATATATATATATATAAGGATAATATGTCGCCCGAAAATCCTTATTACATAATCATAAGAAGTCCCACAAGTAACCACTAATTTTTATTCTTATAAGTTCCATATCTTCGGAACTAATATCGTAAGTATTTATCACGTAATACTCTCGACGCATTTATAATTACGATTATCTCTCTCTCATGATCTTCAAGGTAAACTCACCATCCTAAATATTTAAATCATTACACCTAAACAACTCCCAATAATTCTGCACTATTTTGGGTTCATCGAACACTAATTTTTCCTCACTCAAATTGACTATTTACCAAATAGGGGCAAAATAGGAAATTCTCTGAAAATTAGAAATCTCGCTCGAACCAGAATAGGATCTCGCTTGAACGACATACACGTGTAGCTCGATCCAGCTTCACGCGACATCTCTATCTCGCTCGAACGACTTCTCATGACTTACTGATCTCGCTCGAACGATCCACTTCGCGCGAGTTCGCGCCGTATCTCGCAACCTGGGCTATTTCGTTCCCTACCTCCAGATTCAGCATCCTCCCACCATTTTTACTCCTAAAACCTCTAAAGATCAAGACCAAACTTCCAACAATCAATACCAAACATTATTCTAACATATATATGTGATTTCCCATAACCTAACATCATTAAATCATCACCAATCATCCATATAACTCGAAATACCCAATTTATTACTAAGAACCCTAGATCTTAATTTGATATGCATAACTTCTAAATTAAACCCAAATTTATTCATAGAAATCATCATAATTTCGTAGGCATCCTCTTATCTATATATGGGATTCAAATTCTTATCAAATTATCCCTAGTTTATGATATAGTTCTTCAATTTCACCCAAATTAACTTTCATAACAAAGGTTTATTAACCTAAACTAACATGAACACAATTATCGCTAAAGAAAGTAAGCAATAAACACTTGCCTCGATTTTGAAGGTCTGGTCCGTTGGTGTTGTTGGTATGGATGCGCTCCTCGCGTTCCGATCTACATGATGGTGGTGGTTGTAAGGACACAAATTTCCAATTGAGTCCATATACAGTTTTGGCTCAATTCCGAACAAAAACATTTATTCATAGGATTGTATTTAATTGTAATATTCTCAAGCCTATGCAGTGTTTGTTGAAGACGTAGCGGCAAAGAGTATAAAGCTTCATCATCATGCCAGTTTAAGTGCCTCGTTTCTACGTCATCAACTATGGTTCTATGCTCCCAAGGTATGAATGCAATTATATATATATAGGAGCTTGGAACTTGTTTATTGGGTGTTAGGTTTAATAAAAACTGTGTTTTATTTTCAAAAAGAATTAATTAGATCTTTAAAATAAGTTTATAAAATTTTCTGGGCTAAAATCGAATTTTCCAAACTTTCTGGAAGTTCGTTCGATATGTCGTTTGAACGAGATTGTCGTTCAAACCAGATATCGTTCGGACGAGATTACCAACGACTTCCCACTAAGGCATACTGGAACTTCGTTCGAAATGTCGTTCGAACGAGATTTTCGTTCTAACAAGATTTCCAACGAGTTCATACTGGAACTTCGTTAGAAGACTCGTTCGAACGAGATTTCGTTCGAACAAGATTTCGTTCGAACGAAATGTCGTTCGAACGAGATGTCATGCGGGAACAGTTTTTGGCAATTTTTCACCCACTTTCCCACTTGTTTCTTAACTGAATTTTTCCAGACTTTATGATGTGCGGGAAACCTTTTTCCAAACGCATCTTTTTTATATCTTACTAACTCCTTGAGAGTGTTTTGAGAGTAAAATCAAAGAGGGAAAAAGATCATGTTTTGAGTGAGATTTTTAGAGAAAAATATACATCACTCTTGTTTAGACCCATATTGTTTATCCAAGTTCACATATATACATATCAATTGCTTGGAGTTTGGCACCGGTTTATCTCTACCGATTTGAAGAAGAGAAGTTTCGAGTTTTCTTCTACATCCCATAAATAAAGAAGAAGTTGTTCACTTTGATTTACCCACTTGGAGAAAGGCTTCATGTTCGGGTGACGGTGACCATATAAAGTCCTATCGATGGATTCCGAGATCGCGGTGGAGTTCCAAGGTTATCCTCTAGGAAGAGGTATCTACAAGAAGAAGCGTCGAGGCTTGAGAGGGATCGAGTCGTGTGTTGTAAGCCTTTCTGTCTTGTACTTGTAATTCCGTATCTAGTGGATTTGTGGCTAGGGCCGTCCGAGGTTGTTTCCCGTCTTGGGTTTTTCCTAGTACATCGCGGCGTAGTGTGATTGATTTATTTTATCTTGCATAATAATTTAGAATGCATGCTTAGGATAATTCAAGATAAAATTTGGTGTAAATTATCACACTTAATTTAATTTGGTGCTAAATTAAATATTGGGTAAAGTTTATCTAATTCAAGTTTTTTTTCTAAAATTGGTTTGGCCTTA
This sequence comes from Sambucus nigra, assembly GCA_949130495.1. Lineage (NCBI taxonomy): Eukaryota > Viridiplantae > Streptophyta > Magnoliopsida > Dipsacales > Adoxaceae > Sambucus > Sambucus nigra. The sequence goes on along the minus strand of OX422207.1, from coordinate 840,029,670 downwards.
CTTCGGAATATTGATAATTTTGACTTAGGCAAATTCTAGGGCTTGGATTAATTAACATTGGTTTAAGTGAAATTAATACTTGTGTGTTTTGTTTAATTTCACTCGGTTTAAGCTTAATTTGTTTAAGAAATTAAAACTCGGTAATCTCGCAAGCATTATGTATACGAGGTTCAGACCCGGAATTTAGTACTCCCAAGCATTACGTATACGAGGTTCAAGCCCGCGTCATACCTAATCTGAGGATGAGTAAATCGGTATCGCGATAATGGCACTCAAATTTTACTCTAAATCATCACGAGTACCCAAAGGTAAATGAGATATAAAGATCCACAATTATTATGTAATTACACAATACGATCAAAATCAATCGTTAAATTCATCGGATTAACGTTATACACATGCACTAACACATCAGGTTGAGTTCATGCATCCCAACCTTTTAAACCTAGCCGGACCTGTTAAACTGAACGATACATGAAATATTAACGTTGCATGCAAACAAACTCATGATAACACTAGATCAATATACGTAACGAAGTACTATAAACGCAGAAATTCATTCAAATCATACAGAAAAATTACCATGCAAGAAGGCTAAATATTATAAAAAGAAAGTGTGAAGTACAACCGGAAAACAAACCCGAAAATGTATTGATCTTGTAGCAATTAATCGAAGCTATGTTCCTAAAAGTTCCCCTCCCTTTTTCTCTATCAACAACTACTCAAAAATATCTCAAACGGCTGTTCCTAAGTTGTTACCTACGTACCCCACTCTTTCGGAGAGTTTTAACCTAAAAGAATTCTTGGGAGCCAATCAGAATGGAGGAGCAATTTCGCACATCAGGTCCCCCGAACCGGTTCGCATGTACCCCGAACCGGTTCTCCCCCCAAATCGGTTCGGCCCTGGGTTCGCGAATGTATGCTGGTCTGGGGTGCTTCACTTAGAATTTTTCTTGCTTTCTTTTCTTTCTTCTTTGGATTTTTCTTCAACTTCAACTGGTCATAACTCATCAACCCTAGCTCGGATTTGGGTACCGTTTCTTCCAGTGTTCTCGTTGTTCTGAGCTATTCAACTTTCCAGTTGACTTCTCCTTCCGGATCTGGCTAAAAAATTACCAAATTGCCCTTGAACTTTCCTTCTTAGATTTTCTTTCATTGTCTCGCTTCCTCTTTTGCACTGCTTGCATAATTAACCTGTAAAACCAATAAGAGAAGCACGAAACACGAAATACTCGCCAACGGAGGTTAGTAGCATAAATGTTCATCAAATCCATATATGTTACATCACTCGGTTTCACAAATACACTGAAATTAGGGGAATAAATATACAATATTTATGCCCAATCAAACCCCCCTAACTTAGAACTTTGCGCGTCCTGAGCAAAGTAAAAGAATCCTAACGAGTCTTAACTCTTGAAAATCGCATTTATTGGGATAGTATACCTTTTTCGCGGGCAAGCGATTGCATTTAGCGCATGAAACAAGCCTTTACACCCCTAGGTCACCCTAGTAGGACGAGTTGTGTCTCGTGAGGGTTTGCAGAGAATATACCCACAAAATTCGACTCAAAGAAATTTCAAAATATGCAAAAATTGTGAAAATCAAACTTTCCAGAAAATAAGCATCATCAAGTCATATTTATGAGTCTCAAACCTTAGTGCGTGTGTGCGCGGCCGGAAATATAACCGCCAATTTCCACCGATTGATCATTACGTTACTTATTCGAAAATTCATTTTGATTTCAATTTCTCACGGAACGCTCTCACAAACGAATCTATCGGATTATGGATATTCTCTCGGTATGCGTGATATAAAGAGTAAATGTAATGGAAGCAAATTCACGCATACAATTAGAAAGACATAAATTTTATGGTGAGAGGATCTCATCAACGGATTACGATTTTAAAAACGGTAACATTGCCTCTATTTCACGCACTTAACCTCTTATATTATCTTTTGATGTCTTAACTCTCCACGCGGTAATCAATTTTCGCAATTTGGACTCGGTTAGGAATTTTTTGGGTTAAAGGGTGCCTTGGGTGAAATGAAGGAGGAATGGAAGGTTGGAATTGGAAAAGTCATTAATGATGTCCATTTGTGCTTTTTTCGGGCTATTGCTCATTTTTTCTTCTTTTTCTTGTTACTTTTGTTGAGCATACTATTTTGTTTCTTGCCCCTTTTTGTTTCACTTTTCGGATTTAAATTCTGAATTTTTCTCATTATTCGCAATTCCGGCTATTTTGGGTTTTTCGGATTGTCAAACGAAAGGGAAAATCATTCGGCTCAACTTGGGTTGCAAAGGGTGATTTTTTGCTACTTTTTCGGGCCAAATTTTTGGGTGGCAAACGAGGGCCTACTTCATTGTCCAAAATGCCAATTGCGTTACCATATGCGTTTCGAGGTGAATTTAAGTGTAGAGACTAATTTGGCACGTTTTTCAAGGCAATATTGCACACATTTTTTAAAATCGATCAAAATGAAAGGATTGAGATTCTTGACAACTTTGTAGGCATTGAAAAGAACTTTGAGTTAACAATTAACTCGGATTGATTTAAAAACTCGCAAAACGTGATAGGCTCGAATCTCACCGGGTTTGTTAATCTCCACATTTATTCGTTAAGTCGTCAATTTTCGCTCAATTTCCATCTTTGGTCAATTTCGGCTTTGTGTATGTTGGATGTTTACAACTTGAGACTCCAATTCGACTTTTAATGATATTTTTGAAAATTTTGATTTCCAATTTTTATTTATTTTGAACAAAATTATTTTTGGATTTTTCAAAATTTTATGATTTTTTTTTTGGAAACTTTTGGGCATTTTGAAAATTTGTGAAGTTTTAAAAATATGCACTTGTGACCCCCCCTAACTTAGACTTTGCATTGTCCTCAAGCAAAAAGGACGAAAATCTAACTCAAAGCGAATAAGAAGTGCGAAAAAATATAACAAACAAATATGAAAAATGCAAGATTGTATAATAACAATGAGGAGCCTGTGTTACATAAGAAGTTGGAAAGCAACTGTGAGCAATGTTAAATCCCTACAACAACTAACATTTACACCAAAATATAAAAACATTCATGGGTCATGGTGGAGGTGGGTGTGAGGGACCGGGTGCATTGGGATCATACGGGTCATAAAAGAATGGGGGTGGAGGTCCGCCGAAGTTGAGTTGGTGAAGGTGGACTTGGAGTTGTTACATCATCCGGGTGTCCCTTCGGTAGGCCACTTGATCTTGATTATATTGGTTGATGAACCCGTCGAGGCGGGATTCAACGTCCGAAAGGCGGCTCTCGAAGTTGGCCCCCGGGGGCTCGAAATCGGAATCCTCCTCCTCGTCCTCAAACTCTTCCCCGTCGACGTCCATCATCGGGGCATCATGAGCTTCATCGTCCACATCCTCGTCGAGAATGGGACGGTCGGGGTGAGCTACACGCATTTGGCGTTCGCTCTGAGTGGTGGACGTGCCTCCAATGGGGCGGGAAAGTCGAATTTGTTGCCTCGGGTCATCGATTCCAGCTTCCATCAAGAGCTCCGTAATGAAATGGGCGTAAGGGAGCGCGGTTTTGCCCCATTCGTCGTAAGCGGCATTGAGGATATCCGCGTAGAAAATTTGGGCAAGATTGATGGTGCTCTCGGGGTCCAAGAAGTGGTAGAGGAAATTAGCGTGACGTAACTAGACCACCGAGTCATTGGTGGTTTGGTGGATGGCGCCACAAGCAATGAGGTGCGTGAAGCGCACCGTAGCCGCCAAGCCACCAATGGGAAAAGATTCGCGCACCCATTCCTCCCCGGGTGTCATACGAGCAATGCATTCGTCTTTGGTGTGGGGGGATACCATTGTTGGGATATTGGAAGGGCACGGGGAGGATCACCCCTTTGGCACGCATTTTGCGTGCTATGATGGCCGTCGAAAAAGGAATTGTGATACCGTCAAGGTATGCCTCGTGAAGCGTAGAGGATTTGCGAACCAAGGTCGCATAAAACTGGCGAATGGCGGTGTCAAACATGTGAGTGCTCGTTGGGGCGAGGAAAGAGCACCACCCGCGGTGATCAAATAGGGCGGTGACATCGCCCGAAAGTTGGTCCCAATTAACGAAGCGTTCGATGTGAATGGGGCGAGTAGCCGAGAAGTATTGCTCGTCCCAATGACGTTCTTGGACGCTTCGAAAGAACCCCTTACCCTCGTCATCAAGGACGGTGGTATCATCATATTTCTTGGGGCGAAGATTGGTGCGTCGAGGGCGCGACATGTTGAAGGAAAGAGAGAGGGAGAGGGGAAAGGATATGGGGAAGAAGAGAGTTAGGGAAATTTTTGGTGTGAGAAATGGAGGAGGGGTGGGTGGGTGGGTATTTATAGGTGTGGAGGGGTGGGTTTTTGGTGGGAAATGGGAATGGGTGGGAAGGAAATAAGGGAGGGAGTGAATTAGGATGAAATTGGGAAGGGGGGAAGAGTTTGGAGGGAGTAAAAACGAATGGGGAAGAAGGGGGGGAAGAATGGAGGGAAGGGAAATGAATTTGGAATTGGGGGGGATGAATCTGTCAGGTACCCCGAACCGGTTCGGAGGTACCGCGAACCGGTTCACCCCCCGAACCGGTTCTGGATGGGGTTCGGGGTAGTAGGCTGGACCGGATGCTAGAATTCTCTCTTCTCTCCGATTCAAGGCGTTCTTTCATCCTCTAACTTGTGCGTAAGGCCCCTAAAAACGTTCTAAACCCTCGGGCTCCCTAAACATTTCTCGAACTCAACCTCGTATTGCGTACTAGCTCCCTCAAAGTGCGTGCTAACCGATCTCTTTCGTGACTCATGCTCCTGACTCCTAACTAACCTATTCACACACGACTACTATACACACAAACTCACCCCATATGCGTCGGGGGTGCGACGACCTTACTTTCTCAGCTCAATTGACCCCGTAAACGGGGTCCGACAACCAAATTGTGTCGACCTCATCCGCACACGCCTCTAGATATGGCTTTAGGCGTTGTCCATTTACTTTGAATGTGTTTTCCCCTTTTAAATCGTCTAGTTCAACAGCTCCATGGGGGAAAACATTCTTCACGACGAACGGGCCAGACCATCGTGACCACAACTTGCCCGGAAAGAGGTGAAGCCGAGAGTTGTAGAGAAGACTTTTTGCCCGGGAAGAAACTCTTTTCGTCGAATGATGCTATCATGAGCGAGTTTCATCCTTTCTTTTGTAATTTTGGCATTCTCATACGCATCATTGCGTAGTTCTTCTAGATCATTCAATTGAAGCTTGCGGGCTTCACCGGCTTTGTCCAAGGCATAGTTCAATTGCTTAATCGCCCAATACGCTTTGTGTTCAAGCTCAACAGGAAGATGGCAAGCTTTGCCATACACAAAACGGAAAGGAGACATGCCAAGTTGATTCTTAAATGCGGTATGATAGGCCCATAGTGCATCAGTCAATCTAAGGGACCAATCTTTCTGGGTAGTATTGACGGTCTTTTCAAGAATGTTTTTGATCTCTCGATTGCTAGCTCGGCCTGCCCATTCATTTGTGGGTGATATGTCGTCCCAACCTTGTGGACGACACCATACTTTCTCATGAGCTTCTCGAATGGCCTATTGCAAAAGTGCGTACCATTATAGCTAATTATCCCTTTCGGTGCACCGAAGCGAGAAAGTATGTGTTCCTGCAGGAACTTTATCACCACTTTGTTGTCATTGGTCTTGGTAGCTATAGCTTCCACCCATTTAGAAACGTAGTCTACCGCGACTAGGATGTATAGGAAACCAAAGGACGGGGGGAAAGGACCCATGAAGTCAATACCCCAACAATCGAATATCTCAATGATGAGTATGGGGGTAAGGGGCATCATGTCTCGTCGAGAAATGGCTCCCATTCGTTGGCACCTGTTGCATGACTTGCAAGCGTCATTCGCATCCTGGACGATTGTGGGCCAATAGAGGCCGCATTGCAGAATTTTAGCGGTTGTCTTTTTCGTCGAGAAATGGCCTCCACACGCTTCCGAATAGCAAAACTGGATGACTTTTGGGATCTCTTCATCCGGTACACATCGTCGGATGATTTGGTCGGCGCAATATTTAAAGAGGAAGGGATCATCGTAAAAGAACATGCGCGACCAATTAAGAAACCTCTTCTTATCTTGCGGTGTCCAATAGGGAGGGACGGCTCCCGTGACAAGGTAGTTCACTATGTCTGCAAACCAGGGATACGAAGAAGTAGCAAACATTTGCTCATCCGGAAAGTGCTCGTCTATGGGTATGGGATCACCAGGTACGTCGGACGAAAGCCAAGATAAATGGTCGGCAACGACGTTTTCTACTCCTTTCTTATCTTTGATGGAGAGATTGAACTCTTGTAGGAGCAGGATCCACCTTATTAGGCGCGGCTTGGCGTCTTTCTTCGCAAGTAGATATTTCAAAGCCGCATGGTCGGTGAAGACAGTAATAGGAGAACCAATGAGATATGACCTGAATTTATCAAGGGCAAAGACTACCCCTAGTAACTCCTTCTCTGTGGTAGAGTAGTTGAGTTGAGGTCCAGTAAGGGTACGACTAGCGTAGTAGATGACATGAGCTTGCTTATCTTTACGTTGGCCCAAAACGGCCCCAATCGCGTAATCTCTTGCGTCACACATAAGTTCGAATGGTAAGGACCAATCCGGAACTTGCATGATGGGAGAAGACACAAGCATGTTCTTTAATTTGTCAAAGGAGCTTTGGCATGCCTCTGTCCACTCAAACGGGTTGTCCTTCATGAGCAGGTTGCTTAAGGGTCTAGCGATAGCGCTAAAGTCCTTAATGAACCTTCGATAAAACCCCGCGTGGCCCATGAGCGCACGTCCTTTAGCGATTTCGGTGGGGGAAGATCAGCTATGACATCTATCTTAGCCCTATCAACCTCTATGCCTCTGGATGATACTATGTGGCCAAGAACTATTCCCTCGGTGACGATGAAATGGCACTTGTCCCAATTCAGCACTAAGTTTTTCTCCACACATCGGGTAAGTACTTTTTCCAGCTTGTCTAAACAATGATCGAAAGAGGTGCCAAAAATGCTGAAATCGTCCATGAACACTTCGAGTCCTCTCTCGACCATGTCGCTAAATAATCTCAACATGAACCTTTGAAAAGTCGCGGGACGTTTGTAGGCAAGCGTACCAAAAGGGAAAGTGAAGGTCATCTTCTCTTGGTCAAGTACATCTACCTCAATTTGGTTATATCCGGAATAACCATCAAGGAAGCAATAATAAGGGTGGCCTGCAACTCTCTCAAGCATTTGATCAATGAATGGCAAGGGGAAATGGTCTTTCATAGTTCCCGCATTGAGTTTCCGGCAGTCAATGCAAACGCGCCATCCGGTGGTGGTGCGTTGGGGAACGAGCTCTCCCTTAGCATTTTCAATCACAGTCATACCCGACTTCTTCGGGACGACTTGAATAGGGCTCACCCATTTGCTATCTGAGATTGGGTAGATAATCCCGGCATCCAATAATTTGATGATCTCGGTTCTCACAACTTCTTTCATATTGGGGTTCAGTCTTCTTTGCATTTCTCTAGAGGGCTTGACATCCTCTTCGAGATGGATCTTGTGAGTGCAAATCAAAGGACTTATCCCCTTCAAGTTAGCGATGCACCAACCAAAAGCACTTTGGTGCTTCCTCAAAACTTTCAATAATTGACCCTCTTGCCCTTCATCTAAGCTGGAGGAGATAACAACAGGAAATGTCTCATCCTCTCCTAGATATGCATATTTAATATGGGAGGGGAGTTTCTTTAATTCGAGGGTTGGAAATTTTTCACTTGAGGGAGACATGTGTGTATCCCTCAGAGGTAATTCCTCGAATCTAGAAACCCAATTAACCTCTCTCACGTCCTCGTCCGACGTACTCTCATCGAGTAATTCTCTCAACTTTCCAACCTCCCTCTCGAAGTCGGTATACGTCCACTCGCACTCATATCTCGTCGCTAAACAGGACTCTAAAGCGTCGCCACAGAAATTTTCCTCAAAGTACTCTTCTACTACCTCATATATGAGGCTCACCGCGTGAAGATCATCTTCCTCCCCTACATTTTGGGCTATGTGGAAGATGTTAGTTTCCAAGGTCATGTTCCCAAAGGTGAGTTGCATTCGCGCATTCCTTGTGTTGATGATTGCATTAGCCGTACCTAAGAAAGGGCGCCCAAGGATGATGGGAACATGATTGCTCAAGTTGAAGGAGGGCTCCGTGTCCCAAATGACAAAATCTACCGTAAAGTAGAAAGTGTCAACTTGGACGATCACGTCCTCGACAATGCCTCATGGGATCTTCACTGTTCGATCCGCTAATTGGAGAGTGACCTTTGTGGGCTTGAGGTCGCCCAAATCAAGTTGCCTATAAATGGAGTAGGGGAGTATGTTTACACTTGCCCCCAAGTCAAGTAAGGCTTTTTCAATTTTATTTTCTCCAATGATGCATGATATGGTGGGTGCACCGGGATCTTTGAATTTAGGCGGGAGATCATTTAGTAGAATGGAGCTCACGTTCTGGGCTAGAAAGACATTCTTTTTTACCTTCATCTTCCTTTTTACTGTCAACAAATCTTTGATAACTTTGACATAAGCTGGAATCTGCTTGATGGCATCAAGAAAGGGTAAATTCAGCTTCACTTGCTTAAGCACTTCTAGAAAGTCATCACGTGGATTCCCTTTTTGAGCGGGAATCAACCTTCGAAGAAATGGTGCTGCGGAGGGTGGTTTCACTACCACCTCAGGCTCACTAGCGTTTTCCTTGTCACTCTCGTTCAAGGGGACATCTTCGGCCTCTTTCGTGCCGGGCGAAATCTCCTTGTCTTTTGTTGTGTCGTGTGGAGGAGGTGATAAATCAACGACTCTCCCACTACGAAGAGTGGTCACTGCTTGACATTGCTCCTGATGTTCAGTGGAGGTGGAGCTAACACTAGTTTGACCTTGGGGAGGTCGTTGGCCTTGGGCAGGAAACTTGCCCTTTTCTTGAACACTCAATGAGGATTGTATCTTTGACAGATTCGCATTTATGTCGCCGATCAGACGATCATATTTGGCGTTGGTTGCGGTCTGACTTGCAATGAATTGATTCATGGTATCCTCGAGAGTTCTCCGCTGTGGCGGGATAAATTTCCGTGAGGTGGTGGTGCTTGCACATGTCCTTGCATGTGTGGAGCTTGTTGAAATTGTTGTGGTGGAGGAGGGGCAGCATGCGAAGGAAGGTTCATTACGGCATGTTGTTGCCCGTAGCAAAAACCGGGGTGATTTTTCCACGAAGGGTTATATGAGTTCCCGTTCGGGGCACCGAAATTACCCTTAAAGCCTCCTATACCACTAACTTGCTCCTGCAACATTACTTTGTAGGCGGGTATCGTCGGACATTCCTCAGTTGAATGTCCTGCCTCACAAATCGCACAAACCTTCACGACAGGGTTTGGAATGGGTCCAGCTAGTCCTTTTTCATATATCTCGGATAGGTCTCGCAATCCTTTCTCAAGGGTGTCCAATCGACTTTCCGTCATAGAATTCTTATCTACGTGGAATAGGTCGGACGCCGATGAGGCAGTGGTAGATTGTCGATTTCGATTTTGAGCGTTCGGATCAGAGGTATCCCAGGATTGGGTAGTCTCAGCGACATACCTCATGTGAAGATCAGCATCGTGAGCATCTAAATCGACAAACGGACCACTTCCCATAGTTTCAACAAGTTGTTTGGAGTTAAGATTCAACCCATTATAGATAAAGGAGATGATTTGCGATGGATCAAATCCATGATGGGGGCATGAAGCCACTAACTCGTTGAAACGTTCATAACATCGATGGAATGGCTCATTTTCATGTTGCCTGAACGCTTGAATTTGAGCCTTTATAGAGATTGTTCGATGTGGTGGGAAGAATTTCTTGAGAAATTTCGACTTGAGCTAATTCCAGGATGGAATCGAGCTTGGAGGTAAAGACCATAACCAGGCTTTAGCTTTATCTTTGAGCGAGAAGGGGAAGAGTTTGAGGCGGATTACCTCTTGTATGCAGGTTTGATCGTTGAGAGTATCACACACGTCCTCAAATTCCCTAATATGGAGGTATGGCTTTTCAGAATCCATACCGTGGTAATGTGGTAGCATCTGGATCATTCCATTTTTGAAACGAAATTGCTCGGCATTATACGGGAGTATAATGCATCCCGGAGTGACAGTGCGCTCGGGATATAAGAATTCTCTCAACGGGCGGTACGGGGGCTCTTACTCACCGGTAGGTGCATTACTATGTTGCGACATCTCTCTCTCACTTAACGACTCGGCGCTCTCACTGGGTGTGCTCGAAGTGTGCTCGGAGGTGTGTCCTACGAAGGAGAATGGAGTGTTACTGGAGATTGAGTATGACGGTGTGGGAGGCGGGATCCAGAACTGTGGGGCGTTTGGAGTGTGGGGACTATCTGGATTATACTCCACTATAGGATTTTCGTGAATGTTGGTTGGAGTATTACGATGTGTGGAAGGAGTTTCAGAATTTTGCATTAAGCTTAAAAGAGAGGATAATTGTGAATTTTTTTGTGCCTTTTTTTTTATATATATATATATATTTTTTTTTTGGATATTTGAATTTTTGGTCAAAGCTTTGGATTGACTCCATCTAATCCTAAGTCTACCTAAATCCCCGGAAACGGCGCCAAAAACTTGACGCGACTGAAAATGTGTCTCAGAAGTTCCTTCACTCTAGGCTCAAGTGTAAGCCTGTCGCTCAAGTAATAATCCCGGTAAGTCGGGTATCGAAACCACAGGGAAAAAGGACAACAGAATTGTGACGACGGGACGAGACAGAGAGATCCTAACCTTGACTCTAAAAAGAAAAGAAAAAATTGATTTGGTTTTGAGATTGATTAAGCTAAATGCGATAATGAAAATGAGCAAATATGCAACTGAATTAATCTACCGAAATGGAGAATGACTTGTAATTTCAAAAACTTTTTATTTTAACTAATGAGAAAAATAGGATGGGAATACAATCCCCCAACCCTAGTGTAGTGCGGTGATAATGTTAATCATAAATTTATCCGATTGATCAGAACCGGAATTTAGTACTCCCAAGTATTATGTATACGAGGTTCAAGCCCGCGTCATACCTAATCTGAGGATGAGTAAATCGGTATCGCGATAATGGCACTCAAATTATACTCTAAATCATCACGAGTACCCAAAGGTAAACGAGATATAAAAATCCACAATTATTATGTAATTACGCAATACGATCAAAATCAATCGTTAAATTCATCGGATTAACGTTATACACATGCACTACCACATCAGGTTGAGTTCATGCATCCCAACCTTTTAAACCTAGCCGGACATGTTAAACTGAACGATACATGAAATATTAACGTTGCATGCAAACAAACTCATGATAACACTAGATCAATATACGTAACGAAGTACTATAAATGAAGAAATTCATTCAAATCATACAGAAAAATTACCATGCAAGAAGGCTAAATATTATAAAAAGAAAGCGTGCAGTATAACTTGAAAACAAACCCGGAAATGTATTGATCTTGTAGAAATTAATTGAAGCTATGTTCCTAAAAGTTCCCCTCCCTTTTTCTCTATCAAAAACTACTCAAAAATATCTCAAACGGCTGTTCCTAAGTTGTTACCTACAGACCCCACTCTTTTGGAGAGTTTTAACCTAAAAGAATTCTTGGGAGCCAATCAGAATGGAGGAGCAATTTCGCGCATCAGGTCCCCCGAACCGGTTCACATGTACCTCGAATCGGTTCGCCCCCCAAACCGGTTCGGCCCTGGGTTCGCGAATGTATGCTAGTCTGGGGTGCTTCACTTAGAATTTTTCTTGCTTTCTTTTCTTTCTTCTTTGGATTTTTCTTCAACTTCAACTGGTCATAACTCATCAACCGTAGCTCGGATTTGGGTGCCGTTTCTTCCAGTGTTCTCGTTGTTCTGAGCTATTCAACTTTCCAGTTGACTTCTCCTTCCGGATCTGGCTGCAAAATTACCAAATTTCCCTTGAACTTGCCTTCTTAGCTTTTCTTTCATTGTCTCGCTTCCTCTTTTGCACTGCTTGCATAATTAACCTGTAAAACCAATAAGAGAAGCACGAAACACGAAATACTCGCCAACGGAGGTTAGTAGCATAAATGTGTGTCAAATCCATATATGTTACATCACTCGGTTTCACAAATACACTGAAATTAGGGGAATAAATATACAGTATTTATGCCCAATCAAAAACCTCACGTTTTCAGTGGTAGTTGTGCAAGGTGGTGTAAATTGACTCTCCTCCTTTAGAATTTTCTCTCCCTCACCCACTATGGCTCTCTCTTGATTTTGGTGTATCCTAACCCTAATTGTCCCCAATTAGCTGATATAATATTTCTCCAATTTTCGTCCATATAATTCCTCTAGAAATCCAAATTACAAAACTACCCCCACCGGGTGCCGGCTTGGCCTAAAAATATCTCGGAGTCTAAATAGAGTACCCGGGTGGAATTTTCTGACTATCTCGACCCCTCAGGACTCAATGACGCACTCGAAATGATCATACAAGTTACTTAAAATAATTTGCCTTTTTTTATTCCACTTATTTAGTCCTGACACGACTCACACGCGTGTCCCGACTTAATATACCAAACTGTCTTATTTCTCTCTCACAAAAAGTTATATAAAATCGTCATTCCATATTACTTATTCTCACAATAATATCAATAATTACTAACTTCTCGTCACGCTAGTAAATATTCAATTTTAATCCGGATTGATAATTAATTCTCACATTCTAATTTAATTAATCTAACAATAATAATAAATCACATAATAATTTAAATCCTAAAAAATACGGGGTGTTACAATATGAAGCCACCTTCATTCAGGGATAGAATTTTCCAAAAAATCAACATTCACAAATAAAAACTCAATCAATTTTGAGATATTCCTAGTTTGGATATGGATAACCATCTTTACACGTAATACAATCATTTTTCTGGTGAAGAAAACTAAAGGGATGGTCGATTCTTTAAGGTCATTTACATTGATATTAAGCTAATTGAACATGTTTATATACATAACCTATGATGAATTACCTTGGTTGACTAGTTTCTTATCCACATCCCAATTGGAAATTTTGAGAGTGATAACTAGTGCATCGTGATGTGGAGTTCTGAATTTGACTAAATTGTCCTTGATAAAGACTCTATGTTTGTAATAGTTAATGTTTTATAGGCATGAGCACTTGTGGCTGGAGTTTTAGTAAGGTCGATCTAGAAAGCCTCCATTACCACACCCACCTTCTTCAATTCTAACCAAACGACATTGCCTTGAATCTAGTTTGGGCTTGATTATAGTGAATCATCGCGAACTTTTGTCTCATCTCCTTATTGACTAAAATGTTGTCAAGCTTATGGTCAACATCAACGGAAGCTTTAATGCTCTTCTTTTCCACATAGTCATTTAAGTGGACAAACTGGGCTAACTCTTTTAAATGAGATTTGAGATCCTTTTGGTTCCTATTTTATGCCCATGATCCTTATTGTAAGCACATCTCAGGGAGTGTTCCTCTTTGTTGGATCACCCAAAAACTTTCTTGACCAATTAAGGAATTATTTTTTTTAACAAAGCGAAACACTATATTATATCAGCACAGGATTACAAACTATTGAAAACGTTACTAATGCCGTTTAATATAATGATTAAACTGTATAAGCAACTCCGAGATGTTTGTTGAAGAAACCTTTTTCTTTTGAAAATAAAAATGATAAACAACAAGATGTGTTTACAAAAAAACTTATGTACGAGAATAATCAAGACTTTGTAATCAGTTTTTTAAAACTAAGATAGTTTCAAAAATCAGCACACTATAGAATGAGATGAGGAGATGAAGATAATCAGAACACACTATTTTTAACGTGGTAAAACCTCTCCCAATAGAGGAAACATCCACGGTGACTTCTAAGTCACGAAAGTAAAAATTCACTAAAAAACAAATAGCAGTTACAAACAATACAACATACATGCACACAACTCAGCCTATTCTAAGTTTAGGAATATACCCCACTTGGTGTCCTTCTAACTTCTTGTAGATCTGATTGTTGATGATGTTCTTCCAGTTTGATAACTTCCCCTTTGCTTTAGCTTTTCTTGCGTCGACTCAATAATCTTTGATCTTATACCCAACACTTTCAGTGTGGTAGTGTGTCAAGTGTTTGTGATGTGATTTCTAACCACATGCATGAACTCACACACACTTAGTTTGTAAAGACAGTCCTAGAAAATTACATATAAAGACTATATACTGTGATTTTCTTTTCTTTCTTTCTTACAAACCTTGAAGCCTTTTTGACCTTTTAATCTATCCCAGATTCCACGGATATCTTGCTTCAAAATCGGTCAAGATCCTAATCAATCTCAGTTTTTAAAAATATTTTCGAGATTGAAAATCTCCAAGTGAGAATCCAACTAGGTCAAGGTTTAGTTTCATAAGAATAGAAAACATAAAATATTTACAGATCTAAATCAACAAATATTTTCTTAAAACAAGAAACAAATATGCAGATCTAGTGATATATAACATGCAATAGTGTAGATCTAAGATTTCTATGATAAAGAAATTCAGATCTCACCAAAATGTCTAAGTTGGTAACAAGATCACAGATCAAGAGGTTACAGCTACAACTAATCAAACCAGTAACACCACTCTCTCTCAAACACTCAAGATTGTGTTTGGGGTTTTGAATATACGAAGGTTTGAATATGGTTTGAAGTTGTTTAGGGTTTCTCTAACTCAGTTTCCCTTTCTCTCTCTTCTCTCTTTTCTTTTCTCTCTTCTCTATTTTTTTCTCTCAAATTGGACGACTGCCAAAAGTCTTAAAATGCTGAGAATGAGAGGGTTTATATAGGAGCCAAGGAAGGTTCTGGATCCCTGATAGCAATCAACGGTTGAGATTCAGTCTTCCTTATATTGACTTTGATCCAAGGGTGGTAAAAAAGCGGTGGTTAAAACGAAGGTGATTGGTCCACAGAGATAACACATGGATAGACTTAAAACACATGCATACCATAAATAACGTTTGATCTAACGATCCACAATACACCAGGCAGTTCTCTCACAAAACAAACACAAATGAGATAACAGGAGCATGACAAGTGTTGACATTTCATTGGTTGGCAAACGCGCGTCCTAATTAAATATATTCAACACCCTGAAGTCTCGGGCGCATTGATATTCTACCCAATCAAACATTTTAATGAAAAACTAATTTTTCAAAATAGCATTTTAACCCCCACAAAGTTTATAAACAAACTTTTATTAAAGAAAACATTATTTTAAAAAAGTTTAAAAATTCCCAAAAAATTATTAAAACAACATTTTAAGGGGAATTTAACACACAATCAATTATGAACAATATATACACATGTATGCACTTCTAATGTGTGTAGTGTGATTCAATTTATACCTTGTTTGGATCATTGAAGAGGATTAGAGAGTGAATAAGTCTGAGGTTCTTTGGATTCTAGGTTAGACAACAAATTTTATCACTATTTCCAAATTAGTTGAACACTTGTACAATATAGACTTAAGTAAGTCAAGGGTATATGGTGCTTCAATCTCCCCCTTTGGAAATATGAGACAAAATCTCCTTTGAGTTAGCTTAAACTCTTAGGGAACCAAAAAAAATAAAACCTAGTCCTATACAAAAGATACTATCTACCCATTTCCTAGAAAGTCAAAAATTACATAACTCAACTATTTTACAAATTTGTACACTAGAGAGAAATGATAGATAAGCCGTAGAAGAGTTTCCTGCAAATATGAACTAAGATCAAGCAGTTTAGATGTAATGTGAACAAAACATTGAACCCGTAAGACTCAAATTTCTCCCCCATTTTGTCTCAAATGGACAAAGGGTAAAAAATTACGGCCTTAAGAAATTAATCAGCACATACCATACCTATAGAATTATGCAAATACAGAAATCTGTTACAGTTTAGAGGTTTAGTGAACATGTCTGTGAGTTGCAAATCAGTAGGTAGGTAATGGATTTCTAACTCCTTAGTCTCAACAAGTTCGCGTATAAAGTGATGTCTTATTTTAATATGCTTAGTTCGCGAGTGTTGAACCGGGTTTTTAGATATGTTAATGGCGCTTTGATTGTCACAATACAATTGTAACTGATCTTCTTTAATCCCATAGTCGCTTAACATTTGTTTTATCCATAACAATTGAGCACAGCAACTTCCAGCTGCTATATATTCGGACTCAGCCGTAGATAAAGATGTGCAATTCTGTTTTTTGCTACTCCAACCTACTAAATTATTGCCGATATAATAACAGGCACCTGAGGTACTCTTACTGTCATCAGTACAACCGGCCCAATCAGCATCAGTATACCCTATGATGGTACCGCAGGTATCATTAGTGTACCTAAGTCCAAGATTAAGAGTGCCTTTTATGTACTTTATTATACGTTTTACACAAGATAAATGGCTATCTTTAGGGTTATTCTGGTAACATGCACACAGACATACAACATACATTATATCTGGTCGTGAGGCAGTTAGATAGATTAGACTACCAATCATACTGCGATAAAGTGTGGAATCAACTGACTTCCCATTATCATCTTTACATAATTTAACAGTAGTACTCATAGGCGTTTTGGCAACTTTAGCATTATCTAAACCAAACTTCTTAATAAGATCTAAGGCATACTTAGTTTGAGAGACAAATAATCCATCAGAATTCTGTTTCACTTAAAATCCTAAGAAAAGCTGTAGCTCCCCCATAAGGGACATGTGAAACTCCTTATGCATAATAGCAGAAAAAAATTTAACTTCAGATGTTGAAGCAGACCCAAAGATGATGTCGTCAACATAGACTTGGGCTATAATAATGTTTTTGTCAAAATGTTTGACAAAGAGGGTTTGGTCATTTCCTCCTCTCTTGAAACCCTTATCCAACAAAAAGTTGGATAGGCATTCATACCAAGCTCTAGGAGCTTGTTTTAAGCCATACAAAGCCTTTTTTAGACGAAAGACATGGTCTGGGTATTTTGGGTCAATGAACCCTTTGGGTTGTTCTACATACGTTTCTTCGGATAGAATTCCATTGAGGAAGGCAGACTTGACATCCATTTGATAAAGTGTAAATTTTAAGTGACACGCTATGGCGAAAAAAAGTCGAACAGATTCAAGACGAGTGACTGGGGCAAATGTCTCGCTAAAATCTATCCCTTCTATTTGAGAGTAACCTTGAGCAACGAGTCTAGCTTTGTTTCTAAGGATTACCCCATTTTCGTCAGATTTGTTCTTAAAGATCCAACGTGTGCCAATAACATTTTTGTTTTGAGGCCGCGGTACAAGATACCAAACATCGTGAATGACAAATTGTAAAAGTTCTTCATGTATTGCAGAAATCCAGTGTGTGTCATTCAAAGCTTCATTAACATTTTTCGGTTCCACAAGGGATACGAAACATGCGTAATTAGCATAATTTATTAACTGGGATCTAGTACGGACAGGCTCATTAGGATTACCGACCACGTTGTTAATGGGATGATCTTTAGAGACCCAGCCAGGTACTTCTGGACTCTCAATAGGTAATGAGTCATCTATTTCTGGTGAATCATTTTTGAAATCATTTTCAGATTCAACCACGATAGGTGATTCAGATATCTTATTTTCGATAATAGTGTCGCTTACAATTACATTTATCGACTCCATAAGGGTCTTAGTATGCAGATTGTATATACGATATGCACGACTGTTTGGAGAGTAACCTAAAAAGTTGGCTTTATCTCCACACGTCTCGAATTTGGACAAATGTTCTCTGTCTTTACAGACGTAACACTGACTTCCGAAGGTTCTTAGATATTTCAGATTAGGCTTCTTACCGTACCACAACTCATAAGAGGTTTGTTTAGTGTTTTTCCTAAGGTAAACACGATTAATGATAAGACATGCAGTTCTAATAGATTCTACCCAGAAGTACTTAGGTAGAGATTTGGCATGCAACATGACACGTGCCATCTCTTGAAAAGTTCAGTTTTTCCTTTCGGCAACACCGTTCTGCTGAGGAGTCTTAGGGGCACTGAATTCGTGTTTGTAACCGTTATAGTCACAATATTCAAGTATTCCCGTGTCTATGACTCTCCCCCTCTATCGCTACGAATGCGATTGACTTATGTGTCCTTCTCATTTTCAATTCTTAGTAAAATTTTCAAAAATTTCTGAAACGTGTCAGATTTATGTTTCAAGAAGGCAACCCAAGTGAATCGTGTAAAATCATCAACCATGACAAGGATATAACTGTGTCCACAAAGACTAACAGTTCTAGAGGGACCAATAAGGTCCATATGGATGAGATCTAGAGGTCTAGAGGTGAGAATGTCTTTAACTTTTTTATGCGAAGTCTTAACTATTTTTCCTTCCTGGCAATGACCACAAACAACACTGGAAATAGGTTTAATTTTAGGAATTCCTCTAACAATCTCTTGACTAGACAATCTACCAAGGATATCATAACTTAGGTGACCCATACGATTATGCCAGATTTCATTGTCATCCATTCTGACAATGTTACAGGTTTCAGAACTAGTCTTGATAGTATAGCAGTTGTCAGGTGTTCTAAATCCGGTAATGATGCATTCACCTTTATCATTTAGAATTTTGCAATTGTTCTTTGAAAAGGTAACTGTATGGTCTGAGTCACAAAATTGTGATATACTTAGGAGGTTGGCTTTAAGGCCTTTAACTAAAAGTACATTTTCCAAAACAGGCATTCCCTCTTCTTTTAAGGTTCCTTTACCTATGATCTGGGATAAAACTCCATCGTCGAAAACTACTTTACCTCCAGCAAATCTGGATTTGTTTAAGAGTTTGGTTTCATCTCCTGTCATATATTTGGAGCATCCTGAATCTAAATACCAACCAGATGAAGTGTGTTCAGCCTTTAAGGCAGTGATAACAATGTTACACTTCATTTGGGGTAAAAGATCATCTTTTCTAACCCAAATAGCTCTAGTTTTAATTTTGCGCAAGTTTTCTCTCATTTGATAAAATTTTCGAGAAGCAACTTTTTGTCGAAAAACATTTGGCGCAACAAACTGATTTTTGTGGAAAAGTAGGGCTTTTGGTTTAGGAAAGTTTCTGGGAGCCTTTCTCTTAAATGAACTCTTAGTTTTGGTCTTTCTATTCCTATAGTTAGAGTTCTTGTCAGGTTGTCTTGGAAGGACATAATGGTTACGATTTTTCCTAGAATAGTTAAAGTTCTTGAAAACAGGAGTGTTGTACACAGGGGTGTTTAGACGCCTAGCATAACAACCTTCAAAGGAATGACCATAAACGTCACAGTAGGAGGAATATTGATTGCTTGAGGGATGTACTTCCTTAGGAAAACTTCTAAAGATGGGTTTAACAGGATTCTGTTCAGAAGTCTTATTCATAGGAGGTATGGTTTTAAAGGTAGATTCAGCATTTCTGATCAAAGTACAGACGTATTTAGTCTCAAGTGTAGTGTCAGCCTAAGAGTTACTAGACTCTCCAATGTCTTTCTGTTTTTGCTTTTGATCATATTCCTTTTTAATAAAATGAAAACCTCGACATGTTTCGATTGGTCTTTTGCCCCCAGACACAAACTTGATAGGTTCAAAATTTTTAGTTTGTGGTTTATTCTTAGGGCAGAAACCAATACCGGTTCTATCATCAGAATTGGTCTTAGAGTCAACAACAAAGTCAGTGAAACAATTTGAATTGTTTTCAAACTTAGAATTTTTTTTTAAAACAGTTGTTTTCTTTGTTTTTGCTTCTTCCAGTTCTAATAATGTTCGCTTGTATTTCATTTCCAGGGTTTCATTAGTTTTAGTCAACTCTTTTAATTTTTGATCAAAAGTTTCAATTTCAGATTGATGTGTCAGACACTGGTTAGTGTACTCTTCGGCATTCAGCTTCACAATAAGACTTAGATCATCTAATTTCTTAGTCAGGTCTCTAACAGTCTTCTCCAGTCTAGTGCCTTTTTTAAGAGTTTTAGCATACAAAGTATGAATATCTGGGAGGTCATCTGTGTCTGAGTCGCTAAGTGAAGTGTGTGTAGTGACCCCTAACGATTCAGTTTTAGTACTCACGCACCCATTTACATCGTCGTTATCGAGATCACTTTGACTCACACACACGGAACTAGAGCTAGCAACATTTTCAGATAATAAGGCATCTAGGCCAGTCAAAGCAGTATTCACAAAAGCAGGAGCAGAGGTATTATTATCACACACAGGCATATCATCATTGTAAATGATCTTAGCAAAAAAAGACATGCAAGGGTCAAATACATTAGATGACTCAAGTTCCTCTTCATCAGAGTCACTTGAATCTTCCAAAGTTTTACAGATATTGGCTCTCTTGTGTGTGTTGGTCTTATTCAGATTAACTCTGCAATCGTGAGCAATGTGACCTAGTTTCCCACATCTAAAACATTCAATTTTTTTAAGATCTCTGTTAGGTCTGAAGTTGTTGTCCTTAGGATGTTTGTCAAGACCTCTCTCATGAGGTTTAGGATTAGACACAGTTGGATAATTAGGCTTGCCTTGTTTAGATGCCTCTTTATTTCTAAATTTAACAATTTTCTTAAATTGTTTGGACATTAAGGCAATTTGATTATCTAGTTTGTCTATATCACACTCCTCATCAGAGTCACAGTTGATCAAATTAGTCTCAAGTTTAGATATCTTAGAAGAAAAACTCAAGTTAGAGTTGGGTTGTTTTCTTTGAGACTGATTTAATTGTTTCTTAAAGTCTAATTCCATTTCCACAGTCCGAAGTTTGCTACTGAGTAACTCAGGGGTGAGGTTTTGATCACTCATCTCCTCAATAGCATACCTCTTGTTGTCCAACTTTTGTGGTAATGATCTTAGGATTTTAGAAACAATCTCATTCCTATCATATGTTATACCATTAGCATGAAACTTAGTAACTATATCAATTAGGTTCATGTAAAAGTCATCAAAAGACTCAGAGTCAGACATAATTAAAGAGTTGTACTGCTGGGTAAGCATTTGAGTTTTAGCAGCTTTAACTCTTGAGTCTCCTTCATGGGCAGTGATTAATGTGTCCCAAGCTTCCTTGGAAGTGGCACAAGATGAGATTCTCTTGAACTCATACTCATTAATTGACATAAAGATGGCATTCTTGCCTTTATTGTTATTTCGAGAAATTGTTTTCTCTTCTTGGGTAAACTCACTTAAGATTTTCTTTACCCTCTCATCACTTCCATCAGTGGCTGGTTTAGTAGGATAAGTATATCCATTTTCAATAATGTCCCAGACATCATCTCCTAAAGTCCCTTGGATGAAGGCAACCATTCTTACTTTCCAGTAAGCAAAGTTGTTTCCATCAAAGAGTGGAGGTCTGGACAGATTACCAAACCTTTCATTCTTCTCGTCCATAGTTAGGATTTTCAGAAAACGATTTCAGAAACACAAGTTCCTTTTTGAAATAAAAATTTACAGGGCTCTGATACCAATTGAAAAACGTTACTAATGTCGTTTAATATAATGATTAAACTGTATAAGCAACTCCGAGATGTTTGTTGAAGAAACCCTTTTCTTTTGAAAATAAAAATGATAAACAACAAGATGTGTTTACAAAAAAACTTATGTACGAGAATAATCAAGACTTTGTAATCAGTTTTTTAAAACTAAGATAGTTTCAAAAATCAACACACTATAGAATGAGATGAGGAGATGAAGATAATCAGAACACACTATTTTTAACGTGGTAAAACCTCTCCCAATAGAGGAAACATCCACGGTGACTTCTAAGTCACGAAAGTAAAAATTCACTAAAAAACAAATAGCAGTTACAAACAATACAACATACATGCACACAACTCAGCGTATTCTAAGTTTAGGAATATACCCCACTTGGTGTCCTTCTAACTTCTTGTAGATCTGATTGTTGATGATGTTCTTCCAGTTTGATAACTTCCCCTTTGCTTTAGCTTTTCTTGCGTCGACTCAATAATCTTTGATCTTATACCCAACACTTTCAGTGTGGTAGTGTGTCAAGTGTTTGTGATGTGATTTCTAACCACATGCATGAACTCACACACACTTAGTTTGTGCAGACAGTCCTAGAAAATTACATATAAAGACTATATGCTGTGATTTTCTTTTCTTTCTTTCTTACAAACCTTGAAACCTTTTTGACCTTTTAATCTATCCCAGATTCCACGGATATCTTGCTTCAAAATCGGTCAAGATCTTAATCAATCTCAGTTTTTAAAAATATTTTCGAGATTGAAAATCTCCAAGTGAGAATCCAACTAGGTCAAGGTTTAGTTTCATAAGAATAGAAAACATAAAATATTTACAGATCTAAATCAACAAATATTTTCTTAAAACAAGAAACAAATATGCAGATCTAGTGATATATAACATGCAATAGTGTAGATCTAAGATTTCTATGACAAAGAAATTCAGATCTCACCAAAATGTCTAAGTTGGTAACAAGATCACAGATCAAGAGGTTACAGCTACAACTAATCAAACCAGTAACACCACTCTCTCTCAAACACTCAAGATTGTGTTTGGGGTTTTGAATATACGAAGGTTTGAATATGGTTTGAAGTTGTTTAGGGTTTCTCTAACTCAGTTTCCCTTTCTCTCTCTTCTCTCTTTTCTTTTCTCTCTTCTCTCTCACTTCTCTCTTCTCTCTTTTTTTCTCTCAAATTGGACGACTGCCAAAAGTCTTAAAATGCTGAGAATGAGAGGGTTTATATAGGAGCCAAGGAAGGTTCTGGATCCCTGATAGCAATCAACGGTTGAGATTCAGTCTTCCTTATATTGACTTTGATCCAAGGGTGGTAAAAAAGCGGTGGTTAAAACGAAGGTGATTGGTCCACAGAGATAACACATGGATAGACTTAAAACACATGCATACCATAAATAACGTTTGATCTAACGATCCACAATACACCCGGCAGTTCTCTCACAAAACAAACACAAATGAGATAACAGGAGCATGACAAGTGTTGACATTTCATTGGTTGGCAAACGCGCGTCCTAATTAAATACATTCAACACCCTGAAGTCTCGGGCGCATTGATATTCTACCCAATCAAACATTCTAATGAAAAACTAATTTTTCAAAATAGCATTTTATCCCCACAAAGTTTATAAACAAACTTTTATTAAAGAAAACATTATTTTAAAAAAGTTTAAAAATTCCCAAAAAATTATTAAAACAACATTTTAAGGGGAATTTAACACACAATCAATTATGAACAATATATACACATGTATGCACTTCTAATGTGTGTAGTGTGATTCAATTTATACCTTGTTTGGATCATTAAAGAGGATTAGAGAGTGAATAAGTCTGAGGTTCTTTGGATTCTAGGTTAGACAACAAATTTTGTCACTATTTCCAAATTAGTTGAACACTTATACAATATAGATTAAGTAAGTCAAGGGTATAAGGTGCTTCAACTATTAGTTTATCCACATACTGATTACACAGATTACCTACAATATCATCCAAAAGCAGTTTGTGGATAAACTAAGGCGGGGTAGCAAAAACTGCATTCATATCTCTATTAGCATTTCTAGTCTTGGCCAAGATGTCCGCAAATTTGTTGGCCACCCTGTAACAAAAAGATATCCAAACTTCCTTAAGCTTGTGCACCTCCCTATGGAAGTCCTGGAGTAGCTCCTGAATATGTTAGTTGTAACATTGAGCCCTACAAAATAGTTGAAAGGTCGACATAGAATCTGTCTCAATGTGAATACTACAAATACCGTGGCTAGTAGAAATTTTCAATCCCTCTTTAGTAGACCAAATTTCTTCCATCGCATTAGTATTAAAACCAATATTCCTCGCATAACCCCACTGAAAGGTACCCTTATTATACCGAAGAACCCCTCCAATCCCGCAGATTTAGTTGTTGTTTGGGATGACCCGTCTGTGTTAAGTTTGAAAATGGTTTTATTAGAGGGGGTCCATCGAATTCCCATCAAATGTTTAATTCCAATAGTGAGAGTGTTATTATTAATGAACCTAGAATAGTTATAGCAATCCTCCCTAACGTGGTCATCTAACAGAGATAAACGAGGTGGGCCATTATTAAAGATCGTAGCGTTACGCATATTTCATAACCTCCAATAACCAAAAAGATTTCATGGGGAATTAAATCAGTTGTTAATGTTAGCATGTTGATTAGCATGCTTAAGAAGGAAATGATGACACGGATCTGGTGGTATCAACCCAAACCCCTTCATAATACCTATTAAGTTCGGGCATTTGGTGAGAAAATGTAAATTAGAATCCACCTCATTGCATAAGTTACATTTATCTGTAGGCGTAATATGTTTGGTATATAAAACGTCAGTAGAAGGCAACGATTGGTGAGCTAAGAAAAAGTAAAATATTTTAACTTTATTGGTGCAGTTTAATTCCCAAACCTGGAACCAAGGTAATAAAGGTCAATTAATATTATAAGTTAGCTCAATTAACCAATTATAGGTTGACTTGATGTTAAAAAAACCAGTTTTATTGGGATACCAAAACGCAATATCCTTAGACCCCGAGTGATGCCAAGGTATACCAGTAATAGTGGGTAGAAGACAATCCAAGATATATTATTGGAGTTTAGGGATATTCCACTCATCAGTCCTAGGAAGGTGAAATTGTGAATCTTTTAAATTATTATCACAACTATTAAGATGTAAAATCGTGTTCAATGAGTTATTCGAACACCAATTATCATTCCAAAAGCTCATATTTCCCTGATGTAAACACCATTGCAGTCCCTCTTTAAGATGGGGCAATCCTTTATAAATATTACTCCATGCCCGGGAGTTTCTAGTTTTAAGTTTAGCGTTGAATAAAGTGTCTTTGTAGTAGTATTTGTTGGTTATAACCTGCGCCCACAAAATATGTGGCTTAGTTAACCGTTTCCAACCTAATTTGAGCATAAATGCTTTATTCAAGATGTACGTATTTTTAATTCCTAAACCTCCCATATATTTCGGAATCGCCATACAGCGCCAGGGCATAGTAGCTTTTTTTCGAGAAGAAGGGTTCGTCCTCCAGAAAAACTTTTGAATTTCAAGTGAAAAGTCATCAATTAAGGTTTTAGGAAGTTGGAACGAGGATATAGCATACACCGACATAGAAACATACACGGAATTAATAAGAATTATATGACTTGAGTACGAGAGAAATTTATTATACCAAATATTAACTTTTTGATCTAAATTAATAATCAAATCTTGTAACATATTCTTGGTAACTCTCCCATTAATAAGGGCCACCCCTAAGTATGTTTCATTAATAGAGAATTTAGGGATACGAAGAAGTTGTTTAATATACCTCTTATTAGTTTTGTCAATTTTAGGCGAGAATAAGATAACGAATTTCTCCCGATTCAGACTTTGACCTGAAACCGAGCAAAAATGATCGAGTAAATTACGCATATTCTCAACAATTTTAACAGTTCCCTTTAAAAATATAATACAGTCATCCGCAAAATCTAATATAGGGATAGGCAGACCAAATTTAGAAGCCCTAGCAAAGTTAATATTATGTTCCAAATTGGCTTTGTTGAGACTACAAATGAAGACATCAAGCTCAAGAATAAACAGGTAGGGGGAAGAGGATCCCCCTACCGGATGCCTCTAGAAGAGTTGAAGAACTTCCTTGTTTGACCATTAATAATTGTGGCAAAATAAGGTGTCGTAATGTATGACATAATTCTATTAATTCAATATTCGGGGAAGCCATGCTAGTGCAACATCCATTTAATAAAAGGACATTCTAATTTATCGTAATCTTTTGAAAGGTCTAATTTAAGAGCCAAACTACCAATTTTAGATTTAGGTCCCGTCATAGTATGGAGCATCTCATGAGTGATCAAAATGTTATCTTAAATGTGTCTCCCAGGTACAAAGGCATTTTGAAAAGGAGAGATTATCTTAGCTAAGAATGGCCTAATTCGATTAATCATAAGAGTGGATATAGTTTTGTAGACCACGTTGCAAAGACTAATCGGCCGAAAGTGAGACGTTCTGGTAGGATTGTCAATTTTAGGGATGAAAATGAGAAAAGTCTTATTAAATTCTTTAAGTATATACCCACTTTGAAAAAAAGATTGCACAACATTGATAATAGAAGTCCCAACTACACCCCAATGGTCTTTAAAAATTTAGCCATGAGCCCATCCGGGCCAGGCGATTTATGAATAGGCATATTACGAATAACAAGCTGAATTTCCATATGAGTAATCAGATTGTTAAGCAATTTTAAGTCTTCACAATCAAGTTGGGGGGGGGGGGGGCAGTGGTCCAAAGTAATATGGTCAATATTAGGTTTAGAAGAAGGAAAGAGATTAAGAAAGTAAGTTTTAAATTCAAGCTCAATATCAGTTTGGGAAGTTAGCCATTCATTATTGTCATTAGATAAAGCCAAAGCTTGATTCTTATTCTTTTTGTGATTCACAACATAATGAACATATTTAGTGTTAGAATCCCCATCCTTTAACCAGTTTCGCTTAGCCTTTTGTTGCCAAATTTTTTTTTCATGCCAAAGTAAATCCCGAGTTTTGTTTCCATGAGTTTCTCCTTTTGAAGTAAATCAGAGTTCAAATTATAGTCAAGATTAGTCCGGACATTAGAAAGTTGTTCCTGAAGTTGAGTTATCATTATTTGCGAATTCCCAAAAAAATTCTTTCCCCAGATTTTATACTGAAGCATAAGGTATTTATCTTTTTGAACAAATTGAAACCCATTAGAACCGTGAACTATAGGTGTCCAACATTTTTTAATTAGATTTATATCAGATTCCTCGAAAACCCAAGCATGGTCATAAATAGTTCGATAATTTCTAAAAATTGAAATGGGATTAGAGTCTAAAAGAAGAGGTTAATGATCCGAGGAAGAATTAGATAAAGGAAAAACCCTAGTTGACGGGAAAGCTAAATTCCAAAGATAGTTAGACAAACACCTATCCAGTCTTTCCCTAATATGGTTAAGAAGGCCCTGGTTATTAGTACAAGTATGAGTGGGGACACTAAACCCTAACCCTAATATGGTTAAGAAGGCCATGGTTATTAGTACAAGTATGAGTGGGGACACTAAACCCTAAGTCACCTAAACCACAAGCCTCAATACAAGATCGAAAAGGTTTCGTATTATAAAACTAAAAAGGCAGACCACCAATGTTTTCAGAGGGAAGTAATATAGAATTAAAATCTCCTAAAACCAGCCAAGGTAAAGTAATATTAATAGCAAGAGTTATAAGTAAATTCGATACCCGTGTCCTGCGATTAGGCTAAGCATAATTATAGACTGGGGTTAACATCAGAGGAGGAAGGGATGGGGCCATCTCCATAAGGAGATGTACTGCTCTGTCAGACTAAAAAACAACAGTGGTAGTCATGGCCTGAATATTCCATAATATCCACATTCCCCCTGATAGGTCAATAGCAGGGAGAATATGAGAACCGTCAAAAGGGAACATCCTAACTAGCCTTTGAGAATTTCCAAGATCAGCACTAGTGTCCATCACAATCATAAGGTCAGGGGTATGTTGCTGAATAAAATTCAAATCTATCCTAAACTGAGGCCTAGTTATTCCCCTAGCATTCCATAAGGGCACTTTCATTGATTGGATAGAGAAGAGATTGGCAAAGCTCTGTAATGAAGTCTCTGGTAGCCAAGGCATCGCAAAATTTCTTAGGATGTTGTGCACAAACTGACGAAGCACTACGTTTAATTCCTGCTTTGCTTGGAACATAATGATTTGTTCCTGATCAAGTACAACTTGGTCGTCGCAGATTTCTAGTTTGATCAACTGTTTGGAACATAATGCACTGAACTTTCAAATGGGATTTCACAAATGGGATGAAACACAAAGAGCTCTTGTCCTTGTATGATTACTTGGTCTCTTGGATCTTGGGGGGAATGCATGGGCCTGTAAAAGGAGGTATGTTTGGACGTATGTTTTGGGGGTGAGGATATGGTTCTGGTTGAGGTAAATTCAAACCCGAGTGGAATGTCGGGATCTGAGTTTGACCCACTTGAAATTGAAAAGGTATGCGTGGGTTTGGTGGGCCTGGAATGGTTTCCCTCCTCAGAGGGCCACCCTCCACTGTTTGTTGTGTTGGGGTTGGGAGAGGTTGGGTGGGTGTGATATTGTTTTGTGTGTTTGTCTCCATTAGAAAGGGTTAAGGCTTTAATGGTCGCATGTAGGTTAGGTGGCTGGGATTGACTAGAATAAGAGGTTAAGGGAGGAGTAGAAGACCGTTGATTAACTGAGTGGGGAGGTAAAATAAGTGAGGATGAATTTGGTTTTCCCACGTGTTGGTGTGGTGGACACAATTGAGTGGGTGGGGGACAGGTGTGCAAAGTTGCAAGAGCTGTGACAACCAAGTGTCTAGTGTCACCAGATGTTAACGTGGGTGAAGTGATTGAAATATTTGGATAAATAGGTTTGACCAAAGTAGCAGGATGGACCATTGTATTACATTTAAAAGCTTCAGGGGAATTAATCTCAACTTGGGCTGGGCTTTTCTCATTTGGGTTTACCCAATATAGGAGCCCCATT
Organism: Sambucus nigra; assembly: GCA_949130495.1. Classification (NCBI taxonomy): domain Eukaryota; kingdom Viridiplantae; phylum Streptophyta; class Magnoliopsida; order Dipsacales; family Adoxaceae; genus Sambucus; species Sambucus nigra. Next base: position 840,001,079 of record OX422207.1, on the reverse strand, counting down.
CCACTGCCCCGTTACCAGTACCCCGGGTCGCCTAGCCGACCTAGCTGTCGTGCCTTTGTCGGAATTCGTGCCTAAGTGAAATCTCTGAGGCCATTTCTGAATAACTGTCCACTTTGCCTCAGGAGCACTAAGATTGGTGTCTAATACTTCATCACCTACACTAGGAGGGTTTGAAATTCCACAAGAGGAGTGAAGATGCCCAATCATACCACACAAACAACATATGGAAGTCTTTAGTTGATAAGAAATATTCTGTAGTAGAGGTCCTATTTTGATTTTGGACGGAAGCGGTTTAGATATATCAAATTTAATGCATATTCTAGCATAATGTGTTGGAAATTAAGAATGCAAATACAGAAATGGAACTCTTTATATATCTCGAAAATGTCAACTTCAATACAACAATGTGATTTCTGAATAGTCACTATAAAACTTCAAGGCGTGATGTCACTTTCCTAAATACAGTATTTGCCCCACACGAAGAATTTCGGTATACAAACGGGAATCAGCAAATCCGTACTCAAGATACAATGAAGCAATTGCACTGTCTGCAACTTGTATATTTGAAGACAGCCCTTGGATGTAGCAGCGAAGAACAGTCAATCAAGTTCTTATTCTGTTTATGTGCACAAAACAGAATAAGAGAATTTATATCTCCTGAAAACTGTAAGAGAGTAATAGCAGGGTATGGAAATCTGAAACTGGTTTTTGTTATCAATGTATTTCGTTTTTAGGCAGCCTTTATTTATAGATAATGAAAGGCTTTGTCTTCAAGAGTCATGACTGTTGAATTAAGTCATTTCCGAACAGGTATGACTGTTAATTACCAACAGTCTTAAGTCCTTTCCGAACAGGTATAATAATATCGAATCGGTTTTGCACGGGTCAACCAAAAAGTGACCGCGCCCGAGCTACCGCGATCCAACCCGGACGAATCCCGGCAACCCGCTACCACTGCGGACACGCGGCGTGCGAAGTGCAAAGTGCGCCACTAGCGCCTCTACAGCCCACTGCCCCGCACCCGCACGCGCGCGCGCGAGCGCGTGTGCGTGTGCGTACGGTGCTTCGCACCGTATTGAGGTCTCTTGAATAGCCTCTTAAATGCTAGATGAATTAACTATTCATCTTCCATTTGTACTTATTAAGTGTACAAATTCTTAACATTTTTCCAATGTGGGACTCAAAGGTTGCCCACCCCTTTTATAGCTTAGTGGTGACACTTAGCTTTGTACATTTTCCAATGTGGGACACTATCCCCTTTTATATTTGGGTTAGCTTCCCACCTCTTCCACACACTTCCAATGTGGGACAAGCTCTTAAGGCTTTTACACCCAAAAAACTCTTACTCTCTTATTTTAAAAATCTCCAACATTCCTCCACCATTTTCAAAATAAGTTTTGTAAATCTTTGATTGTCTGTAAGACTGTGTATAAGCATTGGTGTCTCACGACTTGAACCAATACCCTGTGAAGGTTCGTCAAGGTTAACCATGAAAGTATAGTAGACTTGTCTTTGAACTATCAATCTATATTGATTATCCGGATTTGTCTTCACACACAAATCTTTTAGTCACTGATTATCCATATAAGCCGACACATGAATTAGGCCTTGTGTCTGTACCTTGATTTCATGAGTGCTTTAGAGTCAAGCCCAATACTCATAGGAAGCGGAACCACTTCCACACTCATATAGGTAGATTATCATAGGTGTCCATGTAACTTAAAACACCATAAATCTATTAAGGTTAAACCCATCCTCTTTCATTATTCATTACATGTTCTAAGCACTTATCCTTGGGATGTTAAATTTCATAGTGCTTACAATCACGTCGTATGATGTACTTTAATCATTGAACTTGAGACTTGAATATATCAAGTTTCAAGTTGAGTTTCCATCAAGAGTGATTATTATTAATGGGCTTTAGTCCCATCCCTATTGATGTCTTAGACACAAGTCCTCTTGCAAGACCTTTTGTAAAAGGATCAGCTAAATTTTGACTTGATTTTACATAATCCACTGTGATTACACATTCTGTAATCATTTGTCTGACATAACTATGTCTCAGGCCAATATGTCTAGACTTTCCATTATACACTTTACTATAAGCTCTGGAAAGTGTAGACTCACTATCACAATGTATAGATATTGGAGGCATTGGTTTTGGCCAAACTGGAATTTCAATTAATGAATTCCTTATCCATTCTGCCTCTTTACTAGTTGCAGCTAATGCTACAAACTCAGCTACCATAGTAAAGTCAGCTATACAAGTTTGTTTCTTTGATCCCCAAGAAACAGCTCCTCCACCAAGAGTGAAAATCCATCCACTTGTTGAGGAATGATCCTCCCGCTCAGTTATCCAACTGGCATCAGAAAACCCTTCTAATACTGAAGGATATCCACTATAGTATATACCATAGTCCATAGTTCCTTTCAAATATTTTAATATTCTATTGACAGCATGCCAATGCAATAAACTTGGATTACTAGTATATCTACTTAATTTACCAACAGCATAAGCAATATCAGGACGAGTACATGTCATGGCATACATTAAACTACCAATTACTCGTGCATATTCCAATTGTGAAATAGCTCTACCATTATTAGGGATCATCTTTAGCTGTGGTTCAAAAGGTGTACTAACAGGTGTGCAATCAAACTGATTAAATTTCTTTAAAATTTTCTCAACATAATGAGATTGAGTGAGAATTATATTTTTATCTTTCCTTATTATTCTCATTCCTAATATGACATCAGCTACACCCATATCTTTCATATCAAATTTAGAAGACAAAAAACTCTTAGTATTATTAATGCTTTCTAAATCAGTACCAAGAATTAACATGTCATCTACATATAAACAAATGATCACACCTTTACCATTAGCAAATTTACTATAAACACACTTATCAGATTCATGAATTTTAAAACCATAAGAAATAATGACTTTATCAAATTTTTCATGCCATTGTTTAGGTGCTTGTTTTAGGCCATATAAGGACTTAATAAGTTTACATACTTTGTTTTCTTGTCCAGGCATAACAAACCCTTCAGGTTGTTCCATGTAAATTTCTTCTTCTAAGTCACCATTTAAAAAGGTAGTTTTCACATCCATTTGATGAATCTCAAAATTATATATAGATGCTAGTGCAATTAAAATTCTAATAGTGGCGGTTCTAGCAACAGGTGCATAGGTATCAAAATAATCAATTCCTTCTTTTTGTGTAAAACCTTTAGCAACCAATCTAGCCTTGAATTTATCAATTGTTCCATCTATTTTCATTTTCTTTTTAAAAATCCATCTACACTTAATGGGTTTAGATCCTGGAGGTAAGTCTACTAATTTCCAAGTTTTATTTCCCAAAATTGAATCCATTTCATCATTTATAGCTTCTTTCCAAAATGCTGAATCTACAGACTTAATTGCCTCACTATAAGTTTGTGGGTCTGTTTCAACGCTAAGAGTCAAAGCATATTGATTACAAGATGTGTTTCTAGTTCCTTCAACAAGATAGACTACAAAGTCGGGACCAAAGCTTTTTTCTTTCCTAGGTCTTTTACTTTTTCTAATCTCTTCTTGTTCTACTAGTGGAGTTTCAGGTAACTGTGAAGGAATGCTTACTTCTTTTTCATTATTAATTCTAGGAATAGAAGAAAACCTTTGTTCATAAAAAATTGCATCTCTCGATTCAAATATTGTATTTACCTCAATAGAATCATTAGGTTCACTAACCAAAAATCTATAGGCTTTACTATGTTGTGCATAACCTATGAAAATACATTCAACACCTTTGCTTCCTAATTTCTTTCTCTTAGTTTCAGGTAGTCTTACAATAGCTCTACAACCCCAAACTTTAAGATAACCTAAATTAGGTTTTCTATTCTTCCATAATTCGTAAGGAGTTTTCTTATTATCTTTAACAGGTATTCTATTCAGAATATGACATGCAGTTAAAAGTGCTTCTCCCCAAAACCCTTTACTTAAACCAGAATAAGAAAGCATAGCATTAACCATTTCAGTTAGTGTCTTATTTTTTCTTTCTGCTACTCCATTTTGTTGTGGTGTATAAGGTGCAGTAACTTCATGTATAATTCCCATATCTTCACAAAATTGAGGAAAGTGATATTCACCACCTCTATCAGATCTAAGACATTTTATTTTAGAATCACATTGATTTTCAACTTCATTTTTATATGTCTTAAATCTATTAAGCACATCATCCTTAGAGTTTAAAAGATATACGTAACAATATTTTGAAAAGTCATCAATAAATGTAGCAAAATATTTACTACCACCTCTAGTAGGCGTTCCATGCAAATCACAAACATCACTATGTACTAATTGCAACAAAGATGTAGTTTTTTCTATTTTAGGAAAAGGCAATCTTGTTATTTTTGTTTGCATGCATATTTTACACTTTTCATTCATATCATTCTCATATTTAGGAATTAAATTTAAATTAACCATGAAATGCATTTTCTTTGTATTAACATGTCCTAAACGACTATGCCATAATGAAAGACAATCAACGATATAAGCAGAAGAATCCTTTTCATTGATATTGAGCTTAAACATGCCCTCATACAAATATCCTTTGCCTACAAAGGTACCATTCTTAGTCAGAATAAATTTGTCTGACTCAAATACAAGCTTAAAGCCAAATTTGTTAAGAAGACTTCCAGAAACTAAATTTTTCCTAACATCAGGAACATGAAAAACATTGGTGAGGCTAAGGATTTTCCCGGAAGTGAATTCGAGATCCACTGTCCCTTTGCCTTTAACCGCAGCTGTAGATGAATTTCCTATATAGAGAACATCTCCTTCCACTGTTTCATAGGCAGAGAACAAATTCTTGTCCTTACAAACATGCCTTGTGGCACCAGAATCAACCCACCAAGAGTTGTCTTCTCCAAGCATATTAGCCTCGGATATCATAGCAGCAAATTTTTGCTTTGTGTCTGATGTCCCTCCTTTTTCCTTTAGTTTCTTGAACTCACGACAATCCTTCTTGAAGTGACCTGGTTTGTTGCAATGAAAACAATTTCCTTTCTTCTTTTTGTTTGCTTTAGAATTATTTGAAAAATTCTTCCGCTTGTTATTTTTTCCATGATTGCCATATTTTTGCTCCTTTCCTTCCTCCACCACATGGACCTTAGAAACAGAATTTTCTTGTTCCTCTTTACCATCTAGAATTCGAGACTCTTGTTCAATTCTTAAATGAGTCTCTAATTCTTCAAGTGAAAGATCCTCCTTTTTGTGTTTGAGTTCTTTCTTATAGTCTTTCCAAGAAGGAGGAAGTTTTTCAATTATGGCAGCAACAATTACATTATCATCCATATTTAGTTTTTTCAGTTTGCAATGATTTATGATGCGTTGGATGTCATGAAATTGTTCTAGCACAGGCCTATTATCATGCATTTTAAAGCTTAGAAACTGACCGATAAGGAACTTCTTACTTGTAGCGTCTTCCGTTAGATATTTGGTCTCCAATGTTTCCCATAAAGTTTTTGCAGTCCCAACATTTTGGTACAAGTCGAACAAATTATCAGCAAGTGCATTGAGAATGTGACCACGGCACAAATAATCATCGGTCTCCCATTTTGTGCGTTGCCTAGTCTGTTCCACGGTTTCATCTTCATCTTCATTTGGTTTCGGTTGTGACAAGACATATACAATCTTCAATGTTGTTAGAAGAAAATGAACCTTTTTCTGCCAATGCAGAAAATTACCACCATCAAAACGGTCCAATTTGACAAAACCTTCTGTTATTTGTCGAAGTGATTTGGAAGAGTCGGCCATTTCCAAAATACTGTATTTAGATTGTTGGAAATTAAGAATGCAAATACAGAAATGGAACTCTTTATATATCTCGAAAATGTCAACTTCAATACAACAATGTGATTTCTGAATAGTCACTATAAAACTTCAAGGCGTGATGTCACTTTCCTAAATACAGTATTTGCCCCACACGAAGAATTTCGGTATACAAACGGGAATCAGCAAATCCGTACTCAAGATACAATGAAGCAATTGCACTGTCTGCAACTTGTATATTTGAAGACAGCCCTTGGATGTAGCAGCGAAGAACAGTCAATCAAGTTCTTATTCTGTTTATGTGCACAAAACAGAATAAGAGAATTTATATCTCCTGAAAATTGTAAGAGAGTAATAGCAGGGTATGGAAATCTGAAACTGGTTTTTGTTATCAATGTATTTCGTTTTTAGGCAGCCTTTATTTATAGATAATGAAAGGCTTTGTCTTCAAGAGTCATGACTGTTGAATTAAGTCATTTCCGAACAGGTATGACTGTTAATTACCAACAGTCTTAAGTCCTTTCCGAACAGGTATAATAATACCGAATCGGTTTTGCACGGGTCAACCAAAAAGTGACCGCGCCCGAGCCGGACGAATCCCGGCAACCCACTACCACTGCGGACACGCGAAGTGCAAAGTGCGCCATTAGCGCCTCTACAGCCCACTGCCCCGCACGCGCGCGCGTGTGCGTACGGTGCTTCGCACCGTATTGAGGTCTCTTGAATAGCCTCTTAAATGCTAGATGAATTAACTCTTCATCTTCCATTTGTACTTATTAAGTGTACAAATTCTTAACATTTTTCCAATGTGGGAGTCAAAGGTTGTCCACCCCTTTTATAGCTTAGTGGTGACACTTAGCTTTGTACATTTTCCAATGTGGGACACTATCCCCTTTTATATTTGGGTTAGCTTCCCACCTCTTCCACACACTTCCAATGTGGAACAAGCTCTTAAGGCTTTTACACCCAAAAAACTCTTACTCTCTTATTTTAAAAATCTCCAGCATAATGTGCTCTGTCAAAAGAACCAGTATGCAAAGCAATTTTTATAGGAGCTCCAAGAGCTGTTGAGCGTCGTAGTATTATATTGGCAGTTTCGGAAGTTGAACCCATAAGCTCATTTGTTGCACCACTGCAGACGCAGGTTTGAAATTTTTTTTCTAGCGAAAAACAAAAAGGTGTCGATTATTAATGAACCAAGGTCCACCAATAAGAGCTCTAAAGATAGTCATCGCAGTTATAAAATTTAGAGAGGAAAAACCCAGATCCCAAATCAGTAACAACCACATCAGCCAAAGTTCGCCATAGTCGCTGCAAACGCTTAACTAAGTTAAAGAACTGAAGGTGTTACCCAATTAATTTGATGATGAGTGATTTCCGCCATGGTGCCCTTATACGGAGGAGTTCTTCAGTGGAAAGAGAGACAACCACCGCTTCACTGTTGGATGGTTCCTCTATATCCTCCGCCTCTATTGTCTCCTGATTTATCAACTCTAACCAAGAAGGAAACAACATATGCGAAGCTTTATTTTCCAAGACATATTTGTATGAAAGGTTGGGTTTAGAAGAAGTTGGTGTGATTTTCTTGTTCAGGTCGGTAACAATATTTTCAGGTGAGGGGTGAACTGAATACAAATTAGGAGGGTCAGGTGGTTTAGTATACAATTGTGGGGCTAGGGCTTGGTTTGGGGAAGAAGGGGGAAAGAGAGCATTTGGTAAAGGAGACATTTCGTCCGAACCAATTAAGGAATTATTGATTTTTTATCTTTACTTAAGTTCTTTTAAACTGTTTTTTTTACAAAGTGTGTTTATTGCTTTAAGGCCTTGATAGGATCTACCTTCTCACCATTTTTAAATCCATCGTTCTGCTTCTCTATCCCATTCTCGATGACATTGGGGACACATCTTCCACTTTTGAGTGTTTCTCTATCCCGAATATAAGATCATTAATGGTATTAACCTCCTTCTTGGTGAAAGACTGGTGTAACATAAAGTTTCTCTGTAATATGATCTTAAACTAGGCCACATCGAACTTTTTAGAATAATATTTAACTTCGTTGTAAGTTTCCAATATATTCTTGCATATACCCCAAGGTTTCCTGGGCCTTTTTCCTAATGGTGAGAAGGGAATCAATCATTGTTAGATGGGCACTGCTGGTAACGAACTGAATTGTAAATGCCTCGGTGTAGTACTTAAAATTAGAGATTGATCTATGTAGTAGTTTCTCGAACCACTTTTGATATCCCCCAAGATGTAAGGGAATATAAGGCACATAAGAGAGTCTTTGTTGTTACATAGGGTTGTTGTCTACTTATACAGACGGACATGGTCAATGGTATTAGTCTTTCCATTGTAAATCTTAAACTTGGGAGTGGAGAACATTTTAAGAGATTCTAGATACTCAATTGTCGTTATAAAGGGGTATTTCATTTGACGGATGATGGCCTTTTTGTCTAGGTCCTTGGTGGATATCACCCAACGATGAGCGGGTTATTGGTCCATCTCTTTTCTAATAAGATCGTGTAAATCATGCTTGTAATGCCCCTTCCTGATCTCATTGTGTTGGCGGACTCCCATGCATGAAGCACTCTTAGGAGCAACGTCAACTCCTTCCTCAACTATGAGTTTTACTCTCCTAGGGACTATGGTTTTAGGCGTGACACTTGGGCTTGTTCTCATGGAGCTGTTAATCTATTCTCTTTATAAGATATTTTAACCTTTTGTTATCCTCCTCTTAGAGGCATCTGGCTTCCTTTTGTTCATGGAGTCTCCTTTCATAAGAGTCAACAAGCTTCGAGATCTGTGTAGACTTGGGTTGTTTGTTACTTTTCTTAAAGTGCCCCTTCCGTGATCATAAAGTGAGTTAGAAGTGTTACGACTCTTATTGGGATGGACCTCAGACCTAGTCCTAGGTGATGGAGGACCATTTTAATGATTTCCATTGAATGAATGAGGTACAGTGTGAGGATAAGACATATTTACCTATTGACTTGATTGGCTGAAAGAAGGAAAACTCGTTTCCCATGAATGGCATCAATTGTGAGGGCTAAAATCCTACCAAGAGTAACACCAAATAAATAAATTTGAACATGAAAAATAAATGACACGAGATAAAGTTTACCTGATTCAGCAATGTGACTACGTTTACGAGGCGTTTCTCTCTCTTCTTATTAATCAGTTCATAATGATAAGAATTACACGTCCCTTTTCCTAGAGGTGAGAGTTACATTTATAAAGAATAGGAAGGAGATGAGTCGTGTAGGACTCTGAGACTCCCCAAGGTAGTTGTGATGTGATCGGATAGATTGTGCCCGAAGATTATCGCTGATCAGACTCCTCCTTGTGGTTCTCTCAACCTGTGATCCTATATCATAATATGCCTAACACGTGTCGCTCAAATCGAGTTGTTCGAAACCGCCCAAATAATTCTCCCACAATTTTATTTATTAAATTGTTTTAACTATTAACTATTATATTTTATTATAATGTAGTTTTTTTATAGTAATAGAACAAATTTTAACAGTTTGATTATTTTTTATTAAATAGTTTTTCAATTTTTAAAATATTATTTTGATAAATAATTGTTATAAGTAAAAATACTTTTTTTAATTTTAAAAGAGTTTTTATATTTTTAAAATATTTTTATTTATTTTCAATTAATTAAAAAATATATATATTTTAAAAATATTTTTTAAATATTTAAAAATTATCTTAAAATAAAAATAAATTTTATTTTTATTTCTTTTTTAATTTAATCTTTACAAAAAAGTTAAAACATTTTTATTTTAAAACATCTATTTAAATTATTTTTATTACAAAAAGTATTTTTTTCTTACAAAATATTTTTAAAAAATTAAACTACTTATATATATATAAGTTGATATAACATATTAAAAAAAGTTTTAAGAAAAAATACAATGGTTAGGAATTCTACTGTGAAATGTGGTTGGTAGGTAATAAATGAGAAGTATATTGGGTAATTTAGGCCTAAAAATGAGCCTGTTAGTGATCAACTGACGAAATCTATCAAAAATAGGACAAAACCCCAAGAGTTAAAAAACTATGGGGATTTGACTCAAATTAATGATTAATGAAGGTAACTCAAATTAACCTTTTTTTTATTTACCAATTTGACATTATACATGAGGCACTTGACGTAAATTTTTATCAAAACCATTATGCAAAATGCATTTTTAGAGATATATAAATTTGGTTTTTAGGGAAAATGCATTTTGACATATTTTTATTTAGTTTTCTTAATCTCTTGGAGATGGTCCAAGGAATAACAATTGAAAGATGGCAATAATAATTTTGATTATTATAGATATGTCAACAAATTTGAAATTGATCCTTTATGTTGTTTGTTTTATTATGTGAATGTGACACAAACTAAAGTCTTTTAGATTAAATCCTAAATGTTGTTGTTTTAAATCAATATGGTGCTTATTTATCTTCCTTTCTTTTAAATATGACAAATCATCATTGGTCTCACCCTATCCGGTTTTGTTTAAATCATCTCTCTCTCTCTCTCTCTCTCTCTCTCTTATATACACACATACACACGCAACAAATTTATACACATTTGTTTTAAAGGTTATTTATCCTTTTTTCTTTTTTTGGTCACGATTTCCACCCACTAATTTCACTTATTGGACTCCCGAATAATCATAAATAGTAATTATGTGTCAAAAAATGTCTCATAAATCTTGAAAGAAACCATAAAGAAAAACATTATGGGTATCCTTAATTGTCAAACAAAATAGTTTCTAGGTTTTAACTTACCAAATATACTAATAAAAAGTAACAAGCCAAGTTGTTTCTTGCAGTCCCTATTGGTGGCTGAACATAATTCTCTGTTTGAAAGGTTGAATAAAAAAACTGACAAGGCAAATCAACATTTTGTTCAACATCTAGAGGTTTGAGGAGGAGAATGTAATTCAGTATGAGGTGGCCTGAATTATATTTGGCCTGCGCACAAGGGTTTCTATAAGAAAATTGTAGTTATTAGGCTTTTGAGAGTCAAAAACCAAAAGTAATAAGAGGGGACCAGACTTAATATATCCTATATGGAGTCCCAATGCCAAAGAACTCATTTTCAAGTCGTATACGAAGTTATTTTCAACGTGTGTTCTTTCAATTTACACATGTCATTTTTGTTACGTATGCTTGATATTTATGTAATGTACATGTGATTTTTTTATTTATACATAATGTCAATTTGGATATGTAAAATGTGTATTGCATGCTTAGTAAACGAGGGGATATTTCAAATTTTTTAACAATGTATAGTTATTCAAGTGACAACGTCATTTAATAAAACTTCTATCAAATTAGAAATGTGTAGAAACTCTGAACAAATGACTAAATTATTAAATACGCTTACTTTTACGTGGATAATTTTTTTTTTCAAGATAATAGGTGTTGATACCAAAATTAATATGCTGATGTGGACGAATAATACGAAGACACATGTCAATCTACGTGGCACAATAGTAACGAGGAAGTTCATTTCCCCGACCAATTCATGTTCTCTCCGAGCAACGAGGATACCCCGAGGAACTCCAGCACTCCGAGGTACTCAAGCGCTCCGAGGAACTCTTGATCAACGAGCAACTAAGGCGGTCCGAGCTGCATCTCGGCCGTAGCATTAATTACCAGATAGTCAACAGTTCAACTATTCATTGAATGTTTATAATCTTGACACACACGTTGCATTAAATGTATTACCCTTTCATGTGTATATCATTTAATGTATCGACCCTTTCATGTACAGCCTCAAGGCTATAAATACCTTGTATCACCTTCATTCAGGGGGACCGGATTTTCTTGATAGCACTTGTAATCGAGAATTCCCAAACACTCAGCAATAACATAACAGTGGACGTAGGCCATTCTTATAAGGCTGAACCACTTTAAAAATCTTTGTCTTATTTAATTATCTGTGATTGAATAATTAGAGCGATCTAGTTTTTTACATCAACAGACTTGTAATCGAGAATTCCCAAACACTCAGCAATAACATAACAGTGGACGTAGGTCATTCTTATAAGGCTGAACCACTTTAAAAATCTTTGTCTTATTTAATTATCTGTGATTGAATAATTAGAGCGATCTAGTTTTTTACATCAACAGATTGGCGTCGTCTGTGGGAACGACTATTATTATCGTTTCTCACCAAAAATCATTCATCATCAATGGCGGATAACCCAGAATCCAGTAATCGAAACGCTGGGCACGATAGAAATCCTCTGAATCCCTCCATACCACCAATCACTCCAGATCTGGCCGGGATTATGACAAATCTGGCTCAAGGTCAAACCGCCATGCAAGAAACGATACGGCAACTTATCCAAACCCTTCATGGTGGTACATCAGTCCCTCCTGGATCACAAAACATCCAAAGAAATATCCGTGGGTCATCTTCACGATCTAGGCGTGTTAATGAGGAATCTGAAGATTCTTCTTATCAGCCCGGACGAATTTCGTCAATGCGAGCCACGGACACTGAACAACGTGTCACACTTTCCCCAGAAAGGGCCAGCGCAGTGGAAAGATTGAGTAGAGCCTCTCCTTTCGATCGATTGGGCCCTAGGAGGAACAAAAGTCCTCTTAACGCAGCGTCGAGGAGTTTTCGACGACCCTCAGATATACGGGAAGGATCTGCCCAATCGCGACCAGCTGCTCGTCGAGATGAATCTCGTAACCGATCAGCTGCTCGTCAAGATAGATCTCAAGAGGCTACTTCAGAATGATCAGTTGCTCGAACTAATAGGCCCGAGGAAGGAAATGAAGCGTGGAAAGGATCTCTTCAGCGGTTGGAAGATAGATTGGGAGAAATGGCTAAAGCAAAGAACCCCCTACAACGAACTTTTGTTCGAGGAACACCTTTTGTACAAGGCATTGTGAATTTTCCTACACCGTCAAAGTTCAAAGCACCTGTAGTGACCTCTAAATATGATGGAAAGACAGATCCTGTTCTTCACATAGAGCAATATCAAGCTGCTGCCGACATCTATGTCGTTCCCGACGAGATGAGATGCAGAGCGTTCTCAGGAACTCTTAATGGAGCTGCCCAGATATGGTACAACAACCTTCCTCGGGGTAAGATTTCAACCTTCTTCCAGTTAGCCGAGCTGTTTATTGGTAATTTCTGTTTTGGAGCAAAGCCAGTAAAACGAGTAGCGCACTTGTTAAGTGTTAGACAAAAGTCTGGTGAAAGTACTAGAGATTACATAACTCGTTTCAATAACGAGAAGCTGGAAGTCATAGATTATGAAGAAAAGACAGCAATCACTGCTTTAATGAGTGGTTTGCTACCTAACAAGTTGTATTACACTTTGGCCAAAGATCCACCTAAAACTATGTCGGAGTTGATGGCAAAAGCAGCCAAAATCATGAATGCTGAGGAGGCTATGGCTGCGAAGAAAAATATGGATAAAGAAACCAAGGTGGAGGTCGACAAATCTAAGAAGAAAGAGCAAAAAGGTAATGGTGGCGACAAGCACTCCAAGAATAATAGGACGTCATGGGAATTCCTGAAGAAATACGATAATTATACTCCATTGAAAATGGGTATTAATCATGTTTTGGAAGAAATCAAGAATAGCGAAGAAATCAAGTGGCCAGATAAACTGAGGACAAATCCTGATCTGAGGAATAAGGCCAAATACTGCGAGTTCCATAAGGATCATGGCCATATGACCAAAAATTGCATAGCCCTTCAGAACGAGATTGAAACGCTCATCCGAAGAAGAAAGTTGTCAAAGTATGTAGATCGCAGAGGTGAAAGGAAGAATGATGATAGAGCTAGAGATCGTTCCAGATCTCCTCGTCGGACGGAGGAGAAAAAGAAAAGAGACCATGAAGATGATCCAGATGAAGACCCCGATCTTCCAAAGAGGCCAAGGCAGCCAGAACGAGAGGTATTTTCCATACGTTTTGGAACATTTGATTGTAATGTTATCACAGGAGGAGATGCAGGAGGAGGAGACCTCGCTGCAGAAAGAAAAGCTTACCTTGGAGAGGCTCAAGCTTGTTCATATATTCAGCGAATAAATTTGGCCGAGGAAGATCGCCCGAGGAAGGTAAACAAAGATAAGCTTGTCATTGGCTTTTCGAAAAACGACCTGGCAGGTGTTCTTTATCCTCACGACGACCCTTTGGTGATCAAAATGAGGATGAAAGAGGTAGTGATTTCAAGGGTTCTGGTAGATAATGGCAGTTCGGCAGACATCATGTACTACTCTTGTTTTGATAGTTTAAATCTGAAATTATCTCAATTGGAACCTTATCACAGACCCCTCCTGGGTTTTGCTGGCGAGAAAGTTTTTCCACTTGGGACGATCAAGTTGGATATATTCATTGGAACTTGGCCTGCTTGTCGAACAGAAAGAATACTCTTCTTTGTGATGGATAAGAATGTGCAGTCAGCCTACAACATCATCATGGGAAGAGTCGGTTTGAAGAAGTTCGAAGCAGTTCCATCTACAGTGCATCAATGCTTAAAATTCCCAACAAACTTTGGAGTAGGAGTTGTGAAAGGTGATAAAAAAGTAGCTCGAGAATGCTATTATTCGTCTGCCGAGCAAGAAGAACTTGAAGAGTCAAGGAAAAAGACTACTACCTACCAAGTGGAGGAAGGTACAGAAATTGAAACTCTTGATCCTAGGGATGAATCCCAACTTGTAAAAGGACAGGTGGTGGAATCTACAGAAAATGTTATTCTGGACGACGAACATCCTGAACGAATAACCCAGATAGGTTCGTCGTTGGATGTGTCAATAAAACAGGAGTTGATAACTTTCTTGAGAAACAGGAAGAATACTTTCGCTTGGAGTCATGAAGACATGCCAGGAATAGATCCAAACTTCTTATGTCATGAGCTCAATGTGAATAAGGAGATCAAGCCTGTGAAGCAGAGAAGAAGAGTGTTTAGTCCCGAGAAGAATCAGGCCATACAAGAGGAGGTCGAGAAGCTCCAGAAAGCCCAATTAATTGAAGATGTGAAATATCCGGACTGGTTGGCAAATGTGGTGATGGTAAAGAAGAAGAACAATAAATGGAGAATGTGTGTTGATTTCACTGATCTCAACAAGGCATGCCCAAAAGATCATTTTCCATTGCCCAGAATTGACCAGCTAGTGGATGCTACCTCGGGACATGAGCTGCTAAGCTTCATGGATGCATATTCTGGTTACAACCAGATCAAAATGAAGCCTGAAGACAGGGAAAGTACTTCTTTTATTACCCCAAGGGGAACTTATTGTTATAATGTTATGCCTTTTGGTTTGAAAAATGCAGGAGCTACATACCAGCTGCTGATGAACAAGGTTTTTACCGAACAAATCAGTTGTAACATGTAAGTCTATATCGACGATATGCTGACAAAAAGCAAGAGAGTTGCTGATCATCTAATTGACTTAGGCCAGACCTTTGACCAACTGGATAAATATCAAATGAAGCTCAACCCGACAAAGTGCACCTTTGGAGTACGAGAAGGAATGTTCCTCGGATACATCGTCAACCAGCGAGGTATTGAGGCAAATCCAGATAAGATCAAAGCTCTTTTAGGGCTGCGATCCCCAACGACGAAGAAAGAAGTGCAGAGTCTTACAGGACGAGTTGCGGCACTCAACAGATTTGTATCCCGAGCAACTGATAGGTGCCTTCCATTCTTCAAAACACTCCGAAAAACTTTTGAGTGGAATGATGAATGCGAAAAAGCCTTTCAAGACTTGAAGAAATATCTGGGAACACCTCCATTGTTGTCCAGGCCAATAACAGGAGAGAAGTTGTACTTGTATCTGGCAGTATCAGAGAATGCAGTCAGTTCAGCATTGATCAGATTGGAGAATGGGGTCCAAAAACCAATCTATTACACAAGTAAGGCTTTTCGAGGAGCAGAGATCAGGTACCCAAAGTTAGAAAAATTGGCATTAGCATTAATTGAAGCAAGTAGAAGAATGAGGCCATATTTCCAGGCCCATACCATCATCGTGTATACCGACATGCCACTAAGACAAGCCATTCATAAGCCAGAAAAGTCAGGGAGACTGATGTATTGGGCAATAGAGCTCGGTGAATATGATATTGTGTATGAGCCCAGATCATCATTGAAAGGGCAGGCTGTGGCAGATTTTATAACGGAATTTACATATCCTAATACCCCCGAGGAACAAAAAGTACTCGCTGGCAAACCTGTGGATGTTACAGGATCAACAGACATAAGTCCAGACCAACTCCGGTTGGTAAAAGGGCTTGTGAATGTAGAAAGATCATCATCTTCGAACTCAGACCAGCTCCGGTTGGTAAAAGAGCTAGAAGAGATGGTCGACGAGGAGCGAAAAGTGTCAGGGGAGGATGAAAAGAAGCAATAAATATTTCACCGAGGAACTCTATCAGATAATAAATTTGAAGACGGGTTATCCATATGGAGATTATATGTAGATGGATCATCTTGCACAGCAAGTTGTGGGGCAGGAATTGTTTTGAACACCCCAGACGAGATTGACATGGAATATGCCTTGCGATTCCAATTCAAAGCTTCCAATAACGAGGCTGAGTATGAGGCCATGATAGCAGGTCTTAATTTAGCAAAGATTATGGAAGCACAACAAGTGATGGTATTCAGTGATTCTCAATTAATTGTGAATCAGATGATGGGAATATATGCGGTTAAAGGGGAGTTAATGATCAAATATCACGCAAAGGTGATGAAGTTGTTGGCAGAATTTGATGCCATTCAGTTGGTCAGAATACCGAGAATAGAAAATGCACAAGTAGACGCACTGGCCCGACTAGCATCAGCTACTCGTACCGAGTTGCGAAGAACCATACCGATTGAAGTATTAGAAGGTCGGAGCATAGATGAAGACCTGACGATGAATGTTATTACCCTTGATTTAGGACCATCTTGGATGGATCCCATCAGGGCATATATTGAAGAGGGAGGATTGCCGGAGGACAAGCTCGCTGCCAAGAAATTGAAGTATAAAGCTGCTCGGTATGTATTAACTAATGGTATTTTGTATAGACGAGGAATTATGGCAGGTTTGCAGAGATGTGTACATCCCTCCGAGGTGAAAGAATTGATTGAAGAAATCCATGAAGGGTCTTGTGGAGCTCATGTAGCAGGTCGAACACTTTTACAAAGGGTGATGACTCAAGGATACTACTGGCCAACGATGAGGGCTGATTGTATAGCCTATGCCAAGAAATGTGACAAGTGCCAACGTTTTTCCTCCATCCGACGAACTCCACAAGCATTGTTGACACCTATAACTTCTCCTTGGCCATTTGCCATGTGGGGAATTGATTTGGTTGGACCACTGCCGACCACCCGAGGAAGATTCAAGTACCTCGTCGTCGCAGTAGACTATTTTACTAAGTGGGTAGAAGCTGAGCCACTTATTGATATGACATACGAGAAGGTATACCAGTTCGTCTGGAAGAACATCATCTGTCGATATGGTCTCCATCATGCCTTCATCACAGACCACGGAACACAATTCGATAATGAAGAATTTGCAGCCTATTGTCATCAGTCGAACATTTTGAAGTTTCATTCAGCACCAGGTCATCCTCAAAGCAATGGACAGACTGAAGTGACGAACAGAACATTGTTAAATTGTTTGAAGAAAAGGCTAAGTGATGCCAAAGCGAATTGGATTAATGAGCTACAGTCAGTATTGTGGGCTTACCGAACAACTCCCCGAGCAGCTACTGGAGAATCACCATATATGCTGGCATTTGGAAGTGAGGCTGTAATACCTGCCGAATTGGGTCTCCCAACACACAGAGTGCTGAATTTCAATTCCCCAGTCAGCGACTTGATGAGAAGACTGGATTTGGATATGCTCGAGGAGGTCAGAGAAGAGGCAGCCATTAGGAATGCTGCTTACCAACAACGCACAGCTCTGTTCTACAACAAAAGAGTGAGGAAATTTGACTTAAAAGAGGGGGATTATGTGCTAAAGAAGGTCATTCAGAAGCACAATAAGCTGGAAGCAAACTGGCATGGATCTTATCGAGTTACAAAAGTTGTTCGACCAGGAACTTACAGAATAGCAACTCTAGAGGGAGAGGAATTTAAGAATGCATGGAATGCCGAACACCTGCGCAAGTATTATCAATAATGTAAAATGTAAAGCAGTTCCTTCATTATGAATAAAACGAGGATGTTTCACCATTTTCTTTCTATTGAAAGTTTTTCGGGGAATACTAGTGTGATACACTACGCTGATAGTTCGAAAGAACCAGATAGTTCGAAAGAACCAAAAAATATACTCCTTTGGTTAGGAGGCGTACACTAGCGTGACCAACTACGGTTGGTAAGATAACTAGTGGACAGATAGTTCGAAAGAACCAGATAGTTCGAAAGAACCAAAAAATATACTCCTTTGGTTAGGAGGCGTACACTAGCGTGACCAACTACGGTTGGTAAGATAACTAGTGGACATATAGTTCGAAAGAACCAGTTAGTTCGAAAGAACCAAAAAATATACTCCTTTGGTTAGGAGGCGTACACTAGCGTGACCAACTACGGTTGGTAAGATAACTAGTGGACAGATAGTTCGAAAGAACCAGATAGTTCGAAAGAACCAAAAAATATACTCCTTTGGTTAGGAGGCGTACACTCGCGTGATCAACCTCGGTTGGTAAAAGAGCTTGTGGACAGAAAGTTCGAAAGAACCCAATATTCCCCGAGGAGCAAAAATTCCAAACTGAACCAAATATAGTTGGTCGGTGATCAAGACCCACTAACTGTAGTTGGTCGACGAGGGTAAATTATCGACCTTGGTTGGTCGGACGCACTTTGTGAACATTTTATGAACCAAATATGGCTGGTCGGGGATAAAAACCCATCAACTGTAGTTGGTCGACAAACACAATTTAACAACCTTGGTTGGTTGGAAATATTTTGAACATTTTATACTCATTACATTATTAGTAAGTGATTGAGCAACATTGATACTGGTAATATTTTACTAAATTGGTCGATGAACAACACAATATTGTTATCTTTTTAACAGATACATATGCACAAATATAAAAATGTCTGATAAAAATAAGACAATAGCAATACAGAAAATGAAAGTCTTTCATTGAATTTCAAAACAAATTATAAATTACATGTGTGCTAATCATTACATTGAGATTCCTATTCTATTGGTTTCTTGCCCTTTGCTTTTGAGACAGGCTCTTCGCCAGCAGGAGGATCTTCTAAACAAAGAGGAGAATTAATAAAGTTCAAGTCCTTCAGCATTCTGACGTTTATTATTGAAGGCGTGTCCATTAGATGATCGGGACGAGATACTTCGACCTGAGAATGAAGGTTGTAGTCACCAAGGTATTTTGAAATTAAGCTCCGAGGAATGGAACGAGCAGGAATCCATTTCACATCCAATTTATAAGGCGGCACGGGCAAGTCTAGTAAACCAGGAGCATGATAATCCCATAAATAATGCCCTTGCTCTAATTTTAATACACCCAGGGCGTTCAACCATCCTTGCTTATAACCTTCATTATTGGCACTTTCAATGCGAGCATCCAAGTGATAAAGGGCCTCGTTGTAGCCTGCCATCCAGAACTCCCGAGGCTATTTATGGAATTGGAAAGTTAATTTATCTACTTGCTCATGAAAGTTT
Organism: Sambucus nigra; assembly: GCA_949130495.1. Taxonomy (NCBI): domain Eukaryota; kingdom Viridiplantae; phylum Streptophyta; class Magnoliopsida; order Dipsacales; family Adoxaceae; genus Sambucus; species Sambucus nigra. The sequence continues at coordinate 839,981,617 of OX422207.1, read as the reverse complement.
TTGACAAGAGCATCCTTATTATCCAGAGCAGACTTCATCGCAGTAAGTTGATCCTCCAAGGATAGGTTTTTCTTGGACATTTCAGACAAAGCCCGGTCTTTTGCATTCAATTGGAATGCTTGAGTTTCCAACGTCGACTGAGTACGAGCTTCTTCAACATTGCGACTAAGAACTCTTGATCGTCCCCGAGTAACTGGAATAACTTGTTCCTCGACAATGTTCAGAGCAGCTCTTCCTCGCCCACGAGAACCTCTTCCTCGTTCCCGAGCAATAGCAGAAATACCAGACTTTCTTAAAGTATCCAATTCTTGCCTTAATTTGGCGTTTTCAACCTCTAAGAATGAGAAACCCTCATCGGTAACTGGTACTAAAGCAGTGGAAGATGAAGCTGCAGACTCATACTGTGCTAAATTTTTCTGCAGAGTATTGTTTTCTTGTTCCAGCAGCTCAGTGATCTGCCTGCAGGCCTCAACTTCACCTTTTAGGGTTCTCTCCCTAACATCGTATCCAGCGATAATCTTTTTATGGCCTGTTTCAGAAGAAAGCTGTTGATATCTATTTTCATATTCCTTGTGCAACAAGGCAGTTGATTCATTGTGTTGATTCTGAAGATCTTCTAAGGAACAATGAAGTTCCTCGATCAATTCGTAGTATGCCATATTATTGGCCACAGATCGATCAAGTAAATCCTTCAAGTACCGGTAAGCCTCAACTGCTTGCTCTGAGGCATCATGGCCAAGGATGTCGGCAATCTCTGATACACTCAGGTCTGTATGACCAACTTTATAATATCCATTGCATTGTTGCATCAACTTGGTATCAGGGGAAGATATCAATTCCATTCTAGCCATAAACTAATAAAGAAGAGAAGGCAAGAGTTAATGAAAACAGACAGAGCATCAACAATGCAGAGAAGAACAAAGATGTATTTTATTAGATCACAAAAAGATTACATTGTTTGATTACAAATAATGAAAGATAGAAATGATACCGAACAACTTCACACCTTTTCCTTGTCTCCCAAGACTTTCTCGGGAGGCTGGGACAAGGAGCTTGGTTGCTCGGTGGTGATAGCAGCTTGATCAGCAGGAGTTGAACTTTTTTCAGAAGGAGGAGGCATGGAAGAAATGTCCTCGTTGGCAGAAGGTAGAGAGGCAGGGACTTGATCACCTATGGCCATGGAAGATTCATCAGAGATAGGATCATCTTCTTCTTCTTCTTCCATAATTGGTGGGGGAGGACCAGGGAGGTGTAGTTGGAATAGCCCAGAGTCGTCTTCGATCTTCAATTCCTGCAGGGCAGCTACCCAACCATCTCGGAAGTATTTCAACTTCCCATATTGTACTTGGGATGTCATTGCAGCAATCCCCTTGTCCCATCCTTTATCCCAGCCAGCACTGAAGGATTTTTTAACGGCGAGCTTTCTTTTCAGTTTCTCCGAGGAGAGCTTCGCATCCAATTCTTCTTTTTGGCCCTTGATATCTCGCAGGACAGACAACTCTTCCTCTGCCTTTTTCAGCTTATCTTCAAGATCTCCAAAGTTCTTGAGCTTGTCATCATATTTTTGATGCTCGACCTCTAAACTTTTCACTTTATTCTCCAAACTCTTGGAGATCTCAGCCAGATTCACCTTCTCGGCCTCAACTATAGACAACTTTTTCTCCCATTCAGCTTTGTCCTCGTTATACTGCTGACGAGAATCCTTCAAAGTTTGGGTTAAACCCAGCAGAGCATCCTCTACACCTGACGAGGAGCTGGAGGCTTTAATGACTTCATCTTTCTTCACGATGTTGTTAAAACAATTCACCAGCTAAACAAAGGAAAAAGTGACAGGTCAGTGCAAAAATACAAGTATTCAAAGACAGAAAGGAAATTCAGAGTGTGAGAAATTTACCGAAGCAAGATGACGAGTAGCTAGGGATGTCAGCATATCCCTAGAAATCTTTTCATCAATTCCTTAGACCTCGGGTATGATCCAAGTTTTTACCGAGCTCATTGCAGAGCTCGGAGGAATGATGGTTGGAACACCAACACCACCAGCTGGTAGAGAGGAGGCAGTTTCACCCAAATTGACTGAGGATGATTTCCTCAACCTTCTCAAAGGGACTTCAACAGCTTCAACCAAGGAAGAACTCTTGGTCGGAGAGACAGTAATCACTTCCACAGGAGAAACTTTCTTGCTCGGAGCCACTGGGGGCTTCTCGGTAGCTTTTGAAGGCGCAACATCCACCTTCTTAGTCCCCTATGGGACATCAATTTTACTTTTCTTGGCCTCAGCAGCAGAAGTAGTGTCATCAAATAGAGCAGGAGGAGATCTTTTCTTGCCCATTCTCTGACTTAAAAGGACGTGAGAATCTGAAGAAGAATCCTCTGGAGTTGAGACTGGCTCAACAGGACGAGCAGTATAAGAAGTTGTATAGCTTTTATACTGTAGCAAATACGATGCAGACCTGATGTGCTCGTCTGCAACGTTCTTATGCAAACCCCAGATAAGTTTCAGATGCTTGATATTAACCTCTGATTCTTTTGGAGTTTTTCTTTTACTCTCAACTGCAAACAAACACATGATAAAATATCAGTCATACATTTTGTCAAACACAATGAATTCGTAAATTCAGAAAAGAAATAGAATGAAAAATAAACCTATCCCATTGCCATATGGGGGGCATCTGGGACCGTTGTATACTCCATCTCCAACTAAAGGGGCATATTGCCAATTTTTAATAACCACCCCATGTTCAAAATAATCTCTATTTGCATCAGGGAGGTTAACTACAAGAGCCCTATTCAAAAACCTAGTTTTTAAGTAATAAATATTATCTAGAACGGCCCATCTATAGCAGTACATAATCTCAGGGATCCCTATACGAGTCCCATGAGTTAGATTTAATTTATGCACCCCATTAATTATTCTCCATCAATTGGGGGCTATTTTTGCAGGGACAAGATCGAAATACTGACAAAACTCGAGACACAATGGGTTTGGTGGAAAGGAAAAACCACATTCAGCAATAAAAAGACTGGGGAACCAATGTCCCTCAGCCAAACGAAAGTAATTTTGAGGTTCAGAAAGCTCCTCCAAAATTACCCAAGATGGGATGGAAAAGTCAGAACGGAATTTTTCAAGAGATTCAATAATGTAAACCATGATGAATAAAAGAAGAAGGAAGAAAATCTTACAGGAAGGAAGGAGATCTGCTGACAACTAGCGAAGGAAAAGATGAACGTACAAGAGAGAAAGAGAGAATAGAAAGCTTGAATGCAGAAAATTGGAAAAAGAAGAAGACGGTATGGTTACCTAAGAAGTTTAAATACTTTGCCTTGGGAAGCGGCGAAGGAAATGATTACATAAAAGAAACTATTGAGCTCCCGGCGGCTAAAAGGACAAAAACTGCACGGAGATCAAAGCGCTTATGAAAAGGCAAAAAGGCGGACTCCACGAATTTAGAAAGAAATTCAAATACAAAGAAAATATTCCAAAAACTCAGGAAAGTCATTTAATATTGCCATATACCGAGAAAGAATGCTCCATACTCCTCAAAGTTTGAAATATGAAACATTGGGGGCTTCTGTTGATACCAAAATTAATATGCTGATGTGGACGAATAATACGAAGACACATGTCAATCTACGTGGCACAATAGTAACGAGGAAGTTCATTTCCCCGACCAATTCATGTTCTCTCCGAGCAACGAGGATACCCCGAGGAACTCCAGCACTCCGAGGTACTCAAGCGCTCCGAGGAACTCTTGATCAACGAGCAACTAAGGCGGTCCGAGCTGCATCTCGGCCGTAGCATTAATTACCAGATAGTCAACAGTTCAACTATTCATTGAATGTTTATAATCTTGACACACACGTTGCATTAAATGTATTACCCTTTCATGTGTATATCATTTAATGTATCGACCCTTTCATGTACAGCCTCAAGGCTATAAATACCTTGTATCACCTTCATTCAGGGGGACCGGATTTTCTTGATAGCACTTGTAATCGAGAATTCCCAAACACTCAGCAATAACATAACAGTGGACGTAGGCCATTCTTATAAGGCTGAACCACTTTAAAAATATTTGTCTTATTTAATTATCTGTGATTGAATAATTAGAGCGATCTAGTTTTTTACATCAACAGACTTGTAATCGAGAATTCCCAAACACTAAGCAATAACATAACAGTGGACGTAGGCCATTCTTATAAGGCTGAACCACTTTAAAAATCTTTGTCTTATTTAATTATCTGTGATTGAATAATTAGAGCGATCTAGTTTTTTACATCAACAATAGGGTTAAATTATAAACTTCTTATGAAACAATTTACAATGAAATATCAATCTTGCATGGGAATATTTATCCAATTTAAAGTTGTGTTGTATAATTAATATTATTTTTAAATTCATTGTAATTTTAGCGCTAATTATTATTGACCGGGTAAATAAGATGTTCGATATGGATCTTCATATCTAGAGGGTTACTTATTTTCTATTCTTGAGATATCAACTTAATAGTCAAAATAATTTTCAATTAAATTGTCAACTTCTTACCGAGTTATATTCAATTAATCATGAATTGACTCATGAATCCTATACGGGAATATTCCTACTCACTTTCATGGTGTCTTTACTCTTTCCTCTGATATCAATTTAAGTTAATAAAGCATCTTCGATGCGAATATGCGTAAGATTTTCCATTATTATAGATACTAGTTGTAAACTAGCGCGATGTGGCTATATATATATATATAAACTTGAGTGATTACGCACATTATGACATTAAAAAAAGGGGATAAAAAATATAAATAAAGCATTAAGTAAATAAAAGGGAAAATGTTCCCAAAAGATTCAATTTCATTTACTGAAATTAAGCACACCTATCTAATATACTCCATCAACTTTTATTAGTCTTTAACTGATTATCGTGAGCGGATTATGATAACAAATTAAATTGTACAACCATTTCGTGGTAGAAAAAATAAAAGCTAAAAAGAACTCAAAATTACGGTTGTTTAACTTCAACTGTTATAACAACTATTTTCTTGTATTTCCAATAACGAAGTAGATTTTCAATTTAAATAAATTTTTAATTAAAAAAATAGAAATAATATTCAGTAATTAATGAAAATCTAGAAAATATATAACAAACAGAAAACATAAATGAAAATATGGAAAATAAAAAAAAAAATAGGAAAATATTCTATTAATCGAAAAATATTTTTAAAAAAAAACTGCAAACTGAATAAATTTTCTACAAAAGTTTGAAAAAAATACTCCAAAAAGTGAATTTCCAATAACCAAATAGATTTCCTATAGAAAAGAAATGTCTAAAAAACCAGATGAAATATTCAATAATTACAGAAAATTTGAAATATATCAAAAAAATTGGAAAAATAATAATAATAAAAAAAGAAATAGAAGTTCCAAAAATAAATTCTAACCTTGATTAAAAAGTCAAAAATATAATATTGATAAAAGATTTTCAAAAAAAAATTGAACAAATGATCAATATTAACAGAGTAATAACTGAAATATTTTACAAACTTTTATTATAAACGAAAATTATTACAAACAGAAATTAAAACAAACTTACAAAATTATAAAAGAGTCCACCGAAATAAGGACGGAAAGTTCACAAGCTTATTACAAATTTAGAGAGAGAGAAGAAAGAGGTGTGAAATGAGGAAGCTAAGTCCTCAATTTATACAATCAGAAAAGGAATAAATAATTCCTAAGAAAATGACTCGTGGGTCCCTCCATATTCGAGGCTGACAAAGTCTCTTGTCCTGAATTGTCGGCTACTCGGCCAATGGATCCTACCACTTGTCATGAGGCGTCAACTGTTGGGCCAGTGTGTCCTACCACTTATCTTCAAGCTGCCAGGATGGAGAAAGATTTGTCTTCATGCGTTAGTGTGCAGAGAAATAGGACCAGGTAGGCCAACTATCTCAAGTCATTTAGGCTATCTACTGAGTCCGGGTTAGGAAAACTACTGTCCAACCTTGGAGTTGGGAATGTTGAGCTTAGTGAGTTTAAGAAGGCCTCCATTGTTAGCTCAGTGGGGATGTTGGTGTCAAACATATCCCCGATAAATTCTTCTTCTTCTTCTGGGATTCTCCGGCCAGACAGAAGAAGGGGTTGTCATTTTTTACGGAAGCCATGGATGTATCTTCATCATCAGAGGGTTGTGGAATAGGGTTTGTATCTTCTTCAGGGTAGTTGAAAGCCGATCTTAATTGGCTTTGAGTGTAGTCCATTACTTTCTGAAGAAGCTCCTGCTCTGTTGCCTTCGAAAATGGTTTCTTAAGAGAAAACTTTAAATCCATGATCGGATTGGCTCTTAGCGTCATCTTTTCAACTGGAGAGGGTGAATCTTCCACCGTGGACATATAATACTTCAGACTATATTTTATTATAGAGATAGTAGTACTTATATCAATACCACTCCACCGCCGATAATAAAAGATTCTTTCAAGTAGAGAAACTTTAAGATGATTAACTCTACATTAAAGATCCCATCGGGAGATCCAAGGAATACTAATTTCAGTAAAAAATAGTAGGGTATTAAGCCCTACTGGAACATTCTTTTTCCCTCTAAGTTTTGGATGAAATTGAGTCCAAGGTAGAAAAAAAATTCCTTGGTAATTTCATCAGGGAACATATCAATTCCTGGGCCAAATTTGTCCCAGCAATTGATAATCCATCCCGGGTAACTATCTTTCAAAGAATTTGGGCACAATTTGAAAAACCAAGTATGTTTGAGCTAAGCATTTTGATAATAAAAAGCTTTAGTCCAAGCCTGGACGTAATCCCAATAATTATAGGTTCCAGTATACAAACTCAATTTTTGCGATTTCAACGGATGAATTCTCCATTCTCGGGGAGAGATGAACTTCTTCAAAACTGCTTTACAATAAGCAATAGGGGATTTGAAATTAATCTGGTGTTTATTCGTATGATTAAACACCACAGACTCCGTTTCTTATAGAATAGCCTCATAAATCGTCTGGTATTTTTCTTCTTGCACATCATAATTATGTGTATCGAAGTAGAGGGACTTAATTTCCCAGGGAGAAGACATCTGCTTCTCGTCCTCTTCATTGAGGATCAGCATTAATTTCGGAGTCCTTTGATTAGGAATGAAATCATGCTTGATGGTTTCCAAAACCTCTTTAGCAGATCTCTTTTTGCTAAAGGGGTTAGGAGGGGAACTCAATTTTTCCTTGTTCTGCGCGCTCAAGTGAAGAAATTCTAAATAGTACTGTATCGGAGGATATTGATCTTCATTGATCACCATCTTCTCTTTCCTAGGCCTTTGGTGAGATTGTCCACGACCTCTGCCATGCCTTTTAGAAGGGCCACTCATTAGTTCTTCAAAAACTCTCTAGTTAGGAAATCAGAAAGTGAATTCTTCTCACCTTTGATATATCCAATATCAAAATCAAACGAAGATAGATTTTTGTTCCATCTGGAAAAAATCTATTTAGAAATAATATTTTCAACATCTTTTTGCAGAACCTGTTTAACAGCACTACAAGCAATACGTAGTAAAAATTTCTAATTTAACAAATCATCCTAGAATTTTGAAATGCATTTAACAACCGAAAGAATCTCATTTTTAATGGTAGAGTAATTTTCTGGGCATCTTTACAAGATCCAGAGGTAAAACGGAATAACTCTTCCTTTTTAGTTAAAGAAATAATTTGTTTTAAAATTCCACCAAAACCAATATCAAAGGCATCAGTTTCAACAATTTTTGAAAACGAGGGATTGGCTAAAGCTAGACAAGGTAATTGCTTGACTTTTAGTTTTATTTTTTGAACAGCTTTAGTGTGCTCTGAAGTCCAAGGATCAGGGTTCTTTTTCAATCTGGTGTAGAGAATTGCACCGTCATGTGTAAGATTTCTGTAATAATCACCAATATAATTGAGACTACCAAGAAATCTTAGAAGTTGATTTTTTTTCTTCTAATTCGTCAGGGAATTTAGAAGCAAACTCAATACTTCGATCAATGGGAAGAATCTTGCCTTCCCTAATGTTATGCCCTAAAAATATAATATTAGCTTAAAAAAATTTCATTTCAGGGGCCCAGACGACTAAACCATTAGTCTTAATAACATCTTTAAAATTTTTTAGATGTTTAAAGTGCTGATCAATCGATTGTGAAAAAAATGAGAATATCATCAATATAAACAATAGAAAAAATCAAAATAAGGGTTAAATATATCATTCATAATATTTTGAAATTCAGAAGGGGCTTTCTTAAGCTTGAAAGGCAAAATATTACATTGATAATGGCCAAATGGAACCACAAAAGCAGTTTTATAACGATCTTATGGGGCAATTTGGATCTTCCAATATCCAGATTTTAAATCAAATTTGGAAAAAATAGTGGCATAGTTAAGTCGATCAAGTAAATCATTTTTATTAGGAATTGGATATCTTATCCATTACAATACATTGTTAAGAGGCTTATAATTAATTACAAGCCTAGGAACACCTCGTTCCTTTTCAGCAGCCTTATTAACATAAAAAGCTGTACAACTCCAAGGAGAATAACTTTTAGTTATAAGCTTTTTATCTAAAAGACTCTGAATCTCATTCTTTTAAAGGTCAAGAAATTCAGTCTTCATTTGACTGTGTCTAGCCTTGGTAGGTATGGATTTTTCATTAAAACCAGGTTCATAAGGAAGAGAAACAATATATTTCTTTCTATCCCCAAAAGTATTAGGGATATCACTCCAAACTTCAGTTAATAATTGATTTTTAACAACATTAATTTTTTGCAGTACTTTAGGTAAATCCAGCTTCTGCCTAATTGTTAAAAAAGAGATTTCTTTTTTAAGAAAATTTAAATGGTTTTCTTTGAAAATAATATTATTTGACAAAGAGTTAATTTTCTTAATCTCTGGTTGGGTGATAAATTCAAAAACAATTTTTTGGTTTTGAATGGTGGTGTATATTCCACTAGAATCAATTTTATCAATAATCATAAGTAAAGATAAAAAGGGAGTACCTAAAATTATCTTCTAGGATAAATCGCTAATAAGCAAGAAGGTATTATTTTAACAAATTCCATTATTACAAATGGAAACCTTAGTTAATTTATATTTAATGCCCATGCTATCACCACTTGAATTAAACAAGGATTGAGTCATCTTCTCAAAGTATTCAGTGGAAACTAATCCTTCTTGAATACAATTCATATCAGCACCACCATCAACAAGGGCAATGATGTTACATAAAGTAAATTCATTGTTGATAACCAGGTTGACAGTAGTGTACCATTTTTGGCTAGTTACAAGGTCAATAACACCCAAATAATCCACTGAATCTTCAAAATTTGAAGTTTCTGGATTAGAATGCTTTGAAGCATTCTTGAGATTATTAATCTCAATTTGAATGTTATTATGCTGATCCTTAGGTTGTCTTAAACTCATTTTTAAGGTTATTGACTTCGTATCTTAGATCAGTAATACTAGTGGGTTTATTAAACTCTTGACCTTTTTCTAGACGGTTGAGTACCTCTGTAAGGCTATACTGCTGGGTTTTAGAAAGGAGTTCAGGCGTATTAGGAGCATTCTCTTGGGTATAGAAAGAATTAATTAGCTTGAGCTTAATATCAGGGTCAATAACTTGATTGATGACATCAATCATAGATTGTTGCTGACTGGTAAGGACATTAAGGCTTAATCCATTCATTTGAATAATGGATTGGAGATGATTGTATCTCTCAGTCAAGGGCTTACATTGGAAATCTCCTTTCTCGGAGATGTGTGAGTCACTAGAGCTTTGGATATAATGAAGCTCATCATTGCTCTTAGAGGAGTCCTCTAGATCTTCAGAGGATCTAGATTTAAGCAAAAGTTTGCAAAGTCGAGTCTTCAAATGGTCATCAATTTGAAGATTATTAATTTTAGTTTCCATTTTGCATTTATTAGCAAAGTGGCCATATTTTCCACATTTGAAACATCTAGGATTAGATTTGTTGGTTTTATTATTCCTAACAAATTTACTTTTAGAATTATCCCCTTGATTATTACTATGCTTCTTTTTACGTTTATAATAGGGTTTTTTTAGAAACTTTCTTGTCCCTTCTGGAGACATTATGAGTGGGAGTCTCATGAGTATTGTAAGCAAATTGGTTACAAAACTGACCTAACTCTTTCTTTCCAGAAAGATTTTTCTTCTTAAGTTGCCTTTGTATCTTAAGGTCTTTACAAAGAGAAAGGCCCTCTTGAATGACAACACTGATAAGATAACCATAAGTATATTGATGGTAAGGAATATATATGCTATCTATCATTAGATTATCTCATCTTCTTTTTAACTTTCTCAACGAAGAAAGTAGGAAGTCCATCAATAAATTTGGCTTTCCAATGCTCAGAGTTGCCATCACTTCTCTGAGTAACCCTAGCAAGGAAGACATCCTTGTACCACCTAAATTGGCTAAGGGTAGGGCATTTTAAGTTTTGTAATAATTCTTTATTACATGCCCCACTATCGTCACTACTGCTAACAAAATGATGAATAATAACAAGCATTAAGGTATAAACAGCATCCTGGATTCCTCTGTCTTGCATTTGTTCATCTTTGACAATTTTTACGGCATTAACAATATCATTTCTTTGATTTTCTGTGAGGATATTTTCCCACCAACCACGAAGAGTTCTAATAAAACTCTCAATGATCATCTGAGTAATACTTTGATCAGAGGCATCATTTTGCTTACAAATAGTAGAATACATGGACATCTGATGAATCATCTCATAGATTTCGGCTTCAGATTTTCCATCAATATTCCAATCGTAAATGGTTTTACTATGGAAGATGGACTGTTGATTCATCACAGAGTTTTCTTCGAAAAGGAGATTCTGAGGAGTTGGTATGTGATAGTAATTTCGAACAGGACCAACGTAGCCACTATTATTACTATAAGTAAAATTATTGACTTGATTTTTAGAATTTTTGAAAGAATTTTCAAAGTCATGAACTTCTTCCAAGGGTAAGTCAAATTCTGAATCGGAATCAACGTGTGATAAGGTGTTAAGTTTTAACCCTTTGAGATTATTCTCAATCTCTTTTAATTGGGAGATAAAATCATTTTTATTGCTCATTTTAAAACCTTTAACATCTATAGGAGGAAGAACTAAAGGTTGGTTAAGACTTTTTCTTAAAGTCTTCAGGTTTCTTAATACTAAGGTATGTATGGAGGTTCTCAATCCTATTAAGTTGATTTCCTGTCATAGTAAGAATACGATTGGTATAATTACCTTTCTTATAAAGTGGGTTTAGCATATTCCTATTAGTGAGGAGCATATCATCATTTTCAAGGTTAAGGAAGGCGCTGGCTTCTAATTTAGATGAACTACCACTTTGGATGGTGCTTCCAACATCTAAGGAAAGGGGTTCAGTAGGAGGGTAAATAGTAGATATAATTTGATTATTCAAAGTATTCCAATTTTTCAAATGTTTATCAGTTTCAAGAACAAAAAGATGCTTATCTTTGGAAAACATTTGAAACCAAACCACAAAAGAAATAACTAGTTGATTATCTTCAACCCATTTATACAATTCATTTTTATAATTATCTAGTTCAACCTTGCTATACTTAGCAAAGCACCAAGTCCTAAAATTAGCGTAACCTGGTAGATAAAATTCAGCATTGATTTCTTTCCTATTAATTGTAAAAATCGTGACAAGGAAAATGGATTAAAGTTTGACATTCATTTCAGACGGCATAGGATATTCTCTACGCTGAGAAATATTTTTCTCATAAATACCGTGGGGTATTTATTCATTAGTAAATATACCATGAAGGTTCATATCGTTGTGATATGCATGGTTCCTAGGATTTTCTTCACAAACAGAGTTTCGTGAAGCGGAAGGAGGATAGGTAACAAAAGGGGTTCTAGAGGATTGACCTCTAGAGGATTGACACCTACTAAATTTCCTAAAATCCAAGAAAACTTCTCCATCTTTATCCTCAATAATATCCCCCAATATCTTCATTTTGACGAGGTTGGAGAGGAACAACATTTTTTATAGCCCAAGTCTCTGAGAAATCAATTATGTCCCAACTTATAGTTTTAGGTGTGTGAACATTAGAATCTATAAGGTGTGTGTCAATTAAAATAGTTTTACCAAAAGGACTAAATTATTTGATATTGGGAGCCATAGTATTTATTACCTTATAATAAATCCTATAGATAATCCCAATAGTTTCCGATCCAGAAAGAAAATTATAACCTTTGGTTTGAATTCTAAGACTCAAAGCTTTACAGAGGTGCATATCAGACAAAGACAAAGTTATATTTGGAAAGACATAAAAATAAACAGGTCCATTACACAGACTAGTTTCAATAGCTCTCATCAAAGATTGTCTAAAATTAGTACACCTACCATCTCGTAGAGTAGCTTGCAAACATGCGGTCATACCAGAAAGGGTCAAAGGTTTAAAAGCAATTTGTATTAAACCAACATGAATAAAATGATAATTTTGATCTTTTATCTGATCTTTAAGATCATCCCATTTAAAGAGCTCAATAGATTTATCTTGCTCGTTCAGATTAATGGTGTGTTCCATAGTCTTTATAGCATACTTGGTACGAAAATTATACCAGCTAGTGTTATAAATGATTTTAGGCTGGACCTTAGGAATAGTCAACCTGTTCAAATCCTTTTGAACATCAAATTAAATTAAAGAAGAGTTCTTCATGAACTCTTGTGAAGTGTGTGTATCAATGGTGTTTAATTCCATAATACAATTGTTAAAAAAACTATTTTTAAAAAACATTGCAAAGTGAATAAATTTTCTAAAAAAGTCTGAAAAAAACACTATAAAAAATGAATTTTCAATAACAAAATAGATTTCCTATAAAAAAGAAATGTCTAAAATACCAGATGAAATATTCAATAATTAAAGAAGATTTGAAATATACAGGAAAAACTGAAAAAATATTAAAAAAAAAAAAAAGAAAAATAAGTTCCAAAAATAAAATTCTAACCTTGATTAAAAAACAAAAATATAATATTGATAAAAGATTTTTTAAAAAAATCGTCCAAAAAAATATTTTCTAGCAAAATAAAAATGATTAACGTTGCAAAATGAATCAACTAACAGATTCATTGAAAATTGAGTTTCAATCTCAAATAAATATATTTTTAGGAGTCAATCCCTAAACAACAAAAGTTTGGAAGCCTAAAATCCAAATAACCCTTTTCTTTAACCTGTAAGATAAGATTTATATAAACTCAGTATCCAAGCAGAGAAATCAAGGATTTATCTTTTACATACAACAACACAAAATTGGCTACTTGTAAGGCTTACAGCCAAACCATCAACATGTAGCACCAAAACTACATCTGCCCTTAGAAAGCAAAAAATACCCCAAACAACAAAGAAATCTCAAAATCCACCAACCGTCTTCTCCATAGAGAGAGAGGGAGAAAGAGAGAGAGAGAGGGGAGAGAAAATCTTGCAAATGAAGCTGATCACTGGTGTATATACTAAAAAAACCCAGACAGAGCTCACCCCACACCTTTTGATAAACTCAGGCATCAGTTACATCATACACATGCGCCTTTGATGGAGACAATTTTTTGTTCTTCCTCATCTCGGGAAGAGCTCTTGGTTGCTTGTGTAAAAGAAGAAAAATGGTAGTGGACTTGGTTGCTTGTGTAAACCCACATGAGGGGACTTAAGTAGATAGATGTAAAAGAAAGAATTTTGGGGGCATTTAATGGGATTTGTAGGTGTCTATGGATTCAAATGGGATGATCGGTTTTAACGCTAAAGATGGGTTTTAGGCTGTTGATATTCCATTGGGGAGGTTAGATGATCCATTAATGGGTTTGGTAAGTGGAACATCGAATGGGGACCTGTTGGTGAGAGAGAGTATGGTATAATGAAGAGGTGGATATGCATATTTTCTTATATGGAAAAGATAAATTATAGAGTCAATTTGTGGGGAAGAGGGAATGGCCAAGAGATAGGAGAGAGAGAAGTCGCGTGGTTAAAGGTGTAAATTGGGGGAGTGACATGTGGATAGGTTATAAATGGAGCAATATTTAAGGTTTGTGTAGCATTTTAGAGTATAAAATAGATGTCTTTGTTTCCCTATATGGCATTAAAAAGAAAATTAAAAATTATTTTGTAATGAATTTTGAACATTAAATCATGAATTATATATGACATTTGTAGTTTTATTAGTCACAAATACTGAATTTATTACCCTTTATTCTTGTACATTCTAAGATTCTCCTGTCCGTTATGTGAGATTTAATAGGTATTAGGGATGAAAAGCGTGAAGTTGGAAGTTTTTCAGGAAAGTTTTATCGCAAGATAAAACATAAAGGTCAATGTAAGAGCAAATATTTATGATTGCTCAATGCTTAGGCTTTTGTTAGTTTTGGGGTGTCCCTTTACAAACCTGCACATCAAACCGAATACTACTATCTCCAAGATCGAAGACACACTAACACATTATGGAGGTATAGACTTGTGGCTTTCATAAGACTATATGAATCATAATTTGGGATGCTTACTTTTAAAAATTGAGGCTTTTTATAAATGGGATTTAAAAAAATAAAAATAATAAATTAATTTTTTTTTATCTCATTCAAACGAAATGGATATCTCATTAGAACCGCCATTAAATGAACTTCAAACGAGATATCTCTTCGTTGACAGAGATTTTTCATTCGAAGGTCGTTAGAAGGGTGTTCAAATAAGATCGGGATGTCGTTAGAACAAGATGTGATATCGTTAGTCAATTTTTGTTTAAACGACCACACCAACTCAAAATTCATATTTTTGGTATAAAACTTGTTTTATTCAAAAAATGAAAAAAAAATTGGCAAAAACAATTTGTGCATACCTGTTCTAAATTCTTTCACCTTTTGGTTTTATAAATCCACTTTTAACTTCACAAATATCTAATCCTTATATGTAATTTGTGAGATGTATGAAGCCCTAGTCTTAATAGACCTTTAATAACCCTAGTGGACTTTAATCTATACAACGGACTTGTGGAATCGAGGTTTCACTAGTGAAGAAGGCGGAGGTTGATCGATGGATACTAAGGGAAGATCACTTCCTGTGGATGGATCTGGATTGGGTCGTTTCCTGTCAAATAAATTAAAGACTTTGCTCATGATACTTAGTCGGTATAAGCAGCTCGTAAGTCTAATGTGTCTATCAATTATTCTACATTACTGAATATAGGTCTTTCCCTTTTTAGGGATTTTTTCTTATTTTCTTTGCATGCGTATTTTGACTATGTGTGATTTATTCGAATTGAAATTGAATTGTCTCATCACTTGAACTCTTAATTATTAATGAAGATAAAAATTAAAATTTGTGTGTAAAGAACCTAATATACGAATGGCTTATTCGAATTCGCATTCTCAAATTGGTATCAGAGCGGGTTGAAATAAGTTTTTGTGTGATCCGTAGAATTTGAGTTCAAATTGATAATTTATATAATAGTGTTCCTTTTTTAATGGGTCTAATTATGTGTATTGGAATGCTACAATTAGATTAGTTTTAAAATCTATTGACGAGCGTGTTTGACTGGTATGTGAAAGAGGATAAACACCACCCACGGTGACTGATGGCGATGTCATAGGTCCAAAACCTATCACTTCCTAGACAGATGATGACTTTAAGTCGAGTAACTTTAACTCACACGACTTAAGTGCTATTTTTAGAGCCATCAGCCCTGACGAGCTCCGTTGCATTTATGACATGCATCACGTCTAAAGAAGCTTGGGATATCCTCTAACTCACTCACAAAAGAGCCAATGATGTGAAAGATTATATGCTGTAAAATCTCACCACATAATTTGAAATAATAGCTATGTTAAAGTTTGAGTCTGTTGATAAGTTTTATGCATGATTGTCTAATATCATTAACTCTAGCTATAATTTAGGTGAGAAAATTCTTGAGACGCGTGTAATTAAGAAAATTTTGAGATCCCTCCCTTATCATTTTATTCCTAAGGTTACTGTGAATAATTATTTGGGTATATTAGATATGCTCAGGTCAGAAGAACTCACAGTAGACCTTCAGACTTATGAGATTGATATGTTTTCCAAAACTATTAAACCTAAGGAAAAGGGAATTTCTTTAAAAGTACAGCTAAAAATATAGAGGAGGTATTTTCTCATTCCAAATATGATTTTGATATGGATGACTTGACCCTTTTTGTAAAAAAAATCAAAAAGTTTCTCAAACAGAGAAAAGACAATACTTCCAAAGAAAAGAAAAGTTTTGAGAAAGATAGAAAAAATATAAATTGGAAGAAAAATTTTGAAAAGAAAAGAAAAGATAATCCTAAAAACGATGAATAAAGGTGTTATGAGTGCGAGGGTAAGGTTCACAAAGCTCATGATTATGCTACACGTTTAAAGAGATAAAGTAAAGGCAAAGCTTCCTTCAATGCCACGCTTAGAGATAAATATGTTAAGGTCAATTCACCGCATGGATGTAAATGTACCGTGCTCATGGCAAGCCATATTAGTACATCTAATCCACCTCACGAGGATTAAGAATATACAGAGCATAATGACCTCGGTAAAGAGTCTAGTCATTTAGAAGAGAGTGAGGGAGATGATGTTTTAGGTGAGAGACAGAGTGACCTTCAACATGCTTACACCGATATTTATGCTAAGTCCTTTAAAATAAAGAAACAAAATAAAGGTTTAGCGCTTAGGATTTTATCTTTAGAGAAGGAGTTGAGAGAGGTAAGAGAGAGAGAGAGTACTCGGTGAGAGTTTCTCTTGGAGGGATGGTAGTTTTTAGTTGAGATGGAAAATGGTGACTTGACCAACAAGGTGACTAGTCTTACAAGAAATCTTTAGGCATTCGTGAAGACTCAGGAGAAACTCGAAGACCATATATCCTAACTTGACATAGATATCGAATGTGATTGGGAGGTCAATTTTACCATAGATGATACATCGAAGAAGGTTGGAGAGATCCTCATTGGTCCCGCTTTAGGTTTTGGTGAGAGGTGAGGAATAGGTTACGATGGTGCATCCACTTACCATACCACACCGTAACCAGTTCTTAAATTTGTGGTTAATCCTTATGGACCTTGACCTAAACCACAAAAGATAGTTCAAACTAAGAGAAAAAACCAAGGTAGACCTAAAAAATTAATGTTTGCACTTTTTGAAAAAGAACATGTTGCCTTAGAGAGTTTTTCTACAAGTTAAGCATAACCAAATGTACACGTACTCATGTCCACCAGTCAAGTGACCTTATTAGTCTTAGATAGCAAGTTGTGTATCTAGCTGCAGCAATACAAAGCTTAATAGAAGAATTTTAATGGATGTAATTTCCTATTGAGAATGGATCTAACGCTCCGACTAGAGCCAACAACGATAAGGGAAAACAAAAGCTTACCTCCACTTGGGTACCTAACCAAGATGACAAAGCCCTTGTTGTTCATGTTGATCTTAAAGTTCAAAATAATAAACAAGGGTATTTTGATAGTGGTTTCTCGAGGCACATGACTGGTAACATATAATTTTTTACCCACCTTGAGAATCACAAGGAAAGTTAAGTCACTTTTAGAGATGGGAGTAGATCTTGCATTTTAGGATGTGATTTTTTTAGATACCCGAATTTCCTAAACTACATAATGAGTTGTATGTGAAATGGTTAAAAGCAAACTTACTTAGTATAAGTAAACTGTGCAATGCAATTTCAGAAGTAAAGTTTGACCGCTCCGAACGTAACGTTCCTGATCAGTCCAGTGAACTTTTATTATAAGGTGTAAGGACCGAAGATAATTACTATGTGATTGTGCTCAAGTTTTGATTTGTGTTCAATAGTGCCACGATCTCCTCTATTGACCTTTAGCATAAATGACTAGGTCATGTGAACTTTAGAGATCTTGAGATATTAGTGATAAAGGACCTAGTTCATGGCTTACCATCGCTTGGGGGACAAACTTATCAGTTTGTTGACCTTGCCAATAATGAAAAAAATTTGAAGTCCTCATCGGAAGTTGAATACCATTACCACCACCCGTATTTTGGATTTAATTCACATGGATCTTATGGGTCCTACACGCTCATAGAGTTTAGGTGGTAAGTGATACATTCTAATGATAATTGATGACTTTTCTTGATATTCTATCATGAAATTTCTTAGAGAAAAGTTTGATATGCTTGAGTTCCTAACACCAAGTGTCATGTATTGTAAAGCCAACACAATCAGTATTAATCGTATGCATAGTGACAATGGTAATGAATTTATAAAAAGCTAAAGTGGATAGCTATTATGACTATTGAAAAAAGTCATTGTATTTTGGGAGACGCATGCCTAGACCTTTTTTAGCAGAGGAAAAGAGTACCGTATGCCATATGGTGAATAGAGTATATCTTCATCCACAAACACTACACACGTTATATGAGTTATGGACATGAAAAAAGTCAAACCCATTGTATTTTTATGTCTTTAGAAGTACTTGATAC
The DNA here is from genome assembly GCA_949130495.1 of Sambucus nigra. NCBI lineage: Eukaryota > Viridiplantae > Streptophyta > Magnoliopsida > Dipsacales > Adoxaceae > Sambucus > Sambucus nigra. The sequence goes on along the minus strand of OX422207.1, from coordinate 839,963,138 downwards.
ATCTTGAGTAATAGAGAGAACTTAGAAAAGTTCGACTCCGAGAGCAATGAGGGGATATTTTTAGGTTATTCATCGATGAGTAGGGCTTATAGGGTATTTAACCTTGCAAGCTCTAGGGTTATGGAGTCAATAAATGCCACGATTAGAGATGACAAGCCACCAATTTTGTAGCTCGTAGATCTGAGTGTGAGGATAATGCACCCTTGGTGATAATACCATCATTCCTCGTGCTACCTAGGTGGACCCTACTTTTGATTTAGAGGATCCAACCTCCTAGTTTGAAAGATTCATGACACTATCTTTATACTGGGTGATCCCACACCAGGTGTCAAGACTCACACTCAAGTTGAGATTGTGGTTAAATACCTTTGCTACACCTCCTTAGTCGAGCCCAAGAATGTGAAAGAAGAACTAAAGGGATAGCATTGGATATCCGCTATGCAAGATGAGTTACTTCAGTTTTGCAAAAATAATGTGGGAGTTATTCCCCTAACTTTATGGGAGTAACATAATGGTGCAAAGTGGATTTATAAGAATAAGATCGATGAGAATAGTACCATAGTTTGCAATAAGGCTAGGTTGGTTTCTCAAGGCTACAGATAAATTGAGGGTGTAGAATTTGATGAGACATTCGCTCCTGTGTTAGGCTTCATTCCATCTGCTTTTTATTAGTCATAACATGTCATCTGCGCTCCAAATTATATCAGACGGATGTCAAGAGTGACTTTCTTAATATCATTCTATAATAGGAAGTTTACTTGGAATAACCAAAAGGATTTGAAGATCCTAAGCATTTGTGACACGCTTATTATCTTAAAAAGGGCTTGTATGGTTTGAAATAAGCACTCCGTGTGTGGTACGATATGTTCACTTCCTATCCATTAGATGATGTCTTCAAGAGAGGGGGAGTGTATAAGAAGTTATTTATGAGGAGAGAGTGGTGCTATTTTGGTTTCCCAAGTATATGTAGATGACATCATATTTAGATCCAAGTGATCGTGCAATGCTCACACTGTTGAGGAGGAGATGAAGAGAGGGTTAAAGAGGAGAATGGTTGGTGAGATTACGTTATTCCTAGGTCTCCAATTTCATCATCTTGAGTATTTGATATTCATATCTCAATCCAAATCTTCAAAGGATCTAGTGAAGAAGTTTAGTTTTGACCCCTCTAAGCACACACACCCCCTTATGAGTACATGGACTAACCGTAGAAGAAGACACTTTAGGCAAGGACATAGAGCAAACCCTTTATCGGAGAATGATAGGTTATCTTCTCTACTTGATTTCTAGTCATCCCGATACTTCCTTTAGAGTTTGATTTTGTGCGCGATACCAGGCGTTCGCAAAAGAGTCTCACTTGCTCACACTTAAAGGTATCATCAAATACATGAGCGAAACTCTTTACTACAATATTTGGTAATCTTTTAATATTGATGAACGATTGTTCGCCTATTCAGATGATGATTCGGTCGAGGATGTTAATGATTGTAGGAGCACCTTAGGTTGGGGTTTATACTTTGAGAGTGATATTGTATCTTGATTGAGCAAGAAGAAAAACTCTTTATCTTTGTGCATGATGGAGGTTGAGTATATTGCTACCGAGATTTAATGTAGCAACTCTTATGGATGAAGAAAATGTTGGAAGATTATGGGATTACACAAGGCATGATGACTATTTCTTTTGATAATACGATTGCAATCCATAAATCTCGTAATCTGATCCGACAGTTGCACACAAAGCACATTAGGATATGTCATCATTTTATACATTATCAAGGTAAGGAGAAGGTCATGTCCTTGAGATTTGTGATCATCGAACATTAATTGGCCGATATTTTCACAAAAAGTTTAGCTACAATTAGATTTGAGGATCTTAAGAAATCATTGGGTATTTTCACCGCTGATTGAAGTTCAAATACTTTATCTAGTGTAGGATATTTATCATGCTCATATCTTATACTTCTATTGCTAGATTGTATTATGACTGTATTATTATAATTTTTTTCTTGATATTTTTTAAAAATCCAAAAATAATTTTGTTTTTCTCAAAAAATTTAAAAAATACAAAAAGATTTTTTGGTTTTTAAGGAAAAGTTAAAAAAGTGAAAAATATTTTATTTTGATAAATTTTTTGAAATATACGAAAATATTTTTGTATATTCATTTTTCACCATATATGGATGAACATTTAAGATATTCGGATCACCCCCAAATTCCATCCATTTATGTGAGTTTTTCGTAGTGTCATTATTGTGCTTAATAATTTGCAGATTCATTACGTTAATCATTGACGACTACTATTTGTATGTTAGACTCCTTGTCACTTTCATTGCACATGTGCACAAACTTATTTGAACATTGTATTTACTTGTCATGTGTCGAGTACGATGTTCTTATCTCAATTCTTCTTAATAACAAATAAAATCTAATAAGAGACATGTTGTGAATGTAAGAACCATTGCCTGGATAACTTTCCTGAGAAATTATAATAAATGTTAAGAAATGGAAAGGAGCTATGAAAGAGCAAAATATCATTTAGTGTTAAAAGCTTCCATTTGCATAAAAGCTCCTAAAAGATTAACGACACACAAAAATAGTAGTGTTAACTCCATCTAGTTTAGATTCATTAATGCTTCACTACAGATAATCGCTACGATTTCTTCAAAATATGTGAGACTTAATTCTTATATATGTGAGATTTTGAGAGAGTTATAAAGTAGAAGATTACTGGGGTTTTTCAACAGAATTTCTTGAAAAACATTTTACAAAAATAGTACGCTTAGAGATTATGCCTTCGAAATTATCATTACATGTGCATTATTGATTAATTTTGTGATGATATCTTCCTTCTTAATGTGATGCTTATTTTTCATGACTAGTTTATACTCCTTTGTTTACTACACACAAAAAATGGGGAGAACAATTTCAGGCAAAGTTTATTTTTTATTTAAAGCTCGTATACATCACGGTGTCTCTTTACTTTATATGTGTAGGTATCATTCGCTTTGATGATGATTTCATGGACTACACAAGATGAAGAAAATGTTGACCAAGGGAAGAACAAGTTTCAGTTGAAGATAAAATTTCACATGTCATTCCATTTTCGGGTTTAGGAGGACATTAGGATTTATTATCTTAGAGGGTTTTATGGTAGTTTGGTTTTTTGTTTTATTAATAGCCAAAGGGGGAGATTGGTAAGAGCAAATATTTATGATTGCTTAGAGCTTAGGCTTTTGTTAGTTTTAGCATATTCCGTTACAAATCGACACATCAAGTTTAACGCCGACATCTCCATGATCAAAGACACACTGAAACATTATGCAGATATAGGATTGTGATTTTCATATATTTATATGAATCCTATTTTTGGATGTTAGCTTCTAAACTTTTAGGCCTTTTAAAAATGGGAAATTAAAATATAAAAATAATAAATAATTTTTTTATCTCGTTGAAATGAGACTAGACCTCATTCGAACGAGATGGGTATCTCATTAGAAACACCATCAAATGAACTTCAAATAAGACATTCCTAGCCTGACAGAAATTGGTTGTTCGAAGCTTGTTAGAAGGTTGTTCAAACGAGATTGGGCTATCATTAGAATGAGATTCGATACCGTTCGAACGAAACTGCTATTTTCATTCGAACGAAGTCAATTTTCGTTCAAATAACCATGCCACCTCAAAATTCGTGTTTTTGGTATAAAAACCTATTTTGTTCAGAAAATTAAAGCAACTCTGGAAAAAATTATTTTTATATACCTATTCCAAAGTCTTTCACTTTTGTTCTTTAAAATCCACTTTTAACTTCACAAATCTTCCAGCCCCATAGTTGACTTATGAGAATTATGAAACCCTAGTTTCGAAACACATTTCATAAACCTTAGTGGAGTTCAATCTCTATGCCTAACTTGTGGAACCGAGGTTTCACTTTTGAAGAGGACAAAGGTTGATCAGTGGATACCAAGTGAAGATCGCTTTCTACGGATGACTTTAGATTGGGTAATTTTTTTTTAAGAAAATGAAGAATCTGCGCATTACACTTTGTTGGAACAATAGGCCCCCAAATTTTAAAATTCAAAAGTAATTTCCTTTGAAATATATGAGGAAGCGTAGATGATGGTTCAAATTGAAACAAATTACCAAATTTTAATTTCTTCTCAAAATTCAAATTAAACCCAAATGAAATAACATTAAAACACACAATTAAATTTCACTTAAACTAAGTTAATTAACCCAAGTCCTAGAAATTTTCCTAAGTCATATTTGTCAATTTTACCAAATTAGGCCAAACCAAATTTTAACAAATTAAAGTAAAGACTTGAATTAAATTAACTAAACATTACCCAATATTTAATTTAGCACCAAATTAAACATGTAGTGATTAAAAACAAATTTTATCTTGAATTACCTAAGCATGCTTTCTAGGTGAGATTGCACAAGATAAAATAAACAATGAAACCACTACACCGCGATGTACGAGAAAAAACCCATAACGGGAAAAAAACTCGAACGGCCCTAGCCTCAAATGCACTAAGTACGGTATTTACAAATACAAGAAAGATGACTTACAACACTCGACTCGATCCCTCTCAGGCCCCGACGTGTCTTCTTGTATCAATCTCTGCCTAGCGAATAACCACGAAGCTCCACTACGGTCTCAGAATCCATTGATCAGGCTTTATATGGTCACCGTCACCCGAACTAGGAACCTTTCTCCAAGTGGGTAAATCAACGTAAACCTCTTCTTCTTTGTGTGATTTAAAAGCAAACCCAAACGTCTCTTCAAATGGTAGAGAGGAAAAACCAGAGCCAAAACTCCAAGCAATGTATATATATATGGAAGCTTGGATAAACAATATGGGTGAAAACTAAAGTGTAAATGAATTTTTCTTTGAAAAATAAACACTTTAAAACATGAACTTTTTCTTTTTCTCTTTTGCTCTCAAACTCTCTCTTGGAGATAGATGTGTATGAAAAAGTTAACTTTCCAAAGTTGATTCCCGCACTTAGATATTCAGTCAAAAGTTAGTGGGGAAAGATAATGGAAAAGTGGGTGAAAACTGTCAAAAACTGCCATTTAACTGTTCCCGCCAAATCTCGTTCGAACGAGATTTGTTGTTCGAACGAAGTCTCATTCGAACGGCCTTCTAACGACATTCTAACGAAGTTCCAGTGTCTTTAAAAATGAATAAATCTCATTAGAAATCTCGTTCGAACATCCATCTCGTTTGAACGACATTTCGAACGAAGTTATAGAGGCCAAACTGGGAACTCGTTGGCAAACTCGTTCGAACGACATTTGGTTCGAACAAAAAACTTGTTCGAACGACATATCGAATGAACTTCCAAAAAGTTATAAATTTTCATTTTTAGCCTAGAAACTTTATAAACTTTTTTTAAAGTTTTAATTAAATATGTCTGAAAATAAACAACGATTTTAATTAAACCTACACCCATTATACTGTTCCAAGCTCCTATATATATATGTAATGAATTCATACCTTGGGAGCATGGAACCAATGTTGATGACGTAGAAACAAGGCACTTAAACTCAACATTTTGATGAAGCTTTATACACTTGGCCGCTACGTCTTTAATAAACTCGTCATAGGCTTGAAATAGGTACATTGAACACTATCCTATGACACAAACATTTTTGTTCGGAATTAAGCCAAAACTACAAGGGACTCAATTGAAAATGTGTGTCCTTACACACTTAGTTGGTACGAGTAGTCTGTAAGTGGACTCTCTCTATGAATTACTCTATAGTGCTGACTATAGGTTTTTCCATTTTTATATATTTTTCCTTATTTTCTTTGCATGCATATTTTGATTGCGTGTGATTGATTCGAATTGAAATTGGACTATCTTATCACTTGAACTTTTAATTATTAATCAATAAAAACATTAATTAAAATTATAATTTATGAGTAAGGAACCTAATATACCCGCATTCTCAGTCATTTTGTTCATTTAATGCTCTATATTTTGGATTTTATAAAATTACAAACATAAATTAGCTTCTTGTGATTGGCAACCATGCTTAATTATATTGCGAATGAAAAAGTTATGGCCATTTTAAGAATTTTTAGGCATATGCTTCAACTTTAAGGGTAATTTTCTACAATCATACTGCACATTTGCGAGGGTTTTTAACTACAAACATGTATATAGTCCAATTAAATTCATATGGCGTCTGATAGTGCGTCATTCTGAATCTATATGAAGATTTTGTAGCCATTATCTTACAAACAACGAAAATGGACTTGAATCGATTAAGGAAGCAACCATTGAAAACTCTCAGGGTCGGCTCGATCGGACCCTGAACTGGACCGAGATGATTGCTATTCAGAGGTGTACTTTGTCTATTTTTTAGGGGTTTTGGATTTATTATATTAGAGTAATTAATTTTTTACTCCATTTTAGGATATTTTGAGGATGTTGTTGGCATCTTGGCTTAAACGTTTACTCCCATGATCTCTCATGACGTTTGTAACTATTTCATTTTCTCTATCTTCCTCCACTGTTTATTTATATATTTCCTCCATTTTTGTATTTAGTATTTTAGTATGAAATCTTTGTAACCTAATACAATTAATTAGTCTGTTTCCATTTCCCTAGTTTTTTCACTCTTTATTTTATTATTTTTGTTAGTTTACCATGTTGTGTGTCTAGTTTAAAGGTTAGGATCACTAACCCCCCATTATTGGATTTATTTCTACATGGAAACTACAGTATGGTTTTGAATACCTTTTAATTGAAAACGTGTGTACAAATATTAGAGTATCTTAGCATTTTGGCTTTATTTGTCATGCATTAGTAGTGTTTAAGACTTTACTACAAGATTAATCCATTTGCTACCATACTTGATTAGCATTTTAATCTTGCATTTATGAGTTTGATTTCTTCATGTTTGATGTTTCAATTTAATATGATCGATCAAGTATGATTTTAACAGTTTACCTTGATTCATTTTGTTAATCCATGGTGGGGGAGTGATCTTTAACTGAGTTAGTTAATCTTCAGTTGTTAACTTACTTTATGCCTAGTCTTAGTTAATTATGACTACATCATATTTTATTCCCTCCTTTTAAGTAAAACATTAATGAATTCTAAATCACGTTCTATGTGGATTCAGTCCCCACCTTTTGTTGTACTCCATAGCATACCAAGTTGTGTTTTTTGTTAAGCGGTAAATGTCTAATGAAAGATTATTTTACAAAATTTACTTCTCCTCATAGTTCCATTGAAAATATTATTAAAAAAATGCATAGAGAAAATTTAAAGGGGGAATAAAATCTTTATTTGATTATTTTCTAATATTTCAAGAGGTTCATCCCTATTTAAATCACATAGTTTAGGAGGGGTTATAAATAAACCTTTTTACTTAGAGATAAACCTACTAATTAGGAAACTAGATGATAAACTAGAGAAATGTTCATTAAAGATTAATGACATCATAAAGGAGTGTAAGGATTACAACAATCTAATTCAAGATCAAGCAAAGTAGGGCTTAATTGAAGAATGAGGAAGACTTCCAAAAGAATCTAGTTGAGGAACCATGCAATTTATATATTTTTTATGTAAATTATGAATCATATTGTATTAATGACGAGACTACTGGTACCAGTGACAGATCGATTTAGGAAGGACATGATAGAGCTTCATTCTATATCAAAAACCTTATTTGGGAACATTTGAGGGAAATTGTTTGGAGAATAAAAAGAAAGGCAATGTTAAAACATGACTTAAACATTTTAGATACATTAGGTAAAATACTAAGGTTTGTTCGATTGAGCTTTACTTGAGTAACCATGAACTTACTCGACCATAGAGTTTTGACACTAAAACTAGTATCTTTCTATAAAAAACAATTATGTGATGTCATACTATACCTAACACATATCAAATCAAACATACCTTAAGTAGTGATGGGTTTGTGAACAACTTGTTAGTGTTGCATTAACAAACTATTGCGCAACATTTCATGCTAATGACATGATAAGTATGGTAATGCAACCCATCATTTAATGTGCATGAGATTCCTCGGGTGGAACCTCCCTATATATATCCCATTTATAGTTCGGTAAACCACGAGACTTTTGAGCCAAAATACATCTTTGACTTATTTATTAAAAATGAGAAATTTTACTCCCTTTCATTAATACAGTTGACGAGTTCTTACCAAGACCACAAGTATTTATTGAATTTTGAACACTATTCCTTCATAGTTTAGTATTTATCTGCCTACCCAGGTTAATTTGGAGTGCTTATTTTTTTCTTACTCTAACTAAATTCCAATTGAGGTTTATTTATTTTATTAAATAATTTTATTCACTACATTGTCTTGCGATATATATTTTAGTTTACGTCTTCTCATTAAGATTTCATTTACTATTATGTTATCACCATTAATACGGGCCATGCCTCGATTATCTTTAAACACCCTTGCAAAGTGAAATACTCTCTTACTTTTGGCAACTCCGTTGGGGAGGTATTCTTTTAGAAATTTTAAATGATAAAATCGACCATACTTTTATCTTTAATGATATTAAACGTGATGAGGAAAAAAACATCATTTCTGCTACCGAGGTTCCTCTGGTCACTGTTGTCACATAAACCCTCAGATAGGATAAGATTCCACAAGTGCTATGATGGGGATCAACCAAATGACTAGCCTTATGGATAAATTTATGGAGTCTTTGTAAAATAAATTTGGGATTGATATGTTTGGTTTAATGATGGACCCAAGGTCTTTCACTACCCTAGTAGTTCTACACGATGTTCCTTTGATGGGAGAGCCCGTTCGACATGTAAAACTTATTTTTCCCTTTGTGATCAACCTTGCTGCTACACCATCCATTGAAGCACCTATTGTTGTCAACGTCGTTCTTATAGTTAGTCTTCTAAAATATAAGGAATTGAAGGACTTCCTTAACCATTGAAGATGTAAAAAATACGATGAAAATTTTATAATCATTCTTACAAACTCCTAGTGAGACTACATGAATTTATGGCGATTTTCGTACTTCTTACCCAGAGGAGTGAAATAATTAAACTTATTGTGAGAGGTATTTCCCCCCCATTTGTTAAATTTAATATGAAGGGGGGGAATCAGAAGGAACACGTCAAGAGATTTATTGATCATATTGGAGTTAATTATAACACCAAAAAGCTTCGTCTAAGGGATATTTCTAAATCCCTTACCTACAAATCTTACATGTGGTACAGTCATTTACCCCAAGGAGTCTGGCTACATAGGCACATTCAATTCCTAAAAAGAAAATCTGGAAGAAGATGAGCTCACATTGTCCGAACTCATTTGGGAAAGGTAAAGGTTATTGGAGGAAGTGATGATTTATATCAGAATGTTTGGATAACGATCATTAGACGAGAGAGAAAATACCATAAAGATAAAACTTCTTTACATCTCTATTAAAGTCTTACTACAGGAGTATATTTGTCATTTGATAAATGAAACTAGAGAAGAAGCGTTCAAATCCTTCATGAGGGTCACCTGAAACATCTTATTAGCCCCAACCCTATTATAACTAATGTCATGTAGAAGCATTAGTTCGGTCAAGCAAGTAGAGTAGGCCAAGAACCCCAAGTAAACTATATCAAAGATGGTAATGAATTTTAAGCTAGAGGGGAATCTAAAAAGAAACATAACAAGAGGAATTTTGATAGAGAAGATCCACTCTCATTCCTTGATCCGTTGAGGAGGAAATACGTTCTTATAATACCATGGTAACATATGGATTAGTTTTTTCTACCAATAACTATCAATTTTATGCTCCATGGGAATATATTTAATGTTATCCCATATATTTCCATATTCATTTGCATGTCTATCTTCCCACGATTTCATGCTTCACCTTGAGGAGGATTATCAATAGGCATTTTTTGTCTAGAACCATGTAGATTACTTAAGGCAACTTCAATAACAATCCTTTGCCAACACACGGGGTACACATAATGGTTACTTTTGATGACAAATCATAAGCTAAATTAAGAAGAGAGAGAGAGAGAGAGAGAGAGAGAGAGAGAGAGAGAGAGGAGGAAGAAGAATTTTGAAAAATGTATAATATTTATTTAGTAGGAATGACCAATGTGGTTCATTGCTTGCAATGAACTAAGAGTTAGAGATAGTGAGAAAGTCTATCAAGAATATGAGTATGAGGTGGATCTAATCTTGGAGTTTCAAGCTATTTTGAAGTCACAAATTTTTTTTGGGGTCTTGGATTAGGTTAGAAGGAAAACGTTGTTTATGTGTTGAGATAGAAAGGGCATATGGTTAGGTTAGTATATAAGTTTATACCTAATATTAATATATTAGATGTAGATAGATCGATCATGTCCCATCATAATATACCTTTTTTATATGATGGAAAGTATAAAAAAATTAATTTTTTAGATCTTTGATCGACGGAGGTGATTCGGCCAATATCATACCAATTATCTTGTTATACGCAACTAACATATTTGAGAAGATATTGTAACAAAATGTTCAAGTCCATTGGCTATATGAATGTGGGAATAGTGATGGGAAATCTCACATCACACATTAAGTTTCATGTGATTAAGTATGTCACATCTTATCGTCTTTTGATAGGGAGAGTTTGGAGGCACAATCATGGGGTTCCTTCGACATACCACCAATTTTCCAAAGACAATGTAAAGGGGACAGAGATTGTGATTTGTACAAGCAAGAAGTCTTTTACCAAGAATCAAGCATACATAGTAGATGTTGATTCGATATATAGCTGAATTAGGATATAAGCATTCTAATAAGGCACATCTAAGGAGTGAGGATTCTCATGATCAAGGACATATTGGACCTAAGGTAAATAGAAATGAAGAGATAAAAGAAGTTGTGGAAGTTGTGGAAGTGAATGAGATTATTCGCAAAGACCATACTAGCTATAAATAACTAGGATAGAGATTATGGAGAAGGAGTAACTCAATTGAGAAAGAAGTGAGATACTAGAGTACACTAAGTGTAATACCAATGATGGTGGAAGTTGAGAATGCCGAGAAGAGGAAGGCATCTACAACACCCTAAAAATCTTGAAAACATGGTTTACTCGGTGATTGAAGGGTTGTTTATCTCCTTTGAATATGTGAGCGGGAAGCCTATGAAGCTGAGGTAACTGACCCGAAATACGAGCATTTTCTAGAGGATAATGAAGGATAATGTCTTTTGATTAATAATCCCAACATTTAGGAGGTTTTTTTTAAGATATTAAAGATGAGCTTGAGTGTATAAAAGATCCCTCAAATCACCAAATATAAGAATTGGAGAAAATTAATCTTGCTGAAGGTGGAGAAGAACCATGGCGAATATTGATTTTGAAAGATTTGGAGGATACGAATAATAAGGAGTTGATAAAACTCATTAAATTGTATAAATATTTCTTCAAGTGTAAGTATGATGGGATGCAAGGGTTAAACCAAAATATGAGCTTCCACAAACTGAATGTTATTGCCTCTGGAATTATGATCAAGAAAGCAACCAGAACGTAAAAATAGGAGATGGTTTTCAGAATAACGACTGACGTTGAACAAATATTATTAAAGGGATTTATTATGATAATTCAACATCCAATTTGGATTTCTTACATTATTCTAGTTGGGAAAAAGGATAGAAGTCATATTTAAACGTTTTTTTAACTTTAGACATCTTAATAGAGCTTGCACCAAAGATGAGTTCCCTTTACCTTCAATCGATAGCTTGATCAATTCAACAATGGGATATGAGATGTATAATTTTATGGATGGTTATAACGAGATTAAGATGGATCCCGTTAATATAGAGAAAATGACTTTTAGGACTCCCTTGAAAACTTCACGTGCAATTTCATTCATTTTAATGTGAAAAATAAGGGGGCAACCCACTAGATAACCATGATGGTAACTTTTCATAACTTCTTTCATGACATACTAGAATCTCATGACGTACTAGAATTTTATATGGATGATTATTTTATCAATTCAAAGAAGGAAGACTCACACTTGGCTGATCTGAGAAATGTCTTCAATAGGTATGGGAAATGTAAGTTAAAAATGAACCCAGTAAAGTGTGCTTTCGATGTAATAATTGGGAAATTCTTGGGTTTTGTGGTGAATCTACAAGGGATTCAGATGGATAAAGACAAGAAAAAATACATCCTTGTCATGCCTTATCTAAAGATGTGGAGGGAGATGAAAATTTTCCATGCAAATATTCATACGAGAGAATATATATCCTGGGACTATCCGAGATCACCAATCCATTGATGTAGCTGTTTCGAAAGACCACACAAATTCAATTAAGAGGAACCACATGAGGAAGCATTTGGCAATATTAATACATTCGTCACTTCTCCCTAAACTATGACTACTCCCAAAACTGGAGTACATTTTCTAATTTATCTTACCTCAACTATGAAGTCCATTGATTCATTATTGGCACTAGAAGTTGATTGACAAGGGAGACACGTCTACTATCTGAGTATATTTATTCATTGTCCTCAGACAATATATACTAGAAGAGAGCGATATTGGTAAGATTTATTCTTTGTTTTCCTAAAACTTCGACATTCTTGAAAAGTAACAAAAGCTCTGATGCTACTTGAAAATGACTCTAAAATCTCTCATATGACATCAAAATTTGAAATATCCCCTATCTGTATGGAAATATGGATGGGTCCCGAAATTTCAAATTTTAATTCCTTCAAATTTATTTTTGTCTTAAACAAAATTAACTCAAGTTAAAATTTACATAAACCAAAATTTATACATTAATTTTGCCAAAATAGACTTTTTCTTAAACTAACACAAACCCAAATTAATTAAGCACCAATTAAGTAAATTTGGTGGTTAAACCAACTTTTCCTTTTTATAAAATCATGCATTTAGGTGTGAATTGTAAGATAAAATAATAATCACAATACTACGGTGTACAAAGAAAATCCACGATGGTAAAAAACTCGGACGACCCAACCACAAGTCCACTAAGTAGGGAATTATAAAAGGACTCGACAAAATACTTTCACAACAACTCGACACCATTGCAAGCCTTGACACTCTTCAATACTTCAAACTCTTCTTAGTGCCAATGCAGGAGTCTATCTACGTCTCAGAGTCCATCGATGTGGCACTGCTACCGTCATGCATATGGAGTCCGCTGTATAAGAATCAACGAGCACGAAATCCTCCGCAAGAAACATTTCTCAATAATGTATATAATGATAAACCCTATACCAAAACTTAGTCTCAAAACATATGTAAATGTTGAATCCTCGATCAAACCAAATTGAGTGTAAACATAGTTTTTGTATTTAAAGATTAATCAAGGATCATTTAAGAAAAACCTTTTGGACATTTGGAAAGTGTTCTTCTCAAAGGATGATAGAAATCATTGAAAAAACTATTCTCCCGCACCATATAAATGGTTGAGAAAAAGTAGTGGGAAGTTGAGAGAAAAAAACTTGATAAAATGGAACTTTTTGAAAAAATCTGCTCCATCCATTCAAACGACATATAGGCTCGTTCAAGCAACAATTCTAACGAGATTTCAGTGTAGTCCAAAAAATGAAACTCGTGAGAATCTCTTTATAAGTCATTCAAATGAGGTCATTTGAACGAGGTCATTTGAATGAGGTGTAAAAGGAAATAGTTTTCTTTTAAAAAATAAAGGTATCTTAACAAAAATCCTATCACCAAATACTAAATTTTCAACGCTCAATAATAATATATGCATTCATACCTTAGAGATCCTTGGAATGTTAATGACGAAACATAAAAGGAAACATGACCCAAGATGTGATTGGTTTGACTTAGCCTCTACGTCTTTAATAAACATGTGATAGACATGAAAGGTCACTAACTCAACTTCTATGTAAGGACACAAATTTCCAATTGAGTCCATATATAGTTTTGGCTCAATTCCGGACAAAAACATTTATTCATAGGATAGTATTTCATTGTAATATTCTCAAGCCTATGAAGTGTTTATTGAAGACGTAGCGGCAAAGAGTATAAAGCTTTATCAAATATGCCGATTTGCGTGCCTCGTTTCTACGTCATCAATCATAGTTCCATGCTCCCAAGGTATGAATGCAATATTATATATATAGGAGCTTGGAACAAGTTTATTGGGTGTTAGGTTTAATAAAAACTGCGTTTTATTTTCAGAAAGAATTAATTAGAACTTTAAAATAAGTTTATAAAAGTTTCTGGGCCAAAATCGAATTTTACAAACTTTCTGGTCTGTCGTTCGATATAGTCGTTCGAACGAGATTGTCGTTCGAACGAAAATGTCGTTCGAATGAACATGCCAACGAGTTCCCAGTTTAGGCCTATGAAATGTCGTTCGATATAGTCGTTCGAACGAAACTTCTGTTCGAACGAGATATCTAACGAGATTCTAACGAGTTCAATCTGGAACGTCGTTAGAAGTCTCGTTCGAACGAGATTTCGTTCGAACGAAATGTCGTTCGAACGAGCTGTCAGGCGGGAACAGTTATTGGCAGTTTTTGGCAGTTTTTCACCCACTTCCCCACTTGGTTTTTAACCAACTTTTTCAGACTTTATTATGTGCGGGAACAACATTTTCCAATCTAACTTTTCCAACCTAGTTTATCTCTTAGAGAGAGTTTGAGAGTAAAAATTGTTTAGGAAAATGTTCATGTTTTGAGTGAGATTTTAAGAGAAATATTTTCATCACTCTAGTGTTTACACCCAATTGAGTTTATTCCAAGTTCTATATACTTATCAATTTCTTGGAGTTTGGCACCGGTTTTCTCTACACCGAATTGAAGAGAAGTTTTTTTGGGTTTTGCTTCCACCACCCACAAAGAAAGAAGAAGTGTTTCCATGTTGATTTACCCACACGGAGAAAGGCTCCATGCTTGGGTGACGGTGACCATATAAAGTCCTATCGGTGGATTCCGAGACCGCGGTGGTGTTCCATGGTTATCCGCTAGGAAGAGGTGTCTACAAGAAGAAGCGTCGGGGCTTGAGAGGGATCGAGTCGTGTGTTGTAAGTCTTTTTTCTTGTACTTGTAATTCCGTATCTAGTGGATTTGTGGCTAGGGCCGTCCGAGGTTGTTTCCCGTCTTGGGTTTTTCCTCGTACATCGCGGCGTAGTGTGATTGGTTTATTTTATCTTGCACAATAATTTAGAACGCATGCTTAGGATAATTCAAGATAAAATTTGGTTTAATTATCACACTCATTTAAATTTGGACTTTAATTAAATATTGGGTAAAGTTTATTTGATTCAAGTCATTTGCTAAAATTTGGTTTTTGCCTAACTTCAGAATATTGATAAATGTGACTAAGGCATATTCTAGGACTTGAGTTGGATTAATTATTTGGTTTAACATTTTAATTTGTTTCAAGTAAATTAAAACTTGTTTACGCTTCCGCATCTATCGAGTTTTACATATAAAGGAAATTGCAGCATCTTCATTCTATACTATGACTCAAAGTGTTTTGTCCGAAATTAAGTCAGTACATATAAATTGATTCAATTGGAAATTTTTCCTTACAAATCTCCCCTTTTGGCTGTTCTAAGACAAAACCAAAAATAGAAACACCTTTGGGTCATCAATCTCATCTAAAAGACTCAATCCCCCAACCCAATAAGAAAAATACAGATGCTTGACCGACACATACTCTGAGTAGCTTTGCTTGCATTAAAACTTTGCCATATGTTTTTAAACCTGCACACTTAAACACACCATAAAATGCGTAGAGAATATAATAATATAAATTGCATAATAAAATTCTACCCTTAAGCTATACAACCCCAAATGGAAAGAGTTAGATACCACTTCTCTCCCTTTTTGTTCAGGAATAGACAAAGATTAAGCTGCATAAAATAATGAATTCCTCCCAGTTAAATTAATTCTCCCCCTAAATGAAACAATGGATTATCATAAAGGAAAAACTGAGTATATCATGCAATGGTGTAGAAAGATACCAATTATGATGCGATAAAAAATGATATCAACTAGACTGTACTAAGATAAGCATGGGATATCAATGAAAAGTCGTAACAAGATAGATTCAAACATGAACTAATATCATATAAGGATTAGATGTAAAATAAAAGATTTAAAACAAACGATACCATATATATAAATATACATAAGATACTAATGAAGCATAGGCATATATAGGTATAAAAATCATATAAGATACCAAACGTGATAAGCTTTCCACACTCATATGTCATAAACGCGTCTAAATAAAATGTGCTAAATGGAGTGAAGGGGTGTAAACTAGATACAAAAGAATTATGATCTAATCACTTAAACATGTTCAAGGCGTTATACTTGATCGCAAAACTCTATCAACTTAGATTTATCCTCATGTGATATGATAAAATGAAATTAAAGAACAAATAAATTTTTTTTATACAAGACTACAATTTTGGTGATTCTACAAATCAATAGAGTCGTGACATTTAGGACTAACTAAGATTCATTGTGCAAGCCTATCGATCATCAACTAGACATCCTCAAAAGATAAACATATTACATATTTTCTTTTCTTTTCATTTCTCCATTATTTCGAAGCTATTTCTTTTAAAATATTAAACAAACTAAACTATGTTGGCCTTTGGAAAAATTTAAATTTTATTGCCTTTAATATTTTCATTAGGCTCTTGCCAACGATGAATTTCCCGCAAAGGATATTTTATCCTTTCATAGACCTTACCCTCATATATTTTCAATATAATTCTAATAAAGCTCACGGGCATGATTATGACATTCACATTTCCCACATACTCAGAAAACATGTAGATGAAAAAAATTATGGGAGAACATCTCTCTTAGCTTAAATATGCATGTGAAGTTAAAGTTCAAAAGAGCGCATGCATGTGTGTGATGAGGCATATACGAAGAGAATCCATTAAGCAAATCAAAGTCAAACTTCTCCATGCAAGAATGATTAAGAACAATTTAAGAATTGAAATTCATAACAAAAAGATCCAGCCACATGGACACGAAAAGTGATATTGGATTTATACACAAGGATAAGCCACATAAAATATGTAAAACTAAAATACACAACAAAAGAAATCTTTTTGAGTTTTCAAATTTTTTAACAAATTTATAAACAAAGATAAATCTAAGGACAGACAAAATCTTTATGTATTTTTCCATTAGACTTAATAAATGAAAAATCATAATATAAAAGATACACTTGTCATAATTATAGCAAAATATATTTGATGAAGCATATACTAGAATATAACTAACAAACATATAACTAGCAAGAATACATCATGAAGAACAACTAGTTTATGTGAACAAAGCAAACACAGTCAACCTTTAGATCTAGCATGAGAAGTATCATGTGCAAGTAAATGAAGATCATAAAGTCTGTCATATAAAGCCTCTAAATTGGATCTCCTAACCCACATAAGTGTAACATGACTCTCTTGGGTTTTGTTAATTTTGGTGACTCTAAACTTGGACTTCCTAGGATTGTTTCTAAGATCGAAACAAAACCTCCTAAAGTGACCCTTAATACCACAATGTGTCCAGGTCAAAGTATGGTAAAAAGTATTATCTAAGGGTTGATATTTTCTAGCGTTCCTAATTGAGTCACTCAAATGTATGGAGTTAGCTTTTTTAGAAGAAGCATTTTGAGAATCAAAAACCTCCTAAGGTGACCCTTCCTCCCACAATGTGTGCACGTCAAAGCGTGGTAAAAATTATAATCTAAGGGTTGATCTTTTCTTGCATTCATATTTGAGTTACTCAAATGTATGTCCTTAGCTTTGTTAGCAGAAGAATTTTGAGAATCAAAGCCAATTTCACACTTGTCATTTTTTATTTGGATGACGCCTAACATCATATGCAATTTTTCGAGCCTAGACTCAAAATTAAACTTGACCCAACTCGAGTCTCTCAATTTATCTTTAAGTAAACTCGTAGTCACTTCAAACACAAGAAGCTCTTTCTTTATAGCCTCCATTAAACCTCTAAGACTATCTCTCCCACCTTCAACTTACTCTAGCTTATCTCGAAGAGTTCTCTTACGTGCCCTAAGATTTTGCCTTTTTAAATTTCAAAGATTCCACATACAACTCATGGAAGGCAACTTGCAGTTCACTCTCCTCCTCCTCTTCTTAATGATCACACTTCTCTCCATTATCTCTTCCATTAAACACTTGGGATTCATAAATAAAGGCCTCAGAATTGTCATGCAAAGGAATATCTTCATGTGACAATTTCTAATCACAACTCACATAACTAGCCATGAACTCAGTGAAGTTGCATTTAATGGGGAAATCGGATCCCTCTTTCGATTCACTATCACTAAGAGTGGAATTATATGCAAGTGGTTTCTCACCCCCTTACTTAGTTTAGCAGGACACTCGGCTTCCCTATGGCCATAAACTTCATAACCAAAACATGTATTCGACTCATCCCTCTTAAGATCATCATTACGATCTTTAGGGAGTTTCTGGTATACTTAGACTTCTTGAATTTCTTATAATCATTTTTAAGTTTCTATTGATTAAACTAATTTGTTTTTTAGATTTCTTCGCAAATATAGCCATGCCATTTGAGTCGATATTTGAGTCATCATTTGAAATAGGTGTTTCCTCCCTATGGGCTTTCAAAGCTATGCCTTTATATTTTTTCCTTACTTCCTTCGAAGAAAACATGTCAAGTTCATATGTTTATAAGTCACCTAAAAGATCTTTAAGTTTGTTGAGTTTAAAGTGCCTAAAGAACTCAAAATGGTCACTTGTGGATTAAACCTTTTGGGTAATGACCTCAAAATTGTATATATGACACGGTTTCGAGTATTTTCTCTCCCAAGTTAAAAGACGAGTTAATTATGTTGGATAATCTAGTGTAGAACTCATGAAATGACTCATTCTCCAACATCCGTTTGGTTGGAAGCTGAGTGGTGAGGTTTTGGATTTTGAAAGCCTAAAAGCACTCGTACCTTCATAGGTGAGTTGGAGTACGTCCTAAGATTCTTTTGATGTGTCACATATCATAATATGACAGAACTCCTCCAGTTTAACCTCACTAAAAAGAGCATTTAAATCACGCAAATTATAATTTGCTAATTTACGATCATCCTCACTCCGTCTTTCTATGGTTTTATGAACACAAACTTCTCATACTAAACACATTAATGGGGATCACCCTCTGACAATAGCTTGTTAAACCTTCTCATCTAATGACTTAAGTGCTGACTTCATACGCACTTTCAAGTACGCGTAGTTAAAACCATCTAAAGAGGAAACCTCAAAAATGATAAATTTTCCATAATCAAACCAAAAAGGATCTAATATGAAAATTTTGTGAACCCGCTCTAATACTACTTGAAAAGTGAAAAAATCTCTAATACTACTAGAAAATGACCCTAAAAGCTCTAATACCACTTTAAAAGTTAAAATATCCATGTGTATGAAAATATGGATGGTTCATGAAATTTCAAATTTTAATTTCTTCAAATTAATTTTTCTCATAAACAAAATTAGTTCAAGTTCAAATTTACACAAACCAAATTTAAAGATGAATTTTGCCAATGTAATCTTTTTCTTAAACTAACACTAATCAAATTAATTAAGCACCAATTGAGTCAATTTTGTGGTTAAACTAATTTTATCTTTTTATCCTAGGAATGGATTTAGGTGTGAATTGCAAGATAAAATAACAACCATAATGTTGAGATGTATAAGGAAAACCCATAATGGGAAAAACCTCGGACGACCTAGCCACAATTCCACTAAGTACGAAATTACAAAAGGACACGACTAAATACTTACACAATGACTCGATGCCCTTGCAAGCCTTGACACTCTTCCTTGATTCAACCTCTGCCTAGTGACAACGCATGAGTTAACCTACATCTCGGAGTCAAATGATAGGGCACTATTACGGTCACACATATTGTATGAGAATCGATGAGTATGAAATCCTTCATGAGAAATACTCCTCAATAATGTATAGAATGATAAACCTTGTGCCAAAGCTTGATGTCAAAACATACATATGTATGTTGAAACTTGGATCAAAATAAATTCGGTGCAAACATAGTTTTTGTCTTAAAAGATAAATCAAGGATCATTTAATGAAAACTTCTTGGACTTTTGGAATGTATTTTCTCTCAAAATATGGCAAATTTCACCACAAAATCTAATCTCGCAGACTACATAAATGGTTGGGAGAAAGTAGTGGGAAATTAAGTGAAAATCTTCTTCAAAAACTAACTTTTTTGAAAAAAAATTCTTCAGTTATTCAAACGACATTTAGGCTCGTTGTAACGATAATTGTAACGAGATGTCACTGCAGACCAAAAATGAACCTCGTGAGAATATCGATAGAAATCGTTCGAACAAGGTCATTTGAATGACGTGGTATGAACAGGGTGCAAAATAAAATATTTTTCTTTTAAAAATATAAATGTATCTTAAAATACCTTAAGAAAAATCCAAACACCCAATAATAAATTGCCAAGGCTCAAAAATAATATATGCATTCATACCTTAGAAATCCTTACAATTTTGATGAGGAAATATGGCATGAAACACGATCTAGGATGTGACTGGTTTGACTTGGCCTCTACATCTTCAACAAACATGGCATGGCTTGAAAGGTCACTAACTCAACTTTTATCCTATGTCTTGAAGTGTTTTGTTCAAAATTAAGCCAATACATACAAATTGACCCAATTGAAAATTTGTCCTTACATATATGTTATCTTTTACTATCCATATAGTGATAAGATTTGATCTTATCAAGTTTTTGTTGGCACAAACAATCTTAATTTGGAGAGAAGCAAGGTTGTTCCTCATTCTTTCGGAGTATGATCTGAAGTGTGTGGTCCTTTATGAAATCAATAGACAAGCCTATGCTGATCTCTTAGCTATTTTTCCATCAGGATTCTTCGAACCACCCAAGAAGATATTCTAGGTGAAGTTTTCAAGAAAATATTTGTGAGGTGGACCTAAAAAAGTGGTGTATTAATTCGATGGTTCATCTTATCAGGTCAAAGGAGGAGGAAGAGTCATTTTTCATAGGAAAGGAATGAATTACTTTGTATTTATATTGTACTTGCGTTGTTCAAATAATGTGTTAGAGTATGAAGCATTGATCTTAAGGTTCCTTGAGGTGCTTCGAATAGGCATCCTTTTATTTCGTAACAAATGAGATTCAAATTTGTTGGCTAATAAAGTGAATGGTGAATACACAATATATACAATGTGTGAGTACATTAAAATCTTCAGTGTGACAATGATAAAATCCCCATATTTAAACCCCAATGCTTTCCAACGGTGTAACTCTCAAAGTTATCGGTCATATGGTATCCTAGCTGGCAGCATACAAACCTGAAATTGTTAAAATATAAACCGTAAGCATTAAGCTTAGTGAGGTACTCCTTCCCTATAATGAAACAAAAATTCTATATCGAGTATGTAGATATAAAATCCGAATAATCCGGCCCATTGGAAATAACAAATCTTAGATCATAAGATCCTAATAATTCTGCCCATTGGCAATAACAAATCCTGGAACATGAGTTCCAACAAATCCTTATCATAAGACAAATCAAATCATTAGATATTTGTTCAATTCCAATTCTAGATCATAAGACCCAAATAAATCCTGGATATTTGAAAATCAATACAATTCCTGAATACCGAAGTGTTCAAACAAATCCTGCACTTCGAGCTATATTCATATATCTGCATATATGAGACAATCATAAGTACACTCACCTTGGAAATTTAACAAGTTTTCCCCTTTCCTTTATCTGGCTCTTATTCAGTCGGTTCTTCTTCTCTTTCTATCATTCTTACAATATTAGTATCATCATAAGAATATTAACAATTCAAAGAACAACTTCAACATAACTCAATTCATAAGCATCATATGATTCAATTCAAACCATTCATCATAAATGAAGTCCCATCTAGACTCGGTAATGATATCTAACATATTCAAATTACAGCCCAAACCAACTTTAATTCTTCTTTGTAATCCAATACTTCTCATATTAGTTTTCGAACACAAAATACGACACATCATTCTAAGTTTCCTAGAGCAAGATATGCCCATTTCTTTACCACATAGCAAATCTGCCCTATAGGCTCATCTATTATTCAGTCATCTTCCAAGAATTTTCATAATTTTTATACATCATAACTTTCTATGATATTTCACAAAATTTCAAAAAACATATTGAATAACACAAGATTAAAATTTCATAATTTTTAGGGTTCATTTGCTATGTCAAGCAAAATACCAAACATCTGGTATGCATATTTACTCTTTTGGGGCATATTTCACACCCGAACTTCAAATCATCACCCAAGGTTCATTTCTTTGTATTTTTACTTGATTTTCTCATATGATATACATATATGAGCCTATTTTAATCTCCAATTAGAATCAATCAATTTCAGTAATCATACAAAAATATATGTATTTTTGAATAAACAAGGTTACTAAACAAAGCAATTTCAAGGGTTTACACATTCAAGTTTGTTTAAACATGCATCTATCCATGAGTACACATCAAGACATGGAATTTCAGTAAACAAATGATTATTTCTATCATTTAAATCAGCAAAAAAAATAAATAAAACAAGATTTATGGATGGAATTACCTTAGGGGCTTTTATGTAATTTTCTATGAATTTTTCTTCAATTTCTCCTCGCACTTTCTTCCTAAAGTTCAAAACTGTGTTTCCTTAGGTTAAAACTCTTCCATGGATGAAATATGTTGAAGCAAGAGCTTAATTCAAGGATTATAAGTCGGCATAAGGTCACCCCCCCTTGGTCCAATCAAAATATAACATGTGGCGTCATATAAAACAAAATATCATTTAAGGCTAAATGACTATTTTACCCCCTGTTCGTAAAAAGACAATATCTTTCCACTCGGATGTCCGGTCGATGAACCGTTTGTTGTGTTACAAACCTAACTCATACGTCTACAAATATATAGTTTATACCTCAAGTCAATAATTATATTGTAATGTTCAAAACTTGCCTCCAACATGAACATTCTTACCGAAAACATCAAAATTTGGTGTTTGTAACTAATTCAATATTTCATACTTTATGAAGGTGGAATTAGACTAAATATAATGACTTAACATTATATATAATAATAACATATTATCCATATCACATAAGATAATCATTATTTAAACGTAATTTATCATAATCATATTCGGGTTGTCACAATTAGTGTCGCTAACCCTCACATTTATAGATTCCATAAGAACTTTTGTATGCATATTGTAAACACGATAGGACCGACTATTAAGGGAGTAACCCAAAAAGATTACTTTGTCTCCACGGGTTTCAAATTTAGACAAGTGTTCTCTGTCTTTGCAAATTTAGCAAATAGTCCCAAATGTTCGAAAATATTTTTAATTGAGATTTTTTCCATACGAGAGTTCATAGGGAGTCTGTTTGTTATTTTTACTAAAATAAACCCTATTGATTATGTGACATTCTGTCTGAAATAACTCAACCCAAAAGTATTTTGGCAAGTTCTTAGCATGTATCATTACCCTATCTATCTCTTTGATTGTGTGATTTTTATGCTCGGTTATACCATTTTATTTTGGCATTTTAGGAGCACTGAATTCGTGTTTGTAACCATTATCGTCATAATATTCTGTTATGACAAAGTCTTTAAATTCACCTCCTCTATCGCTACGAATTCGATTTACTTTGGTATCTTTTTCATTTTCAATGCGTAAAAGAATTTTAAAAAATGCACGAAATGTCTCAAATTTTTGTTTAAGAAAAGCTACCCAAATGAATCGAGTGAAATCATCCACTATTACCAAAATGTAACTGTTACCACAAAGGCTTACAGTTTGAGAGGGACCCATTAGGTTTATGTGGATAAGCTCTAGAGTGTTTTTTGTTAAGGTGTATTTAACTTTCTTGTGAGCAGACTTAACAATCTTTCATTCTTGGAGGGCCCACAAACAACGTTTGAAATAGATTTTATTTTGCGCAAACATCTAATTATTTATTGGGAGCTTAATTTTGTCAAAGCTATCGTAATTTATGTGACCCAACCTTTTGTGCTAGATTTCATTATCTTCCATCCTAGCTATATTACAAATCTCAGTACCTGGATTTACTGTGTAACAGTTATCAGAAGTTCTAAATCCTGTAATAATGCAGTCTCCATTCTCATTTAAAATCTTACAATTTGTTTTTGAGAATTTAATAGTGTGGTTGGATTCACAAAATTACGATATACTTAACAAGTTTGCTTTAAGAACTTTAAATAAAAGTATGTCTTTGAGAATAGGTAGTCCATTTTCTTGGAGTGTCCCTTTACATATGATTTGAGTTGATACTCCATATCCAAACAAAATTTTTCCTCCTAAGAAGTTAATTCTATCGATTAGTTTAGTATCATCTTACATCATATGTTTTGAAGAACCAGAGTCTAAATACCATCTAGAATTAGTGTGTTTAACTTTCAAAGGGTTAATCACAATGTTACACTTCATCTGGGGTATTAGATTATCATTTATAAACCATATTGCTCTTATTTTAAAATGTTTGTGCGCATTTGCTCAAATCTTAAAAAATTGTGAGCACTAGCTTATTTTTTAAAAGGTTTGTTTGAATTTGCTTGAGTTTTGAAGGGTTTGTGAGAATTTGGTTTAGTCATGAATCCGGTACTCTTTCTCTTGGACTTCCTTTTATTATTACATCGTTTCTTCCTTTTTCTATAGTTAGAGTTCTTATCGAGCTGCCTAGGAAGAACATAGTTATTTTTGTTTTGTCTAGAATAGTTAATTTTTTTTTTATAAATTGGTGAATTAAAGACATGTTTATTCAGACGTTTTTGAAAACATTCTTCAAAGAAGTGTCCATAAACATGGCAATAAGAACATTATACATGGCTAGTTGGTTTCTTAACATTTTAAAAATCTTTAAAAATAGGCTTGTCCATTTGTTGAACTTTAGCCTTATGCCTAACTGTAACAGGTTGAAACAAAAGGGTCTCCTTGCATTATAGGGGGCATACATACTTAGTCTCAGGCTCCACATTTGGCTTAGAACTTCTCCCCTAAGCATATCTAGTCCTTTATGTTTATTATCAAAGTCATTTTTCAACACTTGAAAGTCTAGACATAGGTCTTTAGGTCTTATTCCACCAGGCATAAATTTCACAATTTAAAAAGGTTTATTTGGTGCCTTAGGTTTTTGTTAAAGTCATATGCCAGTTTTATTATAATAATTGGTTTTACTTAACGCTTTAAAATCTTAAAACAATTTGCATTATTTTTAAATTTAGAGAATTTTTTGAAAGTTGTTGAGATGTACTCTTTAGATTGTTCCAATTCTAGCAAAGTGGCCTTGTATTTCTTTTCTAAAATCTCATTTGACTCTGAAAGATTTTTGATTTTTTCCAGAAAAGACTTAGTTTTATTTTCATGAGCCATACATTGAGTGGTGTAATCCTCAACACTCTGTTTTACCATGAGACTTAGGGCTTCTATTTTCTCAGTAAGGTCTTTGACTATTTTGTCAAGTTTAGTGCTCTTCCTAAGAGTTTTGGTGTAGATTGTGTGAATGTCTCGGAGGTCATCATTATCGGGGTCACAAAATGTGGTGTGTGGATTGTCCCTTAACACTTCATTTTTAGGAGTCACACATATATTCAAATCGTCATTCAAACGTTCCCTTTGACTCACACACCCCGTTGATGAACTACTAACAGTATAAACAATATTAACAAAATCTAGACATAGAGAAAATAAACCAGTAGGCAAGTTATCACAGGACATCACAAAATCAAGCATTCTAATTTCAGGTTCAGCATAATTTTTAGGCACATAATTAGTATATACAATTTTTACGAAAAAGAACCTGCAAGGGTCAAAGATATTGGTTGATTCAGTCTCATATTCATCAGATTCGCTTGAATCGTCCCAAGTCTTGTAAAGATTAGCCTTATTATGGTTGTGTTTTAACTTAAACTTACAATTACTAGAAATATGGCCTAATTATCCACATCATAAGCATTCAATCTTCTTAGGGTCTTTGTCAGGTCATTTGTTGTTCTCAGTATGGTTTCTATCTTGTCTTTTCCCATGAGGTTTGTTCTTAGAGAAATTTGAATAATCAACCTTTCCTTGTTCAGAAGAAATTTTGTTTCTAAACTTAAAAAATTTCTTAAACTATTTAGACATGGAGGCAAACTGATTGTCCAAATTATCTAAGTCACTCTCCTCATGTGTTAGATAAGTTTGAAATCATTGCCAATCACATCCTAAAAATCCATTAGTGTAATATTGGTCCTCAAGAAGCTATTATAGTTCATCAACTTATGCTTACTCCAAAGGCCACTTCATTATCTGATTACGAGGATCACCAAGCTAAGTTTAAGGGATACTCATCTAATAATGATATTCCAAAAGGTGATAAAGGTTCTATGTAAGAAGAACATAAAATTTTTGCTTCATGGTTTGATAGAAATGGAAGGACATTGAGGATTGAAATATGAGAAGAAAGAGAAAGGAAATTATATTGGAATTTGATCATTATTCTCCTCAAATGGGGAAGTTTGTTTCTCCAAAAAAACATCCAATTGACCTTTTATTTAGAAGAATCACAAGAGCTCAATTGAAAGGTACCAAAATTATCAACTCTCAAATCGATCAATAATTAATTTCTTAAGATGGAATGTTAGAGGCCTGGTTAACAAGACATCAAGTAGTAGAATTAATAAGTTATGTAAGTTATATAGGATGCCAATAATTTCTATCTTAGAGCCTAAAGCTTCTGCCTCAAAATTGGAGAAATATTGTTTTAAGTTCAACTTCTCAGATGTTGTTGCTAATAAATCAACTAAAATTTGGTTTATGTGGAGAATGGGGATTACTGTTAAAGTTGTGTTTGATGAAGATCAATTTCTATCTTAATTTCTATCTCATGCTAATTGGGAAAATGAGGTTTTGTTGACTTTGATTTATGCTAAGTGTACCAAAGAGGAGAGAATAATCCTTTGGTCTGATTTAGAATACTTGAGTAACACTTTTAGTGAAATTCCACACGTGGTTATAGGAGATTTTAATGTTGTTTCAAGATAAACTGAAAAAATTGGGGGTCGTCTCATTGATGAGATTGTAGTTAATGAATTTACTGACTGTATTAATGCTTGTAGTCTATCAGATATGGTCTATCAAGGATTAAGGTTCACTTGGAACAGCTATAGAATTGAGAATGATAATATTTGTGTAAGATTAGATAAAACTTTATGTAACCTCCAATGGTCCTCTGTCTCCCCTAATTGTTTAATCATCCTTCTATCTAAACAATGTAGTGACAATTCTCCCATCCTATTATTTATTCTCTCCCATATGGATGCTCATCCTAAACCTTTTATATTCCAAAAAATGTGGATCAAACACCACATTTTCCAATCCTTTGTTTCTAAGTCTTGGAGTGGTTATGATTTTGCTTCTCATATGCAGTCTTTTTAAAATAAGCTCAGAAGATTGAAGATGGATCTTAAAAGTTAGAATTCGGAAATGTTTGGAAGGGAGATGAGGTTAGTATTGCTAAACATGAGTTTGAAATTACTTCATCTCCTTATAATATATCTCGGCTTTAAGATCTCAATATGAAGTTGTCTAAAGCTTTGTCTCATGAAGAATATTTTTGGCATCAAAAGTCATAGATTAAGTGGATTAAAAAGGGTGATTCAAATACTAAATTCTTCCATTCTTCAGTGAAGTCAAAACAAATTAATTTGGGGATCTTAAAAATAAAAATGAAGATAATGTGTGGAAGGATCAAATGGCAGATATTAAGCATGTCTTCATCAACCATTTTAAGGATAGATGGACTGCAGATGGTGATTATGTTGATAATGATTCATTAAATGTAATTCCTAATGCTATCTCTGAAGAATGGAATCATATGCTTACCTTTATCCCTAATGAAGAAGAGATCCTTCAATCTATTAAGGGTTTGAATGCAGATAGTATCCCTGGTACAGATGGATTCACTGGTGCTTTTTATGTGAAGTGTTGGACAACTATGAAGCCTGACTTGTTGCTAGCCATTCAATCTTTCTTTGTGGGAGCAACCGTTCCTAGAAGTTGGTCATCCAATAATGTGGTACTTATTCCAAAAACTAAAAATCCTAAGCTTTGTTCTCATTATAGGCCTATAAGCCTTCGCAATTTCTCTCTTAAGATCATTTCAAGAATTCTCATTAATAGGCTATATTTGATTCTCCCTTTTATAATATCTGAAAATCAATCAGGTTTTTTAAAGGAGAGAAACAGTCAAGATAACATTCTTCTTGATCATGAAATGATTAATCTTTTGAATAGTAAAAGCCATGATTCAAATTTTCTAATTAAATTAGATATGGAGAAGGCCTATGATAGGGTTTCTTGGCCATTTCTAATAAACGTTTTGAGGAAATTTGGTTTTTGTGAGATTTTTATTGATTTAATTTGGAGACTCATTTCTAACAATTGGTTTTCCATAATTGTAAATGGAAAATGTTCTTGTTATTTCCAATCTTCTAAAGGTCTCAAGAAAGGTGATCCACTATCACTTTCTCTTTTCATATTAGTTGATGAAGTCCTTAGCAGAGGTATTAACCTCTTAGTAAATTCCAAGAGGGTAGGAGCATTTTCTCACCCTCCTGGAAGTTCTTTAATTACTCATTTGAGTTTTGCAGATGATATCATTCTTTTTGTCAATGGAAAGAAAAAAAGTGTCCAAAATTTAATGGCTTTTCTAAAGCAATATGAGGATTCCTCTAGTCAGCTGATTAATAGATCAAAGAGTGGCTTCACTGTGGGAGAATTAATATCTCTGCAAAGAAGACATGCTATAACTATCTCAAGCTTTCTTTCAAGAAATTGTCCCTGACTTATCTTGGATGTCCTCTTTATTATGGAAGGAAGAAATTATGCTATTTCAATGACCTTATTGAAAAGATCATATCTAAGTTCTTGGGATGGAAATCTAGATACCTTTCTACTGCTGGAAGGTTAACTTTTATCAAGAATGTTCTCTCTTCAATTCTAATCTTTACTCTAGTTGCTTTAAATCCCCCAAAAACAATTATCAATCGAATTCATTCAATTTTTAGCAAATTCTTTTGGGGGTCTGATGGTATTAGAGGAAATAAGAAGGCCTGGATCAGCTGGAATTAGATATATATATGCCTATTTTAGAGGGTGGTCTTGATGTCAAAAAGTTAGATGATATTACTACAACATTCTCTTATAAGCTAACTTGGAGATTAAAAAATTCAAATGGTGCATGGGCTAATTTCATGAAGAACAAGTACAGAAATCCTAGATCTGCTATTGGTTCTCATCTGATGAAAATAATTAGTCAAGTTCAAGAAGAAGTTCAACATCATTCAATTACAGTTGATCAAGACACTTATTGGGATGAAACTCTTGATGGTAAATTCAGCATAAAGTCATCTTATAATTTGATCAGAGGGTCTGGTATTAAATCTATGTCTTGGAAAATGATATGGTCTAAGTACATTCCCAAAAAAAATCCATTTTCATTTGGAAATGTTTCTTTAAAGATATTCCGACTGATGATAATATTCTGAGAATTGGTATTAGAATATGCTCCAAATGTCAATGCCGTGGAAATGAAGAAGAATCATTAAATCATTTATTGGTTTAATGTAAGTTAGAAAATTAAGTTAGGAACTACTATTTAAAAAATTTTGATATCATTTCTTCCTTTAATTCTGTCAAATCAATGATTATGGCTTCGTTGATTCACTTAAGTTATCTTGATTTTATGAAATTCATTCATCATTCATTGCCCATGGTGGTTATGTGGGAAATTTGGAAAGCTAGATGCATAAGTGTCTTTGAGAATATAGTTGTGGATGTGCAAACAATCATTAAGAATGTTCGGATTTCAATGACTGATATCAGTGCTTCTATAAGTTTTTGTACTCCTTTTAAAACTTCAGACTTGGACAATATTCAAAAATTCCAGATCAAAGTTCAAATCAAATAACATAAATTCGTGATTACCAAGTGGACTAAACCAAATACAGGTTGTTTGAAATTTAATGTGGATGGTTCCATAAAAGGAAATCCAGGTCCAAGTGGTATGGGAGGTATTCTCAGAAATGATCAAGGAAATCTTCTCATGGCTTTCTCATCTTATATTGATCATAATTCAATTATGATGGCTGAGATTTTGGCAGTTACAACTAGTCTTCTTCTTTATGTTGAAAAAGGTTTTTCCAAGTTCATTATTGAGACTGATTCTTAGGCCGTTTTCAACATGATTGGAAACATTTGGAAACCTCCTTGGCAGGCAATCACTCTGATCAAAGAGATTTTGGAATTGATGCAGAAAAGTGATAGCAAAATTGAGCATATTTGGAGACAATGCAATAGTGTAGCTAATTCTTTAGCTTGTTTAGCTTCTTTTTCAAAGAAATCTTCTATTTACTACTCTTATTCTATCAGTCAATCTTAAATAAAATTTGTCAAAAGTTTCAGACTCAGCCATTAACAAAGTGTTATATTGTTGGATAAGAATTTGGGTATTGGCAGCCTTAACACATGTGTCACCTTTATGGACAATGACCAACTCGTACCAGGCTTTTTGGAGGTAGACCAAATTGATATTATTTTAAACTTGTGTTAATTCACTAACATAAATATAGAATTTTTGTCCTTTGTTATTACTCAGGGAGTCAGATTTTTCTTCTCTAGTGAACTCGCTTAGGAGTTTTTTAATTCTTACAGTACTACCATCTGCAGTAGGCTTAGTTGAGTGAGTGTAGACATTTTCAATTGCGTCCCAGACATCATCTCCCAAGGTCCTGTGGATGAATGATATCATCCTTACTTTTTAGTAAGGAAAATTAGCCCCATTGAAGAGGGGAGGCCAGGACAAGTTTCCCAACCACTCAAATTTCTCGTTCATAGTTGGTTATTTTTTAAAATAGTTACAAAAAACACAAGAACTTAAAAAGTTTTGAAAACTAAGTGCACTTCTCTGATACCAATTGAAAATGTTGTTACTAAATCGTTTAACACAGGATATTTTCAGATATGTGTTCTTTAGAAATCTTTTAAGACAGAAGATCCTATGAGACTTAATTATCTAAAAGTTTTTCAAAGTGAAAAACTTAGATCTGAAACATGCAAACCTTATTTCAGTTCTGCATAGATTTATTGGATATAACTTTGATAAAAACCTTTTAGAAACAAATACAAAAAAGAGGGGATGATTTATAAACTAAAGAAATCAAATTTTGACACTTGTAAGTGACTGTATCACTTTTGAATCAGATCTACAAGTTTCTATTATTAGATACGAGATCCAACTCTAGTGAAGGTGTTAGACGAGAGATTAAAACCAAAGAGGTTTTTGAACAGATAACCCAGAAACCTAAAAAACCATAACTCTCTCTCTCTTTTTCAGAAATAATTTTAGTTGAGTTTTGTTTGGATTTTGAATTTTCCTCTCGATTTATTTTTCCCTCTCTTCTCCTCTCTCTCTCTCTCTCTCTCTCTCTCTCTCTTTTCTCTCACACCTAAAGTCTCCCAAAGATTGTAGGTGTGGGAACGATGGTGTATATTTATAGTGAGGCTAGAAGGCTCTGGAATGTCGAATGAAATCAATGGCTTTATATTTCCAAATTGAACCTAAACATTTTAAAACCCTAATTTTAATTTCGTAAAAAATAGATTTTAAATGTTTAAAAATTCCTAAAAATCCTTAAAAAATGTAAAAAATTCATTTTAGGTCAAAGTAACACACACACCTCATCAATGTAATAAAATGTAATCCTAGAGTGTGCAGTGTTGTTGGTTTACTACCATGAGGACAATTTTTCTCTTTATTGATGCAGACTTGAAGAGTTTGACGATGCAATGAAAGAACAAGGGATGACTCAAATTTTGTCTTCTTTTCTAAACTAGATGATCTCCTATATAATGTAGACTCAAGTGAGTCAAAGATATAGAGTGCTTCAATAGAAACTTCTTTTGCTCTTAGATTCTATCGTCTTCACCATTCCACTCCTTTTTTCTTGTGTCATTCTTTCTTCCTATTTTTTTAACTTCTTTTCGTTACGAAATCATTTTCCTTATCAAGCTTTTAGGATTTTCACCCATCTTCTTAGGATATTTCATGACTAGCACTTTTAAATATTTTGTTAGTCTTGTGTTATTTGGTGTTTAGTGTTTAATAATTGGGGGTATAACCATTTAGGCGATAATTGAGTTGATTGGCCTAGGAATTCACCATTTTTAGTTTTTCATTTGGAATAGATACCCATTATTTGAATTTAGGTAACCTCCAAGATATTTCCATCTACCAAAAACTTTATACACAATATTGATGAGCTATCCTCAGTGTTTATTTGAAATTTTAGCGAAATTAAAACCTATTTGTCCCTATATTATCGTTAGGAGGTTTCCATAACTTTTGCAAGTGGTCCGCTCCGAAGACAAGTGAGAGCATCCAAATTATATCCCCAAGACAGTGTCTTCTAGTGGTTCTTCTCCCTTACCAGCTGAAGCACCATTTGTGAGTCCTGGTCTTAAGGGTCAAGGAGTAAGTATTTTATTTTAAAAACAAACATATGTTAAGAATTTATGGAACACTGTATCGAGGTCTTAAATAAACTTTGATTCTTCTCTTGAAGAGGATAGATCGCATAGTGTGGAGGATTTGAGGCCTGACAGCATGGGGCTAATCTCTTTTATTTTCCCTGTAGAAGAACTGATTGATGATGGGAAAGTTGGTAAGAAGAGTTATTCTTGGTAATCCCTCGGATTCCTATGACCCCTACACTACTAATGTGAGATGGTAAGATTGTCCCATCCTTGAGGAAGAGCTGAATAATCTTATAGAAAAATATGGGATTCCCAATTAGCATACATATTAGGCTATAGGGTATATGATAACTCCAATGAAAATGAGATATGCCTACCTCTCTAATCCCTTTAAGTGGGACTTTGCCTACCTATGCACCCTATCCTTAGATCCATTCTCAGTGGGCATGGTATGACACTTACTCAGCTTCCCTCCCCCACCCCCAATGTATATAAGACTATACTGGGGGCCATGATGTTTTTAGAAGGCCCAAATCGGGTTCAATCTAACTGGGGACATTTTTAGATACGTCCATGGCTTGAAGGACAATGCCAAATCCCTAGAATATTTTTACTTTTCCCTTATGAGGTCACATTTAAGAATTGTTAGGGCTGTTAAGACTAGTAACCACAGTTGGAAAGGTTAATTCATGTTTGCAAAAGGTGAATGGAAAATCAAGGGACGTGAGAAGGATAGGTCGTGCAAGGTCCCACATGAGTGAAATGGGATGAACGACAGAGGTAAACTTTCACACTTATGCACTTTGCTATTCCTTTAACTTCTATATTCTAATATTTTTATCTATTCATTTCCAGGAAGAGGGCGCTAAGGCTTCCTACTGTTGTTCGAAATCTTATGGAGGCCTATTGGGCTAAGAAGGCCCAAAAGTTTAAATAACTATTTTATGTTGATAAGTTTATAGCCACGTGATATCATACTCCTCCTGGTGGGATTTCTCCAGTTGAGGTTGTCATTCCTTTGGAGGAAGGAATAATTTTTTTTAAAAACGTAGGGATAGAGGTTGAGATCGAAGCTAGTACAAGTAGCCAGGTCCTTATCATTTGTTCATTCTTATCACCTTTTTATCGGATCACTAACTTATTCACTCACCCAATTCCAATAAGAACAATATTTCTAACATTTTTCATAGCATAGCTTTAGGTTAGTTTGGCATATTCCGTTACAAATCGTCACGTATCATCAAGATGAACCAAACTCAAGCATCTCCAAGTTTGAAGACTTCCCGACATCCCGACGAGGTATAAATGATTTAGAGTTTGAATAAATTTACGAAATTATACTTTGGGATCTTACTTTTTATAAAAAACGAACAAGGATTTTTATTTCGAAAATGAAAAATGAATTCTGTTTTCAAAATCAGTTTGGAACTTAATTTTTCGAAAATATATTTTCTGAGTTTATTATAGGCGACATTTTTTACAAAATTATTTTTTTTGTTTATGTCGTTCAAACGACATCCAAATGTCGTTAGATCCCTCGTTTGAAAGGATATTCATAATTTGGATCAAACGAATATTAATGGTTTGAGTTTATTTAGGTCATTAGAAGAGAGATAAAATCTCATTCGAACGACATGGTTATGCCGTTACAACGACCACCGCCTTAAGTTTTGTATAAATACCCATTTCGTGTTAAGAAAATTTAAGACTTTTAACCTAACATTTTATGCATATCATTTTCAAAAGTTCTTCACTTTTTATGTTGAAAAATACTATTTTTAATTCAAAATATAACATCCTTGAATATTGTTCTTGTGAATTAGTTTAGAACCCTAGAAAGTTTTGTATATATGCATACACCTTTTGTGGATAGGATATCCATTGCTGACTTGTGATACTTGTGGGGATTCACTACTGAAGACGAAGGTTGAGGTTGATGAAGGACTGTGGTCATGTGATTCTACTGAGGATCATAGTTATTTATTAGAGATTTTTGAAAAATAGCGCATTATACTTGTGACGAATATCGATTACTTTGTAAGTCAAGTCTCTTGTAAATTTTTAAGTGAATAAAGGTTTTTCCCTTTGTTTCCCCCCCCCCCCTACAACTTGGCCTTGTCGTATTTGCTTGTTTGATTTATCTATTTTATCATCATATATGCATGCGTAGGATAAAAATATAAAATCGATTTAAAATTATCTTCTGCGTTTAAAATTAGTGTTGCAATATTTGTTTGAAATCACGCTTGTAATTATTTTTCTTTTACAAATTGGTATCAGAGCTTTTAGCTCGGTATTTAATGTTTACAAATTGGTATCAAAGCGGGTTGCTCCAAGTTATCGAGTGATCCATATTTTGAAAAAAAAGAGTGTTCTTTTTGGGTGTTTGTTTATTCATCTCTCTTGTGTGTTTTTTCTCTCGATGGATTCTGCTTTGAATTTGAAGTTTGCCGAAAGAATTGAAATTCTAGAAAATCATGTTCAAAATGTTTTGGAATTTTTGCAAACTGTTAAAAATTAAGGAGATATCATCCGTGATAAGTTTTTTGCCTTGTACAATGACTTTAGGATTGTAAAAGTGTCCAAAAAGGAGAGTGATGATAGAGTCCTTATTTTAGAAAAAGAATTAGAGGACATGAAAAATTTAAGGGTTTATATTTGTACCAAAGAGGATACAAATATTTTGGATAATTATTTTAAGGCACATGAGAAGACTCTTAGGGAAACGTTTGCTTTCATTGAGGGGGACCGAGATAACCTTCTAAGAATGATTGAAAATATGAAGAAGGAATTCCTAAAATTGGAATAGCCTAATTTTTTTCTAGAGTAAAAAATTTTGTTCGTTTAAAAGACTCAAGTAGTGTTGAAAGTAATTGTAATGGATGGTCTTGTTATAATGCTTCGAATGTTAAAGCCAAAACCATTGTTTATTTTAGAGGGTCAACCAAAACCAAGGATGTTAGAAAATTCCAGACCACATTTAAAATTCCTTGCATTTATACATGTTAACATTATGGTTATGCATTTTTCTTTTGATCTTTGAAGAGGTTGTAGGAAGTTTAAGGATAGTGTTCCTTGAGTTTCCATAACCCCTCGAGTTAGGTATACATTTGTTTGGGTTAGAAAATTTATTTTGGAGACGTTAAATGTTAGATTGGTTGATTCTCATATTTTTCACATGATGTTTCAGCTATTATTTCTTATGGATGATTGCTTACATGGTTTGTTTACTATACGCTAGTTGTGCTTCATGATATATTCTTGCTAGTGTTATGACATGTATACCTTTTGCATATATTTTTCTTTTATTTAGTCATATTGAAAAAATACATAAAGTTTTTGCTTTTATATATTTTGAAAATACAAAAAGATTTTGCCTGTTCAAAAATTCCCAAAGATTTTAGAATTTTCTGTATTTTAGATTTACACATTTGATGTGGCATATTGGTGTGTTTGAATCCAATTCACTCCGTAATTCTCATGTGGCTAGGACATTTTGTTATGACTTTAAATGTTTAGATTGATCTTAACCATGCTTATGGAGTTGTTTCAAAATTGACTTGCTTTATGGATTCAACTTTGTTTATGCCTCACATGCATGAGCTTATTGGATTTTGACTTCATGATGTATATTTGAGCTTGGTGATATGTTCTCCTATCAATTTTGTCATCTACATCTTTATTTGGCTATGGAAGATTTGTGCATGTAAGAACCGTTACCCATGAGGATTTGTTTAATGTTGAAAAAAATGATGAGTGTGCACAGGAAAGGGCTGCGAGACTATAATGAACTCATCATGAAAGACACCGTTTGAAAAAGCATAAGAAAAAAATACGACAATAAAAAGAAAAATATGCCAAAAGGGGTTAAATAGTTTAATTTAATATGATCATTTAAAATAAAAGAATATAATAGAAAAATATGACCATGTTTATATTTTTTGGGTGTTTGGATGGAAATAATCAACGGGTTTTCATAATGATAATGAATTATAGTTATTCTTATTCTGTCATGATGCAATTGATTTGTAGAATCATTAATATTCTAGGCTTCTATGCATTGTTCTTGTTTTGTTCATTAAGTTCAACTTTATATGTCAATTGAGGGTAAAGATTAGTTTGATAACGTTTTACAATCAATTAGAACTTCCTGAACATATTTGAGTGTTTGGGTTATAATTATTTTGTTACTAGTTCACACCCATTCATTCCATTACACATGTCTGGAAACATTGATACTATGATGGTGTGTAAAGCTTATGTGTTTTCTTTCATGTTTTATGGTCGTTTATACCTATATATATGTGCCGAATTTGCTTGTATACATTTTGCATAAATTCTATATGGTATTGTATGATATTTTTTGTAAGTTTTACATTTTTTTAGAAAGGAACGAGCTCTATTTGCCTTTGAGATGGTCATTACGCATGCTTGATTTATATCTTTTGTGATGATATCTTATCTTCTACCTGATGCTTTGTATTTCATGTTTATGTTTCTAATTCTTTGTCTATTTGTCTATTTCGATATAAACAAAAGGGGAGAGCAAATTAAAATGTGTTTGATTTATGGGGTAGAGTTTATTTATGACTTTTACTCTATTTAAAACTCGATACATCACGAGGGTATATGTTTGTTGTCTCATGTGTGTAGGTAACTAAAAGAGGAATTCAAGACAGATGTAAGAAGATAAGGTTTGGAAAATGGAAGAAGAAGAAGTTTCAAGACAAAGTGACTTATGTCATTCCATTCTAGGGTTGAGAATGGTAATAATATTCTTATCATATGAGAACTTTAATTTTAATTTGATGTTCATTCATGTTTGTTTGTTTTGTACCGGAATTGCAAAAAGGGGAGATTTGTAAGAACATTTTCTCTATCACTCTTCATAGAATAACTTTAGGCTAGTTTGGCGTTTCCTGCTACAAATCATCACGCACAGTCAAGACGAACTGAACTCAAGAATTTCCAAGTTTAAAGACTTCCCAACATCCTAATGAGGTATAAAACAATTTAGAGTTTGAATTAATTTATGAAATTATACTTTGGAATGTTTACTTTTTGTAAAAAATGAACATGACTTTTTGTTTCAAAAAGGAAAAATGTGCTTTGTTTTCAAAATCAGTTTGAAACTTAATTTTTTGAAAATATGAGTTTACCATAGGCAGAGTTTTTTAAAAAATTAATTTTTTCGTTTATGTTGTTCAAACGACATCCCAATGTCGTTCAAATGACATCCTTATGTTGTTAGATCCGTCATTTAAA
This sequence comes from Sambucus nigra, assembly GCA_949130495.1. NCBI lineage: Eukaryota > Viridiplantae > Streptophyta > Magnoliopsida > Dipsacales > Adoxaceae > Sambucus > Sambucus nigra. Next base: position 839,925,277 of record OX422207.1, on the reverse strand, counting down.
AGGATAGTTCTAATTTGGATCATACGAAGCTTAATAGTTTGAGTTTATTTAGGTCATTGGAAGAGAGATGAAATCTCATTCGAACGATATGCTTATGTCATTACAATGACCTATTAATCTCCTTCGAATGACACTCCACTTTAAGTTTTGCATAAATACTTGTTTTGTAATCAAAACGTTTAAGACTTTGGACATAACGTTTTTTTCATACCCATTTCAAAGGTTCTTCATTTTTTTTGTTGAAAAACACTTGTTTTAATTTACAACGAAACATCCTTGAATATTGTTCTTGTAAATTAGTTTAGAACCCTAAAAAGTTGTATATCTTTGCATACACCTTTTTTGGAGAGGATCTCCATTACTGACTTGTGAAACCTTCAGGGATTCACTTCTGAAGACGAAGGCTGAGAATCATAGTGGACTACAATTATGAGATTCTTGCGAGGATCATAGTTGTTCATTAGAGATTTTGGGAAAATAACGCATTATACTTGTGGTGGATAACAAGTAGTTTTTAAGTTGACCCTCTTATAAATTTTTAAGTGAATAAAGGTTTTTTTCCCTTTGGTTTTTTTTCCTAAAACTTGGCCTTATCGTATTTGCTTGTTTGATTTATCTATTTTATCATCATAGATGCATGCGTAGGATTAAAAGATAAAACTGATTTAAAATTAGATTTCGCATTTAAAATTGGTTGTGGAATCTTTGTTTTATATTACCCTTGCAGTTATTTTGCTTTTACAAATTAGTATCAAAGCTTTTAGCTCAGGATTTTACCTTTACAGTTCCCTCTCTTTTTGCATTAGGGCCACCTTCAGAATCCACGTTTGTAATGACACCACTTATTATTGATCACAAGACGATGGAAATTGCTCTCCAATAGAGGCTGGAAGTGGAGAGGAGGATGGGTGAGGATAAAAAAAATAATACTGATGAGAAAATAAAGGTCGAGCGAAATGCTTTGAAGAAGGCTGAAGAAGATGCTAATGCTTTTGCCAAGTGTAAAGGAAAGTCTCTAATTTATCCTAGTGCAACTATTGTAAGGGATAAATGACTCCTTTAAGCACCTTCTAATCAAAATTTCCCCAAGGTCCCGTGTGTGTCTGAGTTTGGGCCTGTGCGTCAGCCTGTTTGCGTACAAGGAACTGCTCCATGTTATGGTGATGTCGAGGAATTTTAATTTTGACCCTTCGCACAAGATTTAATCCGAAGAGCTGAGTCAGATTAAACCTGATTCTATCTTCCACCTTGCCAATAATGCCACAAATCTTCTAAGGTACCATAGCTATAATAAATACTGTGAGTTCTTTAGGGGTTATAACCTTAAATTATTTTAAAGGTTAATTTAGCATAGGTTATTTATGGTAAGATCTGTTAATAATGTTATTTTATCTTCGTGTGTTCTCGTATTAGTTACTAATGTTTCTTATTCAATTAGCAAACTGATGCAACCTCTACTATTTTGAGAGAGAAGGCAGTAACAAATAGTTATGCCTATGAGGAGCCCACCAAGGAGAATTAGAAATTGAAAAATGACCTAAAGAAATCTGCACGCGACCTCAAAAAGGTTTGGGATAAGCTCTAATAAAGGTATGACCAATTGGTGGAGAAGGCAATTTCCCTTAACAAGGCTGAGGAGAAAAATAACAAGCTTAAAGGTAAGGCCATAATTGATGATGCCAAACTCAAAATCATGGATAATACTTTGAAAATAAAATAATGACTTAATGGAATATAATCTAGTGCTAGAGATGGCTAACGAGATGACCGTTTGGCTGACTCGGGAACTTAATCCAGCTAAAGAGGCTTTGGCCACTTCTAAGGATATTGGTGTGGCCAAGTATAAGTCTTAGACTGAATAAAATTTTGATTGCATATGGTTTTTCCTTGATGGGTATGAGTAACTTAAGAAAAGGCTGACGGCTTACTACCTTGATATAACAGAGGTTGTAAGTAACTAGAAAGGTGATGCTAATAAAGCCACAACCCTAGCTTCTGAGAAGATGATGGCCATTTATGAACCCACTTATAAACTCGTTAATGCTTCTTCCCATCATGTTATCCCTTAAGAAAATCCTCTAACTGGTGATGTTGCTTCTGGTGTTGTTTTGGCCACCCATAATGTTCAAACGTCTAAAATTTCAAATGGGGATTCTCCTCCCCTGACGTGGGCCATCCTATTTTTGTGACAGTTTTGATGCTTAGCTTTCTGTTTACTCTTTGAATATCATTTAACATTGTGATGAATATATGTTATTTTATGTAAAAATTGGTGTAAAGTTCATGTATGACATAACAAATTCTATTTAATTTTTTATTTACAAATGAGTCATGTGAATCCTTACCATCATACTATTCTTGTTGATCGTTTTATTTAGTTGACTACTTTAGTTTTGTAGAAAAGTCTTGTCAATAGATTAGTCTTATAATCACATGGTCGGTTATTAGCCAACTTGATCTTCCTTATTAGCAATTTATTTTGTGTACGAACAAAAGTTAAATGACCTACATTCTTCTAGTGTATGTGCAAGCTTACTAATCTTATGTAGAAATATTTATCTAGGTTGACCAAAGTTTAGTGGGAGTTATCCTTGCACCCGGTTATGGTTGGATCAAGTTGTCCTTAAAAGTATGGATTCCCCGTACTTGGTGAGGTTGCTTCTTATTCGCGATATGTCCTAATATGAGATCGTACATGAGGCTTGACTTCTTGTTCGTGACTTGTTTTGTCAATGAATCATACATGAAATTTATATTATGTTAATACTTCTTGTTCACAATCTATCTTGTGACAACACTGTACATGAGTTTTAGTGTTGGTGATGAACATTGCTAGGGGTATGTATGTATCCCAAAATAAAAAAAATAAAAGGAGTGATGGTATAATCACGATGAAACTTTTATTTATAGAAAATAGAAATTACATACGTTATAAAAACTCATCATTACATTACTGATAGTTCTTAAGTTCTCTACATTCCATGGATTTTTAAATTGCTTTCCTTCCAAGGTCTAAGTCTGGTAAGTTGACCACCATAGAAATACGATAAGTGTCGTGCCAATTGGGTTCCAATTTATTTTCTTTTTGGATCACCTTTTTAAGCACATAGTCTCCCTCCTTCAGACTACTCATCTTTACCCTTCGATTGTAAAATTAGGCGATTATTTACTGGTAAGCTTCAACTCTTAATGCAAAATTTTCTCTAACTTCTTCTACGATATGAATCCCCAACCTTCTCATTAGTTCACTTCGCAGTGATTTAAAATTAGGACTTCATGGATAGGAAGGCAGACTTCAGTTGGAACAATCGTCATTATTTTAAAGGCTAATATATAGGGAGTTTCATGTGTTATAGTTTTTAGGTTTGTCCTATAAGCCTAATGGACACTCTGTAACTCGTTAATCTCGTTTCCTTTCACGTGGTCTAATCTATTCCTCATTCCATCAAACATAGTTTCATTAGTTACCTTAGTTTTATCATTGCACCGTGGATGGCCTGGATCTGAATGTAACTTTTGTATCTTAGAGTGGAAGCAGTAACCCTCAAACTCTGGGTTATCAAATTGTTTACCATGGTCGGTGATGAAGGCATAAGTAAACCTCTATCGGAAGATGATGTTCTTCTGGATGAACTGGAAGACTCTCTCATATGGAATTTCCACGAGGTTCTCAGACTCTACCCACTTAGTGGAATAATACACAATAACGAACAAGCATTTGAACCTTCCATTTATTTTTGGTAAAGGACCGACCAGATTTATCCCTTAAATTGAAAAAATCCAAGGTAAAGTGATCGATGTGAGTGAGGGTCCTGGAGTTCGATGTATTTTTGCATATTTCTGGCATTTGTCTCATTTTTAGTGTAATCGACGTAATTTTACTACATAGTGTGTTAACTATAGCCTTCAGTAGCCACACGCTTCATTAATGACCTTCCTGCTAAATGTGAACCATAACACCATTCATATACCTCTTTAATTAGGTTATTCACTTCGGCTAGATGAACACATCGTAGTAATGAAATGACATACCCTCTTCTAAAGGAAATTCCTCCTTCTAACACATAACTGGTTGCCTTATAATGGAGTTTCCTTGCCTCCTTGGGGTCAGATTGCACATCGCCAATTTTAATATAAGTCCATATCGAATTAATCAACGATGGATCGAGATTTATTTCCATGATATTGACTATCTCTTTACTAGTGTTATGATGCATGTAAATTTTTACTTGGATAATTCTCTACAATTCTGTTCTGGTGGATGAAGCTAAATAAGCAAGTGCATCTTCTTATGCATTTTCTATCCTGAGGATTCTGAGCATCTTAACTCATGGAAATTTTGTCAGCCATTATTTTGTTTTGGCTAGGTACTTGATCATGGATTCTTTTTTGGCCTTGTACACCCAGAAAAATTAATTAACTACTAACTATGAATCATTGTGTGCTAAAATTTTCTTGGCACATAGTGATGAAGCTAGACCAAAACCTGCCATCAATGCCTCGTATTCAGCCTCGTTCTTGGAGGCTTTAAATTGAAATCGAAGGGCATATTTAATGTCAATTTTGTCCGGCGTTATTATGATCATTCATTCTCCACTCCGTGTGGTGCGGGATGAGCCATACATAATCATTTTCCATCTAACAAGATCTTCTTCGAATTCCCCCATAGTCAATTATTTATTCCTTAATAGCTTCTTTATAAGCTCCCGATCATGAGCATGATCTTCTTATTTGATTGACGATTATAGAACATCCTTATTCTAATTTGATAATGGTGTGGTTGAGTTGTCAACGGCAGGAATTTACTCACCAGGTGTGATAGGTGAGATATGTTTCGAAGAAGTCTATTTGGTTTCATCAGCGACTGAGTCTCTTTCATAGAAGTCTACTTTACCATGATTTCTAAGCTCCCTCCCGAAGGAGTCTGCTCAACTGGTTTCTCTTCATACGTGAATTCAATCATGAAGTTTTTCATAAGTTGTCCTTGTTCATAATGACTATCATATTCTCTAAGTTCTACAACCAAGCGATTAGTCTGCCAAATTTCTCAAGTTTATAAAGGAATTTCCATAGAGGCGAGGTTTGTGTAGAAAATAATTGTGTGGAATTGAAAGTAAGGCTTCTTTATCCTAGAAGCCTTAATTAGTGCAAAGTATAATTTCTCTAGTCTGGGATACCGTATTTATGTTCCTTGTTATTCTTTGCTAGTTTATTATATAGGCTTCTTTACTCCTTCTTCATCTCACACAAGAATCGAATTTACAGTTGATTTTGACATGGCTAATTTAGTATACATGCTTCAATCATACATTCACTGTTCCATTTAAAAGTTTTTGTTAACACTTTAAAAAATGGAAGACATTTATTAGTGGCTCTAAAAATGAACCTACTAAATGATGCCATGCGTCTAGTTAGTCTCTATACTTCTTTTGGGGGTTTTGGGGAATACATATTATTCAATACCTGGATTTTTTTGAATTAGTCTCAATTACTCTCTGATTAACGATAAGCCTAAGAACATCACTTATTTCATCCCGAAGACAAACTTCATCGGGTTAAGATTCATTTGGTGTTTCTCTAACTTATCAAATGTTTCTTGCAACTCTTTGATGTGATCGACTGCCCTTTTAATCTGGGTGAGCATATCATTGATATACTCCTCCATGTTATTTTTTATTCGATCTTAGAACACTTTGATCACCAGACTAATAGGTGGCCCTGATATTTTAAAAAACATGACATTGGAGTAATAAGTACTTTTACATGTGATGAATGATGTTTTCTCTTGATCTTCTAGCTTCATTTTGATCTTATTATACCCATAATAAGCATCCATGAAACTGAGCATCTTATGCCCCGAGGTGGCATCGATTAGCTAATTGATCATGGGAAGTGGTTAGTGATCTTTGGGGTATGATTTATTCAATTCAATGAATTCTATACAAATTCACCACTTATTATTCTTCTTTCAGACCATCCCCACGGGATATGTGACATCCCCTATGAAGTTATTCTTCTAAAACTTATGGACTTTTTGCTACACTGCCATAATCTTTTCAGCGTCAAAAACTCATTACTTCAGTGTAACTACTTTAACCCCTTTCATTATACTTAGCTCGTGACATATGAAATCAATATCGATCGCAGCCATGTTTTCATGACTCCGGTAAAATACAATTTCCCATTATCTGAGAAAATTACCCAGATTTTTCTTGAGGTCTAGATTTAGAAACAAGACGATATGTACAGTCTTCTTAAGGTGCACATTGTCGAGAATGGAATACTTGATGTTTTTTACCCCCTAACCCTTGACTAACTTCTAATCATCTCGTGGACCTGTGGTTTTGATCTGGTAGGTCATAGTGAGGTTATTTTATTCTTCCCAATTGAAATAGGTATATGAGCATTCTTAATCTTCTACTTAGTCACCCTTGACTACACTAAGTCCATAGTGGGTAGGGAACTTCAAGCACTAATGAACTATGGAAGGTATGACTTTGAATTTCTTTAACACTACTCAGCTGAGATTGACGTTATATGCTAAAATAACATTTTATATAGGATGAAAAAATGAACATTTTATGTTGATCATGTTGGTCAGGCACTTATTATAACATGCAATTCGACTAGGTCTAACAGGTACACCTTCTCAGCCGAAAAACCAATTAGTGGTTAGTGGTATGTTGTCAATTTACTGTCTCCAGGTCCTAAGATTCTAAAGAAAATATAAAACATCACCTCTATCGAGCTATAATTATTGATGAGGACTCTGGCCACCTTTCTTTTGTACACCATCATGCTGATGACTAGAGGGCCGTCGTCGAGGGACAAAACACTTGACAAATCATCTTTGGAAATACCAATAACAAGTCAATCTTTATTTACCTTTATTGGGTAAACATACACATTGCCCGTTAGGTTAATCTTCCTGATGTGAGCGTAAGCCTTTACCTCATTGAGGTAGGCCTTCCTTTCAACAAGTTCATCTCCACCTCAAGCATCACCACCAACGATAAAATGAATTTGAAGAAGATTGTCTTAACCTCGTGAACAGGTTCCTTAGGCCTTTTGGTTAGATCATCATCATCATATAAATTGTCATCCTATACCCTCTTCTTTTTATCTGCCTTCTTGCAATGGAATTATGATCATCTACGGACCTTTCACTCATCGTCTAGACCTTCTCGTCCATATTTTGCTACACACCTCAATAGTTTCCCTCTTCTGATTAAGCTCTTAATTTTCTTCTTTAGAGAAATGCAACTATGCATGTATTGCCCGTGGTCTTTATGAAATTCACAATACTTGCTCTTGTCATAGTGACTTGTTGGTGCTTTGGGTTTCCCAAGCCACTTTAGGTCTTTGTTTCCTCGAATTTCCTTTAGGATGTGATTGATGCCAACTGTAAAGAGGTTATACTCATTATACCTCTTTGGAGGCTCAATCTTCTTATCCTTTTGATCCTTATTCTTATTACCCTTGGTGGAGGCGGTATTTGGGTGACCCGACTCTTTAGTATCCATTGCCTCCTCATCGTTCATGATTTTACATACCTTGTCTAGATTTTTATCATTTTCCTTGGTGGGTTTTTAGCTAATTCCCAAAATAACTTCCCTAGATCTAACCCTCTCATTAACGCAATTATGGCAGGTTTCTCATTATAATCCATCACCTCAAGCTTGTTAGTGTCTGAGAGAGTAATAAACTTGCCTATGGACTCGTATGCCTTTTGACATACGTTAAGAAAATGGATGACTCTCTTAACTGCTTTGGCTCCAAAGTAGAAATCACTAATAAAAAATCAGCTAGTAGTTGGAAACTGGAGATCTGCCAGTGCGATAAGATATTATACCAGATTTGGGCTAACCCAGTGATCGTGCTTGGGAATGTTTAGTAACGCATTTCATCCAAAATTGATTAAATGTTATTATCAACTTTTACTACGCTACATGCAATATGATATCGATTACACCATCATAGATGGGTGTAATGACCATAGGTTTAAATTTTACGAATGTTGGATAACACGCGATTGCTAGGACGAAGGGATATCCCTTTAAAAAGTCCCTATGCAAAAGGTTCTTCGATCTAGCCATTTCTCTCCAATGGTCCCCTAGTCGTTGGATGGATCCCTTCCATGATTGGTCTTTCTAATCATCCTTAACAACGATGGTCTTGGCTACTCGACCTCGACTTTTAGATGAGCTCTCTTTCTGGAAAGTGTACTCAACTTGAGCCGATCTCCTTATGATCGTTCTGAATTTGGCCAAGCATTGTTGTCCTAAGTAAACAATAAGATGATTCTTCTCGATGCGCACTCTAGGGCATATCAGCTACTTTCCCTTTGTTTTTATGCAAACCCAAATGATTAAAAACTGACCCTTTACTCAACCTTTCTAGTACATCGGGTCTTTCTTCGAATAAGGATTGTTCACCATCATACCCTATTGACCTAAGGGATGAAGTGGCCTTGAGGTGATATGACCTATTCCCTCGCGATCCAGAATGCATGAATTCATTCATGTAGTCATGTGATCCTAATTTCAACCTCTTTGGGTTTTTTAGAGATCGTGCTCTCTAGGCATGCCTCTTATTTCTATAAGTACTTTGGGGTAGCATTTTACCTCATCTTTTTGAATTTTCTCATACGATTAGAATGATAGGATTCACTCTTGATACATTATGTCCATCTTGGATATTGTGCATCAACTAGTTAACAATTTCCTGTATTGCCTCTTGGCCCTTTTTCCAGGCTTATAAAACCATGACCGAGACTCCACTTGATGCGAATTTTCTCCAGCCGTATCTTCCCATTTTCAATTCCACAAAAATAATCGGCATGGATCTTCATTGTTTCCTAGCTGTGAGACCCAATCATACCCAAAGCGTCTCACCCCAAAAATAAATCACACAATAAAATCCTGGATGCCTATGACCTAGAGATTATACTCGTCGTGCATTCACTAGCCAGGGGATTCACCCACATCGTTCAACCTCCTGTGATAGCATAAGAGGGGTATGTTTTCCTATAAATATTATTCGCACCAATATTTATAAAGCACACACAATATATATATATATATATATATATATATATATATATATATATATATATACACACACACACACATATATATATACTGAATTTAAACCCGACTAATATGTGCCTAACACCCGTAGCACTATCCCAACAATATTCGAGTCAATTTTCCCGAGTCTAAACTTAATTAATTACACATCAATTAATTTTATTAACATGGCATCACTCAATCAAAATGCCTGGGCACATCCCCTCGACCCATAATTTATTCTTTAGAATTTATCTCCAAGAATTCTTGTACGTAATTTTGACACACTTTCCCATTTTAGATTCCGTAATATCCCTTATCCACTTTCTAGGTATTTATCTCTAATAAATTCCTTCCCTAAACTAAAACCCATTTAATCCATAAGTAAATCACCACCAACAATCCTTGCGAACCCCAAAAGCAGCGAATTGCGCCATATCTCACCATGTCATTTGAACGACTCACCCTATCATTCGAACGACAGGGGATGTCGCGTGAACGACGCACAGGCTCATTCGAACAAAGTCGGGTTCTCTCTCTCGTCTTCCCTCTCCTTTTGTTCATCCTCCATGAGAGAGTTCTTCAATCCTTAAACACAGAAATCTTCATACTGTTATTCCTATTATAACAAAATGATTTCTACCCGGCTCAGGTTTTAATCTCCAAATTCGATTTTAACAATTTACTCAGGTTTCATAAATTTAATTCATTAACAGTCAACAACTTTTATCTAAAATTTCATAAATCTAACTACAACAAATTTATAATCCACCAACTACATATTTCCAATTAACAATTTGAACGAGAAAAATTTCTGGGTCCCAATCACAAATCCTAATCCCTCAACAGAGATCTTTGAGATATTAATCTTCCTCAAAATATACATATCCGTATCCCTACTTAAATTTTGAAAACCCAATTTATGCATCTACCCAACCCAAAACCGATGGATTTTTCACACCCACTATGATATGACTTGATTATCACAGATTTATATTGAAACAATTTAACCACTTGCATGTATAGGATTTGTAGAGTCTGATTCCTTTGAACAAGATGATGGATTTGACTCCCAAAAGCTCCCAAAGTTATCCCTCTTTTCTTCCCTACAAGCCTAGGGTTTTTCGTTTTGAGTTATGTCCATCACAATTCCTCTAATTTGGGTTTTAAGATATTTTTCTTTTAGATTTGTGTTCACCCCAAACTCTCAAACTTAGGTTTTTATGTGTTAATCCAAAAATTATGCTTGTGGGCCAAGTTAGAATGGCCCAAACACCCCTGTGTAAGCCCGGTTATGCCTGAAAATACCCCAAGACCCAACTACTACCCCCGGGTACTCTTTTTCGACTATCTCGACCGATTTGTTATTAATCGCGCACTCATAATTGTCATCTGAATTACTTTATAACACTCTCCAATTTTCAACCTCAAAATTCGACACACGTGAAATCTAAAAATGATTCGAATTACTTAATCTCAATTTACCAAATTAAATAGATCCTCCAATTTAATTAAAATTTCCAAATCATAGATTTAAATAGCTCCAAATTAAATAAGTCACATTTTCCCCAAAATAATTTAATTCAATGTCCTTAAAATTTCAGGGGGTTACGTACCTATTGTATCAACACTAATTTGCATATAAACAATATCCCATGTATGAACTTATGACACCCCCAATTTCCATGCTCCGTTTATCAAGTTTTACATGAAATACCAAGGATGCTAAAAAAATTATATAATTTTCAGCATCAATAATAAACCAAAAAAAAACTCCAAAAAAACTCTTCAAAAGATTACAAGAAGGATAATTGAATTAAATTTAAATCTAGTAAATAAATACACTAATTAAAATATCTCATTACAATTTGTTCAACTGAATCAAAATAGAGTACAATAGAAAACTCCTTTAAATACAACCCTAAATGCATATTAACATCTATGATGAACCAGTGTCCCCAACTCTATAAAGACCAAGATGGATTATTAGAACTGCAACTTTGAACATTTAACCCTATTAACCTGTTTATAAAATAATAATGTTCAAGGATGGTACATTTACAAATTTGGGTCAGCACCCCATACATGAAAGTATATCCCCGGTACAATAATAGAGATCATGCGACTAATTTGCTAAAAATATTAAACCCTTCGACACTCACATGTAATAACTACCTCTCCTATCACTTAGTACAAGTAGTAAATGCATTTCCTAACCTAAGGCATAATATACTTATATCTCTAGACAATTAAGTATTATCACATCACAAACAACTAATTTGAGCGTTGCCAATTTCACGAATGGGATTTTACCCCAAAGTCCACATATATTTCTCATTGACATATTCGTAGTCTCATAAAAGTAATGTTTTATTCGTGTTAATATCTTTTTAATTAAATGAGTTATTATCCAATCTACCATAAAGGATACAAATTAATTAAGTACGCTAAAAAAGGGATGTAACTAACTACACGTGTAATAACACAATCGAAGTACAAACCCTCGCAATGTCACTAATAAGGGGAATATAAATAAATCACATAAGCCACTACATTCAATGTTTATCTCGTACCTCTATCAATAAGTGTGTAGTAATTTCCTAACTAACGATCTTAAGGAAAACACGCAAAACAATGATGAGATAAATTTGCATTATCGCCACTAATGGGCCCATACCTAACCCGACTAATGGCTCTAGTAAACCAACTTTCTCTCACCATGAGGAGGACACCCCTGAACGTATGATCTAAAATAATGACCTCAACCATGTCCAACACATCTCAGTCAGTGCATGGTACATGGTCCCGATGTCGAATGCAACCCCTAACCAATAAATTTACCACGAGCAAATGTATGTTCACATAATCAACACAATATATACACACAATATATAAATTTTGGATAACCCATACACTCAAATGTACCTGAACATATAAATCCCTGGATCATTAGATCTTCATCTCAACTAGGGATACTATCTCTCAAAATTATGTCAAACATATATATACAAGTTGGATACCATGTACACTAATGCACACCTAAAATCATATAAATCTCTAAACATCGTATTATTTGTTATCTTCTTAGGTTTATCAACTCGAATACTTATTAAATTCGACTTATATTTTATTCCATCAATAAACTATAAGTATATCTATTTACATATATATACACATATATCTATGGTAACACACATAAGTGTTTCCATTTAACTACTGAATTAATTTCACAACCTATAATCTCTCAAGACTTGAACTAGTCTCCCAAATACTTTAACTCGTTACTCTATAAGCTCAGTGTGTACACATGACCACATGGCTCTCTCACGTATTCACTTATTCTAAACCTATCCCCTATGTTGAATGGTATAATTAATTAGAGTCTTAATAATTCCTTTACCTTAATTAAAATTACACAATCTACCTTTTGGATTATAAACTAATAAACTTATCTTCCAAATTTTTCCCAACTTCCCTCACATGGATAACCTGTCATTTATTCGAATCAACTCGGGAAAACCCCACAATCCATTTCCCAAACTTAACCCAACCTAAGTCAATGACCGATTCAATTTGCCCTAGGGACAAATCGATTCGCATTTGGCAGAAAGTCCATGTTTATGTTTACCTATTTTAACCGAGTCTTAAAATTGGATGCAAATATAATAGTACAAAGGTCATACCTCTTACTTTTATAATTACCATTAACAGTAACTATAGACATCTATGTCAGATTCCTTCAGTGCAGGCCAACCTTGAAATCAAGACAGGAGGGGAACAACCTAGAGCAAATTGTCTCCTTCTCTTCCCAGTGTGCGCATGTGGTTTATTCGGGGATAATGGAGTTGTATTTTTTCTATTTACGTTGGTATCTTCATAGGCTACCTCGAATATAAATTGGTCATCGTCAGAAGGGGATAACACGAAGAAATAGAGTCGCCACCCCAGTTTTTCTCAAAATAGGCAAGCGTAATGTAACTGTCTCGAAAGAACAACATCATGTTTATATTGATGCGTACAAAACCATATGAATTAAGGGTTCGAGGACTAAGTTACGTAATGGAAATGTTTTAGTCACCCATCTTCCCTTTTGATCTCTCATGGTCTATGTTAATATTATTCTCTTCTCCAAAGCGTGATGTTTTTATACATGTCTGTGATTAAAATAATCGGGGAAGCAAATCACCAGACTCGCGCTATGGGAAAGATGGTGAAGAATCATCCTAAGAAGTGTAACCAAAAATGACATAAAAATATAATGTGAGTGTCCTTAGAATCAAAAGTTTTTACAGAAATGCAAATGTGCATGTCAGACGAGACAAAAATATATAAGATTTTGTAAATACATGATAGTATAAAAAATCATAAAATGGCAAAAATAGAACTCGATGGCCAGAATTGGCCTAGGACACCTATGTAACCCAAAGGGCATCAAATTCCACGTAGTTCGATATGTCACAGGAGTGGGGTTAAACACATAAACCCAAATTTTAAGACTCTTCTTTGAATATCTTTGAAGAAAGTGTTCTCAAGTGTAAAATTGTGAAAACTTGAGGATGTCTTACTTATGAATTTACAAGTAAACCATCTTTTTTATATTTTTAGATTTTATGAAAATATGTTTTATGGAATATAGTAATAAAAAATTATATTTTTTGGTGTGATATAAAAAAAAGACCAAAAGATACAAAAATGGGAATAAAGGGAGTACATAACGCTAAATGTATAAACTAGAAAAGCGTAGGAATATACCTCCTAAAAGACTTTTGCTACTAATTTTTAAAGGAGAGTAAGGTGATTTTATGTTGGTATAAGGGTGGTGAAATAGCGTGAGGTAAGGGACTAAAGGTGGTGGGAAAATGAGGTAAGAAAAATGGAGAGAATGGCTACGTTTTCATTTCAAGAGAATGTTTTTGATTGCTAAAAAGGAGGCCCCTATGAGTGAGGTAATTACCTCCTTAAATAGTGTCAATTAGGGTATGGGGGTTCAAATCGGCATGGCCCTATCCTACATATGGGCATATCACCTGCATTTTTGGTTAAGGAATGTACACACCATCGATAGGTAGGGGCTCTGGGTGCCCATAGGAAGTTCAAAACGGAATTTTTTAAAAACAATTGGGCATAAAATGCAAATTGTATTTCCAAATCGCGCAAAGTCAGGATCGTTAAAAGGGAATTTAGAGACTTTTAAGAATTCATTGATCCCTTGTTGGGTTACGGAGTTAAATAAAGTCAAATAGGGCTAGGAAGTGCCCAATGGTATCCAGATTGGGGGCTTTCAGAGTGAAAGGTTTGTTCGTGCGAACCATAAGACAGATTGGCATACGACATGGATTATTGGAAAGGGATTCATGCCCTGGGATATTTTATTGAGCTTTGCTCGGTTTGGATAGTTGACTAAGGTAAAAGTGGCTTAGAATTTTCAAGTCTACTTTAAGAGTAAAAAAGGTTATTCGTGCGTATTGTCCTGCCAATTGGCGTATGGTATTGACTATTAGAAAGGAGATTCAGAGTCCTTCAAGGTTTCATTGAGCCTCTCTTTAGTTAGAGAGTTGAGTGGAGTCAAATGGGGACCAAAAGTGCAGGGTGGATTTAAATTAGAACTCGAAGTAGGAAATAGGGTTTATGAAGGGAGAATGAGTGTTGGGACCTAAGAAAGTACTTAGGGGTTAATAGGATGGGGTATCTACAGATCCCCTCAATGGGTGAGCTTGGAAAAAGTGGAGGTCATCAAAAGATAGAAACCTCATCAATGTTTAGGAAGAGGACTAAGGTCAGTTCATTAGACCTAGCGAACAGAGGTGACCAATTCTGATGATCGAGATCGATTCTGCAGTCCTAATATTAAAATGACCAATTCAGAGTGTCGAGGTCAATTATGTGGATCTAAAGAGGGAAATAAATGAATCAAATTGTTAAGGTTGATTTTTTAGACCCAGATTTTAAATGAGTGATTCAGTAGGTCAAGGTCTATTTTGAAGATCTAAATAGTGGAATGACCAATTCATATGGTTCATGTTAATTCTATGAACCTAGAGAGCGAAAGGACTAATTAAGAGGGTCAGAGTCAATTTAGACCTAAATATGGAAAGTGACTGATTCAAAGAGTCGAGGACTATGGACAAATTCAGAGATTTGAGGCCAATTCAGACCTAAAGATTGAAAGTGATCAATTCAAAAGGTCAACGCCAATTCTGCATCCCTAGAAAGTGAAATGATCGATTTAGAGGTTCGAGCTCGAGAGGTTGACTCTGCAGACCTAGGGAGTGAGATGAATGATTCAAAAGGTCGAGGTCGATTAGGTGGACCTAAAGAGTGAAATGAATTATTTAGAGGGTCGAGGTTAATTTTCTGGACCTAGAGATTTAATAGAGACCTAGAGAGTGAAATTATAGATTTCTAAGGTCAAGGTCAATTCTGTGGACCTCGAGAGTGAAATGACCAATTTAGAGGGTCAATGTCGATTATGCGAACCTGAAGATTTGAAATGATCAATTCAGAGGATAGATTTCAATTTTCTGGACCAAAGGAGTGAAATGACCGATTCAAATAGTCAAGGTCGATTCTATGGACCTAAAGACTAAGCTGACCAGTACAACAGTTCTCTTTTAATTGAGGGCTTCACCGGCGAAGGTGAAGATTATCATGGGTGCAGGCGAACTTTGGATTTTTTATTTTAGATGGGGAATATGTAGGTGACGAGAGTGAGTTTCAATGATTCCGTTGGGGATTAACGAGGGATTATAAGTACTTTGGTTCTTTATAATAGGCATTGTCCGAGTAATGAAGCTCTTTACTTTGCGGGGATTTTTGAGAATTTACATGAACTTTTTAAGCAATGTTTTGATTTTTCGGTGATTTTATACAAAATATTTAGGGAAATACCGATAGGCGGGTCTAGGTATGGGCCTAACCTAGGCTTTTTGGAGAAGGGGAAGGGTCACTACTGATAAGAAGGAACGGGGGACTGCTGATCAACATACCTTTTAGCCTCTTATAAAATGGGTGAGATCCTTTTCATTTTTTCATACTTTCAAGTGATTGAATCTCTTGATTTATGTCTCTAAAAGTCAATTTTGAGTTTATTTTGTTTGTAAGAACTCAAAGGATGGTACTTCTGGC
Organism: Sambucus nigra; assembly: GCA_949130495.1. Lineage (NCBI taxonomy): Eukaryota > Viridiplantae > Streptophyta > Magnoliopsida > Dipsacales > Adoxaceae > Sambucus > Sambucus nigra. The sequence continues at coordinate 839,909,084 of OX422207.1, read as the reverse complement.
AACAACAATAGAGACTAAGTGCCTATTGATAATTGGGAGGGCTTAGAATGGCGGGTTGAGATGCGGCTGGCATTAGGCAATAAGAATATGCATGATAGCTTCGAGTTGGTTGTGGATGAAAGGGTTTTATTATGGGAGCCTACACATCATTTTTCTACTAAGGAGAAGAACCTTGATGGATATGTAAGTGTTTTTCTTTAATTCCCCACCTTTTTCATTTTCTTCTTATCTTTGGGATGATGGAGGGTTTTTCTTAATTTTTGCACAGGTTGACATAGTGAGAACTAGGTCTCAGGTGATGACCAAGATGAAGGAGGTTTCGTACAATCTTCTTAGGGAAATACAGTTGATGGTGGAGTCTACTAGGTTTAGCCCATTGGCGAGAGCATTTGAAGAGATGTCATGCTTTTCGGTAGTGTTATGTGAACTGGATGAGAAGTGGTGGGAAACGACCCGCACATTTCACTTGGGAGTTTAGGAGATGATAATCACTCCCTTTGATGTTCAATAGCCGATAGGCTTGTAGTGTGTCAGTCAGCAAATCATAGTGGATTGCACTCTACGGGTTTTAAATGTGATAGTTCGGGTTTCCCAGGGGGATATATTAAGAATCGCGTCAATGGATTCTATTCGGATATCCATTTTGAAGGTGAACCTATTATTATTACAAATTTATGACACTGACAGGTGACGGGTGAGGCAAGCAGCCCATTTATTCATTTTGTTCTGTTGGGGGATTCATGGTGGCGACATTCAGTGACGCCATACATCTGTGCCTTTTTCCATTTTTGAAGATCATCTTAGCCATACATATGTATTATTGGGGGAACTTCACACTGGCATCCCTTTATTCTTTTTTGGAAGCTCTTAGTTGGTGTTGTCGACAGACATTTACAGGACCCACGTATCTTTTGGAGGCAATCTTTAAGTTCAATTTCCCCTTTTATTTTCTTATTATCTTTTCACTTTCTTTCTTTTGACTTTTGGTGTTGCCTTTTTCCAACGTCGTTTTACGAGATGATAGGGAACAATGTGCTATTGATGTCCTTGAAGTCAAGCGACCCGGGAGATTTCGATAGGATGTACAGGTTGAGAAATTTGAACAAGAATTCGAACCAATCCCTTTCCCCAAGGGATGTGTGGGTGGCGCTGAACGCCTTGACGAGTAAGAAGGTTAGGCCTTTGATCTATATTCTTTCTTTAAGTTTTTATAACTTCTTATTATTTGTGGATTACTGACTCTTTACTAGGGAAACAAGTGACTTTCTACCCTTGGCGTCTATCTTTAGCGACTACAGGGGTTATGGGTATGCATGCGCAAATAAGGAGGTTGCTGGCGCATAAATTTCGGTAGGTTTTCACCCTTGGAGCAAGGGTGGTGCAAAAAATCATGGAGGGATAGGTGAAAGTCCCACCATTGGTGCTCTTGAGTACATAGGGCGGGTGAAGGTGATAACTTATGAGGCTCAGGAAATGACAATAAAAGGCGATCCCTATATGAAGTAAAATGATATGACGACGAGATACGACTTCTTGAACTTGGGTACTAGTTGGTTAATGATGCCATGCATATATGACGTGGATAACATGCCTCCACTTGCTAATGGATCGGGAAGAGGTTCCAGCGTATCGGTAGCATTGACCTATAGCACCGAAGGATGTGCGGTAATCGTAGAGGGGGAGGCTCCGTATATTCATATTTCCAGCCCCTCATATGACATTCGAATACGCATTGGGGATGTGGTATTGGTGCCTCGCGGCCCTTGTGCAACGATAAACAGGTTAGCGAGTCTTCTCAATGAGGCTCTTCGGGGAGAGGTACAACAATTCCTTTCTTTTTTCCATTTCCTATTTTTCTTTTGTATTTATTGACTTGCTTTGATTTTGGTGCTTTTGTTCTCTTTTTCAGTTTATCTATGTGTTGACCACCTGGCGATAAGATATCAAGGGTTCGATGGAATCAATGTCGGAATATGCAAGGAATTCGACCAGTTCTGCTTAGTGTCGTCGATCACATCTGATAAGATCTTCAATTCTGAGAGCAGGGGGTTTGTTTCTCATCACTAGGGAAAGTTCATCCGTCGAGGTAGTTGAACGTGGGGGTTTTGAGAGAGATTTTTTAGGGATCTAGGTGGCGTCCCAATGTATCTATTTTTTTTCTTTTTTTTAACATTGTGCTTGTAAGAGGATGTAATGATTCCAAACAAGTTAAATATAATCAATGCATTTTTAGTGTTATCTTAGTTTAATGGCTTACTTTTCATGCACTTTAATTTGTTGTTGAGCTTTTTCATTATTTGCAAAGATAGAGATAAAATAAAAAAGTGACTCAAAGACTGGTTTTTCACAAGTAAAAAGAAAATCTTTTTTTCTAGAAATTATATACAAAGGATAAAATAAGAAATTTTCAATGGGACAACTCAAAGATTGGGTTTTTCAAAGCAAATGATTATTTTGGATATGATATGTCTAAAAGAGGCGATAAGGAATTTTCCCAAATAAAGGGGGTTATAAAATCGACATACCCCTTGGCCTACTATCGGAATAAAGGTCAAGTCTAAATCATTTTCTTATCTTTAATTGCATTTTTTGTGTACTATGGGTAAATCTGGACCAAGGAATCTGGTGGCGTTTTGAATAATTTATTTTTTTATGGATTTTTTGTATAAAAGGGGGATTTTGTGGTGTTTTCGTCACCACATCCTACTTCTCTTTCGTTTTTATAACTTTATTCTTTTTCTTTCTACAATGTCTCTTCCAGTGTCTAATCTCTTTTTCGCTTACCTTGAAGGTCTGAAGGTCATGTACCTCTACAACAACAACTATGAAGAGTTTGGTCCATGCCAGATCTCTTTTTTGGTGTAATTGTCCCATAGATTGGAACGTCTTGCAAGTACTGGTAAATTTTTAGTTCCTTGGAGACCATGTTTTTCTGTTTGTCTTAGGTGAGGTGTGTCCTACCTATAAGGAAATATCGGTGATGCTAGGTGTCAGCCCTAGTGTAGCGGCAGCTATATCAAATTTATACTGTCCTCCTCAGGTGTAATTCACGGAGTTCCTCCATATCTCCCCTTCAATTGCCCCGTCGCTGGTGCACGAAGGAAACATCTTCATCCAGATAATCATGAATTTAGTATGCTAGAGGGATTTTATTGGCAATGGATTTATCGGCACTGTAAGACTGGGTTTAATGGCTAGGCTTTGGTGATGGGTGATCGGATAACTGCCCCTCAGGTGGCCAAAATAGTGTTGGAGATGTCCTACCATAGTAGTCATGTTGCGATGGTATTGCCGAGACTTTAAATGTCTTAGATGCCTGGAAAGGTTGGGCTCGATTTTTTTGGGGAGTCTTGTCATGCTATTTATGTGGCTATTTGAGAAACAGGGCCTGGCAGTTCCTCCTGAGTATCCTCTATCGGGCGTTCCGAATTTAATTTCCAAGCCCATCTTCAGCTTCAACCGTCAATGGAGAACTGGGTTAACTAGATTATGGAGAATGAGGCCTAATGCCTTCATTGGTCTATACTGTGGTGGTAGAATTTGTATCCCATTTTACAGTTAGGGGACTACAATTATGTGAAGTTGGTTTGTCTTCACTAAACTTCTTTCTACTTTCCAAATGGTCTCTTGCACCAAATGGGATGGGAGAAAATTATTCCTCCCCACATAACTAACTTCTTTCCCGTGGATTATTTGACTTAATCTTTGAGAATGATACTGGGGATGTTATGGCAGCATCACCGACCGTCTACCTATTTGTCGCAATTTATTGGAGAAGCTGGGTTCATATCAAGGGACTATTTGAAGTGGTTGTGGAAATGGGTGGTTGAGAAGATTATGGTGGACGAAACTGGGAAGAGATGGATTATCATGTTATACACCTTGGAAGAGGGTGTCGTGGTTTCATCAAAGCTTATTAAGGCCTACCGTCACATAGAGCACATCTGAATCCATAATAAGGAGTGGGATTCCTGGGGGACTTTAAGAGTAGGTAATAATGACGAGGCAAGACCATTTGGTAGTTAAAGACAAGTTTTAAGAAGCTGGTGTAGGTATTTGGAAATTTTTGTTTTGTTTTGTATAGGTGTTTGGTAGTTTCTTAGATCTTTTGTAAAGTTGTTAATGTTAGGAGTTTGTATGTTGCATGAGTGTTAGGAAACGAGTAATTTTTTTTAATCCCGTTACGGATACTTCATGTAATAGACATTTTAAACACCACGATCTAGGACCCCCTTAGGTCCCTAGCACCTCCCTATGTCACTGCAAACCCTAGGTCACACTCCAAGTAGCGATTTAGAGGCCATCGGGAGCCACTGAGCCCCATTTGACTCCGATAAACTCTATCATCAGAGCAAAAGCTCTTTGAATATTTGAAGGGATCTGAATAGCCTTTTCAACGGTCTACCCTATGCATAAATCAGCATAACGGTTTGAAAAACTGCTACTAAAGCCGTTTAATACAAGATTAAACTTTTTAAGTAACTCCAAACTATTTTTTGAGGAAACTCTTTTCTTTAAATTAAATCAGTTTTAATCACAAGAAGTGTTTAATAAAACATGCACGAGATCTGTTTAATATTTGTAAACAAGTTTTGAAAAACAAAACTTAAAAGATTAAATCTTAATGAGATAAGGAGATGTAGAAAAACTAATGACATTAGATTTTTAACGTGGTAAAACCTCACCCAACTGAGCAAACATCCACGGTGACTTCTAAATCACAAACCAAAAATCAACTAAAACAAAGTATATCAGTGACAAACTATATAACACACATGCACACAAATCAGTCCTATACATGTTTAGGAATGTACCCACTGGTGTCCTTCTAACTTCTCTACAGTTCTGATTTTTGATGTGGTTCTCCTAGTTTGCTAACTTTCACTTTGTTCCAGTCTTTACATCGACTCTTGTTTCAAGATCTTATTAGCAACACTTTCAGTGTTGTAGTGTGTAAGTGTTTGTGATGATGTTCTAACACATGCATGCACACACACACGCTTATTTATACAAACAGTCCTAGTAAATTACAAATCAGATCTATATGCTATGATTTTCAATTTCTCTCCTCTTAGAAAACTAAAACCTTATTTGACCATTAAAATGATCCTAGAATCCATTGCTATCTTGCTCAGAAGTCGTTTCAAGATCTAAATCAATTTCAGGGTTTTAAAAATACTTTTCAGATTGAAAACCGCCAAGTGTGATTCCAACTAGGTCAAAGGTCATGCTTCAAAAGAACTAGAAGCAGAAAATGATTTTGTTGATTTTGAAGATGAAACCACTTATAGAAAATAATCAATAAAAGATTTCTTAAGATGAGAAACTAAGAATGCATATCTAAGTGTAATATAACATAAAATGACAACATCTATGATTTTTATGAAACAGAAATACAGATCTAACCTAATATTAAAGTTAGACACAAGATCTTAAAACGAACAGGTTAAACCGTGAAACATCTTTCAAACCAACATTAAAAAACTCTCAAACGCTCAGGGTTAGTGTTGGTGTAAACTGGTTTTCAGAAAAGGGTTAGGGTTTGAAACTGTTTGGATGAATTGGGGTTTCTAATTCTCTCTTTGGTTTCTCTCTCTTCCCTCTCTTCTCTCTTCTCACTCGAATTAAACGAAGTGGCAAAATTCTCTCAAAAGGCTGAGGGTTATCCTCCTTTTATAGTGGGATGAGAAGGACCGAGAAGACGGTTCAAAATTAAGGGCTGGGATTTGGTCTTCCCAAATTGACTTTGATCCAACGGTATAAAAGAAGCGGTTGGTTAAACGCTTTCTGATTGGATAATAGAGGTTCATAGGGATTGGGCTTGGACGCATGCAGGACGTTGATAAGATCAATCCAAGGGTTAATAATGAACACCGGTTATGTCTCTTAAAAGAAACACAAATCCAACCGATACTGTAGCGACAAGTGTAGGGCTGATATCGAGCCTCACACGCGCGTCTAAAGTAATTACACAGACACCCTTGAAGTCTCAAGCTCTTTCGATTTCTACCCAAGTGAACTTCCAGGCATAAAACCATAAAATAAGTATTTACAAAATCACCCCAAAACTTTTTAATCCTAATTTCATTAGGAAATAAATTGTTTTAAAAATCATTAAAAATTCCCAAAAATTATTAAAAAAGCGTTGCAAGGGAAATTAACACACACAACACTCATATAATAAAATTAAGCAATATATGGCCCATGTATGCAGTCCTAATATGTGTGAGTGTTTGTGAATATACCTTTGATAAATCAAATAAGAGGAATTAATTGAATAGTAGTGTCTGAGGCTCTTTGGAATCCAGGGGAGGGACTCAATTTTGTCACTATTTCCAAACTAGATGCGCACTTATATAATGTAGAATCAAGTGAGTCAAGATTATAAGGTGCTTCAATCTCCCCCTTTGGAAATATGAGATAAAATCTCCTTTGAGTCATCTTGGACTCGTAGGGTTACAAAGAAATAAGAAAAAGAAATTATTCCTGTACAAAAATTCAGTCTACCCATTTCCTAGAAAAGAAAATTACATAACTCACCTAATTACAATTCAATACCCTATTGCATCTGTTGAGAAAAACTATACAGAATCCTGCAAATAATTACTAAGATCAAGCTTTTTAGAATATGTACCAAAGAAATGAACTCTAATAAGACTCAAATTTCTCCCCCATTTTGTCTCAAATGGATAAAGGGAAAAACTATGCAAGTCAAAGAGTTTATTCAGCACAAACCATTCCTATTGATTTACGTAAAGAAATAAATCTAATGAAATCCAAAGGTTTAGTAAACATAACTGTGAGTTGCAAATCAGTACGAAGATAATTAATTTCTAATTCCTTAGTCTCAACTAATTCGTGTATGAAGTGATGTCTAATTTTTATGTGTTTTGTTCGCGAGTGTTGAACATGATTTTTAGGGATATTGATCGCGCTTTGATTGTCACAATAGAGATGTAATTGTTCTTCTTTAATACCATAATCACTTAGAATTTTCTTAAGCCAAAGTAATTGAGCACAGCAACTTCCAGCAGCTATGTATTCAGATTCAGTTGTTGATAAAGAAGTGTTGTTTTGTTTCTTACTACTCCAATCTACCAACTTATTACCAATATAGTAACATGCTCCTGATGTGCTCTTACTATCATCAGTACACCCTTCCCAACCGGCATTAGTGTATCCTATTATAGTGCTAGGATTATCATTAGTGTTCCAAAGTCCTAAATTTAGAGTGCCTTTCATGTATTTTATGATTCTTTTAACACAAGATATATGGCTCTCTTTAGGATTGTTTTGATAACGAGCACATACGCAAACAACATAAATAGTATCAGGACACAAGGCAGTAAGGTATAGCAAGGTTCCTATCATACTATAATATAATTTTGGATCTATGGATTTACCAGTTTTATCCTTAGACAGTTTGACCATAGTACTCGTGGGAGTTTTAGCATCTTTTGCACTCTATAGGCCGAATACTTAACAATCTCTAAAGCATATTTTGATTGCGAAACAAATAGTCCTTCTGAACTTTGTTTAACTTGAAGTCCCAAGAAAAATTATAACTCCCCCATAAGAGACATTTGAAATTCTTTATGCATAATTTCATAAAATGATTTAACTTCTGAAGGGGAAGTTGATCCAAAAATGATATCGTCAACATAAACTTGAGCTATAATAATATGTTTGTCAAAATGTTTGACAAAAAGGGTTTGATCATTTCCACCTCTCTTAAAACCTTTATCTAAAAGAAAATTGGAAAGGCTCTCACACCAGGCTCTTGGAGCTTGTTTAAGGCCATACAAAGCCTTTTTAAGATGAAACACATGATTTGGATATTTAGGGTCAATGAACCCTTTTGGTTGTTCTACATAGGTCTCCTCAGTCAATATTCCATTAAGGAAGGCATATTTGACATCCATTTGGTAAAGCTTAAAATGTAAGTAGCAAGCTATGGCAAAGAGAAGACGAACATATTCTAATCGAGTAACAGCAGCAAAAGTCTCGTTAAAATCTATTCCTTCAATTTGACAGTATCCTTGAGCAACTAATCTGGCTTTCTTTCTAGTTATTATCCCACTTTCATTAGATTTATTTTAAAATATCCAACATGTGCCAATAATCTTTTTGTGATCAGGCCTAGGTACAGGATACCAAACATCATGAATGACAAATTGAAGAAGTTCCTCCTGCATTGCAAAACTCCAATGAGGAACATTCAATGCATCATTTACATTTTTGTAGTTCCACAAGGGAGACGAAACATGCATAATAAGCAAAGTTTCTTAATTGAGATCTTATACGTACATGCTCACTAGGGTTACCAACAACGTTATCTATGGGATAGTCTTTAGAAACCCAGTTAGGTACTTCAGGTGTCTCAATTGGTAAAGAATCATCTATTTTTGGAGAGTCATTTTCTAAAACATTTTCGGACTCTTCCATAATAGTTAGTTCTCCAGTCATACTCTCTATTGTAGTATCACTTATAATAACGTTTATGGATTCCATTATGGTCTTAGTGCGAAGATTATAGACACTGTATGCTTTACTGTTAGGAGAATATCCTAGAAAGATGGCTTTATCTCCACGAGTCTCAAATTTGGATAAGTGATCTCTGTCTTTGCAGACATAACATGTACTACCAAAGGTTCTAAGGTACTTAAAATTGGGCTTCTTCCCATACCATAGTTCGTAAGGAATTTGTTTAGAATTCTTTCTAAGATAGAACCTATTGATAATGTGACACGCAGTACGAATAGATTCTACCCAAAAATACATAGGTAAAGTCTTGGCATGAATCATAACATGCGCCATCTCTTGAAGGGTACGATTCTTTCTCTCAGCAATAGCATTTTGTTGAGGAGTCTTAGGAGCACTAAAATCATGTTTGTAACCATTATAGTCACAATACTCTTTAACACCAGTATCTAAGAATTCTCCACCTCTATCCACTATGAATTATATTACTTGAGTATCTTTATCATTTTCAATTCGAAGTAAACTCTTCAAAAAAGTTTAAAAAGTGTCAGACTTTTGTTTTAAGAAAGCTACCTAAGTAAATCTGGTGAAGTCATCAACGATAACAACAATCTAACTGTGTTCACAGAGACTAACAGTTCGAGAGGGACCCATTAGGTACATATGGATGAGCTCCAAAGGTTTAGAGGTAAGGATATATTTGACTTTCTTATGATGGGACTTAATAATTTTTCCTTCCTAATAAGATCCACATACAATATTAGAAATAGGTTTGATCTTAGGAATACCTCTAACTATTTCTTGTGAAGATAATCTACTAAGATTTTCGTAATTTATGTGACCCATTCGATTATGCCATATCTCATTGTCATCCATTCTGGCAATGTTACAGACCTCAGCACTGTTCTGGACAGTATAAAAATTATCAGGAGTCCCGAAACCTGTAATCATGCACTCACCTTTTTCATTTGAAATTTTGCAATTATTCTTTGAAAAGATGACAGTATGATTTTAGTCACAAAATTGCGAGATATTAAGTAGATTAGCCTTAAGACCTTTTACTAAGAGAACATTTTCAAGTAAAGCTAATCCTTATTCTTGGATTGTTCCTTTACCAATGATTTGAGATGATACCCCATCACCAAAAATAGCTTTTCCTCCAGCAAAGCTGGTTTTGTTTAAACGTTTGGTATCATCTCCAGTCATGTGCTTTGAACATCCATAATCTAAATACCAACCAGAGGGAGTGTGTTCAGATTTTAAAGCAGTGATCACAATGTTACACTTCATGTGGGGTAATAGCTCATATTTTCTAACCCAAATAGCTCTTATTTTCATTTTGCTCTTATTTGCTCTCATTTGATAAAATTTGCGAGCATTTGATTTCTGTTGAAAAATATTTTGCGCATGAGGTTGAATTTTATGGAAAGTATGAGCATTTGGTTTAGAAAAGTGTCTAGGAATCCTTCTTGGAAATGATCTTTTAGGTTTGTTCTTTCTCTTTCTATAGTTAGAGTTTTTGTCTGGTTGTCTAGGGAGAACATAATTGTTACGACTTCTCCTAGAATAGTTAAAGTTTTGATACACAGGAGTATTACAGACAGGATTGACTAAATATCTAGAGTAGCAACCTTTAAACGAATGACCATATAAGTCACAGTAATAGCAATATAAATTGCTTGAGGATGGTATCTCCTTGAGAAATTTTCTAAACATAGGCTTTATGGAATTTTGAGGTTGAACCATATTCCTAGGGAGTACAGTTTGAAAGGCAAAATCACTCTTCCTAATCGGGGGGCAGACATACTTAGCCTTAGGTAGACTTTCACACTTAGAGAAACTTGATTAACCAATATCAAACTTTAATTATTTTTCATCAAACTCATTTTTCAGAGAATGAAAATCTGGACAAGTTTTTATAGGTCTTTTGCCTCCTAACACAAGCTTGATTGGTTCAAAGTTTTTAGTTTGTGTCTTCAAATTTGGGCAAAACCCTATTCCAGATCAATCATCAAAATTGGTTTTTGAATCAGCAACAAAACCATCAAAACAGTTTGAATTATTTTCAAATTTTGTAATTTTTTTGAAAACTGTTGTTGTCTTCTCTTTAGATCGTTCCAATTCTAATAATGTCCCTTTATATTTTTTCTCCAGAGTTTCATTTACTTCAATCAAATTCTTCAATTTTCGGTAAAAAAATTTTAACTACATTTTCATGAGTTAGACATTGGGTAGTATACTCTTCAGCATTAAGTTTAACCATCAGGCTTTGGCCTTCTAGTTTCTTAGTGAGATCCTTCACTATCTTCTCTAGTCTAGTGCTTTTCTTGAGAGTTTTTGCATAAAGTGTGTGAATGTCAGGGAGGTCTTAAGTGTCCGAATCACTAAGTGTGGTGTGTTAGATAACCCCTAAGGATTCAATTCTTGAACTCACGCACCCATTGACATCGTCATTATCACATTCCTTTTGACTCACACACCCTGTGGTAGAACTAGCAATATTCTCAGAAATTAAAGCATCTAAACCAGTAGCAGCATGATTCATAACAACAGAAGTAGAGCTATTATCATCATTCTCATACGTAGGCATATCATCATTGTAGATTATTTTAGCAAAGAAAGACATGAAAGGATCACAAACCTCAGATGATTCAGGTTCCTTATTTTTAGAATCACTTGAACCATCCCATGTTTTGGAAATGTTGGCCCTAGTATGTTTATTAGCAGTGTTCAGTTTCACTCTACAGTCTTGTGCTATGTGCCCTAGTTTTCCACATTTAAAACATTCAATGTTCCTGAAGTCTTTGTTGAGTCTCATGTCCTTGTGATGTTTGTCTTTACCATTCTCACGAGGTTTGTAGTTAGACTGAGTTGGATAATTTGGCTTGCCTTGTCTGTTTGCCAATTTATTTCTAAATTTGACAATTTTCTTAAACTGTTTTGTCATTAAAGAAATTTGATTATCCAAACTATCTATATCACATTCCTCATCGGAATCATCAGTGGGAATAGTAAACTCAGGTTTCATCAGCTTAGAGGAAAACTTAAGTTGGAACTAGTCTGTTTCCTATGGGACTCGGTCATTTATTTCTTAAATTCTATTTCCATTTCCATAGTTCGAAGTTTACTACTGAGTAATTTAGGAGTGAGATTTTTGTCACACATCTCCTCAATATCGTATCTTTTGTAGTCCAATTTCTATGGTAATGATCTTAAAATTTTAGATAGAATTTCATGTCTATCATATGTTATCCCATTAGCATGCTGTTTGGTCACAATGTTAGTCAATTTCATGTAAAAGTCATCAACGGATTCAGAATCTGACATAATTAGAGATTTATACTGCTAAACAAGCATTTGAGTTTTAGTAGCCTCAACTCTAGTGTCACCTTCACGTGTAGTGATCAGTGTATCCCACGCTTCCTTAGAAGTGGCACAATATGAGATTCTTTTGAACTCATGTTCACTTATGGACATAAACATGGCATTATTTCCTTTATTGTTGTTTCGAGAAGTTTGTTTCTCTTCTTGTGTGAATTCACATAATGATTTATTAATTCTCTCATTACTTCCTTCGGTGGATGGTTTAGTAGGATAAGTGTATCCATTTTCAATAATATCCCAGACATCATCTCCCAAGGTTCCTTGTATGAAAGTAACCATTCCTACCTTCCAGTAAGAAAAGTTGTTTTCATCAAAGAGTGGGGGTCTGGTCAAGTTACCAAATCTTTCATTTTTGTCGTCCATTGTTTTGATTTTAAGAAAACAATTTCAGAAACACAAAATCTTTTTTAAAAGATTTCCAAAGCTCTGATACCAATTGAAAAACTGTTACTAAAGCCGCTCAATATAAGATTAAACTATTTAAGTAACTCCGAACTGTTTTCTGAGGAAACTCTTTTCTTTAAATCTAATTAGTTTTAATCATGAAAAGTGTTTAATAAAACATGCACGAGATTATTTCAAGATTTGTAAAAAAGTTTTGAAAAACAAAACTTAAAAGATTAAATTGGCACACCAACAAGAATAAGATGAGGAGATGTAGAAAGAATAATGATAAGAGATGTTTAACGTGGTAAAACCTCACCCAACTGAGGAAACATCCACGGTGACTTCAAAGTCACAAATAAAAAATCCACTAAAACAAAATATATTAGTTACAAACTATATAACACACATCACACAAATCCGTCCGATACAAGTTTAGGAATGTACCCACTGTGTCCTTCTAACTTCTCTGCAGTTATGATTATTGAAGTGGTTCTCCCAGTTTGCTAACTTTCACTTTGTTCCAGTCTTAACGTCGACTCTTGTTTCAAGATCTTATTACCAACACTTTCAGTGTTGTTGTGTGTAAGTGTTTGTGATGATGTTCTAACACATGAATGCACACACACACGCGCTTATTTATACAAACAGTCCTAGTAAATTACAAATCAGATCTATATGCTGTGATTTTCAATTTCTCACTTCTTAGAAAACTAAAACCTTATTTGACCTTTAAAATGATCCCAGAATCCACGGCTATCTTTCTCAGAAGACGTTTCAAGATCTTAATCAATTTTAGGGTTTTAAAACTACTTTTGAAATTCAAAACCGCCAAGTGTGATTCCAACTAGGTCAAAGGTCTTATTTCAAAAGAACTAGAAACATAGATTGATTTTATTGATTTTGAAGATGAAAACATTTATAGAAAATAATCAACAAAAGATTTCTCAAGACGAGAAACTAAGATTGCAGATCTAAGTGTAATATAACATAAAATGACTAGATCTATGATTTCTATGAAACAGAAATACAGATCTAACCTAATGTTTAAGTTGGACATAAGATCATAAAACGAAGAGGTTAAACCACGAAACAACTTTCAAACCAACACTTAAAAAATTTCAAACACTCAGGGTTGGTGTTTGGTGTAAACAGGTTGTCAAAAAAGGGTTAGGGTTTGAAACTGTTTGGACGAATTAGGGTTTTTAATTATCTCTCTGTTTTCTCTCTCTTCTCTCTTCTCACTCGAATTAAACGAAGTGGCAAAAGTCTCTCAAAGTCTGAGGGTTAGCCTCCTTTTATAGTGGACTGAAAAGGATCGAGAAGACGGTTCAAAATCAAGGGTTAGGATTTGGTCTTCCCAAATTGACTTTGATCCAATGGTATAAGAGAAGCGGTTGATTAAACGCTTTCTGATCGGATAAGAGAGGTTCACAGGGATTGGGATTGGATGCATGCAGGACATTGATGAGATCAATCCAAGGGCTGATAATGAGCATCGGTTATGTCTCTTAAAAGAAACACAAATCCAACCGGTAGTGCAGCGACAGGTGTAGGGCTGATATCGAACCTCACACGCGCGTCTAAAGTAATTACACAGACACCCTTAAAGTCTCAAGCACTATCGATTTCTACCCAAGTGAACTTCCAAGCATAAAACCATAAAACCAGTATTTACAAAATCATCCCAAAACTTTTTAATCCCAATTTAATTATGAAATAAATTGTTTTAAAAATCCTTAAAAATTCCCAAAAATTATTAAAAAAGGTTTTAAGGGAAATTAACACACACAACACTCATACAATAAAATTAAGCAATATATGGCCCATGTATGTAGTCCTAATATGTGTCAGTGTTTGTGAATATACCTTTTATCAATCAAACAAGTGGAATGAATTGAATAGTAGTGTCTGAGGCTCTTTGGTATCTAGAGGAGGGACTCAATTTTGTCACTATTTCCAAACTAGATAAGCACTTATAAAACGTAGACTCAAGTGAGTCAAGAGTATAAGGTGCTTCACGGTTCAAACGAACGTACCATTTTACTATCGAAAATCGATTCGGAGGCCACCGACCAGTCCTCGGCCCCGAATTGACCCTAACCAACTTCACCGTTAGAGTAAAAGCTCTTTGAATCTTTAAAAGGAACTGAAGCCCCTTTCCAACGGTCCACCCCATGTGCAAAGCAGCATAACCTTTCGAATGAATGATCAGTTTTCCCCCGAAAATTGATCCGAAGGCCACCGATCGCTCCCGGACCTCATTTGACCAAAGTCGACTCTTCAGCTCAAATGAGACTAAATGATTATTCAAAAGTAATTTAATACCCTTTCCAACGGTCCACCACGTACGCAATTTTGACCTATGGTACGGATGAATGATTCATTTTACTCTGATAGGTCCTCGGGTGCTTTCGGGCCCTGGTTGACTAAGGTCAACCTTCTGAAGCAAGAGAAACTACTTGGAATGTCAAAGTACATCCCCTAAACTTTCTAATGGTCTGCTCTATGCACGATTCTGACTTACCATACGAATGAACGATCCATTTTCATCCGACGATCTCCCATCCGAAAGACTGACATGCGCTTTGGAGCCATATTTGACCCAAATTCAACTCCTGGACTTGGGAGCGGTCCAAAGGACTCTTGAAGGTCTCTGAAGTACCTTTCTAAAGGTATGCCATCGTGACCGATTCGAATCAATGAATTACGTTCTATGACCTTTTTTCCAAAAAAATCTGCACGAGACTACCAATTGGCAGGTCCAGATCCTTCCTATCGGCAATGTGTCTAGGACCACCTGCCGATAGGCAGGACAAGGGCAGTGCCGATCGGTAATCCCTAACCCTATAAAAGGAGGGCATGACTCCTAGGACCAACGTAAGAGATCCATCAACATCAGTGATCTCAGCAACACTCCTTCAAAATCAGCGAAGTTCCTCATCTGAAGTTGCATTCAAGCTTACATTCCCATCCTTTTCATATCCAATTTGGAAAAATATCCTTCTCTTTCATCAACATTCATCAACACTCAAGATATTTCATCTTAGATCAAAGATTAAGCTTCAAAGAAGCTCCAATTCCTTCCATCTCTCTTTAAATTCCTTGTTTTTGCATACTATATATTAGATTCATAATCTTGTTATTAGTTTAGTTCATACACATTAATATTTACACTTTTATTAGTATATTGCACATACTTTATTTTGTACAAAAATTCAAAAAATAAATAAAAGAGGGTTATACCGGTAAATTCCGAATGGAATTATCTATCACACTTTTTTCAAAACCAAAAAATACATTTTCTACACATACATGTATAATAAAATTCCATTCGAATCTATGAGATAAACCCCATCCCTATGCTACATTCGAACTACATGGATTTTTATGACTTTAAAGGCTACATAGGCGTCTCGGATTAAAATTCGAGACACAAGTCCAACTTTTTAATTTTCCAATTTTCCAATTTTCTCAATTTCCCAATTTCCCTAATTTTCTATAATCTCCCATTTTCATATTTGTATATATATCATGCTTGTTTGCGTTTCATCCAACACGTATTGTCATTTCCTAATAACGATTAATATCGTGATAAACACACAAATAATATTTTCTATACATGTCATTTTGGGAACATTCCTATGGATGACCTCATTCTACCTTGTCCATAGTATGAGTTGAATGATTTCGATCTCAATTATATAAACATGCACACATACTTCATGGAAATATAAATGAAAATGATAACACTAGCCCATGAGAGACCGAAAGGGCGGGATGGATGCCTGACACCTTCTCATTCCGTAACTTAGCCCCTGAACCTTCTAACTATTGGTTTCGTATGCATTAGTTTGTCCTTGATGCCGCTCTCTCGAGTGGAAACATGTTCTTTTGCCTGTTTCGTGAAAAATAGGATGGCGACTCCATCTCTTCACATTTATCCCCACACCGACGATGACCCAATAACCTTTCAAAGAGGGGTGTGTGACCGCGGTGCAGTATTTTTGAGGGATCCTCCCCCGACACTGCCCGGGATGTCCACATTAGCAACTCCACTAGGGACTATTTAGAAGAGGGCTAGACTCTGTTTGCATGGGTGTTTTATTTTCTTGTATATCCCCCTATTTTCATGTTCCCCTTATTTTTCCCTATACATATCTACCTCATTCTTATTCCAATATTCCCACACTTGTAGAAATTTTCCATGTACACTTCACACCACGTGCAGCTAGGATCATATATATCCAATTGTTGTACGCACCATGTAGAAATCCATCTTAGGTGTCACTAACACACACCTCTACTTATGCTCATCACACACTCACTTGTAGATAATTGCACATCACCCACTCTCACTTATTATCTCTGCTTAGTATAGCTCTACTATTTATACTTGTACCTTATTCTCGGCTGGGAATGATTAAGAAAGATACTCTATCCATAAGATATTAATCAAAGAATCATTCATGATACACACCACATCACCAAATAGCATTGTTATTGACCAAATTTAGTCCCTAAAATGGGGAGTCACTTCGTGTTGGGTGCTGGTCCGGCAGGTCGCAGTTAGCATAAGCGATATGGCTCTTGTGGTGACAATTATATTCAACACAAATAAATGAGAAAAGCGCAATCACCAAGGAAAATAAAGAACATAAAGTGCCAATAACACAACACAGTATGTACGTGGTTCAGCAAGAATACCTACGTCCACGGTGGTGCAGTCAGTATTATTTCTATATACTCGGGGGAGCCTTTATAGAGAATACAGTACGTGCCCCTTGCCCCAGGCTTAGGGTTTGTTATATACATGTTTATTTTCGAGGAGTGGGGGTATTGGACTCCCCCATGTCCATATTATTTTCCTGGAATATCTCTAGAGGAGATCCTAGAAGAAGAATAAGTCATAATGGTATTTAGTTAAGGTGCGAGGGTTCCGAACTCTGGGCCATTTTTATTAGGCTACTCGTTCGGGCCCATGATGGAAAATTCGAGTACCCATAATTGCCCCTAAAGTCGTTGGGCCACCATTTGGGCTCAATAAATTTAAATAATTTGTCATAATGGCTCTTTTATAAGTCGTGTAACTCTTCCCAAAGACGAGAACTGATTTAGGCGACAGTTTCTTCGTGTCCTGTGCGCGATGATTGGGAGCATTTAAAAGTTATTTGGAGCAGCATTCCATAGTTATCGTTTTAAACTTCTTAGTGTTCCCTCATCTTCTGCGAGTTTTAGCTGTTGTGTCCTCTTCTCTAGGTCTTCATTTTCTTCTCTTTCACTCTCCCTCATCATCTGGGCTTGTGATCTTGCATTGTCCAAGTCAAACTTTCATCTCGTAAGTCCTTTTTGCTCTCTCTTTATGCTTTATCTGTTGAGTTTTCTCTGAATTTGTGATTTAGGGTTTATAAATGTCAAAGATAGGTAATATATCATTGTCTGAGTTAAGAAAGTTTTATAATATCCCAGAATGGGTAGAGATTGAGTGCGCCTCTCTCCCTAAGAATGTTAGAGAGATAGAGGGCGCTCATTGGATTCATGTCCCGTTGCTTTCTCAAGGGGGGCTTACTTTTCCTCCAAATAATTTGTTCCTTCATTTCTTTGGTTATTTCAACATTGTCCCTGCACAGTGTTCGCCCAACGTATGGTAGATAATTAATGGTGTCCATAGAATAAATCAACTTTATGGCACTAAATTAGGGCTCGCTATTTGTTTTTGTTATTCCTTCTCTCGAACCAGCTCTGGTCTTCTTTACCTCAAGGCCAGGAGTCATGACAGGGTATTGGTAGTAAATTTACCTGATTCCCACAAGGACTACTGGTAAGATGGCTTTCTTTCCAGGAATTGGCAGTTCTCCCCCCAGACTGAGGGGGAGTGGTCTGATAGATTCACTGTTCCCTTTTATGGGGAAGAGTACCTAGGTAGTCTTTGCTCTGCCCTTTCGATATCCTTATTAATGTGTGATTCTTCTGACACTTTCTTGCTTTCTTTTCAGCGAGGACAAAGAACTTGGAACCTTCCCTTAGCGAGGTTCGAGCTTCCGAGCTAATTAAAGCTTGGAATATCAGGAAATCTTTGGCTGATGGTGAATATCCTCGGTCTGCTACTTTCATGCTCGAGTACAAGAACATTGGGTACAGTTTTATTGCGAGGCCTGTGGATAGCATTCCTGACTTAGATACTTCTGAATAAGCTACTGTCGATCCCATTCAGTTGGACGAGGAAGAGAGCAGTTATGAGAGTGATATCAGAGGAGGTACTGAAGGTGGTTCTAGTGAGGAGAGCTCCAGCAGTGACAGTTCTACCAGCTCAGAAGAGGTTTTTGAGGCCCAAGAGTCTTCAAGTACATCCAACAGTTCTAGCGAGGAAATGGCTCCCCCTTGGAGAAACTTGATCCGTGATGATGATGAGGATGATGATGTGCTTCTCGCTCAGAGGTCTAAGAAGCAGAAATCCAGCAGTGGGGCTGTTGCCACTGGTTCTCAGTCTACTGCTCAAGAGTAGGAGAAGAAGAGTAGTTGAGAGAGAGAGAGAGAAAGAGAGAGAGAGGAAGAGGGAAGAGGAGAGAAGAAGACTGAAGAGAGGAAGAGGGTAGAGGAGGAGAAGGAGAAGAAAAGGGAGGAGGAAAGGAGGAGGAGAGTGGAAATGAGGACGAAGGTTAGGCAGGCCTTAGTGCCTGTGTCTGCGTTGCTAGAGGGGGCCTCGGTTGCCATTTCTCCTCAACTAGTCCCTGCGCTACTCGAGAGAGCAGTCGTTTCTGCTGATCGTCAAAGGGCAATGGGGACTGACCAGTTAGCCTTGCAAGTGAGTCACAGGCTAGCCTTAGTAAGTTTATTTCTCTTTTCTAATACTTGTAAAATCCTATTTGTTTCTCCCTTCTAATGCCTTCCTTTACTTATAGTTCATGACTGACTTTGACGTGCTCTATCTCTCTCGCGACGAGCTGGTTAATAAGAATGGTGAGTTGAAGAAGCAGAACGCTGCTCTAAAAGTGAAGAGTATCGATTTCGAGGCTAGCTTGAAGGCTGTTAATGCTGCTCGGACGTCTTCTGATATGGCCCTTGTTAAAGCCAATCGAGAGAGGGAGGCAGCAGTCAAAGAACTGAGTGAGCTGCGACAGGCCTATGATTTGGTCTGCTCGAGCAAGCTAGCGGTAGTGGAGGAGAATAAGGTGCTCACGGAGAAGCTGAAGGAGAAGGAGTCCGAGGCAACCACCATTAAGGAAGATTCATATAACTTCGGGTGGGCGGCCGTATATAAAGATGCTGAGGTTAAGATAGGCTACATCAGTCATCTGAACTTCAATAAGGGCTAGA
Organism: Sambucus nigra; assembly: GCA_949130495.1. Lineage (NCBI taxonomy): Eukaryota > Viridiplantae > Streptophyta > Magnoliopsida > Dipsacales > Adoxaceae > Sambucus > Sambucus nigra. Next base: position 839,889,518 of record OX422207.1, on the reverse strand, counting down.
ACAAGGCCCTCTTAGCTTTCAGGGTGGATCTTGCCTCTCCCTTGTTCGATGAGCACGATCAGATGAAGATCCTACCCCACTCGTTGAAGGTGTTGACCCCTCTTCCCAGTCAGTTCCTGTTGATTCCCTTCCTGCTCGGGCGACAGAAACTATCCCTACTGAGGGAGATTCTCCCACTGCTGTTGACAAGGGGAAGCAACCAGCTTCTTCTGAATAACTCAAGGTCGCAAGCTAATCTTTTCTTAGGATTGATTTTGTATTTTTCTTTGTGATGTTCCTTTCTTTTTCTCAATGTACTCTGATCCTTTATGTATTAATGAAATGAAAAGACTTTTTCCCTCAGTGTACTGATTTATTTTATCATTTACTGCTCTTTTATGGCCTGTAGTCGATTGATGTAGATGACTATATACTAGCCACTTCTCAATTGGGAAGAATGCTTGGTCCTGATGTGAGACCTTAAGTTCGTCATACCTTCATAAGAATTTTCAAATCGCTGCGATTGAGGAATAAGCATTTCATAGAGCAGACGGAACTCGTTGTTAAACTGAAAGATAGGCTTCAGGAGATGGAAGAAGTTGGAGCTTCTGTTCAAGAGGAAGTGAATACTCTGAGGGTAAGACTCCTCGATGCTACTGAGATTAACCAAGTTGGAGGTTCTGCAACAGGAAAATGAGTCCTTGAGGAGGGAAGTGTTGCTCCCCAGGGAGCATGCGCCGAGGACTATGCCTCGCATTTTAAGGGGTTCCTCCTCATCACGAGCTGACACAGGACCAAGCGATGTTCCTCTGGTGCTGTGAGGTTCTACCCCATCGACTGTTCCACGAGCTGGTACAAACATAAGAAGCCCAGCTAGGGAAATGGACGAGCTCCGTGAAGATGTCCGTCGAGCATACGTGATTATCGTTGGGCTTCAAAGGGATGTCACACGGCTGAGGCATCTGTTTAAGAGAGGATCTCGGCGAGTATGGGCTAATGGTTATGACCAAGGTTGGGTCGATGCTCCGACGATACTGACAGAGTTTAAAGAGCTCGCCTTTATCAGGGGATGGTTGAGTGCCCTAAGGGAGCTGCAAGTTCCAAAGAACTCAATACTCTAGTATCTTCACGAGATCTCTCCTTCCACTTTAAGGCCTAACCCCTTCAAGAGGGATAATCAGTGGATCCCTATCGATGCCATTCCTCGGCAGCTATTGGAGTCAGATACGAATGAGGTCGAGGAGGAATTAGCTCCTCATCCGAATGATGGTCGAAGAGCACAAGTGGATGATTATCTTATTCATAGGCCTCAGCCTCATTAAGATTTACCAGTTGTAACTTTGTATACAGATGTAATAAAGCAATGTAATATTGATGTTTTGGATGATCTCGCAGGTTACACATGGGTTGTACATTTTTGTTGTAAATGTGATGAAGTAATATAAAATTTATATTTTGGGCGAACTCGCCGACTAAACAAGTGTTCTATATTTTTTACATCATTTATTCTTTGCTTATTAATCTTGGGCCTCTCTTGGCCGACTAGATTGGTAAGTTTGCATTATCGAGTAACTGTCCCTCCAGTCCAGTATGCTTATGAGATACCATTCTTCCTTACTTTACCTTTTAGGTCGTGTCGTCACACTCCCTTAGGCCTAAGTGTGGAAAATGGCGAGGGCACACCTGGTGTTGGATGCACTATCTGATCAGGGTTTTGTTAACCAAACATTATTTGGCGACCAATTTAACTTGGCCGAATTGCCTAAGGATCTCCTGTAGGGCTTCATATATTGCCAGGGGCAATGCTAAGAGGTTGTTCATGCTTCATAATGAAAACCTGAGGAGGGTGTTTTCCCTGCTATCACGTACTAAGTAGTGTGCCTGTCACTTGGAAAGGGTGTGCAAGTTATAAAGTTCATATATTAGTTAACTGACACCTCATAGGATGCAACTGTCAAATAACTTTTATTAATCACAAGTAAATTAGCTGCCATTTTCGTAAATCTGGTAAAAAGCGAAAGAAAAAACTAGAAATAGAAAAAACTAAAAATAGAATTTCTTGAGATTTGTCGCATTCCATGCTCGGGGTATCTCTCTGCCCTCCAACATTTCCTTGTGATAGGCTCCTTGCAGATCATCTCTTGTTATCTTGAATGGTCCTTCCCAGTTTGGCCCCAACTTGCCATCTGATGGTTTTACTACGCTGCCAAGGACTTTCCTTAGGACATAGTCACCAACTTGGAATGCCCTTGGATTGACCTTCTTGTTATAGTGTTTTACGAGATATTATTGATAGCTCCCTAATTTCACTAAGGCAAGTTCTCTGCGTTCGTTGGCTACGTCAAGTTCACCAAGCAATGCTGCATCATTCTGGCCCTGGTCGACAAGGGTGGACCTCATAGTTGGTAGGCCTGCTTCTAATGGGATGTTCGCTTCCATTCCATATGTTCATGAAAATAGGGTTTCCCCCGTTGCTCGACATGGGGTAGTGCAGTAAGACCACAGAATATATGGCAATTCGTTCACCCATGCGCCTTTGGCTCGCTTTAATCGTTTCTTTAACCCATCGATCACTATTTTGTTGGAAGCCTCAGCATGACCGTTACTCTGAGGATACGCCACCGAGCTAAAATAGTGCCTGATCCCATGTTCATTACATAAGTTCTGGAAAGGGCCACTCTCGAACTGTGTTCCGTTGTCAGTGATGATGGTTCTAGGGATTCCAAAATGGGTAATTATGTTTTTCCATATGAATCTCATCATATCTGCAACTCGAATGTTTGCTAGTGGCTCTCCCTCGACCTATTTGGTGAAGTAATCTATTGTGACCAATAGATACTTGCGGTTGCCAGCGGCGGTAGGAAGTGGTCCTACGATGTTCATTCCCCATTAGGCGAAAGGCCAGTGGCTGGTGAGTGATCTTAGATCGCTGGCAGGTTAGTGAACCATATGGGCGTATAGTTGGCATTTCTTGCACTTTAGAGTGTACATTATCGAATCTTTTTGCATGTATGGCCACCAGTAGCCTTCCTTCATAGCTCGAAAAGCCAGTGATCTTCCTCCAATGTGTCTTCCATAAATTCCTTCGTGGAGCTCGTATAGAATTTTCTCGACATCCCTCGGGTGAACACATTGTAGGTAAGGGCCGGAGAATGATCTCTTATTTAGCTTGCCCTCGGGAGATAAGTGAAAGTGAGCAACTTTAACTCTTATATGATGAGCGGTCTTCCTATCGCTTGGAAGTGCGCCATCCTTCAAATATTCCCTTAAAGGGTCCATCCAACTGGGTGCTGACTCAATCTGGAGCACATGTTTCGCACCCGGTAGCTCATCGCTCTGGTTGATGCTCGGGTGAGCGAGGAAGTCGATGGGGATCATTATTTTCAAGTCGGAATTAATTACCAAACTCCGGGCTGTCCGGGCGTCGGCATGGCTGTTTTGTCCTTTAAGAAATTAGTGGACACTGACTTCCTCGAAGCTGGCCATTAGCCTCTTCGCCAAGGCGAGATAGGCTGCCATTCTTTCATCTTTTATGTTGTAGTCCCCACTTATCTGATTGGAGACTAATTATGAGTCGCCAAACACCTGTAACTGCTTCGCCCCTAAAGTGTGTGCCTTCTGGAGGCCGGTTATCAAAGCTTCATATTCTGCCTCATTGTTGGAGGGTTCAAATCCAAGACTGATTCCCTGTTCGAGGATTGTATCTTCTAGAGTAACAAGCACAATACCCACTCCTGCCCCCTTTGAGTTGGAGGCTCCATCAACAAATAATTTCCAAACTCCCTCTGTTGTGTGGTTCTCTCCTTGCTTCATGGGTTGAAGTTGGTCTAGAGGATGCTCGCTTGTGAATTCAGCTATGAAATCAACAAGGACTTGTCCCTTGATTACATTCCTTATTTGAAATTGGATGTCAAACCGTTCGAGCTCGACTGACCATTTAGTCAGTCTGCCCGACAAATCCGCTTTTCTCAGGATTGATTTAAGGGGGTGCGATGTAAGGACAATGATGGTGTCAGCTTCAAAGTAGTGCTTCAACTTCCTTGAAGCAACTACAAGTGCAAAGGCGAGCTTCTCTAGTGGTAGGTACCTCTACTCAGCCTCTAATAAGGACTTACTCGCATAATAAACTGGGTGATGGATTCCAGCTTTCTCGCACACCAGCGCAGAACTCACGGCGTGGTTGGAAACGGCGAGGTATAAGTACAAGGAATCTGTTTCTTGAGGTATGACGAGCAGGGGTGGTGGGCTAAGGTAATCCTTAAGCTCATTCAATGCTTGCGAGAAATCTTGATTCCATTATACTGTCTTGTTTCCCTTCAAGAGCTGGAAGAATGGTCTGCATTTCTCGGAGGACTTTGAGATGAAATGGTTCAAGATAGCAAGTATACCGGTGAGCTTCTGTACGTCTCGTATTGTGCGAGGGGGATGTACCCTGTTAATTGCATCGATCTGGTCCGGGTCAGCCTCGATTCCTCTCTTACTGACCAAGTACCCAAGAAATTTCCCTGACTGGACACCGAAAGAATTCTTTCTCGCGTTGAGCTTCATTCGGTATTTCTAGAGGATTTCGAAGGTTCTCGATAGGTCTGAGAGGTGGTCTTCTTTATTCCTGCTCTTGACGAGCATATCGTCGATGTAGACTTCCATGGTGTCTCCTATTTGGTCTTTGAACATCTTAGTGACCAGCCGCTGGTAGGTTGCCCCTACGTTTTTGAGCCCGTCTTGTCCTGGTCTGTTGCATACAGAGGGATCTGATGATACCCCGAATATGCATCTAGAAAACTCATTCTTTCGTGAGCTGCTGTGGCATCCACCAATTGGTCGATTTTTGGGAGAGGGAAACTGTCCTTAGGGCAAGCCCCGTTAAGGTCAGTGAAGTCGATGCAGACTCTCTATTTCCCGTTATTCTTTGGAACTACTACTCGGTTGGATAACCATTTAGGGAATTAATCCTCCTGAATGGATCCTACATGCAGTAATTTCTCAACTTGTTTTTTTACGGTTTTGCCTTCTGGGGCGCAGTTCACCGTGCCTTCTGTGTGATAGGTTTGAAAGTGGGGTTAACAAGAAACCGGTGACAAACCACACTGAAATCAATTCCAGGAAGCTCATATGGTTCCCATAAAAAAAATGTCTACGTTGCTTCTCAGTAAAATCATCAACTCTTTCTTTTCTTGATCTGTGAGGGAAGCTCCAATCAAGAATATCATGTTCTTTTCGCTACCACCAGCTGTAACTTCCTCTAGGTTTTCTACGACCCTCTCAGAGGGGAGGAGCCTGGTATCTTCCACTCCGGGTCTTCCGTACCTTAACTTCTATTTTGAAGTTATCAGACCTTCTCGTTCCTCGATCTTCTCATTGGTCCTTTCGGATTTCTTCTCTAGTTTTGGGCGGATGGATGCTATGAGGCACCTTCTTGCCATCGCTTGATCACCATGGATCTCCATGACTCCTCGCTCGGTCATATATTTGAGTTTCTGATGGTAGGTCAAGGGGACTGACTTCATCGCATGTAGCCATCCTCTGCCGAGGATAGCTTGGTATTGCGAGTCAATGTCGACTATAAGAAACTCAATCATCCTGGAGATACTTCCTGCCCTTACCGGTAGCACAATCTTTCCCATGGGATAGTCACTTTTCCAGCGAAGCCAACTAGCGGGACAGTGGCCTCTTTTAGGTCGGCGATGCTCAACTTCAATTTTCTGAACAGGTCGAGATACATTACCTCGGATGAGCTTCCTTGGTCGACGAGCAACTTGTCGACGTCATTGTTGGCAATCCTGAGCGTAATGATCAAGGCATCATGGTGTGGGGTTCTCACTCCCACCAGATATTCATCTGTGAACACGATATGTTTGTTGTAGTGGACGTCATCTACTCACCAATGCTTTCCTGATTGCGTCTTTGCTGGATCGATTTGAAAAGCTTGCATCACTGCTGTAAGATTTTTTACCTTTATCAGAGCTGAGTTCCCCTGGATCTGCTTCCTATCAGATGCTCCATGAATTATTGCGAATTCATGGCCAGCATCGTCTTCGAGTACGTTGTCAGGTCTTATTTCTCCATTGGCAGCAACTTTCTCTGCCTTCTTCTCCAAAAACTCGTTCAGGTGCCCAGACTGGGCCAGTTCTTCAAGGTGAGACTTAAGAGCTTTGCAGTGCTCAGTCTTATGTCCTCCCTCTTTATGAAAATTGCATATCAGCGCATTATTTCTCTTTAAGGGATCTCCTCCCATCTTTCTGGGCCACTTAATAAATGGCTCGTCTTTGATCTTCACCAAAATCTTGTAAATTGGTTCTTTGAAGACAGTGTTGACTGCCTGAAATGCTTTTGAAACATCGTTCCTGCCTCCGTTCTTGGAGCCATTCTTGCCTCCTTTCTTCTGGTTCTCATCTTTGTCGTTGCCTTTGGCAGCGAGCTTAGTTCGACCATTTTCCCCTGTATTGAGGATGGTAACATCCTCCACTTTGGCATACTTCTCGATGCGAGCCATCAGGTCGTCGATGGTCGTGGCCTCTTTCTTCGTCAGGGATTGGTGCAGAAGGTAAGAACTGGGTAGCCTAATTTTAAAAGAGGCCGTTGCTACCTGCTCCGAGCAGTCCTCGACCTCATTGAACAACTCCCAGTACCTCTTCGTGTAGTCACGGAGGCTCTCTTGAGGCATTTTTTTCATTATTAGTAAAGCATCAATCCTTTTGGGATAGGAGCTACTAGTAATGAAGTGGGTCGTCAAGAGCTCGTACAGGGACTCAAAGCTCCTGATAGACCTATGAGGGAGCCTCTCGAGACATTTCTACGCCACGTCATGCAGGCTCAAGGGAAAAATCCTGCACATCAGTGCATATTGGTGGTTCTAGAGAGTCATGGCTTGCCTGTACTACCTAACGTGATAAATGGGGTTAGTTTTTTAGTCAAAAATCTTGAATCGTGGAATAGCAAATTTCTTGGGGGCTTCCTCTTCTTCTATCTCCCTTGATAAAGGGGATTTCATCTGGGTCTTGAGAGCTCGTCTAGCAAGCTCCCTGGTCGATCTTGCGCCGCAGTGTGCCAGGTGTTGGTCCATCGCCCTCCCAACCAAATTTTGTATGTTCTCATTGATGCGAACTGGGCTCCTATAATGGTGAGCCGGTATCTGGTGCTCGAGAGAGTCTTCGCTTGACTCGTGCTTTTCACTCTTTTGGGATCCACGCCTTGGGCTCCTTCCTCGGCTGCGAGACTTGCTTGCCTCAGGGCTAGGAATGCGGTATGGACGTCGCCTAGTGTTGTGATGGATATCTTTCTCCATCCTTTCTAATTTCCTTTTGAGGCGAGCATTCTCAGCCTTTTTCTTGTGAGCGGAATCACTTTGCTCTTGGAGCCTTACCTCATAGGCATCAATCAGTCTGGATATTTTCGTGGACCTCATTGGCCCTTGGCTTTCTTCTGAGGCTGGCCTCTCTAGGTGAGCCCTCTGATCTAAACGCCGAACTTTAGATCTGATCCTGTGAGGAGTGGGTTGTTCTTGGAAATCTCCTACCTGAGGAGCATTACTGCTATGGCTAGACATTTCAAATCTCTTTGTTGGTGTGGGCTTTCTCAGGGAAGACAAACGTTCCCACAGACGGTGCCAATTGTGGTGACAATTATATTCAACATAAATAAATGAGAAAAGAGCAATCACTAAGGAAAATAAAGAACATAAAATGCCAATCACACAACACATGATATACGTGATTCAGCAAGAATGCCTATGTCCACGGTGGTGCGTCAGTATTATTTCTATATACTTCGGGGAGTGTTTATAGAGAATACAGTGCGTGCCTCTTGCCCCAGGCTTAGGGTTTGTTATATACATATTTATTTTCGGGGAGTGGGGATGTTTCACTCCCCCACGTCCATCTTCTTTTCCTGGAATATCTCTAGACGAGATCCTAGGAGAAAACTAAGTCATAATGGTATTTAGTTAAGGTGCGAGGGGTTCGGACTTTGGGTCGTTTTTATTAGGCTACTCGTCCGGATCCATGATGGCAAATTTGGGTACCCACAACTCTCACCTTCCATTGTCCAATTACCTTCGACGTATATCGAACGATTCCCCCGCATCGTACCGCTTGATCTAAGTTATGATAGGAGGTATATCGCAGGGAACTCGTTCACGTACGTCGAGTATATCGAATTTTCTCTTAGAATTACCATCCCCACGAGGTAGATAATGAAAAATTCACGTATACTCAGGTGTATCAAATGGCTTGTCCACACGTACCGATTACCCTCAAAAGCGAGGCGTATATCGTGGAAGTTACACCAAAGGGGGGGACACCTTCCCATTAACCCAACAACTGCATATTGGCATATCGGTGTCAAGCCTAGGACACAAATATTAGATTTTCGATTTCTACTCGAAACTCTACCAAAGTGACGGTTCGACATGCTGCCCAAATTTTCGCATAATTTTTAAAACGGAACCCTGCCCGCGAGCCTGGTAACAAGTCCAACCCTTGTTGTAACATATGTTGCAAACCCAATTTTTCTAGGCTCAGGTACCGTCCGACATATATTTTTTACATCTAGGCAAACTTAATACAAGTGAGAACCTAATAAACATAATAGTCATGCTGAGACCCGTTTCTCATCTTTTTCTCTCTCTTTCCAAAAGTGTCCAAAAACATTTTTGCTTTTTTACCAAAAATAACAAAAACATTTTCTTTTCCTCCAAAAAAAACTCCTCATATTTTCCAAGAATGTCAAAAACATTTTCCTCCTTTTCTAAAAATAAAAAATTTCCCTTTTTTTCTTTCCCGAAAATAAATCCCATTTTTTCTCCTTATCAAGTCGATCGCATACCCTTGGCCTGACTCCCTATTGGCTTCGGTGTTCAGTCAAACCGCCTCGAAGTTCTGTCAGTACCCTTACTTCTTCTGAGTCCAAGATTCACCCGCCTTCCATAGAGAACACGGATCAAGTGCTGAATGCACAACTGGATTTGTTAATGGTTCTAGCTCAGCTCACTGCCAAAATTAACAACCTTCAAACTAAGGTTCATGAGATGCAAAGAAACTAGGCCCTATCCCCGAAGAACCCGAGGTCTTCTTCCCCCGTGCTATGGGCCTGCCTACACCCGAGCCTATTTGGGTTCTCGAGTAATATCAGCATGATCCCCGTGCTCCTCCTGCTAATGGGTTTCTGCCAGCCCAGCTTCCTATGCCAAACCTTGTTCAGCCAGGCTCTAACTTACCCATGAATATTGACCCAAAAGAGTAAGAATTGAACAAGTTCAAGGAAGAGCTCAAGATTTTGACCAAGAAGTTCGATCAAGTTAGACTCTTTAGGAACTATTTGGGATACACCCAGGTCACCAGAAAAATTCAAGATGCTTAATATCGAGAAGTTCGTAGGCAATGGACCCCCGATCATTCATCTCCATAGCTATCACCGTGCCATGACTCTTTTAGGGGCTTGTGAAGAAATAATGGCCCAGATGTTCCAGCAAACTTTGAAAGATATCACTCTTCGTTGGTTCTTATCCTTTGAGGAATCCAAAATCTGTATATGGGAAGATGTTGCCCGTAAGTTCATGTCACAATACAAGTACAACAAATATCTAGAAGTTACCTGCCGTAACTTAGAGCTACTTAAGCAGAACCCAGGGGAATCAGTCAATAACTTCATAGGAAGGTGGAGAGAGAAATTAGCTACCATGACCAATCGTTCTTCCAAAAAAGAACAAGTTAGTATTGTAAAGAAGAACTTCCTACCCCATGTCCGAGCAACAATGGGAGGATAATATTACCCTCACTTTTGAGCCCTCCGAGAAGCAGGAGTGGAGATCGAAGATAGTCTTACCAATACAGAAGTTGAACTAAAGAAAACCTCAGGATAGTTTTCTCCTAGAAAATTTGAAAAACCTACTAGTACCACAGTTTCTACCATCAACATCTCTCAGCCTGCCGCATCATGGGCACCAAAAAGCCGCCCAAACCCAGTCTGAAAAGAATGCACCAAGCTTTATGCTCCTCTCTCGAAAGTCTACCAGGCACTCGTGAGCCAAAATCTGATCAAACTATTTGACCCCCGTTTATTACCGAACCCACTTTCGAAAAATTTTAAACCTGATACCCATTATGACTTTCATCAAACTCCTTGACATACCACTGACTATTTTTTCCATCTCCAAAATGTGATCCAAGGACTGACTGAACGGGTTATCATCATCCCACCAGCTAATCTAAAAGCAAACACTACCCACTATCCACTCCCGAATCATGAAAATGCTATCTTCCTAGAAGAAGACTCAAAATTTGACCCATCCATCCAATTTCTGTCGAGTAAATCACCCGTCATACCTATATACTCTCCTAAACCTCTCCAAACATGCCCATATTTCCTCTTACACTTTACTAGATTTGACGATCAAGCCTTATCCCTCCTAACCAATGTATGCATCGCTGTCCGCACCAGTTTTGGAGGTAAAGATATGGAACTGTCAAAAGTGTTGAACCAACTCTTACAGTTTGGACTAAAATTCCCCTCCCAAATGACCATCAATTGTCAGATATTCAGTTGGTTATTCTTGGAAGCTCAAAAATAGGCTCGAAAGTTAGACAACTGAGTGGTGTTTACTGACGAAGTCAGTCTAGATGACATGGTCTAGGTCATGACATATATGTTTTGACAGACTGGTGATATTTGTAGTGTCTATGCTTTGAAATTATAAGGGCCCCTGGTCCCTTCAGTTCTTTATTTCCCTACCGAACGGGAGGAAATATACGAAGAGGTCGTGGAATTTATGGAGTGCATTGAATTTTCATGGAAAAATAATATCGCTACCACCGGATGGGAGGACAATTTTGAAGATTAAGATGAAGAGATAGATTCAGAAAAGACTAGTTTGATATCCAACATATGCAGGATGATAACATTCGAGGAGCTGCAAGGAGAAATCAACAAGGTGGCTGAACAACCCGATATCTATGAAGAAATAGGACTTATGTTTTTCCCTTCTTTTGTGAACCACTGAACCAGGTGAGGAAGACATTACTAAATCCCAAGCCTACAACCATCACCATGCAATAAATGGAAGGGTGTCAAGAATATCCCTATGTGAGAAATGACCCTCGAAGAAAGTAAGGTCCTCGATCAACTGAAGAAAACTCAATCTAATATCACTTTATAGGGGATTTTTATGTCTTCCCAACTGCACCGAAATGCCCTAATCAAGCTAGTCACAGGACCCACAGTTCCTCCCTCAACCACGCCAGAAGAAGTAGTGAACCTAGTCGGATCCTTGACCTCCACTTGAATGATCTCCTTTTCTAAAGAAGAAATACCAAAGACTAGTCCCAACCACAATTATGATTTTAATATCTTTCTTTTAGTTATGGGAAAAACCATCCCCCTCTCTCTCATCGACAATGGATTAGCTCTGAAAGTTTGCCCATTAAGAACTCTAAATTGTCTGGGATTGAAAGTAAGCGACCTCACTCCAACTTTTGTTGTCGTACATGCCTATGATAACACTTGGTGAGAAGTGATGAGATCTATCAAGCTTGCAATAGGGGATGGCCATATAAACCCCGTTATGGAATTCCAAGTCATCGACATCCCATCCTATTTTAATTTATTACTCGGACGATCATGGCTCCATAGCATCAAAGGAGTGTCTTCTTCCCTTTATTAGAAATTGAAGTTCTTTGTCAATGGACAAGTTATCACTATCTTAGGAGATACTGAGAACACTGAGAATGCAAGCACCAGTAATCCCTTACTTAAGATACAACACGGGGTGAACGATGTGCTGCTATCAGGATTCCAAGTTGAACCACTCCTACTCCCAGCATGAGATGACTTCAAAGATAGGGTTTGTCCGAAATAATGACCCCCATGGAAACATCAATGTAATCCATATGTTCAAGAACAAGCACTTCATGCCCGAACTGGGGCTAGGGCAAAGACATCAAGATATAATTAAACCCATTGTGTTGAAGGGGGCTTTCCTCCCCATGGCTTAGGCGATCAGCCATTAGAAGAAGAACTCAAATTGATCCGTTAGCTTCGATTAAAGAGGAGGTTAGAATGCACCAGAACTATCCCGGGAGATTCCCTAAATGGAAGATTCATCCGAGAGGGTGAAGATTTCCCCATCTGTGACTTCCATGAACCTTGGTACGACCATGTAGACAAGAGGATGAAAACAGGAATGTAGATCTTCCTTCAAGACAGTTACCCATGGGTCGAGAGTTCCCAGCACCGTGTACAACCACTCACTGAGGATACCAAAACTGATACCAGAGATTTCGACGGAAGTCACTCTGAGGATTCATTCAATTTATAGGCAGTGGGGATGACACTCTGCAGGATCCACTCAGGGGCTACATCGTCGAATCCATCCTGCCTCATCAAAGATGTTGATGCCCCTCTTCTTAACTGGAATGATGCACCTGTGCCTCATGATAATGTTCAACCACTACACCAAAACAGGTCAATTGTAACGGGCAAAAAACTGTTACAAAAAATATTTGTAACGGATTAAATCCGTTAGAAAATTGGCGTTATTTATTTTACTAACGAAATTTGCAATGGATAAAATCCGTTACAAATTTAATCTTTGTAACGGATTAAAATCGTTGCAATTTATTTTGTAACGTATTTAACATTGGTACACATCACATATATTAGTAATGGATTTACGAAATTATAACGGTTTTGACCCATTACAAATATAGAATTTGTAACAAATAAAACCGTTACAAAATACATTATACCAGATTGGGAGTGTCATACATTTCTAACAGATGTTTTTATTTGTAGCGGTTAAAGTCCTTTAAAAATATCATTATAGTTTTAAAAAAATATTAGTTTCTCATTAAACAAATAGATATAAATTCACTAGTAATAACTCATGTGCTCAACCAATGGCAATGGAGAACCAATGCCCACAAATTTCACTCAAAACACACGTGACAAAATGAATGACACTACATTCGATCATACTAAACCAATCTCAAACTATAAGTCATTCATAACCACTAAAATTCCCCCAAAAAAATGTAGTACAAGATAAACCATCTATCTTTTAACCACAAAATTAAAAAGAAGTCTAACATCATTAAAGTTCTACACATATTATTTTCCTAAAAGTAGTCTTCAGTATATTCCTTGCAAAAGTAGACTTCATTCTCCCACAAATAATCTTCATATTTTCCAATTAGAACCTATTGAACAAAATCAACCTTAGTAAATGTGTAATCATAAATGAGTAAATAACACAAAAAACTAGTACATTCTCATTCCATTGACACACATATAATTTTATTAGGGAATAATCGATACACAACAAATGACCATAGTTACTTTGGTATCGTTTGATGTGTTTGTAAATAAATGTAGGTCGTTAGGTTGTTGTTGTTTTAAGATCCCCCCCCCCCAACGCCCATTTTTAGCCCTAAAAAGAAGCGTATACTAGTCACTTAGGCCAACCTAGAGTCCAGTGAGGGCGCGATTAGTTTATACAAGTTACTTTCATATCGCTTGATGTGTTTGTACCTAAACATAGGTCACTAGATTGCTGCTTTCAGTTTTCGCCCCCCAAAGCCCATTTTTAGCCCCCAAAAAAGGCTTATAATAGTTAATTTGGGCAACTGAGAGTCCAATGAGGATACAGTTAGTTTAGACAAGTTAATTTGGTATCACTTGATGTGTTCATACCTAAATCTAGGCAACTAGGTTACTGTTTACAGTTTTCATCACACAACGCCTATTTTTAACCCCAAACGAAGCGTATAATAATCAATTTGGCCAACCGGGAGTCCGATGAGGACGGGGTTAGTTTAGACAAGTTAATTTGGTAACTCTTGATGTGTTTATACTTTTTTTAGGCCGTTAGGCTGTTGTTTTCAGTTTTCGCCCCTAACTCCCATTCCCTGTAAAGAAGCGTACATTTGTCAATTTCGCCAACCGAGAGTATAATGAGAACGTTGTTAATTTAGACAAGTTACTTTTATATCGCTTGATGTGTTTGTACCTATTTCTAGGATCCTAGGTTTTTGTCTTAAGTTTTCACTCCCCAATGCCCATAGGATTTCTGATTAGTCGACCGCACCCGTCTACTCATCGATATGTCGGGAGTTTAAGTGGATGCTTCCTGTCTCAATTGGAGATAATGGCAGTGTTTGAATGTCTCGGTCACCTCTGATGTTTTCACCCTCATGGGCAAGATTTTCTCAGTTGGGGAGAGTAACATATGCCTTGATATATTTCTAGTTTTGTGTATTTTTTTACTCATGTTTTATTATGTTTTCGCTCTTTTAGTTGTTATATTAGGTTAGAGGGAGGCATTTCCTCGAAATCACTACACCAAAACAAGCTTTTAGTAACAGACTATTTTTTGTATTACTAACAGTATTATACTGTTACTATTTCTCACAACACCATACCGTTACTAATATCTGATAAGTGTTACTAATATTATTTAAATATTTTAAAAGTAATTTAAAAAAAAAAGTAATTAGCTAGTATTCTCACAACACAATACACTCTAGCGTTCTCCAAAATGTCCCCCACAAAGAAATTGTCTTTCTCCAAAATGTTCTAGCGTGACCTAGCGTTTGAAAAAGCTAGCGCGATCTTCTTCTTCTCCAAAATGCCCTTCCTCTTCTCCAATACGCGATGCTCTAGCGCGACCTAGCGTGACCTAGGTTTTGGAAGAAGTCTCAATTAGCGTGACCTAGGGTTTGGAAGAAGTCTCAGTTAGCGTGACCTAGGGTTTTGGAAGCATTCGGCGCTCACATCACAACCTAGGGTTTGGGAATTGCGATTTGATTTCATAAGGTAATTATCTCATTCATACGATGTTTGTCTAAAACGTTCTAAGTGATTTACTGTTCATAAGAGATTTGCTGTTGGGTTACAAGTTTATTTTTTGGGTAAAATGCAATGTATTTTTGTTATTGTTGTTGGGTACATACTTTTTATATTTTTTGGTTCAAGTTTTTGATTATTTTGTATTAAATCCAAAGCTTAGAATGTTTTTTATATATTGATTTATAACATTACTAGACCTGGTATTTAATACCCTGTTATACTATTAAAACACATAATTGTATACACTGATTTATACACTGATTTTTACTATTAAAACACATAATTTTATATAACTAAGGAAATTGCACCCCTCCCCTGAGCTTTAAGGTTTGTTCTAACAAAATTACATGTTGTAACTGTGATTTTTCTTATGTGTACCAATAATTCTATTTTTTTTATATAATCATATAACTTGTGTGTAAACCATATTTTTTTGGTAGTGCAGAATGTCACCAACATTGAACAAAGAGTGGATGAATGAGAGGAATAGAATAAGTGAGGTGTACACAAATGGAGTTGCGTCTTTTATTAATTTTGCAATTGCAAACAATGGCCATCAATTCTCGACCTTTCCTTATCCATGTGTTAAGTGCCGAAATAAGAAGCATTTTACTGCGGTAGATATCAAGGGTCATTTGATAATGCACGGTATAGACATGACATATACTAAGTGGGTTTTACATGGTGAAACACTATCATCGAACCTAACATGTCGCGTAGTAAATACTATTGATTGTGAAGGACATGATGAAGCTGATAACAATGAGAATGAAAGGTTGCGAAACTTAGTTGACGCATGTTACGGAGTGCACGAACAATATTGTGTAGAACCCGATCAGGAAGGATTCTCTGAAAAATCGTATGTCGACAATGAGAAGTATGATCAATATAATAAATTAGCGATGGAGAAATTGTACCCTTCATGTGAGGGTTCTGAGACTACTCTCTCTGCAATTGTTGAATTGCATAATTTGAAAAAGCAGTTTGGTTGGTCGGGAAATAGCATGACCTCTCTCTTGTCGATTTTAAAGAGGTGGCTTCCAAAAGGAAACACATTACCAGAAAAATATCCGCACATGAAGAGAATGATGAAAGACCTAGGTATGAAAGCAAATTACATTCATGCTTGCGTTAACAACTGTATTTTATACTGGAAAGAGAATGAAGATTTGGAGGAATGTCCTCAGTGTGGAGAACCGAGATATGCAGTGACCTCAAAGAAAGGGAAGAGGATATGCAAAGAACCGATGAAAGTGTTGAGACATTTCCCTTTAATTCCAAGGCTAGTGAGATTGTACACTATACCTTGGATAGCGCATGAAATGACATGGCACCATCGGGCAACAAGTTCATGGGATTATCAGCGACATCCTTGTGATTCATCCCAATGGAGAATGCTAAAAAGTAGATGGCCCAATTTTACCGAGGAAGGGCGCAATGTTTGGCTTGCAATAGCAACAGATGGGTTTAATCCCCATGGTATTCAGTCTAGTAGTTATAGTTACTGGCCTGTCATGACTGCGCCTTATAATGTGGGGCCTTCTTTATGCTTGAAGCGTGAGTTCTAAATTTTATCTTTATTGATTCCTAAGCCAAAGGCACCGGGTCAAGACATTGATGTTTTTCTTCAACCATTAGTAGATGAGTTGAAACAACTATGGGAAGGAGTTCCAGCTATTGACATGCACAAAACGCAACCTTTTATGTTGAGAGTTATGTTGATGTGGGGGATTCATGATTTTCCCGCATATGGAAACTTATCTGGGTATGTAACACATGGTTACAAAGCATGTCCTATTTGTGGCGATGACACTCCATCCATTTGGCTAGAACATAGCATGAAGATAGTTTACACAAACTATCGTATGTTTCTTAAAAGCGATCATCCTTTTAGGAGTGGTAGAGGTTTGGGACTTAGGACACAAAAAGTTGGATGTCCCCCGATTCGACTAAATGGAGATGCACTTGTGGAGAAGTTAAGAAATATAAAGTATGTAACTGGAAAAATCTCAAAAGTTCCCGCTAAGAAGAGAAAGTCTAATAATGTTAATGGGAGTGCTAATGTTGAAGTTAAAGAAGCTTGGTATAAAAAATCTATTTTCTTTTATTTGGAATATTGGCCATATCATCAAGTTCGACATGTCCTTGATGTGATGCACATCGAAAAGAATATTGCAGAGCATTTGATAAACACAATTCTTGATGATAATAAAACAAAGGATACTGAAAAGGGTCGATTGGATATGAAGGGTATGGGCATACACAGCGGTCAATGGCTTCAAGTTAATGGACGCACCGGAAAAATGATAAAACCAACAGCACCATTTATCTTGGCTAAAGAAGGAAAAAAAAAATTCTACCAAATTTTGAAGGACTTAAAGCTTCCTACCAGTTTTTTCTCTAACTTGAGCAATATAGTAAGTCTTAGTCCCCCATCTTTGCACTCCTTAAAGTCGCATGATTATCATGTCATAATTGAACATCTGCTACCTGTGTTGCTCCAACATGCCTTTCCGAAACATCGAGATTTAAGAAGAGCAATCCAACAATTAAGTTTGTTCTTTAACATGTTGTGCTCTAAGGTCCTAATTCGGCAAGATATCCAAAGAGCCAAATACATGGTTGTTGAAGCATTGTGCGTGTTGGAAAAATATTTTCCACCTACATTTTTTGATATTAGAATTCACCTCACTGTGCATCTAGGAGATGAAGCCCTGGTTTGTGGACCCACCAACGCTCATTGGATGTATCCGTTCGAAAGGTAATTTTTTTTACCTTTTAGTATAGTAAAATATGCCCCATTTAAGTTAATAATGCTTGCTATTAATTTTTATTACCAAATACAAATAGAACGATGAAAGATTTCAAAGATATACCCAGCAATAAGCGGTATGTTGAAGGTTCAATTGCAGAATCCTACGTTGTTGCTGAATCTGTTAGGTATTGCATGGAGTACATGCCAAATCCATCTGATGGAAATCATAAACGCTCCCCTGAGGCCTTTTTAGAGGAAGGTGGAGAGTTCTCTGATGAAGGCCTTTGCTTGATGATAAGACTATAACATTGGGACCCGTACAGTTTCAACAAATACGTCGATGGGTATTATTTCGACTAAATGTTGATGGATTTCAAGAGTACTATAGGTTTGATTTCTTTCGTTTGTTTATAGTTAAGAATTAATTATCATTTTGAGTTATAATTACTTATATCAAACTACATATTGCAGTGAATATGAAGCATCACTGAAATCCGTGTCTCGTCCTAAAGGGAAGGGGATTGAAATGACAGAAGTGGAGAAACAAACTTCTTTTATCCCTTGGTTATCCGAGAAGGTGATTATATAAATACTAATATTTTTATTAATCTTTCCATTAAGTATGATGAGAATTGAAACATTGTAGTAATTATGATTTGTTTTCATCAAACAGTTGCTGAAATCAGGAGAGACGAAGACAAATGAAACATTGTGGCGGTTAGTTCAAGGGCCGCAATTCAAGGCTAAAACATATAAAAAGTATCGTGTAAATGGTTTCGTATTCTCTCCTAAGTATCATGACGATACTGTTGTCACACAGGATAGCGGCGTTTGCTTGAAAGCATGGTCACAATTTCGAGCTAAAAAAGTGATAAGAATCTCACAAATACTTGAACTATGTGGTATGGAGTTATCAAAAAAATTATTTAGCTGGACTATACCTTGTTTAAGGAGGTGGTATTTTATTGTGATTGGGTGAGAGTGGAGGATAAGATTAATGGTTGTAAGATTTGTACGGGCTCTAACTTAGTGATGGTAAATTTTGATAAGTTTAAGAGCGTTGATAATGAGTATGATGAGCCTGCCATTCTCGCATCCGAGGCTAGTCAAGTATTTTATTCGAAAGATCTTAAAAATCCCAATTGGTGGGTTGTTATACAGTCACCTAAGAGATTGACGAGTCAAGTGGACGACTTAGAGACACCAACAATCTTCCAATCTATTCTTGAAGACCAACCGCACTTGGAAAGTTTGCTCAAGCAATACGACTCGATTTAGTTGTTTTAAAATTTTCTTTTGGATATTGTAACCGTTGAAAGATGTTTTGTTTTACCAACATGACTACATTTTGTTTTACCCCGTTGCTAATATATAAATTTATTGGTGGTATGTTAACCGTTGAAAGTAGCGTCTTGTGATTTTAATGATATCATCTTATAATTTCTATATATATCTCTATCAATATGCTAATGTTGTATTAATATGATAATTCAATGCATATTATTTTATAACAGTTATTTCTATTGTTGGCATCTATTTTTTGTTTTGGCAGCACTGTATTGGGCATCATGGCTTCAAGTGCAAGTGGTGGTTCGAAACAACAAACGTCATCAACACCGCAACAAATATCATCCACTCTGCATCAAGAAAATAAAAAGAAGCAAGAAGAAATGGATAAAAAGGCTAAATAATTACAATATATGACCCAAGATGGTAAAATGAGAGTCACCGTTCAAGTGGATGGGAGTGTAGTCGGTCCATGGAGTGGGAGATGGAGCACTCGGGTTGGTGATCTTGTTAGATCTTATATTCCGATTAGTTACGAAGATTGGAGAGTTGTGCCAAATAATTACAAAGATGATGTTTGGAATGATTTAATGGTAGGATTTGAGTTAGATGTTGAACCGAAGGTGGCTAGCCCACTGATGGAGAAACGGTTTGCACAGAAGTTTAGGACACACAAAAGTAATATGAGATGTTTTTTACCTATCGAAGACAATCCCGGAGTCCTACCGAAAGGTGTTGATCCCAACATATGGATATTATTTTGTGAGAACGAAAGGAAAGAAAAAAAGAAGTCACAAAACATTCAAAATGCTAAGAATCGAACCAATTTAGAATATTCCCATACACTTGGGCGTCGCACCTATGCTGCTTTGCAATATGAAATGGTATGTATCATAATGTTTTTCAAATATCAACACTACTTTTGTGTATAACATGTGATATTTAAATTGTAGGTTCAATCGAACATAGAAGAAGAATTAATGCGAGTAGACACATGGCTTGCGGGACACGAGGACAAAATGGGTAATGCCTTAAACAGTTCTAAGCTTTACTATGTGCGTATTTACATGAAAAATAATAATATTTTTAGTATTATTTATTGCGTTTATTAATGAAATTTTCTCATTTGATAGGATAAAGTAAAGGATGCGATGGAGAAAAGAAAGAGAGAGAGTGGAGAGGGTAGTAGCAAGAGCCAATGCATAGAGAATGATGAGTTGATAGATGTTTTTGGGAAGGAGAAAAAGGGAGGAGTTCGTGGAGTTTGTCCCCAAATTTCGAAGAAGCAGTTGATGCATTTAGGGGTGGCAAATGCCAAACTTAAACAAAGAAAGAAGGAAAATGATGATGTGGATGCATTGAAGGAAGATATCATCTCTTCCGTCAATAGAAGATTTGAGGAAAATAACACACAAATTATGGTATATATGTATTTTATATAATTTCATTTATTAAAAAGACTTATTTAGATATAACAGATATTAACTTACTATTGTTTGATCCGTTTTTTCATAGGATGCTATAGAACGTTTGGTTGATGCCTTCAATGCTCAAAACGGAAAGGGTCCACCAATCACACCGATAAGTGATCATGCATCCAATACAAGTCTATAACATAGGAATCTCTGTCAAAATTTGGATAATGTTTTTGCATCCGCTTCTCGTCCTGTTTGCGTGACCACACCTTCTCTTACCAACAATCCCAAAGTAATCTTGCTTGATAGGTATAATGAAGAACTGGCAAAGGGGTATGTCGTGATAGATGCAACAAAGGATATATGTCATGGTAAGCGAGTTGGAGTAGAGGAGAGGAAAGTATATGTGGAGGAAGTGATGAAGCCGGATGCTAGGTTGTTTGATGCTCCTCAAGGTGACCAATTCACTTTTGCTGAACTAGTCTTGGGGGATATTTGAATTGGCTGGATTGTTGGCTTAAATATGTTTAGTTTATGCTATGAACTTTGTTTGAGCTATATATATGTGGACTTAGTTTGCATTATGCGTTTGTTATGAACTTTGTTTGAGTTATCTATATTTGGACTTAATTTGCAATATGTGTCGTTGTGAACTTTGTTTGGATCTATCTATATTTGATTTGGAATTAATTTGGACTGTCTTTTTTTATTGTAAAACCCCTTTTAACTCCGCCAATGCTAATATTTATTTGAGCATTGCCGGTCCCAAGTCCGAATAAAGGAGGAGGGAAAGGTCATTGATTTGGTTTCTTTATTATCATTCTTCATTTTGTTCTCATTCTTCATTTTTCTTTTCTTTTATCACAAATGTCATTCATTTTTCTTTTCTTTATGCAGGGACTCAGAAATCAAATGAGCTGCTTGGTCAGTTTCGAAATAAGGGATATGTTCATATAGAGAGAAACCATTTAGTACCTGATCTTAAAATTATTACAGTTATAAGGAAACGGGAACATCACCTCTAATTCACACCATTTAATCTCTCATATTATCTTTTCATGTCTTATCTCTCCATGTGGTAATCAATTTCGCCATTCGGACTCGGTTAGGACTTTTTGGGTTAAAAAGTGTAAAGGGTAAAAATTGGAATGGACGGAATGTTTGGAATTGAAAAATGTCCTTATGATGTCCATTAGTGTTTTTTCGGGCATTTGCTCATTTTTCTCTTTCTTTTTCAATTTTCATTTTTTCTTTTCTTTTTCTTTTCTTGCTATTTTTCTTTTGAGCATTTTTTTTTCTCTTGCCCCTTTTTTATGCACTTTTCGGACTCTATTTGATGAACTTTCTCAATTTTCACAATTCCGGGCTATTTGGTTTTTTCGGGTTATCAAACGAAAGGGAAATATTATATTAGGCTCAAAGTGGGTTGCAAAGGGATAATTTTTCACAACTTTTTATGGCTAATATTTTTGGGTTAAACAAAAGAGGGCCTACTTCATTATCCAAATTGTTAATCACATTACCATATGCATCTCGAGATTAATTAAGTTTAGAGATATATTTAGCACGAATTTCGAGACAACATTTCACACATTTCCCATAACCGATCAAAACAAAGGATTGAGATCATCAACGACTTATTAAAACGCTGAAAAGAACTTTGAGTTAATCATAAACTCGGATTGATTTAAAAACTCATAAAAATTTATAGGCTCAAAATCTCACCGGGTTTGATCAATCTCCACACTTATTCGTTAAGTCGTCAATTTTCTTTCAATTTCCATCTTCGGTCAATTTTGGCTTAGTGCATTATGATTGTTAACAATTTGAGACTTTAAATAGAATAAAGGTGATATTTTTGAAAATTTTAAATTCCAATTTTTATTTATTTTGAAGAAAAATATTTTTGGTTTTTTCTAAATTTTTCTTTTTTTTTCTTTTTTTTTTTGAAAGACACTTGGAAAGAACATGTGATCGAATCAATGAATCGGGAAGAATATCCCACACCCCCTAACTTAAATGTTGCATTGTCCTCAATGCAAATCAAGAACACAACATAAAGAGAGGAAAAGAAAGATATTACCCAAATGGAGCGATCCCTGATGAGTGCGAGTCCATTGAATCTACAAAACATGTTAGAACCAAGCATACAAAAAATAACAATACTTGAACTAATTACTCTACACTATAATAAAAAATAATAAAAAAAAAACTAATTATTTACAACCTAAAATTTGAACGACTAATAAATCATACACTAGAAGTCGAAAAATTTGAGGGTCCACCCAAAATACAATTTGACTTTGAGGGATTAATGGTGTACCCTCATTAGGATGCATGCCTCCCGGAAAATAAGAATTCCGTTTGAAAAACGGAAGGCATGTGTGAGATGGAGAAAATGAACCATCACCAATTAAAAAATTTAATGGGATGATGGGGGGTTTCGGTGCTAGGTGGGACAAGTACAATTGAGATCCAAGAAAAATATAATCACCTCCCAAAGATTTTTCAAGTAGTATGGGGAGAGGGGCACACAAAAAGGAACGGTCCATATTAGAAAACAATTCTAGCAAAGTGTCTTTGTCGG
Organism: Sambucus nigra; assembly: GCA_949130495.1. NCBI lineage: Eukaryota > Viridiplantae > Streptophyta > Magnoliopsida > Dipsacales > Adoxaceae > Sambucus > Sambucus nigra. Next base: position 839,866,657 of record OX422207.1, on the reverse strand, counting down.
TAAAAGGTGTAAACGTTTCAGAATTTTCAACCGACTCATAGGAATCTAGCGGTACTTCTAATGGTTCAATAACGGTGAACGAAAATGGTGATGAAATAAACTCAATCTCAAGTGATTCATCATCACTTGGAGATTGAATATCAAGAAAGCAAGACTCACTTTCAATGAGATGTTCTTCAAAAATTTTAGGTGACACACAAGTCTCAACCTCCTCTTTGTTTTCCAAATTAGAACGCATCTCATCGCAAAGTGAGAGTATTTTCGTAACAAGACCAGTATCCATCACGCTTTGGGTGGAAAGAAAATTGAGTACTTGTTTAATTAGCAAAAGTGTTCTTTCTTCCAAAGTAGGATTCTTTGGCTCTATCACCTCGAAAGAAAAGTCGTCATTGGATTCGAATAATTCATCCAACTCTTGCTCCCAAAAACGATTTTTTTTCCGATATTTGTTTTCAAGCCTTTCATATTCATGAAGTAAAAACCACTCTCCCATTTTAATAGGTCGATGCGGAGATTCTTGAAAATAAAAGGATTGAAAACTATTCCCATATGAACCATTATAATTACCGAACTCACTATAAAAAGACATGATTACCGAATAGTTTGTAAATGGACAATCCACGTAAAGAGGTGTGCGATTAAGGATTCAAAGTTTCTTGTCGCTCAATTGTGCAAGCCTGCAAAAAAAAATTAAAAGAAAAGAAAAAAATACAAAAGGAAAAAATATCTTACGAAATAGTAAATCAATTATAATCTATAACAAAACATTCCCCGACAACAGCGCCATTTTGATCGAGTCGTAAAACCGAGTGTCCGTGTAATACGCTAGTCGTTGTTATCGGCTTCCAACCTCAATACAAAAAAAACCTAAACTTTTAACTACACTTTTATGGAGTATAGTAGTAAGTCTGGGTATCGAATCCACAGGGAATGTTTTATAGAATTTAATTGATTTATTACTTCTAAAATAAAAGTGAAAAAGATGATGATGGTTGACAAGGGGAAATAAGTTGGAACAAATTTATAAAACTAATTAAAATGAATGAGGAAATAGGTTGGAATACAATCCCCCAATCCCTAGTAATTACCCATTAGAATACTAGAATTGTAAATTATAAATTTGAATGAATCCAGTCTTTATAGATCCTAAGCATTACATATATGAGGTTCAAGCCCGCATCATATGAAATCAAAGATAAATATAAAGCGGTGCTAAATAATTACACGCACATCATATTCTTAAATATCCCAAGTACCTAGGGCAAGAGAGATTAAAAGATCTAGGATGATTGATAACTTATCTTACACGATTCTTTCAAATTTAAATTTAAATTCTATTTCCTACGTAGATAAATTACATCGGGATGGGTTCATGCATCTCAACCCTTAAAAATTAGCTAAACATGATTTTATGGGAAAAAAATTTCATAACAATGCATATAATTGTATATCTAAGAAACATGATAAAAACAAAAATTACAAAACAAGAAAAGATGATTAAATTGAAAATAAAAATTGAGATTAACTAAGAGAATGGAATTTGATACTTGAAATCTGCACTAGGGAAGAGAGATGATTGAATCCAGAAATATTCTTCTTCTTCAACCTTACAAACTAGGGTTTATGAAAATTGCTATGTAAAGAAAAACTAAGAAAACTCTCTAAAATCTCACTTTCTCTCTCTAAAATTCTATTTTACTCTCTAGAATTTGTCTCCCTCTCTCTAGAATTCAACTCCCCTTGAAAATGAGGTAGGGCTTGGTCTTTTATAGCACCAAGTTGCACGAATTTGGCATCAAATTTCGCTTGTGGAACAAGTTTTTGCCAACCAATCACCATAAAATCTGCATAATTAATGACAGAAATCCGCACATCCAGACTCTTCATTATCGCGCAACTTCAAAACATCGTAACTTCTTCACCGTAGCTCGAATTGAGGTGCCGTTTTTTCTAGTGTTCTTGTAATTTAGAGCTCTTCAACTTTCTAGTTGGCCCCACCTCCGGACTAAGGCTGAAAAATTATGAAAATGCCCTTCAACTCTCCATTTCTTGGTTTCTTTCACTGTTTTGAGTTCTCCTTCGCACTAACTTGCATGAAATACCTGTAAAACACATGAGAAATACACAAAACACGAAATTCTTGCCAAAAAAGGTTAGTAGCATAAATAAGAGACAAATTCAAGCTATTTACACTGCACGGGATCATAAAAATACCGAAATTAAGGGGATAAATATGAAGAATATGTGCCTAATCACATACCCCAGTTATCGATATCCCTATTTTCGTGAGTGCTCATTGATATGAAATGAAAATTTGAAACGTGTATGTCACATGTGTTTAAATTAAAATCAACACGTTCAATTTCTTCTTATAAATGTACACCACAAGCCTTAAAATTTTATTGTCACTTAAATGACTCATTATAAACCTCACTTTGTAAGCTTCTTGTAGAATTCTTGTTCATGAAGTGGATGATTTATGTTTCAAAAGAAATCAAATATATTATTTTGAAGTTGAAGGACATTCATAGCAGTAAACCTCACTTCAAATATATTTTTTTGAAGCTAGATGCTTGGATTTTGAAGTATAGAAACTGTCAGACCTGCAATGATGCTCCTGAACCGATTTGGGGACTGATCATTGTTTTTAACTTCAGTTAGCTCCCTGCTTAGGAATGCATTCTTGATTTCAAAAGAAACTACTGTACGTGACCGGTAATTATTGTTCTGAATGTGCTCCTATTAGCTATTCTTGATTTCAAAAGAAACTACTGCCCATGTCTTTCATTTTCTTTATTGCTGTTCTGAATGTGCTCCTATTAGCTATTCTCTAAATTTCTTATGGTTTTGTTTTCAAACTGCCCAAACAGAGCAGAGAATACTTCTATTCTTGCTGGTCTGATTTAGAAAACAAATGCTCAGGAAATGAAGTTGATTTAGAAAAAATGATTGATCGAAGGCAACGACATAAACGTCATGTATGCTCAAGTCTTCAATTGAATACGTACTCATCTTCTGCAGCCATGTAGCACGACAGTATGTATCTGATGTATTTGGAGAGTTTTTTGAAATATGCTTGGTTTGAGCAACAGTGCTTATCATGTCATATCTGATTTCATCCTGTATATATAAGGCTAGTGGATATATAGTTCAAGATTGTTTCACTAATTATTCAGAGGGTATCATTAGCCAAGGAATTTAGTCAACTGGGAGTTTAGGCCTCTTTGTAATCGAAGGTCTCCGGTTCGAACCCGAGCAACGCCAAACTTCTTTCATTTTTTGTACTCATATCTTTACGAGCGATTTGATTGTGGTATATTCTTCTTCTTTAATATTGGATTCTCACTTTTTCCACTTAACATCGTCGGTACTAATATTGTCTTTTACATGCTCAGTTTTTATAGGTCATACTGTCTCACACTCAAAATCTCAATCCGCAATATTTATATTTGCATTTATTCATTTTCTTCAGTTTCATCCGTTTTAGATTGATTACAATTGTTCTGTTTTTTCATCAGTAGCAGTCATTACTCACTCTCAAATCTCAATTTGCACAAATACAGATACAAAGGAGAAAAAAGAAGAAGACATCCTCAAACAGATCCAGATCCAAGGTATTAAACTAATACTTATATGTGTGTGTGTAAATTATCGTTTTGTTTTTATGTTTTTATCATTTTAGACTCTTTACTGCAATAGCAAGCTCATTTTCCCAATCAACACTGTCGATAGATACTCTCGAACCTCAATATGCCAAAAAATTAACCAATTCAAAATTCCGATACATATTTATGTGCGTGTGTAAATACATGTTCAGTTTTTTCAATAAATTATGTCATTGCACATACTCTAAATCTCAATTTGTTAAAAACCTGTAACAAATATATATATATATATATATATATATATATATATATATATGGAGAGAGAGAGAGAGCGAGCGAGCGAGAGAGAGAGAGAGAGAGAGAGAGAGAGAGAGAGATGCTAAATTTTGAATCAATACTGTCAATAATCACTCTTAAATCTCAATTTGTAGCAACAACATCAACACCAGCTGAAGCCCACCAGATGTGGTCGTTTCCCACTGCACAAACTGTCCGCGAACATGTTGTAGGCCCCTTTGCATTTCATGCGCAGGTTTAACATTCTGGGGAATTTTAATTTTCAATGCGGATGAGCAAGTCCGTTGCAATTGGGGTCCATATTGATGCAGCAACAGCCACCTTCTCTACATCTTGGGCTGGGAATGTCAGAGAGTAATCTGGGCATGTTGGCAGCTCTCAATGCATATTCTAGAGCTGGTTTGAATATGAATTCTGAAATTAATGAGAATCCCGTATACGTTTTTCCCTTACTCATTTCCCTCCCCCAAAGACCTAATTTCGCAGCCCTCCCGCCATTCTTCTTCTCAATCCTCACTGCAAATAACGCAAATAACAGGTAACCCTAATATTTTGTTCTTCAACTCAGTTCATCTTCTTTTAACTTTATGTGAAGGTTCACTCTCGAGTATTATATCTTGTGTCTCGTGTTATAAGTATGTCCATTTTCATTCTTAGTTATGAGTTAAGAAAATTTGATCCGCTAAGAACCAGTCTATCTCTTAACATTTTGAGTTTAAGTTTATTGTATTATATTTACCAAGGTATCACACATGTTCGTTATGATACTAATTTGTGGAGTTTTCAGTATTAGAGAAGGGGTGAAGACATCACTGTTATTTTTTAATAGAATTTTGTTAATTTGATAAGGTTAAGAAGATTACCTGAGAATTTAATAGAATTTTGGTTCTGTGACTAATTGCCTGTCTTTATTTTTTCTTTTCATTTTCTCGTGCAGGATTCTCGTAAATATACAGGAATAGTTGAGCATTGTTGTTGTGATCATGAGACAGTAGAGTCCTAATGAGGCGGTTTTGAATCCTTTGCTATAAGATCTTGTTACCACGCCATTTTTGCGATACTTTAAGGTCTTTTTACTATCTTTAGAAGTTTGTGAATTTCCAAATCTAAATAGCAATTTGATTTTTTTATGACCGAGTAATATTAGAACTAGTTATGGCGTGTTTTAGGTAAGTTGGACAAAGTATAAGTTCTCATGGCGAGGGCGAGAAGCAAGGAACAATAATATGCGTGTGACCCCTGTTACTCGTGAGCTGGCATATGTGTCTGCTAGGCTGGAAGACATGGAGAAATCCATGTCCAAATTCCTTGATTTTACAGAACGTGGTGATATAAAATATGTATGCACTGTGATAAAATCCATGGAGGAGTACAAGACTGCCATTACCACCAATGCTAAGGTGGCCTGCCTTATCTACGACCAAACTCACTAGCGCATCTCAAGTAGTAACTTCTTCTTGGAATCAATGAAAACATATACTTGTATATCAGTTTATATAGTTAGTCCTAGCACACAAAATTTATTTTATCAGGCTTTTATTGTAGGAACCATAGGTAAGAATTTGATGCATCTGGTTCCCTTGTGACAGTTTCTCATTTTAATTCCATGGGCTTCCAAACCGTTATATATTTTATGTCTTGTGATCGATAATATATATCTCATTAGTATTATTGCGAGCCTTGGAGGGTGAGTTACTTTAAATATTAGTTTATCGTGCCAAAAACTCTATGAGGTACATATCTATGAAGTGTAAGATACTGTTAAAAAAAATCAGAACACGAATAACATGATTTATTGCAGTTGAAAAAAAGATGAGAGATAAAAAATCTCTTTAACGTCTTTCACGTGTAATTTATTCTACGCGTAATTTACGGTTTTTTGAATTGCTAATTAGCTCATTTGGGATGTTACTTTTTTCTGTTTTTGCAGTGTTGGTGTTAAGAAATCAAATGATGTTACACTTTGAGTATGGATCGACTCTGCTTGTGCAGAAATTAAGATCGACCTGTGTAGAAATTAAGTTCTACTGAATCGTGTTTGGAGAATAAGGATCGACTCAAATAAATCTTATTCTATGGTCGGCACAGGCTCGTCCTGGGAAATAGTAGATACCAGTCTCCCCATCCGCTTCCGTGATTGAATTCCCCCTCACCAGAATTACGGAGAATGGTAAATACCAAAAGGTAATGTGTAAAATGCTTGTATTTCATTAAGTTGCATAAGTTTGGTGTTATGATTACCCTGCAGCCTATGATAGATGGTTCCAAGATTGATGAATATAAGTTCAAGTGGGGTTTTCATCTAGCCAGCTCAAATAGTAAAGTTTTTTTTTTAATTAAAGAAGGTTTCAATTGTGATTTAGTTTCTTAAATGGTGCAGTGCATGACAGTCAATATCAATATTGGAGCTTTAGTGGCCCTCATCTTTTTATCCTCTGTTGTTTGTTGGTTGCCGTTTTGGCTTGGCGCAGCATGTGGTCCTGCTTATGGTTCATCTTAGGATGATTTGTCTCAATTATTGGGGTTCTTGGTTTGCTATCCTTCGTGCTGTTTCACACTAGATCTGGCACATTCACCATGGGCACTGTGTTGCCACAGTGGAGTTTTGTGCCGGTAACGGATGCGGGTTTTAGATTGGTCATTGGATCTTTTCCAGTTAGACTCGTGGGCCCTTTTGGGCCAGATCTTGCTGAATGGCCTTTCCCTTCTTGGATGCTGCATATTTTGGGCCTCTTTCTATGGGTCGGTGTGTCTACCCCTTTGGGTGGGCTTGATAGTTATATTTTCCCTTTTTTGGGATGCCTTTGTTTAGGGCTTGTTTTCCTTTCAACGACTGTTTTGTCGCTTTGTATTGTTTTTTTATTTCCGTATTTTGTTCGGTCTGATTGGGGCTTCACACCCCAAGTGTCACATTACTATTTTGAGATGTATGTTCTTTTGGCTCCTGTCTCTTGTTGGCTACTTGCATTATGTTCACTAGTCACGATAGGGGATGCCCGGTCTATTGTTGTACTTATTTTTATTTATTTATACATTTTATATATGGAAAATGTATTAAGTTGAAAGGAGGGATCTCCGGCATTATCATTAACTCTCGTGAAAAAGTTGGAGGTAATGAGATGGATTTGCGGAGGGCCTTTGAAAAATATTTTTTTTTAAATATGTACTAAAATTAGTAACATAACTTTACCGTTACTAATTATAAATTCCGTTACTAATTTTGAACTTTCTGTTACTATTAGTAACAAAATTTGTCCGTTACTAAATTTGAATTTTTCGTTACTATTAGTAACACAACTTTAGCGTTATTAATTTTGAATTTTACCGTTACTATTAGTAACAGAACTTTACCGTTACGGATTTTGAATTTTACCGTTACTATTAGTAACAAAATTTTACTGTTACGAAATTCTAATTTTTCCGTTACTATTAGTAACAGAATTTTACCGTTACTAGCTTTGTGCCCCACGCCTTTTTTCTAACGGAAAAATTGGGTTACTAATATATTTAGTAATGGTAAAATTGTGTTACTAATGTCGTGTTTTGGTGTAGTGAATGTCTTTAGTGTGCCCTCTTTAGTCATTTCACATACTTATAATAAGGTCATTGGCCATTCATTATAACCACTTTACTTTTAGAGACGAATGAATGATAGAGAAAAATATATTATTTCAAATGTTATTGTGAAAATGATTCCACTTACATCATTTATAATTTGATAAATTGTTAAAACAAGAGTAATTTCTTATCTTACGAGGAGTGCATATAAGAGAACTGTAATTTACCTTCGTGTAAAAGGACGCCTCAAGAGTACTCTGGGGTCATATTTCTTCTGCTTCTTAAGCCTATATTTTTCCAAGAGACACACTTCAATTTAGTATGCAAATATCTACATTATACACAGTTCTTGATTACTGTAATTCAAAGTTGTATTATAAGCAAATTTGAATCCTCAATTAACAAGACATGTAATGGCGGTGTTTTAGAGACAGATTTCCTTGTATGAAAAAAACATACTATAAACTTCAACCAGGATATTTTTACACTGTGGTCTATATATATTGTTTTAACGTATTAGTGGAAGTCAGATAGTGAGATGTCTCTACTAGACGGAGGGATTTGAAATTTTGTTCAATGTTTGTCTGTTATGTCCTTGTTTAGAGGACTCTATGGCCTCTTTCCTATTGTAATTACATCTTAATCTTCATTAATAACTTGTACACTTCTTATAGAAAAAAAGAATGAAAGAAAAAAAGAAAAAATAATAACTAGCAAGCATAATCAATACTCGATAATCGATCGGTGTGGTAACTTTAGATAACTAGTAAGTAAACAAATGCATGTAACTTTAACAATTTCCATTTCATATATTCCCCGCTATCAATTTTATGTAATTTTTCCATTTCCAACACTTTGAAAATGTTATGCACTTCTAATTTCTAAATGAATTATTGCTTCTTTTTTGGGATGGGCTTGAATAGAAACTGACTAAAATGGCAATTTTGAAACTTTCAAGTCAACGAGTATGTAACTTCCATGAGATGAATAAGAGAGAACAAAATAATTAAACTAACCTTTTAATGGACAATTAGTATGTACCGATTTCCATTGCATCGTAGGACTGACGAGCCTTTCCACCCAACTCAATTGGTATAATATAAGCAAGTTGTCGAATAACCTCTAACCTGAAAATAAAGTTTACATCAAAACTAATTATTGGATTTCAAATTTTAAAATCAGTTATGATGTGTTTGGTGTCTTTGGAATTTAATTGGATGACAATTGGATCAAAATTTTGAACTAAGGGTGTGCTGAAGCCCCAAATCCAATCTTCAGAATTGTATTTGAAGCAAAGTTATTTCAAAAGTTGAACTATTTGTGCTTCAATTTCAATGATATTGGAATTAAAGTTCCCAAACACACTCGCTAAGTTTTTACCAATTCCAAAGCTTAGAAATGGAGTTCCACACACACTCTCAACCTACAGAGTGATATGAGTACAATTATCGGAGGATAACTCATGTTTTCAATGCACTTTTCGCCAGCCAAGTGTCATTTCAAAAATAAAGGTAGAAGGAAAAAACTCAATATCACAAAAAGATACAGAGTTCAAGTTATGACTCGTGATGGGACGTGGGGTAGACTAGCTTGTGATTTTGGCCCAAGGTAAACAACGCAACAAAAGAATTATTTAATTGATCTTAACGAGTGCAAAAACTTTTCACCATTTATCTTTCAACTCGAACCAACCAGAACCCAAGGGTGGAGAAAAAGACAGTAAAAAGGTGGGTAAGAGTATAACCCACCCCATTATCTTCTAAAACATCAATAATAAATATCAGTTCGGCTTCCTTTTTCATATGATCTGGTTGCTCATGCATTAAAAGGTCCAGAATGTCATTTTGTAAATGGGGAATATAATGCACCAGCTCCAACGCAGTGTGCCTAATTTGACTATCCACAGAACTGAGGAAGATAAGACCTACTGCGTCGATCTCTGAAACACGGGGATTAATGCTTATGCTGAGGTATTATTTCTATTATTTTATCACTTCGATCAGATATGATGCATTTCAGTACTAATAAAAAAAAGTTATCCTTGATATATTTCCTTTGTTACAACATCTGGGGAAGCATATAAATACATTGTAAATAAGACATTCAACAGCAAAAGCATAATTAGCTAGATTTGAAAGCATAAAGAGGACAACTCAGGAAGCACAAGACTATAAACAAGACATTTAAATTGAATTTGACATTTGGGAAGATGGTAAATATATAAAACCATCATTTAACATGTTGAGTAACAAATGTATGGCCTTATTTATATAAATAACATTTTAAGACCCCGGAATTCGAGGACTGAACTCAGTAGACAAAGAGGTTCTACATTACAGGAGCCTAACCCGGGGAAAATATTAAGGAGGACAGTGTGCCACTATAGGAGGATGAAAGTGAAAAGAAAACAAATTAGCATCCCAACTCTATACATTGAATGAGAAACCACTCCATTTTCATTTTGTTAACCACTCATATGTGAATGTACGCGCGTAAATGATCTTTCAAAAATACGATATACAAAATACTAATTATTTTGTGCACTTCACCTTCTGAAATCTATAAAGAATATAAATTTTAAACAAACGTGACACTAAACCAAAAACAGGGTAACATTCAAAAGGATTAGTATGAGTAAACAATTTCCCCATATGATATAAAGATTAAAAAGTCTAGAGATATATAGCATGTACAATCCACCAGCAAGTGTCGATGGTTTGATTAGTTGGGAAGGGAACTATCAAAACTGATCATACCAAGCGTTTTATCAAAGGCCAGTTCAAGTCACATAGATCAGTAGGGCGGTTACCTTCGACATCTTTTATATCCGTGTCAGCATTATTTAGTTTCACAAGAAACTCACCAATGGATTTTCTCTCACAAACAGCAACATAATGCAGTGTTGTTTGACCATCATTATCCTTTGCATTTACATCAACGTTCCTATTTAAAAGAAGTTCCGTAATGTTAAGATGGCCACAATCTATAGCCCAGTGCATAGGCGTCCTACCCTCACTATACTTCAGATCTACATAAACACCGCTCTCAACACATTTAAATAAGTTCTCAAATTCCCCTTCTCCCACGAGCACATGTATAGCATCCAAATTTGAATCATTTCCAGATTTGTTCTCATAATCATAAGTGCTCAAAATAGGTCCCATTGGTCCTCTATTATCCATACTCAGTGTATCACCATCATCTCCAGCTTTACTCTTTGCTGGACCAGTAGACCAAGTAGGATATAACTCGAAAACAATTGCAATATAATGTGTAAGTGTATATAATATATGTAACCTTTCGTCATATATCATAATTCATTTCCTTTCAAATAAATGTAACAGGTTAGTTTCTATTTCCATATGTTATACAATAATCAAATTATTTTAACCCTTAATACACACCACAATATAAGCATTTATAACATATAATTGTTCTTAGAAAATATACACCAACACACCATGTGGGGGAGAGGGGAAATATAAGAAACTTACCTATCCATATCTGTTTGGATTGAAATGAAAACCATTGATGAACTAAATTCAATTATCCACTCCTTTATTGAACTCAAATATATTGGAATGCCAAATACATTTGGTGCTCCCAAAGAATTTAAAGAGTAACTAGATTCAGCATCAATATAAAATCCACTTCCATCATCAGACATCATAGTCCCCAATCCTTAAATTGCCACATCAATATCAGCACATGGTTTCATAGGGAGAAGCTCCAAGGAAATCAATCTTGAGTTCGAATTGTATAAATACCAGTTATGAAGCATGCTCCGAGGAAGTTGATCAGGGACATTGGTATTAAAATTGTTGTCAAAGATAATATATTCATCAGGTTCCTGCATTGTTTCTTTATAATACGCGAGAAGTGGATAGTCATTTGCTCTCTCATCTTCATTGATCTTGATATAAAACTTGTTAGAAGAAGTAATTATTTGCAACCTCTCGTTCTTCTTCAATGATTTCCAGTTCCCCTTTTCCCGATACAATCTATCCAATTGCATATCTTCATCTTCCTTAGTTACATGAGTCGATGCACTTGACTGGTTTATTTTCTCTCCGTCCCTAATTTTTAGACTTTTATTCGGTACCATGCGAGATGGAATCATTGATGTATCTGTATATTTTGTACAAGATCTTCCTCCAAACAAGTTAATAAATAAGATGCAATATTGTATATATTCATTTGTTGATTGCTTTGAAAAAATCTTCTTCGGCATCGATGTTTTCTCTTTTGACGAGTGGTAACTGTTCTTCAGAACTGAAAAAAAAGGTACACAAAACAATACGTTAATCTATGGAATTGAAATAAGAAGAAAAATAAATCTAGATATCAGGGATTCTTATTTGAGAGCTTACTTAAAAGTAAACATTTTCGTTTGAGAGGGAGGAAACGCAGTTTGAGTGTGAGTGTTTTGTATTATGAATGTTCTGCTTTATATAGACGTAGAAATTAATTGAATTTGTCAGCTTGAGTGAGTTGATACTTGGGGTACCATTTAATCATCTTACCATTTCACAAAGCATACTTCTACCTATAATAGACATAATATTTTATAAAATGAACAAGAATACTAAGTAATCTTACTACAAAAATGAACAGTAACATCATAAACAAGCATACTAAGTAATCTTACTACAAAATTTCCCAAGAAAGGTTCTCTAAACCTATTGAGAAGTTTTTCACCTCTAGAAATGCATACTCAAGTATAAGGCAAGCTCTTCATGTACACCTTATTGCAGGAGATCACTGCCAGATTTTTCCCTATAAGAGTGATATATATCTTACCTAGATTTTTCAAGACATTCATCTTCCCCTTAGAGACAATCCCTATATCGGATCAACAAGAGGAAACAATTAAGGCACATGAAGAGGGTACACTAGCTAAAATGAAATACATACAAGTTACCCACCTTATTAAGGGATATGTTTTTTGTGAGTTACACGGCAAGGTTTCTTTCCTAAAGATTTTCTGAATAATGAAGATACTGGTAACAAGAAGTAAACAGAAGGCCAATACGGCAAGTCTAGAATCTAACCAACCATGAAAGTATGTCAAGACGAGATTTTTTAATTATAGTTTTATTATAAAAAATAAAGAAGAGGATGCAAGCTTAACCAAATAAGTGAAAAGGGTACACTCAAATTACATAAAAGGGCCCTATATGCGAGAGTCCACTTTTAATGGCTGGTATTCAACCTTACTAGCCACGAGTTGTGCCACTTACTGCATTTCTTACACGGTAGAAGGATGAGCCTGCAAGAACGAATAATCATCATTTATAGGGAATTATTCCACATTTAAATGGTATATAAGCTCCTTAATTCGACATGGTAACATACTTCAACTTTTTAGGCTTAGGTACCTTTCCGTTCAAAAGTTGTTAAAGTGACCAATGAAAAATGTTAGGGGTGTTCATAATCCAAATAAAAACGATTAAACCGACTGATCTAATCTGATCCAATAAAAAAATGATATAAATTGGATTGGATTGGATCCCATTTTCAAAAATCCAATTGTAATTGATTCAGTTTCGGTTTTAGTATCCAAAACGACCAAAAACCATACCGAACACACCTATTTTTTTATTATTAAAACTACCAAGTATTATTAAGGTGGGAATTGTTCAAATACCCTAGGTTTCACACCCTTTTGTAACTTATCTTCTTTCTTTAATAAAAATAATATCTCTAGTTGAGAACAATTTCACAACTAGAGATTGCTAAAAAACATGTAAAGTTTGAGTTTTAGGAAACAAATTGAAACTATTGACATGAACACGTCTATATGCATGGTTTTGCTGGGTTGCACCTAGGCAACATATTGGGTTGTGCCACACAGTTGATCTCAGGTGGAGTGACATGTAGCTACTGACCAAGCGTAAATTCTTCTGAATTTAGCCCCTTAATTTGGTGATTTTAATATCTCGAATAAGGTAATTGAATCATTTTTAGTCCATATCACTCTATTGTCTGTTTCTAACAATATTCCCTAGTTTTTGTGTAATTTTGATGAAGTTTTCAGGAATGGAATGCAATAAAGGAAAAGAAGAAAACCAGAAGAAAAGTCAAAGGGCAAAAGAGTAAAGTTCCACTCAAAAATCGAAGGCGACACCAAAAGTGAAGTTGAAGAGCATGAGTTCACAAGAGCATAGGAAGAAACGGCACCCAAATCGGAGTTCTAGATCAAAAGATATGGCCAGTCAAAGTTGCAAGGAAAAAGTCAAAGTAGAAGAAAATCGGACCGATCCGATGGAAACCGGACCGATCCGAATTGACCAAGTCCAGTATACCCCGGATGGATAGCAAACCGATGGAAATAGAAATAAAAGAACCGATCCGACTAGGACCGGACCAATCCGGTAGAAATAAAAGAATCGATCCGGTGGATATCGGACCGATCCGAGGGTAATCCGAACCGGTCCGGTCATGTGAAATCCTGGAATTTATTATGCAGATTTTTGGGGTGATAGATGGTGAAACTTGTGCCACAAGCAAATTGAGCTGTCAATTTCGTGGATAATTTGTGCTATAAAAGCCCATAACCTACATCACTTTAGAGTTGGCAATTTTTAGAGAGAGTTCTACGTTGAATCTTAAGTAATTCTAGGGTTAGTTTCCAATTTCTTCAAGAGTCTTGCATGAACCCTAGTTTGTAAGAAATTCTGAATTCCAATTCCGTTTTTGTTGCTGAATTCAAGTAAAATCTTTCCATTCTCTAGTTTTATTATTTGCAAATTATTTACAATGTCTTGTAGATCCATAATTTTATGTGAGAATTTGTTCTTGAACCAAATCATGAGTAGCTAAATTCCCAAGGGTTAGGGTATATGAACTCAATCCAAGGCAAATTATTTATGTAGAAAATAGAGATTAAATTAAAATATTGATTGAATCGTGAATGAAAATCATACAAACATTGTCAACTTTTTAATCTCTCTTGCCCTAGGTACTTGAGATGTTTAAGAACGCTTTGTGAGTATAATTTATCATTCACCGCTTTATATCTATCTTTGATTTCATATGATGCGGGCTAGATCCCTCATATATGTAATGCTTAGAATTTATAAAGACCGGATCTAGTCAAGAATTTTAATTTATAATTCTAGCATTCTATAGGATAATTTGTTAAGGATTGAGGGATTGTACCCTACCCTATTTTCTCCAATTTGTCAGATCTAAATTTCTTTGCAATTTTCAGTTTGTTTTTCTTAAGTAAATTTTTATTTCACTAGAATTTTTCCCAATCATTAATCATCTTTTTGTTTCTTTTGAGAAATCGTTTCAAGATTTAATAATTTTTCTTATTACTATTTGGCAATCTCGATCCCTGTGGATACGATCCCGACTTACCGGGTTTATACTTGAGCGACAGGCTTGCACTTGAGCCTAGAGAAAAACGCACTTTTGAGACAAATACTCAGTCGCGTCAGCTACTAACAAACTTGAGATATCTTCATCGGTGTACTATGGTGAAGCTCAAAATTAGAGGATTTCAATTAAGACGTGACAACAAAGTTGATTTAAAGTTTAGTAGGAACTAGTAAAGGCTAATAGGCTCATGGTGGATCCACTGGTGTACCATGGTGACATTCATAATTAGATTCAGATTAAGATGACGATTTAGTTGATCGAAATTTAAGACACAATATCAGATTCTAGATGAGCAAGGGGTTTTAGATAGCCTTTAAGATAGGGAATGGGCAGGGGATATGTTCCTAAAATATGTGCTTTTGAAGAATAAGAAGCGTCGCATGATATTCTAGAATTATTTCCTTCCTCTATGTCCAACGAAATAGCTGTTGTGGTAGTAGATATAGTGAAAATGGTCAGTTATACCAATAAATTGGAATTTATATATGACAGATGTATCGTTCATCGTCTCACTTCAACATCTTCATAGTACGCTACTAGTCATGTGTAATCTTTGGAATTTTATCTTTCATATTTTAGGAAACTAATAGGAGTCATTATACCTCTTCATCAGATCAAGAACAAATGGGGAATTTTATATGGAGATCCGATGTACTTGGTGGTGGATCTTAGCCACATACTACGATATCATGATTTACCTAGAACATAAAGAAACTATGCAAAGGAGCTCTGAGGTGTCAATAATGTCCTTCCAAAGCAAGGAATACTCTTACACTTTGTAGCGTAAGCAGAATCCCGATGAAGGTTTTCTATGGCTCAAAGATGAAATCTATGCTCATCCGGGTGGGGATATTGTGGAATCGGACCGTTCCTCAAGCATCAAGCCCCATGAATCTTTAAACGATTTCTAAAAAAATTCCCCACAACAACATGACTTTGGTTCATGGTCAACCTTCCCTCCTGGTTATAATAAGGTACGTATATGTGCCAATTGAACGTGTTGGATAGATAAATGTACCCATTTTCAGTGGATAACCAATTCCAATATGCTCCATTCAATATGTTCAATCACTGTCATGCTCATGAGTCCCAATTTCAGGAATTTCATTATTTTGTGGTCATTGACTTTGAGGCTACATGTGAAAAATTAAAAAATACTCACCCTCAAGAGATAATTGAGTTTCCATCTGTAATGGTGAGTTGCCTGACTGGTGAAGCTTATTTTTAAACGTATGTGTGTCGTGCAATCATCTTCTGAGGGATTTCTGCAAGGATTTGATCGGTATCCAGCTAATTTAGGTGGACATAGGTGTTATTCTAAGAGAAGCGCTTCTTAGGCATGACAAATGGTTTGAAAAGAATGGTATTAAGAACACAAACTTTGCTGTGGTTACATGGTCAAAATGGGATTGTCGAGTGATGTTGGAATCAGAGTGTCTATACAAAAAATCTGAAAGCCTCCTTATTTTAACCGATGGATCAACTTAAAAGTTCCTTTTCGCGAGGTTTTTAGTGGCGATAGGTGCAATTTAAAGTAGGCGGTACAAATGGTAGACCTAGCGCGGAAGGTCCGTGCTCATTGCAGCGTCGATGATGCAAAAATAATATGTGTCGGCTATCTCACCTCTTGCGAAAGGGCTTCAAATTCTCAATCACCAACTCAGTGATGTCTAAATCCATTGTCCATTCTTCACCATTTAAACAGTCCCTAGAACACCTCCCCTTTCCCCCACTCTACCCCCATAAGGTTTCGATATTACAATTTCACCCCCATTGCTTTTGCGGGGTGAAGTCCAGTAAAGGGATGGTTTGAAAGCCCGAACCGAAACAAGGGAGCTACTATTCGGGTGTGGGAATTGGACCGCTGCTATAGGGGCCCTCTGCTGGTACTTTGGATGGGTTTCATCTCCATAAACCTGGAAAATTTATAAACTCTTGTGTAAAAAAAGAGTGAGAAAAGAGAGAGTAATCTCTTCGAAGAAGCAAATGTGGGTTTGGTTGCTGAGGTTTCTTTTCTTATTACAAAAGTAAATATGGATAGTTGAGACTTGAGACTGACTTCTTGTTTGACAAAAGAGACTCTATAAAGTGGGGAGTATTCTAGGAACTTAGGTAGTTTTATGAGGATATGATTTTCACATGCTAAGGGACATGCTTTAATTATCTAAAATAATATGTGAAATAAAGACATTTAATTTTCTATGAAAAAAAATAGGAGTCATTATCATGCTTTAGGCTCATTCCAAAACCCTTGTATCATAATAGAGTGTTTTTTAGGTATGTTTGATAATAGTTTTACATGATAAAATTAGAAATCTTCCCCGTTCTCTCTGCTAGGTGTGTTCAACAGTATACAACTTATTCCTTTTATAACACGTGTTCAATAGTATACAACTTAAAGACAAAAGGGTTTAAAATTTCAACCAAGACGCTTGACTGTAAACTCATTGAATAAGCTTAGTGAAAAGGATAAATTATAGAATAAAGGGTTATTGACTAAATAGTTCACCGACTTGAATGATCGAATCAATACCAAACTTTTTGTTAAACTATTTTACTCTTTAATTCACAATAACAAACCCCTAATAATCCATATTTCCTCGTACTGAATATAACCACATATCAAATTGGGTTGGATGAACATTACCCCCATCTCATTGGACACAAGTGTATTTTCTATCCCAATTCCAATATGCCATCATTTATCAAAAATAAGGAAAATAGTCGATAAGAACAGTTGTACCCAACCAAATAAAAACCAACCCATCTTAAAGATCTACTATGGTAAAAATAAAGTTTATTTGCTTTTTCAGTAAAGAAAACTTAAATAGATATAGGCAGAAGTTGATAACATAATTTCACATAATTTTAAACCAATTAATTAATTTACAACCAACCATATAAAGAGAGTATCGTGAAGGAAACTTTATAAAGGAGTGTTCACACACAGAAATCGATTTTGATCATGAAGAACTCCATAAAACCCCAATCATGGTTGACATGATACCTATCTTCATGTACCAATCTAGGAACTTCATTTTTTAGTTTTTTATAACAAAAACAAAACACGGTTGGGAGAGTTAAATATAATAGGGTCATTTGAGAAAAACAAATAATAGCATGGTTGATATATATATATATATATATATATATATATATATATATATATATATATATATATATATATATATATATATATATATATATATATATATATAGAGAGAGAGAGAGAGAGAGAGAGAGAGAGAGAGAGAGAGAGAGAGAGAATTAAATATACACTAAATGAGCTCAACTATGTATCAGCGCCGATGGAAACAGAGAGAGGGTTGGACCGTTGGACTAACCTACAATACCAAAGTGCTGAAAAAATATAAAACAAAATCAGAGCATTGACCATTAGAATACATATAGAAAATTGATGTACGAAAATACACCCAACCTAGACAAACATCTAAAATAGAAAAAAAGAACTACAATTCATACCTGAATCTTCAAATTTCAAACAAGAATTCTACGAGTTATGCTTTCTCATCAGAAAAACCCTACCTGTACAAGAGTAGAAAATTACGAAGAATAAGAGGAAGATAAGAGAAAGGGAGATAGGGGTACACAGTCTAAGTTGTACCGTGGGGTGCCAGTGATAAGTTCCAATGAGATTATAAAGTGTCGTTGAGGAGACCTAACAATGGGAGATAGAGAGAGCACAGAGGAACCACGATTGGGGGGAAAACTTCTGCTTTCTCAACATTTGGGGTTTGTATCTTCTTTTTTCATAAATATATGAAATACAACGATTTATTATTATTTGCACTGGTTTTAATTCATTTATAACGGTTTTTTAACGTTGCAATTTTGTAATGGAAAAAATCCTTTACAAAGGTTAAAAATAATCCATTACGAAATGGGCCTTTTGGTGTAGTGAACCTAACCCTTATGTTTACCCCCTTTCCCCTTTAGTTGTTTCCCCTCACTCTGATGTAATCGAGACCTCCTTTGATGAGGTTCCCAATGTTGTTTTTCCTGTCAATGAAATAAACGAAGATTTTGAGTATCTTGTTGTGCCTTACATTAATTGCATTAATTCTAATCAAACTCTTGATGATAATGATATTGCAAATGAACAATTCTTAACTGATCTAAATAAGGTTAATAACAAATAACATAATTGCGTTCAAGTTAATAAAGATGAAAATGGTGTTAATAATCTCGATTCTAGTAGCCAAATGCACGAGATTAGGATAAGGGCCACCCTTAATGAGCATGAGTGGGAGCGACTCGAAGAACTAGTAAAGGAATTCCTGGATCTGTTTGCATGGTCCTACGATGATATATCCGACATTGACCCTGAGATAGAACAACATGAGATTCTAACTCTCCTGAAATGCAAATCGGTCAAACTGAAATTGTTAAATCTCTTCACCGAATGGTCACTCAAAGTTAAAGAAGTGGTAGTCAAGAAACTGAACGTGGGATTCATTCGTGTGGTCGAATATCCCACATGGCTAGCCAATATCGTACCCATTCTAAAATCAGGAGGGAAGGTTCTCATGTGTGTCGACTACCGAGACTTAAATAAGGCCTCTTCAAAAGATGATTACGCACTACCCAACATCGACATGATTGTGGACAATACGTCTAGTCACACTCTCAAGTCATTCGTTGATGGGTTTTCCAAATATAATCAGATCAAGATGCACCCCGATCATCAAGAGAAAATCACATTCATCACCCCTTGGGGAACCTTTTGCAACGCTTTCATGCCATTTGATATAAAAAAAATGCAGGGGCTACCTACCAGATGGGCTTCTACAACCATTCTGCATGATCTGATACATAAGTAAGTCAATGTCTATGTAGATTAAATGATTATCAAGTCCAAAACAAGGAAAGGGCATGTTCTCGCTCTCCGAAATTCTTTGAACGACTGTGACAATACTAAATGCGGCTTAACCCATAAAAATGTGTCTACATCGTTAATTAAAGGAAAAATCTTGGGATTATGGTTAGTGATAAAGGGATATAAGCAGATCCTGCCAAGATAAAATCCATACATGAGATGCCACCACCTCAAATGGAGAAGGACGTCCGGGGGTTCCTTGGGAAATTACAATACATCAACCGATTCATAAGCCAATTGACTTCTATCAATAAACCCATCTTCAAACTCCTCTGAAAGGATTCAACCAAAGTCTGGAACGAAGCTTGCCAATAAGCCTTCAACCGAATAAAGCAATACATAACCCAACCTCTGGTGCTCATACCGCTGCATCCTGATATTCCCTTACTCCTATACATAATTGTAACCGATACTGCAGCTAGAGCTTTACTAGCCGAATACTTAAAAAAATGCAAAGAAAGAGCCATCTACTATGTCAGTCGAAAGTTGGTCAGTTACGAAGCTAACTACACCACCTAGGAAAAAGCATGTGTCGCTATTTTCTGGGTTACCAAAAAGTTATGGCACTACATGATCGCCTTCCCCATCAAGCCTATATCCCGAATGGATCCCATCAAGTACCTACTCAAGAATTCTTCCCTATCCATTCGAATGGCCCGTTGGTTGATGCTTCTAGTCAAATTTAATATTACCAATGTCAGACAAAAAGTCATGAAAGGAAGATCCATCTCTGACTACCTTGCTAACTATCCTATGGAAGAGGCCGATGTCTGGATTTTCGAGTTCCCTGATGAGAATATCCTTTATGCCTCCCAAGAAGACCTTCGATGGAAAATGTCCTTTGACGACTCTGCTAACAAAAAAGGACATGGAATTGGGATCCTCTTAATTTCCCCTGATCACTCTCACACTCCCATTGCCATCAAATAGGATTTTCCCTACACCAAACATGACTGAATACGAGGCTTGCAAGGTAGGCCTCAAAGTTTCCCTAAAGAAAGGAATTCAATACCTCGATGTATACGAGGATTTAACCTTCATCATCGGTCAAATACTTAGAAAATGGAAAGTCAAGGACAATAAACTCTTACCCTTCCATGCCCACCTAGAAGAGCTTGCTTACCAATTCTAAGAAATCACCTTCCACAACATGCCCCGAGCAAAGAATAACCTAGCTGACTCCCTTGATACCTTATCCTCCGTGATTAACATGACCAGAAGAATAATGTCCCCTTTCCTTATCCAAAAACAAGACAATCCAACCCACTACTACCACATTGAGCTTGGCACGGAGGAAGTTCCCGAGATAGCCGACTGATGGTACTATGATATTTAGCACCTACTGAAATATGGTAGGTATCCCCAAGGATCTGAAAATAAAGACCGAGCAACTCTTCGCAGACTGGCTGCCCAGTACATTGTCTGTGATAAAGCACTATTTAACAGAAACTTTGATGGAACCCATTTACACTGCATCGCAGGGGCTAATATTGAAGAAATAGTGCAAAAAATCAACAGCACGAAATGCGAACCCCACATGAACGGCCATATGCTCGCCAAGAAGATCATGCGATTGGGTTACTACTGGACTACCATAGTTTAAGATTACACAACCTACGTTCGAATATGCCTCAAATACTAACAGTTTTCCAACCCACAATACTTTCCTTCGCGATAATTATACAACATGACTTCTCCTTGGCCATTCTCCACATAGGGCATTGCCATCATAGGGAAAGTTACAACGAAAGCATCCAACGAGCATGAGTTCATCCTAGTCGCCATTGACTACTGCACCAAATGGGTCAAAGTCGTGTCATACGCAATTCTGAATGCCAAGAAAGTGGCTAAGTTCATTAAGCATAAAATCACCTGCCACTATGGGGGCCTACATGAGCTAGTATCAGACAATGGGCTATATTTTTGGCAGAAGTTATAGAGGTGGTCGATGAGTAGGGGATTTCAAAGATAGAAATCTTCTCCATACCAACCTCAAACCAACAGAGCAATCGAAGCAGCAAATAAGAACCTCAAAACCATCATCAACAAAATGACCAAGAGTTGTCGAGATTGGGTTGACAGAATCCCTTACGCCCTCTGGGGCTACCGCCCTTCAGTTCGAGTTTTTACTAGGGCTACCTATTACTCTCTAGTCTAGGACATGAAATCAAAACTACCGATAGAGTTGGAAATCCCTCCACTACGTGTTATGCTAGAATCAAGGTCAGGGAGGAAGACTAGCACCAAAGGCGTCTTGACGATCTGTCCCTCTTGGACGAAAGAAGGATGAGAGATCTATATCACATATAAGAGTACCATCATCGAATAGCACGATCATTCAATAAGAGACTCAAGGATCGCAGTGTCCGAGAAGAGGACTTAGCCTTCAAAGAAATAGTAGAGCCCATCTGGGACCCCAGAGGGAAATTCAAGCCTAGTTGGAGCAGCCCATACATCATGAAAAAGATCTTGTCAGGTGGCACCGCTATGCACACCGACCTTGATGGCGAAGAAATAGCGTGTCCAGTCAACCTGGATTGTCTCAAAAAATTCTACCCCTAGTCTGAAATCTCGGCGCGCTACAACTCTTCTCATCTCCCTTCTATTCTAAAAAAATCTTCATTTCCTCGAAATTAGAACTACGTGGGTCCTGATCCTCTAATAATATTTTTTAATTTTTTTAAAACCCTCAGAGGTACGTAGACAACTCATCCGTTTATAGAGCACGACCCCCTTCTTTTTCATAAAATTCTATTCTTTTCTTATCCACGATAACGACAATTAATTTTAACATATACATGAGTAAAAGGATTATGTGTGCCTTAGTGATTGGTATAGATAGTTCAAAATGTAAAAGTCATCAAGAGGCACAACTAGATAATCAAAAACCTCTTTATTTCATTATTCAAAATTTTGGTACACTTACATCGGCATAAGGAATAAAATGACTTACCTTGCTATCCTACACCCACCTTCCTAAAATAACCAAGATAAAACCTAGCTCCACTACTCCTAAGATTCTCACACAGTACAACCAAAGTAACCACAAACAAAACCAAAAACCATACAAAAGATTCACAAATTTTACTTACAACTGCTAGAAGAACTACCTCCATCACCCATATCCCGGGGTCCCTAAACCTTCCCTGCCTGAAGGGAATGTCGTGGACGCTCCATTGAGCAATAAGCCTGGAGCAGCCTCGGGAAAACCACAACACCTCCTTCTATAGTGTCAAAAATAATAAACCACATTTGTCCAATCTCTACAGCCAGCATCTTGACGACCACTCTTCTCCATAGCCATTTCATATAGTCCCCTCAGACATGCCAGACTCGCCCAGCAGATTGGGAGGGATGGGTCAACGAACGACAATTCTCCCACAAAGAACCAAGTTGCATGCACATACGCTCTGTCAGGTCCTCGACAGGAAAGAAATCCAGTGACTGCGGTGGAACGATTTGCTCATAAGCATATTAGTGCAGAAACAACTAGGGAAAGTAGAAAAAAGTCTGCCTGTGGTAATCACTGAGATCCATAATGGGAAACAGATCCCCCACAAAAACATAGACCAATGTAAGCCTAGAGCCCCGTGCTCTACAAACTAGTTCCCCCAACTCTCAATGTCTAGGCCTACACTAATGAAATAGGGCAAGAAGAAGATTGGAACCATCGATAAAGGATAGTCAGGTAAGACCACCATGCAAAATCTCTCGGACAACCACATAAACAGCATCACGAGGCTCCCCCTCAGAAAATCAGAACGACCCTCTCGCCAAGCATCCAGGCCATTCGAAGTCTCCTCCAATATTTCCGTCGTAGGATTGAGACAGTACTATATCTTGAAAATATTTTCCGCAACTTGGGGTCCACTAGCGTTTCCCCAGTTACCAATAACACTTTTGAAACCAGACCCAAAATAATAGCCCCAGGATAGCCGGCATCACCCACATCCTACGAATGCACGGACTACAACACCACCGAAAGAGAAATCATTCCTCCCATAATTAATGACCTGACTGCCGAAGTCGAGATATGGAGAAGTCCATCAAATAATTCACTAGGAGAACGGGAAAACTCAGGCAAACCCTGGGGTTTTTCCCCAACATGGAAGAAAATTCCTCATAGGTAAAACAAATTTCATCCAACCAGAAGTGAAAGACATGATCCTCGGGATACTAGAACTCGATTGTCGCCATCAGCATGTTCCACTCAATGGGCTAGTTACACCGCAAAGAGACTCGCTGCATGTGGAAAGCTTCATAATCAAAATCGTAAGAACACATCGCCTTCAAGGCTTCGAGGTAGTTGGCGAGCTCAATGCTACCAGGGAGAGACATCTTTCAAAACAAAGAGATAATAAGCAAGTAAGAACATGAGAAAGAAAGGAAAGGAAAGTTTGAGGAGAAAATCCCCATCTACACCCCTATTTATACTTGAAAATCAGCAAACCAAGATAAAGAACCCTGCAGAAATCGAAGGGATGCTTACCCTACTAAGTACCAAACAAGTGCAATCAAAGCCTAGGGTTAATTGGACTAGACTGCTATGCCGATAGGCAACCCCCTATTTTAGGAAAATTCCCTATTTCCTTTTTAGTCATAATAAAAAAAATAAAAAAAATAATCTATATCTTAAGGGAATTACGAATTCCCTTATGCTTTTACTTATCCCATTTTAAAATAAAATCCTTCTCAAATTAATTTTCAAATTCTTTTTAGGGTCTCAGCAGCAAAGTAAAAAGAGCATATGCATTAATCACTAAAATAGAAATTAATAAAAACTTCATTTTATTTGCATTTTTTTCTGTGTTACAAAGAAAATAGAAAAACAACGGGACTCATTCCAAACCCAATTTTCTTTCTCTCTCTCTCTCTCTCTCTCTCTCTCTCTCTCTTTATATATATATATATATATATTCATTATCTATTTTCTCTCTCTCTTTAATAGACTCCGTCCCTATGGCGCGCCCTCATCCCCCTGCGACAAGGCGATGTGCCACCACTTCCAGAGTTCAACCCTTCCATGGATGAGGCAGACATCACCAAGAAAGAAGGGATCAAAACCACATCACGAATATGGGCAGTCGTAGAAGAAATCCAGTCCCTGATGTCTTTCATCCAAGTAGCGGACACACAGATTAATTGCACAAAGGAAAATAGAAAAGATCAAATTAATAAGAGGTAAAGAAAGAAATCAGAAAATCAAAAGGCAACAAAACACAAAGTATACCTCAAGTCGTAGGGCCTCATTTGTTAGGCCCTACTCCTCCGGGTTCATCACGTTGGAATGATGCTATAAATGCACCGACCCTCCATCAACTCGTCGGATGTTGTAACCAGGCGAGTGCAGCCACACAAAAGAAGCCTTTGACGTCGTCGTCGCCCCTGACATGGACGAACCACCTGCCCTATGGGATGACCCCACCTTCTAACTCATTCCCGCAGGAAGGAGAGGCATCACATCATATATATTAGGAGCATCATCCATCTCGACATGAAATCCATGTAGTCATACATCACCGTTGTGTTGATATGCAATGAATACAGCTCTCCCATTATCGTCGCCACTCGAGCATCCTCCGACATCTCCTACAATCGTCTCATGAACATAGGGGGATTCGTCGGTGGTACCGCAACCTCATCCTCCATGATTTGTCAGACTACCCTCTCCCCGAAGTACCAAGAATAGCCAAACTCATGCACTAGCAGACGCCGCATCTGCGCATGTATCCCAGTTGACACAGTGTGCTGAATGGATGTCCCCCAGGGATAAAAGGTCCTGTAAATCCATAGTAAGAAAAAAAGATCAATATAAATAAAAGATCATCAAAGGAAAGGAAATTCTCAAGATAAGGCTTACCTACTCGCTCTCCAGACCATTCAAGACCTGACGCACCATCTTTAGAGAGAGACTTCTTCGACTGTCGGTTAGACTTCTGCCACCAGTACATCCGAAAGAAGTCCCCAATAGAGTCATACTTCAAATATATCAACTAGGTGTTTAACCCAATCACCTCATAGAACCACGTATGCAAAGTACAAAGGGTCAACATTTAAGAAATCAAGAATAAAGCACATGAAGGAAAATGCGAATGCATAAAGGAAAAATGAAAACAAATGAAAAATACCTCCAGAAGATATGTGGCTCAAGTAAAAGTCTGTTAAAAGCACTGTCTGAACGCATCAAAGGAATAATAAAGGGTCGCCAAAGTTAGGCTCCCCCAATCATAAAGACGGATGTTCGAAAACACCCCCCAAAATGGAAAAAACCACAAGTGGACGACGTCGCCACTCGTTGCTACCAGAAAACCTCCCAACAACAATCGAATAAACAAATGGGACATCTGACACACCTGTTGCCCGTTGCTCTCATCGATCCTCTTCCTCAATAAAAAATACCTCAACAAAGACAAACGGAGAGAGTCCTCATAAACCACCCTCTCCACATCACCTAATGTCGTCGTCCCCACCTCCGCTATCACCCTTAGCACCCTATCCACTTCAATATGCAAACCATCACAGTATAGCCCTAGCAGGTGATTCACATCAATGGGAGTCACCGTAATCTCCTCGAAGACAAAATGGAAGGTGTGGTTAGTGTCCCACCACCTCTCCCCCAAAGCACATAGAACAACAATGGAACGGGGCATTTGGTCCAGAACAAACACTAGCCTCCTGAAGCTAGCTGGTGACACCATCTAGGGCTCTATAGGTGGAAGGTGATCCCAAACATCCCTAAGCCCCATCATCCCTTGGGCACGTATAGGCGACATGGAGACTTTAGACTGTCGAAGAAACAAAGAAAACCATTATCAAATTCAAGAAATAAAGCAATCTCGTAAAGAAAAAAGGAAAAGAATACAAAATGTCATTCAATACTTACATAACTGCCAGGGTTCACCACCCTAGAAGACCGATGACGTGAAGGCTTAGATAGAAGAGTCCGATCATACACCATTGATTCGAATGAGTTCTCGCTGCCCAGTACAAGGGGCACCCTAGCCCTCCACTCCAATCTTGCCCAATCGTCGGCATTAAGCCATGCCATATGAGTAACAGTGCTTAAGAAATCGGTATTTTTGGATGTTAGAACGATTTGCAGAAGTTAATAGCGGAAGAATGAAAGTCAGAAAGTTATGAAAAATGAGGAAAACCTACCCCCTTTTTATAGCAGGCTAAGGGGCATGTTGATCGGCATCTCCCTGCCACCCACCGATTGGTATTGACCCTCCACCTACTCAAGTTGCCCCAAAAGACCGTGCCACTGTCGTTTATCACCCCTCCATCTATGACTATCATCACCCCTTCAAAGTTTAATACAAAAAGTACAAAAAAATACCGAATTCTGAAAAATCCCAGGAAATTTTTTAAAATTACCAAATTAATTTTAGAACCTTTTTCACCAAGGAAAGGCATTTTTTTACATCCCCAGTGGAATTCCAAAAAACAATTCTCCCCAGTAAGGTCTCTAGAGGACACTCCAAAATTTCAAAAATTCCCCAGCTAAAAAAAACCTTGGATCATTCCCTCTTCCCCAGCAGAACCTAAAATCAAATGCTTCCCCAAATCCTCAAAGAAAGATTACACATCCCCAATGGAGTCCCCAAACTACCCAAAGGAAACATAATCCCACAGAATTAGCTTCAACCCTCAGAATTTGTCACCCCTATCTTAAGCTCGCAAAATTGGCTTTGACCCACAGAATTGGTCATCTCTACCTTAAGCCCGCAAAATTGTCTTTGACCCACAGAATTGGTTGCTTCTACTTAAGCCCGTAGAATTGGCTTCGACCCTCAGAATCGGTCTCTCAACTTAATCCCACAGAATTGGATTCGAACTGAAGAATTAGTTACCCCTATCTTAAGCCCATATAATTGGCTTCGATCCTCATAATCGATCGCTTCTACTTAAGCTCACAGAATTGGATTTGACCCGTATAATTGGTCATCTCTACCTTAATCCTGTAGAATTGGCTTTGACCCACAGAATTGGTCATATCTACTTAAGCCCACGAAATTGGGTTTGACCCGCAGAATTGGTCACCCCTAACTTAAGCCTATAGAATTAGCTTCAACCCTCAAAATTAGTCGCTTCTACTTAAGCCCACAAAATTGTCTTTGACCCTCAGAATTGGTAACCCCAAATAATCCCTCATAACCTTTTACCCGCAGAATTGGTTGTCTATACTTAAGCCGAAATAATTGGCTTTGACCCTCAGAATTGGTCACCCCAAATAAGCCCTCAGAATTGGCTTCAACCCTAAGAATTGGTCACCCCTAACTGAATTTCACATAATTGGCTTTAACCGAAGAATTGTTCACCCCAAAATAAGCCCTTAGAATTGGCTTCGATCGTCAAAATTGGTCATTTCTACTTAAGCCCGTAAAATTGGCTTTGACCCGCAGAATTGGTCATCTCTATTTTAAGCCCGTAGAATGGGCTTCGACCCGCAGAATTGGTCGCTATAATTTAGATCCTCAGAAATAACCCCATCCCACACAATGATTCACCTCCCTACTCCTCACCTCCTTTAGGTCCTCAGAATTGTCCACCCCAACATCACCTTAGGTCCTCATCATCGACCTCGACCCTCTAAGTCATTCATCCTCATCCCTTAGGTCCACATAACCGACCTCTATCATGTGATGTCTATTCGAAGGCTATCATTTTTTCCAAGCTCACCCATTGAGGGGCTCTGTAGACACCACATTCTAGGACTCCCTAACTCACCCCTTAGGTCCCTATCACCTCCCCATCTCACTCCAAATCCTAGGTCGCATTCCAAGTACCAATCTGAAGGCCATCGGGTGCCTCCGGGCCTCGTTTGACTCCGGTCAACTCTATCGTCAGAGCAAAAGCTCTTTGAATCTCTGAAGGGCTCTAAATATTCTTTCCAATAGTTTGCCCCGTGCACGAATCGGCATAATGATTTGAATGAATAGACCATTTTACTACTAAAAATTGACTCGGAGGCCACCGGGCACTCCCGGGCCCCGAATTGACACCAATCAACATCACTTTCAAAGAAAAATCTCTTTTAATCTTTAAAGGTCACTGAACCCCTTTCCATCGATCCTCCCTATGCTCAAAATAGCATAACCGTTTGGACGAAGGGTCAGTTTCCCTTGAAAATTGATCTAGAGGCCACCGGGTGCCTCCGGGCTCCGTTTGACCGAATTAAACTCTTTAGCTCGAACTATACTGAATTATTATCTAAAGGTCATTGAATAACCTTTCTAATGGTCCACCCCATGGATGATTTTGACCTACGGTACATACGAATGATCCATTTTACTCTGAGAGGTCCTCGGGCGCTTTCGAGTCCCGATTGACCAAGGTCAACCTTCTGAACTGAGCAAAACTCTTTGGAATATCAAATTACATCTCCTAACCTTTCCAACGGTTTGCCCCCATGTGCAATTCTGACTTACCGTCCAGATGAAAATCCATTTCTATTGGACGATCTCCCGTTTGAAAGGCCGATGTGCCTTTTCAAGCCACATTTGACACAAAGTCAACTCCTAGACCTGGGAGAGGTCTAAATTACTCTTGAAGGTCTCTAAAGTTCCTTTCTAATGGGATGCCCCATGACGATTTGGATCAATGAGTTACGTTATATGACCATTTTTTTAGGAAAATCTGCACCAGACTCCCAATTGGGAAGTCCAGATCCCTGCCTATCGGTAGTGTGTTTAGGGTCACATGCCGATAGGTAGGACAAGGTAAGTGCCGATCAAAAACCCCCTGACCCTATAAAAGGAGGTCATGACCTCACTCCCATGACCAACAAAAGAGATCCATCAGCATCAATGATCTGAGCAACATTCCCTCGAAACCAACGAAGTTCCTCGTGTGAATTTCCATTCAAGCTTACATTCCCATCCTTTTCATACCCAATTTGGCAAAATATCCTTCTCTTTCATCAACATTCATCAGCACTCAAGGGAGGTCATCCAAGATCAAAGATCAAGCTTCAAAGAAGGTCCAATTACTTCCCTCTCTCTTTACATTCCTTATTTTTCCATAATATACATTAAATTCATAATCTAGTTCTTACTTTAGTTCATACACATTAATAGCTACACTTTTTTAGTATATTGCGCATACTTTATTTTCTACAAAAATCCCAAAAACAAATAAAAGAGGGTTATACCCATAAATTCTTAACGAAATTATCCATCACACTTTTTACAAAACCAAAAAACACATTTTCTACACATACACATATAATAAAATTCCGTTCGAATCTATGGGATAAACCCCACCCATATGCTACATTCGAACTACATGGACTTTGATGTATTTATATATTACATAGGCATCTTGGATTAAAATCCCAGGCTCAAGTCCAACTTTCCAATTTTCTAATTTTCTCAATTTCCCAAGTTTCCTAATTTTCTTAAATCTCCCATTTTCATATATATATATATATATATCATGCTTGTTTGCGTTTTATCCAACACGTATTCTCATTTCCTAATAATAATCAATATCGTGATAAATGCACAAATCATATTTTCTATATATGTCTTTTTGGGAATGTTCCTGTGGATGACCTCATTCTACCTTGTCCATGGTATGAGTTGAATGATTCCAATATCCATTATATAAATACACACACACACTTCACGGGGATATAAAGTAAAATAATAGAAATCTCACATGAGATACCGAAAGGGCGGGATGGGTTCCTAACACCTTCCAATTCTGTAACTTAGCCCCTGAACCTTCGAACTATTGGTTTTGTATGCATCAGTTTTTCCTTGATGCCGATCTCTTAAAGTTTCAACATGTTCTTTTTCCTATTTTGTGCAAAATAGGCTAGCGACTCCATCTCTTCACATTTACCCCCATACCAATGATGGTCGAAGCACCTTGAAAAGAAAGGTGCGAGACCGCAGCGTAGTATTTTCGAGGGATCATCCCCGTTGCCACCGGGGATGGCCACACCCATATTCCCGATTTAAATAAAAGAAGAGTGATTTTTCCTTATTTTGTGGTGTATTTGATGACCTTTTCATTTAAAATATCAATACTTATCACTAAGGCATACACAATTCTTTTGTTCATTTTGATGATTAGAGAGATCGTCATTCTCTGGGGGAGAAAAGAATATCATTTTGTGACAAAGAAACGACCATGCCCATGTGTATTTTATGGGCTACCTATGTGCTTGTATAGATTTGAAAGTTTATGAGATTCTTGTTTTAAAAGGGGCTGAGTTGAGAGGATCATATCCCACTTACCTCTGAGTAGAGGGGAGTGAAAAGATGTTTTTATTTGTAGTTTTTGTTTTATAATAAAAGGGGGTGAAAAGATTCGTAGCACGATGAGAGTTAGGACTAAGGGTAAAACTTCTTGAGGCGGTCCAGGTTAACTGGACATGCCATTTCTTCTCCATATAGATCTATGAGCATAACAGCTCCACCTAATAGGATTTTCTTTATAATGTATGGCCATTCCAATTAGGTTTGAACTTTCCTCTTAGATCCCAAATAGATTTCATAATTTCATTGTGGGAAAGTTATACTTGTTATACATCATGATCCTTCTATTGAATGATCATGCAATCCGATGATGGTACTCTTGTATGTGGTATAGTTCTTTGAATTTCTATTCTCTAGGAGAAATATTTCATCATAGCAACTTTCGCGCCAGTCTTTCTCATCGACCTCACATTCGAGCATAACACATAGAGAAGGAACTTCTAGTTTGAGGGGGAGAACTTCCTCCATGTTGTATACTAGAAAGTAGGGAGTGGCCCTAGTGGGTGACCTAATAAAGGTCAAATAACCTCAGAGGGCATATGTAATCCGGTCGGGCCATTTTCTGTAACTTTCAATCATCTTGTTGATGATGATTTTGAGGCTCTTATTTGCAGCTTTGGCAACGCCAATAGTTTGTGGTTTGTAGGGAGAAGACTTGTGTATTTGAATTCCATACTCATTGAGTAGTTCTTTGACCTCAACCTCAAAGTGGAGTCCATTATCTAATACTAACTCATAGGGAACTCCATAGCGACAAATGATATTATTTCTAATGAATTTTATCGCTTTCTTCACATTTAGTATTACGTGTGACTCGACTTCGACCCATTTTGTTAATTAGTCAATGGAGAGTAGGGTGAATTTTTGCTCGTTTGGATCTTTAGGAGTAACCTTCATTATTATATATATGCCCAAGAAGAGAAGGGACAGGAAAAGGTCATGATGTACAACTGTTGGGGAGGTAAGTGTTGAAGGTTGGCAAACTATTAGCATTTGAGGCATCTCAAATATAAGAATTGCAGTCTTGGACCATGGTGGTCCAATAGTATCCATGACAAATGATTTTCTAAGCAAGCATGTCACCGTTCATGTGGGGTTCGCATTCCCCTCTATAGATTTTCAGCATCGTTTCTTTAACTCTAGTCGTCCCTTCTATATAATTCAAGTCTTCCATCGAAGTTTCTCTTGAAAATAACTTCATCGAAGATGATGTACTAGGCAATTGATTTATGAAGGGTCACACATATTTTCTTGTGTATCTTAGGGATACTTACCATGTCTGAGAAGGCGACAAATGTCATAGTACCATAATCCTGCCATGTTTGCATCTTTCTTTGTAATGAGATCAATGTGGTAATAATTAGTGGGTGTAGTTTGTTTTTTTACCCGAAAGGGGGCAATTGTTTTTCCCTCATTCATGTTGACTATGAAGGATAAGGTTTCTAGTGCATCAACTAGGCTATTTTTTGAGCGAGTAAGGTAATAGAAGGTGACATATTTGATCTGGGAGGTAAGCTCTTCTAGATGAGTTTGGAAGGGTAGGAGATTCTCGTCTTTTACTTTCCACTTCCTGAGAATATTATCTGAAAAAATGGGCAGAGTCTCCATAGATGTCCATGTGCTTGATTCCTTTCTCAAGGGAGATATTGAAACCTATGGTGAATGTCTCATAGTCTATCATATTATTAGTGCAAGGAATATTTAGCTTAATTTTGATGGGGGTGTGAAAGTTATAGGGAGAGATGAAGAGTATCTAAATACCATACCATATCTTATTGGCACTTCCATCAAGAACATCTTCCATCTGATGTCCACCTTAGAGGTGTAGTGGATGTCTTCATCTGTAAATTTGAAGACCCAGACTTCAGTTCATTCTATGTAATAGTAGGAAAGAAAATCAGAGATGGCCCTTTTTCATATCTTTCTATGTGATGTATACAATATTGAAATCGTCTAGTAGCATTGGCCAAACGGGCCATTCGATTAGATAGATAGGGTTTCACTAGTATGTATTTTATGGTATTTATTCGAGTACTAGTCTGATGGGGAATGCAAGCATGTAGTTTCGTAGTTTCTACATGACCCAAGCCAAGGCAATACATTCCTTCTCCAAGGTAGTGTAGTTGACTTCATACCCAGTCAAATTTCAATTGGTGTAGTAGTTTTTTCTCTCCTTATAACATTAATCAATGTAGTAGGCCAATGAATCCCCTACTGCAGTATCGATGATATTCAAATACAGAAGGAAGGGGAAACCTGGCTATAAAGGTATGAGCACTAGAGGTAGGGTGATTTATCATCTTATCTAAGGATTCTCGACACACATCATTCCAAACCTTGGTTGAGTCTTTTTATAAAAGTTTGCAATTAGTTTGCAGATAGAGGTGAGTTTTTTGGATGAACTGGTTGATGTGTTGTAGCTTACCTAGGGATCCTCCCACTTCCTTCCCTGTCCGGGGTGGTGACATCTCGAGTATGGATTTTAGTTTGGCGGGATCAGCGTTAATCCCTTTGTCACTACCCATGAACCCGAGGAGATTTCCCTTAGCGACACCGAAGACACATTTTTATGTATTGAGTCACACCTATTATGTCGCACTATCTCAAAGAATTTCCTCAGGGAAGGAATGTGACCTTCTTAATTCTTGGACTTAATTATCATGTCAAAATTTTAAACCTTGACTTCTTTGCGGATGAGGTCATGCAGAATTATTGTGGCAGCCTTTTAGTAGGTAGCCCTGGCATTCTTGATCCTAAATGACATGATGGTGCAGCAGAAGGCTCCCCAACGGGTGATTAAGGAGGTATTCGTTTGGTGGTTAGGGTGGATTGTAATCTTATTATAATGGGAAAACCATCGAAATATGACTTGAGAGCGTAGTTGGCTGTGTTATTTACGATCATGTCGATATTCGTCATAGGGACGATGTTTGCAAGTCATGTAGGGTAATTGACCTAGAGAATGAGTCCTACATTCAATTATTTCACTGCTTCTTCTTTGACCTTGAGGGACCATTTTTTCAGAGCTTCCTCAGTTTATGCTTGAAGTGCTTGATCTTTAAGAATGTGTGGACCTTGTGCTAATCTATTTATTAATCAATACCGGGCATATAGTCATAGGACCATGCAAAGATGGATGTCCACAAACTCTTTCATAAGCTCTTCGAATTGTGCCCACTCATGCTCGTAGAAGATAGAGCTTATCCTAATCTTACAGACATGGCTAACAGAATCGAGATAATAACAACAGTATCATCATCATCCATTTGAGTGCGATTATATTGTTTATTTTTTTTCATATTGAGATCAGTTAAGAATTGTTCATTTACTAAATCATCATCATCAAAAGTTTGATTGGAATCAAGGTAATTAATGTAAGGCACATCAAGATACTCAAAATCCTTGTTTACTTTATAAAGGAATTTTCAAGAAATATAACATTGAGAACCTCATCAAAGGAGGCCTTATTTATAATGATATTAGATACATGAAAAACAATTTCAAGCTCGGGGACCTCTTAAATAAAGTGGATAGGAGGGCTTAGATTAAGTTGTGCAAGTTTGAATGGAATGACACGCCAATTGAGGAGAGGAATATTAATGGTAGTGATATTTACAGACAGGTCAGATAGCATGGCTTCTTAGTGGATCACATAGAGATTAAGCCCTCAGTGTATACAGGTTGAATGAATCCTCGGTGTCAATGTTCCCATAGTTCTCAATGCTTTCTATGACTTTTTCTGTCAGAGGTTCCACCTCATGTTTCTACTCCTCATCCTAGGTATTGTCATCTTTGAAAAAGATTACCATAGCGGGTTTCATCTTCTTGCCAACAGGGTAATACCATGGTTTAGGGAATCCAAATAAGAGGAAATATTCACTTTATGACTCGCCATTTGAGCTCTCAAAATCATCATCTCATCCCGTGGCAACGATATCATCCCCCCAATAGTAGTCAACACATTCGACAATATCTACAGCTTCATCATACAAATCTTCTCACTCAGTGAGGAAGTGAAGGAATAGGGACCAAACACCTCTGGAGCTTTAGGACTATAAGAAACTTGAGGAACCTACATATCTCCATTTTCTGAAGAAATACATTTGAAATAATCTATACGATGTTGTCCAAACTGAACTTTTCCACATGCACAAATCATTCATATGATTCTTGAACCCCTCTTCGAGCTTTCATAAACAACACACTGTACCTTTCTAAGTCGATGGTCATCTTTGTGGGAAGTTTTAGCCTAAACCTATAGTGTTGGTTCAGAGTTGCGGGTAATTTCATGCCTCCCCTTTCTGATTCAGTACAAATGACAATGCAAGATTGGATGAGGATTGACAGAGCTTCATCGGTGACGCTCATGGAATCTAAGAGAAAGGATGGGAAAGCCTCGAGATATTTTCATGAGATTATAGATATTCATAGTGTTTTGATGGGCATATAATATTTAGAGGGGTCAAATTTTGAGTTTCCTTTTAGGGAGATGGACCCTAGTTCCATGTGCTAGGAGAGGGTTATAAATGGTGTTGGGTTTAGGATTAGCTGGTAGAGTGATGATGCCGAAATGTATAAGACCTTGGATCACATTTTTGAGGTGAAAACACTGATTAGTGGTGCGTCTTGTGATTTCATTAAAGTCATAGTGAGCGTCATATATGAAGTTTTTGGGAAGGTGACTTGATAATGGTTGGGGTTCAAATAGATTGACGACGTTTCGGGCCGGCAGGGCTTGGTACACTTTTGACAGGGGGTGTGGAGATCAATATATTATTTTCTAGAAGTGTTGGGGTGATTTTCAGGTGCCCGAGAAGTGGCAGGTTGGGATATGTTATTGATTGTTAAGACTAAGGTACTAGTTGACTTGTCATACTTTCATGGTGCAAATTGCCCAATCAGACTTTTTGGTTCAGATTCTAATTTATAACTACAGACCCCTTTTTCAATCTCCATACTAACCTCTCGAAGGGCTATAAAGTGTGGGTAATATTTTCCACCCATCAATGTTCATATATGGGGCAAGAAACATTTCTTCACTATACTCACTTACTCTTCTTCTGATATCCTGTTGGTCATGGTAGATTTTTCTCTCTCCACCTTCTGATGAAACTACTAACTTATTCCAAAAGATTATTCTTGAGTAGCTCTAGATCTGTCACGACCCTGACCCAATATTACTGAGGAACGAGTGTCGTGACATGCCACCAAGGCAACAAATATTCTGATTTAAAAAATTTCTATTAAAATATCTATAGTGAAAATACAATCACATGGTTATGAATTGTAAAATGCTAAAAGTGAAGGAATTATATCATCATATCTTTCTAAAGGAAAGTTAATTTATATTAAAAGTAACAACGAGTTATAACTTAAGACAAAATTTAAAGCTTATTACATAATTTATCTAATAAAACAAATATTTTACTTAAACCGGTTTGGAAGGTACCACCCAAATATTTCCACGTGGTAGTTAAGGCCAACATAGTAAGAGAATTTCCATAGACCGAATCAATAATTTCATAATTCAAACCAGATGTTTATTTGGAGAGATATAAGCATATAACAAACGATGAAACCATCGGTATCAGATGCATTTTGAGAATAAAAGCATTGCACAAAATATATATAATTTTCACGCTATAATATAATCAAAATGCGCAAGAAATGGCATAGAGTACTAACCTAAAATAATGGTTCAAAATTATAAATATTAGGTGTTCGATCATACGTTAATCTAATAAAAATGATAATAGTTTTAGTACACGATCTAAACAAAGTCCAATTTATATAATGTATTTTAATAATAACTTGTTTTAAAGGATTACAATAAATCATTTTCTCAACTTTTTAAAATGAATAATTTCAAAAGCCCATATACAACTTTAAACAAGTTTCAGTTCGAAAAAAAAGTAGATTCAATCATAATTGTAATTTATCTATTTCACATTAGAAATAACCAATACTAATTTTGATCGCCAAAACTATATATTCATTAATGAAAATCCAATTAGAAATTCAATAATTCATTATGAAAAGAGTTGTATAATTCAATTTAGAAAACTTTATAATTTTATGTTAGTAAAATGGATCTATAGTGTTTTACCAATATTTCTTCTTAGTATAGCTATAAAACAATGAATTAAAACTATAAGATGCATTAGAACAATAGAGAAGATTATCTTAAGATGAATATCCCTGAGATCTTTAAGAACTTCTTTTCAAACTTTCTTATAATTTCTCTCCCTATTTCTTTATA
This sequence comes from Sambucus nigra, assembly GCA_949130495.1. NCBI lineage: Eukaryota > Viridiplantae > Streptophyta > Magnoliopsida > Dipsacales > Adoxaceae > Sambucus > Sambucus nigra. The sequence goes on along the minus strand of OX422207.1, from coordinate 839,829,388 downwards.
TAATTCTCAAGGAATTGGTGTAAATTTCAAATGATCCTAAAGGCTGTATTTATATATTTCCAAAGATACTATAGAATTGACACGTGTCTAGGTAACTAAGCTTTTACAGTGGCGAGTCAGTGGTGAGGTGTCACATAATGGAGGGGCCTTGCAGTCTTATTTCACCAAATGGTGGCACGTGTTTTAACTCTCTCTAAAGATGACACGTGTAAGGTAGTGGCAAAATAAAGAACGAACTATCAAGCATAAGGTGAAATATGTTAAGCAAGAGATGGAATAGTGGTAAGGCTATGAGGGTCATTTACACATTAAGGTTATTTTGATAATTTTACCCTATATATTTTCAATATTTCTAAGAGGTCCTTGAAAATATTTTATTAAAATCAAGTCCTTTAAATTTCATAAAAGTATATTTTCTACCCTGAAACTTATCATTTAGCTTAGGATGTGTAATAAACTTAAATTTGATTCAATTAACATTTGATTATTCATATTTAAAAATGGATTTTGGCATATTAACAACTCAAAATACCATTTATACAATAATATAACATTTATCATATAGTAAGCAAGATGCAATTGTAAAAATAACTATATATTGGCATATAAAAGTGGGGTTATTACATCCTATCCTCCTTATAAAAAAGTTTGGTCCCCATACTTGGTTTTCATTAATTTTCAAAAAGGTATGGATATCGGTCCTTTATTTTATCTTCCATCTCCCATGTTGCTTCTCCAACAGAATGATTATGCCATAATACTTTGACTAGTGTAATTACCCTGGTTCGTAATATTTGATTCTTGTGGTCCAAAATTTCCACTGGATGCTCAATATGTGTCTAATCTTCTCTAAATTGAAGAGGTTCATGACTTAAGACATGTGTTGGATCTGGGACATATTTCTTCATCATTGATACGTGAAACACATTATGCACACTAGAGAGTTCCAGTGGTAGAGATGTTTTAGACGCAACAACTTCTATCTTTGTAAGGATTTAAAAAGGTCCTATGTATCTTGGGTTTTACTTCCATTTCTTCCTAAATCGGATTACTCCCTTTGATAGTGATACTCACAAGAACACATAATCTCCTATTTAAAAGTGTTACTAACGGTATCGATTGTCGACATAACTCTTCTGAGGGCTTTGAGTGATTCGAAGTCGAGCTTGTATTAATTTCACTTTCTCTGTTGTAATCTGAATCAATTCTGGTCCCAAAAGTTTTTTTCCCCAACTTCTACCCAACATGTACGAGGATGACACCTTCTACCATAAAGTGCCTCTTACGGAGCCATTTGAATACTTTCTTAATAACTATTATTATATTAAAAATCCACTAATGGTAAATGATCATCCCAATTCCCTTTCAAATCAAGTACACATTCCCTAAGCATATCCTATAAGGTTTGAATGGTTCTCTTAGATTGTCCATCTATTTGACGATAAAAAATGGTGCTGAAATTCAATTTTATTCCCATGGCTTCTTGTAGGCTTTTCCAAAAGCGAGACACAAATCCAGGGTCACGATTAGAAAAAATTGAAATTAGGGTTCCACGAAGCCTAATAATTTCCCGTACATAAAACTTCTCTAACTTTTATAAATAATGGACAATCTTAATGGGAAGAAAACGAGAAGATTTAGTTAACCTATCAATAATTACCCAAATAGAATCATTACCATTTAAACTCCTTTGTAAACCTGTCACAAAATCCATAGTAATATGCTCCCGTTTCCACTCAAAGATAGGTAGGGGTTGTACTAATCCTATTATTTTTTGAAGTTTAGATTTTACTTATTGACAAACCAATCACTGAGATACAAACTCTGCTATCTCCCTCCTTATGTTATTCCACTAAAATACTTCTCGAAGATCCCTATACATGTTTGTACATCCGGGATGAAATTTGAATCTTGAATAATGACCTTCTCCTAAAATTTGCCTCTTCGGTTGGGTACTATGAAGAACACACGCTCTATTTCCAAAGCTTAATATATCATGTCGTACTGTAAATTTTGTTCTCTTCCCTTCCATAACTTCTTCTCTAAACTTCCTCAGTTATGGGTCATTTACTTCTAATTTGGTCCTTTCCATCAACAAGGGTTATACTTGTAAGTTTGCGATTATTCCTACTTTATTACAAATACGAGCATTTATTTCCATACTTCTTAAATCTTTCAACAGAGCTCCCTAGATTGTAATAATACATGTTAAATTTCGTGTAGGCTTTCTACATAAAGAGCCATTTACTATATTAGTTTTCCTCAGGTGGTAATTAATATTTAATCATAATCTTTCATCAATTCTAACTACCTCCTTTGTCTCATGTTCAATTATTTTTGAGTAAAAATATATTTCAAGATCTTATGATCAGTATAAATCTCACAAATATCACCATACAAATAATGTCTCTAAATCTTAAGAGAAAAAATTGCAATTACTAATTCTAGGTCATGAGTTGGTAATTCTTCTCATGAAGTTTTAACTATCTCGAGTCATAAGATACTACTTTTCCATTTTGCATTAGTACACATCCCAAACTATTTTTAGAAGTATCACTATAAAGCATAAATCCCCCTGTCCCAAAATGAATAGTCAAATTTGGGACAGTCTAATCGATTCTTAAATTCTTGAAAATTGTTCTCAACTTACTCACACCATTCATATTTCACCTTCCTTTTGTTAACATAAACAAAGGTTTGGCGATGGTAAGAAAATCCTTCAAAAAATCTTTGATAATAATCGACTAATCCAACGAAACTACAAATCTTAGTCGCATTAATTGGTCTTACCCAATCTAGTATAGCTTTGATCTTTTGAGGGTCAATTGACACTCCCTCCTTAGATATGACATGTTATAGAAAAGAAATAGTAGGCAATCAAAACACACGCTTCTTTAATTTTGCATATAATTTCTCTTTCCTAAGGATTTGTAATATTATCTTTAAATGTGTCTTGTGTTCTTAAATACTATTGGAATAAATAAGAATGTCATGAATGAAAACAACAGCACATTGATCCAAATATTTCCTAAACACTCTATTCATCATATCCATAAAAGCGGGTGGTGCATTAGTTAGTCCAAATGGCATTACAAGAAATTCATAGTGGGCATATCTAGTACGAAAAGATGATTTTGAAATATCATATTCCTTAATTGATGATAGCCTGGACTAAGGTTAATCTTAGAGAATACTTGTGCACCTTTAAATTGATCAAACAAGTCATCTATACGAGGTAAGAGGTATTTATTCTTAATGGTTACCTTATTCAGTTCATGATAATATATACATAGTCTCATCGTCCCATCCTTCTTTTTGACTAATAACACTAGAGCACCACAAGGAAATATACTTGGTCTGATGAAACCTCTATCTAAAATGTCTTCTAATTAAACTTTTAGCTCTCTTAGTTTTACAGCTTCCATATGATATGGTGATTTTGAGATTGGTATAGTTTCAGTAACAAGGTCAACGGTCAATTCTATTTCTGTATTAGGAGGTAGACAGGGTAAATCATTTGGAAAAACATCCACAAATTTGTTAACAATAGGAATATCTTCTAAGTTAGGCTCTATCTTTTGCAAATTGGTAACATCTTCTAGAAATCCTTAACACCCCTTCTTAAGAAAACTAAAGGCTTGTATTGAGAGGTCAGCTAAGGTGCAATGGACTCTAGTGCAGAAGTAAACTAATGTCGAATGAACCCGAATTACCTACGATTTTTTTATAGATTATGAAAGGGGGATCAATTCAAACTTTTATTAAATTGTTGAATATACTACAAACTGAATAATGTTTGGCAAGTTAATTAGAGTTCGAATTATTATCTTGATTAAACTAGTTCATTAATCAGATAATAACTCATTCACACTATTAGGTGATTTTCTAGATTAAAATCCCACTTTTTCGTGTTAGGTTTCAAATGAAAATTTTAAAGCATGCAAGGATTTATCTAATGTCGCAAAAATCCGTCCCTGGAGAAAACGGCGGATACTCTAGGATTAAACTAACGGTACTCCACTAAACATATCGCAACAGAATGATTTACAATCATGCAACAAGACTCAAGAAGGTTAAAACAGAAAGCTATTTCTTATACCAAATGGCTCATGCTTTGGTGGCTCTTATGAATGCCTCACGTTGGGGCTCTTCTCCTGATTGCTCTTCACATCTTAGCTCTTCCCTTTAACTTCTTCGTGCACATGAATTGATCGGTGCCCAAGTGACTGATAAAAAGAAAATTTAACTTGGCAACTGTTATCACAAAACTGACTGATAAAAAGAAAATTCAGTCTCATCCCTTTAACTAAAAACGCGTCATTGACATTAGGTAAACCCTCTTCATTAAAGATTCTTTTACCAATGCTTTGGGAGGTCTTACCATCCCCAAAGGTAACTTTGCCACCATTATAATGGACAATATCCTACAGTTTGGTAACATACTTCGTCATATGTCATGAGCAACCGCTATCTAAGTACCAACCAGTAGTTTGCATCTCATAGCTAGGGTTGTCAAAACTACAAATGATTTTAGATTAACTGTTTAGTTAGGGTCATAGATCATCACTCGTTATCCAAATAGACATGATTTTAAATTGTTTTAAGCCTTAATTTGATATCGGGATGGGGATCTGCCTATTAGTTTTTATTTGTCATTAGTCTTAGGTATAGGCTTATAAAACTAAGGGAATGATCCAGTGCGATTCCCAGTTTTATTACCAAATCTATTAACTTTCGAGATAAAGTAAAAAATGGGCATTTTTATTATAAAACCTTTGGCACTCATAGTTTTGGTCACACATAGTACAAAATTTATTTGAAATGGGGAGGCCGGAGTGGTATTGTTTTCTAATTAAACCCATAACATATTTGTCATGAATAATTAGCTTAGGAGGTCTATAAAGTTTCTTGGCAATGGTAAATATTTAGACGAATATGGTTCCACATAATTCTCAATAAAATTAGCGATGTCAATTTCATAATCACTTTCAATTAAGACTTGTTTTCCTTTAGCCTTTTCAGTCAACCTACTATCCAACTGAAGATTTGCTTCTACTTGAGCTTTCACCAAGACAGTTGGTCTATTGGAATTATTTTTTCAACAGTTTCCTCATATTCTAATCCTCTAGTATCACCCTTGTAATGCTAGAAAGCAAGTAGTTTATCAAGGTTAAAAAATGTTATATCACGACTACGACACATTTTAAGGCAGTTTCATAAACTCGTTTATATTTTTTAATTTGTAAAAGCTCTGCTTTATATTTTCTTCTAAAGAAATCAAATTTTCAATTAAGTTCGCAATCTGAAATTTAAATTTAGGTGTCTATTTTTCAAAATCTATTTGACATTGCTCATCTCAATCGAATGTTGTTAAACAATCATACCTTGATTCTCTAGGGACTCGCAATGAAATTTAATCATATTAGATAATTCTTGTCTATTTCTCAAAGTCCTCATATATAATTATGAATAATCATAATAACCAACAAAAGTTTCATTATTCTCAGTGTCAGTGTGGGAAGTGTTGTAATCATTACATTTAGTGTCATACACACACACACCACGTTTTGCATCAACCGGAGCAGTTAATTCAAGCATGGAAGGTTGACTAAATAAAAAAGATTTAGCAGCATTAATAAAATAAAGCACTTCATCAGATTCACATTAATCTTTCGAATCAGTCATTCCTACTAACTACACATCTCCGCAACAGTTATAAACTTATCTTAAAAATGCAATGCAATTTCATTCAGATTCTTCTTAGTCTTCTTTTGATTCAAAATTAGAAGATTCATCCCATGATTTGGTTAAGTGAGACTTGTGTATTTTAGAGTTCTTGGACCATGGCTTAGACCTACACTCAGCAATTAAGTGATCAAGTTTCCCATAATTGTGAGAAGCCATTTTATATTTATTAATCTTACTACTTCTACTGTCAATCATAAGTTTGTTTTGAACTTCTGTTATGGTGACTAGACTGATGATTTTCTTGCATACGTCTCTTATAAACAACATATCTGTGCTTCAAAAGCTTCTTAATTTGGGAAGACAAATGAGAAAGTTCATTATAAATCTTGCCAATTTCATCTGAATCTACATCATAATCATTCTTAGCATAATATGTAAGAGTCTTCCTAAAGACTGATTCAAGTTCCATAATTGTAGGCCCTTTTTTCAAAGTGTTCTTAAGGTGACAAAATGATTTTTCTTTTAAAAATTATTTTTTCCAATTTTAACACGCACCAGGTTTTTGAACCGATTTTAATTAATTCCAATTTTATCTTGTTTAATCCTAATTATGCATCTAGGTGATTATAGAAAGTAAAATAAAGTAAATTTCACAACGTCGGATGTATGAGGAAACCACCAAGGGAAAAAACCTCAGACGATCCAAGCCAGACAATCACTATGTTACAGTTTTACAAAAGGAAGATATACAAACTTACACAATGACTCGATCCCCACAAGACTTGATGCTCTTCTTCACTTTAACCTCTCTTCCACAGTGCCCATGCATAAACTCTTTTATGATACTCATCCACAACACACGCATCCACGAGTGCCTCGGTGTCCACCGATGCATCTTTAGCAACCGTTTACTATTCGAAACACAAATTTCTTCTTTTCTTCACCGCAAAACCCAGTGGAAAACTTGTTCAATATGGATAAAAAATCCAGATGGTGCAAACAAGATCGCTATAGAAATTGGATATTAAAGCTCGGATTTTTAAACTCTAAGGATGGTTTTAGTCATTGAAAACCTTAGAAAACTTATGCAGAAAAATGAGATTGTTCTAAATTGTATTTTGGTTCTACACACCCCCGAAATTCTGAGAGAAAAATGCCTTGAATAAAAAACTTAAGTCGGTAGGTCGTTTGAGCAATCTTTCCATATCATTTGAACGATAGAGACATGTCGTTTGAATGACTTGTCCATGTTATTCTAACGACGGAGAGATGTCAATTTAATGACTGTTCATGTCATTTTAAGTTTCATAACATGAGGAGAGAATTCCTATGACTCTAAACAGTGTTTATCTCAAAATAAATGAAGTTAAAACTATTTAAAAACTTTTTTAACATTTTAAAATCATTTACAAACGAAATATGAGCCTTAAAACATTTTTTGAGTCCCATAAACATTATGCATTCATACCTGAGAGTATCTCGGAATGGAATCTGAATGAAGATGTGAAACATGCACCAATAAAACTTGGCATGATCTATCTTTGAAGCTTGGCCGCTACGTCTTCAACACAAACACGTCATAGACTATGTGGAGATCGTGACAATATAAAAATCTATGTATGACTTAAACAAGTTTAGTTCTTGGAATAAGTCAATAACATACAAATGGACTCAATTAGAAATTTTGTCCTTACAAATCTCCCCCTTTAACTATTCTGGGACAAAACCCAAATAGTGAAATTCCTAAGTCAAGCCGTCAATCCGTATGACACCTAAATTGCATCCCATAAAACCCAAAATTAAAAATACAGGACAAGAACGAGTATATGCAGGTCTGTTAAGCATGAGTTGTATGAATGTGATGTAGTTTTGAAATCTCAAATTGCTGAAGAATACATACACACGTGAAACAGAAAAATACCCAATGAAGTATGGAGGAACAAATGATATAAAAATACAAATATGTAAAGAAAATCATTTGTTAAAGATGTGAGAAATACCAATATGTTAAATACAACATGATACCAATAAAGTATGAACATATGATCAAAAACATGATACCAATATGTAAAGACAAAAAAAAATATGCTCAATAAACAAACTACTCCCCCTACATAACATCTATCTCTTCCCCTTTTTTTTATCTCAAATAGATAATAAGTGGAAAAGATAAACAAGTTACCAAATAATTAGAATGAAATAATCAATGAAGCATTTCTAAATAACCATGGAAAGCCCGCTAATAATAATCAAAAGATACCAAATCGTAGCTAGAAAACTGTCACATAAAACGAATCATCAATCTAAGCAAAGATTTAACTAAACGAATCAATGAAATATTAAAAACAAAGCTTGAATAAGTGATATCGACTGCATGTAAACTGTCCAAATGAACCCAGAAGTACCAAAACATTAAAATATAAACATATCTATGAAGCAGGTATAAAAACAAAACAGGGCTCAAAAAATCTAGCAGGTCGTTCGAAAGACTATGCCATGTCATTTGAACGAGCTCAAAAAATGACCCATAATAATAAGTTATCATTCGATACATGTATCTAACGACCTTACAAACGACCATCTAATGACCATATCTTAAACAATTAACGCCTAAAAAATGTGTCACGAGAAGCAGACTTCAAACGACTTGGGTTTGTCATTCGAACGACATGCAAAAATCATTTAAACAACTTCAGCAAATCTTGTATTCCATTCCAAAAATGTTAACGTTTTGCCCTGTGGAAAAATTATCTTGAAAAAGATACTGCAAATACGAAACAACAACAAAACAGACTCAAAATAGAAAAATAAAAAAGTATGAGTTTCATGATAACATAATATCAATGTGCTCAAACATGGATATGGAATGAATGGGTATGAACTACAAAAAAAGAATCACAATATGAATACATCGAAACGATCAAGAAGATCTAATTGATAGCTAAATATCATCAAACTTAGTTTTATCCATATATGACAATTAATATATTTAGCTTAATGAACTAAACGAACAATATGCACATAAATTCGAAATTTTTGATGATTTTACAAACAATAGAATCAAGACACGATTTTTCAACATTAGGATTCGTGGTGCGAACCTGTTGTTTTTTTTCCATCCAAAATCCCTTAAATATACATATTTTCTTTTTTTACATCTTTTGCGGTTTCTATTTTTCTCAACTTTGAGAAATCCTATTGGCCCTATTTTGGCATATGATTGTTTTATTACCTTAATTTTTTCTTGGGCTCTTTTGAATGGTAGCTTTCATGACGAGAGTATTATTCCCTCGCAGCCCTTTCCCGTAAACACTCATCATATTTTCAATTTAAGCAATATAAATCCTCATGGTAAACGGTTCTTACATGAACACCTCCTCTTAAATCTAATTACGCATAGATGAAAACATTGAGATAAGAACGTATCACCAAACATAAATACACATGAGAAGCAAAACATTCTTATAAACTCGTGCATATGTGTAATGATTGCATATATACAAAGTCGAATGCAAATCAACTTCGAAACAACCCCAATAGTCAATTATTAAGATCATTATAAGTATTTATAATTATCACCAAATGTCTTAGCCACATGGATAATGAAATGATAGGGGTCCAAGAACACCAATATGCTATATCAAACATGAAAACTCACAACACAAAAATAAACCGCTCCTTTTGTGTTTTTCAGAAAATATAATTTTGACTAAAAAACAAAATCTTTTTTATTTTGTAAAAAATATATAAACCAAAAATCCTTTTGTATTTTCAAAAATTTATGAAAATAAAATATTTTTGTATTTTTCAAATAAGACTCAAATAAATGAAAAAAAAATAAAACAAAGAGATACACATGACAGAACAATAGCAAGAAATATATCATTAAGCAAAGACTAGCATATGACAAACATGACAATACAATCATCCTTTAGATGTAGCATGGGAAGAATCAAGTGCAACCAAACAAGAACCATTTAATTTCTCAACCCACTATGTCCGATTTTCTAATCCAAGTAGGTGTGTAATGACGTTTGGTGGTTTTGGGGGCCTAATAGACTTTATTCTTTGGAGCATTTTTAAGGACAAAACAATAATGCCTAAGGTGAACCTTCCTACTGCAATGAGTGCAAGTGTAATAACTACAAGGAATGTGACCTAAATGTGGAACTCTCCCAACATTCCTAGTTGTCTCTCTCAAACGATTTGTATTAGCTTTGGGAATGGGTGTTATATGATCATCAAAGCCTACACCATACTTATCGTCCTTGATTTAGACGGTTCATAAGATCCTATCCAACTTTTCTGACCTAGCTTTTATATCAAACTTCACCTTACTCGAGTCTATCAATCTCTCCTTAAGATCACTAATCCTAGACTCAAGAAAATTCCTAGATTCCTTAAACTCTAGAATCTCCATCCTTCATCTGACCCCGAAGACTATCTCTCTCTTTCTCAACGTATTCTAGTTTCTCTCTAAGAATATTCTCCCATGACCTAAAATCCTCAATCATATCATCATTATTTTCTACTAAACTCTCATTCAACATAGCTTGCAACTTCAAGTTTACCATTTTCACTTTTATCGCTCCCACATACAAATCATTAGAGTCAACTCGCAACTCTCCAACAACTATCTCCTTTTACTCACCATATTCACCCTTATTCACTTGGGATTCACACTTAACATCCTTTGAAGTGTCATTCACATGAGAATATTCATGGGAATATTTATCGCCTTCGCTAACATTACATTCCATGAAAACTAAAAAGTTACGCTCTATAGGGGAACTCTCTCCCTCTTTTGGTTCACTATCACTTAAGGTGGCATTATATGCTATCGGTTTCTTGCCCTCCTTCTTAAATCTAGTGGGACACTCCTCTACCTTGCGTCCGTAACCCTCACAACCAAAACATCTATTTGACTCATACCTCTTAGAATTATCACTTTTATTCTTAGGGGCATGATCGACCTTGTTGTTTTTTAATTTCTCAAATCTTTTGGCATCTTTCGATTACTTTTCGAACTTGAAAAACTTTTGAACTTCATTAACAACAAGGATACATCCTCAAAATCAGAATCGAAATCCTCATCTGAAACATTAATCTCCTCCTTTGGTGCTTTCAGAGCAATGCCTTTTTCTTTCTTTGGTACTTGCTTGGAGGTAAACATGTTAAGCTCGTATGTTTTTAAGTCATTTATAAGCTCTTCTAATTTCATTGAATCAAGGTAACCCGAGGAGTTTAAAACAGTCACTTTGGGATAAATCATCTACTAGGCAATGACCTTAAGATTTTCTTTATGACTCAATTGTCAAGTATTTTATCTCCAAAATTAAACGACGAGTTGATAATATTTGACAATCTAGCATAAAAATCATTAAATAACTCGCACTCTAACATCTTAATCTTCTCAAACTGTGTAGTGAGTTTTTGAAGTTTAAATGCCTTACCTCATGAGTAAGTGCAAGAATATCCCAAGCCTGTTTTGAAGTTTCAGACATCATGATTTGATTATACTCTTCCGGTGTGACATGTAAAGAAATAACGTGAAGACCTTTAGAATTGTAAAGTGGAAGTCTATGTTCGACTTCGGTCCATGATTCAAAAGGTTTTAAATTAATGGCCCTCCCTCTCGTGTGATCGATGGTGTCTAACCTTTTCAACTGCTAACCAAACACGATTATCAATAGATTTTAAATCACTTCTCAATTGTATTTTCCAATAAGCATAATTTTTTCCATCAAAAGTAGGAGTTTTAAAAATATCATAACCTTAAAAATTAATCCTTAAAAGCACAAGGAATCAACAAACACAAAAAAATATTTCTAGCTATGATACAAATTTGTAAGCCCCTATTTCAAAGTGTACTTTAAGGTGACAAAATGATTTTTCTTTCAAAAATTCTTTTTCCAATTTTAATACGCAGCAAGTTTGTGAACCGATTTCAATTAAGTCCAATTTTATCTTCTTTAATCTTAAGCATGCATCTAGGTGATTAAAGCAAGTAAAATAAAGTAAAGTTCAAAATGTTGGATGCGTAAGGAATCCACAAAGGGAAAAAACCTCGGACGGCCAAAGTTAAACAATCACTATGATACGATTTTACAAAAGGAAAACATACAGACTTATAGAATGACTCTATCCCCACAAGCCTTAACGTTCTTCTTCACTTTAACCTCCCCTCCACAGTGCCCATGCAAAAACTCTTCCATTATACTCGTCCATAGCACATGCGTCCACGAGTGCCTCGGTGTCCATCGATGCATCTTTGGTAACCATGTACGATTCGAAACATGGACTCCTCCGCTTCTTCACCCCAAAACCTAACAAAAACTTTATTTAATATGGATGGACAAACTTCATATGGTACAAACAAGATCTCCATAGCAATTGTATATGAAATCTCAAATATTTAAACTCTAAGGATGGTTTAAGTCTTTGAAAACCTTAGAAAACTTATACGAAAAAACGAGACTGTTCTAAACTATAATTTGGTTCCGCGCACCCCCAAAATTTTGAGGGAAAAATGCCTTAAATAAAAAACTTAACTCAACAGGTTGTTCGAGAGATATAGACATGTCATTTCAATGACTTGTCCATGTCGTTCTAATGACAGAGAGATGTCGTTGGAACGATTGCTCATGTCATTTGAAGTCTCGCAACACAAGGATATAATTCATACGATTGTAAACAATGTTTATGTTAGAATAAACAATGTTAAAACTATTTAAAAACATTTTTAGCACTTTAAAATCTCTTATAAACAAAATATCATCCTTACAAAAAATTTAAGTGCTATAAACATTACGAGTTCATACTTGAGAGTATCTCAGAATGCAATCTGAATGAAGATGTAAAACTTGCACCAATAAAACTCGGCATAATCTATATTTCAACCCTGGCCTCTACGTCTTCAACACAAACACATCATAGATAATGTGGGGATCGTGACAATATAATAATCTATCTATGACTCAAATAAGTTTTGTTCTAGGAATAAGTCAATAACATACAAATGAACTCAATTGGAAATTTTATCCTTACAATAGTTCTCAATTTAGAGCTTAGTAGATCGTTTATTTCTTCTATGATGTAATGTTTATGGTCAAATCTAGGGGCAAGGAACCTTAAAATCTTAGCACAAACTCCCTTATCAGTGTATTATATACCGTTAGCATGTAGATGTGTAATTATATCAGTTAAACACATGTAAAATTCATCAAACGGTTCATTATCTTCCATAACTAACATATTGTATTATTGAACCAGCATTTGAGCTTTACACTCCTTAACCCTAGTGTCGCCCTTGTGTGCTATTACTAAAGTATCCGAAGCATCTTTGCTAGTGGTTCATTGACATATACGTTTCAATTTATTCTCACTCATACTCATGAAAATAACATTTTTACCCTTATTGTTGAAATTGTTTATCTTCTTTTGATCAGGACTTAATTTAGTGGCTCTAAGTTTTCTAAACATAGTGATACCTTCTGCTATAGGATTAATGGGGTGTCTATAACCATTTTTAATTAAATCCAAGATGCCATCTCCTATCGTGCCATGAATAAATGCAACCATTCTAATTTTCCAGTATGGAAAATTGGTTCCATCAAATATAGGAGGTCTATTAAAATTTCCTAGCATAAGTAACCGACTTGAATCTTCCATTAAAATAAGGTAAAAAGAGTTTAACAAAAGTTTATAAAAATAAATCTTAATAAATTCTAGTTCTGATACCACTTCAACGGTCGACTAAGGCGCAATAGACTCTAGTGTGGAAGTAAACTAATGTAAAAAAAAACTAATTACCTACGAGTTTTTATAGATTATCCAAGGGGGGCCAATTCAAACTTTTCTTAAATTGTTAACTATACTACAAACTGAATAATGTTTGGCAAGTTAATTAGAGTCCTAATTATTATCTTGACTAAACTAGTTCGTTCAGGATATAATAACTAATTTAGATTATTAGGTGAGTTTCTAGATTTAAATCATACTTTTTGTGTTAGGTTTTAAATGCAGAATTTAAAGAACGCATGGATTTATTTAGCATCGCAAAAATCCTTCCCCTAGGAAAAATGACAGATCCTTAAGAATTAAACTAACGCTATTCCACTAAATAAATCACAACATGAATGATTTACAATCACGCCACAAGACTCAAGTAGGTTGAAACATAAAGCTATTACCTATACCAATGCCTCTAGATTTGGTTGCTCTTCTGAATGGCTCACGTTCCAAATCTTGTCAGATTGCTCTTCATGTATTAGCTCTTCCATTTAACTTCTTCAACCGTGGGAATTGGTCGATGCCTAAGTGATATTTCTTAGTGTCGTATAGTGTAATGAGTTATTCTATAATGACTCATCCACACTTAATGATACAAATCAAATGAATATGCACCAGATTATACATCCTATATATCTTTGCAAGTCTTATGTCCGTTTAATTCAAGTCTTATTGACCTTAATTGAGTTTTAAAAATCTTTCTTTTCTTTACAAATCTTAAACGGTAGACTTGTTCAAATATGTACACCAATATATGTGCATATGTGAGTATGTGTACAAAGTGAGTGAATAATACCAAGTGATATGCAATGTAAGCTATCCTGAAATCACTTAAGTAGAATATTATGCAAACACACAATATTAAACAATATATCTACAGGACGGAGAATATATATATATATATATATACAAACAGGAATATTAAATTAACAAGAAAGTTCATAGCAATATATGTTTAAGTCAAATAACCACTCAAAATGCATACTGTTTTTCGATATAAGTTCACATTAAAAAAAATAATCTAACAACCTAGCAAGTCTGTTTTGGCAATCTATTTTTCAGAATAGTCCAAAGAAGTCAAACAATTCAATACTTCTAGTTTCAGTCCAAGTTTGAGAATAATCCAGTTCGGGTATCAGGTTCGAAGTGACAGTCCAAATGTTAGTTCTTTTATGAATAGGTCCTCAAGGATCAAAGGATTAAATCTCTAAACCTCTATAAAAATATGAATGATGAACCAACTTATTGTTATTACTCGTTAAAACAAACTATTTTAATCTTATAAGAACTTAGAAGCAAAGATGAATAGAAATGTTTACACAAACAAATTTTGTGTGTGAAAACATTTTCAATCAAACAGACTAAAACAAATCTAGTATAGATCTTATCAAATCTAATAGATTTATAAGAATAAAATGTGTGTCTATGTGTATTTTGTGTAGATAAACTCAAAATAACAAACACGTAGCAGTTAATCAACATTTCTTGACAGAAATAACACAAAACAAGATGTGTTTGATGTGTGTAGTGACATACACAAAAATCTCAAACAGCCTAGAGGTTATTCACGATCTAAACAGATGGATCTTAAAAACAAGACAAAGAAGAAACCAATAATGGGGTAAATCTCTGCGTGTAGTGTATCTAAACACTAAACATTGTACAAATAAATAAAATCACCGAAAATGATCTATAAATTAGATAAAACGGTACAGAAGAGATTTTTCACTTTCATAAAAACAAACGTGCAAAGAATAAGTGAAATTTAGGGGGGTCTTGTAAATTATATAAAAAATTAACAATCAAACCCTAAAGGAGAGTTTTTGAAAAAGTTTGACAAAATATATTTCAAACACACACACAAAAAAATCAAACAATATTAGCGTTCTTGCTTTTAATTTGATCTATGAGTTAGAACAAATTTTGTTCAAGAAGTCTAGTGTGTGAGGTAGGTTTAAACTTTCCCTCTCTATATTTTTCTCTCTTTATTTCAGTAGAGTAACAACTCTCTAAACAAATATATTGTATTGTTAAAAGTGGATACCCAAAGTCTTAATTTATAGGAGTATTCAGTGTGCTGTGATTGGTCTAAATACAAGGCACAAGGATAGCAAGAAACACATGGTAGTCATAAATAAAATTGTAATCCAAAGAATCTCAAACAAACACAAAATAACCATCTTAGATATTGACTTGTGGTAGCTAGCTGTCAACAACCATAATAATCATGTGTGAGAAAAAGAAGTAAACGTTGTCGTTTTAAAGAAGTGTGATACAACTGTCGTGCATTAACAAAACCATGTGCCAAAAATCGTGTGCCAAAAGTAACCATTAGAGAATACAAATTTATGGTTTTAAAGAAGTGTGATAGAGTTATGGTGCATTAACAAAACCATGTGCCAAAAGTTACCACTGTCGTCTTAAAGAGGTGTGATGCAACTGTTGTGTTTTGGAGAACACACACACACACACACACACACACACAGATATATATATATATACACATGTCATGGTCTACTAGACTTGGCCTAATTACAGAAAAATCTTATCAAAATTAAAGTCCAACTAGCTAAAGGGTCTACATAGCTAAACACCAAAGAAACACCTAACCCTAAGGGTGTTCTATATAGGGACCTTCATGCATTGCAAAAGTAATACACATTGGAAAGTTGATGCCAGTTCCTTCAAAACTAAATTTTTGTTGGTGAGGAGTTTTGAAAATAACACTCTTCTCATGACAGTCTATCTTATCATAATATGCTGCTAACTAGTCCATCCCAAAATGATTTCAAAATATCTTATCTATAAAACTATCAAATCAATAAATATCCTTTGATTATTAATATCTATGGGGCAATCCTTGTATATTAATTTACCTATCAATTGCTCACAAAAGGAGTAGGAATATGTATGTTATGGTTCAAGGGTTCAGGAATATTATGAAGGCGATTTGATACATGTATGAATACAAATGAATGGGTGGAACCAGGATCTAAGAAATCTTGAAAAGGTTGTTCACATATAGAAAGTGTACCTGACATTACTGAGTTTAAAGCTTGCATGTCAAAAAGTTCAAAAACTCTACCATGTGTGCCTCGATCCTTCTTTTCACCTAAAGGATTTATTTGAACCCTTCTTGGGGTTATGAAGTATTTTATCTGATGTCCTCTCTGTCCACATCTAAAACAAGATCCCAAATCCTTGTAATAAGGTTGTCCTCCATGCATCTTTCCATATCGCTGACATATCTTGTTATTATATTATCTTGTATCACTAGCTACCCCAATATTGAATGTAAACCTAAAAAAATTTCTATTATTCAAGTATTCCCTATTTGTTACCCCAATTTCCTCTTACCATTTCTAATTTGATTGTACTCCTCGCCATCCCTCTCAGTTATCGTAGACCTAGTCATGCCATCAATATATGATGTCTCAGCTTTAGGATGGAAATTTGACTACAAATATTCAACCTTAACCCACGTTCAAACTTCTTGGCTTTTAAAACATCAGTCACCACAACATGAGGTGCAAAATGGTATAACTCCGTAAACTTTGCCTCGTATTCACTAACTGTCATATTCCCTTGCACTAGACTCATGAAGTCAGTTGCCATTTCACTTTTCATTATTTCAGAAAAATATTTCTCATAAGCGATCACTAAGAAGTCATGCCAACCTATGTAAGTATTCATTTCCTCATGTATTCTCTTAGTCATTCTATACCACTGTTTGGCTTCACCTTTTAATATAAATGTTGCAAATAAAACCCTTTCTTCATCGGTACATTAAAGAACATTGAGTATCTTTTCCATATGCATAACCCAAATTTTTGCTTCAGTGGGGTTCGGAGTATCTTTAAAAGATGGCGGGTTTAATTTCTTGAATTGTTCAATAGTACATTTACTTAGTTAAGTATTCCTTGGTACTCCATTATTAACCTGATGCTTCAAAATCTTTGCGAGAATTTTAATCACTTTTTATGCACCTTCCAATTCTGCCATAATCAAATCACTAGTTCCAGAAATTGGTCTCATCTTGGTCATTTTGTATAATCATGGCTAAACATAAGTTGAATATTTAATATTATCTCCTTATCATATATAACGTTCAAAATCAATTCCAGTAGTCTATGGGTTCATAATCTATGCTCTGATACTACCTCTGTCACGATCCCGACCCAGTAGTGCTAGGGAACAAAGTGTCTTGACATGCCACCATGACAGCAAACATTCCTACTTAAAAATTCTCTTAAAATATATGTAGGGGAAATACAATCACATGGTTATGAGTCATAAAATACTGAAAGAGAAGGAAGTACGTCATCAGAGCTTTCTAAAGTAAACTTCATTTATATCAAAAGCAACAACGAGCTACAACTTAAGACAAAATTTAAAACCTATTGCACGTTTTATTTGATAGAAAAAATGTTTTACTTAAAGTAACAAAAAATCTCTAAAAGTTAAATCTTCCACATATCCTTTTTGTTCCATCCGTGAGCCTAATTATTTCCTGAAAAATTATTATTTATACAACGTCAGCTAAATGCTGAATGAGATTTAATCTCCTGACATTCCAAGATTTTTCAAAAAATTGATACCTGTTCAAGTTAGAACAGAAGGCGTATACATAAAGACATAGGAATTTTCAGTAACAGAGATAAAGAAATTGAGAAATACGTCAATCATTCAGTTTTATTTTAACGGTAGTGTACGTTTTGATATCGAAATAGATAGTGTTACCAAATGTTTCCACCCGGTAACATCACAGACAAAGAATCATGATTACTGAAATAACGCCTTATTTAGGGTACACCAACGATAAACCAGCTAGGAAGGTACAACTCAAATTTTTCCACCCAGAAGTCAAGATCAACATAGTAAGAGAGTTTTCAAAGGCTGAATCAATAATTTCATAATTCAAATCAGATGTTTAAATGGAGAGATATAAAAATATAACAAACGACGGAATCATAGGTATCAAATGAATTTTGAGAAAAAAATCATTTCACAAAATATATATAATGTTCATAATATAATATAATCAAAATGTGAAAGAATGGCATAGAGTACTCATCCAAAATAAAGGTTCGAAGTTTAGATATTGAGTCTTCAATCATACATTAATCTAATAAACATGATAAACGTTTAAGTACAAGATCTAAACAAAGTCTAATTTATATATTGTATCTCAATAATAACTTATTTTAAAGGATTACTAAAAACCATTGTCTCAACTTTTTAAAAAGAATCATTTAAAAACCCATTTAGAACATTAAATATGTTTTAGTTCAAAAAATAAGTAAATTCAATCATAATAGTAATTTATCTAATTCACATTAGAAATAAGAAATAGTAAATTTGATCACCAAAACTATAAATACATTAATGAAAATCCCTTTTGAAGCTCAATAACTCATTATGAAAAGAGTTATATGTTTCAATTTCATAAAATAATTCAATTTAGAAAACTTTACAATTTTAGGTCCAGTAATGGATCTTTAGTGTTTTACCAATATTTCTACTTAGTAAAACTATAAAATAAAAAATTTAAACTATAAACATGCATTATAACAATAGAGAGGATTACCTTAAGATGAATATCCCTGTAAGGACAATTTGTCCATCTTTATGTATATGTTATGTCATACGCCGTTACAAGATTGATGGTTGAAAAGATCACATCGTCATCAACGAAATCCGAAATCCGAAGATCAAAAGAAGAAGGAATCTGGAAACAGTCAGCCAGACCGGTCCGCCCCAAAATAAAAAGAATCGATCCGACTGCGGACCGATCCGCCCAGGACCGGACCGGACCGCCTTGCAAAATGAGTCCAGAGAGCACCGAACCGATTGCGAACCGAATCGGCTTCAAATTAAAAGAACCGATCCGCCATCGAACCGATCCGCCTGAGGCCCGGACCGATCCACCCTGGATAAACTCTGCCAGATCGTGTAGCAGATTTTTTAGGGTTTTGACTCCTTATTTAAACCACGGTCAGTAGTTGGTTTCGATAAGACTTTTCCACGTTTTTCAGAGCATATCAACCCTATAGTCTTCACCTATTGAGTCCTATGATTCTAGGTTTTTAGATTCACACATCTTCCATATCTATGTGAATCAAGTTTGGTAACCCAAGAACATCATTGCTGTTGTTCAACCCTTTGTGAAGTGGACCGCTTCTTCCTCTTCATTGCAGCCCTACTGGAAAGGGATAATTCCAGCCGCGACTACAGAATTCGATACCTGAGGGTAATTCTTAGTCAACTTGTATTTTCATTGTAATCCGATTGTAAGCCGTTTTCTTACAAATTATAGTGAAAATAAATGGTTTTGCCCCTGAGGGGGATTTTTCCTTAATTGCATGTGTTTAAATGTTCTTGCGTAGATTATCAATTTATTCAAATCACATACTGCTGCATGTTTAGGGTTTGTTTGTGTTAAAAGGATTTAATATATGATTTGATCATTTGAACGCGAGCACACACGTTCTCAAATTGGTATCAGAGCAGGTTACGCTAATTTATCGCGTATTCCTTTTTCCGCAAAATTTTTCTAAGATATCAATTTTCTAAAAAAATTGATTTTTGAAAAAGTGCGTGTTCAAATGGAGAAGTCATATTATAAAATGCCTGTTTTTGACGGGACAAATTATGCTTATTAGAAAGCCCGTATGAGGTCGGCTTTAAAAGCCATTGATGAACGTGTCTGGATTTTGGTTGAACGAGGGTGGACTCCTCCCACCGTGACTGTTGATAATGTGACCAACTTAAAACCTGGCATTTCTTGGTCTGATGAAGAAATTAAATGGTCATCTTTTAATTCTAAGGGTCTAAGTGCTATTTCTGGGTCTGTCACACCTGATGAGTTCAAACGCATAATGACGTGTACCACGTCAAAAGAGGCATGGGATGTTTTACAACTCACCCATGAAGGAACTAATGATGTGAAAGAGTCTAAGTTGCAAAACTTAACAACTCAATTTGAAACAATCACCATGCATGATTCTGAATGCTTTGATGAATTTTATGCTAGACTTTCTGACATTGTGAATACTAGTTTTAATCTTGGTGAACAAATTTCGAATGCTAGAGTTGTTAAAAAGATTCTTCGTTCTTTGCCTAAGCGTTTTATCCCTAAAGTCACTGTGCTAAATTCTATGGGTAATTTAAATACGCTAAAATTGGAAGAACTTGTAGGAGATTTGCAAACTTATGAAATTGATATGTTCCCTAAAAATGCTAAATCTAAAGATAAGGGAATTGCTCTTAAGGCCCAAGAGAGAAGGAGTGAGGGGTCAGCTAGAAAGAGGGTAGAGTTCTCTAGAAAGAGAGAGACTGACACGTCAGATTCTGAGTGCGATTTTGACTTAGATGATTTGGCTCTTTTCGCAAAAAATTTCAAGAGGATTCTCAAATTTAAGAAAAATGGCAATTTTAAAGATAAAAAGAAATTTGAGAAAAATAAGTTTGAAAGAAAAATGAAAAGGTTTCCAAAAATCCTCCTCTGAAAGAAAGTGAGAGATGTTTTGAGTGTGATGGTAGGGGTCATAGAGCCTTTGAGTGTGCCAATCGTCTGAATAGAGAGAAAGGGAAAGCGGTTCTTAATGCTACCCTTAGTGACGACAGTGAGGTCGAGTCGGTGGATTCTGGAGATGAGTCACCGCATGAGTGTAACTTCACCGCATTCATGGCCATCCAAGTGAGCACTCCTAGTTATCCTCACGACGTTGAGGATGATGCTTCACAGGGACACCTCGACAGTGAGAGCGATGTGAGTGAGGGGGAGGATGACACAAGTGAGAGAGAGAGTGATATACAACGCGCCTATGCTGATTTATATTCTGAGTCATTTAAAACTAAAAAGCGTAACAAAGCGTTAGTTCTTAAGATCACCTGCTTAGAGGAAGATTTAAAGAAAGCAAGAGAAAGAGAGTTCTCCACTTGCACCGCCCTGGGAGAGAGAGAGATTCTACATGTGTCGAGAATGAGAATTTGTTTAGAGAGAGAGAGAGTACTCTAGAGAAAGAGATAGGGGACTTGATCAAGCAAGTGGATAGTCTTACGAGTCAGCTCCATTCCTCCATGGAGACTCGAAAGAAACTTGAAGCCCTTGTTGCCCAGCTGACTCATGATCTTGAGAAAGCACGGGAAGTCAAGATACAAATCGAGGACAGATCTGGAAAGATGGGAAAGATGCTCCTCGGCCCCGCTTTAGGTTTTGGTGATCGTCAAGGAATTGGATATGATGGTGCCTCCACGTCCAAAATTGCACCTGGACCAGTTCCTAAGTTTACTACTACTCCTTATGGTCACCGTAAAAAACCTCGTAGGAGAGTTCGACCAAGAAAAGCAAACCAAGGTCCGCCTCTGACTGTGCTCTTTTGTACTTATTACAAAAGAAAAGGCCACCTTAGGGAAATTTGCTATAACATGGGCCGGACACGACGTACTACTGCTCCACCACGTCATACTGATGAGTTTTCTAGTCTGAGAGAGCGAGTTGAGTTCTTAGCTGCCACGACTCAGAGTTTAATGGAAGAATTCCGACGGATGTCTTTGCCGTTAGTGAATGCTTCTCACATTCTAGCTAAAATCAACAACAATAAAGGCAAACAAAAGGTCACCTCGACTTGGGTACCTAAGAAAGATAAAAAGGCTTTTGTTGTTCATGTTGCTCTCAAAGCACATAATACCTCACAGTGGTATTTTGATAGTGGGTGCTCCAGACATATGACAGGTGATGCCTCATTTTTTACGACTCTTGAGGATTTTCAGGATGGCAGAGTCACCTTTGGAGATGGGAGCAAGTCTAGCGTTATAGGACGTGGTACTATCGAGTTACCTGGTTTTCCTAAGCTAGAAAATGTTTTGTACGTCAAAGGTTTGAAAGCAAACCTTCTCAGCATTAGCCAGCTGTGCGACACTGACTTTGCAGTAAAGTTTGACCTGGACGCGTGTAAAGTCTACAATCAAGCCGATAAACTTTTGATGCAAGGGGTGAGGACCAAGGATAATTGCTATGGGACTGAGCCCACATCCTCACTTGTCTGCAACAGCGCCACGATCACTCCTATGGATCTGTGGCACCAACGTCTAGGTCACGTGAATGTTAGAGATCTTAATCGTCTAGCTAAAAAGGACCTAGTACGTGGCTTACCATCTCTTGGAAAGTTAACTTCGACCGTTTGTGGACCCTGTCAGTTGGGAAAACAAATTCGTAGTCCTCATAGGAAGTTGCATTCCATTACCACCTCTCGTGTTCTAGAGTTGATTCACATGGATCTTATGGGTCCCACGCGTACTGAGAGTCTAGGTGGTAAGAGGTACATCCTCGTGATGGTAGATGATTTCTCCAGGTACTCCATTGTAGGTTTTCTGAGAGAGAAATCTGATGCTGTAGAATTTTTAACGACCAAGTGCCGTGTCCTGCAAAATCAACACGGTGTCACTATTAACAGAATACGTAGTGACAACGGCACTGAATTCACAGAAGCAAAGGTTGACCTTTACTGTGATAGCCTCGGGATCAAACATGAGTTTTCTGCTGTGAGAACTCCTCAGCAAAATGGGATTGTTGAGAGAAAGTATAGAACGATCCAAGAGATGGCTAGATCTATGCTTCTAGGTCGTAAAGTTTCTAGGAGATTTTGGGCAGAGGCAGTGTCTAATGCATGCCACACGGTGAATAGGGTGTATCTGCGTCCACACACACTTCACACTCCTTATGAGTTGTGGACTGGCAAGAAGCCCAACCTGGCATATTTCCGTGTTTTTGGGAGTAAATGCTACATCCTACGGGATAGAGAGCAATTAGGAAAGTTTGACTCCCGGAGCGACGAGGGAATATTTCTAGGATATTCATCGAATAGTAGAGCATACCGGGTTTTTAACCTGAAGAGCTCTAAGATTATGGAATCAATAAACGTCACCGTGCAAGATGACGAACCTTTGACGGTTATTGATCCTAATCTTCAGTGTGAGGATGAGGATTGTTCTCACAGTGATTTATCTGTTCCTCTCTCACACTCTATGAACCCTATTCCTGAGTTAGGGGACGCACCTGCTTGGGTTCGCAAGAGTCATGACCCTTCTGCCATTGTTGGTGATCCCACTCTAGGGGTTTAGACTCGTGCTCAGCTAGAAAACGTTGTTAGCCATCTTTGCTACACGTCCAAAGTTGAGCCCAAGAACCATAAAGAAGCACTCAAGGATGAACACTGGATATCTGCTGTGCAGAATGAGTTATTTCAGTTTAAAAAGAATAATGTCTGGGAATTAGTCCCCCGACCTAGTGAAACTAATGTGATAGGTACCCGGTGGATTTTCAAGAACAAAATGGATGAATATGGTACCATAATCAGAAATAAGGCTAGGTTGGTCGCTCAAGGCTACACACAGATAGAGGGTGTAGACTTTGGGGAGACATTTGCTCCTGTTGCGAGGCTTGAGTCCGTCCGTCTTCTGCTCGCCATCGCATGTCATCTGTGCTTCAAGGTCTATCAAATGGATGTCAAGAGTGCCTTTCTAAATGGCATTCTACAGGAGGAGGTTTATATGGAACAACCAAAAGGGTTTGAAGACCCTCAGCACCCTGAGCACATCTACTATCTGAGAAAAGCCTTGTATGGTTTGAAGCAAGCACCCCGTGCTTGGTACGAGAGGCTTACTTCCTATCTCTTAGCTCGTGGCTTCAAGAGAGGGGGAGTTGATATGACGTTGTTCGTCAGGAGAGATGACGGTGCTATTTTGGTTGCCCAGGTCTATGTGGACAACATAGTCTTTGGATCCACATGCTCCCAGCATGCTCACCACTTTGAGGAGGAGATGAAAAGTGAGTTTGAGATGATCATGGTTGGTGAGCTTACATTCTTCCTTGGTCTCCAGGTTCGTCAGCTAGAGGATGGGATGTTCATCTCCCAATCCAAGTATGCTAGAGACCTAGTGAAGAAATTTGGTTTAGACTCCACTAAGAATGCACGTACACCTATGAGTACCACTACCAAGCTTAGTAAGGACACTTCAGGCAAGGACGTAGAGCAAACCTTATATCGGAGTATGATAGGTAGTCTTCTCTACTTGACTGCTAGTCGTCCCGACATCGCCTTTAGTGTTGGAGTTTGTGCGCGATATCAGGCATCCCCAAAAGAGTCACATTTACTTGCTCTAAAACGTATTATTAAATACGTAAGTGGGACTCTCTCATACGGGATTTGGTATTCCTTTGATACCGATGACTGTCCGTCAGCCTATTCGGATACCGATTGGGCTGGGGATGTAGATGGATGTAGGAGAACTTCTGGTGGGTGTTTCTATTTTGGTTCTGCTCTTGTCTCCTGGCTAAGCAAGAAGCAAAATTCCATCTCTTTGTCCACTGCAGAGGCTGAGTACATAGCCGCCGGGAGTTGTTGCACACAACTCTTGTGGATGAAGCAAATGCTGGAGGATTATGGGATATCACAGGACACCATGACCATTTCCTGTGATAACACGAGCGCGATACACATATCCCGCAATCCAGTTCAGCATTCGCGCACAAAACACATCAGGATACGTGAGCACTTTATACGTCAGTTGGTTGAAGAGAAAGTCGTATCCCTGAGTTTTGTTCCTACCGACCGTCAGTTAGCTGATATTTTCACGAAACCTTTAGATGCCCTTAGATTTGAGAGTCTTAGGAAGTCTTTGGGGATTTGCACAGTTGACTGAAGGGTTGGTCCTTGTCTAGAATAGGATGCTTCTGCATGTTCATATAGTCTGTTTTATATGTACCATTGCTTAGTTGTACAGCTTTGTTTTATTCTTTTTGCTTTTTATATTTCTTTTGAAAAATACAAAAAGATTTTATTTTGATAAAAAATTTCAAAGACCAAAAAGATTTTTGTATTTTTTTTTGGATGAGCATTTAAGATAGCCAAGTCACAACTTCATTCCATATCTTCATGTGACTGTTTGATAGAGATTTGAGAGGCTACATCATTTCATCCATGTGCTTTACATTGTATGGAGTCTTTGAGATGTAATTCGTGATATCTTCCTACATGTTTGACTCCTATATCCTTTATTGCACACATGCACGGCTATATTTGATTGTTGCACTTGTCAATCTCATGTTGGCTTGAGTGTTTCCATCTCAATCCTGTCTATACAATGTATAAAATGCGATAAAACTTGACAAGATTGGAATGCATGTAAAAACCGTTTTGGTGAGACTGTGTGTTTTTGTATAACGGGGAGGGGCTGCGAAAGGTAATCATCTATCCTTTGCGCAAAAGCCACCGTTAAAAAGGACCTAAAAAATGGAGGAATTTTAATATCCGAGGTCCAAAGAGGATAAAAGAGCCCGAAAAAATTTACAGGAAATAAAAAGCAATTCATGCCAAATATGGGCCACTTAGGTTTCACCATCAATTCTCCAAAGTTTGAGAATTTAGAATGCCTCTATTCAAGATTATATCTGAGGGAGTTTGGTTGGAGAATTTTTAAACGGGTTTGCACTTCCTTGAAAGTACTGAAAAGGCATAAAATCATTTTGGACGTTATTGGTGTGAAAATCACTTTGAGCTTTGATTTGTTGATTTGATTGAGTCAATATCTTATATTGTCATTATTTTACACCAAAGGAAGCATTTGAGTTCATTCGCTAGGAATATCCAATATTCATCGTGCACATATGTCATGTTTGTATGCATTGATTTTCCTATCGAATTTAATCACACCACTTCATTTACGCTATCTTCGACTTGGTTGCCTTGTGTTCATTCATGGTGTGGTTTTATCCCAGTGACACCCCGCTCTTGCTTATTTGACTTACTTCTCTCATTTGTCTATTTGGGGACATCATAAAAAGGGGGAGAATGAATTATCTGATTATGGGGGGAGTTTTGAAATTTGAGGTTCATCATAAATCTGGTATATATGTATATATGCATATGTTTATTATCTCATTTCAAACTTGATATGTCACTTGGTATTTGCCTTATCTCATGTGTGTAGGTACATCCTTGATAATCCCATGATACACACCCTGATGAGAAAAGCGTGAAGATTCCTGAAGAATTGAAGAACAAACGATGCAGCCTTAGTCATATGTACCTCTTTCAGTTTTGGGTTAATGGAAGGGTAGATTTGTATAGGCATTGTTCATACTTGATAATTCGGATTTTTTATGTTTGTTCCGGCATAGACATAGGGGGAGATTTGTAAGGACAATTTGTCCATTTTTATGTATATGTTATGTCATACGCCGTTACAAGATTGATGGTTGAAAAGATCACATCGTCATCAACGAAATCCGAAGATCAAAAGAAGAAGGAATCTAGAAACAGTCAGCCGGACCGGTCCGCCCCAAAATAAAAAGAACCGATCCGACTGCGGACCGATCCACCCAGGACCGGACCGGACCGCCTTGCAAAATGAGTCCAGAGAGCACCGAACCGATTGCGAACCGAATCGGCTTCAAATTAAAAGAACCGATCCGCCATCGGACCGATCCGCCTGAGGCCCGGACCGATCCGCCCTGGATAAACTCTGCCAGATCGTGTAGCAGATTTTTTAGGGTTTTGACTCCTTATTTAAACCACGATCAGTAGTTGGTTTCAATAAGACTTTTCCACGTTTTTTAGAGCATATCAACCCTATAGTCTTCACCTATTGAGTCCTATGATTCTAGGTTTTTAGATTCACACATCTTCCATATCTATGTGAATCAAGTTTGGTAACCCAAGAACATCATTGCTGTTGTTCAACCCTTTGTGAAGTGGACCGCTTCTTCCTCTTCATTGCAGCCCTACTGGAAAGGGATAATTCCAGCCGCGACTACAGAATCCGATACCCGAGGGTAATTCTTAGTCAACTTGTATTTTCATTGTAATCCGATTGTAAGCCATTTTCTTACAAATTATAGTGAAAATAAATGGTTTTGCCCCTGAGGGGGATTTTTCCTTAATTGCATGTGTTTGAATGTTCTTATGTAGATTATCAATTTATTCAAATCACATACTGCTGCATGTTTAGGGTTTGTTTGTGTTAAAAGGATTTAATATATGATTTGATCATTTGAACGCGAGCACACACGTTCTCAATCCCTAAGATCTTTAAGAACTTCTTCTCAAACTTTCTCACAACTTCTCCCACCATTTCTTTTATAATTCTCAAGGAATTGGTGTAAATTTCAAATTATCCTAAAGGCATTATTTATAGATTATCAAAGATACTATAGCATTAAAACGTGTCTAGGTGACTATGCTTTTATGGTGGCAAGACGGTGTCGATGTGCCGCGTAACGGAGGTCTCTTGTAGTGTTATTTCACCAAATGGTGACATGTGTTTTAGATTTCTCTCTAAAGATGACACATGTAAGTTGGTGGTGGAAAAATAAAGCATGAAGTGTCACACATGCGGTGGAAAGGTTTTAAGCAGGCGGTGGAATGATGGTAAGGATCATTTTACACATGAAGGTTATTTTGGTAATTTAACCCATATATTTTTAATATTTATTAAAGCTCCTTGAAAATAATTTATTAAAAACAAGTCCCTAAAATTTCAAAAAATTACATTGTTTAATTTGAAACTTATCATTTAGCTTAGGATGTGTCATAAACTTCAATTTGATCAAATTCACAGTTGATTCTACATATTTAAAAATGGGTTTTGTCATATTAACAACCCAAAATACCTCATATGTAATAATATAACATTTATCAAATAGTAAGTAAGACGTAATTATAAAAACAACTATATATTGGCATAAAAAAGTGGAGTCATTACAAGGTCTCTCCATGTAAGTTCACATTCTTCATTGTATTTGTATTGTGACATGAATTTTTGGTTACGTCCTCCTAACTATGCATTTTGGATTCCTCAAGAGACAGGAACCACCTGAGGGCATATTATTTCAACGTCTACTGAAACAATTGCTCCTTTATGTCTTCTGAAGCGCCAAGGAGAGTCATGTCTCGGTCATAGCTATGTACATGCACAATCGGGGGTTCTCTCCCTCCGAATTTCTCAATGTCTGGTATCTTGAATTTCTCTGGCAGTTTGACCTTAGAATAGTGGACATGTGAGTGCAGTCCACGCAATTCCATGAGATCTTGACTTTGTTGAGTTTCTTTGATAGCAACTTGAGGTATTATTTGACCTTGTTTAGTTTGTCTTCCTTAGTATACATGATCACTAATAGGTTATCCCCTGGATGGGTAAGATTTGGAGTCGATAACTGAAAAAGTGGAAATCCATTTGTAGTTGGGGCACCCAGAGCATGTCGATACTCTTTTCGAACCTAAACTATTTCAGGAGCAGGTGGTCCTGTGAAACGGGGGAAGAGTATTTTGGGTTCATGAGCCTCAAGAGTCTGGTTCGGGTGTCGTTACATCTCTTAGACTTCATCCTATAGGTTATCAATCTTAGTATTGAGCTGGGCTAGGATGCTCATCAAAATTGTTTAAACATTCGGAGCCTTGTCCACGTTCTCCATGGATAACATAGGGAGGTAGATCAAACTCGTTGGAAGAAGCAGAGGAAGAAGTAGAGCTTTGGGGTGGTTTTATGGAAAATCAAAGACAATAGGGATGGTATGTTTTGCTATATTTTTTTTTCAAAAGAGGGAAATGGGAAAATCATCAGCATTGGCTATTATTATTAGCTTTCACTTGTATTGTGTTTGCTTAAAATATATGGAAAATGTTGGATAGGACTTGAGCGTGGGGGAACAATTAGCTATAAGATGAAACATGATTTGACTTGTTTCCAGGATCATGGATAGGGTCTCATTTTAAAATGATCAAAATAGCGCAAAAATTCAAGCGGTATATTTTGGCAGAGTTTCACATTATAACTGGAAAAATAATTACGAGTGTCTTAAGATAACGCATATATGAGGTTGACGTATTTGGTGGGTTAGTGGAAGGGTTACCCCTTTGGTAGGACATTCACGATATACCTCTTGCCTATAAGGGTCATCAATCATATATACGTGTGGACAAGTCATTTAATATACTTGAGCGTACATGAATTTCCTCATGATATACCTCATGGGGATGGTAAATCTGAAAACACATTCAATATACTCAATGTACATAAATGAGTTCCATACTATATACCTCCCATCGTGAGTTTGGTCAAATGGTATGATACAGAAGGGAACATTCGATATACTTTTAAGGTAATAGGCCAATGGAAGGTGGGAATCCTATCACTCAGGATAATGAAACCCCATGGGATCGACACCCATCATGAAGTAACCCCGGGTATGGGAGAAAATTTTTGTTAATGTCTCTATGCTCAAGTGATATAGTGGGCAAAAATGTATGATTTTTAATTATAGATAATTTTATGTATGATAAATAAAGGGAATAGTATAACTATGAGGGAGAATAGAAAAGTAACAAGAGATAAGGGGAATAATGGGGGAGAACAAAACTAGTAAATATATACATGGAGCATGGAGACTAATAGTGTGAAGTATGTAAATATACAAGTGAGTGAGGAATATGTGTAAGGTGAGAGAGTGACATGATAATAGTGTGAATAATGAAAAGTATGTGAATATATGCAAGTGAAAGAAATTTGGAAGCATGTGCTAGTGAGACTAAGCATAAATGATCTGCAAGTGGTCTAGTAAACATATGTAAGTAATATATATATATATATATATATATATATATATATATATATATTAAGATGTGCTCTAGTGAAACTAAGCATGGATAATCTACAAGTGGTGTGTGATGCATGTAAGTAAAAGTGAGACTATATACAAGTGTGAGAAAATAAAATTTTCAAAACTAAATGTCATTTTTATTCTTCAAAACGTCAACAATGTCCAATATTTATAAAATTTTCTCACACATTCTCACACTTGTGTATAGTCTCACTTTTACTTACATGCAACACACACCACTTGTAGATTATCCATTCTTAGTTTCATTAGAGCACATCTTAATTTATATATATATATATATATATATATATATATATATATATATATATATATATATATATATATATATATATATATATATATATATATATATATATATACATGCTTACTTACATATGTTTACTACACCACTTGCAGATCATTTATGCTTAGTCTCACTAGCACACGCTTCCACATTTCTTTCAGTTGCATATATTCACATACTTTTCATTATTCACACTATTCTCATGTCACTCTCTCACCTTACACATATTCCTCACTCACTTGTATATTCACATACTTCACACTCAATATCTATCACAATGATTTATATAGTCTCCATGCTCCATGTATATATTTACTAGTTTTGTTCTCCCCCGTTATTCCCCTTATCTCATGTTACTTTTCTATTCTCCCTCATAGTTGTAGTATTCCCTTTATTTATCATACATAAAATTATCTATAATTAAAAATCATACATTTTTGCGCACTATATCACTTGAGCATCGAGATATTAACGAAAATTTTCTCCCATACCCAGGGGTCACTTCATGATGGTTGTCGATCCCGTGGGGTTTCATTATCCTGAGTGATAGGATTCCTACCTTCTATTGGCCTAGTACCTTAGAAGTAAATCGAATGTTCCTTTCTGCATTATACCATTTGACCGAACTCACAATGGGAGGTATATAGTATGGAAATCATCTATGTACATTGAGTATATTGAATTTTTTTTCACATTTACCATCCCCACGAGGTATACCATGAGGAAATTCATGTACATTCACGTATATCAAATGACTTGTCCACACGTATACATGATTGATGACCCTTACAGGCAAGAGGTATATCGTGAAAGTCCTACCAAAGGGGTAACCCTTCCACTAACCCACTAAATACATCAACCTCATATATGCATTATCTTAAGACACTCGTACTTATTTTTCCAGTTATAATGAGAAACTACACCAAAATTTTGTCTCACCATACCGCCTGAATTTTTGCGCTATTTTGCTCATTTTAAAATGAGACCCTATCCGTGATCCTGGAAACAAGTCAAATCATGTTTCATCTTATATATAATATTTCCCCCACGCTCGAGTCCTGCCCAACATTTTCCATATATTTTGGGCAAACATAATATAAGTGAAAGCTAATAATAATAGCCAATGCTGATGATTTTCCCATTTCCCTCTTACAGAAAATCAAGTCTGAAATTGGTTTGTGGTTGGATGATGAGTCTAATATTACTAATGAAGCTATCAGTTTTTTTAAATCTTCTTTTGAGGACAAGGAGAGAGAAGTCAATGTAGAAGAATTCCTAAATTATATCCCACGTTCTATTAGTGAAGAATAAAACTCTTTACTTTCTACTTATCCAAAAGAAGATGAAGTTAAGGTTGTTGTCTTTGAGATCAATGGGAATAATGTTGCAGGTTTGGATGGGTATTCGGTCATTTGTTCAGCAAATATTGGGATTTTATTGGAGGGGATTTGGTTAAATCTATGAAAGGCTTCTTCTCAGATTTGGAAATTCCCAAAAATAGTTTCTTCGACTTCTATAGTTATTGTTCCTAAAATTGAATCTACCCAAACTCTTAATGATATGAGACCTATAATCTTCTGTAATTTCTTTAATAAGATATTTACTAAAGTTTTGGCTTCTAGACTTGAGAAAATTCTTCCTCAAATTTTTTCTTACAATCAGAGTGGATTCATTAAAGGTAGAGATATTATAGAGAATATTCTTATTGCTCAAGACATGTTTCACATGATCAACTATACAAAATTTGGTGGTAATGTAGCTATCAAGTTATTATAGAGTCTCATGGTATTTTATTTCTTTATACGGGTGATGAGGAAATTGGGATTTAATGAAACCTGGATAGATATGGTTTGGAGAGTCTTATCAAATTATTGGTTTTCTATTTTGATAATTGGTGTTTATAAAGGTTTTTTTGAAATCAAGTAGAGGGCTCAAGCAAGGGGATCCATTATCTCCAGGGATTTTTGTCATCGTGGTAGAGGCATTTTCTAGGAATTTGAGTCAGCTTAACTCCAAAGCTTCTTTGAACATGTTTAAATTCCTATTGGGACTCCCAAGAATAATATTGGCTTTTGCTGATGATATTATTTTGTTTTCATCTAGTGATGTGAATTCATTAAAGAATATGATGTTGGTGGTGAATAAATATGAAAATGTGTCTGGCCAGAAGGTTAATAGGTTGAAAAGTTCTATGTCTTTGTCTAACAAGCTCTAATTTGGTGCCAAAAAGAAGATTTCTGATGTAATACGCTTCAAAATCAGTCATCCCCAATTTTATTATTTTGGTTCTCCTATTTACTCAAGAAGGAAAATAAACATATACATTTTAGCCCTTAGTGGCTAAAATTATATCTATAATTGCTTACTAGAAATCTGAAATCCTATCCCCTAGAGGTAAACTCATTCCTAATCTTTTTTGGAGTTTTAGTATTGGTGAGCACATACATCATTGGTGCAAATGGAATATACTTGCTAGGCCTACTGATGAAAGGGGTTTTGGTGTTAAAAGCCTATTTGATATAAGCAAAACCTTTCCTATTAATATTTGGTGGAAGTTTAGAGATCAATAATCTCTTTGGGCTAATATCATGGATGTAAAATATTGTAGAAAAGTGCATCATTGCATAGCTAATGGCTGCTTAGGATCTCAAATATGGAAAAGAATGTGCCAAATTTGATCTGAAGCTGAAGATTGCATTCTATGGAGAATTGAAGATGGTGATTATAGTGCCTTATAGGACAAGTGGTGATCTTTTGGGTCTTTATATCAGTACACTTTAGCTAATGATCCAATCAAAGTCAGATACATGTGGACTGATTATAAAAGATGGGATGTGAATAAGATTACAGCATTATTTCCACAAGAGATATGCTATAAAATTATGGGGCACTAATTTTAGCTTGGTTGATAAGAAGGATGAGATTATTTGGACATCTACGGTTGATGGAATGTTTATAATTAATTCAGCTTGGGAGCTTATAAATCCACTTCTATAAATAGGTGGTTATATTATTTTCCTTGGCAGCGAGTTATCCCAACTAAGTTGTCTATCTTTTCTTGGAAATTGCTTCAGGGTTTTCTTCCCATAGATGAGAGTTTATTTTCAATAGGTTGGTATGGCCCTTCTAAATGTCACTATTGCTCCAATCCTCAAATTGAAATCATTAACCATGTTTTTGTTCAAGGTGATCTAGCTACTACTGTTTGGTCCGATTTTGGTAGTCTGATGGGGAATTCCTTTTATGAGATCAGAGAAGCAAATATTGTGGTGGATTTCATCTCAGAATAATTTTAGTGATATTTGTCAAAAAATGATGCCAATCATCATCTGTTGGATTTTATGGCGTCAGAGGAATTAGTGCGAATTTAATGGTATTTCTCTAAATTCTGCTAAAGTTATTAGAAATGTTGAATCCTTATCCTCTTCTATCTTTCAATTGATTCCCCATTCTCCTAAAAATGTCTCTATTTACTCTACTGGAGAATTTAAGGTTATTATTGAGTATTTTCTTATGAAGTGGCAACCCCCCCCTCCCCCTAATGAAGGTTTTAAAGCTCAATACTGATGCTAGTTCAATTCATAATCTAGTTAATAGTGGAGGTGGTGGTATTCTGAGAAACTCTATGGGAGATATGCTTTGGGCCTTTTGTCAATTCTTTGGTGTAAAGACCAATATTAAAGCAGAAGCTTTGGCTATTTTAGAAGGTTTAAGATACTATAGGGATCTAAAGGATTATGATCTCATTGTAGAATCTGATTCAAAGATTATTACTGATGTCCTTAATAAGAAAATGCATTTTCCTTGGAAAATCATAGATACAATGGAGAATATTCAGAGAATTAGTGAAAATTTCAACATCTCTTTTTTTCATGTTTTTAGAGAGGGTAATCAACCTGCTGATCTCTTGGCCAATTTGGGTAGTCAATCTCAACTTTCTCTTTGGTCTCTTTATCCATATTCTTTCCCATCTTCTCTTAGAGGAGCTGTAAAGTTGGAAAAATGGGGTCTTCTTGCTATAAGAATATCAAAATTCTAAGATGAGGCTTTCTTTATTCCTTTATGTTCATAATTCTTTAATTTGTAAGGGCTTGAGGGTATAAAAATCCTCATTTATTTTTCCTTAAGTTTTCATCATATTTGTTAGCCTCCAGATCAGGGCTTTTCTGATCTATGGTTATTAATAATATGGGTGGGGGTACTGTCCCTCTTAGATAAAAAAAAAAAAAAAAAAAAAAAAAACAGGTCCCTACTACTGAGTTACTCATCTTAGAGAAATTAATTTCATATATTAACATAAATTTCTTCCCTCAAATCCCAGAATTTATATGAATAAATTACGACCCTTAGCCTAGATTTTCTACCATAATTTCATTTATATGCAAATCAATTTTGGGGAATATAATATAGGTTCAAAGTCATTAATTTCCAAATTTTAGGTATATATCAAAAACCTCTACATGTGAATTAAATTTTCCAAATTTATACCAATAAAATCCTAAGGCATCTATCATCCAATTTAAGATTTTGATTATCCTAGATTTATGGGCTAACCACCTATATTCTAATTAGTCCTATGCATGAATAAGATTTATCCCTACCATTTAATCACAAAATTACCAACTAAAATCCAGAAATCACGTGAATTCTACTAAGATAAATAAATAAGCACATTGAATGTTAAATTAAGCCAATTTTTTTCTTGGATATGCGGTTAATGAATTTCCCTTTAATTTCCTTGTTTCTTCTCTTTTTGGCCTTTGTTCCCTTCTTTCTTGCGATGGGGCTGCTAGGGTTATGTATTTCATTAAGTGTGGGGAGTGTTAATCTTCCGCTTTAATCTTATATTTAGTCCCAAATCCCTAGTTGAACTTATTTCTCCAATTTTGGACCCCCAAATGGGCTCAGACAAATAATTAAACTAGCCCAAAAGTCTCCCAACTTATATACCTATAGACCGGGACTATTTCTAAATGTTTGAAACCCCTAAACGAGCCCATATAACTTCTCGTAATGCATGCCAATTATTTTTATCCCATAATTATATTTATGGTCAAATCACGCATCATTTATAAATTTTCCACTACACATGCTATTAGTTTCCATCATAATTATTAATATAAAAAATCAATCACACATGATTATGACATAATAACAAATTTATTATTCGAAATTAATAAATTAAACTCACCTATTTAATTTAATTTTCCTAAATTTTATTTTATTCCAAAAATATAATTTAATTTATTCATGAACAATACAAGGTATTACATTCTTCCCCCTAATAATGGAATTCCGTCCCCGAAATCTAGAAGAGTACATACCTATCAAGAAGAGTTAAGTATATTTCATGCGCATGTAATCCTCCCTCTCCCAAGAAGACTCGTCCTCCTTATGGTGTCACCACTACACCCAAACTAAAGGAACAACCTTGGATCGAAGTCGACGCTGTCGATGGTCCCGAATGGCTACTGGTCTCTCTTGTAAGTAGTGTCTGGTTGGATCTCTATCTCATCAATATCGATATGTTGATATGATATCATCCCTAAGGAATCTCCATAGTGAAGATATGTGAAAGACATCGTGTACCCGCCTCAAGTGATCTGGTAGTCTAACCCGATACGCCACGAGCCCCCAATCCACTCAAGAATAGGAAATGGCCTCACATATGGGGATGCCAATTTCCCTTTCTTACCAAACCTCATCACTCCCTTCATAAGATACACTTTAATGAACACATGGTCCCTAACATTAAAGTCTAAGTGTCTTTGGACCGCATCTACATAACACTTTTACCTAGCCTGGGTAATATGTATCCTGGAACGAATTATCTCTACTTTCTCTGAGGTGTCTTGAATGAAATATGGCTCAAGTAAGTTGTTCTCCCTGACCTCTAACCATCATGAGGGTGAACAAAAAGGTCTCCCATATAGAGCCTCAAATGATTCCATCCCAATTATGAACCGATAGCTATTATTGTACGCAAACTCCACGAAAGGAAAATATTGCTCCCAGCTCCCCTTAAATCTAGTATGCACATCCATAACATGTCCCCTAAAATCAATTTCACCCTCTCCATATGCCCGTCATTCTAAGGATGATATAAGGTGCTCAATCTCAAATCTACCCCTAAGGACTATCCGATACAATGTTAAGCGATACCCCATGAAACATTATAATCACTACGAGGAAAAATCTAGCGTAGTGCTTTGAGTTGTAATCTGCCCGGACCGATAAAAAAGTGAGTTACCTTCGTCAATCTATTGACGATCACCTAAACAAAATCGTACCCCCTCTATGATGTAGGTAGCCCAATGATGAAGTATATGTCGATGCTCTACCATTTTCACATCAAGATCTCCAAAGGCTATAACACTCCTGCGGGATGCTAATTGTCCCCCTTCACCAGCTGACACGCAGCACACTTGGATAAAAAATTTACTACGTCCCTCTTCATCTCGGCCCGCCAATACTGACATAATTGTCATGTAACATATTATCCCCTTCGAGTTGTACTATAAAGCGTGAACCGTGAGCCTCAAACATAATAGTTCACCTCCACTCCTCATCATCTGGGACAACTAATTTGCCCTGGAATCTCAATCCACTATCCTACCTAATAGAAAAATGCTCTGCTCCCTTATCTAATGATTGCCTAACTGTCTTTTGGCAAAGATGATCTCGTGTCTATGCCTTCATCACCCGAATGTTGATCTCGAGTGTGATGGTGAGAACTGTCATAAATGCATGGGTCAAGTCATCATCTCCACGAAGTGATTTCCACTTCACCTTCTAAACTGCTGCTAACTATAATATTAACTTGCCGCTCAAAGTATCCTCTACAACATTTGATTTCCTCGGGTGGTACTGAATGTCGAACTGGTAGTCTTTCTTAAACTTTATCCATCTCCTCGTGTCATGTTCGACTCCCGATGTGTAAATAAATAGTATAGGCTCTTATAGTATGTGAATAGCTGTAACTTCTCCCCTTAGAGATAATGCCTCCATACTCGTAGTGAAAATTCCTGGCTTCTAAGTCCAACTCATGGGGGGGGGGGGGATAACGTCCCTCATAAGGCTTATGTTTTCGTTAAGCATAAGCTATCGACCTCTCCTCCTCCACAAAAACCCCTCCAAGTTCCCTCAAGGACGCATCTGTTAAGACCTTATAGTCTATCCCTCCCCGAGGTAATGCCAAAGTCGGTGTTGTAGTCAATCTAATCTCCAACTCATCAAATGCTTGTTGGCACGCATTATCCCATACAAATGGTACTTCCTTCCTTGTCAAAATAGTCAAGTACCCAACTATCTTGGAGAACCCATGAATTAATCGACGGTAGTATACGGTTGCATACGTTAGTGGGTGTAGTGGGATGTCCCCACTCCATCACTATAGAAACTCTCCCGGTTCCACTGATATCCCCCTCTCAAACACAATGTGGTCCAAGAATAGCACCTCTCACAATAAAAACCAAATATCTCAAACCTAGCATACAATTGGTGGTCTCATAGTGTCTATAAGACTACCCATAAGTGTTGTCCATGCTCCTCCGTAATCCGAGAATAAATCAGAATGTCCTTAATAAACACTATAAAGAACTAATAAAATATTTTTTGAACATCCGATTCATCAAATCCATAAATACCTCCGGTGTGTTAGTTAGCCCAAAAGGAATAACCAAAAACTCATATGAATTGTATCTCTTAAGAAATGTCGCCTTCGAGATATCTTACTCCCGGACTCTCAAATGATGATAATTCAATCTCAAGTCAATCTTAGAGAAATACACAACACCCCTTGGCTGGTTAAACAAATCATCAATGCAGGGCAACAGATATTTATTCCATATGGTGACCTTGTTTAAATCCCTGTGATCAATACAAAGTTGCAATGATCCATCCTTCTTCTTGATGAACAAAACTAGAGCACCCCATGCCGATGTACTCCTCTGAATGAATCCCTGTCCCAATAACTTCTCAATATGATCCTGAAGCTCCCTCATCTCAAGAGGGGCCATCCGATATGATGTACGTGCAACATGTCTCATGTTGGGAATCAAATCAATCATGAAATCTATCTCCTGAATAGGTGGAAACCATGGGATCTCCCCAAACACATCTGAAAACTCGCTAACTACCGTAATGGAATGTAGTGATACTTTGAACTCCAAATAAGTTTCTTCCTTGATATTGTATAAGTGCGTGCTCGACCCACTCCCATGGTACAACATTGCAACTTGAAACATCTCTTGCCTCGGAATAATGAAGACGATGAACCTACCTTAATAGTCAACACATGACCTATATGCATCTAGCCACTTCATCTGTAACATAACATCGTATTCATGCATATCAAGTACCAGTAAGTCATTTACAAAACTAGGTCACCCTATCTCGATCCCTATATCCCAACATATGGAATGTATGGGTGCCTCTCTACCCATTGGTGAGTCTATGTGCATTACAATATCAAAATAAAACTCTATCATCCTAGTCTCATGTGCAAAACTCATGCTAACAAATAAGTTAGATGTCCCCGTGTCAAATAAAATAAAACCTACGTGTCCAAAGATAGGGAATATACCATCAACTACATGCGCTAGCGCTGGCCTCTTTGCAGGCACAATGTGATAAACTCATTCGTACTATAGTGGTGGAAGTTGTCTCTAAGGTGGGGCGACGGGTGATGGATCGATTGTGCAACAACTCCTAGAGCTGGTAATGGTGGGTGCTGTCCCTGAGGTGCCTATTGTCCCCTCTGACCTTCTTTCTCCTCGGCTACCTGATTTGTCACACCCAAAACCCATATCATTGCTAATCATTTATTTCATGGTAATTAAATCGTAATCTTTAACGAATAAAAATACAATTCACTTTTAACATTTCATGTATGATGTATACAATTAATGTAATGCGGTTCTCTGTATCATAACGTAATTAATATCAGAGTCATAATTAAAGAAACCTACCGTACTATGATTAATTAGTACTCTCATCAAATTAAACTACTCAATCTTAGTATATCCAATGTATGAGTGTAGTAAAATTATCAGTGTGACAATAACAAAATTCCCATATTTAAACCCCACCTCTCTCTAATGGTTCAGCTCTCCTAATTACCGATCATAGGGTGTCCTAGCTGGCAGTATACAAACCTAAAAATGTAAATATATAAAACCATGAGTAAAAAAAACTCAGTGAATGTACTACATCACTATATAATAAAAGCATGATATTAGCATCTTAATTTTATTAACATCTATTGGCTATTGATAGGCCATAACATCACTTGGTTGTTGATAAGACATAACATCTCTTGTCTATTGATAAGACATAACATCTCTTGGCTATAAAAAAAAGACATAACATCTCTTCAGAATACATACATACCATATCCATAGTCAACTTAATAATTACACATATGATATCCATAATTACTCAGTAACTTCCCATATCATATCCATATTCCACTCATTAAGTACCACATATCATAGCTATAATCAACTCGCTAACCATATCCATATCCAACTCAGTAACCATGCATATCATATCCATATTCAACTCAATAACCACACATATCATATCTATATTTAACTCAATAGCCACCCATATCATATCCATATTCAACTCAGTAATCATATCCATATCCAACTCAGTAACCACACATATCTTATCCATATTCAACTCAGTAAGCACAAGTATCATATCTATATTCAACTCAATAACCACCCATATCATATCCATATTCAACTCAATAAGTACCACATATCATATCTATAATCAACTCAGTAACCATATCCATATCCAACTCAGTAACCACATATATCACATCCATATTCAACTCAGTAACCACACATATCATATCCATATTCAACTCAGTAAGTACCACATATTATATCTATAATCAACTCAATAACCATATCCATATATAACTCAATAACCACCCATACCATATCCATATTCAACTTAGTAAGTACCACATATCATATCTATAATCAACTCTATAACCATATCATATCCAACTCAGTAACCACACATATAATATCCATATTCAACTCTGTAATCACATATATCATATCTATATTCAACTCGATAACCACCCATATCATATCCATATTCAACTCAGTAAGTATATCATATCTATACACATATTCAACTTAACAACCACCCATATTAAACTCAGTAAGTATATCATATCTATACACATATTTAACTCAATAACCACCCATATCATATCCATATTCAACTCAGTAAGCATATCATATCTGTACACATATTCAATTTAATAACCACCCATATCATATCCATATTCAACTCAGTAAGCATATCATATCTATACACATATTCAACTCAATAACCACTTATATCATATTGATGATATGCAAATATTGCGTATTTCATCCTTCGAACCTATGCATTTTAGCCCCCTTGAGTATCTTATTCCCTATATTTATGCTCGTTAACCAGACAACCTCGAATTTCTACATTAACATGTTTTGCAAGGGTTAATTGAGCTTTTATAGGTAATTGGATGCTAAGTGTGAAGTTCGGACGCATTTCGCTCGATTTTCGTACGCGATCGCACGTTCAAAGGCATTTTAGTCTTTTCACATATTGGGCACCTGGCCCAATGTCTCATGAAAGTTGTAGCCCTCCTAGCTAGCTTCACATGTGCGCAAACGGTGCGCAATTCCGATCCATAACGAAGAAGTTACGGCGATTTCAGCGGAGGGAAAAGTAATAAAACCAAAAGAGGAGGAGAAGAAGAAGAAAAGACAATCCAGTAGGCTTCTTGGTTCTGCCCTGCTTGATCGATCGATCGATCAAAAGGATCGATCCTTATCGACAGTGGATATTTTGTTCATGATCGATCGATTGACCAAAGGGGTCGATCGATCGATCCCCTATTTTCAGGACATGTTTTGCCTTTTATTTTCTTTACTTATTCCAACTTACCATAAATAGAATGTTTTAAATTATATAAGATATAAACGATTTTAGGTAGGATAGGTTAGGCTTTTTGAGGTTTGAGAGCTCTTTTCTTCTTTTCTTCTTGGATTGACACCCATTTGGGCTTGTAAGATTGTGCTACCATCTTCCATCTCCATTAATATAGTTGTATTTCATTATTTCTTGCTTTGTAGTGTAATTTCCATGCTTTCTAAATTAGGTTTACATGCTTTCATTTATTGCTTTCTAGTATAGATTTACCGCGTTTCTTTACTGCTTTATTTACCGCATTTTTAACATGCTTTCTAGGTAATTTAAATTAGGTTGTGTTTGAATGGTACTCACTCGTGTTAATGCATTGCTTGGCTTTGGTGATAGTGTTTATGGGTCTATTTCGGGTGCGTTGTCCTAGTTATTACGCCTAGGAGATTTGATGGGGCATATCATGTATGTCCCGTACTTACAACCTTTCGCGCGTAATTTTTGGGATATTTGTTGACGCCAAAATCTTATTAGGCTTTTATGTGGATTTAGGGGCGTGATAACCCTTGATTTAATTTACTGTCGAAACGAGATGCATTTGTAATAACTCGTCGACCCATGTAACCATTTTATACAAATTAACCCAGGTGAGGGATATTCTACGCAACCTATAGTTTTACTCGCTTTGTTAGTCTAGTTTCAATACACTTGCCTAGATTAATATTTCCCTTTTATGCATCTTTTCCGTTTTAGTTTGTTATTCACCTTTTACACTTTTATTTCAGAGCACTAAATCATATAAATTCTATCCTCTCGTCCATGTGGATTTTCAATACCCGACTTACCGCTGTGCTTGCCTCGCAAGTGTAGTAGTAACTTAGGTTAGTTTGTATAGTCGCAGCGAGACAGAAAACAATGATTGTGCACTTACACACGCACACTTCTTGCGCACTATCAAAATGGCGCCGTTGCCGGGGATGAGTTTTTTTAGACTTTATTTAATTTATTATTTCATAGTATTTTCTTTCTATTTGTATTATTTGTTAGTCTCTTTGCAGGTATTCCACATTTGAGCACTTAGAAATGCTCGAATTTTCAGTGCACACCTACTTTGTGGAATCCGCCATTTCGAGCCATTTTGGGGGTAAGCATGTCTTATTCCAATTCTTTCGGTAATCATTGTTATAATTCTCAAAATGCCCGTAATCCTATGACTTTCGGTGAATACTTAGAATTCAAAGTATAACAAATTCAAATATGACTTTGGGTGAGTATAACGAAAGTCAAAATTTGGGT
Organism: Sambucus nigra; assembly: GCA_949130495.1. NCBI lineage: Eukaryota > Viridiplantae > Streptophyta > Magnoliopsida > Dipsacales > Adoxaceae > Sambucus > Sambucus nigra. The sequence goes on along the minus strand of OX422207.1, from coordinate 839,786,717 downwards.
TATTGGAATTTCGATGATGATGACAATGATTTTGGGCCTTTACCTCCTTATAATTGGAATTTTGAAATGAATTGCAATAGTTTTCAAAATTTCTATAATAATGAGTTTTCGTTTAAGTCCGATGGTAATTTTCAAAGATCCCATTTTCATGCATCCGCACCTCGACCTATGATATTCGGTGAGGGCTTGCGTATGTATAGGAATGAGAAAATTGAAAATCTTTATCGGAAAAAAAAATCGTTCGTGGTAACATGACTTGGATTTACTTTTTGAGTCCGACGACGATTTTACTTCCGAGACTTTTGAAGTCGAGGAATGTTTTGAACCAAATGAGGTACTTATGCCTACTTTGGAACAAACCATTCTAGACTTTGCCCATTGCATAATAGATATTTAAAGCGAGGATGAAAATGATGTAATATCTATTTTCAATGAAACGATATCTTCTTTGTCCCCCAAAGAAGAACATTTCATTGAAAATGATATTATTTCATTCGAAACTCAATCTTCATGAGATGATAATTCATCTCATGAGATTGAATTTCTTTCATCCCCATTTTCATTCTCTATTATCACACCGTCACAAGTTCCCGATGATTCGGTTTCAAAATTTAATGTTTTAAACCTTTTCGCCGATGAGGAGCACTTGCTCGAGTCGCCTTCCACGATCGCATCTTTGCCTTCGTGTGCGCCACCTCCCATTCCAATTTCAAAATCATTAGGAGGTTATTCGTCTTTTCTCGGTCCCCACATGTTTTTGTCACCCGTTTAATCCAAACCCCCCATCGTCCCTCCAAAACTTTTAATTAGCGATGGTTCCTTTCTTACGCCTTACACATGCCTTCCGTTGTTAAAACGAAATTCATATTTTATGGAAGGCATGCTTGTATGTGAGGGTACACCGGTTATCCTCCAAAGTTAAATCTTTTTTACAGTGGACCCTCAATTATTTAGACTTCTAGTGTATAGTTAGTGTGAAGCCTAAATAATAGGTTGTATATAGTTAGCTTTCTTTCTTTTTATTTTTCTTTCCTTTTTAGTTTAGTCTTTTGTAATTAGTTAACTTTTTGTTATTTGTTTTCGCTATGCTCGGCACTAACTTGTTTTGTAGATTCTTTGGGCTTGTTCTTATGGGGATCGCTCCAATTTTGGGTAATATTGCTATTTTTCTCTCTTTAACTTGGTTCTTAATTCACGTTGAGGACAATGTCAAGTTTTAAGTTAGGGGGTGTGGGATATTCTATCCATTTCTTTATTTAGTCCATCTTTTTGCTCACATGTTAGTTACTTAGTATACTTTTCTTAGAAAAATTGAAAATTTCGAAAGATTTTCTTTCTTCTTTCTCCTTTTTGGGAGTTTTACCTTTGTTTTCGATGATAAATTTAAATAATTGCCCGATCAAATAGACAACTCAATGATGCATGTTCTCGATTTTAGAAGTTATTAGACTTTTGTCTCGATTATTGATATTGTGAATAACTTCATGAATTAAACTTTAATTCCATGAGCACATGCACTTTTATCATTCTATTGATTTGGTTTAAGATTTTTATAACTCGGTAATCTTTTGTTGCATTGTATATAACCTTTCGTCCTTTTTTAGTGTATACACTATTCTTTCCTCTTTGAAAATGTTGAATTCATTTGTAATCTCACTATTCTTTCATTTGATCGTTCATTAATTGAGTTCATACTTGAAATGTGTTACTTGATCATGATTTCATATATTGTTTTAACTCGAGAATTGCGTAGACTTTTGGAAATGATCATAGTCCATCTTTGTTATATCACCCATATTAGCCTTGACCTTACCTTATATGTATACCCTCGTTAACCCCTTTGAGCCTAAATATAGCCTTTCGTTTCATAACCCCAATCCCATACCAACTCTACATTAGAGTTATATACCATACATACACTTTCCATACCTTTGTTTGGAATGTTACTTGGGATTGAATGTTATTGTTATGATGTCGGTTGAAATTTAGGCATATGAGAGTTTGATAAGTAAAGAAAAGAAAAAGTGAAAAAATGATGAAAAAGTGAAAAAATGATGAAAAAGAGAAAGCAAAAAGCAAAAAAGAAAACAAAAGAAAAATGAGAAAAAGAAGAAAAGAAAGAGAAAGAGAAATTTGTAAATGTTGTGTATAAAGTTCAATAAGCTTTGATTACTCTCCCCAATGATATATCTAATGCCGTTTTGGAACTTGTTTTCTAATTTTGATATTGCCCGCATTTTCCCATTATCCCGAGTTTTCATTCCGAACACTTTGAATCCGTACATACATATCCTTCATTTCGTACCCTAGCCTAGCCTACATTATAACCCCTTACAAGTCCTATGTGATCTTAGGGTGCATCTAATTTAAAAGTTGAAATAGTTTTGATAATTTGTGAAAATACATTTTGCCTCTTTTAGTGTGCGGTATCTTTTATTGAGATTAAAGTTTTTCAGTTTTTATATAGCGTTGCGTTCTTCATTTGTGACATGTGTGCGGCCTAGTTTTCATTTACATTTACTCCTTAAGCTAGTATGTTTCGTGTGTTACCTCCCTGTTTCGAGTGAATTCGCTTGATGAGTGTAATGCCCGTGAGGATTGAATATATGCTTGCGTTAATTTAGTATTCGGTTTATTTAAGTTTTTGCCAAATCACAGTTTGCATGTGCTCGCTCCCCCTCCCACATTTTAAGGTTTCAATTCTATGAGGTGCATTCTATATTGTTAATGATTTGGACTTTTGTTTGAATTCATTCACTTTGCTAATAATGCGTATGAAATCCTCTTCGCCATTGTTTGTCTTGTTGCATGTTGGGTTGGGCATATTTTGAGGAAACCATGTGATGTCTGTGTGTATCATTCCTAAAAACCCTCACGAGATGACACTCGTCCACTAGGGTGACCTAGGGGTTTAATGGCTTATTGCATACGCTAAATGCAATCGAATCGCCTGCGAAAGTGGCCTCTTACTTTTATACCATACTTTTGTACTATCTCCTGTTTTGGTTTGCTTGTAATTCTTGTTGCATCCTATTTTATTGCTAGGGACTAGCAATGTGTAAGTTAGGGGGTGTGATGATACGCAAATATTACGTATTTCATCCTTCGAACCTACGCATTTTAGCCCCCTCGGGTATCTTATTCCCTATATTTATGCTCGTTAACCAGAAAACCTCAAAATTTCTACGTTAACATGTTTTGCAGGGGTTAATTGCGCTTTTATAGGTAATTAGATGCTAAGTGTAAGGTTCGGATGCATTTTGCTCGATTTTCGTATGCGATCCAACGTTTAAGGGAATTTTAGTCTTTTCAAATATTGGTCACCTTGCCCAACGTCTCACGGAAGATGTATCCCTCCTCTCTAGCTTCGCGTGGCATCGAACGGTGCACGATTTCGATTCATAACGAAGAAGTTACGGCGATTTCAGTGGAGCGAAAAATAATGAAACCAAAAGAGGAGGAGAAGAGGAAGAAAAGGCAATCCAGTAGGCTGCTTGGTTTTTCCCTACTTGATCTATCGATTGATCAAAAGGATCGATCCTTATCGATAGTGGATATTTTGTTCATGATCGATTGATCGACCAAAGGGGTCGATCGATCGATCCCCTGTTTCCAGGAGATATTTTGCCTTTTCTTTTCTTTTCTCTTTTTGTTTTCTTCACTTATTCCAACTTACTATAAATAGACTTTTTTTATCTAATATCAGATATAAATGATTTTAGGTAGGATAGGTTAGGGTTTTGGAGGTTTGAGAGCTCTTTTCTTCTTTTCTTCTTGGATTGACACCCATTTGGGCTTGTAAGATTGTGCTACCATCTTCCATCTCCATTAATATAGTTGTATTTCATTATTTCTTGCTTTGTAGTGTAATTTCCATGCTTTCTAAATTAGGTTTACATGCTTTCATTTATTGCTTTTTAGTATAGATTTACAGCATTTCTTTACCGCTTTATTTACCGCATTTTTAACATGCTTTCTAGGTAATTTAAATTAGGTTATGTTTGAATGAAACTCACGCGGGTTAACGCGTTGCTTGGCTTTGGTGATAGTGTTTACGGTTCTATTTCGGGTGTGTTGTCCTAGTTATTACGCCTAGGAGATTTGACGAGGCATATCATGTATGTCTCGTGCTTATGACCTTTCGTGCGTAATTTTCGGGATATTTGTTGACGCCAAAATCTTATTAGGCTTTTATGCGGATTTAGGGGAGTGACAACCCTTGATTTAATTAACTATCGAAACGAGATGCATTTTTAATAACTCATCGACCCATGTAACCATTTTATACAAATTAACCCGGGTGAGGGATATTCGACGCAACCTATAGTTTTACTCGCTTTGTTAGTCTAGTTTCAATACACTTGCCTAGATTAATATTTCCCTTTTATGCATCTTTTCCATTTTAGTTTGTAATTCACCTTTTACACTTTTATTTCGGAGCACTAAATCATATAAATTCTAGCATCTCGTCCCTATAGATTTTCAATACCCAACTTACCGCTGTGCTTGCCTCGCAAGTGTAGTAGTAACTTAGGTTTGTTTGTATAGTCGCGACGAGACAGAAAACAACAATTGTGCACTAACACGTGCACACTTCTCGCGCTCTATCACATATCCGTATTTAACTCCATAAGTATATCATATCTATACACATATTAAACTTAATAACCACCCAAATCATATCCATATTCAACTCAGTAAGTACACTCACCTTGGCAACTTAATGGGCTTTTTCCTTTGCCATTTCCTGACACTTGTTCAACTAGTTCTTCTTTACTTCTTATCATTCTTACAATATTAGTAACATCATAATAATATTAACAATCTAAAGAGAAATTAAGCGTAACTCAATTCATAAGCATCATATGATCCCATTTACATCACTTATCATAGATGGAGTTCCATCTAAGTTCATCTCAAGATAGTTAACATACCCAAATCATATACTAAACATGCTTTCATTTCTTATTAGTAATCAAATGATTATCATATTAGGTTTCCAATACAACAGGTGAAACACCATTTCAGGTTCCTAGAGCAAGTTATGCCCATTTCTTCAATACATAGTAAATCTTCCCTATAGGCTCATCCATCATTCAGTCAATTTCTAGGAATTTTCATAATTTCTATACCTCATAACTTTCTATAATATTCCATCCAATATCAATAAACATATTTAATAATACAAAATTAAAGTTTCATAATTTTTAGAGTTCATTTGCTATGTTAGGCCAAACATCGAACACATGGTATGCGTACTTACACTTTTGGGGCAGATTTTATACCCAAATTTCCAACTATCACCCAAGATTCATTTCTTTGCATTTTTACCTAATATTTGGATATGTTGTACATATATGAGTATATTTTCAACTCCATTGTAATTAATCAATTCCAGTAAGTATACAAAAAGATATAGAAGTTTAACTACACAAGGTTCCTAACCGAAGCAATTTTAAGGGTTTACACGTTCAATTTTTACGTAAACTTGCATCTATTCATACATATAAACCAAGGCATGAAAGTTATATAAACAATATATGATTTATAACATTTAAATCAGTAACACAAGAAGAATAACAAGACTTACATATATAATTACCTTAAGGACTTTTCCATAATTTCCCAAAAAAAATTCTCCAATTTTTCTCCTCAATTCTTCTTCTTCGACTTCCCACTTCTCTTCCTCCCAATCCAAACTATTTATTGGATGAGTTTTGTCTTAAATAGTAGGTAATCTAAGGGGTGTAAATTTGTCCAAAGTCACCTCCTTCCTTAACCAATCAAAATCCACCATTTGTTATACTAATAAGACGAAATATCATTTAACGAATGGACAAATTTGTCCCTGCTTCGTAATTCTTGCATAACTTCTTGCTACGACCTCCGTTTAACACACCATTTGTTTGTGTTACAAACCTAACTCATATATCTACAATTATGTAGTTTTTACCTCAAGTCAATTACTATATTATAAGAGTCAAAACTAGTCTCCAACATGAGCATTCCTACCAAAAACTTCAAAATTGTGTTTGTAACTAATTCGATATTTCATAATTTATAAAGGTAGGATTAGACTAAACAAAATAACCTGGTATTATATATTAATACACATTATCCATGTCCCCAATTATATTCGGGTTGTCACTACTCTCCCCTCATTAGGAAATTTCGTCCCCAAAATTGACATACCTTAGTAGTTCAAATCAAATAATTACGGATAATGCATTGTCATTCTATCCTCAATTTACGATGTAGCTTCTTCCATGGAATGATTTTTCCATAAATTTTTGGAGTTCCACTTTCACTTATTGACCTTTCACCACACTCAGCGTAACCTGAGCCTCTTACATGGTAAAGAGTAGTCCAGCTCGCCTGGAACCACTGACTTGTTCCATGCCCGAGCTTCCACCTTTCATAACAGAGTTATAGCAACCAACACAAATAGTTTATAATACTAAATCATTGGTTAGTACATAAAAAATTCAACAATATCAAATCAAACCAAGAACTTATATCTAACCGTCACACACGTAAAAAATTTATAACCTGGCTGCTATGATACCACTAATTGTCACAGCCCAAATTCATATAAGTGCTAATCATTTACTTCATGGTAATTAAATTATAATCTGGAACCAATCAAAATATAATTCGTTTCAAGATTTCATGTATGATGTATACAATTAATATAATTATGTTCTCTGTATTATACTGTAATTAATATCAGAGTCATAATTACGCAAACCTACCATACTATGATTAACTAGTACTTTCATCAAATTAAACTACTCTATCTCAGTATATCCAATGTATGAGTGTAGTAAAATCATCAGTGTGATAATAACGAAATTCCCATATTTAAACCCCACCTCTCTCTAATGGTTCAGCTCTCCTAATTACCGATCATAGGGTGTTCTCGTTGGAAAATATACAAACCTAAAAAAATGTAAACATATAAAACCATGAATAAAAAAACTTAGTGAATGTACTACATCTCTATATAATAAACGTACAATATTAACATCTTAATTTTATTAACATCTCTTGGCTACTGATAGGCCACAACATCACTTAGCTGTTGATAAGACATAACATATCTTGGCTGTTGATAAGCCAGAACATCTATTGGATATAAATAATACATAACATCGCTTGGCTATTGTTAAGTCATAACATCTCTTGGCTATAAAAAAGCCATAACATCTCTTCTGAATACAAACATATCATATCCATATTTAACTCAATAATTACACATATGATATCCGTAATCAGCTCACTAGCTGCCCATATCATATACATATTCCACTCAGTGAGTACCACATATCATATATATAATGAACTCACTAACCATATCCATAGCCAACTCAGTTACCACATATATCGTATCCATATTCAACTCAGTAAACACACATATCATATCTATATTTAACTCAATAGCCACCCATATCATATCCATATTCAACTCACTAATCATATCTATATCCAACTCAGTAACCACACATATCTTATCCATATTCAACTCAATAACCACAAATATCATATCTATATTTAACTCAATAACCACCCATATCATATCCATATTCAACTCAGTAAGTACCACATATCATATCTATAATCAACTCAGTAACCATATCCATATCCAACTCAGTAACCATACATATCATATCCATATTCAACTCAGTAACCACACATATCATATCCATATTCAACTCAGTAAGTACCACATATCATATCTATAATCAACTCAGTAACCATATCCATATCTAACTCAGTAACCACACATATCATATCCATATTCAACTCAATAACCAAACATATCATATATATATTAAACTCAATAACCACACATATCATATATATATTAAACTCAATAACCACCCATATCATATTCATATTCAACTCAGTAAATACCACATATCATATCTATAATCAACTTAGTAACCATATCCTTATCTAGCTCAGTAACCACACATATCATCTCCATATTCAACTCAGTAACCACACATATCATATCTATATTGAACTCAATAACCACCCATATCATATCCATATTCAACTCAGCAAGTACCACATATCATATCTATAATTAACACAATAACCATATCCATATCTAATTCAATAACCACTCATATCATATCAATATTCAACTCAGTAACCACACATACCATATATATATTCAACTCAATAACCACCCATATAATATCCATATTCAACTTAGTAAGTACCACATATCATATCTATAATCAACTCGGTAACTATATCCACATCCAACTTAGTAACCACACATATCATATCCACATTCAACTCAGTAACCACACATATCATATCCATATTCAACTCAGTATGTACCACATATCATATCTATAATCAACCCAGTAACCATATCCATATCCAACTCAGTAACCACACATATCATATCCATATTCAACTCAGTAAGTACCACATATCATATCTATAATCAACTTTGTAACCATATCCATATCCAACTAAGTAACCATACATATCATATACATATTCAACTTAGTAACCACACATATCATATCTATATTCAACTCGATAACCACCCATATCATATCTATATTCAACTCAGTAGGTATATCATATTTATACACATATTCTACTCAATAACCACCCATATTCAACTCAGTAAGTATATCATATCTATACACATATTCAACTCAATAACCACCCATATCATATCCATATTCAACTCAGTAAGTATATCATATCTATATGCATATTCAACTCAATAACCACCCATATCATATTCATATTAAACTTAGTAAGTATATCATATCTACACACATATTCAACTTAATAACCACCCATATCATATCCATATTCAACTCAATAAGTACACTCACCGTGGCAACTTAATGGGCTTTTTCCTTTGCCTTTGCCTGGAACTTGTTCAAGCACTTCTTCTTCCCTTCTTATCATTCTTATATTATTAGTAACATCATAATAATATTAACAATCCAAAAATAAATTAAACATAACTCAATTTATAAGCTTCATATGATCCCATTCACATCACTTAATGTAGATGGAGTTCGATCTAAATTCATCTTAAGATAGTTAACATATCCAAATCATATAATAAACATGCTTTCATTTCTTATTGGTAATCAAATGATTATCATATTAGATTTCCAATACAACAGGCGAAACATCATTTCAGGTTCCTAGAGCAAGTTATGCCCATTTCTTCAATACATAGCAAATCTTCCCTATAGGCTCATTCATCATTCAGTCAATTTCCAAGAATTTTCATAATTTCTCTACTTCATAACTTTCTATGATATTCCGTCCAATCTCAATAAACATATTGAATAATATGAAATTAAAGTTTCATAATTTTTAGAGTTCATTTGCTATGTCAGGCCAAACATCGAACACATGGTATGCGTACTTACACTTTTGGGGAAGATTTTATACCCAAATTTCCAAATATCACCCAAGATTCATTTCTTGGAATTTTTACCTAATAGTCGGATATGTTATACATATATGAGTATATTTTCATCTCCAATTGTAATTAATCAATTCCAATTGGTATACAAAAAGATATAAAAGTTTGACTACACAAGGTTCCTAACCGAAGTAATTTTATAGGTTTACACGTTTAATTTTTACGTAAACTTGCATCTATTCATACATATAAACCAAGGCATGAAAGTTCTATAAAAAATCTAAGATTATTACATTTCAATCAGTAACACAGGAAAAATAACAAGACTTATATATATAATGACCTGAAGGACATTTTCGTAATTTCCCATAAATTTTTCTCCTCAATTCTTCTTCTTTGACTTCCCACTTCTCTTACTCCCAAGAAAAACTCTTTAATGGATGAGTTTTGGCCAAAGGAGGAGGTACTCTAAAGGGTTTAAAGTAGGACAAAGTCATCTCGTTCCTTAACCAATCAAAATTCACCATTTGTTATACTAATAAGACGAAATGTCATTTAATGAATGGACAAATTTTTCCCCTGCTTCGTAGTTCTAGCATAACTTCTTGCTCGGACGTTCGTTTAACACACTGTTTTTTGTGTTACAAACCAAACTCATATATGTACAACTATGTAGTTTTCACCTCAAGTCTGTTATTGTATTATAAGGGTCAAAACTAGTCTCCAACATGAGCATTCATACCGAAAACTTCAAAATTTTGTGTTTGTAACTAATTCGTTATTTTATGATTTATGAAGGTAGGATTAGGCTAAACATAATAACCTAGTATTATATATTAATACACATTATCAATGTCCCGAATTATATCCGGGTTATCACATAATTACTTTAGGGACACCACCTCAACGTATGGACCCTCTCTCTTCAAGTGTCAAAATTACCATGAAATGGGCACCTCTCTACCTGTCGGCCCTACTGACCTCGACCCTGCTGACCTTGGCCTTAATGGCCTTTGCGTTGTTAGCTCTACCGACACTGTCTCGATTACCCATGGCCCTATTTGTTCCGATCATCAAATCCCTTGATCTATTATGATAATCTATGGATGAAGTACCCCTGAACTGTTGAGTCCTGAATCCACTACCCATCTCGTCTTACCCTGTTAGCTCGATGACTCAGCTCCATGTCACTTCTCTCCCTTATTATTTTGGAAGGAAGCGGCGTTCACCTTCTGATTATACGTGGTGAAGGTCGAATTCCCTAAAAGAACCTTAATGTGCCAAGCTGACCCTACTATGAATCTTTACATCTTCCTCTACCCAATATTCACATCTTCCTTCGTAAAGTAAGAAAGGGTAGTAAACTCCTCATATACTCAGCCACGGTACGTACCTTCTACATGAGCTCCATAAATATGCTCGTTATCTCAAACTGTATAGCTTGGGGAAAATACTTCCCCTCAAATCTCTCTCAGAACTCATCAATCGTTAAGCTGTCCATCTCTGTAACCGACTTGGTTGACTCCTACCATTGGAGCAAAACCCCCACTATCCGAAATGAAGCTAACATCTACTTATGCAATAGTGTACACTCCATTATTAGTAAATGAATTTATATATTTTTCTTTCACCTTCTTGCCACTAGAATATCTAGACTGTCCGAGAACTCTGGAGGTTGGCCTTTTATCAAGGCCTCCCTAGAACTGTCATAAACTAACCCTAGTGCCTAGGATGATACGACCACCTGTTGTGGCGGTGGAAAGTGCTGGAGCATGTCCTCCATGGAAGTGGAAACCTCGTGGGTCACAATAATGGCGATCTCTTCTGGAGCAATCAACTGTGGGGATGGTGGGGCCTGAAGCTACTGTTGTGGCTCTGGTTAATCCTCCTCGTTTGTTGTTGGTACGACTACGTGCCTAGGTCTATCCCTCCTTCCATTTGCCATCTGAAAGGAAAAATATTCGTATTAATAAAAATCGTAAGAATATAATGAACCCTAAGCATAGGCCCTACATATCAAATGATAAAAATCAGGACGTAATGAATGCAACACAGATTTTAAGGACAATAGGACCTGGATGCTCTGATATTAACTATAATAACCCCCATTTTCTGAAGTAAAGGTTGGCTAACAAGATATGCTGAAGATGGGCCTTGTTTGTTAATTAACACCATTCTCAGGATCAATACATATAAAGCATATAATAATGAAACGTAATTAATTTTAAATTAATATCCCACGATAATTAAATCCAATCAAACACTTAGCGTATGATAAATTCAACATAACCGTAAATATATCAAACTAACATGAAGTAAATAAACCCCAAGCTTATATCCATATAATAATCCCAAATAAAATAAATAAACTGAAGCATATTAGCACCTAAACTAAAATCAATAAGTCTAAAAAGTCTGATGAGCAAAGGAGACCGTAAGGCTGATTCGTCATAGTCCTATTATCCCTGTCTAGGAGCACTGGGGGGAGAAAACATTAAAATTTGGGTTATTTCCCTAGAGTTGCAATTATTAACTTATTTAATTTAAAGTGTAATAAATACATTCGATTCAAAGTAAATATCCCCCATCGTCATTCACATGCGATTAACATCGATATTACCCATATCCAAACAAGTCCCGAAATAATATATGACAACAATGCCAAGTTAATATCAAATGTGTTAAACATAGTCAAATGCTATGACGTAACCATCTACATTAATATTATCAATCCCAGTCACATATATCTCATGAAGTTGACATACACATTTATTATGCATAACATAGTATAGGTTTGTAATTTACTATATATGTTTTTAGACAAATTAATCAATGTCATTTAATTTTGGTAATTTATATATATTTTATTTCATATATGTGATACTCAAAGGCATCTACGTGGCATCTCGTTCGTGATCTATCGATAAGTCCGAAGGAAATCTCTATCCAATCAGACATCACAAAATACACATATGTGGGGCGGTGCCTACGCAGTACACCAATCCATGGCTCATACCCAGCGGTGACAAATGATCCCAACATCTACATCTACCTCTCGTTGATGTCGCTTCTATGTAGTACCTATAAAAATGACCTACACAACGTCTAGCCCACCTTTGCTAACATGTGCTATGATCCCGAACAAGCAAAACTCCAAACCGATAGGACTGTCCACGAACAATGGTATGTCCACACAAATAAATATATGTACATATTATTCCCATATAGTATATGTAGGTAATTACTCTATAATTACCTAAGTTATACCATATGATATCCATAAATATTCACCCATTAACAATCTACCATCCAATTAATTATTAATTCCTTCTTCCTTAAGAGATTATTTAACCACCTAATTAAATATAACTTTCCAGGTAATATATGTGACACGTTAGGATTTTTAATAAATTCCTCTTTGACGCAAACACCGTCCCACTAAATCGTATGTTTAAAAAAAACGGATTCATCCCCGGTCAACCTGTCATAAGGGACGAATCAATTCGCCTCCTTGGCCGAATTAATTAGGATCTGGGCAGAAGCCCAGATCTGCTATGTTCTTCTATTACAAAATTTCTTAATTCCTTTCCAAGATCCATTCTAATTGTTAATTACTCTTTATAACCAGATGAATAGGTCCCTACTACTTAGCTACTCATCTTAGAGCAATTAATTTCATATATTAACACTAAGTACTTCCATAAAATCCCATAATTTATATGAATAAATCAAGACCCTTAGCCTAGATTTTCTACCGTAATTTCAACTATATGCAAATTAGATTTGCGCATATAACATGGGTTCAAAGTCAATAATTTTCAGATCTTATATATACATAAAAAAATCTCTACATATGAATCAAATTTTCCAACTTTATCCCAAGAAAATCCCGATGCATCTATCATCCAATTCAATATTTTGATTATCCTGGATTTTTTGGGTTAACCAACTATATTCCAATTAGTTCTCTACATGAATAAGATTTATCCCTACCATTTAATCGCTAAATTGCCACTAAAACCCAAAAATTACATGGGGGCCTACTACGATAAATGAACAAGCATAGTTAACGTTAAATTAATCAAGAAAATTCTTACCAGAATATGCAGTTGATGAATTTCCCTTTGAATTCCTTATTTCTTATCGTTATGGTCTCTATTCCCTTTTCTCTTAAGGTGGGGCTTCTAGGGTTATGTATTTTATTAAGTGAGGGGAGTTCTAATATTCCCCTTTAATTTTATTTTAGCCCCAATTCCCCCCTTCCCCCCCCCCCCCCCCAAAAAAAAAAAAATTTGGACCCCAAATGGGCCAAAAATCATAATTAGACTAGCCCCAAAGTCTCCTAACTTATATATCTATACCCCATGATCATTTCTAAAGATTTAAAAAACCTAAACGAGCCCATATAACTTCTCAAAATGTGTCCAAATTATTTTCATCCCAAAAATATATTTATAATCAAGTCACGCATCACTTATAAATTTCCTACTACATACGCAATTATTTTCCATTGTAATTATTGATATAAAAAATCAATCACACATGATTATGACGTAATAATAAATTTCTTCTCAGAATTAATAAACTAAATTCACCTATTTAATTTAATTTCCACGAATTTTATTTTATTTTAAAATATAATTTTATTTATATTAGAAAAATACAAGATATTACAAATATCGTCTGCGAAGATAAGGGGTATTACATAACTATAAATCACGTATGAAAAGTACTCCATGTATGAACAAAATCCATATAAAACTCTAGATAAACTTCACAGCTCGAACGCATATAATAACATTACCACATATAATTGAAGACTTCGCCAACACTAATATAAGAGAAACTAAATGAAAAGCACTTTCGTATATAACATCCACTTGTTTGTAACAAAGAACTTTTCTCTATGTTATTTTTCACATCATTAAACATCATACCATGTTTCTTTATGGTGAATTTATTAGAATCCTCCTTGTATGAAAGAAGTAAAGATTTCCCTTCAAATCTCTCTCTCTCTCTCTCTCTCTCTATATATATATATATATATATATATATATATATATATATATATATATATATATATATGCACACACACACAGACAGTGGCGGATCCAGAAATGTGAGTAAGTGGGGGCCAAATAATATATATTAATTTTTGTGAGAGCCAAAACTATATATATATATAAAAACATTCACAACATATTAAAATTATAGGGTTAAAATTTAAATTTCTTAGAAGTTTGGGGGTCAAGGCCTCCCCTCGCCCCCCTTGGATCCGCCTCTGGACACAGAGAGAGCCAGGATCATGTGCACACTAAGTTTGCACATCATTTTTTTAAAATAGTAAAAAAAAAATTGAGTTGATTTTTTTGTGTGATATTTAAACATTTCAACGGACCCATGTAAAAAAAATAAGCTCAAAAAAACTTTTTTTACTATTTTTAAAAAATCGGTCAAACTTTTGCTACTTTTAAATACTTTAAAAGCTGCGAAAGTTTGACTGATTTTTTTAAAATAGTAAAAAATGTTTTTTTAAGCTGATTTGTTTTACATGGCGCTATTGAAATGTTTAAATATCATATAAAAAAAATAAACTCAAAAATATTTTTTTTAATGTTTTAAAAAAATTGGTGTGCATCAGCACTGTTGGAACTTAGTATGCACAGGAACTCTCTCTCTCTCTATATATATATATATATATACTAGCGAAATGCCCGTGCCTGAAGGCACGGCGAAAATTTCGTCAGCACGTAATTACAAAACGACGAAAATTTTCAAAGTACGTAATTGCACAACGGCAAAAATATCGTTTTAACAAAAAAGAGTAATTTATAACAATTGGCCATAATCTCCTTTGTTTATAAACTATTCACCCTGCTTAACAAACAACAAATAGTCCAACAACATTCAAATAGTCTAAATTCATCAGACAAATTCACATATAATATAAAATATACAATATTCATCAAATGAATTCTCATTGTGTCTCCGAAAAATGAAGTGTCAAAGTTTTAAAAAAATTGGGCAGCGTCTCCTTTGTTTATTGTACTATCCACCCTTCTCAAGGGATAACGACAAATCCAACAATACAGAAAAAAACAAATTCGCCTAACAAAAGCTTCAATGTTTCACTATAATTATTGTCCGTTCTTTTTCAAATGCGACCTGATCCACAAAAGGAAATATAGTTAATAAATTGAAAGAGCTAGTAAAATATTATATAAACAAAGCGGTGAAGGCACATAAATATATAATATTTCAACTTGTGTTACAATGCCAATATATTTCAAATGTATACAAAATGTTAAATTCTAATCTTGCACGGGTATATTCGAAATTTAAGCATAATTTAATTATAACATTATCATCATGTTTACGACACACGCCATGCAAAGAAATTTAAGCACTCACAACACAAAATTTAGCTATTTTATACCCCTACACATGAGTGATACAAATTTGGTCCGAGTGATCCATATACATCCCTTGAATACAACCTTCCTCATTCAAAATAGAAGGAAAAAAACAAAAAATGCTATCTTCGGTAATGAGTATGAACACTGCTTCAAATGAGGTTAATAAATCACAAAAAAAAAATAACATAGTATCTAATTAGATGCAGTAATCATTGTTTAGTGAGTCTATGCATGTCAGTAACTCAATGTTGGAGATCAATCGAGAGATAAAGAAAGTGTTTAAGTCTTTTGAGGAGAAAGAACTCAACTGATCCAACTATATGATCATAGGGATGCGCTAATATGTTTCTAGTGATGGAAAAATTAGAGAATTGAGGGGGGAAACACTAAGATATAACCATACCAGATGTTCGGCAGCACCTTTTTTGCATCTTTCATCCACAATTCCTTTAAGATTTAATTAATTTTTTTCTTCATTTTATCAAAATTTTCCTTAATCTCGTGATCAAAAATAGGAAATTCAGATTTATGAGGTGAAGGATAATTACCTCCGAGTATTAACATTCCACTGAAATTGACTCATGATTTGTTGAACTTCTCCACCGCCCTCTTGTGACGTAGCATCCTTTCAATGAGTTACCTCCTCCACTATGTTGAACCTTAATCCGACAGTAATGGAAGCTTTCAATTCCAAGGAAGTAACTGCTCTCGATCTACCTTGATGCTAAAAGAGCGTGAGAGAGAGAATACACCTGTAACACACAAATTAAATTAAAGTTCTTTACATTGTAAAATAAGGTGTTTAAAAGTGTGAGTTCATACTCATCCTCGGTTTGGAATGATTGGGGACTATTAAGGTGGATGGGTCAATGTTTGGGACGGGAGTGTTTAATGAGGCTCCGAGCGCCAACGATGTCTTGAACACTAAAACTTTACATGTCTTGAATAATAACTAATAACTAAATGTAAAAGACACCCCAAAACATGGAAAGCTTATATTTAAAGAAGATGGTAATTCTTACAGTTTTTCGTGACAGTTTGAGAAAAAACTACACTTACCATATCAATGCTATAACTGATACAAAGAATTATAGTTATAAAGCAAGCTCGACATATTCATTATTTATCAAAAAGAGGGAGAAATGAGTGATTACTTTCAGGCTACTCTGCAAGTGTGGGATCCTCCCAAGATTGACCTGCTGCTTTGTGAGGAAGGGCTTTCTTTTTGGTCTCTGATTTGTGCTCGATTTCACTGCTTGCATCCCTCTGAAATAGCTGTTGAGCGTTCTTATAAAACCACATAATCATATTATAGATGTAATTGATAAAGTAGAAAAAGCTGAGAAAGAAAAAAGCCATAATTGACTTTAATACCAAACCTTTCTACAGATTTGTCGCTGAACTTGACATAATTGACGTAAATAAACACAAAGGAAAAAAAGCTAAGAAAGAAAAAAGCACAGCTATGCCCAATTCCAGAATTTCAAATACCAACACAATAACAAAAGGAGAAAAAAAAAACTACCCAAGTCGTAAAAGAAAAACAGAACAAACTATACCTAGGTATAAAAATAAATAGTCATAAATTACATAATAGTAGAACACATTAAATTTGAAATTTCAGTTAACTTATGACTGTTGATTTTATACCTAGATATCGATGCTTCCAGGAGTATGTGTTATGCAAACTCGCAAGTAACGTAGCATCTTCCGCTCCCTTTGTCCAAACTCCTAAAAAATTAAGAGAAAACTAACTCACATAGCATATAAGAAAATTAGAAAATGACAACATCATAACAAATTAAGCGTGTTTAACTGTTATTTCAATATTACACAACATAACAATTTTAGTAAATATATAAACAAATAGTACTGCAAACTTGATATTTAGAGTATTTTTTTAATCTAAAGAAATTTAAGGATTGAGATGGATATCAACTTAAATTTTACCTCACACCACTATATTTTTTCCAAATGATACTGTACTTCAATCCCATCTAAAAGCACGTAGTATCATTTCAAGCAATGCACGTAGTATTATTTTGTTGTCTTCTGAAAGCTGAAGCGTCCGCTTGAACGGTACCTCCATCGCATGGAGTGTCATCATGAACAAATATAACCGCATGCCATAGAATTATATTGTTGTCTTCGGGTGCACCACCGATGCCTGCAGGAGGGTCCTGCTGTAACCTTTTAAAATCATCTTAAAAACATAGAAAAAAATCCCTTTGGATCATCAACGAAAAAGTATGCAAATTAACTAAAAAGTACACAAATTATAAAAAGCTATATTAAACAGCTATATTAATATTTTTTAACAGCTTTTTTATATATTATATTAGTTGTTTTTAATAGTTATTTATATTAACTGTTTTTATATTAACTGTTTTTAACAGTTATTTATATTAATTGTTCTATATTAACTGCTTTTAACAGTTATTTAACTGTTTTTATATTAACTGTTTTTAATAGTTATTTATAAAATATTGTTGATACAAAAAAAACCGTTAATATAAAAAACGGTTATTATAGAAAACAGAAAAAACAGTAAATAATTTTAAAAACTGTTATAAAAACATTTAAAATACATTAAATAATTTGAAAAATTGTCATGTTAGAAAGAACACACCTATTTGCAAATAACCACAATGGTGAACCTGAAACGAAAGAAAAAAGAAAGACAATTAGGAAATTTTAATCGAATACTCAAATATGGAACTTATACTCCGGTAGAATGTGTTGTTAATTATGTAATCCTCCATTTTTTTAAATATGCAGGCATTTGCATTATGACAATACGTTTTATGATATTCTAAGTTGAAAAACTATGTTCGACGACATAGGCCAGTAGTCATACAAAAATCAGCACCTCCATAGAGTAAGAGAGGAAAAATTAAAACAAAAAATCTCTAACCCGTTTACGCATGCCAAATTCTGTTTCAGGCATTTTTTCTTTGCCTTTGTCATTTGAATTTCTCAATTTAGTGTGAGGCTTAGGAATATAATCACATATTTAGTGTTAACTCAATGACCTAAAAAAATAAGAATTTATAGATATTCGAAAGTAAAAATCATGTAGTGGCAAATAAGTACCTCAATAGCTATAGCATTAGGTTGGACAACATCACGGATAACAATACCGTTGTATCTCCGATGCGAGGTATGGATCTATTAAAGAAATAGAATAATTAAAAAAATGAGGAAGAAAATCAAGAGTATATGCAACCTATAGCATGTTAATATTTAAACTTTATAATAGTTTTCCAACGTTAATGTGGGAACACTTACCGACTTTGAGGAGGGATTCTCCTTCCCTTTATCCTGAAAAATAAAAGGAAACATATAAAATCCAAAAAAATTAAATGAAATAGCAAATGATTTAAGGCATGGCATGAATATCGGAAGAAGATTAAATGAAATTAGTACATGAGTCGGCGGTATGTTTTCATGTACCTTTGATAGTTGGTTGCCTTGTTTGTCGCTATTAGTTAGTCGATCCTACGAATATGATAAGGACGTTGATAAGAACTTTAATTGATGAGCATGATTACCATATATTGAATATCATTTAGTTGACCATAAAATTAGAAACTAAAAACACAAAGAGATGAATTACGAATTTTATGTATCAATTATAGGAAAAACAATTAACATTAAAATATAAAACACCAGAAATTGGCGTTAAGCAAAACCCCCCAAAACGGAAAAATGTTATACAAAATTACAGCAACAAATGAATTTGTCAAAACCCAAAATCATAAATCAGAACATAAACAACAAATAAGCGGTATTAGAACACAAACAAACCCCCCAAACAAATCGCACCAAAAAAAGCAGTATTAGAACACAAACAAAATCCCCAAACAAATCGCACAACAAATCGCACCAAAATAACAATGAATATGCAGTATTAGAACACAAACAAAACCCCCAAACAAAGCGCACCAAAATAAACAGTATTAGAACACAAACAAAACCCCCAAACAAAGCGCACCAAAATAAACAGTATTAGAACACAAACAGAGCCCCCCAAACAAAGCGCACAACAAATCGCACCAAAATAACAACGAATAAGCATTATTAGAACACCAAAATATCGCGTATTCAACAGATCCGACGAATAGTTAACAAAAAAAGATCTGGTGTAGATCGCAAAAAAGAAAAAAGAAAACATTAAAGCTAAAATACCCGATTCAGTGGAGATCCGGTGTAGTTTTATCAGAAAAAAGATCCGGTGTAGATATGGTGTAGATCCGGTGTAAATGAAGCAGCGGCGTGGGAGATCCGATGGAGTTCGATTTCAGTGGAGATCCGATGTAGGTATGAGGGGAAGGGGGCGAGCGTGTAAATGGGACATGGGAGAGGTTCTGATGGGGAAGGGTGGGACATGAGCGAGGGTGTGAAGGGGTTCAGCGGGGGAGGGTGGGAGGGGGAGAGAATGTGTGAGATGATGAGTGAGAGGGAGCAGGTGATGGTAGTGTGGGAGGGGGTAGCGTGGGAGGCGAGGAGGGTGGGAGAGGGTGTGAAGGGGTTTGTTTGTTTGTTTTTTTGACGAAAATGAAAGCGGGGGAGGGAGGCAGCGTAGAAGGGGTTTTTCCCCCTTTGCCATGTCACAATGAGCAAAATCCTACGTGGCACAATCCCACCCCATTAGATCGCTCCATAAAATTCGTTCATAGTCGTTGATTTTTTAGAACAGTAAAACACCCCCCTCTCATATAATATATATATATATATATATATATATATATA
The DNA here is from genome assembly GCA_949130495.1 of Sambucus nigra. NCBI lineage: Eukaryota > Viridiplantae > Streptophyta > Magnoliopsida > Dipsacales > Adoxaceae > Sambucus > Sambucus nigra. Next base: position 839,766,134 of record OX422207.1, on the reverse strand, counting down.
TATATATATATATATATATATATAAACTTAAGATAATTATAGAGTCCCACGTGTGAACTCCATTTAATTTAGCCTGCCCCACTCTTTCCATTTCTCTCTCTGTCCATTAGCCTTTCATACACTATCTGTCCCTTCACTATTTGTGGTGGGTCTCTGTTATTTAATCCTCCATTGCTTTCTAGATCTCTTTTATCCATGATATTTTCTCTCTCTCCTATGAATAATTATACATGTAGATATTATTATGTATATTGAGAGGAGGGTTGTTTAGATATATATATATATAGATTAGGATATACTTTCTATTTTCGTACATAATAATTTTATTTTTCTATGTACAGGAGAAAGAGAAGACTTTTGAATACAATGGGTCCTTTTGTTTTAGGGTAGACTTAATGGCACGTCAAAAAATTTCATGACACTTCAAAAATTTAGCCCAATTATTTTGATACCCTTCAATCTCATACAAAATTAGAGTTATATATTGACACAAAAAACTGTTAAAAATAAAAATTGTTGAAAAACTGTTAACCAATTTTTTAAACCAGTTAAAAAAAATTGTTGAAATCTTTTTTTTTCCCGAGAAAACAGCTTTTACATTTCTTAAAAATAGTTTAAAAAAAACAGAAAGCTGTATTTTTTTTTATTAAAAACACTAAAAACTATTTTTAAAAGCTTCCGAGTGCCGCTGGCGCAGAGCCATATCATTTAATGAATGTGAGTCCACGCCACCAAAATGCTTTTATATATATAAAAAAAATTATTTTTTATTACAAAAAAATTGCAGTTTTTTCATTTCTTAAAAACAATTTTTTATATTAAAAAAAAGAAAAATTGCATTTTTTTTTAAAATATGAAAAATTATTTCTTAAAAGCTGTCGAGTGCTGCTAGCGCGGACTCATATCATTTAATGAATGTGAGTCCACGCCACCAAAATGCTTTTATATAAAAAAAATCATTTTTTATTACAAAAATATTTTACATTATTAGACTAATGTTTTTTATCAAAATATTTGTGCCACTAATTTTTTAACAAACTGTTTTTCACTTTTTTAATAAAAAACTGTGTTTAGAAGAAATTACTTTTATGAAATTAAAAAAAAATTATTTTTTCTTGAAAAAAAGGTTGCAACAGTTTTTTTTAATGTTTTAAAAAATATTGAATATGATTTTAACAGTTTTTAACATTTTCCCTTGTCTTTTAGAGAGCGTGTCTAATATGTGTGTCCAATTGTTGTGTACGTCTAGAGTTTTCCCTTAAAGAAAGGTCATAAAATGTTGACTGGAATTATTTTTTAAATTTAATAATTAAATACAATTTAGGGATTTTTTTTTTAACTTTGAATAACAATCATTAACAATTTAATCATTAATTGATTTATACTTTACGCCGTACTTATTTTAATTTGGTCCCACTGTGAAATCTTATTTTTTTTTTTACAAAAACTAGAAAAACAATCAAATTAAAAATGTCACACAATACGAAATGGGTACGGCTATTGGCACTCCCACAATTCTTCTTACACTCCATTTTCACTTACAATGACACTATTACCCTTTTGACAGTTACTAATTTTCTAATGCCTCCTCTTTCCTTTATTTCGGTCAATTAAAAAGAAGTCTAATAATCATATTTTTTTCACTATTTTTACTTTAAATAATTAAACACAAATTGTTTAATTAAATAATACAATTCACTCTTTAAACCTATTATTTATTTGATTTATACTAACATACTTCTTTATTTCTATTTTTTACCAATCACGAACACGAAGACTTTTTTTTACCAATACAAGTGACGCGAGATGAGATGACACACGAAATCTTTTTTTTAACCAACATCCAGAACACGACCAAATTAAAATGAGACACAACACAGAACGGTACGAAATCGTATATTTTTACCTGATAGGAAAACAACCCAAATAGAAAATAACATTTTGCGTCATGTCATGACCTGAAATATTATTTCTTTTACCTATCATATCGTGTCATGGCGTGCCATGTCATGTCCTTTTTATTTGGGTCGAGTTCATTTTTGGTATAAAAAAATAACATTTTGTGTTGTGGCACTTTTAATTGTGTCATGTACGTGATAGGTAAAAAAATTATATTTCATGTCGTGTCATGGCTTGCCATGTCATGTCTTTTTTATTTTGGTCGGGTTCGTTTTTGGTATAAAAAATAGCATTTTGTATTGTGATCCTTTTAATTGTGTCGTGTTCGTGATAGGTAAAAAAATCATATTTCATATTGTGTCGTGTCATGTCATTTTTATTTTGCTCGGGTTCGTTTTTGATTAAAAAAATAACATTTTATGTTGTGTTAATCTTACTTGGGTCGTCTTTGTAATATGTAAAAAAATTAATATTTCAGGTCATGTCTTATAGTATCACTTTTATTTGAATCGTATTTGTGTTTGGTTAATAAATAAATGACACAACCAACATGGCACAACACATTCTTTTTTTAACTAGACAAAAACACGACCCGTGTTAGGTAAAACCATAAAATTGTGTCGTGTTTGAATTAGTTAGTATTTTCGGTTAGGTAAAAAAAATATAATTACAACGTTTTGTATTTAATTTGCTCGTGTTTGTCTTCTAAAAAGAAAATGCCTCGTGCCATGTCGTATTTTAATCAAGTCGTGTTCATGTTATATAAAAAAAATTATTCATATTGGGTACAAAAAAATTCAAGTCATGTCGTGATATATTTGCGTCGTGTTCTTGTTAAGTTAACAAAAAATATTTTTCTTTTAGTTGCGTTATAAAAAGAAAATGGTCCGGGCCAGCAGTATGAATTTTTTTTTTGTAAGAAAGCTGTAAGAAAAATTGACATAAAAATTGGCCCAATTTTTTTAAAGTAGCAAAAAAAATCCTTTAAAAACTGGTTTTTTCTTAACTAAAGTGTTTTTATTTTTTTTAAAACTGTTTTTTTTTTCATATTTTATTCTTTAAAAACTGATTTTTGTAAAGAAATTGTTTCTTTGTTATAAACTATTTTTATTTTCCTAAAAATTATTTTGTTTTCTTAGAATTTTTTTAAACTATTTTTTATTTATTATAAATAGCTTTTATTTTGTTAAAAAAAGTTTTTCGTTAAAATACATTGAGCCTCGTTGTTGATCTAAAAAACTCGATTTGATCTAATTGTTTAATCACCGATAAAAATAAATATATAAATATAAGACAAAAGATTTTTTAAGTGATTCAGCCTTGTAAGAATGGCCTACGTCCACTGTATTTTTTTATTGTTGACTGTTTGCAGAATTCTCGATAATAGGTTTACCAAGAAATTCCGAGTCCCCCTCTAATGAGGAGGTTACAATGTATTTATAGCCTTGAGGCTGTACATGTGAAAGAATAATGCGTAGTTGTCCAATAGGCGTGTACATCTGTACGATAATAATGAGCATTTAATGCGCAGTTATATCCTGGATTCTCTTGATTTGGATACGCTGTACACTTATGTAGCTCGGACCGCCTAAGCTGCTCAGACCACCTAAGCTGCTCGACACGCTTGAGTTGCTCAGGGGTTGAGTAGATCGGTACAATAAAGTTCCTCGACACAATCCATGCTGCTAAGAATGCCTGAGTTGGTCGGGGAGTTTAAGCTCCTCGGAGTCAATATGTTGTTCAACAAGTGTTTGTGGGTGCTATGTAGATTGATACGTGTCTCCATGTGATTGGTCCATGTCAGCAGACTAAATTTGGTATCAACAGAAGCCCCCAATGTTTCGTAGTTTGATGTTAAAGAAAAGTATGGAACATTCTGCTGCTTAGATTTTCGGTTTGTATGGTTTTTAGGAAAGCATTCGTTGTATGTAGCTCCTTTTTAAATGCACAGTATCAGACCTCCCATACATTTTGAATTTCCATAAACGCTTCATTTTTCGTGCCATTTTTTACTTTTTAGCCGCCGGATACGCAATCGTCATTCCTGGTAATCATTATTTTTCTCCATTCCCTAGGTAAAGTATTTAAACACTACAGAAATCCTATCGTCTTTCACTTTTCAAATCTGTGTCTCTAAACTTTTGATTTTCTCTCTATCTTGTGCGTTCGTTTCTTTCCTTGTTCGTTGGCAACTGATTCACTCTTCCCTTGTAAGATCTTCTTCCTTCTCTTTTATTTTGCTTTGATTATCATGGTTTATGTTGTTGAATCGCTTGACAAATTTCGTTCTGAATTTTCAATTCCTTCATGGGTCATTTTGGAGGAACTTTCTGAACCTTCTGACTATTTTTCTTTAGCTGAGGGACATTGGTTCCCCAGTCTCTTTGTGGCCTAATGTGGCTTTTCTTTTCCTCCAAATCCCCTATGTTTGGAGCTTTGTCAATATTTTGACGTTGTACTTGCAAAAATAGCTCCCAATACCTATAGAATAGTTAATGGAGTTCATAGATTAAACCAAATTCATGGAACCCGTTTAGGAATTCCAGAAATTGTATTTTGCTATAGATGGGTTGTCAGCGATAATACTTTTTATTTAAAAACTAGGTTTTTAAATAGGGCTTTAGTTGCCAATCTCCCAGATGCCAACAGGGATTAATTCGAGCATGGGGTTGTTATGAAAAATTGGCAACATGCTCCATTAAATCGAGATGATGTATATCAGGGTCCTAGGTGTTCCCCTTATGGCAATGGAATAGGTTGTTTTTATTTTTTGAAATATTGTTTTCTTGGTGTTTGACAAAATGTATCACTGACATTTAATTTTTACTATTTTCAGTTGATAGCAAAAGAAAATCTCCAAAGGAGACAGAGGTCAATTTGAAGCATTTGAAACTTATCTGGAGTTTGCACCAAACTGTAGCCGAGGAGCACATTAAATCGTCCTCTTAGTTGTTGCAGTACAAGAGTTACACTTCATCCTTTACTGCTCGTCCAGTGGTGGTTAATCTTGACCAAATACCAGCTGCCGAGTCTAGTGTGGAGGGTTCTTCTTCAGAATCAAGTATTACTATTAGTGACATAATGAAGAGAAGAAAGGTTCCTTCCTTTTTCGACAAGTCTGATTATCCTGCTGTGGAGACAAAGAGAAGTAAAAAAGATATCCAAGGAGAGGGGATAAAGTCTGTAGAGGTACCCCCTTCTGATGCTACCAATAAGTTTAGCGAGAAGTCCCCTATGACTCCAAGCAAGGTCCTTGAAAATCCCCCTGTGGCTCCGACTAAGGTTGTTGTTGTTTCTCCTCCAAGCGAGGTCATTGTTATATCACCAACCAAGACAGCATCTTTGGTTGAGAATGTTCCTGCTCCTACGAGGAGATTAAGGAAAAGTTCTTCTGAGAGACCAGCAGAATCTGTTTCTCAGTCGCTAAATGTGGAAGGTGGTGTTCCCACTTTTGTTCCTCCGAGCTCTGCTATGAGCTCGGTGAAGTCTTGGATTATCCCAGAAGTCCGAGGTATTGAGGACAATCTTTCTCGTAACAGGGTTACTACCTTGGCCGCTCAACATATTGCCTCAATAAGTATTACTAATCTAAATTTTTATTTTTCAATGTTATGTCCCTGTACTGACTTAAAGTTTTTTTTCTTTCTCCAGCTGGTAACATGTTTCAACACCATTCTGAAGAAGGATGAGGCTATCAAGGCTTCAATCTCCTCGGGAGGTGTAGAAGAAGCTTTTACTGGGTTAACCCAGTCTTTGAAGGAATCTCATCAGAAGTATAAGGAGAATAAAATTGCTTGGGAGAAGCAGGTTAAGTCTGTCGAGAAAGAGAGAGATCGTGCTGTAGAGGCCTCCAAGGATTTGGAGAAGAAATTGGGGGAGTTTGAGAAGAAGAATAAAGAGTTTAAGGAGAAACTCAAGAATGCTGCAGAGCTTGAGAATAAACTCAAAGCTGCTGAAGAGGAGGTTGGTAGACTCCGTGATGTTGATCGCCAGAAGCAGGAGATGGATGAGAAGTTAAAAACTGCTAAGAAACTTTTTACTGAGAGGACTTCCTCGGAGAAGGTTAAAAGGAAGAAAGTTGTTAAAAAATCATTCAGCATAGGTTGGGATAAGGGTTGGAATAAGTGTTTGGCTGCTATGTCATCACAAATGGAATACGCCATCCTGAAATACTTTAGGGATGGATGGGTGGCAGCTCTACAAGAGCTGAAGGTTGCTGAAGATTCTAACTTATTGCAGTAACATACTCATGTCCCTCCTCCCTCTTCTGGAGAAGAAGAAGAAGAAGAAGAAGAAGAAGAAGAAGAAGAAGAAGAAGAAGAAGAAGAAGAAGAGGACGAAGCTGCCTCTGAAGAATCCTCCATGGTAATTGGAGATCAGGCCATTACTATTATAGTTGTTCAATCGTGCTCCGAGCAACCCCAACCAACTACTACTCCTACCGAGCAGCTACTCGTGTCCACCGAGCAACCAGCCTCTTCCTCAAAACCTTCTAAGGAAGTTATAGGAAATAAAGAGAAGGTGTAGAGTAGTTTGAGTGTTTATTTTGTCACTTTATTGGATATAGCCTCAACTTTTGTATTTTCTTTTATGATGAAATGAAAATTCAAGCTTTTGGTTGTTTATCTTGACTTCTTCCTTTTCTTGCTCTGTCTGCAATCTTATTAATTCTTTCTATCTCTTTTCTTTACTAGTTTATTGCTAGAATGGAGCTCTTGTCAGCTCACGATACTGAACTGATGAAAAAAATGCAATGACTACTTCAAGGCTGACCATGCTGACCTGAATGAAGCTCAAATCATCGACATCCTTGGTCCAGATACTTCTGAACGAGCAGTTGAAGCCTACCAATATTTTAAGTGCTTGCTCGACCGTGCATTTGCCAACAATGTAGCATATTATGAGATGATTGAAGATCTCCAAGGTACCATATCAGAACTCCAACAATAATACAAGGAATCTTCTGCTCTTTTGCATCAGGGGTATTAGAAAAAATATCAGCAATTAAGTGCTGACAAAGGATATGATAGGTTCATCGCTGTTTACAAAAATAAAGAGAAAATTCTCAGGGTTGAGGTCGAGGAGCATAGGCAAATCGCGAAACTGCTGGAGCATGAAAACAATATTTTGCGAGGAGAGATATCCCAACTGAAATCTGCAGCATCTACCTCAGGGGCTTTGGTCCCTGTCAATGACGAAGGTTTATCCTTCTTGGAGGTCGAAAATGCCAATTTGAGAGATGAATTGGAAACCTTAAAGAGGATTGGACCCTCTACTTCTTCTCGCGGATGAGCAAGAGCTTCTTGGGGATGAGCAAGGGTTGCTCGGGTTACTATTGAAGAAGCTAGAACGCAGTCAGCCTTGGAGAATCAAGCATTCCAGTTAGTGGCGAAGAATCAGGCTTTATCAGAGATGTCCAAGAAGATTCTGAACCTCACCGAGCAACTCTCCACATAAACCTCTCCCTTGGAGAATAAAGAACTTCTAGTGAAGAACCTCCAAGAGCAACTGGAGAGGTTAACTTACCAGTTTCACAAACAGCCTAGAGAGTTTTGGATGGCTGGATATAATGAAGCCCTTTATCATCTCGATGATCGGATCCAAAATTCAAATAATGAGGGTTACAAGCAAGGATGGCTGAATGCCCTGGGGGTGTTAAAGTTGGAGCAGGGCCATTATCTATGGGATTATTATGACCCTGCATTGCTCGAGTTGCCCGTGCCACCTTTCAAACTTGATATGAGCTGGATTCTTGCTCGGGAAATTCCCCAATGTTTAATTTCCAAGTATCTCGGCAATTACAGTCTTCATTCTAATTTCGAGATATCTCGCCCGGAGCACTTGCTTGATCGACCATCTATGATGAATGTGAGGATGCTTCGAGATCTGAACTTCATAAATTCCCCTTACGCCTTAGATGATCCTCCTGCTGGAGTAGAACCTCTTTCAAAGGTAGAGGGAAAGAAACCAGTAGAATAGGAACTTTATGTAATGGTTTTTTTCTTTTTTCAGCATATGTAATCCTTCTTGATTTGAATGAAAAGTTTTGGTCTTTTGTCATTTCATTTTCTTCTAAGTAATTTGCAGAATGTCTTCGCTTGTTGGTTGGTAAGTATATATATGTTTATGACATACTTATCTCATTGCAGTCATTTTTTTATACTAAGCAATAGAACAACTTACATTCCATTTTATTGCTTGATTTAAACAACTGGAGTTGATTGAAATTGGCTTACCGACCAACCGAAATTGGTGGATTTTAATTTCCAACCAACCGGAGTTGGTGGATTTCATTCCTGACCAACCAGAGTTGGTGGATTTTAATTCCCGACCAACCAGAGTTGGTGGATTTTAATTCCCGACCAATCGGAGTTGGTGGATTTTATTCCTGACCAACCGAAGTTGGTGGATTTTAATTCCCGACCAACCGGAATTGGTGGATTTTTATTCCCGACCAATCGGAGTTGGTGGATTTTATTCTCGACCAACCGGATTTGGTGGATTTTAATTCCCGACCAACCGGAGTTGGTGGATTTTAATTCCCGACCAATCGGAGTTGGTGGATTTTGATTCCCGACCAACCGGAGTTGGTGGATTTTAATTCCCGACCAACCGGAGTTGGTGGATTTTAGACTTGATGCGTGATTATTCCGAACTTGATGCGTAGTGTGTAGCACTAGCACTCTGAAAAATTTCAACAAAAGGAGAGAATTGGGTAAAACATCCAAAACTTTATTCATATTGAAGAAAACTGCATTACATAGGGATTTTAACTACTGATAATATTTGCGCAGATGCTCTACATTCCATGCATTCTTAAACTCTTCTCCTTCTAAGGTTTCAATCCTATATGTCCCCGGTCGAACAACTTCTGTTACTCTGTAGGGTCCATGCCAGTTAGCTTCCATTTTGTTGTGCTTTTGAATTACTTTCTTTAGCACGTAGTTACCTTCTTTCAAATCACACTTCTTTACTCTCTTGTTATAGAACATAGTTGTTCGTTGTTGGTATGCAACATTCCTGACTGTTGTTTCTTCTCTAACTTCCTCGAGCATATCCAAGTCTAATCTTCTCATCAAGTCACTGATAGGAGAATTGAAATTCAGTATTCTTTGCGTGGGCAAACCCAATTCAGATGGTATGACGGCTTCACTTCCAAATGCCAGCATGTATAGAGATTCTCCTGTTGCTGCTCGTGGTGTTATACGATAAGCCCACAGCACATAATGTAGCTCGTTAATCCAATTTGCCTTTGCATCGTCCAGTCGTTTTTTCAAACCATTCAGCAGCGTTCTGTTTGTCACCTCAATTTGTCCATCGCTCTGGGGATGGCCTGGTGCAGAGTGGGTTTTCAATATGTTTGACTGATGACAATACGCAGTAAACTCCTCGTTGTCGAATTGGGTTCCATGATCAGTAATTAATGCATGGAGAAGACCATATCTACAAATGATATTCTTCCAAATAAATTGATACACCTTGTCATATGTCATACCAATAAGAGGCTCAGCTTCCACCCACTTAGTAAAGTAATCCACAGTGACCACGAGATATTTAAATCTTCCCCTGGTCGTTGGAAGTGGCCCGACCAAGTCTATTCCCCACATAACAAATTGCCAAGGGGAAGTAATGGGTGTTAACAATGCTTGGGGAGTTCTTCGGATAGAAGAGAAGCGCTGACATTTGTCACATTTTTTAGCATAGGCTATACAATCAGCCCTCATCGTTGGCTAATAATATCCCTGCGTCATTATTCTTTGAAAAAGTGTCCGACCTGCTACATGGGCTCCATAGGACCCTTCGTGGACCTCTTTAATCAAATCTTTCACCTCGGAGGGATGCACACATCTTTACAAACCTGCTATAATTCCTCGTCTATATAAAATACCATTAGTCAATACATAACGAGCAACTTTAAACTTCAGTTTCTTGGCTGTGAGTTTATCAGTTGGCAAAGCTCCTTCTTCAATATATGCCCTGATGGGGTCCATCCAAGATGGTCCTAAATCAAGGGTAATAAAATTTATCATCAGATCTTCGTCTATGCTCCGACTAGCCAAGAATTTTATTGGGATTGTTCTTCTTAGCTCAGTACGTGTTGCTAAAGCTAACCGAGCTAAGGCATCTGCTCTTGCATTCTCCAATCTTGGTATTCTAATTAACTATATTGCGATCAGGCTTGATACAATCTCCGTTGCTTTTGCATGATACTTGATTATTAATTCTCCTTTGGCTGAATATACCCCCAGCATTTGATTTACGGTCAATTATGAGTCACTGACTACGATAACCTGCTCAGCCTTCATGGTTTTTACCAAACTAAGACCAACAATCATTGCGTCATATTCAGCTTCATTATTAGAAGCTTTAAATTGAAAGCACAGAGAATATTCCACATCAATCTCATCTAGGTTGTTTAAAATAATCCCTGCTCCACTGCCTGTAGTGCACGAAGAACCATCTACATACAAATTCCACACAGGTATCTCATTATCAAACTCTTGGTCAGACAGAGTTCCTCGGTGGAATATTTGATGCTTCCTTATATCCTCCTCCAGTACTTCTTGCTGCTCGTCGACCAGCTTCTCTTGCTCCTCTACCGACTGGGGTTGGTCGGAGCTTAAGTTTGATGATCCCATAACATCCACAGGCTGGTCGGTATTCAACCTCTGCTCTTCGGAGGTATCTGAATAGGTGAACTCTGTGATAAAATCTGTCACTACTTGCCCTTTAAGTGACGTCATAAGCTCATAAATTATATCGTATTCTCCCAATTCTGCAGCCCAATACATCAATCTTCCTGATTTCTCTGGTTTGTGCAGAGCTTACCTTAATGGCATGTCTGTATACTAAAACTATATAATGAGCTTGGAAGTATGGCCTCATTCTTCTACTTGCTTCGATCAGTGCCAGTGCTAACTTTTCCAGCCTTGAATATCTGATCTCTGCTCCTCGAAAGGCCTTACTAGTGTAATAGATTAGTTTTTGCACTCCATCCTCCACTCTTACTAGTGCCGAGCTTACTGCGTTTTTTGAGACTGCTAGATACAAGTATAGTCTTTCTCCCATTATTAGTCTGGACAACAATGGAGGTGCTTCCAAGTATTTCTTCAATTCTTGAAAAGCCTTTTCACATTCGTCGTTCCACTCGAAAGTCTTTCGGAGTGTTTTGAAGAATGGGAGGCATCGATCAGTTGCTCGTGACACAAATCTGTTAAGTGCTGCAACTCGCCCTGTGAGGCTTTGTACTTCCTTCTACGTCGTTGGGGATCGTAGCTCCAATAGAGCCTTGATCTTTTCAGGGTTCGCCTCAATTCCTCGTTGATTTATGCCTTCTCGTACTCCGAATATGCACTTGTGGGATTCATCTTCATTTGATATTCCTCTAGTTGATCAAAGGTTTGGCCTAAATTAACTAGATGATATGCATCTTTCTTGCTCTTCGTCAGCATATCGTCAACATAAACCTCCATGTTATGAACGATTTGCTCTGCAAACACCTTGTTCATCAACCGCTGGTAGGTAGCACCTGCATTTTTAAGTCCAAAAGGCATAACATTATAACAATAAGTTCCCCTTGGGGTAATAAATGAGGTACTCTCCCTATCTTCAGGCTTCATTTTAATCTGGTTATAACCAGAATAAGCATCCATGAAACTTAATAGTTCGTGCCCCGAGGTAGTAGCCACCAGTTGATCAATTCAGGGCAAAAGAAAATGATCCTTTGGGCATGCCCTGTTGAGGTCAGTAACGTCTACACACATCATCCATTTGTTATTTTTCTTCTTTACCATTACCACATTTGCTAGCCAGTCAGGATATTTAACATCCTCAATGAAAGAGGCTTTTTGCAGCTTCTCTACTTCCTCCTATATAGCTTGATTTTTCTCAGGGCTGAACACTCTTCTTCGCTGCTTTACTGGCTTGATTTCCTTGTTCACATTGAGCTCGTGACACAAGAAATTCAGATCTATTCCGGGCATGTCTTCATGACTCCACGCAAAAGTTTGCTTTCTTCGCCTTAAGAATGCTATCAATTCTTGTTTTATTGATTCATCCAAGGATGCACCAATTTGAGTTGTTCGTTCTGGATACTCGTCGTCCAGAATGACATTCTCAGTAGCCTCCATAACCTGCCCTTTCACGAGTTGGGACTCGTCTCTAGAGTCTAATGTTTCAATCTTCGCATCTTCTATTTGGTAGGTGGTAGTCTTCATTCTAAATTCTTCATGCTCTTCCTGCTCGACAGATGAATAGTAGCATTCCCGAGCTACTTTCTGGTCTCCTTTCACAACTCCCACCCCAAAATTGGTTGGGAATTTCAGACATTGATGCACAGTAGATGGTACTGCTTCAAATTTCTTCAGACCTACTCTTCCCATGATGATGTTGTAGGCTGATTGGACATTTTTATCCATTACAAAAAAGCGTACTCTTTCTGTTCGATAAGCAGGCCATGTACCGATAAGCATATCCAACTTGATCATTCCAAGTGGGAAAACCTTCTCGCCAGTAAAACCAAGGAGGGGCCTATGATATGGCTCCAACTAGGCTAGCTTTAGATTTAAACTGTCAAAGCACGGATAGAATATGATATCTGCCGAGCTACTATTATCCACCAGTACTTGTGAAATCACCATTTCCCTCATTCTCATCTTGATTACCAATGAATCATCATGAGGATATAGTACACCTGCCAAGTCATTCTTAGAGAAACCAATGACCAGCTTATCCTTATTCACCTTCCTCGGGCGATCATCTTCAGCCAGATTTATCCGCTGAATGTTCGAGCAAGCCTGAGCCTCATTGAGGTAGGCTTTTCTCTCAGCAGTCATATCTCCGCCTCCTGCATCTCCACTTGTAATAACATTACATTCAAATGATCCAAAATGGATAGAAAATACCTCATGTTTTGGTTATTTTGGTCTTTTGGGGAGATCGGGGTCGTTTTGGTCATCATCTGGATCCTCTTCGTGGCTTTTCTTCTTATCTTCTTTTGCTCGACGAGGAGATTTAGACCTATGTCTTGCTCGGTCGTTGCTCTTTCCATCATTTCGATGATCAACATACTTGGCCAGATTTCCTCGTCTGATGAGTGCTTCAATTTCATTCTGAAGAGCTATGCAATTTTTCCTCGTCTGATGAGTCCGCTCATCAGAGCAGTAATTGCTGTCTTTTCCTCGTAATCAATAACTTCGAGTCTCGTTATTGAAACGAGTTATATGATCCCTGGTACTCTCACCTGCTTTTTGTCTAACACTTAACAAGTGTGCTACTCGTTTAACTGGTTTTGCTCCAAAACAAAAATTTCCAATAAAGAGCTCGGCCAGTTGAAAGAAAGTTGAAATCTTCCCCCGAGGAAGATTATTGTACCATATTTGAGCAGATCCGATAAGAGTTCTCGAAAATGCCCTGCATCTCATCTCATCTGGCATGGCATAGATATCGGCAGCAACTTAGTATTGTTCTATATGAAGGATAGGGTTAGTTTTTTCATCATATTTAGGAGTCACAACAGGTGCTTTGAACTTTGATGGTGTGGGAAAATCCACAATTGCCTAAATAAAAGGTGTCCCTTGGACAAAAGTTCTTTGTAGAGGATTCTTGGCCTTAACCATTTCCCCTAGTCTATCCTCCAACCTTTGAATAGAGCCTTTCCATGCATCATTTCCCTCCCCGGGCCTGTTGGTTCGAGCAACTGATCGTGTTGAATTTGCTTCCTGGGATCTTTCATTACGAGCAGTTGGTCGTGATTGGGCAGAACCCTCCCTTAGATAGGATGGTCGTTGAAAGTTCCTCGACACAATCCTAGGAGGACTTCTATTCCTCCTTGGGCCCAAACGATCAAAATGAGAGACCCTACTTAACCTCTCCAATGCACTAGTCCTTTCTAGAGAGAGAGTGATGTTTTGTTGAGTATCTGTAGCTTGTACTGATGAAGTTCGACCAGGTTGATAAGAAAAATCATTAGATCTCTCAGTGCGATATGAATCGGTACGTCTGGATCGAGATTCCTCTGGGATTAACGTTCGCCTAGTACGTGAAGAAGGTAAACGGGTATTTCTTTGAACGCTTCGTTGTCCTGAATGAGTAGATACTCCACCTTGGACAGTTTGTATGAGTTGTCGCATAATTTCTTGCATAGTTGTCTGGCCTTGGGTTAGATTAGCCATTATGCCAGCCAGATCTTGAACATTTGGGGGAGCAGATGGATTCGGGGGGTTTCCAGCGTTTCAATTACCGGATTCGGGATTATCAGCCATTGGTGATGAATTTTTTTGGTGAAAAACGATAATTACAGTCGTTTCCCACAGACGGCGCCAATCTGTTGATGTAAAAAACTAGATTTGATCTAATTGTTTAATCAAAGATAAAAATGAATATATAAATATAAGACAAAAGATTTTTAAAGTGGTTCAGCCTTGTAAGAATGGCCTACGCCCACTGTATTTTTTAATTGCTGACTGTTTGCAGAATTCTCGATAATAGGTTTACCAAGAAATTTTGAGTCTCGCTCTAATGAGGAGGTTACAATGTATTTATAGCCTTGAGGTTGTACATGTGAAAGAATAATGCATAGCTGTCCAATAGGCGTGTATATCTGTACGATAATAATGAGCATTTAATGCGCAGTTATATCCTGGATTCTCTTGATTTGGATACGCTGTACACTTATGTAGCTCGGACCGCCTAAGCTGCTCGACACGCTTGAGTTGCTCAGGGGTTGAGTAGATCGGTACAATAAAGTTCCTCGACACAATCCATGCTGCTAGGAACGCCTGAGTTGGTCGGGGAGTTTAAGCTCCTCGGAGTCAGTATGTTGTTCAACAAGTGTTTGTGGGTGCCATGTAGATTGACACGTGTCTCCATGTGATTGGTCCATATCAGCAGACTAAATTTGGTATCAACACTCGTATAAGCTCTTATCCGGGCTCCACGTGGACCCCACAACAATGGAATATAAAAAAAATTGAAATTTGAAATTTAGAAGATAATATATTCAAGATTAGAGTAATGTTTTGTGCTACCTTTCTTTTGATATAATAAATTATTTTTTTAATAAAAAAACTTAATAGCAACATATAGATATGAGGGAGGGAAAAAGTTTGAGCAAATAAATGCATTATGTTCTCACAGTAAAAAAAAATCAACTTGCTTAACAAAAGGGGAGATGCGAGAGAGTGGGTAATTGAATGGTTAAGGATGTTTTTGTCATTTAATGGGTTGAAGTTTATAATTGGTGCGCCAGAAGCTTTTGAAGGAGTGCTAATAGCACTGCGCATACGAAATAATATTCCTCTAACATATTCCTCCACCATTGTTTATAAAATTGAGTGCTATAGGAATATGTTAGAGCGCGAATAACGCTGATCAATAAAAATTGGATATAACATGAAATATTTTTTTTACTCTAACACGAACGCAATTCAAATAAAACAGACATGACATGACACGAAATATTATTTTAATTTATTTATAAAAACAAAAACACTACCGAATAAAAAATATGATTTCGTATTGTGTGAAAATTTAAATTGGTTGTTGTTAATACCAAATATATTCTGCTGACGTGGACCAATTATGTGGAGACATGTGTCAATCTACATGGCACTCGCAAACATTTTTTAACAACACATTGACTCCGAGGAACTCAACCTCCCCGACCAACTCAGGCGCTCCGAGCAATAAGTGTTCTCCGAGGAACTCTACTGTATCGAGCAACTCATGTATACCGAGCTACTTAGGCGGTCTGAGCAGCTTAGGCGATCTGAGCTGCATCTCGTACAGAGCATTCATATCCGGATAAACAAGAGGATGACTGTGCATTAAATGCTCATTATTATCACAGAGACGCATACGCCTATTGGACAGCTGTGTATTATTCTTTCATTTGTACCGTCTCAAGGCTATAAATACATTGTAACCTCCTCATTAGTAGGGGACTCGGAATTTCTTGGTAAACCCATTATCGAGAATTCTGCAAACAGTCAGCAATAACACAAGCAGTGGATGTAGGTCATTCTTTCAAGGCTAAACCACTTTAAAAATCTTTTGTCTTGTTTATTTTTATCTGTGATTAAAGAATTAGGTTAAATCTAGTTTTTTACATCAACAGATTGGCACCGTCTGTGGGAAATCGACTGTAATTATCGTTTTTCACTAAAACAATTCATCACCAATGGCTGATAATCCTGAATCCAGTAATCGAAATGCTGGAAACCCCCCAAATCCATCCACTCCTCCAAGTGTCCAAGATCTGGCTGGAATAATGGCTAATTTGGCTCAGGGCCAGACCGTCATGCAAGAAACCATGCGACAACTCATGCAAACTATCCAGGGTGGAGCACCAGCCTAGTCAGGGCAACGAAGCATTCAGAGAAATACTCGATTGCCTTCTTCATGAACTAGACGAACGTCACTCCCAGAAGAATCTCATTATAGACGCACCGATTCATATCGTACTGAGAGATCCAATGATCCTTCTTATTATCCTGGAAGGACTTCCTCGGTACAAGCTACAGACACTCAACAAAATGGCACTCTATCTCCAGAAAGGACCAGTGCTCTTGAAAGATTGAGTAGAGTTTATCCCTTTGATCGTTTGGGTCTTAGGAGGAATAAAAGTCCCCCTAAGTTGGTGTCGAGGAACTCTCAACGATCCTCTGATTTAAAGGAAGGTTTTGCCCAATCCCGACTAGCTGCTCGTCGTGAAAGATCCCAAGAGGCAAATTCAACACGATCAGTTGCTCGGACCAACAGGCCTTAGGAGGGAAATAATGCATGGAAAGGCTCTATTAAGAGGTTGGAGGATAGACTAGGGGAAATGGCTAAGGCCAAAAATCCTCTACAAAGAACTTTTGTCCAAGGAACACCTTTTATCCAAGCAATTGTGGATTTTCCCACACCATCAAAGTTCAAAGCACCTGTTGTGACTCCTAAATATGATGGAAAAACTGACCCTGTCCTTTATATAGAACAATACCAAGTTGCTGCCAATATCTATGTTGTTCTAGATGAGATGCGATGCAGGGTGTTTTCAGGAACTCTCACTGGATCTGCTCAAATATGGTACAACAATCTTCCTCGAGGAAAAATTGCAACTTTCTTTCAACTGGCCGAGCTCTTTATTGGAAACTTCTGTTTTGGAGCAAAACCAGTTAAACGAGTAGCACACTTGTTAAGTGTTAGACAAAAAGCAGGTGAGAGCACCAGGGATTATATTACTCGTTTCAATAACGAGAAGCTCGAAGTTATTGATTACGAGGAAAAGACAGCAATTACTGCTTTGATGAGTGGACTATTGCCAAACAAGTCGTACTACACTTTGGCCAAAGATCCACCTAGAACCATATCAGAATTAATGGCAAAAGCAGTCAAAATCATGAATGCCGAGGAAGTTATAGTTGCAAAGAAGAGCATGGACACTAAGGAGATCAAAGTTGAGGCCGAGAAGATTGAGAAGAAGGATCAGAAGAATAATGGTGGTAACAAGCAGTCAAAAGCAAAGCAAGCATTGGAATAGTTGAAGAAATTTGGAAACTATACTCCTTTAAAGGTAGATATAAACCACGTTCTGGAAGAGATCAAGAACAGCGAGGAGTTAAACTAGCCTGAAAAAATGAAGACAGATCCTGACAAAAGGGATAAATCCAAATATTATGAGTTCCATAAGGATCATGGTCATATGACCATAAACTATATAGCTCTCCAGAATGAAATTGAAGAGCTCATCAGGCGAGGAAAATTGAGCAAGTATGTGGATCGCCGAAATGGTGGAAAAAGCAACGACCGAGCAAGGCAGAGGTCTAGATCTCCTCAACGAATAAAAGAAGATAAGAAGAGAAATCATGAAGAAGACCTGAATGAAGATCAAGACGACCCCGATCTCCCCAAAATACCAAAACAGACAGAACGTGAGGTATTTTCTATCCGTTTTGGATCATTTGATTACAATATTATTATTGGTGGAGATGTAGGAGGTGGAGACCTTACTGCAGAGAGGAAAGCTTACCTCAATAAGGCTCAAGCTTGTTCATATATTCAAAGGATAAATCTAGCTGAGGATGATCGCCCGAGGAAGGTAAACAAAGATAAACTGGTCATTAGTTTCTCTAAGAATGACCTCGCAGGTGTCCTATATCCTCATGATGACCCATTGGTGATCAAAATGAAGATGAAGAAAGTAATGATTTTGCGAGTCTTGGTGGATAATGGCAGTTCGGCGGATATTATGTTCTACCCATGTTTTGATAGTTTGAACTTAAAGATATCCCAGTTGGAGCCATATCATCGACCCCTCCTCGGTTTTATTGGCGAGAAAGTTTTTCCACTTGGGACGATCAAGTTGGATATGTTCATCGGTACATGGCCTGCTTATCGAACAGAAAGAGTGCG
Source organism: Sambucus nigra (assembly GCA_949130495.1). NCBI lineage: Eukaryota > Viridiplantae > Streptophyta > Magnoliopsida > Dipsacales > Adoxaceae > Sambucus > Sambucus nigra. Next base: position 839,747,840 of record OX422207.1, on the reverse strand, counting down.
CTTTTTTGTGATGGATAAAAATATCCAATTAGCTTACAATATCATCATGGGAAGGGTAGGTTTAAAGAAGTTCAAAGCAGTCCCATCTACTGTACATCAATGCCTAAAGTTTCCAACCAATTTTGGAGTAGGAATTATGAAGGGTGACCAAAAAGTATCTCGGGAATGCTACTATTCGTCTACTGAGCAAGAAGAGCGTGAAGAATCTAGAAAGAAGACTACTACTTATCAGGTTGATGAGATAAAAGACGCAGAGATTGAGACTTTAGACTCAAGAGATGAGTCTCAGCTCTTTAAGGGTCAGGTCATGGAGGCTACTGAAAATATTGTTCTGGACGATGAGCATCCAGAACGAACAACTCAAATTAGTGCCTCACTAGATGTATTAATAAAACAAGAGCTGATAGCATTTCTAAAAATCAGAAAACAAACTTTTGCATGGAGCCACGAAGACATGCCAGGGATAGACCCAAACTTCTTATGTTACGAGCTCAATATGAAGAGGGAAATCAAGCCAGTAAAATAAAGAAGAAGAGTGTTCAGCCCCGAAAAGAACCAAGCTATACAAGAAGAAGTCGAGAAGCTCCAAAAAGCCTATTTTATTGAGGATATCAAATATCCTGATTGGCTAGCTAATGTGGTGATGGTGAAGAAGAAAAATAACAAATGGAGGATGTGTGTAGACTTCACCGATCTCAATAAGGCATGCCCAAAGGATCATTTTCCTCTGCCCCGAATCGATCAACTGGTGGATGCTACGTCGGGGCATGAATTGCTAAGTTTTATGGATGCCTACTCTGGTTACAATCAGATTAAGATGAAGCCTGAGGACAGGGAGAGTACCTCTTTTATTACCCCTAAGGGAACTTATTGTTATAATGTTATGCCTTTTGGACTGAAAAATGAAGGTGCAACATATCAGAGCCTGATGAACAAGGTGTTTGCAGAGCAAATCAGTTATAACATGAAAGTTTATGTTGACGATATACTGACGAAAAGCAAGAAAGCTGCTGATCATCTAATTGACTTAGGCCAGACCTTTGATCAACTAGATAAATATCAAATGAAGTTGAACCCTACCAAATGTATATTCGGAGTACGAGAAGGCATGTTCCTCGGGTATATTGTCAACCAACAAAAATTGAAGCAAACCCTAAAAAGATCAAGGATCTATTGGGACTACGATCTCCAACGACGAAGGAGGTGCAAAGTCTCACAGGGTGAGTTACAGCACTTAATAGATTCATATCACGAGAAACTGACAGATGTCTACCATTCTTCAAAACACTCCGAAAGACTTTCGAGTGGAATGATGAATGCGAGAAGGCCTTTCAAGAGTTAAAGAAATACCTGGGAGCACCTCTACTGTTGTCCAGGACAGTGATGGGAGAAAGATTGTACTTGTATTTGGCAGTTTTGGAGAATACAGTTAGCTCGACATTGATAAGAATGGAGGATGGAGTGCAAAAACTAATTTATTACACTATCAAGGCCTTTCGAGGAGCAGAGATCAGATATCCAAGACTGAAAAAGTTGGCACTAGCATTGATCGAAGCGAGTAGAAGAATGAGGCCATACTTCCAGGATCATACCATAGTTGTGTATACCGATATGCCGTTGAGGCAAGCTCTTCATAAACCGAAGAAATCAGGGAGATTGATGTACTGGGCAGTAGAACTTGGTGAATATGACATAGTTTATGAGCCTGAATCGTCGCTTAAAGGGCAAGCAGTAGTAGATTTTATCACAGAATTCACTTATCCTGACACCTCCGAGGAGCAAATGCTGAATACCGACCAGCCTATGGATGTTACAGGAACATTAAACTTAAACCCCGACCAACTTAAGTCGATAGACGGGCAAGAGGAGATGGCCGATGAGCAGCAAGAAGTGCTAGGGGAAGATATAAAGAAGCAACAAGTATTATACTAAGGAACTCTATCCAATAAAAAATTTGAGGATGAAGTACCTATATGGAATCTGTATGTGGATGGCTCATCTTGCAGTACAGGCTATGGGGCAGGGATTATTTTAAACAGCCCGGATGAAATCGATGTGGAGTATGCTCTACGCTTTCAATTCAAGGCTTCTAATAATGAGGCTGAATATGAAGCTATGATTGTAGGTCTTAGTTTAGTAAAAACTATGGGGGCAAAGCAGGTCATTGTATTCAGTGACTCACAGCTGATCGTAAATCAAATGCTGGGAGTGTATGCAACAAAGGGAGAATTGATGATCAAGTATTATACAAAAGAAATGGAGATTATATCGAGCTTTAACGCTGTGCAATTAATTAGAACACCAAGATTGGAGAATGCAAGAGCAGATGCTTTAGCTCGGTTAGCCTCAGCCATACGCACCGAGCTACAAAGAATAATCCCAATAGAAATTTTAGATAGCAGGAGCATCGACGAAGATCTGATGATGAACTTTATTACCCTTGATTTAGGACCATCTTGGATGGATCCCATCAGGGCATATATTGAAGAAGCGGTTTTACCAACTGATAAGCTCGTGGCCAAGAAACTGAAGTTTAAAGCTGCTTGTTATGTAATAACTAATGGCATTTTATATAGACAAGGAATTATAGCAGGTCTGCAAAGATGTGTGCATCCCTCCTAAGTGAAAGATTTGATTGAAGAGGTCCATGAAGGGTCCTGTGGAGCTCATGTAGCAGGTCGGATGCTTTTGCAAAGAATAATGACCCAGGGATATTATTGGCCGACGATGAGGGCTGATTATATAGCCTATGCTAAAAAATGTGACAAATGTCAACGCTTATCCTCTATCCGAAGAGCTCCCCAAGCATTGCTAACACCCATTACTTCCCCTTGGCCATTTGTCACGTGGGGAATAGACTTGGTCGGGCCACTCCCAACGACCAAAGGAATGTTCAAGTACCTCGTAGTCGCTGTGGATTATTTTACTAAATGGGTAGAAGCTTAACCCCTTATTGATATGACATATGACAAGGTGTATCAATTTATATGGAAGAACATCATTTGTAGATATGTTCTTCCTCATCCATTCATCGCAGACCATGGAACTCAATTTGATAACGAGGAGTTCGCTGTATATTGTCATCAGTCAAACATATTGAAAACCCACTCTGCACCAGGCCATCCTCAGAGCAATGGACAGACTGAGGTGACGAACAGAACGCTACTATATGGTTTGAAAAAACGACTGGATGATGTGAAGGCAAACTGGATTAACGAGCTACATTCTGTGTTGTGGGCTTATCGTACTGCACCACGAGCAGCAACAGGAGAATCTCCATACATTCTGGCATTTGGAAGTGAAGCTGTTATACCTGCCGAGCTGGGCCTCCCCACACACAGAGTGCTGAATTTCAATTCTCCTATCACTGACTTGATGAGAAGATTAGACTTGGATATGCTCGAGGAAGTTAGAGAAGAAGCAACAATCAGGAATGCTGCATACCAACAACGAATAGCTCTGTTCTACAACAAGAGGGTAAAAAAGTGTGATTTGAAGGAAGGAGACTACGTGCTAAAGAAAGTAATTCAAAAGCACAGTAAATTGGAAGCTAACTGGCATGGACCCTATAGAGTAACAGAAGTTGTTTGTCCAGGAACTTACAGGATTGAAACCTTGGAGGGGAAAGAATTTAAGAATGCATGGAATGCAGAACATCTACGCAAGTATTATCAGTAGTAGGGATTCCTATGTAAATGAAGTTTTCTTCAGTATGAATAAAGTGTTGAAGTTTTTATCCAATTCTCTCCTTTAGATGAAATTTTTTCGGAGTATTAGTGATACACACTACGCATCAATTTATAAACAAAAATCCTCCCAACTACGGTTGGTCAGTAGAATAAAATAAAACCCTCCTAACTACGGTTGGTCGGTCCACCAACTACGGTTGGTCGGTAAAATAAACCCCCCAACTACGGTTGGTCGGTCCACCAACTACGATTGGTCGATAAAATAAACCCTCCCAACTACGGTTGGTCGGTAAAATAAATCCTCCCAACTACGGTTGGTCGGTCCACCAACTCCGGTTGGTCGGTAAAATAAACCCTCCCAACTACGGTTGGTCGGTCCACCAATTTCGGTTGGTCGGTAAAATAAACCCCCTCCCAACTACGGTTGGTCGGTCCACCAACTACGGTTGGTCGGTAAATTAAAATCCACCAACGACGGTTGGGCGGAAATAATTGTTTAAGCAATATCATGGGATGGAAGTCGTTTCGTGGCTTATAATTAAAAAGTGATTAGTCACTATAATAAAAAAATAAAACAGAATTTCTTTACTTATGGCATATCAAATTACCACCAACTCTAAGTTGGTCGGGAAACAAAATATCACCAACTCTGGTTGATCGTCATATAATTTTTACAAACTCAGAATGGTCAACAATAAATTTTCACCAACTCCAGTTGGTCGGTAATTTAAAATAACACAGGACATTTTTGTTTCCTTACATGATGTACATACATATTCATCAGAGAATAAAATAGATATTTTATAAAATAATGACAAACAAGATTGCAGAGAAAACCAAAAGTCCCTTCATTAAAATTAGAACATATTACATAGAGGACAAATTACATATTACATAAAAAATGCTATTCTACTGGCTTTTTCCCTTCTGCCTTTGAAATAGGCTCTACTCCAGCAGGAGGATCATCTAAGGTGTAAGGAGAATTTATGAAGTTCAGATCTATGAGCATCGTGACATTCATTACTGATGGCCGATCAAGTAAGTGCTCCGGGCGAGATATCTCCAATTAGAATGAAGACTGTAATCGCCAAGATACTTTGAGATCAGACACTGAGGAATTGCCCGAGCAGGAATCCAACTCATGTCAAGATTAAATTGAGGCACTGGCAAATCAAGTAACCCAGGATCATAATAGTCCCATAAATAATAGCCCTGCTCAAACTTTAACACCCCCAGCGCATTCAGCCATCCTTGCTTGTAACCCTCATTATTTGAATTTTGGATCCGATCATCGAGGTGATAAAGGGCTTCTTTATATCCAGCCATCCAAAACTCTCTGGGTTGTTTATGAAACTGATAGGTCAACCGCTCTAGTTGCTCGTGGAGGTTCTTCACTAAAAGTTCTTTATTCTCCAAGGCAGAGCTTTGTGCAGAGAGTTGCTCGTCGAGGTTCAAAATCTTTTTGGACATCTCAGCTAATGCTTGATTCTTCGCCATCAACTGGAATGATTGATTCTCCAAAGCTGCTTGAGTTCTTGCCTCTTCAATGGTAACCCGAGCAGCTCTTGCTCGTCCCCGAGAAGCTCTTGCTCGTCCACGAGCAGATGTAAAGGGTCCAATTCTCTTTAAATTTTCCAATTCGTCTCTCAAATATACATTTTCAACCTCCAAAAATGAGAAACCTTCGTCATTGACAGGGACCAAGGCTCCTGAGGTAGATGCTGCAGATTTCAGTTGGGATATCTCTCCTCGCAAGTTATTGTTTTCCTGCTCCAGCAGTTTTGCAATCTGCCTATGCTCTTCAACCTCGGTCTTCAAAGTCCTCTCCTTAATATCATAAGCAGCGACTAACTTATCATATCCTTTGTCAGCATTTAGTTGCTGATACTTTTTCTCATACCCCTGATGCAAAAGGGCAGAAGATTCCTTGTATTGTTGTTGAAGTTCTTCGATGATACCCCCGAGATCTTCAATCATCTCATAATATGCCACATTATTGGCAACTACACGGTCGAGCAAGCATTTTAAATATTGATAGGCTTCGACTGCTCGTTCCGAAGTGTCTGGACCAAGGATGTCGATGATTTAAGCTTCAGTCAAGTCAGCATGGCCAGCCTTGAAGTAGTCATTGCATTTTTTCATTAGTTCAGTATCGTGGGCTGATAAGAGATCCATTCTAGCCATAAACTAGTAAAGAAAAAAAAATAGAAAGAATCAATAAAGATGCAAACAGAGAAAGTAGAAGAAAAAGTCAATATGAACAGCCGAAAGTTCGAATTTTATTATATCACAAAGAGAAGTACATAGCCCAAAATTACATTCAACAACAAAAAAAAGCAAAGAGAAAGGTCCGAACAACTCTAACCTTCTCCTTGCTTCCTAAGACTTCCTCGGGAGGCTTGGACGAAGAAGTAGGTTGTTTGGAGGGCAGAGAAAGCTGATCGGTAGACATGTTGGTTGGCTGGGGATGCTCGTAGCGAAGTTCAACAGTAGGGACCTGATCCCCAATCAACATTGAAGACTCTTCAGAGGCAGCTTCGTCCTCTCCTTCTTCTCCAAGAGAGGGAGGAGGACCATGAACATGGCGTTGAAAAAGTTCAGAACTCTCAGAGACCTTTAACTCATGCAGAGCAGCAACCCATCCATCCCTGAAGTATTTAACACTAGCAAACTCCATCTGGGAAGACATGGCAGCTAGACCTTTATTCCATCCCTTGTCCCAGCCAGTGCTAAAGGATTTTTTAACTGCAAGTTTTCTTTTGGCTTTCTCTGAGGAAATCCTCTCGGTATGAAGTTCCTCGGCAGCCTTCATCTTCCCTTCTATCTCCTGCCTTTGAGATCCACGTCACGAAGTTTAACAACTTCCTCTTCAGATTTCTTAAGCTTGTTCTCAAGCTCTTCAGTGCTCTTGAACTTCTCCTCAAGATCATTATTTTTCTTCTCAAATTCTTTCACTTTCCTCTCCAACTCCTGGGAGGCCTCCACAGCACGGTCTTTTTCTTGCTCGATGGACTTGAGTCGTGTTTCCCAGACCTCTTTATCTTCTTCATATTTCTGACGAGAGTCCTTTAAGGACTGAGTCAGACCTACAAAAGCTTCCTCCACACATCCCGAGGAGCTCGAAGCTTTAATAGCTTCATCCTTTTTCAGAATAGTGTTGAAACAAGTTACCAGCTGGAAAAAGAAAATAATAGTAAGTCAGTGCAGGGACATAACATTGAAAAATGAAAGTTTAGACTAGTAATACTTACTGAAGCAATATATTGAGCAGCCAATGAAGTAACCCTGTCACGAGAAATACTGTCTTCAATTCCTTGGATCTCTGGGATAATCCAAGACTTCACCGAGCTTATGGCAGAGCTCAGGGAAACAAAAGTAGGAATACCACTTCCAGCAGTTAAAGGCTGAGAGATAGATTAAGTCGGTTTATCCGAGGAACTTTTCTTCAACCTCCTTGTAGGAGCAGGAACATTCTCAACCATGGATGTTGTCTTGGTTGGTGATATAACGATAACCTCACTGGGAGGAGAAACAGCAGCAATCTTACTCGGAGCCACTGGGGGCTTCTCGGTAACCTTCTTAGCAGCAACTGGAGGGGGTGCATCAATCTTTCTTGTCCCTTCCTCGGGGACATCCTGTTTGTTTTTCTTGGCCTCTATATTAGCAGAGTCCGATTTGTCAAAGAAGGCAGGAGCTCGTCTTCTCTTCATTATAATACTAAGGGGAATATGTGATTCAGGGGAAGAACTCTCAGAAGCTGGTAATGGGTCGATGTCACCCACCACTGGACGAGCAGTAAAAGATGAAGTGTAGCTCTTGTACTGCAGTAAGTACGGGGCTGATCTGATATGTTCGTCAGCAACGATTTGGTGCAAACTCCAGATAAGTTTCAAGTTCTTCAAATTGATATCAGTCTCTTTGGGGGATTTTCTTTTGCTATCAACTGTAAATAAATAAAAATTAAAATGTCAATGACGCATTTTATCAAACACAAAGAAAACACAATCTCAAAAATAAAATAAAACAAAAACAACCTATCCCATTGCCATAGGGAGGGCATCTAGGACCCTGATACACATTATTTCCATTTAATGGAGCATGTTGCCAATTTTTCATAACAACTCCATGCTCGAAGTAATCCATGTTGGCATCTGGGAGATTGACAACTAAAGCCATATTTAAAAACCTAGTTTTTAAATAAAAAGTACTATCGTTGACAACCCATCTATAACAAAACATAATTTCTGGAATTCCTAAATGGGTTCCATGAATTTGATTTAACCTATGAACTCCATTAACTATTCTCCAAGTGTTTGGCGCTATTTTTGCAGGAACAACATCAAAAAACTGACAGAACTCCAAACATAAAGGATTTAGAGGAAAAGAGAAGCCGCATTCGGCCACAAAGAGACTGGGGAACCAATGTCCCTCAGCCAAACGAAAATAGTCAGAAGGTTAAGAAAGTTCTTCCAAAGTAACCCATGAAGGAATAGAAAAATCAAAGCAAAAATTATCAAGCGACTCAACAAGGTAAACCATGATGAACAGAGAAAATAAAAAAGAAGGAAGAAGATCTTACAGGAAAAGGGTGGATCAGTTGACAACGAACAATGGAAGAAATGAACGCACAAGATAGAGAAAAACAATGATTACCAGGATGGACGATTGCGTATCCGGCGGCTAAAAAGAAGAAAAGGGCACAAAAAACGAAGCGGTTATGGGAATTCAAAATATTTATAAGGACTGATACTGTGCATTTATAAAGGAGTTGTATACAACAAATGCTTTCCTAGAAACCATACAAACCGAAAATCTAAGCATCAGAATGTTCCATACTTTTCTTCAACATCAAACTACGAAACATTGGGGGCTTCTATTAATACCAAATTTATTCTGCTGACGTGGACCAATTATGTGGAGACACGTGCCAATCTACATGGCACTCGCAAACATTTTTGAACAACACATTGACTCCGAGGAACTCAACCTCCCCGACCAACTCAGGCGCTCTGAGTAACAGGTGTTCTCCGAGGAACTCTATTGTATCGAGCAACTCATGTATACCGAACTACTTAGGCAGTCCGAGCAGCTTAGGCGGTCCGAGCTGCATCTCGTACAGAGTATTCATATTCGGATAATCAAGAGGATGACTGCGCATTAAATGCTCATTATTATCACACAGACGCATACGCCTATTGAACAACTGTGTATTATTCTTTCATTTGTACCGCCTCAAGGCTATAAATACATTGTAACCTCCTCAATAGTAGGGGACTCGGAATTTCTTGGTAAACCCATTATCGAGAATTCTGCAAACAGTCAGCAATAACACAAACAATGAATGTAGGCCATTCTTTCAAGGCTGAACCACTTTAAAAATCTTTTGTCTTGTTTATTTTTATCTGTTATTAAAGAATTAAGTTAAATCTAGTTTTTTACATCAACAGTTGTATTTTTGTTTCTGTAAAAAAAAGATTTCACAACGAGACCAAATTAAGATCAGTACGGCCTAAAGTACAAATCAATTAATGATTAAGTTGTTAATGGTTGTTATTCAAAGTTAAAAAAAATTCTTTGCTTAAATTGTATTTAATTAACAAATTTAAAAAATAATTAAAAATAATTTCAGTCAACATTTTATGACCTTTCTTTAAGGGAAAGCTCTAGACGTACACGATAATTGGACACACATATTAGACACGCTCACTAAAAGACAAGGGAAAATGTTAAAAACTATTAAAAAAATGGTAAATATTTTTTAAAACATTTAAAAAAATTGTTACAACCTTTTTTTCAAGAAAAAAAAGTTTTTTTTTTAATTTCTTAAAAGTAATTTCTTCTAAAAATAGTTTTTATTAAAAAAAGTGAAAAATAGTTTGTTAAAAAATTGGTGGCACATATTTTTTGATAAAAAAAATTAGTCTAATAATGTAGAATATTTTTGTAATAAAAAACATTTTTTTTGTATAAAAGCATTTTGGTGGCGTGGACTCACATTCTTTAAATGATATGAGTCCGCGCCAGTAGCACTCGGCAGCTTTTAAGAAATAATTTTTCATATTTTAAAAAAAATGCAATTTTTCAGTTTTTTTTTATAAAAAAATTGTTTTTAAGAAATGAAAAAATTGTAATTTTTTTTGTAATAAAAAATAATTTTTTTAATATATAAAAGCGTTTTGGTGGCGTGGACTCACATTCATTAAATGATATGGGTCCGCGCCAGCGGCACTCGGAAGTTTTTAAGAAATAGTTTTTAGTGTTTTTAATTAAAAAATATTTTTTTGTGTTTTTTTTAATAAAAAACAGTTTTTAAGAAATGTAAAAGCTGTTTTCTCGAAAAAAAAAGATTTCAACAATTTTTTAAGTGTTTTAAAAAATTGGTTAACAATTTTACAACAACGTTTTTTTTTAAAGAGTTTTTGTGCTAATATATAACTCTAATTTTGTGTTTGTAACTCTAATTTTGGGCATTTGACAGAATTTGTGTTAAGAATGAAAGGAATGGAAATTGCGGGGTTGAAGGGTATTAGAGTAATTGTGCTAAATTTTTGGAGTGCCATTAGCTCTCCCCTTTGTTTTATGCCCTCTTATCATATTTCTTCCAATTCAACTCTATTTTTTCCCATTTAAGGTATGATTCCTAATCAAATACTTGGTTACAATTTTTTTTTCTTTTCATTTGGCTTTGTTCATGCTATTCAATCTATACTATATGCAGTTTTTTAGTAGAGATGGATTTATTTTGTCCAAATTTATTTGTTTGTTCGTTTTCTTTATATATATATACAGTCAGACTCTCCAGCATACTTCCTACTAACATACCTCTGTACATACTCATTTTTTAAAATTTTAAAAAAAAATTGAGATGATATTATTTATACGGGTTCATAATATTTCAGTGTGCCCCTAGAAAAAAATTAACGGAAAATAATATTTTTTGTTATTTTTAAAAAATAGGTCAAAAAACTGATAGTTTTTACCTTTAAAACTGTCAGTTTTTTTTACCCATTTTATAAAAATAACAAAACACATTATTTTGCATTAAATAATGTTACAGGGGCACATTGAAATATCATGAACCCATATAAAAAATATCAACTCAAAATTTTATTACTATTTAAAAAAAATATGTATGTTCATAGGTATGTTTAATGATGTATGTTGAAGAGCGTGATATATATATATATATATATATATATATATATATATATATATATATATATATATTAGACTGATTTAGTTGTGTTTTTTATTTCCATTTTGTATAAAATGGATTTTGATATTTGGAATTTTTTGGAAGAAACGAAGTAAGGAAACTAAGAAGAAAGTGTTAATTAATACTGTTTTGTTAATCATAAATTCGAATATGAATCATAAGGTTGCATCATGAATAAAATAATTTTGACATGAATCCAGGATGTTCGTCTTCATGCAATCACAGAACCGAAAATTCCTTATAACTACGATTTAAAAACTGACCTTTGTCCATTATTGTTGAACGGATTAAAATGACTTGAATGCTCCTTTCTTGAATAGCCCGGAATATGAGAAAAACGAATTTCGGATTTTCTCTCTCTCCTTAGAAACAGTGTGTATTGAGATGACTCTAGATAGTATAGAGGTCTCTATTTATAAGGGGAAGAGGGCCGAAATCCTAATGGTGGTGGGATTATTTTCAAGTCTCCCACTAATGCCACTAACCATCATGTGACTAACGGATAAGGTTTACCCAAATCTTTTAATATCTTTATTTATCACATATTCCTAATTAAGTATCTGACATTTATTAAAACCACATAAATGGGAAATTCGAAATTTAATACAATTGAAATTAAATAATTAATTTCTTCACTTAACATTAATTTTCAACAGTCAACCACTTGGTCTTAATAATTCGTATAATTAAATTAGGTATCATAAGGTGCACAATCATTGATAAATTTGCTAAATCAAATAATTCACATATGCGAGTCATAGCGGTTCCATGCTATTCAAGAGCATGGTTCCTTCCATGCACCACAACACCAATGTTTCATTCAACTAGCCTTTAATATTTGGTATCATAATGGCCTCATAATGTCCTTTTGAATAAGGACTATTTCTGTCAACAATAATTCATAATTATATGCATGCATTCACAAAAGACAGAAGTAATAGAAATCAGAAACACTTTTATTGAATTAAAGTAATAGTGTCAAACAACTAAGCCAAAATAGCAATCATAATATAACTAATCGAGACCCATCTCTTTAACATGTTCCATAAAGGTCTTCGGAGATAGTCCTTTCGTAAGAAGATCTGCTATGTTATCACGCGTACTAATGTGATCAATTGACACTCTTTGCTTATGAACTTCTTCTTTAACTAATAGGTATTTCATCTCAATATGCTTAGCAGCCTTAGTATACCTATCGTTCTTCGAGAAGAAGACTGCTGCGACATTATCACAATAAATTTTCAGCGGCTTAGATATTGACCCCATAATTCTAAGTCCTGAAATAAAGTTTCGCATCCATAATCCATGATTTGTAGCATCGAAGCAAGCTACGTACTCAGCCTCCATAGTAGATGATGCAATGACGCTTTGCTTAGCACTTTTCCATAAAACGGCTCCTCCAGCCATAAGGAAGACATAACCCTAAGTGCTCTTCCTACTGTGAAGGCATCCCCTAAAATCTGAATCTGAATAACCAATCACCTCAAGGTGATCAGTCTTTCGATATGTGAGCATGTAATTCTTGGTCCCTTGCAGGTACCTCAGCAGTTTCTTTGCAGCTTTCCAATGGTGAATCCCCGGATTGCTTTGATATCTGCCTAGCATCCCAATGGCAAAACTAATATCCGGTCTAGTGCAGACTTGTGCATACAATAAGGTCCCTACGAGCGAAGCATAAGGCATGCCTTTCATGTGCTCCCTTTCTAAATCACTTCTGGGGCATTGACTTAAGCTGAACTTATCCCCTTTCTGAAGTGGAACAGTAATGGGATTGCAACTTTGCATGCTAAATCTTTCTAAAACTTTGTTAATGTAAGCTTTCTGAGACAATCCTAACATTCCTCGTGATCTATCTCGAGATATTTCTATCCCGATCATGAAGTATGCCTCGCCTAAATCTTTCATTTCAAAGTTTTTAGAAAGGTACTTCTTGGTTTCACTTAATAACCCAAGATCACTGCTGGCAATAAGTAAGTTATCAACATATAGTACAAAGAACACAAACTTACTCCGACTGATCTTCAGGTATATACATCGATCAACAATGTTTTTCTTAAACCCAAAGGATATAATGGTATCGTGGAACTTAATGTACCATTGACGAGAAGCTTGCTTAAGACCATATATTGACTTCTTTAACATACAGACCATGTCTTTCTTTTATTCCTTTATGAAGCCTTGTGACTGTGCCATGTAGACTTCTTCTTCTAAACTCCCATTTAGAAAAGCTGTTTTTACGTCCATTTGGTGCAACTCCAAATCATAATGAGCCACCAATGCTAATATGATTCTCAATGGGTCCTTCTTTGAAACTGGAGAGAAGGTCTCATTATCCCTTCTCGTTGATTAAAACCTTTGGCAATAAGTTTAACTTTATGTCGTTCGATATTGCCTTTTGAGTCAAGTTTGGTCTTAAAGATCCACTTGCACCCAACTCGTTTTTGTCCTTCTGGCAATTCGACCAACTCCCAAACTTTATTGTCATTCATATATTTTATTTATTCATTCATGGCATCAATCCATTTATCAGATTCATAACTATTTACATATTTTTCATAAGAAACTGGATTATTAATATTCCCTATGTTAAATTAAGTCTCTTGAAGGTGTACCACATAATCATCCGGAATTGCCGATCTCCTTTCTCTTTGAGATCTTCTTAATGACACTTCCTGTGGTGCTCCAAAAGTTTCATCGGTTATAGTCTCATTATGTGGTTGTTCTGTTGGTTGATCATTAACTTGTTGTTCATTGTTATCGATTGGGTCAATGACTGGTTCAACTACATTAGTGACCGGGCGAAAAAAGTGTGTTCGTGTGAGGACACAATCGTTGTGTGTTTCGCCGCCACGATACAAAAGAAAACCTAAGCTACTACTACACTTGACAAGCAAGTACAGCGGTAAGTCGGGTATCGTAAGAAATCCACAGGGAGTGATTGAATTTTAGATGTTAATTGCTTTAAAACTTCAAGAATAAAAGTGTAAAAGATGATAGGCTGGAAATGGTGATAAAAGAAAAAGAATAAGTTACGTTACACAAAAGTAAAGCGAGGATCAGGATCGCATTCTACCAAACGGATCGAAACAACTACTAATTAGAGTTTCGGTTCGAAAACATTTAATCGTGCATTTTTAATTAAGCATAAACATCACGCAATAAGGAATTTAAGCTAAAGTTGCGAGATTAAACATTTAATCAAAAATGGTCACACGCGGATTAAATTCGGATTATCGCTATAAACACTAAAGTTGCGTGACAAATAAAGTTAAACGCATAAGAATCCAACTTTAATACACGCGGTTTCAATTAAATGCAATTTTACACGAAACCCTAACTTTCGAGGTCCAAACCCGTAAATGGCGGAACGAAATCCCGACCCTATTTATCTAAGGGCAATACATGAATTAAACTAAATTAAACTAATTAAACTAGGAAAGCAAGAAATAAAGCAAGTAAACTAATTATCAAAGCAAGAAATTAAGGAATACAACTATATTAATGGTAGGGTAATGGAAATCCAACTTACAACACCCAAAAGTTGTCACACCAAATGAGGAAGAAGAAAAGCTCCCAAAACCCTAACCCTAATCTAAGCTAAAATCTGAATTTTTCTATCTTCAAAATGAAGAGAAAGAGTATTTATACAAAACAAATCCCATGGCAAACTTGTAAATAAAAGGGGAGAAAAACAAATATCAGCAGGGCCGAATCGATTCGGCATTGGGCCGAATCGATTCGGTTGGAGAATATCTCGAGGCTGCCAGAGGGGCGAATCGATTCGGGTAAAATCCGAATCGATTTGGAATGGTGGGCGAATCGATTCGGCTAGAATCCGAATTGATTCGGAAACAGAGGAACTAGCATACTGTCTCCAACCGAATCGATTCGCAAAAGGGGCGAATCGATTCGGACCTACAGGTCTTGAATTTTTTCCCTCTTTTTGGTTGAGATGTCTTTCTCATCCGCTCAAAAAGCCGTAACTTCTTCGTTCGAACTCGGAATCGCGCACCGTTTGCGGCCACGCGAAGCTTGTTCAGAGGGCTTCAACTTCCGTGAAGACATTGGGCCAGTTGCCCAAATTGTAAAATGACTAAATTGCCCTTGCGCGTGCGATTGTGTACGGAACTTCGCCGGAATGCATCCAAACTTCATACTAAGCATCCAAATACCTACAAAAGCTCAATTAACCCCTGCAAAACATGTTAACATAGAAATCCGAGGTTGTCTGGTTAACGAGCATAAATATAGGGATTAAGATACCCAAGGGGGCTAATAAGGCGTAGGTTAACGGGTGAAATACGCAATATTTGCATCCTATCACACCCCCTAACTTACACATTGCTAGTCCCTAGCAATGAAATAGGAAACAACAAGAGCTACAAGCAGACCAAAAGTAGGATAAGAGTACAAAATGGGATGAAAAAGTAATAAAAATATAAGACCACTTTCGCGGGCGAACGATTGCATTTAGCATATACAATAAGTCGTTAAACCCCTAGGTTACCCTAGTGGACGAGTGTCGTCTCGTGAGGGTTTTCAGGGATGATACCCACAAACATCACATGGTTTCCTCAAAATATGCCCAACCCAACATGCGACAAACTCAACAACAACGAAAAAGATTTCAAACATGTTATTAGCATATTGAACGAATTCAAGCTAAAGTCCGTTGTTATTAACAAGTTGAATGCACCTCATAGAATTGAAACTTTAAAAGTGGGAGGGGGGAAAGCACATGCAAAATATGATTTGGTAAAAAAGTAAATAAACCGGATAAACATAAAGCAAGCATATATTCAATCCTCACGGGCATTACGCTCATCAAATGAATTCACTTGAAAAGGGAGGTAATACACGGGACATGCGAGCATAAGGAGTAAATGTAAAGGGAAACTAGGCCGCGCACATGTCACAAATGAAGAACGCTATATATAAAATGAAAAACTGTAATCTCAATGAAAGGATACCGCACACTAAAAGAGGCGAAATGCATTTTCACAGATTATCAAAACTATTATGACTTTTAAATTAAATGCACCCTAAGATCACATAGGACTTTATAGGGTTGTAATGTAGGTTTGGGGTTAAGGTACGAAATGAAAGGTATATGTACGGATTCAAAGTGTTCGGAGATGAAAACTTGGAATAATGGGAAGGATGCGGGCAATATCAAAAATGGAAAGTAACTTCCAAACAAGCATTAGATATAACAACTGGAGAGTAATCAAAGCTTATTGAACTATACACAACATATACAACTTTCTCTTTCTTTTCTTTTCTTCTTTTTCTCATTTTTTCTTTTCTTTTCTTTTGCTTTTTGCTTTTTCTTTTCTTTTTCACTACACTTTCTTCTCTACTTTTCAAACTCTCATATGCTTAAATTGCAACCACACTATAACAATAATAACATTCAATTCCAAGCAACAATCCAAACAAGGGTATGTAAGGTAATATGTATGGTATAAAACTCCAATTTGGAGTTGGTTATGGGATTTTGGGTAATGAAAAGAAAGGCTAGTATTTAGGCTCAAGTGGGTTGACTAGGGAACATATAAAGGGTGAGGTCAAGGTCATATGGGTGATATACAAAGATGGCCTATGATCATTTCACAAAGTATACGCAATTCTCGAGTCAAAACAATATATGAAAATCATGCTCAAGTAACACATTTCAAGGATGAACTCAGTTAATGAACAGTCAATGAAAGAATAAAGAGATTACCAACGACTGTAACGTTTTCAAAGAGGAAAGAATAGTGTATACACTCACAAATGAAGATAAGTCTCTAATCTCACTCGGTGTAAGTATATACAATGCAAGAAAAGCATACCGAGTTATAAAAATCTTAAACCAAATCAATATAACAAGAATGGTGCATGTGCACATGGGATAAAGTTTAATTCATAAATATCAATGATTTGAGGACTAAAGTCTAATAACTTCTAAAATCGAGAACATGCATCATTGAGTTGTCTATTGGATCGGGCAATTATTGAAATTTATCATCGAAAACAGGGCAAAATGCCCAACAAAGGAGAAAAAAGAAAGAAAATATATTTGAAAATTTTTAAATTTTTCACAAAAAGGCATACTTAGTAATTAAATGTGAGAAAATAAATGGACTACACATGAAATGGATAGAATATCCTACACCCCCTAACTTAAATGTTGCATTGTCCTCAATGCGCATTAAGAACACAACACAAAGAGAGGAAAAGAACGATATTACCCAAAATTGGAGCGATTTCCATAAGCGCGAGTCCAAAGGAATCTACAAAACAAATTAGTACCGAGCATAGCAAAAACAAATAACAAAAAGTTAACTAATTACACTAGACTAAATTAAAAGGAAAGAAAAATAGGAAATAAAGAAAATTAAAAAGCTAATTATTTACAACCTACTATTTAGGCTTCACACTAACTATACACTAGAAGTCTAAATAGTTGAGGGTCCACCCAAAAAGGTATTTGACTTTGAAAGATCAACGGTGGACCCTCCAAAGCGAACATGCCTCCCGAAAAATAAGAATTCCGTTTGAACAACGGAAGGCATGTGGGTGGTGAAAACAATGAACCATCGCCAATTTGAAATTTTGGGCGGACGATGGGGGATTTGGATAATACGAGGGACAAGACTAAATTAGTCTCAGAAAAATCAGAATCACATCCCCAAGATTCTTCAATTGGAATGGGAGGTGGGGCAAGTGCAAGTGAAAAGCCCATGAGATGAAGCATCTCAAAATAACATTCTCGTTCAAGAATAGGGTCAAAGTCCTCAAGACTTTCAACCGATTCTTGCGATAAATTTAATTGTTCGGGAATAGTAGGGAGTAAAGGAAAGGAAGGACCAACAACCTCAATACAATCGGAAGAATTAATAAGAGGTTGAAAATCGAAAGTGCTAAAGCTTGGCTCACTCTCAATTATTTCTTCAACAAAAAGGGGTGGAGATGAAACGCAAGTTTCAACCTCGACCCGATTTTGTAAAGAAATAATCTCATCGAGCATGGCATCATTTTCTAGAAACCAAGCTTGAGAACTTTCAGATCGGTCATTAATTTCCTTCATCATTAACTCATAATCAAACGAACAAGAAGACATTTCATCTTCTTGTGCGGGTTGCTCATAGCTAACGGATTCCCCGCATTCCAAATTACTCTCACAAGGCAATGAGGGATTACTTACATACGCTTGAATTTCACGCTCAATGCGCTCATCTTCAAGAATTTCTAGGCATTCTCTCATTGTTTTGGGAGTATAACTTGGAAAATAATTCTCATAACAATTAAGGTTATCTAAAGCGTAATAGCGAGACATTTCAAAATAAGCTATTCAACAAAAGCAACAAGCGCCAAAATTTTAATTTCTCGAAATAATCTAGCACAAGTCAAAAAGAAAGGGGAAAATAAAGAATACAAATATGAATGAAATAAATACTACGAAACAATAAAACAATTACAATCTAAAACACACTCCCCGGCAACGGCGCTATTTTGTGACCGGGCAGAAAAAGTGTGTTCGTGTGAGGACACAATCGTTGTGTGTTTCGCCGCCGCGATACAAAAGAAAACCTAAGCTACTACTACACTTGACAAGCAAGTACAGCGGTAAGTCGGGTATCATAAGAAATCCACAGGGAGTGATTGAATTTTAGATGTTAATTGCTTTAAAACTTCAAGAATAAAAGTGTAAAAGATGATAGGTTGGAAATGGTGATAAAAGAAAAAGAATAAGTTACGTTACACAAAAGTAAAGCGAGGATCGGGATCGCATTCTACCAAACGGATCGAAACAACTACTAATTAGAGTTTCGGTTCGAAAACATTTAATCGTGCATTTTAATTAAGCATAAACATCACGCAATAAGGAATTTAAGCCAAAGTTGCGAGATTAAACATTTAATCAAAAATGGTCACACGCGGATTAAATTTGGATTATCGCTATAAACATTAAAGTTGCGTGACAAATAAAGTTAAACGCATAAAAATCCAACTTTAATACACGCGGTTTCAATTAAATGCAATTTTACACGAAACCCTAACTTTCGAGGTCCAAACCCGTAAATGGCGGAATGAAATCCCGACCCTATTTATCTAAGGGCAAAACATGAATTAAACTAAATTAAACTAATTAAACTAGGAAAGCAAGAAATAAAGCAAGTAAACTAATTATCAAAGCAAGAAATTAAGGAATACAACTATATTAATGGTAGGGGTAATGGAAATCCAACTTACAACACCCAAAAGTTGTCACACCAAATGAGGAAGAAGAAAAGCTCCCAAAATCCTAACCCTAATCTAAGCTAAAATCTGAATTTTTCTATCTTCAAAATGAAGAGAAAGAGTATTTATACAAAACAAATCCCATGGCAAACTTGTAAATAAAAGGGGAGAAAAACAAATATCAGCAGGGCCGAATCGATTCGGTTGGAGAATATCTCGAGGCTGCCAGAGGGGCGAATTGATTCGGGTAAAATCCGAATCGATTCGGAATGGTGGGCGAATCAATTCGGCTGGAATACGAATCGATTCGGAAACAGAGGAACTGGCATACTGTCTCCAACCGAATCGATTCGCAAAAGGGGCGAATCTATTCGGACCTACAGGTCTTGAATTTTTCCCCTGTTTTTGGTTGATATGTCTTTCTCATTCGCTCAAAAGCCCGTAACTTCTTCGTTCGAACTCGGAATCGCTCACCGTTTGCGGCCACGCAAAGATTGTTCAGAGGGCTTCAACTTCCGTGAAGACATTGGGCCAGTTGCCCAAATTGTAAAATGACTAAATTGCCCTTGCACGTGCGATTGTGTACGGAACTTCGCCGGAATGCATCCAAACTTCATACTAAGCATCCAAATACCTAAAAAAGCTCAATTAACCCCTGCAAAACATGTTAACATAGAAATCCGAGGTTGTCTGGTTAACGAGCATAAATATAGGGATTAAGATACCCAAGGGGGCTAATAAGGCGTAGAGGTTAACAGGTGAAATACGCAATATTTGTGTCGTATCACAACATTAGGAACAACATGTATGTTATGAACTCTGGGTATAGGAATTTGTACCCTGACTTCTTGAATGATTACCTCCCTTTCTTTTATACTCCCACTTACTTCACCTTCTTCAATGAATTTAGCATTTCCAGTTTCTATGATTCTAGTTGTATAATTTGGACAGTAGAATCTATATCCCTTCGACTTTTCTAGATACCCGATGAAATGACAAGATAATGTCCTAGGATCCAATTTCTTTTCATGAGGGTTATAGATTCTAGCTTTCGCTGGGCAGCCCCACACACGTATATACCTTAAATCGGGTTTCCATCTTTTCCAAAGTTCAAAAGGGTTTTTTGAAACTGACTTACTAGGAACCCTATTTAAGATGTGTACAACGACTTTTAATGCATGTGTCCACAAAAATATAGGAAATTGGGTCCTACTTATCACACTTCTTACCATTTCTATAAGGGTACGATTACGCCTTTCAGCTACACCATTCTGCTAAGGTGATCCTGACATTGTGTATTGGGCGCAAATACCTAATTTTTCAAGGACTTTAGCAAATGGGCCAGGGCATTGCCCCGACTCGTCATATCTACCATAATATTCGCCACCTCTATTAGACCTAATAATTTTCACCTTTTTGCCTAGTTGCCTCTCAACCTCGTTAATGTATATTTCAACGACGTTCACAGACTGAGATTTATCATGCAACATTTACAAAATGCAATAACGTGAAAAATCATCTATAAAGGTGATGAAGTATTTTTCTCCACTAATGGATGGAATATCAAAAGGTCCACATATGTTTGTATGTATTATTTCAAGTAGCTGGGTGCTTCTTGTGACTCCTTTCTTTGTATGTTTGGTATGTTTTCCTTTAATACAGTCCACGCATACATCATAATTGGCCCAATCCAGGTTATGGAGTATTCCATATTTAATGAGCCTTTCAATTCTCGGCCTGGATATGTGCCCTAATCTTTTATGTCACAAATAGGCAGATTTTTCATCATTAAGTGTACGGTTCGTACCAACATTAGGATGCAGGGTCACAAGGGTTTCAGAAAAATTCTTTTCAAGATTCAATCGATATAAACCATCTAATAAAAATCCAGAACCAACATTATTAGAATTTTTAATCAAACCAAAACCATTGTTCTTAAATTCAATTGCAAAACCATATAAAGCGAGTTTAGAAACAGAAATTAAATTCCTAGAAACTGTGGGAACATAAAAAGTTTCTTGCAAATCTGAAATAAATCAAGTGCTTAAAATCAGGCGAAAGACTCCAACAACTTCTATTTTAGCCTTTGCCTTATTGCCCATGTAGAGAAAATGCTCATTTGGATTTGTTTTGCAGATCGAAATAAATCCCTGCATCGAATTAGAAACATGACACATAGAACCAGAATCAATCCACCAAGTGTTAGAAGGAGCGTTAATAAAGTTTGATTCGAAACAAACATAAAAAAAGGGCTTACCCTTTTTCTCGAACCAGGCCTTTCGTTTATGACAATCCCTCTGTAAATGGCCCTTCTTTTTACAGAAGTGACACTTGTCGTTCTTTTCTTTCTTCATAGCAGCAGTTGATGGTTTAGCTTGATGAGACGACCCAGGACCTTTCTTAATGCCCTTGCCGAACTTCTCCTTAAAACCAGCTCCTTTGACTGTAAGGTTTGCCACCTGTCCCTTAGTCACATTGCCATTATGTTGCTTGAGCCTTCCTTCCTCATGTACCAACATGCTTTGCAAATCATTTACATTCCACTTATCTTTTATAGTGTTGTAATTGATTTGGAAAGGCCCATACTCAGGAGGTAGGGAGTTTAGGACGAATTGGACGAGAAAAGACTCATCTACTGTCATACCCCAAACTCTAAGTCTAGCAGCCAGATTGGTCATTTCTATAATGTGCTCATTCATGGTTTGAGTACCATCGAACCTTATAGTGGGCAGGTCAGCCATTAGTTTCCCAGCAAGGGATTTATCATCAGTGCAAAAAGTGTTCCTTAATGTTGTTCAAATACTCTTTCGCTTTCGTAGTTTCAGGTAGGGAGGTCTTAATGTTCGCAGCAACACACATTCGCATAAACATTAGGGCCAACCTATTGGATCTACACCATGCTTCATGGACAACAATTTCATGATCGCTATTGGTATCAGTAATAACAGCGGGTTCATCACACATAATTGCCATGTCTAGGTCAAGAACCTCTAGGCTGAACTCAATTTGCTCATTCCATTCAGAAAAATTAGTTCCATCAAATTTGGAATAGGACTGAGCTTGTGAATACAGGTTAAGGGGAACTACAATTAATAACAATGTTCACAAATTAAATTTTCACACACAACAAAAATTGCAAGGGTCGAATATTGAATTGTTGATTAAAGATTTTGGCATATTTCATTTACAATCTGATTATTACAAAATCTGTGTTAATCATCACATAATATTCAGATTTGTAAAGATATATTACCCTATAATTCACTTATCATGGTCCCATAATTTTGGCATCTGTGTTTGTTTCTTAAACATTTAATACCATGATTAATGGACTTAATGTCAAGTATTATATTTTTACAAAAACTAGTTCTAATGTTCAATTAAGATATTAGCATGTGTTGCGCCTCAATCCAATTTTATAACTGACATTAGAATAAGTTTTTAATGAATGTAAGTATATTATTCGTACATGCAGTCTCAGCCTGTGTTTGGCCTTTGACTTAACTCAAATGAATAATTGTTTACATGTCTCAACTTAAATATAGTTAATCATGCCTTAATATTAACTATAATACGTAATCTATCAATAATTACAAAGATATCAATAGTAGCTTAAATGCCTCAAAAACAGAATTCCCAGGTATAGTAAAAACACAAAATACATGAATTTTGCCAAAAATGGCAAAAATGAGTTTTCACCATAGAATCGAAGTAAAACATGCCAGAAAACAAAAACTTTTTGCGGAACGTTAATATCAATTTCTGCAAAGATTTATAAGCCTCGAGATTATTTCCTAAAATGTCAAAAACGGGATTTTGAGGGCCTTAACGGATTCGGATTGTCGAAAAACACATTACATCATGGCCAAAGGCAGTGAAATTCGATTGTTGGCTCGTTTCCAGTCAACCTACCGAGTTTCAAGTCAATCGGACACCAAAAATTTCAAAAAACACTATTTACTGCGCCAAAAAAAAATTCTCTCGGAATCTGTTTTGTGCCAAATCGCAGTTTTCTCTTAATTAATCTTAAAAACAGATTCGTTTTCTTATCATGATTAATAAACTTGTTTTCCAGAATGTTTACACAACCTGAAACAATAAAATCATGTTAACGGCATATTAGGGTTCTTATAACACGAAAAGGGGTTGAACAATAATGGGCAGTTTTCACAAGATAAGGACTGTAGCAGCAATTTCGTTCTTAATATCATAACACAAATTCAAATTACCATATGTACGATTATTATATTGCTTAAAAATTCCAAATTTCCAGAAAAAACAAAATTTTTAGATTTCCAGAAAAACAAAATTTCCAGATTTCCAGGAATTTTTTTTTTCAGATTTCCAGATTTATCAAAAATTCCAAATTTCCAGATTTTTAAAAGATCATAAATCAGAATTATTATAAAGGAGTTTTCATTAACGGAAAACATGAGATTATAAATCGCAAGCTCTGATACCACATGTTATTTAATACTGTTTTGTTAATCATAAATTTGAATATGAATCATAAGGTTGCATCATGAATAAAACAGTTTTGACATAAATCCAGGATGTTTATCTTCATGCAATCACAGAACTGAAAATTTCTTATAACTACGATTTAAAAACTGACCTTTGTCCATCGTTGTTGAACGGATTAAAATGACTTGAATGCTCCTTTCTTGAACAGCCCGGAATATGAGAAAAATGAATTTCAGATTTTCTCTCCCTCCTTAGAAATAGTGTGTATTGAGATGACTCTAGATGGTGTAGAGATCTCTATTTATAAGGAGAAGACGGCCGGAATCCTAGTGGTGGTGGGACTCTTTCCAAGTCTCCCACTAATGCCACTAACCATCATGTGACTAACGAATAAGGTTTACCCAAATCTTTTAATATCTTTATTTATGACATTCCTAATTAATTATCTGACATTTATTAAAACCACATAAATGGTAAACTCGGAAGTTAATACAATTCAAATTAAATAATTAATTTCGTCACTTAAGATTAATTTCCAACAGAAAGATGGGTTTGATGTCCATTGATATGTACAACTTCCAATAAAACTCCTGCTCGATTAAAGGTCTCATTGGAGATAAGAATCCTCATTCTTTATGTGCATGATTCTTAAAAAGATACTTTGTTCAATATATAAGTCTCAATTTAGACATAGAATTGGGGTGTTTGTCCTCAATAATTGTCTTATATTTTCACGATTAATTCTGCCTAAATTTTTTTTGTTGATAACACATGTTTATGCCTTTTAGTTATTTTGAGTATCATTTTCTTGAATGGTGGGCTGTTCTAGATTTCTTTTATTCACTACAACTTTTATGATAGGCTAATTTAATCATACTTATAGAAATATTGTTTTCATTTTATTTTTTTGTTGCTCCTTTAGGCATGAATAAGAAATTTTTATGCACCGAAAATTGAGGGTGATATTGTTCGAAGGTCTTCATGGAGTGACGGATCTCATTTCATTCTTCAAATATATTGTGTGAAATAAGACAAAAAAAATAGTTTCGATGAATTCGGCCACGCATCGCGTAACCTGCATGCTAGTTTTTAAATATAAGATTAAATTCCAATGGTGCATTCATTGCGATCTTACTTGTTAAAATAATAAACACTCCTTTCAACTAAATACATACAAGTACCATGAAATTGGTATGATACAAACTAGTCATACCACCAATTCAAAATTCAAATGATCGTATACATAATAAAATTAAATATTAACAAAGCAATACATAAAATTAAATATAAACACATACAATGTTTCTCTTAGTAAGTCATGTTGCAAAGTATTCCCAAAAGACGAAACAGAAGTGTTAGGTTCCAGGTTGATGGATTAACCCAAAAAAAAACAAATCTAACCTAGTACCTAACCCGTTTTTACCCACCTGTGGAGCAAACAAAAAGATAACTGATTTTAGGTTGAGCTTTATTTTTTTAAATATTTGCAACACATAAAATCAAATATATTAATTGTTGAGTTGTTAAAAATATTGGTTTATTGAATCCTAAAACCTTAGTATCAAAATGAGTCGAAAAGTGCCTAGGGTTAACAGTGAAATAAGAGTAGATATATAAACAGTGCGTAAAATCTAATTAGTCATCAAAGTCAAGTTCAACTATCCAAAGTAGATGCTAACCAACAGGTAAACTCTACATATTCGAAATTCATTAAAAAAATCACACTAAGGTCGCGTTTGATTTTTCATTTGAATTCTAAAATCTGAATCTAAAAAATATGCTTGTATTTAATGTCTAAATGGATCTCTAAATAAATGTAGCTAGACTGATTTAGTTTTGAGATTCAAACTTCAGAAGTAAAGTACCTATTAATCATTGAGAGATAATAATAGATGTTAGCATCCAAATAATTTGAAAACAACAAACACTATTTGATGCTCTTTAAGTATTAGCGGTTTAGATTCAGATTTAAGAGGTAAAAACAAACAATACTTAAGTATTTGGTTGTATTTAACCACCCACCCTAAAATAATATAAAATTGAAATCATTTTAGGCAGTGGTGAATCCAGAAATTTTTGTTTGTGTGTGCAAAAAATTTTATTAGCATCGGGGGTTCGGGGACAGGACCCCCGGAGGCAAATTTTTTAGGTTAGTTTTACTTGCTTCGAAATTTTTAACCCTAAAAATTTTGTGATTAATATCACCAGTTTTTGACCCCTATGTAATAAAACAATATTTTTTAACAACCAAACAAACCAATGTTTTTAACAACCCAACAATTAATAACCCTAATTTACAAGCAATATATATTAATTCAGTAATTAAATATAGCAACGGACAAATAATATATTCACCAAGACTACACCACCGACTCTAAACAATATCTATTGAAAACTATTAAAATTAGAACATGAAAAAAATAGAGAACAAGATCTACAATAAAGGCAAAAAATATTCTTTACAATGAAGGAAGACAGAGACAACAAGAGGCTGGAGAGTGAAGATTGACCCTACCAACGGCTTTGCTGAAGACTACTGCCAGATTTTATGGGCTATCAATGCATATGTGTTAGTTAAGAATTCATTTACCTTGATGAATTGACTTAATAGGGTTATAAGGGAAACGATTTAATTCATTATGAGATCGAATGAAGTAACTTATTTTATAGAGAATTAAGGTAAAGGTCATGCTCCTTCCTATATTTAGATTTTTAGGACAATGCTTTTTAAGTTTATAAATTTAGTCCTTGTGGTACAATAGCATTTATTTGTGCGATCTCTTAGGAGTTCATTTTTTTGGTTTACGCCAACAACACAATTTTTCACCATTTGAGGTTCCTAATGATGCCTTTTTATGTCATTTCTTGATTCCATATATTGTTATTATTAGTTTATTTATTTAGTTGTAAACCTAATACTTTTAGTAAGAAAGTGTCTAAAATTTTGACGTTGTGAATGTTCGAATTATTTCTCTTTCCAACGGTATTTAATATTTACAAAATGATTGTGTATATGTTATTCGCTAAAGTTCTTTTTAAACATAAGAATTTTATCAATAAAGTGCATGCTATGATTAAGATTGGTTATTACAGACCCATGAACTTAGCAGCCAGTACATAAAATCTCCCTAAAATCACGTTAAAATCTATTCCATATATAGCCTTATGATATGTAATGAAGTTGAAATCATTCATTGAATATGGATTATAAACTTGTAGATTAAATTTGACATTGTGCTATTGCACGCCTTAAATAATCTCTCATGTTTAATGAATGTGGACCTTTTCAATATCCACCCTAATTATATGCCAATAATTTCGTATTAAGGAATTAAAGTCGTCAGGCACAATGACTTTCTTTAGGTTAATTTCAAAAGAACCCCGTCTAATTTTATTTCCTCAAGTTGTCTTAATCAAATTCCTCTTTTTGAACTTTATTTAAATGCATTTGCCAAATTCATTTTGAAGTTTCTCAAACAAATTATTCTTTGTAATAGCTGATACCTGCATTTTAGATAGAATCTCCCCCTTCCACCTTGTTCTCTTACCATTAATCACCAAAAGGATTATTTCTCACTCAATGGCAACTGACTTTCTTGTCAAAGCTATGGAATGATTTTATGTTCACTTTTTTAACCATTTGATTTGACTATAACTTTATGCATTAAGAACTCCTATTCTTTGAATATCTTTATTTGGTAAAATGTAATTATCTTAAACCAAAAGGCAAATCGCCACAGATTTACAAGTAAGCCCAAGATACAAAAATAAGAGCATAAATGTTTGAATAATAAACGTCCAAAACAAATTGCACAAAGACTCTACAAAAACTCAACAACCATATCAACACAATCAAAAACCAACAGGGCACGCAAGCCACAAACCAATATGACTACAAGTTGAATATTCAATATAACTCGCAGTACCACAACACTCACCATAGGATATTTTGCAATAAAATGACAAAACCTCACCAAAAACTGCCAAACGCCGCATCAATGGCTCCAACACCAAGTGAGACCTCTCAAGAGGGGATGAAAAATAACTCCGACAACTTAAATTCCATGCAAATACCCAATAAAGGAAAACACAACTCGATCTGACATGAGGCTCAACCATAAGATGGCGATCGAGAGCAGAGGTGAGATCCAGAATTGGAGAACTATCCAGATGCTGAGGTGGCGCAACCACCACGATAAGGAACCTCATCATAAACCTCATATGACCTAAAATCCGCACATAAAAATGACGACAAGATAAGGAAAGAGGTTCAATCTCATGGAGGGTGGGGGAAATATTCTGGAGGAGGGAATGAAATGTTGGTGGAATAGATAGGAACGAAACCAACTTTTCTCCAGCCAAAATAAGCCCCAATTGGTGTATTCAAACAGATTATAACCAACACCAAAAAATGCAAGGCTTATACAGGTAAAAAAACATTCTAAACAGCATGAAAATACAAAGAAGACTAGAACCATTAGCCCCCACCTAAATGGACGGAGTAATTTAGGTGTTTCGCTGAAACAAACTCACAATATCTCCATTAAGGAGGCAACTCATCAACCATTAGTAATGTAGTCCAACAAAAGGCACTAGGGATAAAATTAATACCAAAAAGATAATGCAAAATCAACGACACCCCAACTCATCAGACTCCAAAAACCACATTCATCTTCACACCACATCGCACACCCACCACTAATTACCACTAGATGCTGGAAGAGAAAAATCCATCTGAACTAACACTACTGGAACATCCCTGAAGATAAGCTGAGGAAAAAGGACAATATTATATTTGCAGATTTGTAACTTAAAACACTTCGTTTTTAAATGAACTTTCTATTTTTTTACAACCAAATTAACAGGGGTCAACTTTTTTCCGGATTTCCCATAAAAAATGTGATTTTTTCTGAATTAATGGCAGAAAATGGGTCTGGCTTTGTAATATATTGGAGGAGTGCAAGAATGGGATCAGTATTGGTGCTTGAAATAAGCATTTCTTAAGAAAAAATCAAATTCTGATTAGGTGGGATCACATTTGGAACCTTGTTTGTTTAGCTAATCCGGTCTCACATATGATATGTGACCACATATTCGCATTTTTTATTCATATACCCTTGCGTCCCAAATTATCAGTCATGTTTTCTATTTTTGATTGTTTCGGATAAAGAGTTTTGTTTGTGTAATAGTGTAAACTTTCAACGTTACCTACGACACTAAATCTTCGCATCAGGTGACGTTGTCAATGTTGATTTGATTCATTAATAAAGTTGTGAGTCTAAAATTCATCTTAGAATTTGCGAATTTTAAACGGGCACTCTTAATTTGGGACGGACGGAGCATTATCCAAATCTCAGTTTGAGGTTGTATTTATATTGTAGCCTTACCAGAGTCAAATGGATACATACACATCGAGGCAAATGGTGGCGTGAATCAACAAAGGACACCGGTAATCTTCATGCTTGCCAATGATGTATTTCATACTTTTATATGGTTAAACTTCGATGGTATCAGCTTTATGCACTTGCATTCGTTGCAATGTCGTTGTCTATGCTTTTTAGATATGCAATGCAGTTGCTGTGGTGGGCTATCTTAATGCAACACTAGTCATTCCCCATTTTCTTTTGCATAGCTTATGGAGAGATCCTAGGTCTGTTAGCACATCTATCTTCTTTTCCATTTTGCTTATAGTTTTTTCGGAGGCCATTTTACTTGTAGTACTACATGTAAACAACATATCTACTAATTCGGAATTACACTTGTACATCAAAACAGAGATGAGATAAACATCAAAAGGTTTGTTTAATGTTTTAATACCCAAAATAAAGAGTGTGAAATTCGGAATTTACAAGAGAGGGTGGCAAATTTCAGAGACCCAAGAGCCCCAGTGATGCTGACGAACTCCACGGTACCGTTGTTGAGGCCTAGACATGGCGGTAGAGCAATGTGAAACGTGTGTGCCTAGAGAATCGTACTTTGTTTTGATTTCGTCACCATTGGCACTGCGAAGAGTCCTCGAATCTGCCAAATTTTTCTTCTCGGCCACCACTCTCTGTGCCTCTGCCAATATACTTTTTACATTAGTTAGCTCTGCCTCAACACCCTTCTCACAGTGCATAGTCACATACTCATTGATAATAATACTTTGGAATTGCAACTCTTTAATGCAATCGAGGTGTTCTCACAGTCATCATATGTTGGATCTATAGCTAGTCTCAAGATCACTAATAATATCTTTATAATGACCAATGTCCTCAGCACTCATGTTGGCGACAGTTCATGATTAACGGCCTCTACATCATCTTCACAACAGTTCATGGATCACATCACAATTACTAAACATAGGTAACCTGTCCATATGCTACACTGCAATGTCAAGACAGAAACATTGCATGTATTTCCCACATTAATATATATATATATATATAATCTCTTTTTCTCTCTTCTATCAACCGAAGAAACTGAAAGAGAAGTATGCAGATACATAGAGAGATACAAAATGTGTATCTCATTTTACATAAACATGAAGATTGAGAGATCATATTAGTACTGCTAACAATAGTTAAAATTCTACAATTCCATCACTGCATTACACAAAAGCACCACACATCAACTTGCATGAATAACAAATTAATTTCTTCAAGAGTCCTTTATTTCCTCAACATTCATAATCGGCTCCAATGT
This sequence comes from Sambucus nigra, assembly GCA_949130495.1. NCBI lineage: Eukaryota > Viridiplantae > Streptophyta > Magnoliopsida > Dipsacales > Adoxaceae > Sambucus > Sambucus nigra. Next base: position 839,717,561 of record OX422207.1, on the reverse strand, counting down.
TCTAAAAAATGACTTACTTCTTACCTAAATGCTGGTCCGACACCTATGAATCAGATATGTTAATGAATCAACCTCCATGGTTCCCAATGTTTTTAAACAGATCTTTTATACAGTTATGTTAATGAATCAACTGTTTTGATTCAATATTTTTAAATAACAGATATTTTTCAATAGATTTTTTAAACATTCATTCAGTGTTTTTATAATGCCTCACCTCATTATATGTTGTATTCGGTGAACTAATATATCCTTTAATTGCAGCCTCCACCACGACAAAAAGGATACGTGGTCCAACTAAAGGAAAGGCCCTTGAGAAGTTGACTAGGTCGGATGGAAAGAAGTTGACTATTGAAATTGCAAGGGACAAGGGAAAACCGACAAATGTGGTGCAATCTTCAAAACTATTATGTGAGCTGGGAATTATTGCACGAAATCTCATCCCGGTTCCTGTGAAATGGAAGGACATGTCTGAAAATGACAAAGAAGAAGCCTTTAAACGACTCGATGTAAGTAAAAACTACTATGCTCTTAAACGTGCTTGATTAATTGATTTATTTTATATACTAAATTTCATAAATTATGAATTTTCAGTCCAAATTTGACATTAAAATAGAGGATGAGTATATTAGAAACAGTGTCGAAAAATTGGTGATGGGTCGAAGTAGGGGTGCACGATATAGACATCAACTAAGGTTCAAAAAGCACAAATCAATTGAAGAGGCACGACGTGATAGGCCAAAAAATATGAGTCAAGAAAATTGGAATGCTCTTTGTGATTTGTTCTCCAACTCTGAGCATCAGGTGTAATAAATTTATAAAATATAACAATTTCGTTCTTTTAATTGACACATAACATACTCATTATCCATCAACTATTATTGAAGCATCAATGTGACGTCAATAAGAATAATCGAGCGATGCAAACTATCAAACACAATCAAGGATCAAGGGCATTTATAGCAGTTTGCTATCACTTGGTATATATTTTTATATATTTATTTTTTCTAAAGTTGATCCTTTCACAAATGTTGATAATAATGATTGTCTTTCACGATTATGAAGAATGATGCGACGAATGAGGAGCTAGATCGAATTGAGTTCTATAAGAAAACCTACTTCACTAATGAAAAATGGTCTTATTCCGAAGCTGAGGAACTATATGTAAGAGTATAACATATGCTAGATAAATACCATAACTTCGATTTTATGAAATGATATATACTAATTTTTTTTTACAGATTAAGATGAAACAGTTGCAAGCTGAGCCTACTTCCGAAGGTAGTGAACCATTGACTCCCGATGAGATAGCTGATTGAGTAATTGATAATAAATCGAGATATATCATAGGTATTGGGAATGGTTCGAAAGCTACCAAATCAAAAACATCACGACGAGACACATGTTGATTTTGGCTCTCCTATTTTTCAGTTTTGGTTTATTTACAAATTTGCCATTTTGGCTCAAATCTATAAATACAAGTGTTATTTCTAGGTTTTGAGTGAGGACAAGTTTGAGAGCTATTTTGTGAGTTATCAAAGCTAAAGAGTGATAGAGCTCCCATTTGAGGGGTGAGTTCTTGTGAGGTTGTGAGTGACTTTCTAAGAGAGATAAATTGTGTGTGTGTATAACCTTTGGGTTCCTCCATTTATCTATAGAAAGAAGAAATCCTCCTTGGTGGATGTAGCCCAAATTGGGTGAACCACGGTATATCGTTGTTGTTTTTCTTTGATGATTGCTTGTATGTTCTTATTGTCTCTTCATTGATGCTTGGTTGAATTGATTGGGAGTTTGCACACTAGTTCATTTTGGGAACAAGGTCTTGGGTGTTTTCCGCACACCAAGTGTTTGATAAAATTCCCGAGTGAGTTTTATCGTCTTGGTCGCTAGAGATAGTCTTGCTTTAGCGCAACAAGTGGTATCAGAGCTTTGGTTGCATTGTTTGCCCGGTATTTTGGTTCGAGGTTGAATCAATTTTGGCAATTTTGGCATAGCTTTTGTTTTTGTTCCAAATGACGGAAAATGTGGAGAGTACTCGAGAATCAACCTCTACGAGCGGAGTCTCTAAGAGATGGGATCCGAGTTATGGATCAAGTGGCTCAATGAAGACGGACATGAAGGCTTTTGATGAGAAGATCAATTTCGGGTTATGGCAAAGACGAATGCGAGGCGTTCTTGTCCAACAGAGGTTGCAATTAGCATTGTTGGGGGTAGAGGGACGACCGGTAGGCATGACCGATGCCGAGTGGATTGACATTGATCAAAGAGCGGCTTCGTGTATTGAGATGCTTATCACGGATGATGTGTTGAATAATGTGATAGCGGAGACCACGGCTAAAGGCATGTGGGATAAGCTTGAAGAGATTTATTTGGGAAAGTCGTTGTCAAATAAATTGTTCCTCAAGAAGAAACTCTTCAAGCTTGAGATGAAGGAGGGTGAGGATATGATGAAGCATATCAACGTTTTTAATGCCTTGATAAATGACTTGAACCGGATAGACGTTCAATTCATTGAGGAGGATCGAGCATTGTTGTTGCTTGCATCATTACCCGATTCATACGAGCATTTTGTGACCACGCTCATGTTTGGGAAGTCTACGCTCCGGTGCAACGAGGTTGTGCAAGATATTCAATCTCATGTCACGATGAGAAAGAAGGAAGGTGGAGGTGACGGGTATTCCCATAATGAAGGCCTTATGGCGAGAGACGGAGGTGGGCAAAATGGCGGGAGGAACTCCAACCGGGGATTTAATGACGGTAGTAGGTCTAGATCGAGAGGTGTTGGTGGTAAAGGGCCGAAATGCTACAAGTGCCGGGAATGGGGTCATATGATCCGAGAATGTCCTTTATGGAACGACAAGGTTAAGGGCAATGTTGATTCCGAGAGGGCAACGGTAGCGAGTGCGAATTATGAAGATGAACTTGGAGAACTTCTCACAATCTCCAAGGTTAACTCTCTTTCCCAAGATGATTGGATATTAGATTCGGGATCGTCGGATCACGTTTGGTCCAAGAGGGAATATTTTGAGACTTTCACAAAAAATGGAAAAGGTTCCATGTCTTTGGCTAACGGAGAGAAGGTTTCCGTTGAGGGTGTCGGGACGGTGAAACTCAAGATGTTCGATGGGGTGGAACGCACTTTGGGTGGTGTGGCCTATGTCCCAAATTTGCGAAAGAATTTGATATCCATTAGCCGTTTGGATTCCAAGGGTTGCCGGGTGTCGGTGGCGGGTGGAGTCTTGAAAGTCACACGCGGTTGTATGGTCCTAGCGAGGGGAGAGGGGAGAGGGGAGAGGGGAGAGAGGGGTTGTATCGTCTAAATCAAACTTCGAGGAAGACAGGGAAGCGGTGTGCACAAGTGATCGAACATTCGAGGCATGTCTCGTTTGTGAACAAAGCGGAGACATTGGGTGCTAGCTTTCCAAGAGTAGACGGTAGTGATGGGAGAATACCTACTAGTGGAGGGGATGGATCGAAGTCCCCCTCCAGGGCCAACGGGTGATGTTGACCCGGTTTAGTTGCACACATGCATTGGCCGATTCGAATCGAGGAGGTGTAGGACTGTGATGGATTCGAGGTGTGTGTAGCTAGTTCAAGGAAGGCCGATGAGTTATTGTTTGCGAGCATTGGCAAACGGGAGTTTTTCTTGACAAAGACTTGGTATATCTTTCGAGGGTGAGATTTGGAGGGTATGAGAGGTGAGGAATTTTCCCTCTCATCCGTGGTTATTTCTCAAGGTGGAAGATGGTGTTGATGTGTTTGAATGTTTCGTGTAAAGAAGGTGTATGCTATATGTATTGTGTGGGGGTGTACTCACCGGGTTACATGAGGAGCGAGCTTCACCGTATGGTTACATGGGAAGCATTCAGGGGAGTTCTTAGTTTAGAACTTGGTTCCTTGGCGGGTGGAGTCGTTTGGAGTCTTGGAGTGAAGACTTGCGGTATCTCACTTCATGGTTGAAATTTGAGGTGGCTTAGCGTCGGGTGGAGCGTATTGGCTTGTTAGATGTCGGGATGATCTTAGAGAGGATTTGATGTTTGCATTCCGAGTTCGGTTGGATCGTGAGGATCGCTTGGGGGAATCGCATTAGCTTGGTAGATGGTGGGACAGTCTTCAAGCGGGTTCAATTTCAGCATTCTAGAGATTGGTTGGATCGTCAGGATCGCTAAGGTGGAGTTTGTTGATTTTGGCTCTCCTATTTTTCAGTTTTGGTTTATTTACAAATTTGCCATTTTGGCTCAAATCTATAAAAACAAGTGTTATTTCTAGGTTTTGAGTGAGGACAAGTTTGAGAGCTATTTTGTGAGTTATCAAAGCTAAAGAGTGATAGAGCTCCCATTTGAGGGGTGAGTTCTTGTGAGGTTGTGAGTGACTTTCTAAGAGAGATAAATTGTGTGTGTGTATAACCTTTGGGTTCCTCCATTTATCTATAGAAAGAAGAAATCCTCCTTGGTGGATGTAGCCCAAATTGGGTGAACCACGGTATATCGTTGTTGTTTTGCTTTGATGATTGCTTGTATGTTCTTATTGTCTCTTCATTGATGCTTGGTTGAATTGATTGGGAGTTTGCACACTAGTTCATTTTGGGAACAAGGTCTTGGGTGTTTTCCGCACACCAAGTGTTTGATAAAATTCCCGAGTGATTTTTATCGTCTTGGTCGCTAGAGATAGTCTTGCTTTAGCGCAACAACACAGACTTGGAGGAGCCCTTAGGGAAGCTCAGAGAGCAAATTATGAGTTAAAAGAACAACAACATGCTCATGATGAGCATCTGGAATGCTTAGAGGCTCGTCAATTTGGATTCAACAAGTTGTGTGATGCTTTAAAAGCATCATGTTCCCTTCCTCCCACATTTACTATATGGTAAGTTTTAATAATTTCAATGTTGAATTTATTGAAATTACATTGTTGGATTCACATCCTTTGAGTTATTTAATATCTTTATTGGTGATGCTATTACCTTATTTGCTGAATCGGTGGAAGGGATATTTTGGTAGATTGTCATTGGGTTTCTTAACTTTTTTATTTTTTAATTTAATTGGGTGGTTTTAGTCTATAAACAAACAAAAATCTGCCCTTTTTTTTAAATGTTGGCGACGCTATTACCTTATCTTTTGAATCGACGGAAGGGGTATTTTGGTGGATTGTCGTTGGGCTTCTTTATTTTTTAATTTTTTAATTTTTTAATTTAACAGGGTGGTTTTAGTCTATAAACAAAGGAGTTTCGGTCGATTTTTTTTAAAATGTTGGCGATGCTATTACCTTATCTTTTGAATCGACTGAAGGGGTATTTTGGTGGATTGTCGTTGGGCTTCTTTATTTTTTATTTTTTTTAATTTAATAGGGTGATTTTAGTCTATAAACAAAGGAAATTTTGTCAAATTTTTTTACAATATTAAAAATAAAATTGAATTTCATAATTTTTTTGGTGTTTAGCTCAATGTGTTATTTTTTAGTTGATTTTATTCTATTTATCAGTTGTTAATAAACTTGTAAAGTTAGAAACTAATACCTTGGAACTTTTTGAATTGCAGATTGGGACGTTATGAGGACGTTATTTTGGAAATTATTTTTGAGATGATGTAGAAGCAAGGAGAATTTAGCAAACTTATTGGGAATTGTTTTTTAGAGGCTACTTTGTAATTGATTAGAAATAGCATTAGGAAATATAAAGTTAGAAACTAATGTCTTAGGAATTGTTTTTTGGAGGCTACTTTGTAGTTGATGTGTTGTAACAAACGATGTAGGTTACTTTGTGATTCACCAATGATTTTGAGATATTTGTATGAATGCTTTCGTATCAATTATATAATCTTTTGAACCATAATTTTGAGTATGTATATGATGGTAGTTGATTACTTATATAATGTTGATGAAATTTAGTTGATTTTTATATTTAAAAAAAATTAGATGATTCTATAATTAATATTTATTTGATTGAATAACTATATGAGAAATGCAAAAAAATATGAGTTCTAAATTTATAATTTTTTGACAATAAAAATCATTTCGTGACAAAAATATTTTGTCCCCCAAGTATATTAAGTTTTTCACTAAATGGTAATCATTTTGCATATTATCATATAGATTAGGTGACAAAATTGGCCTTTTGGTACCAAAAAATAAGATCTTTCGCTACAAATAATTTCGTCACTGAAAGCATGTTATTACGTGACAAAGCATATTTTGTCACCAAATGGTGTACTATTTGGTGACGAAATTTGTATTTCATCACCAAAACCTTTAGCGACGGGGCTTTCGTGATTGACGATTGACAAAATTTATTTATTTAGTGACGAATTTTTTTGTCACTAATTATCTGTTTTGTTGTGGTGTTAGATGAAGCTTTAAATTGAAATGGATATCCAAGGTTAACACCCCACGCGATAAGGCGGAGGAAGATGGAGTGGTACCTACTCGGATGAACCAACCAAAAGAGGATGAAAACATCCCAACTTCCCCACAACCCCATACAAAACACTAATGCCGCAGAGAACAACACAATTAATCTGACATAAAGCTCTACAAATAAGATGGTGACTAAGCATAACGGTTGCAACCAGCAATAGGCGAGTTGACCAAGGTCAGTGGAGGAAACAATGAAACAACCACCGCGAGAGAGAGTCACTTCCAGACCTTATCTGACTTGAAGTAAGTATGGAGAAAGTATCTATAAGGAGCGAGATAGGGATCAATCTCATGGTGGGAGGTGGAACAATCCCGAGTAAGGGAATGGAGATCGAATGTGGTTAGGGTTTAAAAAATGACCTCTAGAGAGAAACTCTCTACCATAAAAAAATGGGGCCATTTTATCTCCCCTATTCTTTGAATATCATTCACTTCTTCCATATTTCCCATAACTATCGTAGTAATATTGTTCTTATTAATCTGTTTTAAAAATGGATTTATATTCTTATGCTTTTTCGTGACTCTAAATAAGGGCGGCCCTCTATATCATTATTCTAGGCGTGTCAACGGGTCAGAGCCGGGTGTGTTTAAGGAGATCCAGATCCGTGTAATCGGGTCTTCATCGGGTTCGAGTTCGGCTCTGGGTCTTCATCGGGTCTACAATATTGGATCCAGACCTGGATCCGTTCGGGTCTTCGGGTCTCGGGTTCGGGTCCGGGTCTGGCCAAATACATATATTTATTTTATATTATCCCCCTTCTTTATTTTTTAATCTTAAATTAAAATATTTTGTAATGTATTATAGAATATTATTGGTATAAATAAAACATATATTATTTATATTTATTATATACATAAATATATATATTTTTATATATATTACTTACATGTAATATGGATAAGATATATTTATAAATATATATAAATTTATAGTATATGTATTTATATTTAAAAAATAATAATAAACAATTCCGATCGGGTCTTCGGGTCCGGGTCTTGTATAAGATCCAGACCCTACCCGTTTAATAAACGGGTCTTCGGGTCTCAGGTCCAAAAAAATATGCTCAGACCCTATTATACGGATCGGGTTCGGTCGGGTCCGGGTCCAGACCCAACCCATTGACAGGTCTACATTATTCCAAACACTCAGTAACAAGTCTAAAGCACCTTCTACTTTATCCATTGGTCAAAGAACTTAAAAGATTAAGTAACCCGTCCATATGAATCAAATACCCCAAAAGCAATAGCATATAGTTCACGTTTAGTGAAATTCTATAGGAGTAGTAGTTATCAAGTTCCATTCACTTGATCAATGATGCAAGAGATTCTTTGACTGAGTCAATGGTGTCAAAAGTCCTATTTTGCCAACTCAGCATATTAAAACGATAAATAAACTCTCAAAATATTTTTCACAACTGTTACGCCATTTTTTTTTAAAAAAACCATCAAATCATTAAAAGTCCATAAATTCAAAGATACAAATCCAAAATTCACAAAATTTATATATTTAGAATCTACTCGTCAAGATCTATCAAACTGTACTGATATTCGATATTTTTTGATGAAAAAATCAAAACAGATAAATCTACTGTTTCTGTAAAACCTCTAATTTTTTTGTCAAAACTCCATTTTTTCCTACAAAAACTCTTCTTCTCCAGCTCGGGCGATGGTGCCGATAGCGCAGACCAGAAAAAACAAAGAAAAGGTGAAGAGAGAGAGAAACACTCCGGTGGGAATTCCGACAAACTCCGGTGAGATTTTTCGATGGATTATTTTTGGCGATTCTCTGATGGGTTGGGGTGGGGGTGGAGTTGGAGCTAGAGAAAGAAAGAGTGTGAGATTATATGTTTGTATTTAGAGAGAGGGTAAGTGAGTTTAAAATGAGTATATGAGAGGATGCATTTGTCTAAATATATGCACTCTATAATGAAAAAGGATTTGGTGCATTAAAAAAAAGTCAATGAGATTTGATGTATCTTTGACCCAATAAATGGGACTAGCCTTGAATTATCCCAATTTTCATCCACTTGTCATTTTAAAAGGTCCAAAATGTTTTTACTTCCACCTCTCAGTCCTCTTCCATTTTTCCACGTGAACCATAACTCTCTAATAGTAAAAATATCAACATTCATATCCATTATGCAATCACTAAAATCATTTACTTCAGCCATGTCCACTCCATTTTCACCTATTTTTCTTCTGTTTTCATAATCACATTCCAGTCTCCCATTATCACCCACACCTCTTCACAAATAATGTTTAAATGGGTTGCAAGATACCATTATAGCGCATTACGTGACCTGTATAATAACTTCCAAACCTCCTCCTTGTAATAAATAAAATGTACTTCTCATTCTAACAATTAGCGCAATTGCTCTAACAACATTTTGCCTTTTGTCACATTCATATTTTTTTACTTAGTCAATCGTTATGCCTAGAGAGTTTGCATATAGTACATTTGGCTAGTGTGTCACTCATACTTATCTTCTGTTGATACCTTTCTACAGTTGTTCCATATGTTAGTAATACTTAGATTACGCAAAATTATACATGTTTCTTATGAGAAGTCAAAATTCATAATTATAGGATCAAACAATTTATTTATAAAACAACTCTCCTTCCTAAGGTTCATAAAACCTCAAGGGTCCGATAAAGTAGAATGATCTGATCTCGAAAAGGTCTATATTCCACTCAAAAAAATAAGTCCATAACTACACATACTAGGATTTTATTAGATTCTACAATGAATATTAAGTGCAAGAAAAGAAAGGAACAAAAATAGGGTTCTTCACAAGATGTCTAATCACTAATATAAACAATTTTATAATCGCATGTCGATATTACCTAATCACGGGTTTACACTTATAGACATCACTTTAGTGTTTTCCCTTTGCATATTCCAAGTTCGTTTTTATTCCGTCTAATACCATTCGGTTTGTCACCTCGATTTTCCCATTTACTTGCGGTCAACACGGTGCTGAGAATAACTATTTTATGTCGAGCCTGCCATAGTTGCAACTAAGGAATTGTTCTTAAATTGCTTTCTGGTGTACGATCTTAAAGTGTTTTGGAGTTCATATCCGCAGATGATATTTATCCAAATGAATCTGAAAGATATCACTTTTGGGGATAGTTACCATGGACTCTACCACTATCCATTTAAAAAATAATCAATTACGATGGTAAAAAAAAGGAAGTTCCCTTTATATCTTGATAACCCGCCAATTAAATCGATTCCCTGCATCACAAAGGGCTATAGGTTCGAAATTAAAGAAAAAGGTTTATGGGGTTAATAGGGTATGCTGGTGAAACACTGACATTTGTCTCACTTGAGATCGTACTCGACTGTGTCCTTGTCTATGTTCGACTAACAGTAATCCTAAGTGACGATTCTCTTCCTCAATGATCATCCTTAGATATGGCTCACACAGATGCCTTCGTGTAATTTTTTGAGCACGTAACTAATTCATGTTGGGTGTCCAGCCCACACCTCAAGAGTGGGAGAAGATAACCTTTTTTTTACAAAACATACCCTACGATAGTAAATTTAACAACTCGGAGTTGCACCTTTCTTATATCGGCCTTGCTTTCAGGTATCTTACCATCATTTAAGTACTCAATGACTGGATGTATCCACGATGGTCTCAAGTTCATAATGAAACATATAATGGCATCGGCTTCTTCTTGCTCGACTGGAATTTTCTGGCGAATTTCTGCTCTTGCGGCCACTTCTTGGGATTCTCTACATCTTTAACCCTTGGAAGTTTTCCAGAGTCATCTTCACTCTTTACAAGTAATTGGCCAATTTTTCATCCTTCACCTCGTAGACTGCTAGAATTTGGTTCACCAATAGTTGTGAGTCGATGTGGGAAAGTAGCTGGCTGACACACAATGCCTTTGCAAGTGGAAGTCTTGCTAATAAAGATTCATACTCAGCCTCATTATGGGATTCTTTAAAGGTGTACCTCAGAGCATACTCAATATCTATCTCATACGGGGCCGACAAAATTAGCCCAGTCCAACTACAAGTTACATAGGATAAATCATCAACAAACAAACTCCAAACTAGCATATACGACTAGAAACGTCCTTCAATAAGGACACCATCTTCAGTAATAAATATGGTCCTGTAACACCGACTATAGTGTCGGCCTGTTTATTCTCCTTTGTTCTTTATTCTTAATTCTCAGTTATTTCTAAACGTTTAAGCGCTAATTCCACTTTTGTATCTTCTGTCGACTCCCAGATGAACTTTGCTATAAAATCTGCAAATTCATGCCCCTTAATTTCATATCTCGACTTATAGACTATATCAAACTCACCTAACTCAACCGACCAAACCATTAGTTAACCTGATTTCTCAGGTTTATGAATGAACTATCGAAGAGGTGTGTCAATGAGCAATAAATTCATACCAGCTTTAATATAGGGCTTCATATTCCTTGTCTCATGAATTAAGTCATATGAAATATTTTCAATCTTTGAGTACCTCATGTCGGCTGCTTGTAGTGATTTACTATTATAATATACTAGTTTCTAAGTACCATGGTCGTCTCTGACAATTCCCACGGTGATAGATGAGTCTGAGATTTCCAGATAAAGATATAGTTTCTCCCTTTGAATGGGCCGAGACAAAAGCAACGGTGAGCCTAAATTGACTTTTGATTCCTTGAATGCTTTCTCGCATTATTCGCCATGAATAAGCACTTACCCTAAAATTTTAAAAAATAACAGACATTTACCTGTTGCTCGCGAGACAAATGTATTGACCGAATAACTCTTCTTGTCAACCTATGCATATCTTTGGTATTTTTTGGGGTCTTCATGTCAATCAATGCTTTTATTTTGGTTGGGTTGTCCTCAATACCCCTTTGATTGACTATGAACCCCCAAAATTTTCCTACCCCTACACCGAGCACACACTTGTAGGGTTCAACTTCATTCTATACTGAGCCATCGTGTTAAAATTTCTTTCTAGATAAAGACTTCCATTGTCTTGTCGATATAATCCTTAAACATCTTATTGATAAGACTCTTTTAAGTGGCTTTGACATCCATTAGGCTGAATGAAGTCACCTTATTGCAGTAAGTCCCTTTAATAGTTATGAAATATGACATCTTGACATCAACCTCATACATGGATATATGATTGTCACTAGAGTAATAATACATGAAGCTCATGAGTTTGTGCCCTCTTGTGGCACCTACCATCTGATCAATTATGGTTAAATGGATACTAAAATTTGGGAAAGACTTGTTGAGATCAGTGAATTCTACACACATCCTCCACTTTCCATTCTGCTTTAGGACCATGATGACATTAGATAACCATTTTGAATACTGGACTTATTTGATGAAGTCTGATGTCTGTATCTTTTTCACCTCATCTTGAATGACTTCATACTTGTCTCTAGGAAAAGTTTGCCTTCCCTTCTTTACTGACTTTACTTTGTCATGCAATTTAAGTTTACGACAGATGACATCGGGTTCAATACCCAGAATTTCATCATGACTCCATCCAAAGATATTCTCTTATTTTCTTAGTAGTTTAACTAGTTCTTTTTTTAATTATGGTTATAAGGACCAGCTGATTTGGATGGTTTTTTATATTTTATGATCATTGAGGACAATGGATTCTAAATCTTCCACAGGCACTCATTTTTCAATTTTTGCTCTTATCTTGGGTCAAGAGTGTTAACTTTGTTGAGGTGGTTTTACACCTGTGGGATTCTGTTTTCTCGTCAAGGAGAAGTTGCACTCGTGTGCTTCCATTTAATCACTATTCACTTCCCCTAGTCCATATGGAGTCAAGAATGTCATCATCTAATGTAATGCTGAAGGCACAACTTTAAATTATTTTAAGGATACTCTCCCCAGTATGATATTTTAGGTCGAGAAGACAATCACATCCATGAAGAAAAAAATTATTGTCTTTGTTAAGCTTCTCGACCAGGATATATATATATATATATATATATATATATATATATATATATATATATATATATATATATATATCGCATGTTCCCGATGGCTGAAACTTTTCTATGCTAGCTCCAATAAATGGATGATGATATGGGATGAATCACTTCTTTATGAGGTTGAGTGCTTTAAAATAATCCCAAAACATGACATCAACCGAGATCCAACCTACCAAGATACAAGATACATTGTAACCATTAACTCATGTGATGACAACGAGAGGATCGTTATGTGAGGCTAGAATTCCCTTAGAATGCAGTCTGGAGAGCCCCACTATGAGACTCTCTATATCTACCTTCTTTAACTTTGTCGAATTTACCTCTACTATTGCTAAGTTAACATCAACCCTTTTTATCCCAGATTCGGACTTAATATGAGACTTTCGGTCTACCGACTCTGTTCCTTCACCTACCATTTTCCCAAAGATCATTTTAATATCAAAATAGATCATGTGGAGGTTACCTGAAACTGCACCAGTTTGTTTAGAAGATTCAGAATTCTTCCTCCTCCTCATTCTCTTTATCATCTGACTCTAGATCATTTCATTTCATCTGAACTTCCTTCCTTGTTTACTGTGTCGTCTTTCGATGAGGAATATCTTTTTTTGTTGTTATCTCGTCTTCTACTCTTGTCGATATGGTTTCATAACTTTCCTTGCTTAAGTAACTTCTCCAACTCGTCATTCAGAGCGAAGCTGTTATCTATTGTGTGGCCATCGTCCTGATGGAACTCACATAACTTGCCCTTTTCCCTATTATGGACATGATCTCTTAGTTTCTCAAGACATCAATGTTCTTTATCATCCTTAATCTCATCCAGAATGATATCGATATTAACGATTAGTGGGGTGTTCTTTTCAAACATGTCACCATTTGACTTCTTCTTCCCATCTTTATCATTCTCCTTGTCTTGGTATTGCTTAGATTTTCTCTCACCCATCTCTTTTTGGTCTCCTCTCTTAATATCCATGGCCCCATCCACGTTCATTATTATCCTGACCTTGGCCAGAAGTTCTGTCATGGACTTTGGAGGATCTTTGGTGAGGCTCCAATAGAGTTTCCTCGGTTGGATCCCTCTAACGAGGGATGTCAGAACAATGGTCTTATCATGGTCCTCAACTTTTTTTTTTTTCAACTGAGACATTAAATCTTTTAAGGTCTTATTGATTCCCTATCGGACATCTAGTAGGCGAGTCACAGGCTTGATGCCAAAACAGAAATTATGAATAAAATTTGCATTTAGCTGTTTAACATTTCATATCTTTTCTCTTAGCGGACCAAGGCTCCATACACGGGCAACGCCAATAAGGGAGCTGACAAATGTTATGCACCTCATCTCATTCAGAGTGGAATATAAATCGGCTACAGAATAATACATCTTCATGTGATGGATGGGGTTTGTGCTCCCGTCATATTTGGGAGTTACAACTGGCAGTTTTACCTTGACAGATGTCAGATAGCTGTCACACCCTGCTTTTTGGTATGAATGAAGGAGAAGTATACATAAAGCAATAAATTATTATTAAGGTGGAGGAACAGAACTTTATTCATTATTAAAGTAGTTTACATAGGGTAGTACCACCGCAGGGGTAACTTACATTATTTTAGCACAAATTATAAAGTAGAAAATCGAAAAGTGCCACTCCTTGCTCCCATCTGGCTGATTCTCTGCCCCAAATCACGTACAAAAATAGGTGACCGATATCTGTCTGTAAAAGGGAGGAGATATTATCCTCTTTCTCCGTATTCATCTGGAGGAAAAATAAATTAGTGCAAATATTCTAAGCAGATTTTAAAAGTTCTATAATAAGTATACGTATATATGAGAGTTGGAGTGTGTATAGAATCAGTATTTAGAAATGCTAAAGAAATAAAGTTGATAAACCCATACTTATCAGTTTTTAAATAAAATTAAGGTTTTTTGAACTAATAATCCCATACTTACCAGCTCATTAAGGATCATATAAAGAAAATCAAAGATCATTGAATTGATAATCCCATTCTTACTATTTCACTAACGGGTATAAAAATAATTAAGCCGTCAGTAAAACCAAATAAAATCATCCCAAAACCTTGAGGAAAAAGTAACCATCTGGGCACACTATCCAAGTGTCGCTCATACTTATGTAGCAATAAACCATGTTCTCAATCATCTGATACCATTAGGCCAAAAAAAAAGTTTCGTGGTCTAAGAGGGAAGTCTACTCCCTAGTTATTACTGATGCTCATAATATAAATATTTGCACAAAGGTGTAGGGGTGAACTGAATCAATCATTAAAATAGATTCGTCATGATATCAGTTATTAGATGAGAAGGGTTTAAATTCAATTTAAATGATCATAATAGACACAATTCGTTAGAATATAATAAATGTGAGTATGGTAATTTATACACATACTTGGAATTAAACTGCTATCACATAGTGATATCAATAGGAAATAACAAATACTAAACTTTACTATTAAAAAGGTAGAAACACAAGACTGCTCGGTATATTGTACGAATTTATATATCAAAAGAGGATATCGGAGGAACTGGTACTTGATTATCTATATACAATATTTCGGTATATAAGTATTTGGGATTGGGTTAGTCAGTTAAAGTTTCGGGGGTTTAATTGTAAATAATTTAGGACTTTAAAATACCGGACTTAAGATCATATTTGAACTTTGGGGCAAGAGACGTTTTGTCTTAAAATATATTGAAGTATCCATAGATAACGTTTGGGGTTTAAATTCATAAGTTGAAAAAGTCAGGAGGGGTCAAATTGCAATTTAGGAAAAATATTTCTAAGTTAAAAACTCAATATCCATAACTTAGGCTAGTCTAATCCAATATGGCCTTACCTTATATCATTTTGACCAAAAAAATAAAAATAAAATATTGTAAAAAAATTCAGAAAATTTTGACTGACCACGCGCCCTCACACGCCAAGTCAAGGTTTCTTATCAAAAAGTTCATCTTCTTCCCCTCAATAGTTTACTTTAGGGTTTCTTATTTTTAATCTTGAATAACTCCTTCAATTCTAAATCATTTGAGATGATTTCTTAAAAAAATAAACCTTAGTTTCCACAAGGAATACGAACATATAGGTTTTGTGGATTGAGATGGAGTATATATCAAGTTCCATAATTGTGTTTTATTGAAAATTTGACATAACATTCGTGAATTTTAAGGATATGGAAGGGATTCTTATGAACATAGTTTGTTTTTGGCTATGTGTAGGAGTAATTTGGTTTTAATTTCAAAGGTTGAGATAGATTATACAGGGAGAATTTAAGATTTTCACTTTTCTGGTTGAAAATGCTCTTTCAATCGATTCAAGCTTATTAGGCATATTCAGGGAATTTGATCATTACACTCGAGTTACTGAGGTTCTAATGAAGACATTCAAAGCTTTAAATATGAGTTTTGATCATTATTTTGAAGTTCACCATTGAAGCTGAAGCTTTAATGGTGGAAACTTCATAATTTTCACCCAGGGCCTATTTTCTACGAACAATTTCCTATTATTTTGAGATATTCGGGCATTATAACAACAAAAAAATGATTGAAACTAAAATAACTGAATATAGTACATAAAATAATAG
Source organism: Sambucus nigra (assembly GCA_949130495.1). Classification (NCBI taxonomy): domain Eukaryota; kingdom Viridiplantae; phylum Streptophyta; class Magnoliopsida; order Dipsacales; family Adoxaceae; genus Sambucus; species Sambucus nigra. Next base: position 839,701,584 of record OX422207.1, on the reverse strand, counting down.
AGTACCTATTTGGAGTGAAAATTTTGAGTTTTGTTACTCCTGTGATAATGAGTTTAAACCGAGAATTTCGTGGGGTATTTATCGTATGTGAACATGGGAGTTCATTGGTAGAAAAAGAGGATTTGAACTAAAATTGTAAGGTTTTCAAGGTAGGATTTTGTTCCTCACATGTGTGCATGGTGTACACATGTGATTCTTAGCTATTTGTGCTAATGTCTAAGATTATTTGGACAGCGGGTTTTATGAAATTAACAAAACTTTGGTGTTTGGTCCTTAGTTGGTTATGCATAGAACTTATAGCCTTAAAACTGTACTTTTGATAAAGTTTAGGGGTATTTTCCTAATTTCAGAAAGTTTTTAGGGCTGAAATTTTAAATTTATGTTAGTTGAAGGCTAAAGAATTAATTTGAAATAAAGTTGAGGTTTAGGGGTTCAGTACAAGTCAAGTTACGTTGGTTTGAAATTTTCAGGGGCTATTTTATAACTATTAAAACTTAAGGGGTCAAGTTAATTTAGTAAAGTTATAGGGCATCAAGTATAGTTTCATTCTTCTTTATAATACTTTTGAATTTGAATACTTTGTAAGGGTTGAAACAGTGACTGTAGGCGATTAGAGTCGGTTTTAAAAATCCCGGTTATTAGAGTCTACCTTCGTAAAAACAAATTTTCCCTCGAATATACCTGGAGATAAGTCGGGGTACTGATCTTTCAAAGCTTGTTCTGGTTCTCATGTAGCTTCTTGCTGATTTTGATTTTCCCAAAGTACTTTACTTGAGGGAATTTCCTTGTCTCTACAGTACTTCACTTGGCAATCCAAAATTTGAATAGGGCGTACTTCAAATTCATGGTTTGGTTCGATAGAAATGTCTTGCCACGTAATGGTATGAGACGGAACAGAAATATACTGGAAGAACAGAGACACATTAAATACATTGTGAATATTGGATAATTCCATTGGTAATTTTAATTGATAGGCTATAGAGCCAACTTGTTTAGAAAGTGTGAAAGGTCCAATATATCTGGGGGGGCAATTTTCCTTTCTTTCCAAGCGTAAGATTCCTTTTCGAGGAGAAATTTTCAGAAATACTTGGTCATTAACTTGAAATTCTAAGGGCTTCCGACACAGGTCTGCATAATTTTTCTAACGATCTTGGGTTTTCTTCAATCTTTTTTGATATTGATGTATTCTCTCAGTGGTTTCCTAGATTATTTCGGGACCAAATTATTTACTACTTCCCGATTCTATCCAATACACAGGTGATCTACATGATCTTCCATATAAAGCTTCAAACGGAGATGCTTTGATACTGGTCCGATAACTATTATTATATGAAAATTCGATAAGGGTTAAATATACATTCCAGTTATTGGGCATATCTAATGTACAGGCGCGTAGCATATCCTCTAAAGTTTGGATTGTGGATTTTGATTGTCCATCTATTTGTGGGTCGAATGCGGTACTTAAATGAAGTTTAGTACCCATTGCGATTTGTAATGCTTGCCAAAACTTTCCTACAAAATGGGAATCTTTGTCTGATATAATGGATAAATAAATTACATATAATCGAATAATTTCTCAAATGTAGAGCTTGCTAAGCTTCTGGAATGATTCAGTGGTATTCATTGGTAGAAAATGAGCAGATTTGGTTAGCTGATTTACTATTACCCAAATGGAATTATATCCTTGGGATGTACGAGGTAGTCCACTAACAAAAGCCATGGTAATATGATCCCATTTTCGCTCGGAAATTGGTAAGGGTTGGAGGAGTCCACTAGGGTGTTGGTGTTCTATCTTTACATGTTGACAAGAAAGACATGTCCTTACAAAATAATCAATAACATTTCTCATATTTGGCCACCAATATCACTTATTCAAAGCATGGTATATTTTCAAACTTGTAGGGTGAATCATAAATTTCGAGTGATGGGCTTCTTACAATATTTCCTCTCGAACAGATGCGTCACTAGGCACGTACAATCTATTTGTATATCGTAAACATGTTTCCTTATCGTATAAAATTCAGTATTTTTATCTCAAACGGTTTGTACAAAAGAATATTGGGTTTGCTGAAGTAAGATTTTATCTCTCAATTAGGGATAAGAAATAATGTTGAATTTTTTTACGAAAAGGGATATATATAAAAGGTTATATTACTCTATGGTAGAGGCAATTTCATAGGAAATAAATATAGTCTTCTTACTAGATTTCGACTTAAATCGTCGGCTACTACATTGCCTTTGCCTGGATGGTAAGTTAATTTAAATCGAAAATCTTCCAAAATTCCATCCAGCATCATTGTCTTAAATTCAAGTCCTTTTGAGTAAAAATATGTTTCAAACTTTTGTGATAAAAAAAGACTAGGAAATTTACACCGTAAAGGTAACAACACCAAATTTTCAACGGAAAAACTACACCTACTAATTCAAGATCATGGACAAGGTAATTAAATTCATGAGTTTTGAGTTGTCTAGACCTATACTCTATAACATTCTCATACTTCATTAACACACATCTTAACCCTTGCAATGAAGTGTCGGTATATACATCATAACTTAGGTCCCTAGAAGGAATGGTGAGGACTGGATCAGTGGTTAATTTATCCTTCAAAATTTGGAATGGTTTATTACATTCATCAATCCATAAAAATGAAACTTCTTTCCTAATTAACTTTAAAAGGGGGATAGCAATGTGAAAAAATCCTTCCATAAAATGACAATAATATCCATCTAATCTTAGATTTTTTTTTTTATCTCAGTAATATTGGTATAATTTTTCCATTCTAAAATGGCTGAAATTTTGGCAGGATCGACTTGGATTCCATTTTCAGAAATCACATGTCCTAAAATTTTTATTTCATTCCTTGAAAAATCACATTTTCTCTTCTTAGCATATAACCGATGGTTTCTAAGAGTACCTAAAACTGCTTCTAAATGTTAGGCATGTTTTACTTGATTTTGAGAATAAATAAGAATATAGTTAATGAAAATGATAAAGAATTTGGTCAAGAAAAGGTCTAAATATTCAATGCGTTAGATCCATAAAATCTTTAGGTGCATTGGTTAATCAAAATGCCATTATCGTAGATTCAAAATGTCCATAACGGGCTTGAAAATCTATTTTTGGAATATCGTCATCTCTAATGCACAATTGATGGTAATCGAATCGTAAATTTATCTTAGAAAAATTCCTTGCTCCTCGAAGTTGATAAAATAGATCCCATGTTTGGGGTAAAGGAAACTTATTCTTAATTGTTACTGAATTCAGTGTACGATAGTCTATGCATAATCTAAATCTTCCATCATGTTTCTTAACAAATAATATTGAATCTCCCCAAGGAGCTGAACTTAGTCAAATAAAACCTTTTACTAAGAGGTCATCTAATTGTGTACGGAGTTTCTCAAAGTTCTAAAGGATCCATTCGATACGGAGATGTCAAAATAGGAAGTGTTTTAGGATAAAGATTGATACTAAACTTGATTTCTTAGGAAGGGGGTAATCCTAGTAATTTTTCGGGAAAAAACATCTTCGAATTGTTCCAAAAGATTTGGAATTAAAGAAGAGATTTTAATTTAGAAACTAGTTGGTTCAGATGAACCTGGTCCTTGAAATACAAAAGAATAATTATTTTCATTTCGAAAAGAAATTTTATTGACATGTTAATCGATATAAGCATTATATCTTGACAAAACATCCATTATGATAATAATATTGACACTACAAATATCTAAAATTACCAAATTAATAGGAGTTTTCCTAGACCAAGATGAGTTCTACAATTGCTATATCATTATTTTGGTGTATTGATTTCACATGTTGGTAATTCAATATACAATGGAGCAGTTAAAGATGTAGCTAGTAATTATAAAAATTTAGCTAGTCTAAGAAAGATAAAGGGATGTTTTGAAATTGAATCAAACAAAATATGTGCAGATTACTATAATTTTTTATGGTATACTCCGTGGCTATTGCTAAGCCTCTCCTCCTGCAGTCCTTCTAACAGCCCTCGTTGGTCGTCCTAGACTATTCGTTTTACGAAACCCAATCGAGATCGCATATGATTCCTATCAATTATACTTAGTACAAAAGAACGTAGACATGCATGCGAAGAGGAATACGACAATCCTATAATAGGGCTCTATATCAAAGAACACTACGCTGAAACGCAATAAGCTGCCAGATCCTAAAGACACTAGAACTTTATGCTCTGATACGATCTATAACACTCCGCTTAATTAAATACCGGGTGATCATTCCTTTATTAAATTAAAACATAATATACAGTTGGTTCATTCTTAGCATCATTGTCGAAAACTTTTATTTGTTTACTAATCACCTAGTATTTGAAAAGATGATATCAAAATTTCCTTTATTTTTTAATTATTATTTTACACAAACAAAGATTTCAAACAATTAAGTATCTCATCCACCATACTAAATAAATTAACACCACAATTAATGAAATACTGAATAATATAAGACATGACGGTAGTAAACACCCCAATCTAAAACTCTAATACAATAATCCATATAACAATTAAACCCACAACTAAACAATTAAAGAAATACAATGTCTCTGACCCAACTACTAATTGAAGAAAGGGAGATATGACCGACTGAGATAATAATAAAGGATGTATCGGAGATGTAAAGAATGGAGGCATCTACCAAGTAAATCCTGCAATCGACCACAACAACGACAAATGATTGTGAACCCCTAAGTTGGGGCTCCCTTTTGTTGGGCACCTAAAAATTGATTTTACAAAGAAAAGAGATTTGGAGAAAATGGGTCAGAGCCCGAGTAAAATAGTTTTAAATATTTTAGCAAGTGTTTAAATGCAAGAATTTGTAAATATAATAATCATGTTAGGTTTACGTGCTCTCACTTGAATTTCTCACCTCCCATCTAGTGTGCACACCTAATGTATCCATTTACCCGTCCTAGTTATTGTACCCCACTTACCTCGTCGTCCCAATTCTATTATAATGTTTTTCCCATTCATGTGTCAATTAGAAATTTCTCACTTCATATTTAAATATTCACATTTTTAGAGTTACCTTAACTATTACTATCTTTCTCTGTACTAGATGCACACAGTAGAACAAGTCATAAACACACACACACACACACACACACACACACACATATATATATATATATATATATATATATAAAATACTACTGTACCCTTAGGTTGAGACCTTATAGCACATGCATACTCTGCTATCATGTCCCAGTACCTCATGTACCAAATAAAAGATTATTGGTTCAGTATCTCACTTGAACCTGAAATTCAATTCACACATAATGGGAGGCGAACATAGTCCCCATCCAAATAGGTCATGCATATACCTATGCTCCCATTTAACCGTCAAAACTATCATATCACATATAACACGCATGCAAGTTCCTATGTTCTGCGTCCGAGTTTGAAATCCCCCCAATGGGCTCATTAGGATAAGACCGTCTACGACAGGAGACCTCCCCCCTGATAGCAAGCAGGATTGGTATGTCATACGCATAATATCATAATCAACATAATATATGCATACACTCCTCCTATACATACATATAGTATATTTCAAGTTTATCCTATAAACTAATAATTCACATTAAATTCACATTTCCCATTACTCCTAACATCTCTTATTAACCGAAATGATATAAATAATTTAATTAATTATTTCAGTAGCTACCTTCAACCCATACTTATTAGTCCAAAAACCAGACTCATTATAACATGCCCAGATTATATTTTAATTCCTAATAATCCTTTTTCTCGATAAAGTTACATTCTGTCCAGAAATATAAATTTACAATTTGAGGATTTTTTTTATCCGATTTTGAAACAACTTAAAAGTACAAAGTTGTGCAGAACATGATTTTATAAAAGAACTTACGAGCACACTACCAATTTTTGCTTACAACAATCCTAAAATTATCATACAATGTTCGTCCTTTTTCTAAAACGTTTTTTCATGCGTTTTCTCCACTATTTTTATGTTCAATCTTTCATTCTACAACTCCAAACTCCCAAACAAATATCCCCAATAAGATATTAATATATATACATGATTTATAATATTTTATATTCATCAAAGCATCAAAACCACAACTTAAATTGGATTAATTCATGGTTGTTCTCTTAAACATTATTTTACCATTTATCATCAAGAACACATGTAAAACCCATATTTCCCCCAATTTTAATTGTTATAATTTCACTAATATTCATCTTCTAACATAAGAATTATATAATTCTATCAATTCTCCCAAAAATATAATTTTCAATTCCTCAATTTATTATAGACTTTCATGAATTCCAAAATAGTGAACATCCTATTCTAATTTTATGTGACATTCAACTAAAATTTAGCAAGATAAACACTTTCCTTTTAATTTTGGTTTGATCCGTTGAAGAAGAAATACAGTCTCCAAGAATTTCCTTCCTAAATCTTCACTCCGAGTATGTTCGTGCACAAATTCTTCAAATCTTCCCTTAGACTCTTGAAATTCCTTCTCAATTCTCTCTACTTTCTCTCTAACTCAATGTATTATTATCATAACCTTTGGTTTTGTGAAAATGACTCTTTACTAAGCCCAACCTTTCATTTTATAAGTGTAATCCCATTTTTGGATTTTCAATTACCATAAAGAAGCCCAAAAGTCACCTAATTAAGTCCCGATTAATCTCAAAAGCAGCGGAGATCCGAACATAACCCCCAGGTACTCAATTTGGCTATTTTGATCCCTCCAGACACACTAGTGCACTCAAAATGACCATATGAATTATCAAAAATTAAAATATATTTTATTTCCTAATTTAAGTCCCGACATGATTAACATTTGTGTCCCGCCTAAATTTATCATAACTGCCGTATTTTTTCCTCACGATAATTTTAATCGTCTCATATCATTATTAATACTCATTCACTAAGTAATATTCAATATATATAAATATTAACTCTTATCTCACTAATTACTAATTATTTAAATTCTGATTAAACTCTAATTAAATCTTTCTCCATTATTTAAATTAAGCCCAATAATTAATTAAATTAATCCCATATTTAAAATTAGAAAAATATTAACCCTTTCTTGTTTTGTTTTTCTTGTCCATGGATTGCCATAGTGATGACGTTGTTAATCGAGATGAGTTTAATAAGCTTTTTGACCGTTCTGAAAAATTAAATCTTTTGAATTTGAAGTTTGCAAAAAGAATTGAAATTCTTGAAAAAGAAAATAATCGTTTTAAATTTGTTATGGAACATTTGCAAAAGATTCAAAATCTAAAAGCTATCTTTCGTGAGAAGTTTGTTACCTTAGACCATGATTTTATAAAATTAGAATTTTCCAAGAAACAGAGTGATGATAGAGTCCTTTTTATTGAAAGAGAATTGTTCAGGGTTTGTGTACGTACTATTGAGGATAATAACAATTTAATTAATGATTTGAAGGAACGCGAGAAGACTCTTAGGTATAGGTTTGCTATCATTGAGGGGGTGCTAGATAACCTTTTAGGAATGATTGAAAATATAAAGAAGGAGTCACTAAAATTGGAAGAGTCTAATTCTTTGCTTGAGTCTAAAATTTTGAAGTTAAAAGATGATCTAAAAGACTCGAGTAGTGTTTGAACTAATGGTACTGGCTCACATGTTTTTAGTATTTCCAATGTTAAAGCCAAGACCATTGTGTGTTTTAGAGGGTCAAACGCATTCAAGAATGATAGAAAAGGTCAAACCATAGGTAACATTCCTCGAGTTTACGCATGTTCACAATTTGGTTGGAAAGGTTACCTTAGGCGTTTTTGTTATGATCTTGAAAGAGGTCCTAGGAAGTTGAAGTCTTGTGTTTCCTTAGTTGTCGAAACCTAATGCGTTAAGTGTACATCTAATTGGGTTATGAAATATGTTTTGAAGGAGCTAGATGTTAGACTAGTTGATTCTCACAGGCTTGCACAAATTTTTTGAAAAATACAAAAAGATTTTCGATTTTGTGCATTTTAGTTTTACACATTTTCTGTGGTATTATTGTGTTTGAATCCAATTCACTCCATACATTCCATGTGGCTAGGACATTTGGTTATGACTATAGATTCTTATATTAATCTTAACCATATTTGATGGAGTTTTTTCGTACTTGATTGGCTTTACAAATTCGACTTTGTATATGCCTCCGCTTACACATGCACGAGGTTATTGGATTTTGACTTCACTATGTACATTTGACCTTGGTGAGATGTTCTCCCATCAATTTTTCCATGTACATGTTTATGTGACTTCGGGGGATTTGTGCATGTAAGAACCATTTCACGTGTGAGATTTTGTTCAGTATTGAAAAATACGAGTGTACACGAGAAATGGTTGCATGAGACATATTGGCTCGTCGTGAAAGCAATCGTTTGAAAAGAGTCCAAGAACAAAAATAGTGCAATGAAAGAGCAAAAATTGCCAAAAAGGGGCCAACTTATTTTAGTTTTTTTGATCTTGCAAAAGAAATCACTTCAAAAAAGAAAAGAAAAGAATAAAATGGAAATTATGATTATGCTTATCTTTTTAGGGTGTTTAGTTGAAGATCAACGGGTTTGCACAATCATACCTAGGTATGCTTATTTTGTCATGACACTATTGATTTGTAGAATCATCAATAATCTAGGCTTGTGTGCATTATGCTTGTTTTGTTCATTAAGTTCAACTTTATTTGTCCTTTGAGGCTAAAGCATTGTTTGTGATGTTTTATTTTTATATAAAGACGAACAAATTTTTTTTCATTTCGAAAAAGGAAAATATTTTATTTTTCAACTCTCATTCAAACGAGATTGATATCTTGTTCAAACGAGATTGAAAGTCATTAGAAGGTCATTTTTATGTTTTCAAACGAGGGCTTACTACCTAAGATTTTGTAGTGGCATTTTCGAACGAGATGCTTATCTCATTAGAACGACCCTGTGATGTCGTTCGAAAGACCCTGCCGCATCAAATTTTGTGAGTGTCATATAAATACCTATTTTGTGTTTAGAATGTGTATGACTTTTAACAAAACTAATTATGCATAACTTTTACAAAACGTTTTCACTTTTTTTGTTGAAAAACACTGTTTAATTCACAAAAAATATCCTTGAATATTGTTCTTATAAATTCGTTTAAGCCCTAGAAAGTTTTGTATTCTTTCATAGACCTTTGGGTGAAGGCATCTCCATGGGTGACTTGTGATACCTGAGGGGACTCACTGCCGAAGACAAAGGTTGAGGCTGATGGAGGAGTGTGGTCTTGTGATTCTTGATAGGATCACAGTTGTTCCCTAGAGATTTTCAAAGATTACCATGTTATACTTGTCGTGGCTATCAAGTAGTTTGTAAGTCGTCTATCTTGTAGATTTCTAAAGTGAACTTTTTTTTACTAGAAAGGGATTTTTTCTAAAACTTTGCCTTTAGTGAATGCTTGGTTTGATTTATCTGTTTTATCTCAAGTTGGAATCTTTGTTAAGCATATTTGTTTCCACATTTACAAAATGGTATCAGAGAACTCATTATTTCGTTCCAAAACTTATATATATATATATATATATATATATATATATATATATATATATATGCGTGTGTGTGTTAGTGTGTGTGTGTGTGTGTGTGTGACTTTAAATGGGACCAAAGCTTTAAATACGAAAAACATACGTCTATTAAAACTTTTGAAAATTTGGGTTATTTACTATGGTGGGGAAATTGTTTTAAGAACCAAAAGGCCCTAAATTCTCTTGGCGCTCATATGAAAATCTCCAAATTTCCAATATTTTGGGGACTTATATTTGCTGGTGAACTTCACAAAACCCATTCAAGTATTATGATCTGTCGTCAGTGTGGAAAAGATCCCAAGGCTACGTAGATCTCTAGGCATATTTATATTACTTCAATATCAATTAATAGAGAAGGATATAGACCTGTAATTATACACATGGGTATAAATCAAAAGAGCTGGTTGATGATGATCATTGAGAGGTTGGTAAATGTTTGATTAGATATCATGAAAAGAAAATATTGATTGATAGGTTGGTAAGGGTTGCTGAAAATAATAATGAGAAATTTTTATTAGGCCATATCCAATTGAAAAGTGTAAAAAGATGTAAAATTACACAATTTCCTTTACATTGTTTGTATAGAATACATAGTGGGACAGTGCATAAATGGCTATGGGCGGCTAACATTCATCTGCCTGGGGTGGTCCCATCTTGGGTGGCTACACTACACCAAATATGTCGAATTGTCACGGTCATTTACCTTGACAAGTTCAACTTGTCAATGTCAATGACCGTGACAATTCTGGGAGAGACAACTTTTTTTGTCACGGTCATGTCACAGTCAGTGGTCATGACAAGCTCGTTAGAATTGTCACAATCATGTCATGGTCCCTGCCACTGCCCAGCGTTATATTTGTACCTATTATAGCAACGGTGTACCTGTTCAAGTATCATATATCCAAATAAACTAGAGATAATGCAAATATGCATTCAAAATAGAAACAATATGCATCACGATATAATCCAAATTTAATCCAAATGGACCAACTTAAAAATAATTCAAATGTACCAACTTAAAAACAGTACAATTCAATTCAAATAATGTCACTACATGTCTTGGGTAAGGTTAAATCTGAGGAGATGACTAGGCCACACGATATACGAATTGACACACCCATTGATATACATCGTGCCGCATTGTTCGCGCAACCACAACGGGGAGTTCTCCTTCCTGGGTATCACATGTGTGACGAGCACCTTGGACTCGATGTCTTGAAGCTCACGTCCATGAATTAGTCCACCCTGGACGATATTCAAATCCCTCAACCCCCATCCTATCCGCTAGCCATCAAATATGTCCAGTATAAACACGCTCGGCCAACCAAGTGTCGACATCGGTCAGTCGAAGGGAGCCAAATAAGGAAGTGGATCATCAAAGTCCGCACGTGTCGGCGATGAAGCAGCGAGGTCCACATCCTCGTCATCTTGCACCTCGTCCTCCAGTACCTCCTCCCCCACCACCTTATCCTTCCCTTTCCCCTTGCGTTTTTTGCCGCCCAACGAACGCTTCATGAATGAGAACATATCTTGGACCGTCGCCTCCAAACATAACAGTTTCGCGTCATGCGTGTCCACCATTCGAGCCAACCCGGTGTCGCTCATCTCCAATCTGATGATCCCAGATTTGGCCACCCGCGAGCTCACCCCCTCCCCTCCCCTTGCGATCAGAGCCAAGTGCTTGGTCGAGTGCGTCTGTGGGCAAAGATGCCTTATCGGCATCAGACTGCGACTCATGCACTTTCTTAAGCTTTGGCTGAAATGACAAAAAGCACATGATTAGTAAAATTAGTAAATCAAAAAATTATAATGTAATTAACAAAAAGTAAACTATCGGATTACTTACAATCGTGGTCGCGATGCTCGGGGACACCTTCTTGTCCTTCCCCTTCTTCGTTCGAAGAGCCACATAAGTATCGAGCCTATGTGGCCTACCCCAGGGCCACTCCCTATCCCCTGAAATAAAATAAAGTAAAATTAGTATCAGCCCCCACCCTACCCCACCCCCTTCCCGCTTCCCCCACCCTGCCCCACCCCCTTCCCCCACCACACACACACACATGCACACACACCACTACACACACATGCACACACACCACATACACATACATAAACAACCCCCATCCCTGCCCCCTCCCCTCCCCACCACCCTGCCCCCCTCCCCCCCCCCCACATATGTAATTTCATGTATGTTTTATTTTATTATCATACTATATATATATTGTTCGATATACAAAGTAATTTTCAAAAAAATTTGAAAAATCCCACCCCCATATGGAAAATAATCCAATGGTCATGCCACTTTTAAAACTAACCGACCCAACATCGATCCACTATAATCCAATAACAATGTCAACAATAAATGTGTATCCCGTACTCCTTTTAATTCATCTACTCAATTAATTATTTTCATCAATTAAACTAATAATTAAAGTATACAATTAATAATTTACTAATTTAGAATGAGGGGCAATCCTACTTTCATAATTAATCATATATTAATTTACTAATTTACAATGAGGGGCAATCATATATTAATTTACTAAAAAAATTAATAACCAATCAATTCGTTTACAAGGGACATTACGCACAAACACGCACATACACGCACACTACACACACATACACACCCGCGCACATACACACACACACCCGCGCACATTCACACACACACACACACACGCAGATCCCCACCACCCACCCACCCATCCCTGTCCCTCCCCCCAACCCTTCCCCACCCCCTTCTCCCTCCGCCCACCTTGCCCCACCCCTTTCCCCACCACACACACACACGCACACACAACACTACACACACTACACACACACACACACACACAACAACTCCACCCCCTCCACACCCACCACACACACGCACACACACACACACACATGCACATATATACATACACACACACACACATATATATAAACGGAAGAGAGAAAGAGAGAGAAAGTAACCTGAAAGTAGAGAGAGAGAGAGAGCAGCGTAGAGAGAGAGAAAAAAGGAGGGAAGAATTGACGGGTTAAAAAGAAGGGGAAATGTTTTTTTACTGAGACATTTGTCACGGATGTGTCACGGTCATTGACCGCGACAATATTATAAGGATTGTCACGGTTATTGACCGTGACAAGTACAGTTGTCACGGCCACGGGCTTGTCACGGTCAATGACCGTGACAAGGCTAGCAGCTAAAATGGTGCCAATTTACCCATTTTGGTGTAGTGCTAACATTCACTCGTCTAGGTGATGTGGCATCCGATTTCCAAGGCATATTCTATACTCAACCGATATGGCATATTTTTTTTAAAGAGACTGTGTGACCAAGACTTACCCGCCTACAACTGTGGACCCCACAATGCACATTATGTATTTACAATCTCAGTTTACATTTCAGCTACGTTTTCTCTCACCTATAACTACATTGTTTTCTATGATCCCACTGTCTTCCACGTACTCGTAATCACCTTTGCACTTTTTTCCTTTGAGTTTCTGATCATTTTCTTCCTTTTTTTGATTTTTTCTTGATGAGAGTTATTACGTTTGCACTCCCTCTCATGGTTGTTTTTTGTGGGTAATTCTAGGAGTTTAAATTATAGGAAGTGATTTTGTAAGAATTGGGGATTTTTTGGCGAAGTTTTAGGTCATTTTAGGTTTCTCTGGTGACTTTTCTGCTGTAGACTGCCAAGAATTTTTTTTTGGGTTCTGGGGTGTTCTTGAGTGTTCTTCCTCAAACTTTTCCTTTTCCTTTGTTTGATCTTTAGCTTTAAAAACCCTTAAAATAGTTGTTTATTAATGTACCAAAGTGTGTACGAGACTTTGTTAAAGTTGCATCAACTTCGCAATCGTATTCGCGAAGAAGTGGAAGAGGTTAAGGATAATCTTAACCAACTAAGGTCAGTGATACCCCTAACCCCTATACCATTAGAAGTTAGGAAACCTTCCTTGTGTTTGACTGACTTCCCACTCCACGACACAACACTTGGCTCTCCAAGTGTTATTATTATTATCAGCAGTGATACTAGATTCATATCAAATATTGCATTTATTTACCCTTTATACTTATGCATTCTAGCCCTCTCAGGTACCTTAATATCTATTTTATGCTCGTTAACCAGATAACCTTTTTTTATGTATGTTTATATGCTTTGCGAGGTATAATTGAGCTTTTATAGGTATTAAAGTGCTAAGCTTGAATTTGGTTGCATTTTAAAAGAGTTCCATCATAAAGCACATATTTAAGGGTATTTTAGTCAGTTTATCATTTGGGTTTATGGCACAAAGCCTTAATAAAAGTTAAAGCCCTCTGGGTTATCTTCGCGTAGCCTATGACCATGACTAATTCCGATTCATAATTAACAAGTTACGGCATTTTACATATATTGATTTAGGAAGAAGAATCCAGACCTGAATGGGCGAATCAATTTAGTCATCTGAGGAGAATCGATTCGAATTAGAACAGAATCGAGTTACCTCTATGCCATAATTTATTTGGCCCTTGGCTAGAATCGATTTGGCCCTACAGATTTATCTTTTTGATTTACAAGTTTGCCCTTAGGGTTTTGTTTAATTAAGTTTTTACTCTCATTCGCTTTGGACATCAAATTTTGTACTTTAGAGTAGGATGTGGGTTTAAGAGCTATTTCTTTCTCAACCTTAGGGTTTCATCCCCTTTGTTTGTAAGTATTATTTTTGTTATTTCTCCATTAATATAGTAACATTTCTTGTTTCAAGCTTTGTTTAATTAGTTTTCTTTGGTTTGTTAGTTAGTTGATGGTGGTTAATTTGTTATTTTCATTGGTTAATTAGTAATATTTATTCTTCTTAACATGGGTTGCTGCTAGTTTTAAGGTTGGGATCATATTTCCACCATTAATGGGTTTTGAACTTTTAAAGCTCGTTTTTGGTTTTAATTGAAACCTCGTGTATTAAAGCCAAAATATTAGGCCTTTAAATTGTTTTATCACACAACGGTAGTATTTATAGCCATATCGTGACATTAGTCTGACAATTTTTATATTGAAAGTTCAATGTCACATTTTTAGGTTAGGTCCCTTCATGTGTGATGTTTATAATCAACAGCTAAATGTTTTTGAACCAAATTCCTCAATGTGTTTTTAGCCCATGGTGAGGATGTGATCTTAATCTCTTTTTGTTAATCTTTCTTTAGTTTCAATTGTGTAGCTAACTTTATCCTTTTTCCCTTTCAAACCATCATTATCTTTTACACTTTTATTTAAGAAGTAATAAATCAATTAACATCTATCAAATATTTTTTGTGGATTTTTGATACCCGAACTAGCCACTGTAGTCCACAAGAATGTGGTTAAAGTTTAGGTTTTTTGCATTATCGTCGAAAACCGAAAACAACGATTAACGTATTGAAAAGGCCCTTTAGTGTGAACTTTAGGTAAAACCAACTTTCTTCCAATTTTTAGTTAAAAACGAATTTTAACTTCTTAAACCCTAAACATGCATCTAAGTGATCAAATCCATTCGAAGAATAAAGCATGCGATAAAAGAAACAATTTCAGGAAAAATCCCCGAAGGGAAAAACCTTTTTATTTCACTATAATTTTTAAGACACAACTTACACGGATTACAATGAAATAGGGTGACACACAAAATACCCACAGGTGTCGGTTTTGATGTCGTCGGCTGGAATCTTCGGCAGGAACTCTAGATGTTCAGTAATGAAGAAGAAAATGGCTTCTTCACAATTTACTTCATAAGGACTACCTCCACAATAGCACGTAGCTGTCCGGTTGTAAAGTTCTCCCCACAAAGTGCACAACGATGTAGTGACTGAATTGTTTTCTGGTAAATGCGTTCAAGATCACTAACTTTGGAATTAAGTAATACGATCTTCAATAAACACCGGATGATGAAAAATTGTACGGGAATAAGTTTTCGAAATTATTCTGCCTAATGAAACTTTCGTAGAGATGTTTTATTTATAACTGAGCAGCACAGAGTCCAAGAAAATGAAAACACAAAAATCGAGGCGGCAGGTCATTCGAGCGAGAAGTGATCTTATTTGCGTGACATGTGAATGTCGTTTGAACGACTCACTGTCTCATTCGAGCAAGCTAGAGTGTTTAAATTAATATTTTTCTTTTAAATTAATCCTCGAATTTTCTTTAAACTGTTTGTAACGCAAAAATATTTTTTAAACATAAAAAGATATAATTCCCAAACATTTAAATCTCCCAGCATTTAATCAATATAAAACATTACCTAACTACTCATAAGTATTCATACCTGAGTGATCTTAAACATATGCAACACGTCTTAACTTGTAATCTTCTTAAAAGCTTTAATTGTAGATTCTTGGATTTAAACATTGTCGTAGGGTTCAATTAAACTCCATAATAAAACTAGCCTAGACTTAATTTATTTTGTTCGGAATTAAGCCAATTAGAACAAATGGACATGATAAGAATTTTGTTCTTACACGTATGTACATTGACGCTCAGTTTCCACCTCATCAAAATGGTGACGTTGTTCGGGAATGTTTTATTATTGATTGTAATTGATTTATTATTTCACAATATATTTTTTCCTTTGTATTCTTTATTTTATCCTCTTTTATAGGCTTGCACGTTTGAGTGCTGATAAACGTTGAATTCTTGGCTGCACAGCTCTCTACATGAATTTTTCATCTACCAACTATTCGACAATCATGTCTTTTTATAGTGTTTTTGGTATACGGGAGTGGTTCTTAACCTTTTCATTTTGAAGAATCTGTGCCTTCGCCTATTACTGTGCATGAAGGTCTTCACATTCTTGAGAATGAAAATTCTGAAAATAGATATCGAGAAGAAAATCATTATTGGGAATAATAATTAGATGAATTATTTGAATCCAACGATGATCTTTCTTTCGAGACTTTTGAATTTGAAGAATCTTTTCAACCAAATGAGGAATTCGAGGTTCTAGAACCAAGGAAGCTTACTTTGGAAGAAACTATCCTTCTTTTCACCCAAAGAGTAATGGATAATGCTAATGGTGATAATTTGTAAATTGAAGAACTCTCCAATGATATGAGTTCTTATTTGGAAAACAAAGAGGAGGTTGAGACTTACGTTTCACCTCGAATATTTTTGGAAGAACATTTCATTAAAAGTGAATATTTCTCCTTAGAAATTCCATCTTCAAGTGATGATGAATCGCTTTAGATTGACTTTATTTCATCCCCACTTCTGTTCACCATTATTGAACCATTACAAGTACTACAAGATACCTATGAGTCAGTTGAAAACATAGAAATGTTTAATCCTTCAATCGATGAGGACTATTTACTTGAATTGTTTTCCAAGATGGGTTCTTCTATTTTTTGTGCCCCACCTCCCATTCCACATGAAAATTATTAGGAGGAAATTCTATTTTTCTTAGATCCCAATTGCACTTGTCCCTCTTAGCATCCAAATCCCCCTAAAAACTTTTAATTGGTAATGGTTCAGTTTCCCCGCCCAAACCATGCCTTCCGTTATTAAAATAGAGTTCCTATTTTTCAAGAGGCATACACTGAAATGAGGGAAAACTAATTGTCCCTCAAAGTCAAAATACATTTTGCATGGGCCCTATAAAATTTCACCTTCTAGTGTATAGTTAGTTAGAAGTTCAAATTTTAGGTTGATTTTTCTCTTTACTTATAGTCTGGTGTAATTAGTTAAAGTTTTTGTTATTTTTTTTTGTTATGCTTGATTCTAACATGTTTGTAGATTGAATGGACTGGTCCTCATTGGGGGTGTCTCCATTTTGGGGCGATATATTTCTTTTCTTCTCTTCATAATGTGTTCTTGATTTTCATTGAAGACAATGCAACATTTAAGTTAGGTGTTGTGGGTTATTCTTCCCATTGCTTTTTGAGTTTCATTGATTTGATCACATGTTCGTTATAAGCATGCTTTTACTGAAAAATTAGAAATTTAAAAAGTACTTTCATTCTTTTTTCTCCTTTGTTGGTAATTTTGCCTTTGTTTCCGATGATAAATTTTAATAAATGTCCAATCCAATAGGTAATTCAATGATGCATGTTATCGATTTGAGAAGTTATTAGACTTTAGCCCTCAAATCATTGATATTATGAAAAACTTCATGAATTAAAATTTAAGCCCATGAGAACATGTTCTTTTCTTGATTAATTTATTTGGTTTAAGGCTTTTATAGCTAAGTAATCTTTTGTTGCATTGTAGATAATTACATGAAATGAGCGTTGATCTTTTATTCATTTGCGTGTGCTATACATTATTCCTTCCTCATTGAAAATGTTACATTAATTGATAATGTCACTATTCTTTCATTTGATCGTTCATTATTGAGTTCATTTATGAAATGTGTTACTTGATTATGATTTTTAAAGTTTTTTTGACTCAATAATTGAGTAAACTTTAGGAAAGGATCATAGGCCCTCTTTGTGATATCACCCATATTGACCTTGACCTCATCTTAAATGTTTACCCTCGTCAACCCCTTTGGGAATAAATATAGCTTTTCATTTTATAATCCCAAATCCCATTGCCAACTCTAAATTGGAGTTATACACCATAAATACTATCTTCTAAACCTTTGTTTGGACTGATACTTGGGATTGAATGATGTTCTTCTTATGTGGTTACAATTAAGCATGTGATAGTGTGAGAGAAAATAAAGAAGTGTAACAAATAAGAAAAAAATGAAAAAGAAAACAAAAGAAAAACAAGGAAACAAAATAAAGAGAAATTATTTCCATTTTATATATGGTTTTTCATAATCTATATCACTTTATAATGTTATATACAATGTTTGTTATAGAAATCATATTCAGATTTTTAAATTACCCATAATTTTCCATTATCCCAAGTGTCTCATCCCCAAAGACCTTTGAATCCGTTGATATTCCCTTCATTTCATAACCTTGACCCCAAACCTACATTATAACCTATACATGTCCTATGTGATCCTAAGGTGAATGCATTTTAAAAGTTTAAATAACTGCAATAATCTATGAAAATGAATTTACTCTATATGCCCCCATGTCCCATGTGTGGTATACCCTATTTTATAGTGATTTCATTTGTTGAGTGAAAATACCAGAGAGGATTGATTTCATGAACACTTTAATACTTATCTGGTTTATAATTTTTTTTCCAAATCATACTTTGCATGTGCTCATTTTTCCTTTCAAACTTGAGATTTCAATTCAATGAAGTTCATTCTACAATGTTAATAAATGCGGACTTTTGTGTGAGTTCATTCACTTTGTTAATAACATGCTGAAATCCTTTTTGTTGTTGTTGAGCATGCCTTTTTGACTGATTGGGCCTAGTTTGAGGAAACTTTGAGTCTGTGGGTTTCATACCGAAAAATCCTCATAAGGCAATACTCGTCCACTAGGATAACCTAGGGTTTAACGTCTTATTGCATACGCTAAATGAAATTATTTTCCCACGAAAGTGGCATTTATCTCCTTTTTATATATCTTCCCTCTTATGGTGCTACTTGTAATTCTTTTCTTTGCATTTCATTGCTAGGGACTAGTAATGACTAAGTTAGAGGCGTGATTCGTATCCAATATTGTATTTATTTACCCTTTATACTTATGCATTGTAGACTCCTCGGGTATCTTAATACCTTTTTTATGCTCGTTAACCAGACAACCTTTTTTATGCACGTTTATATGCTTTGCGAAGTATAATTGAGCTTTTGTAGGTTTTAAAGTCCTAAGAGTGAAGTTTGGTCACATTTCGAGAAAGTTCCATCATAAAGCGCATTGTAATATCCCATATTTTTACGCATATTTATTTTATTATAAAATTATGGAAATTGGGATTAATTAATTTAAAAGAGAAAATTTAATTTATGATTAATTCGACTTAATGGTAATAATTACTAGCGTTACGAGAGTTAGTTGTTATTGAAAATAATTTTGTTGAAATCTTGTTGAGTAATAACTATGTTGAGCATTACGTAGCTCTGGCAGCTGATCCTTTCTGCCAGAGTCAGAGACTGTAACTTCTAGCAAAGGGGGCTGAGTCTTACATCGTGGGTTCAGATAGGGGTTTACATTTTAATGGAAGGTTGGTTGTTCCTGAGGGAGAAGACTTGTGATATGAGGTTATGACGGAGTCGCATGATTCACGATTTACGATGCATGCCGGTGGGGATAAGATGTACCAGGATATTCAAAGACAGTACTGGTGGAGCAGGATGAAGAAGGATATTTTTGAGTTCGTCTCGAAATGTGCCACTTCTCAGCTAGTAAAGGTGGACCATTAGAGACTGGCGGGACTTCTACAGAAATTAGAGGTTCCTATATGGAAATGGGAAAGCATTTCCATGGACTTCATCATGGGATTACCTACATCACATAGGGGTCACGATTCAATATGGGTGATAGTGGATCGTCTGACCAAGGTAGCTCACTTTCTGCGAGTCTGGACGAATTACACCTTAGGACAGTATGCCCAGATATTCATAACAGAGATAGTGAGACTTCACAAAGTACCTCTAAACATTGTGTCTGACAGAGATAAAGTGTTGTGTCTCAGTTTTGGGAAATTTTTCAGGAAGCGATGGGTACGGAGTTGCGGCTGAGCACAACCTATCACCCACAGACGGATGGATAGATCGAGCGGACAAATTAAATGTTAGAGGACATGTTTTGTATGTGCATCATTGATTTTGACGGAGGTTGGGAGCAGTATCTTCCACTGGTGGAGTTTGCCTATAACAACTCCTACCAGTTTACTATCGGTATGGCTTCATTAGAGGCACTATATGTCAAACCTTTTCGTTCTCCAGCATGTTGGTTATAGGCGGGGGGACAATAAATTACTTGGCCCGGAGGTGATTCCGGATACTTTGGCGAGGATATAGTTGATAGGGAGCCATATTCGGGTTGCTCAGGATCGGTAGAAGAACTACGTTGACGCCAAGAGGTATTTAGAGAGTTCAATATTGGGGACAAGGTGTTACTTCAGGTGTCTCCTATAAAGGGAGTTCTGCATTTTGGGAAGAAGGAGAAGTTGGCTCCAAGGTATGTAGGGCCATTCCCCATTATCGAGAGGATTAGGCTAGTTGTTTATAGACTTGGGTTACCGGAGCACTTGCATAGAGCCCATGACGTGTTCCATATCTCTTCACCGAGGAGATATCTTCGAGATGATTTGGCCCACACTCTCATTGCGTTGGAGGAGATCGACTTACAGTCTGATAGCTCCTACAAGGAAGGGCCGGTTGCTATCCTAGATCGTAGCGAGAGGAAGTTGAGGTCGAAAATAGTATCACTAGTCCGTGTTCAGTGGTGACACCATAATGTTGAGGAATCAACCTGGGAGCGCGAGGATGACATGCGTAAACGTTATCCAGAGTTTTTCTTTCCAGGTATACTTTCATTTTCAAATTTTGGGACGAAATTCTACTATTAGGGGGAAAGTATGTAATATCCCGTATTTTTATGCATATTTATTTTATTATGAAATTATGAAAATTGGGATTAATTAATTTAAAAGAGAATATTTAATTTATAATTAATCTGACTTAATGGTAATAATTACTAGCGTGGCGAGAGTTAGTAGTTATCAAAAATAATTATGTTGAAATCATGTTGAGTAATAACTATGTTGAGTATTAGGTAGTAAGTAATGTAATAGATGGTTTCAGAAATAATAATATGGCTGGGACGAGATACACGGCAGTTAAGATATAATTATTTGGGACGCGCATATGAGTCGTGTCACTATTATCTATTTGGGGCTAAAAAAGGTAAATTATTTTTTTTATAGCTCGTATGGCCATTTTGAGTGCGCTAGTGTGTCCGGAAGGGTCGAAATAGTCATAAAGCCCTACTCTGGTGTTTTATTTGGAGTACGGGTCATTTTAGCCCAAAATGACACCCTGGAGGGGTATTTTTGTCTTTTGGAATTTTTGAGCAATTAAATGGACAAAAATAGGATTAAAATAGAAACATTGAGGGTTAGTGGTCTGTCAGTTTCAACTTGCGTGAGAAAGAGAGAGAAGGAGAGGGAGAACCAAGGAGGAAGAAGATCCCATTGGAGAACAAGGACAAGAACTCAAGGATTCCCACTAAAAGCTGCACCAAAGTGTAGATCGCGATGAGAGGATCAACCACATATCAATTTCAACTCAAGAGTCAGAAGTCCATTCCAAGGAAAGTGTTTATCTTGCACCTCTTTTGGCAAATATTGTTCCTGTTGATTTAGAATAGATGTTATAAACTTAGTGCAATGAAATCATAGGATTAATTAGACTGAATTGTAAAGAAATCTTATGAATTAGAGATGGGTATGCATGTAGAGGTTTTTCCCTTTATTAAACTATTAAATTTGGATATTTTATGTCTTAATCACGAATTATAATAAGAGTTTTAAGTACTTAAATTGTTGGGTTCATGTTATGAAAATTTTTAGAGATTTAAGAAATTATTGTGTTTCCCTTTGAAAACATCAAGATTTGAACACTAATTTGTGTTAGAAAGTGTCCCATAATGATTGGGAATAGGTTAGAACTATCTAATTGGACGTTGGATGGAATTTAGGTTGAGTTTGAAGTGTTTTATGTTGGAAAAATTGAATTTGGGGAAGAACTGGGACTGTTCAGATTTTTCGTTAGAAGACCACCCCAGGTCGTTCGAACAACCTCGTTCGAATGAACCTTCTAACGAGAAATCCAATGACCCTACAAACGAGATGTTGAAGTTCATTCGAAGTGGAAACTTCGTTCGAACAACCTCGTTCGAACGAAAATCCTGGAACATCGAACGAGATTCCAAAACTTGATTTTTGGGTCCGATTTAGTTAAAATCCATCCTAGGCTTATCCAAGCGAGTGTATTAACCTAAGTGAGTAACAGGTGAATTAAAGTACAAATTTTTAGGGAATTAAGGGTGGAGTGATCCTCGATGTATTAAACTTGTAGGGTAACCTGGAAGAGAATGTGAGTCCAAGAGAGATTATGTAGAAATGTATATCGTGGATATTAGTAACGTTAATATTACCTACATACCATGGGAATTGAGTTGTGTGAACGCCTATTAAGTTATAAAAGTTGTGTGCATGCTTATTACGTGGAATATTATATGTATGACATACCTAGATACTGGCTATCGAACGGAGGTTAGCGCGTGTGGATGGCTAGATCTTATGTGCCTTCGGGGGATTTTGAGCCGTACCACTAGAGCATCGAACCTAGGTATGGACTATCTGTGAAAATGATAGTGGTGACGGTCGTATGGGTGTGTAGGTATGTGCGTAGCCCATCGATTTGGGACTATGTCCGCCTCCATTATGTGTATATGTTTTATTGGTTCTTTAGAGATTGAACCTATTGTCCTTTATGCGAAAGCGTTGCAATGGGACTAGATATCCGAGTATGCCTAGCACCCGG
The DNA here is from genome assembly GCA_949130495.1 of Sambucus nigra. Lineage (NCBI taxonomy): Eukaryota > Viridiplantae > Streptophyta > Magnoliopsida > Dipsacales > Adoxaceae > Sambucus > Sambucus nigra. The sequence continues at coordinate 839,678,632 of OX422207.1, read as the reverse complement.
GGTTTCTTAACCATGGGTGCAGTATTGATATATATATGTATTAGTATGTATACATAGTGAGATTTTTATATGTCTAATGAGTTTATATTTTGTGCTTCATGTTGGATACTTTATTAAAGTACATACTTATTGGGTCACCAGTTGAGAATTAAGAATGCTATGAGAATGAGTTAAAGTATTTAATAACCTATTCCTAAATAAGAGAGATATATTGTCTTTGGGTTTTTATATAGTTTATTCGGCATAGGGTTTATACTATGTATAGTCAGGTAGAGTATCGTGATTAGTATGGGTAGCTAGGCTCGCTAGGTGTGCACATTAGATGAGAGGTAAGAATCCCAAGTGAGTACGCTAAGTTAACGTGAATAATATTTGTGCTAATTAACTAATTTAATCACTTGTTATATTTAAACTGTTTTCTACTCAGGCTCTGACCCATTTTTCTGCAAATCTCTTTTCTTGTTTTATTATTTTAGGTGCTCAGCCACAGGGACACCAGACTTAGGAGATTCCATTCATTTGTCGAGTTGTATCTGCTATGGAAGATACATGACATTGCTAGTAGACGCTTTTGAGTCTATTTCTCCTTATCTATTAGTCATTTATTTTAGTTGGACATATCGTCCCTCCTATTGCACATTCAGATATTTAGAGTTGTTTTATTCTATCATTAGACTTTGATTTCATGTTATTAGATTATTTTATGGGATTTCGACTGGATGTGTTTACTCCAGTTCTTATTTAAATTCAGTTAGTTCTTTCCTTATGCTATTGCGATGTATGGTTATATGAGTAATTATTTCCCTTTAATGATAATGGTTAATAATAAGATCAAATTTTGACACCAGACCTTTTTAAAGATTAGGTGGTTAGTTTTTATTAAATTAAAATTCGAGTTTTCGACAGTGATGCATTATCTGAATCGACGTGATATTCTGAGATTAATTAATGAAGGACTGATCACCCGATAATTAATTAGGCTGGGTGTCACACGCATATTTAAGGAAAATTTAAAAATTTCATCATTTTTGTTTATGGCCCAAATCCTTATGGAATTTGTAGCCCTTTGAGGTAGCTTCGTGTAGCCTCTGACTGCGCCTAGTTACGATTTATAATAAAGAAGTTAATGTATTTTATTTATGTTGATCTAGAAAGAAGAATCCAGACATGAAGGGGCGAATCAATTTGGTCATTTGGGGAGAATCGATTTGGATTAGACCAAAATCAAATTTTCCCTATGCCAGAATCGATTCAACCCTGTAGATTTTCACTTTTTGATTTACAAGTTTTCCCCTAGGGTTTTGTTTAAGTAAATTTTTACTCTCATTTATTTGGGACATCAAATTTTCTACTTTAGAGTAGTATGTGGGTTTGGTAGCTCCTTCTTTCTCTCTCTTAGGGTTTTATCCCCTTTATCTGTAAGTATGATTTTTGTTATCTTCTCCATTAATATAGTTCCATTTCTTGTTTCAAGTTTTGTTAAATTAGTTTTTGTTGTTTTGTTAGTTAGTTGATGTTGGTTAATTTGCTATTTTCATTGGTTAATTAGTTTTATTTATTCTTCTTAACATGTGTAGTTTCTAGTTTTAAGGTTGGGATCATATTTCCACCATTAATGGGTTTTTAGCGGTAAAATCTAGGTTTTGGTTCGAAAGGATTTTAATTAAATCCTCGTGTATTAAAGTCGAAATATTAGGCATTTAACTTTCTCTGTTACTCAATGGTAGTAGCGATATTCTGACATTAATCCATTTGTGACCATTTTTTTTGAAAGTTTAATCTCCCATTTTTGGGATAGGTCCCTTCATATGTGATGTTTATAATCAATTTCGTAAGCTCAGATAATTTTTTTTAACCAAATTATGTAATACATTTTGTTAGCCCATGCTGGGGATGTGATCCTAATCTCGTTTTGTTAATCTTTGTTTAGCTTTAATTGCGTAGTTAACTTTTTTCTTTTTCTTCAAAACGATCATTATCTTTTACACTTTTATTTGAGAAGTAATAAATCAATTAATATCTATCAAATATTTCCTATGGATTTTCCATCCCGGACTAGCTACTATATTGCACAAGAGTGTAGTTAAAGTTTTTGTTTTTTTATTGCGGTTAGAAACTGATAACAATAATTAGTGTATCTGTATGGACGCTACCAACTAATGTTATTGGTACCTATAACCCCCACACCCTTATATATTGTGAAGCCTTCCTTGTGTGTGACACATTTCCCATGATACGATACCACAATTGGCATTCCAAGTGTTATTATTAGTAGCAGCGATACCATGTCATCATCTTCAAGAGTTATAGACCCTCTGAAATCTTGGGTATTCGTGATGACACTGCAGACTCTAGGTCTGACTCCTTAGAAGAGTTCATAAAGGTAATAATGGCTTGTCCTAGATTTTCCTAGAAGAAATACATTTCTGAATCGAATAATAGAGGTTACCTCAAGTACCTCATCTCGTCAATAGGGGAATCCTGAGCTGCAAATTTATGACATCTCTAACGATGAGGCAGGAGATCGCATTCCTCGACCCCAAAAATGCATAAGCCTTTTATTTCCATAAACAAGGAAGACTTTCAAGGCCAAGATCCTAATGGTAAAGCTCCTACTATTGAGAACGAAAAGGATGAGGATGACTTTCTGCTTAAAAGTGTTGCTTAATTTCATCTAAGTGACGTCCATGAGACTTATCTTATTGTTTGACGACACTTGGAATTGTATCAACTCGTCCACCAAAATAAGGGTTCTAGATGAGGACGATAGGGCATACGACCTTAGAAATGAGGAGAGATTTTCATTAATGATAAAATGTTGAAGGTTGGCTTTCACTTTTAGTTCAATTTAACTACCAGAGCAATTCTCTCAGCTATCGACGTTGCCCATACCATATGGCCCCAAATTCCAGAAGAATCCTAATAGGGTCAGCCGTTCTTTGGAAACCTTCTTATGAGGAAGACTTACCTTCCGATGTCTTTTGATCATGTTACTCGGCTGTTATGACCAAATTCAGCCCTTGTTACTACCACTTCATAGCCCACAAAATCGATCTCAAGCTTTTACATCTAATCTAGACTTCTAACCATGAATGTAAGTCTCAATATTTATTTATCTCGGTCTTATGGTAGTTTAATGATGATGATTCGTCGAAACTGAGGGAGATCGTGGTGCATTGAAATTGGGAAAAAAATTATACTCTCAGTCAAGGTTTATCCAGGTCCGAGCATGGAGAATAGGAAAAACATAAACCAGTTGAGGGGAGCCCATGATCTAATTCTTCCAGAGGATTTTATCACTCCTGAGATTCTTCAGTATGTTGGGATAGGTGTAGACCCATTGGAGTCTTTTTATAAGATTTATTAATTTTTTCTAACTTTTATTGTCGTCTTATTTTATCTAAGCAGATACTAATAGTTTTCATTTTACACATCGTACAACAAATACACCAAACCATATTTTTATGATTGTTGTTCCCATGAGTGTAAATATCTTGGCTAGGTTGCAGCGCAAAACTTCTCAGTCGATAGCTCATGGGAAAAAATCTACAATTAGTGGCCCTAGCACGACCAAGGGCTCAAAGAAAATGAACGAGTATAGTGGGTCTGTGTCCATTCCTACTCAGCATAAAAAAATCCAAGGGCATGTTGAGATAACCCATAGCTCCCAGCGTCGCTACTTCGAACGATGTGTTAGTCGCGATACGTTTGCTCAATTAGCCCTGAAGCCTAACTTTATTCTAGGTAGTCAGACTAATGCTGAAGACTACATTGTCTCGTTGACCCCCTCTAAGAACAGCCAATACTTTGAGGCTTAGAGCAGTGGTAGGGTGTCAAGCTTTTCCCTCCACGATTTCACTGAGGTAATAACTTCTATTGAACTTTAATTTTTTAAAGTGTTGTATGGTTTTATAATTTTTCTTGCTTCATAGTGACTCTTTTCATTTTTCTTTGTTACAGTATGTCCTTTCTCTCTAACATCTTCATCAATGGGTGTTGGAGATCGAGACCAAGGTTAAGCAAGCTGAAGAGGAAGTGTCCAAAATGGAAAATCAAAAGCAGCAGTTGGCCGACCAAAAGGACGCCCATGAAGACGAGATACAGAAGCTTCGAGAAATACACAATGAGTACCTTTCGATTGCGAAGGATACTTATAAAGCTCATGTGACTGAGCTCAAAGTGATTCTGAAGCAGTATGAGGAGTCTAACAAAGAGCGTTTGAGGGTTGGTGTTGAGTAAATCGTGTCCGAGTTCAAGTAGAGTGGGGAGTTCCCTGGATACGCCATCCAATACTTGGATAGAGGCTCCAGAGAAGTTTGGAGATAAGTCATCAACTAATTTTCTAACCACGTCTACAAGTATCCCTAGCTAGCCGAGGTTATTACTAATTTAGCTTGGATGATCCAGAGAGTATCGTTGCTCTTCAGGAGATTTAGGGAGAAATAGACAATGCTGGGGGTATAGAACCAAGGTGGGTAGGGATGAGACGACCTAGGATGCTGATGAGAACGATCACGGTGGAGACCAAGATGCCACTACCATAGTTCTAGACAAACCATCCATCCCTAAAGCCAAAACTACTGACATTTTGGTGGCCGAGACTTGATTTTTGTAATTTTTGTTTATTGGGCGATTGTTTGTCCTCCTTGATGCCCATTTTCTATAATTTCGATTCTCTTGCCACTTTGGGATTAATAATTTACCAACATCAATTCTTGACATCCCTTTATTGGGGTGTTTTTTATGAATTTTTTGTCTTCAATACATTTTGTTTTTGTTATCATATGACCAAGTGTAATATGTCTGTCCTTTTATTCACCATAAAAATTATGTTTAAGTCTCATAAAAAATGATGTTCCATTTTCCCACATCTTGGGGTTTTAGTGAGATATATTTAGGAGACAAGACTCTAATACACTCTCGTACCTCCGAGAGAGAGATTTACGTTTAACTATTCACCATAAAAAATGATGTTAAGTCTCACTATAAGAAACTGATGTTCAATCTTAGGATTTTTAGTTAGATAAGTTTAAGAGATGATACTCCAAAACACTCTTGTACTGTTAAGGGAAATATTTATATTTAACTATTCACCATAAAAATGATGTTAAGTCTCACTATAACAAAATGATGTTCAATTTTCCCACCTCTCTAGGTTTTTATTGAGATATGTGTTTGGATATGGGACTCCAAAACACTCTTGTACTGTCGAGAGATAGATTTACATTAACTATTCACCACAAAAAATGATGTTAAGTGTCACCATAACAAAATCATGTTCAATTTTCCCACCTCCCAGGGTTTCAAATGAGATATGTTTAGGAGATAAGACTCCAAAACACTCTCATATCACTGACAGAGATTTACATGAGTGGGTGTGATACTCAAAAGATATAACTGGAGAATAGGAGATAACATTTCATTTAATTTCATTTAGAATTTCTCTTTACAAAATTTAATTACATTTGAGACAACTTCTCTCCACTTGTTATATTCAGACATTTTGATAGTACTCCTTCAAATGATCGACATTCCTTAGATTGGCGAATAGCCCCCTCTATAAATTATCTAGACAATATGTGCTAGGGATCACTTCCTCTGTGACTCTATGGGGTCCATGCCAATTAGGGTGATTTTTTTTAGCTTTCTTTATAAAATCTTAAGTACGATATCACAAAATTTTATCGGATGAGATTTGACACTCTTGTAATAGAATTTTGCACCTCTCTTTGGGTAGGCTGACTATTGTACTGCCACATCTTCCCTTTATTCTTCAATGAGGTCCAAATCAAGTCTTATCTCTTCAATGTTCATTCCAGGATCATATGTTTGGAGTTTGTGCCTCAATAGAAAAATCTCGATTAGGATGAATTCCTCCGATATATATGCCAATATAAAAGTTATCTCCTCCATCAACATTCTTTCGATCGTCCAATATGCTCGTAGTATGCTGTGCAATTCATACCTATTTTACCTTGGCATATTCCAACTTCTTATTTATTTTGTCTAATGTTGTTCGATTTGTCCCCTCATTTTCCCATTTACTTGTGGCCAACCTGGTGCCTAGAAGAATCTTTTTATATCAACCCTACTATAATTGGCAACTAAGAACATGTTCTTAAACTTCTTTCTGTTATTTGATCTCAAAGTATTTGGGAGTCCATATCCTTAGATGATATTTCTTCAAATGAATCTGAAACATTTCTCTTTCCGGATAGTTACCATGGCCCCATTTAAAAAACAATCAATTGCGACGGTACGAAAATGGAAGTTCCCCTTAGCTTTTGATAACGGGCTGACTAAATCAATTACCCAAATCACAATGGGCCATAGGGATGAGATAAAATAAAATAGTTTATGGGGTTAATAGGGTATATTGATGAAGCACTGACATTAGTCGCACTTGAGAACAAACACGGTTGCGTCCTTAGCTAAGTTCGGCCAATAGTAACCCTAAGGGACGATTTTCTTCGCCAATGATCATCCTCATATATAGCTCACACAGATGCATTAATTAAAATTTTTGATCATGTAATGAACTTATGTTGGCTGCCCAAACCAAACCTCAAGAGTGGGAGAAGTTAACGTCTTTTGTACAAAACATACCCTATGATAGTAAATTTACAGCTCAAAATCTTACCTTTATTCTATTAGTCTTTCTTTCTGGGAGCTTACCATCATATAAGTACTTAATGACGAGATATATCCAAGATGGTACAAAGTTCAGGATATAACATTCTGTGGTGTCGGCTTCTTCTCGCTCGACTGGAATTATCAGGCAAAATTCCTCTCTTGTGTAAACTTATTGGGATTCTCTACATCTTTACCCCCTGGATGTTTGCCAGCGTCATCTTCATTCTTTGCAAGTACTTGGCCAATTTTTTATCATTCTCCTCATATACTCCTAGAATTTGGTTCACCAATAAATGTGAATTGTTGTGGTCAAGTAGTTGGCAGACAACCAAAAACTTTGCAAGTGCAAGTTTTGCAAACAAAGCTTCTTACTCAGCCTCGTTATTAGATTATTTATATGTGAACCTCAGTGCATACTCAATATCTATCTCATATGGGGACAATAACATAATCCCAGTCCCAGTACCAGTTGCACAGGATGAACCATCAACAAACAAATTCCAAACTAGCATATCCGACTAGAAAGTTCCTTTAGCAAGGACACCATCTTCAGTTATAAATCTAGTCCCGTAACACAACCTATAGTGTCGGCCTGTGTATTCTCCTCTATTCTTTATTCTTAGTTCTCGATTATTTCTAAACCTTTAAGCTCTGATTCCACTTTTGTCTCTCTATCGACTCCTAGGTGAACTCTGCAATAAAATCTGCTAATTCTTGCCCCTTAGATTCACTTCTCGACTTGTAGACTATATCAAACTCATCTGAATAAACTGACCAAGACATTAGTCTAATCGATTTCTCGAATTTTATAATGAACTATTAGAGAGGTGTGTCGATGAGAAATATAATCATATTAGCTTTAAAATAGGGCTTTATATTCCTCATCTCATGAATTAAGTCATATGCAAGATTTTCCATCTTTGGGTACCTCGTCTCGGCCCCTTGTAGTGATTTACTATTATAATATACTTGTTTTTAAGTACCATTATCGTCTCTGACAATTTCCGCATTGATAGACGAGTCCGAGATCGCCAGATAAAGATATAGTTTCTCCCCTTGAATGGGACGAGACAAAAGCAGTGGTGAGATAAAATAGGCTTTTTAATCCTTGAATGGTTTCTCGCATTGTTTTTCCCAAACGAACACTTTCCTCAAAATTTTAAAAAATAACAGACATTTGTCGATTACTCACGAGACAAATCTATTGATTGCAATAACTTAACCTTTCAACTAATGGATATCTTTGGTATTTTTTTGGGTGTCTTCATGTTGCTTTTATTTTGGTTGGGTTGGCCTGAATTCCCCTTTGATTGACTATAAACCCCAAAAAAATTTCTCGCACCGACACCACGCACACACTTTGTAGGGTTCAACTTCATTCTATACTGAGCTATTGTGTCAAAATTTCTTTCTAGATCTGCGACATGGTTATCTACCTTCAAACTCTTTGTCAGCATGTCGACGATGAAGAATTACATTGCCTTTTCGATCTGATCCTTGAACACCTTATTGACGAGCCTTTGCTAAGCGGATTCTACATTGATTAGGCCGAACGACATTGCCTTATTGCAGTATGTCCCTTTATTAGTTATGAAAGATGTCTTATCGACATCAACCTCATACATGGAGATATGATTATCACCAGAGTAATAATCCATGAAGCTTATGAGTTTTTGCCATGTTTTAGCAACTACAATCTGATCAATTATAGGAAAAAGGATACTATCCTTTGGGAAAGACTTGTTGGTATTTGTGAGTTTTACACACATCCTTCACTTTCCATTATACTTTAGCACCATGACGATATTGGATAACCCTTCTAAATACTGGACAATTTTGATAAAGTTTGATGTATGCATTTTTTCTGCCTCATTTTGAATGACTTCGTACCTATCTCTAGCAAAAGTTTGCCTTATCTTCTTTATTGGCTTTACTTTGTCGTCCAAGTCAACTTTGCGATATATAACAACGGGTTCAATCCCGAAAACTTCATTGTGACTCCATGCAAAGATATTTTCCATTTTCTTAACAATTGAACTAGTTCTTTCTTTGATTATGGTTCTAGGGACGAGCCGATTTGGATGATTTTTTCTAGTTCATGCTTATTGAGGACAATGGATTATACCTCTTCCACACGCTTTCACTTTTAGTTTTTTCTCGTGTCTTGGGTAAAGAGTGTCAATGTTGTACGAGGTGGTTTTATACCTATGGTACACTCTTTCCTCATCGAGGTAAAGTAGCATTCGCGTGCTCCCACTTGATCACCGTTCAGTTCCCCTACTCTGTAAGGAGTTGAGAATGTCATCATCTGGCATAATCTGGAAGGCACAACTTCAAATTGTTTCAAGGGTACTCTCGCTATTATGATATTTTAGGCTGAGAAGACATTCGCATCCATGACGAAAAAATTTATCGTCTTTGTTAAGCATCTCGATCATGTGCCCATATATATATATATATATATATCACGTTCACAATGGGTGAAGCTTTTCTATGATAGATCCAATGAATGAATGATGATATGGGATGAATCTCTTCTATCTGAGCTTGAGTCCTTTAAAACAATCCCAAAACATGACATCGTTCGAGATCCCACCCACCAAGATACAAGACACATTGTAACCATTAACTCGTGTGATGACGATGAGAGGATAATTATGTGACACTAAAATTCCCTTGAAATATAGGCTGGAGAGCTTCACTATGAGACTTTCCATATGTACCTTCTTTAACTTGCCCAAAATTGTCTCTAGTTTTGCCAAGTTAACGTCAACCCTTTTTATCCCAGCTTTGGCCTTAATAATATGGGCATTTTCATCGGTTGGCTCTGTTCTTTCACCCTCCATTCACCCAGAGATCATTTTAACATCAAAAGAGATCATGTGGAGGTCACCTTTCACTGCGCCAATTTTTTTGGGAATATTCAAAAGTCGTCCTCTCCCTCCTCCTCGTCATCTGACTCTAAATCATTTCATTTCACCTGAACTTCCTTTATTCTTTGGTGTCTCGTCTTTCAAGGAGGAATAACTTTTTCTGTTGTTATCTCGAAATCTACCCTTGTCGATATAGTTTCATAACTTTCCTTGCTTCAGTAACTTCTCAATCACGTCGTTCAGAGTGAAACACTTATCTATTGTGTGGCCATCGTCCTGATGGAACTCACACCACTTCCACTTTTCCATATTATGGATATGATCTCTTAATTTCTCAGGACATCGATGTTCTTTATCATCCTTGATCTCATTTAGATTGAGATCAGGGCTAATGATCAGTTGGGTGTACTTTGCAAACTTGTCATTTTTAACTTCTTCTTCCCTCTTGATCATTCTCCTTATCTTGGCATTTCCTAGATATTCTCCCACTCATCTCTTTTTGGGCTCATATCTTAATCTCCATGGCCTCATCAGCGGTCATGATTATCCTGGACTTGGACAGAAGTTCTATCATGGACTTTCTAGGATCTTTGGTTAGGTTCCAATAGAGTTTCCTCGACTAGATCCCACTGATGAGGGATGTCATAGCCATGCTCTTATCATAGTCCTCAGCTTTTAATTTCTTTTTTTCAATAGAGATATGAATTCTCTTAAGGGATCATTTATTCCCTGTCAGACATCCAGTAGACGAGTCATAGGCTTCATGCCGAAATAGAATTTATGAATAAACTTTTCATCTAGTTATTTAATATTTCACATCTTTCCTCTTGGCCAATCATTGTACCATACATGGGCAGCGCTAGTGAGGGTGACGAAAAATTTTATGCACTTCATCTTGTTTAGAGTGGAATAGAAATCAACCGCTGAGTAATACATCTTCATGTGATGAATGGGATTTGTGCTCCCATCATATCTCGGTGTTACAACTGGCAGTTTTACCTTGATAGGTGTCGGATAGCTGTCACACCCTAATATTTGGTATGAATGAAAAAGAAGTATGTAAAATATGAATGTGGTGTGTGCTAATTAATTTAATTCGCAAATTTATAATTTGGCACAACTATTTAAATAGAGTCTATTTTTAAACCCAATTAATTCAGCCCCTAAACATGCAACTACGTATCAAACCAAATAAGATATAGCATGCGACACAAAATTTCAAGAAAAATCCCCGAAGGGCAAAACCTTTTATTTTTAGAACTCTAACAAGTTTACAAGACCAACAAATCAAAGCCTAAGTGATTTCCACACCAATAACGTCCAAAATTATGTAGCGATTTTTCAAGACTTTCAAGAACGAGCAAACTCGTTTTATTTCTCCATCCAAACTCCCTCATATATATTTTTCTTTCAGAGGTGATCTAAATTCTCAAACATTAGAGAATTGGTGAATAAACCTAATGGCTCCTTTTTGGCATGAATTTATTTTTATTGCCGTTAAATTTTTTCGGGCTCTTTTAACCTCTTTGGAACCTGGATAATTAAAATTCCTATATTGTTAGGTCCTAACGATGGCTTAGTATTCACAAAGGTCAAATGTGAACCTTTCGCATCCCTTCGCCGTTTTTTAAATAAATCACACAAACTCACTAATGGTTCTTACATACACTACTTTCCATTCAAGTTTTATCGCGCTTAGTTTGTTTTAAGGACATGACTGAAGTGAAAACACTCAACCAACATGTGATAAGACAATCACAATAATCAAACAAATCCGTGCATGTGTGCAATAAAGGAAATCATGAGTCAAACATATAAGAAGTAACACATAATTACATCTCAATGACTCCAAACATTATAAAGCATAAAGATGACATGATATATTATCTCAAAACACTATCAAATAGTCACATGAAGAAATGGAATGAAATTGTGACTCGGTCATCCTAAGTGTCCATCCATAACCGGTGTAAAACAAAATACAAAACTCTTTTTGGATTTTTCAAAATTTTACCAAAATAAAATCTTTTATATTTTGTAAAAAATTTTAAAAATAAAAATTTAATACAAAAAGTACACATGACATAACACTAGCAAACATATTTAGATCATGAAACCATAACTAGTGTATGACAAACATGCAAACACAATCATCTATATGATATGACAAGAGAAGAATCATGTGTAAGCACACAAGAATCAACTTGTCTAAAATCTAGCGTATCCAAAAGTTATTTCCTAACCCAAACGGACGTAGCATGTCGGGACGGGGTTTTGGGAACCAATAAAACACTAGACTTCGACTTCCTAGGACTTCTTCCAGTATCAAAACAAAATCTCCTAAGGTGACCTTTCCTACCACAATATGAACATGTGTAAATGGGTGGAACGACGCCTATGGGTTGACCTTTTTTAACTTCCTTAGGAATGGTTAACCCTCTAAAACAAATAATGGTATTGGCTTTAACACTAGAAATATTAGAGACAAATATCTTTTTGAGTTTGAAACGTTTGCAAATATTCAATCTTACTTTTAAACAAGAATTTTCTTTTTCCAAACCTTTAATACTCTTTTAAAGTCTCAAATTCAAATTCTTTAAATTGTCAAAATTTTGACTTGTGCAGTCGAGAGGGGGGGGGGGGGGGGCATCTAATTACATAAGTGTTCCATCGAAAAAATTGCTATTTTTAAAAAAAAAATCAATATCACACAATTTTGCGGAAAAGAGGAATACGTGATAAATTAGCGTAACCTGCTCTGATACCAATTTGACGATGTGAGAAGTCAAATTGTAAAAAAAAAAAAATTCGTGAAAAATCCAGGATCATGCGATAAATTAGCGTAACCCGCTCTGATACAAATTTGTAAAATATGAATGCGGTGTGTGATAATTAATTAAATTCGCAAATTTCTAATTTGGCCCACTTATATAATTAGAGTCTATTTTTAAACCAAATTAATTCAACCCCTAAATATGTAACTACTTATCAAACCAAATAAGATATAGCATGCGACACAAAATTTCAGGAAACATCCCCGAAGGGCAAAACCTTTTATTTCTAGAACTCTGACAAGTTTACAAGACCATTGACTTACATACCATCTTGCTTTCACCCACAAGAGTAACGCACGGTGTCTTCGTCAAATCTCCAAAGCAACGACTAGAAATAAATCAACAATGATTTGCACGTAGTTATACCACCAGGACGCGCAGTCCAGGCATGCAGTCTAAAATCTTCACAATGACTCCCTCCACAATAGCACACAGTTGTCGGTTGCAGAGCTCTCCCCACAAAGAATGATCAAAGGAAAAATATGTTCTTGGGTTCCACAAAACAACTCACACAAAAGTAATTGGGATTTTTGTAAATTGTAAACAAAATAAAAGTTTGAACCCTTAAATTGTTGTTGGAGAACAAAACAAAGACAAAAAATGTTAAGAATTATTTATGGGGAAAAACTCTCAAAAGTGTTCTACACACAAAAAACCACACGCTGACCCTCTTTTTATAAGAAAATTTAAGGCTGTCAAAGAGATCAGGCTGTCAGCAGCGTGCCAGTCAAAAAGTCAACTCACTCGAGTGAAAATAATCTCATTTAAACGAGATAGCTATGTCGTTTGAACGATATAAGCAGGTCGTTCGAACGACCTATCAAACGGGATTTCACGCGTGCTTGTAGATAATTTCGATATGAACGCGTGGCCGCCAGTTTCTTATTTTTCTGATTTTTTTATTAGTTATGATTTTTCAACGAAAGGGTGTCCGAGAACAAAATCTTTAGAAAATATTTGACAAAAATATCCCAACACTTAAATATGAAATGTAAATGAAACTTTAAACATTATATTACCATATATCATATTATTGGGCTTGAATGTTGAAGACCACTTGTAATTCAGATTCGTCTTCGTAGATAAAAACTTCTTCAATTCTTTGACGACTTGTAGCGGTATACGACATACTCAAATTATGACGGACATTTGTAAAATTATGTCCTTGCAAAGTATACATAAAGAAATGAATTATAGTTAAAGCGTAATAATATAACTTTATTCATTATTAAAGTAGTTTACATAAGGTAGTATCACCGCAAGGGTGAGTAAATTTTTTTTAGTATAAATTATAAACTAGAAAATCGAAAAGCGCCACTCCTTGCTCCCATACGACTTAGTCGCTGCCCACACAGTAATGCAAACAGGTGATGGGTATCTGTCTCTAAAGGGGAAGAGATATTATCCTCTTTCTCCAAGTTCATCTAGAGGAATAAGGAATTTGCACAAATATGCGAAGCAGGTTTTGCCAGTTCTACAACAAGTATACATATCGATGAGAGTTGGAGTGTGTATAAAATGAGTGTTTAGCAATGCTAAAGAAATATAAGTTGATAATCTCATACTTATCAGTTTATAAAGAATATTATGGTTCTTTGAACTAATATTCCAATACTTCCTAGTTCTTTAAGGATCACACAAATAATATCAAGGATCATCAACTAATAATCCCATACTTACCAGTTCACTAAGGGTATTGAAATAATTAATCCATCTGTAAAACCTAAAAAAATCATGTCAAAACTTTTGGGGAAAAGTAACTAGCTAGGCACACTATCCAAGTGGAACTCATACGTACGTAGCAATAAAATAGGCTCTCAAACATCGGAGACCATTAGTCCAAGCAGAAAAGTTTCGTGGGACAACATGGAAGTCTACTCCCTAGTTAATACTGATGCCCATAATATAAATATTTGCACAAAGGTATAGGGGTGAAGTGGATCAGTCATTAAAATACATTCTTCATGACTTCATTTATTATATGAAAAGGGTTCAAATTCAATTTAAATGATCACAATAACCACAATTCGTGAGAATATAATATATGTGTGTATGGTAATTTATACACATACTTGGAATTAAACTGACTATCATAATAGCAAATAACAAACGCTAAATTTTACTAGTGAAAAGGTAGAAAAACCTATTTGATCGGTATATCGTACAACTTTATATATGACAAGAGGATATCGAGAGGATATGGTACTTAATTCTCTGTATACAATGTTTGGGTATATAAGTTTTTGGGATTGGGTAAGTGAGTTTATACAAAAAGCTATATCTTTTAAAGTTTTGAGGGTTAAATTATAAATAATTTTGAACTTTATAATACTGGACTTAAAATAATATTTGAAATTTGGTGCAAAAGACTTTGTTTCTTAAAATATTTTGAAGTATCCACAGACAAAATTTGGGGTTCAAATTTATAGTTGAAAAAGTCAGGAAGGGTCAAATTGCAATTTAGGAAAAATATTTCTAAGTTGAAACCTCACTTGTCCTTAACTTAGGCTAGGCTAATCCAAATATGATCTTACCTTATGTCATTTCGACCAGAAAAATAAAATTTAAATATTGTAAAAAAATTCAGAAAATTCTGATTAGTCATGCGCCCTCACGCGTTAGGTCAAGGTTTCTGGTCAAAAAGTTTATCTTCTTCCCTTCGACTGTTGACTTTAGGGTTTCTGATTTTTGAACTTGAATAAATAGTTCATTTCTCAAATATTTGAGATGATTTCTTAACAAACTCATCCTAAATTTTCATAAGGGATCCGAATGTATAGGTTTTGTGGATTGAGATGCCGTATATCCCAAGTTCCATAACTGTGTGTTTTAATGAAAATTTAACCTAACATTCATGGAGTTTAAGGATATGTCAGGGATTCTTATTAACTTTATTTGTTTTTTGCTGTGTGTAGGAGTAATTTGATTTTGATTTCAAAAGTTGAGATGGGTTATACAGGGAGTATTTATGATTTGTAGTTATTTTTGTTCAAAATACACTTTGATTCGATTCAAGCTTATTAGGCACATTCATGTTTTTTTTATCATTACACTCTAGTTCCTGAGGTTATAATGAAGCCATTCAAATCTTTAAACCTGAGTTTTGATCATTATTTGAAAGTTCACCAATGAAGCTCAAGCTTTAATGGTGGAAACTTCATAATTTTCACCTAGGGCCTATTTTTTATGCCAAATTTCCTACGATTTTGAGCTATTCTAGCATTATAACAATAGATAAAATGATTGAAACTAAAATAACTGAATATAGTACATAAAATGATAGAGTACATGTTTGGAGTGAAAATTTTGAGTTTTGAAACTTCTGTTTGAGTGAGTTTAAATCGAGGATTTCGTGGGGTATTTATAGTATGTGAGCAGGGGAGTTCATTCGTGGAAAAAGGAGGTGGATTTGAACTCAAATTGTAAGGTTTTTAGGCTTAAGTTTTGTTCCTGATATATGTGCACGATGTACACATGTGATTCTTGGCCATTTGTG
The DNA here is from genome assembly GCA_949130495.1 of Sambucus nigra. Lineage (NCBI taxonomy): Eukaryota > Viridiplantae > Streptophyta > Magnoliopsida > Dipsacales > Adoxaceae > Sambucus > Sambucus nigra. The sequence goes on along the minus strand of OX422207.1, from coordinate 839,662,796 downwards.
CTGATGTGTAAGCATATTTGGACCGGGGTTTTATGAATTAGCAAAACTTTTGTGTTTTTCCTTGGTTGGTCATGTATATGCACTTATATCCTTAAAAGAGTACTTTTGATAAAGTTTAGGGGTACTTTTATAATTTTAGAAAGTTTTAATTGTTGAAATTGTAAACTTGTGTTGGTTGAAGTCCAAAGGATTAATTTGATATAAAGTTTTGATTTAGGGATTAAGTTCAAGTCAAGTTATGTTGGTTTGAAATTTTTAGGGTCTACTTTGTAACTATTAACACCTCAAGGGTTCAAGTTAATTTAGTAAAGTTATAGGGCATCAAGTATAATTTCATTCTCCTTTATAAGAATTTTGAATTTGAATACTTTATAAGGGTTGAAAGAGTGACTGTAGGTGATAAAGGTCAATTTTGAAAATCCCGGTTATTATAATCTACCTACCTAAAAAAAATTCGCCATCAAATTTACCTTTAAATAAGTTAGGGTATTGATCTTTCATAGCTTGTTCTAGTTCTCATGTAGCTTCTTGCTGATTTTGATTTTCCCAAAGTACTTTAACTAAGAGAATTCCCTTATTTGTGAGGTACTTCACTTGGCGATCTAGAATTTGAACAGGGCATACTTCAAATTCATGGTTTGGTTCGATAGAAATTTCTTGCCACGTAATGGTATGAGATGGAACATAAATATACCGAAAGAACAGAGACACATGAAATACATTTTGAATATTGAATAATTCCACAGGTAATTCTGATTGATAGGCTACAGAGCCAACTCGTTTAGAAATTATGAAAGGTCCAATATATCTAGGGGCTAATTTTCCTTTCTTCCTAAAGCGTAAGATTCCTTTTTGAGGAGAAATTGTCAGCAATACTTAGTCATTAACTTGAAATTCTAAGGGTTTTCAATGCTGGTCTGCAAAATTTGTTTGACGATCTTGGGTTATCTTTAATCTTTCTCAAATTTGTTGTATTATCTAAGTGGTTTCTTGGATTATTTTGGGACCAAATTGTTTACTACTTTCGAATTCTATCCAATATACAGGTGATCTACACGGTCTTCCATATAAAATTTCAAACGGAGCTACTTTAATACTAGCCGAATAACTAATTTTATATGAGTATTCAATAAGGGGTAAATGTACATTCTAGTTGTCGTCGAGCATATCTAACGTACAAGCGCGTAACATATCCTATAAAATTTGGAATGTACATTCTGATTATCAATTCAATGGTGGGAAGAATGCGGTACTTAAATGAAGTTTAGTACCCATTACGATTTGTAATGCTTGCGAACACTTTCCTACAAAATGAGAATCTTTATCTGATACAATGGATAAATGAATTCCATGTAATCAAACAATTTCTTGAATGTAGAGCTTGCTAAGCTTCTGAAATGAGTTGGTGGTCTTCATAGTTCGAAAATGAGCTGATTTGGTGAGTCGATCATACTATTACCCAAATGGAATTATATTCTTGGGACGTACTTGATAGTCCAGTGACAAAATCCATGGTAATATGATCAAATTTCCCCTTGGCAATTGGTAAAGGTTGGAGGTTTCCACCAGGGTGTTGGTGTGCTATCTTTACTTGTTGACAAGTAAGATGTTTCCTTATAAAATTCTAGATATGATTTCAGATATTTGGCCACTAATATTACTTTTTCATGGCATGGTACATTGTCAAACTTGCAGGGTGAATCATAAATTTTGAGCGATGGGCTTCTTGTAATATTTCCTCTCGAAGAGATGCATTATCATGTACATAGAATCTATTTCAAAATCATAAACATGTTTCCTTATTGTATGAGAAGTTAGGATTTTTATCTTAAAAGGTTTGTAAAAAAGAATTGGGTTTGCTGAATTAAAATTTTCTTTCTCAATTTAGGATAAGCAATAATGTTGAAATTTTTTGTGAAAGGGAATATCACTTTATTGTAATATTGCTCTATGGTACCAACAATATTGTAGGAAATTAAAGTGTGGATTCTTCCTACTTGATTTTGACTTAAAGCATCTGTTATTACATTGCCTTTGCCTGGATGGTAATTTAATTTAAATCGGTAATCTTCCAAAAATTCTATCTAGCGTCGTTGTCTCAAATTCAAGTCCTTTTGAGTAAAAATATATTTCAAACTTTTTTGATTAGAAAAGACTTGGAAATTTACACTGTAAAGGTAATAATGCCAAATTTTCAATGCAAAAAATACACCTGTTAATACAAGATCATGGACAGGGTAATTACGTCCATGAGTTTTGAGTTGTCGTGACCTATACTCAATAACTTTCTCATTCTACATTAACACATATCCTGACCCTTGCAATTAAGCGTCGGTATATACATCGTAGCTTACATCACTAGAAGGAATGGTGAGGAATAGAGCAATGATTAATTTGTCCTTCAAAATTTGGAATGACTGATTACATTCATCAGTCTATATAATTGGAACTTCCTTCCAAGTTATCTTTAAAAGGGTGAGCGTAATGCAAGAAAATCCTTCCATAAAATGACGATAATATCTAGCTAATATTAAAAAACTTTTTATCATGGTAATATTGGTGGAATTTTTCCGTTCTAAAATGGCTGAAATTTTGGGTGGATCCACTTGGATTCCATTTTCAGAAATCACATGTCGTTAAATTTTTATTTCCTTCATTGACAAATCACATTTTCTCTTATTAGCATATAATCGATGGTTAATGAGAGTACCTAAGAATGCTTTTAAATGTTGGTCATATTCTACCGGATTTCGAGAATAAATAAGAATATCAACAATGAAAATGATAACAAATTAGTTAAGAAAAGGACTAAAGATTGTGTGCATTAGATCCATAAAAGTTGTGGGTGCTTTGGTTAATCCAAATGTCATTACTGTAAATTTGAAATGTCCATAATAGGTTTGAAAAGTAGTTTTCAGAATGTCTTCTTCTCTAACATGCAATTAATGGTAATCAGATCGTAAATCTATTTTATAAATGACCCTTGCTCCTCGAAGTTGATGAAATAGATCTCATATTCTGGGTAAAGGATACTAATTCTTAATAGTTACTGAATTCAGTTTGCGAAAATCTATGCACAATCTAAAGCTTTCATTATATTTCTTGACAGATAATATCGGATATCTCTAGGGAGATGAACTTAGTCGAATAAAACATTTTTCTAAGAGGTCATCTAATTGGGTATGAAGTTTTCAAAGTTATGAAGGAGGCATTCGATACGAAGGTGTCAAAATAGGAGGTTCATTAGGATAAAGATTGATACTAAACTCGATTTCTCGGGAAGGGGGTAATACTAGATATTCTTTAGGAAAAAAAATTCGAATTGTTCCAAAAGATTTGGAATTAAAGAAGATATTTGAATATGGAAACTAGATGGTTCAGACGGACATGATCCTTGAAATACAAAAGAACAATTATCTTTATTTTGAAAAAAAAAATTCTTGACATGATAATTGATATAAGCTTAATGTCTTGACAAAACATCCATTTTGATAATAAGACCGAAACCAAAAATATCTAAAATTATCAAATTAACAAGGAGCATTCCTAGACCAAGATGAATTCTGTAATTATTATAACCTTGTGCTGGTGTATTGATTTCACCTATTGGAAACTCGATATCCAATGGAGAAGTTGAGGATATAGGTAGTAATTACAATAACTTAGCTAGTCTAAGACTGATAAAGGAATGTGTGGAACCTGAATCAAATAAAATATGTTCAGGAAGATGTTAGGAAAATATCATACTTTCTATCACGTCATGGGATTTTCGTGCAAGCACTATTGCATAATTCTTTCCACGAGTCGGGATCGACGCAATTTCCTTAGCAGGATTTGGCTTAGGTTGATTTTGGATAGGAAAAAAATTTGGATTTTGTCTAGTTTTGTTTAACTAACAATGGGTTGGAACAAATTTTAATGTAGGATACTTCAGTCGGATATGTCCTAGTTCATGATACGCTTGACAACAAATCACTGAGCGTGTTGTGTTATGATAGATCTGGGAATAAGCTTTTCCACTCAAGTTTGAATTGGGTTGAGGTAGAGAATGATGTGGGGTTCTAATAATATCATTATTTCCAGTAACAGGGGGAGAATATTGTATTATGGCGGAATAATTTTGTTCCATAACTGTCGCAATGTCAATAAATAGAGAATACTCATGAATTTGTAAAGGAGCGATCGAATTATTAATTCTTGGATGTAATCCTCTTTCAAATTTCTTGCACTTATTTATCTTAGTATCTATATACTCAAGGGTGTAATGAGATAACTCACTAAATTTGGCCTCGTATTAGACTACCGATATATTAACTTGTTGTAATTTTATGAAATCAACAGTTCGTTCATCTCGCTCAGCCTCGGAAAAATACTTTTTGAAGAAAATCTCCTTGAATTGCTCTCAAGTAAAATTAACAATGTTCTGGTTACGTGACACCTCTTTCGACTTGAAATTAACTTCAGCTTGAAACATATATCCTTCTAAAGTTACTCGAAGATTAGTGGTTATACCTACTCCATTCAAAATTTTCACAATTTGACGTATCCATTTCTCAACTTCACTAGCACTTGGATTTCCAAGAGAAAATAGGGGTCATTGTCTCAAGAAGTTTTTTGAGGGCATTTATCCGATGACATTGTTTAGAAATGTCCTCTGGAGTAAAACTAGTAGTTTGTTGTTGTCGGGCTAAAAAAGTAAGTTCTTGAAGACATCGCATGCTTCCTTCAGTTTGGGTATGTTCTGTTTGAGTTCCAGCGGAGGCAATTCGAGTGTTAACCATACTAAAATATAATTAAACAATTTTAATAATAAGAATCATAAACAAAGATATTACAAAAGCCTATTATATTACACATGATAAGTTATATGATACATCGAAGTTATATATCACAGACTACTAGTACATTAGTGCAACTATGACAATTATCTAATCTTATAAGGTTCAGTATGGCACACTACATACGATACTTTATTATGCTTATCTACTTTAGGAGACAACTTTAACTTGGTGTTTTTAGGTAGGAACAACAGTTTCATCACTAGAATCGATTTTGGACTAATTAAATAATCTTCTTGATCCGGGGAATCATCAGTTGAGTCATCAGTAGTACTAGGAGAGTAGTCACCATGAACTTCACCGTTCAATGTTGCACCTAGGTGCATAGGTGGAGTCAATGGAGCATCTACGAGTGCAAGATTTATGGATTCTTGAAAGATCACTGGATCATTCACGCAATCCTCTACCTTCATCATAACTTTCATGCCAACTAGAACTCTATTCTCCATCAATAACATTTTAACATCACTCCTAATGCTTGCCGAGTCTTCCTCTATTGCATGAATCATCTCTCGTAACTTTTCCAATGCTTCCTCTCGAACTCTAGTTTTCCAATGATAGTTTGGCTCAATATCTTGAACAGAAACATATCCCATTTATCCATGCTACAAAATGAAATTACCATACAATAATAGTAATAAAATAACTTTTGAAAAGAAAAAAAGACTAATATCTTATATATTCCTTTCCCGTATAGAATGCTAACCCGACGATATGTTTAAATTTAAAACATGCGCTGATACCAACTTGTCACACCCTAATTTTTGGTCTGAATGAACAAGAAGTATACATAAAGCAATGAATTGATATTAATGTGGAATAACAAAACTTTATTCATTATTAAAGTAGTTTATATAGGATAGTACCACTGCAAGGGTGAGTTACATTTTTTTAGTACATATTGTAAAGTAGAATATCGAAAAGCGCCACTCATTGCTCCCATCTGGCTTATTCTCTGCCCACAGAGTCACATACACAAACAGGTGATCAGTATTTGTCTCTAAAAGGGAAGATATATTATCTTCTTTCTTCGATTTCATCTGGAGGAAAATGGAATTAATACAAATATACTAAGCAGGTTTTACCAGTTCTATAACAAGTATACATTTAGATGAGAGTTGGAGTGTGTATAGAATCCCTGTTTAGCAATGCTAAAGAAATAAAGTTGATAATCCCATAATTATCAGATTATAAAGAAAATTAAGGTTTTTTGAACTAATAATCCCTTACTCACCAGTTTATTAAGGATCATATAAAGAAAATCAAGGATCTTTGAACTAATAGTCCCATACTTACCAACTCACTAAACGGTATAGAAATAATTAAGACATCAATAAAACCAAATAAAATCATTCAAAAAACTTTGGGGAAAAGTAACTAGCTAGGCACGCTATCCAAGTGACCCTCATATGTATGTAGTAATAAAACAGGCTCTTAAACATCTGATACCATTAGGCCAAGCGGAAAAGTTCTGTGGGACAACAAGAAAGTCTCCTCCCTAGTTAATATTAATGCTTATAATATAAATATTTGCACAAAGGTGCAAGGGTGAACTGAATTAATCATTAAAATAGATTCTTCATGATATCTGTTATTAGATTAGAAGGGCTTAAATTCAATTTAAATTATCACAATCAACATAATTCGTGAGAATATAATAAATGTGATGTATGGAATGACCCGGAAGGGAATATTGAGCAAGTGAGGCTCTTATATTTTTATCTTTTGAGAGAATAGATTATCTTGTGATGTACTAATAGAGAACTATAGCTTTGTTGTGAATGTAAGAATTATTGTAATGTGTCGAGTTGTAATGGTAAAGTAATTGTTTTATAGTCATGTTAGACTTATATAATTGTTATATTCCAGCTATGGAAGAGCCTTGTGAATGGCAATATATTATTATGATGTGAGAGATTATTACTGAAATGAATCAGAATTTAGTAGATTATTGTTGAGCGAGAGAACTTAGCTCATAATAATGTTAATTTTGAGAACTATATTATTATGAGTATGATAATTGTTAAAACCTTGTGCCTTAAGCATAAGGTATTTTATTTAAATGCCGAAAGACATAAAATGTTTTAAAATAAACTGTTTTCAAAATAAATTTTTTATAGGCCTTTGGGCCATATAAAAAATTATTTGCACAAAAATATTTTTAAACTCTAGTCCCGATCTAACAAACTCTCAATCCCCGACGTCGCTACATATTAGTTTATTGGGAGGGTTCCTTGTTTGGATTTCGCTTGCGAAACCTCCCCCGCATGAGAGTAGAGGAATTGAGAGGAGTTAAATGCTTGGACTTTTCAAAATTTATATATTATTAGTATGTTAGTATAATTTAATATATTTCGATTTATTGTACTATTGAGGCAAGTGAAGCCTAATTATGTTTATACGAGTAGAGTTCGAATAATGGGTGTATGGGTGCCCTAGTAGTTATCATTGGTTTTATAAAACTAAAATAATTCGTCGTGAGAAGTGGGAGGATTGGGTATAGGGTTAGTGAGGATAAGTGTAGTAGGAACTCATTGAGATTTGGAGTAATAGGCTTAGCTTAATTTTGAGGACGAAATTCTTGTAAGTGGGGAAGTCTGTAATACCCCGAGATTTTTAGGACAATAATTTTATTTATTTTTGGGAGAAATAAATATTATTTTAATTGTAGAATAATTAAATTGGCATTAAGGTTAAAATTTGAAGATGTTAGAAAGTGATTCGAATAACAATTCTGAGGGTATGGTTGTTTTCGAACGGGTCAAGAAAATCGAAATGATTATACTTGGGGCTTATTTGGGTTCTGAAATATTTTAAGTTCGTTTGGCTCGAATTAAAGTGACCGAGTCATTTAAAGTATGTATTATCATTTAAAGTTGTGTATTTTGGGAGATAAGGCTTATTAAGACTATGGGAGAACAAATCTCATTAGAGAGAAAGAGAGAAAGAAAGGGAAGAAGAAAAGAAGACGAGAAAAAGAGAAAGCTTGGGATTTCCAAATATTACGCGATTTTGAGGACGAATCAAACTCTACAAATTTGAGGCAAGTGATTAAACTTGCTAAATAATTATTGTGTATCATTTATTTCATGATTTGTGGACAAAATTATAGATTTTGGGTTTAAATTGTTAAAAACCTAGGTTTTGGGTAAAATCTTAGATTTGTTGTGTATATAATGGATTTAAGGTTACAAATTAGTTGAGGTGTGTTATTTGATGAGTATTAATGTTATATATATATGTTTGGGTTGAAGAAAATGGTTGGAAGATAATAGATATGATTTTTGTGATTTTTGCTTTTGAGAAAAGTAGCCATTTTCGTAGCTTCTGATAGGCCGAATCGATTCGGCCCCTTACTGAATCGATTCGAAATGTTGCAGGTGCCCAGGTCTGAGAGACTAAATCGATTCAACCACTTACTGAATCGATTTGGCCTGAGACAGAAGCCTAGGTCTTTGGAGCCGAATCGATTCGCCTTGGAGGCCGAATCGATTCGCTGGGCCGAATCGATTCGGATTGGGCCCAAATCGATTCGAAAACAGGGCAGTTTTGGGGATGTTTTTCTAGGGTGAGTTTCATCCCGTTTCATTTTAGTTTATCGATTGGAAACATATATAGGAGTTATGAGAAGTGTGTTTTGGAGAATTTTAGGGAGTTTCCCTCTTGAGAAATTATTGGAGTCATATTGTCTAAATTCGAGAGAATACCGATTGGAGAGTATCATGTCGGCAAATTGGGGAAGCCCACTATCATTGAGAATTCCGTGGGGAGATAATTATGGATTTATAAGAGAGAGTTATGATGCGCTTAGTGATAATGGATTTTAGAATAAAATACCAAATGGGATAACTTTAAAGGTTCATATGATTGATTGAACCATATTATGGATTGAGAATAATAAATGCTGATAAATGTGCATATGAATATAGAGAGTATCCTTAACGTAAATTGAATTGGGAGATGTTTCATAAATGATAAATGTTGATCGAGGTGCATTAGGATATAGAGAATATCCTCAACGTAAATAGAATTGAGAGACGATTCATACAAATAGAAGTGAGGTGTGCATTTCAAGTGAGAAATAGTATAGTGTATACTAAGTGGGGAAGTTATGTGAGTTATTGATGAATAGTATATTGAGAGTAAAATATACTAAATAATGAGATTATTTCACTTATGCCTAAGAGCATCCTATGAGTATGTATATAGTGTGATATATATACCTTGTGTGATGGTATACATTTATATGTTGTGATGATGTATGCATATCTTGTGTGAATGATATATATATATGTGTGTGTGTGTGTGTGTGCATGTGTGTGTGAAGCATACCCCCTTTATGCTATCATGGGAAGTTGCGCGATGTGGGTGAGGCCCTGGCTTGAGGAGGAGGGCACGTAAATTCCCAGGTTATAGCATACATTTATTATTGTGTGATTTTTTTATTAGGGGTGAGACGTGGTGGGTATGTTTCGTCTCATTTTTGGGGAGGAACTATGATCGCTTCCCGTACGTTGTGATATGGTTTTTACCAAGGCGGTGTGAGATTCCGACCGTTGGTGCCCAGGATGATATGTGAGTGATTCCCTGGTAGATGATAGCATTGAGAACCTGCGTCCACGAGTTATAGCTCGTTGGGATGGTTATTATTATACTTGTGTGAATAGTATATCAATTGTATATGATTATGTGATATCATATTTGTCTCTAGAGTAAAGAGACATAAGCAGATTGCTTGAATCTCATTCCGGGAGATTTTATCCGGACTTGATTTGTGATAACTCAATTATGAGAAAATGAAGAGTAATTAATTATGAGTATTTATAGTACTTGGGTATTGAGGGCATAATGGACCTCAATGACCAACATTGCCAAGGTGTACTGTATAGGGGTGGGTCCTTGTTTGAATTTCGCTTGCGAGACGTCCCACGCACGAAACGCAGTGCAATATTGGGAGTGAGGATAAGTTAGTCCTTAGTGCTCATATTTATATATTAGTATACATATCGAATCGATAGTGCCAAGGAGTAGTGTATCGGGGGGTTCCTCGTTTGGATTTCGCTTGCGAGACGTCCCACATACGAAACGCCGTGCAGTGTTGAGAATTGAGAATAATAAATTAATTACATTATATAAGAATTAGGGTTATACGTGTCATGAATTGAGGTCATAATGAATCTTGATAATACATACTGCCAAGGAGTAGTGTATCGGGGGGTCATTGTTTGGATTTCGCTTGCGAGATATCACACGCACGAACCGCAGTGCGGTATTGAGAATTGGGGGCAGTTTAGGCCTTAGCACTTAGATGCTAATAACTCATATATATATATATATATATATATATATATATATATATATATATATATAATTATTTCAATAACTAGAATATGAAACTTCTAGTAAAAGAGAATGTTTATGTATATTTTTTATGATTAGAAAGTGGGCGAATAAATGAGAGTGGTAATATTTGAAGTTGAGAGTTATGATTTAGATGGATTTTAATCGAGTATAAAATTGGGAGTAAGTTATATTACTTTGCCCCTAGATATATTTGGAAAATTATTTGGAGATCATATGCATCTGTTTAGTTTCGAACTTTAGTTGAGAGGTGAGTTGAATTTTATGGAGAGTGCGACTCCACTTTAATCATGTCATAATGCATTTATAATTATTATGCATTTTAATTCACTTGCTAAAAATGTTTTCACACCTCGAGCTCTGACCCGTTTATATTTTCTCTTGCCTCATATATATTGTATTCTTTTAGGTGTTCCTTTGCGAGGACTCCATTGAGGTTATCCGTCCGGTTTATTCATGCAGCTGTGGCAGTAGCGGACTGTTGCGGTATTTTGATATAGTCAATTCCTATCTTTGTGTATCTAGATTAGGATTCAGTTTGTATATCGGGTTTATACCCAAGTGTTGTAGTGTAACACTTTTATATTTTCTCTCTCCGAGTTATGTATTGTCTGTGACCCGACAGTATATTCGGGTAATTTATTTGTACATTGTGTTGTACTCCTTTATTAGTCTCTTATATATCATTTGAGTATGTGTGTATCTATCATCATGTTTAGAAGTTATGTTGTTGGTTAGTTGTTGCATGGTTTGTTTTAGAGATGTAAATAAATGTTTTAAAATTTTTGGTACCCTCTTTTTGTGGTAATGGGTAGTTAGCCGTATTTAGTTTAGAATTGTCAGTAGATGTTGAGAATGATCCAGGATGGCCACCCATTATTATTTTGAGAGGGGTGTTACACTACACCGCCACAACAAAGTAAAGCTACGGAGACTACAGCTGCCCCAGCATGAGAAGCAACACCTCCAGCATCACCAGGGCAAGAAGACTCATCTCTAGAACCAAATCCTAGATGTACCAGAATAGTAGAAGAGATCTACGAAAGCTGTAATTTTGTGATTCTTGAACCAAAAAGTCATGAAGCTGACGAAAACAGGAAGTTTGGGTCAAAGCTATGGAAGAAGAGATGAAGATGACCGAGAAGAACAAGACTTGGGAGTTTGTGGATCGGCTAAAGATAAAGACGTCATCGGAGTAAAGTGGGTCTAAAAAACCAAACTACATCCTGATGGCTCAATCCAGAAACATAAAGAAAGGTTAATGGTGAAAGGCTACTCATAAGAAAATAGAGTTGACAGATACTTCACTAATCAAGGTTTCAGGAGGAGTCAGATCGAGCCGAAACAACTACGAACCATGCTTGGGATTTCAGGAATTAGCATCAAGGAGGAGTGTTAAAATGTGATACTAATTCCTAGAATAGTCTAGAATATTCTAGATAATTCCTAGAATAGTCTAGAATATTCTAGATAATGTTTATTATTAAATATAAGTTAATTTATATTCAATAAGATAGAGCATAATTGTAATGTATAGAATATTCTAAAATAGTAAGGAAGAATGTAGGCTTCTAGAATGTTCCCATAAGGAGGTGGTATCCTTCTGAAGAATTAATATATACCATTGATGTACTTTAATCTCCACCATCCATTAAGGAGGCCAGATGCCTATAAATAGGTGGTGAGGTCATTTGGCCAAACAATTCCATCGCAATCCAAGCTAAGCATTATAATCTATCATCAAGTCTAATACAAAAAATTTCCTTCTTTTTGTATATTCCCAAATTCTCCTCAAACAAGTTATCAACTAATTATCTCCCTCTAAATTCTTGGTTGCCCATATCTAGCAATTCCAATTTCCTAATTTAATTATTTAACTACATTCCAAACTACCTCCTAAAACTAACACCATTCGGTCCATTTTGTGTACAAAAGTGTGTGCACAACTTGCTTTAAATGTTTTATATCAAAGAAATAGTTGGATAATCATAAATACAAAGAACATCCCCGCACCCAACATTAGTCTGACGTGTAGTTGTGGTTCACCACTGAGTTCGGTAATAATGGTGTTCATTCTGGCTTCTTTTTTATTCTTCACCGGTTCTTTGTGTTATGTTTTCACTTCTTTAGGGGTGGTTTTCTTTGTCTGTGTTTTCTTGAGTTCGGCCATGGGTTTTCTTGGATTTGTTTTATCATCATTAGATATAGAGGGGGTGGGGATAGGTTTACATTGATATTACCAGAGCACGTGAAGACCAAAATCATAAGGGGGCCTAAATTGACCATGAGTTGTATCACATTTATCGAATTCGAAAGCAGAATTTCCACCGACAATGGTGGTTTCGGGGAGTTATCACGGATATCTCGGGGAGAAGTCAACCAAGTATATGCTTTCATTGGAAGATCAGCATTGAACTTCTTGAAGGTAGAGAAATTGTAGATTTTGGTTTTTTAAGAATAAACATTATGGGATGTATTCATATTCAATTGAATCAGTATATATATCTTAGACTGGAGTATAATGTTCTCCGTGACATTTTGAAGTTTTGGCATTAAATTTGTTTCAAATTGGTGTTTTTAATTCGGTTTTCCTTTACTTGAATTGATATTTTTAGTTGGTTCTTTGGTATTGAATGTTTAAATAAAAAATGAGACTATATGGTTGACAGTGGCGGCCAAATTGGTTGTTGGTGTTATTATTTTTTTTCCTTCAGCTGCTATCACGTTATTATTTTCATTCTTACAGGTTTTTTTCCATAAAGCGGAAATTTGTACTAAGTCATATTAAGGGTTTGGGACTTTTAGTATTCTTATTTTTGAAGGTCTTGAAAATCATGCTTAATGCATGGGCAAAACCGTTTGCATATCTCAAATTCTTTGAGGAACTTACTGAATTTTCGTACATTGCAACCAAAAATTATCAAATCCAAATTTCTTTCTAATTATATTTTAGTTAATGTCTTGCACTTCTTTGTTTTTTAATATATTTCAACCATAATCAACAGTAACCACAATAAAGTGGTATATAAATTGATTAACTAAGTCTTAAAAAAAGTTCATCTCCTTCATTTATTAGCTTTCTACCAATTTTTATCTATAAAAAAAACTGGGATAAATTAAGAAGTTTAATAATTTGTGATCACATTTTTATTTTTGATTCCTGATTTTTTTTAAATATCACAAGTGTTCAATATAATTATAAATTTATTATAATTTCTGCCATGGTGTAATTTCTAGTTTAGAGTGCTACTGTAATACGTTTGATTGATATAATAAACACAAATTCTATCACGTGCAATTAGTTCTTTAGCATTGAGAGTTTAACAAAAAAATGTGACAATATTATTGGCAGTGGTGGCTCAATTTGTTGCGGGGGTTATTTTTGTATTTTTATTTTGAAATTGTTTTCCCTTTCTCTACTATCATGATTTTATTTTTCAATTGTTATATGTCTATTAACATAAAGTGAAAATTTGTACTAATTCAAATTAAAGGTTTTGTGTCTTTATTATCCTTAATTTTTCATTGTCTTAAAAAGCATGCTTAATGGATGGGGGAAACTTCTTGCACATAATGACTTTTCTACGAAAAGTTATCAATTCCAAAATTCTTTTTACTTATCTTTTAATTCCTGTGTTTCACTTCGATTTGAATTCGTGTTAGATATTGCAACTAAAATTAACATTAAGCAGGTATAGAAATTGATCAACGTGAGAAAGAGAATGAAAACATGTAGGAAATTACTCTATGATGATTAGGAATAGTTTAGAATCGTTGTTTGACGGTTAGAATAAGTTTTAGGTGTATTGTATGATGAAAAAGTTGAGGAAAAAGCAGAATTGGAAGGACATGGATGATCTCGAAAATTTCTTTCGAAGACCTGCCCAGGTTGTTCAAACAACCTCATTCGAACAAGATTTCTAACGAGATTTTTGAGTTCGTTCGAAGTGAGAATTTCATTTGAACGACCTCGTTCAAACAACCTCGTTCGAATGAGAATCCTGAACTTCTAATGAGATTCCATAATGCTTATTTATGGTCCGGACAAGTTAAAATCCTTTTATGTTGGTCCAAGTAAGAGAAATTGACCTACGCTAACATCGAGTCACTTAAACCCCTAGTTAGTCGTAAGATGAGAACATGACTACTCTAGGGATATAGCGGGATAATAGCGCCTTAAAGACTATGTATTTGTTGGAGAGATAAGTGTATGGTTGAGACATTATGAATACTAGAGACAATAATGCTACATATACACTCGAAGATTTGGGTTACGTAAATTCCTATTGTACATAATATAAGTTGTGTGTATACTTATTAATTTAACTATTATGTGTATAACATACCTACGCTGCTTGCAATTGAGCGGAGGTTGCGCGTTGTGGACAATCATGCCTTGAGTATCCTTCGAATGGGATATTGACTTGTACCACTAGATCATAGAACCTAGGTAGTGATGATGATCGTATAGGTGTATAGGTATGTGCATTACTCATCGGCTTCGGACTATGTTCGCCTCCAATATATGTGTTTTGTCCTGATGGTTAGCGAGAGATTGAACCTTTAGTCCTTTATGCAATAAGAGATACAACGGGACATGATAGCAAAGTATGCAGGCACCGCAGTTGTGTCTCGGGGTGCAATATTGTATATATATAAGATAAAGGGTATATGTATAAATATATATTTGTGATGATATCTACTGTGTGAATTAAGTAGGTAGGTTTATAAGAAAATCTGAAATGAGTTAAGTAGCAAACGCTTAATTATATTAAACTGGAAGTGCCATTTTCTAGTAAAGAGAGATTAAGTATGCATATTATATTATGAGGGAAGATGTTGGGCTAAGAGTAGATAATAGGCATGAAGAACTAGTTAGTATGAGAGTAGGAACAAGGAGGATTGGAAAGTACGCTAGGTGTGTACATTAGATGAGAGGTGAGCATATCAAGTGAGTTCGTTAATCTAACATGAATAATGTATGTGCTAATAATTAATTTTAAGCACTTGTTGATTTAAAGTGTTTTCAACTCGGGCTCTGATCCATTTACTGCATATCTCTTTTTATTGTCAAATTTTTATAGGTGCCCAGCTACAGGGACACCGGGCTTAGGAGTTCCATTCATTCTATGAGCTCTAAGTGTTGTGGAGGTTACATGACTTTGGTAGTACACACCTCTATGTCTATCATTCCTTACTTTTGAGTTATTTTCAACAGTTTGGCATGTCTCCCTCTTACCTATTCAGATGTTCAGAGATTATGGATTTAGTTATTTACTCTTCTCCTTTGTTGGATTTATTTAGTTAGACTATTGTATTTAACTTTAGGCTGAAAGTGTTTACTCCAGTCCCTTTTATTATGTTAGTTATTTCATTTCTTATGAACTTGGATTGAATGGTGAATGTTTAGTTATTTTCCTGGAATGGTTTTATATAAATTGAAAAGATAAAATTTTGACATCAACCTTTTTAAATATTAGGTGGTTAGTTGTAATAATAAAGTTTTTCGACAGTGGTGCCTAATCGAAACCAACTGGATATTCTGATTTAATTAATAAAGGACTGATCACCCTGTATTTTACTATGTGGAAAGTTATAAGTGGTATTAGAGCATCAGGTTCTAGAATCCTTAGGATCTGTACGGCTTATAATTTTTTTCGTGCTGCTATCTTTGATGTAGAGCATTATATTTAGGACTGTTGTATTCATAAATTGCGGATTCTACATCTTCAGCTATTTGAGATATTTATCGTGGACTTATAAAGCTTTTATCTCATTTCAAATGCCTTACAGATGTGCCCAATGAGCTAATAGGGATGCCCAACCCGAGCCTTAGCTAGCTTCGGCCCAAGGTACGATGAATCCTGCGGAAGTTGCCACTATTGTAGCACATGCGGTGAATGCAACATTAGCTGTGGTATAGCAGGGCCCACCACCTGCACCAGTAGTGGCTCCAACACCAGTTCATGCTTTCCCATCTACTTGAGAGCGCGTCAGAGATGTCTTTCAGAAGGCACACCCTCCATAGTTCACTGGGAGTTACCATGTAGTAAAGGCGGACCAATAGAAGAAGGATATACAGTGACATTTGAGAATGTATGAGTGCACGAAGGTGCAAAATTAGGTTTTGGCTACCTTTAAGTTGGTGGGGGAAACGTTACAATGGTGGGAGTCCATCACCACTGCGGGGGAGAGAGACAACATGGCTATTCGAGAGTTTTGGGTGGGTTTGACCACAAGTACTTCCCTTCTGCAGTGCAGATCGAGATGAGGAGGAAGCTGTTAAACCTCGGGCAGAAAGGGATGATGGTTGCTGAATATAAGGAGGAGTTAACCGACCTTCTGAATATTGCCCCCAATGAGATACTGATAGTGGAAAAGAAAATTCAGATGTTCATGGATGGATTGATTTGGAGGATTATCCAGCATCTACTAGGGAATCTTTCATTGGCCACTTATTTTGGTGTGATTAATGCTGCCCTACTACATTATCAAGACCACCACTTCCACCAGAAGGAAAAAAACGAGTTGGGGAGTCCAGTCAGTAGGTCCGAACAGGAGGTAGTAGTGCTAGTGGGGCACCCGCAGCTCAGGGATAGGTCCGTTATGGTGTGCAGAGTTCCCATCAGGGGGACCCTGCTAAGCGATTCCATTATAGGGATTTCAGGTAAGGATATGGAGGCTTTAGGAAGGGCCATCGGGGCTAGTTTGGTCAGCAAGGACAACAACATTTTTAGGACGACCAGTAGGGCCAGGGGAGGGGTGGTAATGGCAGTAAGGGCCGAAGGAAGAAGGGATAAATGGTAGGAAACTTTCCAGGAAGGTGTTTTACTTATCGCAACAGCGTCCACAAACATCAAGACTGTCTTCAGAGGGGTAGTGCCCCATAGCAGCAGCAGGGCGCTCGTCAGGATCCCCATCGACTCTTATTTCTAGCTGCCCTCCCAGCACCGCCCCAGATTCAAGCTTTATCAGCTATTCCCGCAACTCTAGTGCAACAGGGACAGTTGCAGTACAGGCGTGTCTACAATGTCCATCAGGCCCCAGTTCATCAGGCGCCACCCGCTATTGAGGGTACATTTCCTATCTATGGGACTATGGGGAGCATTTTATTTGACATGGGGGCATCACACTGTTCTATAGCTACTAGATTTGCACGGTCCAAAGGGTTGTTAGACATAGAAGAGAGTACATTGGGATAGATTTGAGATCGGAATATCACTAGCTAAGAATTCGAGAAAATGAGTTATCGAAGGCTTCTTTCTGGATGAGATATGGGTCCTACGAGTTCTGAGTGATGTCGTTTGGGATGACGAATGCTCCAGTCATTTTCATAGACTTAATGAACATGCTATTCATAGAGTTCTTAGATAAGTTTGTCATAATCTTCATTGATGACATTCTGATTTATTCCTAGACTGAGGAGGAGCATGTTCAACATCTGAGGATGGTTTTGTAGACAGTGCGAGAGCACGAGTTGTATGCAAAATATGAGAAATGTGGGTTCTGGCTGAGAGAGGTCCAGTTCTTGGAGAACATAATTTCTGAGGGAATATCGATAGATCCGAGAAAGGTATCAGTGGTGAGGGAGTGGGGATAGCCCACGACACAACCTGAAGTACGTAGTTTCTTGGGGCAGGCAGGATACTATAGGCAGTCCATTCGGGGGCTCTCGAAGATAGCGGGTTCATTGACAAATTTGACTCGCAAATGGGTACCATTTATATGGGATGATGCCTGCCAGTTGGATTTTGACGAGCCGAAGGACAAGCCAACTTCAGCACCAGTCCTAGCCCTACCCAGGCCAGGGATGGAATACCTGGTTTACACTTATGCGTCTTTGTCAGGACTTGGGGGTGTACTTCAGCAAGAGGATAAGGCAATTGCTTATGCTTCCCTTAATCTTAAGCCTCACAGGAGGAATTACCCCACCCATGACTTAGAGTTAGCAGCAGTCGTGTTTGCATTGCAGATATGGAGGCATTAACTCTTGGGGGAGAAACTTTACCTGTTCATTGACCACAAATCCCTATAGTGTATGTTCACGCCGCAGGAGATGAATATGCATCAGCGGAGGTGGCTTGAATTTGTGAAGGACTACCAGTTCGACATCCATTACCATCGGGGGAAGGCTAACGTGGTAGTAGATGCATTGAGCCGTAGGCCAGCAGGTTAGGTGCCCGAGGTGTGGAAGGCAAAATGAAAAGAACTCGGGCATGAGGATGTAGTTGCCCGCTCATTCATGTTAGTGATGACGCTTACGCCTGAGATAGTTACCAGGTTGATATAGGCTCAAGCAGCGGATTCCTTCTGTCAGGATCGACTTATCCAGCTTCTAGCTAAGGGAGCAGAGTCTTTCTCCGTGAGATCAATATGGGGGTTTATGCTTTAATGACAGACTAGTAGTCCCAGAGGGGGATGAGTTACGACATGTAATGATGACCGAGTCGCACGGTTCACGATTTGCTTTACATCCCGAATGGGATAAGATGTACCAGGAAATGAGGCAAAAATATTGCTGAATCAGAATGAAGTAGGACATAGGCAAGTTTATTTCAAGGCGTGCTACTTGTCAGTTGGTGAGGACAGACCATTAGAGATCAGGAGGACTACTGCAGCCGCTAGAGATCCTTATGTGGAAATGGGAGAGCATTTCTATGGATTTCATTACAGGGCTACCTACATCGCAGAGAGGTCATAATTACATATGGGTAATTGTGGATCGATTGACCAAGGTGGATCATTTTCTTCCAGTTCGGACAGACTACACCACAGGGAAGTAGGCTCAGATCTTCATTACCGAGATAGTGAGACTCCACGGGGAGCCCCTTGATATTGTGTCCGACCGGGATAAGATTTTATGAGAGTCTCCAGCAGGCTATGGGCACGGATTTACAGTCGAGTTCAGCCTATCACCCGCAGATGAACTGGAAAACAGAACGGATGAACCAGATGTTGGAGGATATGTTACGGATGTGTGTCCTGAATTTTGGTAGGGGATGGGAACAATAACTTCCATTGGTCGAGTTTGCTTATAATAACTCCTACCAGTTTACTATTGGCATGGCTCCGTTTGAGGCATTATATGGAAGACCTTTTCATTCTCCAGCATGTTAGCTTGAGGTGTGGGATAACAGGTTACTTGGGCAGATGGTTATTCAGGACACCTCGACTAAGATTGAGTTAATACAGAGTCTCATTCGGGTTGCTCAGGACTGACAAATGAGTTACGCCGACGCCAAAAGATTTTTCAGAGAGTTTAACATTGGGGATCAAGTGCTATTGTGAGTATCTCCTATGAAGAGGGTAATACGGTTTAGGAAGAAAGGTAAGTTGGTGCCGAGATATGTTGGCCCCTTCCCTATTATTGAGCGGATAGGGCCAGTAGCTTATCGACTTGGGTTATCGGAGGACTTACATCGAATTCATGATTTGTTCCACATTTCTTCACTGAGGAAATATCTTCGGGATGATTTGACCCACACCCACATTGTGTTGGAGGAGATTGATCTTCATCCTGATAGTTCTTACGAGGAGGGACCAATGGTTATTCTAGATTGTAGTGAGAGGAAACTGAGGTAAAAGGTAGTGTCGTTAGTACGAGTGCAATGGCGGCATCATAATGTAGAGGAATCTACCCAGGAGCATGAGGATGACATGCGAGACAAATATCCAGAGTTATTCCTACCAGGTACACTTTTATTTGGTTCTTTTTCGAATTTCAGGATGGAATTATATTATTAGGGGGAAGTATGTAATACCCCGTAATTTTGTGTGATTTTATTTTAATTATGGAATTTGGATTAATTGATTTAAATGGGGTGAATTTAATTTATAATTAATTCGGATTTAATTGTAATAATTACTAGCGTGATGAGAGTTAGTATTTATCGGAGATAATTATCTTGGATATTACTTAACTAGTAAAGTAATATACGAATACCAAAAATATTATTATGGCCAGGAGCGAAAAATAAGACAGTCAAAATACACTTAGTTGGGACGCGCGTGTGAGTCGTGTTAGTATTACTTTATTGGGTTAAAAAAATAAGCTATTTTTAAGCATCTCAAATGACCGTTTTGAGTACGCCAGTGTGTCCCGAAGGGTCAGAAAACATTACTCGGGTGTTTTAATTGGATTCCGGGGCAATTTAGCCCATAAAGACAAACTGGAGGGATATTTTAGTCTTTTGAGATTTTTAGGAATTAAAATGGATGAAAATTAGGAATTAAATTAGGGTGCATGGGTTAGAGGGGAATTGTCAGTTTCCAATCTACGTGAGAAAGTGAGAGAGAACCAAAGAAGAGAAGGAGAACCCAACAGGTGCTTTGGGATAAAAATTCCAAGTTCTTCCACCGAAAATCACACCAATGCTTAGATCGTGAAGAAAGGATCATCCCCATACCAATTTCGTTCAACGATTCAGAAGTTCACGAAGAGGCAAGTGTTGATCTTGTTATAATATTGAGCATATGTGATTCATGTTAACATTAGTTGATGAGATAACTAGAATACTATGAACTTGAGGCTAAATTGGAAATTAATTTTGAATTGGAAGTATAGGTTTGCATGTGGATGAATCACCATGTTCTAAGAATGATAAATCTGTAATTATAGGTTAAAATCATGAAATTTAAATTAGGGGTTTGATTATTATTAATGGTGGGTTTATGATTTTGGAATATTTAGATGGTTGAGGAATTGGTTTAAATCCCTATGATTACTTTAGGAAATATATGCTGAAAACATGTGGGAAATTACTCTATAATGAGTAGGAATAGTTTAGAATCATTATTTGAGGGTTAGAATAAGTTTTGGGTGTATTGTATGATGAAAAAGTTAGGAAAAATACAGAATTAGAAGGACAGGGGCGATCTCGAAAATCTCGTTCGAAGACCTGCCCAGGTCTTTCGAATGACCTCGTTCGAACGAGATTTCCAACGAGATTTTTGAGTTCGTTAGAAGTGAGAATTTCGTTCAAATGACCTCGTTCGAACGAGAATCCTGAACTGCTAACTAGATACCAGAATGCTTATTTATGGTCGGGATAAATTAAAATCCTTCTAGGTTGGTGAAAATGAGAGAAATTGACCTACGCTAACATCGAGTGACTTAAACCCCTAGTTAGTCATGAGATGAGAGAGTGACTACTCTATGGATATAGTGGAATAATAGCGCCTTAAAGAGAATGTATTTGTTAGAGAGATAAGTGTATGGTTGAAACATTGTGAACAGTAGAGACGATAATGCTACATATATACTCGGGGATTTGGGTTACATAAATTCCTATTGTATATAATATAAGTTGTATGTATACTTATTGATTGAACTATTATGTGTGTAGCACACCTACACTGCTTGCTATCGAGCGGAGGTTGCGCGTTATGGACAATCATGCCTTGAGGATCCTTCGGGTGGGATATTGACTTACACCACTAGAGCATAGAACCTAGGTACGGACTATCTATGAGAACGATAGTGACGACGATTGTATGGGTGCGTAGGTATGTCCATAACCTATTGGCTTGGGACTATGTTCGCCTCCAATATATGTGTTTTGTCTTGATGGTTCGCGAGAGATTGAACCTTTAGTCCTTTATGCAATAATGATGAAACGGGACATGATAGCAGAGTATGCAGGCACCGCACTTGTGTCTCGAGGTGCAGTACAGTATATATATAAGATAGAGGGTGTATGTATATATATATATATATATAGACTTGTGTAATATCTACTGTGTGAATTAAGTAGGTAGGTTTAATAATAAAATTTGAAATGAGTTAAGTAGCGAACACTTAATTATATTAAACTGAAAGTGCCTTTTTCTACTAAAGGGAGATTGAGTAAGCATATTATATTGTGAGGGAAATACATGAGAACGATGTTGGGCTAAGAGTAGATAATAGGCAGGAAGAACTAGTTAGTATGAGAATAGGAACTAGTAGGATTGGAAAGTATGCTAGGTGTGCACATTAGATGAGAGGTGAGCATATCAAGTGAGTTTGATAATCTAACATGAATAATGTATGTGCTAATAATTCATTTTAAGCACTTGCTAATTCAACTCGGGCTCTGAACCTTTTTCTGCAAATCTTTTTTTATTGTCAAGGTATTTTAGGCGCTCAGCCAAAGGGACACCAGGCTTGGGAGTTCCATTCATTCAACGAGCTGTAGTTGCTGTGAAAGTTATAGGACTTTGGTAGCAGATGCCTCTATGTCTATCATTCCTTATTCTGAGTTATTTTCCTCAGTTGGGCAAGTCGCCCCCTTTCCTATTCATATGTTCAGAGATTATGGATTTAGATATTTACTCATCTCAGTTTTTGGATTTATTTAGTTTGACTATTGTATTTGACTTTAGGCTGGAAGTGTTTACTCCAATCCCTTTTATTATGTCAGTTATTTAATTTCTTATGAGATTGGATTGAATGGTGAATGTTTAGTTATTTTCCTTAAATGGTTTTATATAAATTGAAAAGTTAAAATTTTGACATCAACCTTTTTAAATATTAGGTGGCTAGTTGTAATAATAAAGCTTTTCGACAGTGATGCATAATCAGAACCAACTGGATATTCTGATTTAATTAATAAAGGACTAATCACCCGATATTTTACTAGGCGGGATGTCATAGGTGGTATCAGATCATCAGGTTCTAGAGCCCTTAGGATCTGTACGGATTACTATGTTTTTCGCACTGCTATCTTTGATGTAGAGCCCTATATTTAGGACTGTTGTATTCATAAATTGTGCATTTTACGTCTTCAGCTATTTGAGATATTTATAATGGACTTATAAAGCTTCTCTTTAATTTAAGATGCCTCCTATACGTGCAAAACGAGCTAATAGGGTTGCCCAGCCCGAGCCTCCGTCAGCTCCGACCCAGAGTACGATGAATACTACGGAAGTTGCCATTATTGCAGCACAGGCGGTGAATGCAGCGTTAGCCATTTTACAGCAGGCCCCACCACCAGCACTAGCAATGTCTCCAGTACCAGTTTACTCTTTCCCTTATGCTTGGGAGCGCGTCAGAGATGCCTTTTAGAAGGCACACCCTCCTGAGTTCGCTGGGAGTTCCGATGTAGTAAAGGCGAGCAAATGGAAAAGGGATGTATAACGACATCTGAGGATGTATGAGTGCACGGAGGTGTAAAAGTAGTTTTTTTTTCTAACTTTAAGATGGTGGGGGCAACGTTATAGTGGTGGGAGTCCATCACCACTGCGGAGGAGAGAGACAACATAGCTATCAGAGAGTTCTGGGTACGTTTTGACCGGAAGTACTTCCCTTCTGCAGTGCAGACTGAGATGAGGAGGAAGCTGTTGAACCTAGGGAAGGAAGGGAAGACGGTTGATGAATATGAGGAAGAGTTTACCAACCTTATGAATATTGTCCCCGATGAGATACCGACAGAGGGGAAGAAAATTCATAAATTCATAGATGGATTGACTTGGAGGATTCACCATCACCTACTAGGGGATATTTCATTGGCCACTTATTCTAATGTGGTTAATGTTGCCCTACTACATTGCTAGGACCACCGCTTCCACAAGAAGGGAAGCAAACGAGTTGGGGAGTCCAGTCAGTAAGGTCGGACATGAGGTAGTAGTGCCAGTGGGTCACCAGCAGCTCAGGGACAGGTCCGTCATGGTTAGCAGAGTTCCCATCATGGGCACCCTGTTAAGCGATTCCGTTATGGAGATTTCAGTAAACATTATTATTTGTGAAAATGTCACATCAATAAAACTATTTCATTTTCTGGTGCATATAGTAAATTCTATTGTCTGTGTATGTAATTTTTTTTCTTTGAAATTTTATAGGCTTCAAGGATCTTGTTTAATAGATCTCGACGAGAAGATTTCAAAAATAGTAATTTTGCAAAAAACGGATTTGTCAATCAAAAGTTATGATCATTTGAAAATTAAAAATAGGATGAACAAAAAGTTGAACCACTTATGTATCTTCACCTAGGAAGTTACGGGTGGTTGGTTTTAAAAGGGTAAAATTGTGGGAAAAAAATTCCAAAAAATTAGGAATATGACATATTTAATGGTTGAAAAGTCAATAGAATTTAGTTAGATAAAATTTATTCTTGTGGGACCTATACATAATAAACCCGCATCTTTGTCACAAATTTCCAAATTAATTGTTTTCTTTATAAAAAAAGTAAAAAAGTAAGATACTCATGACTTAACAATACTCATATATATATATATATATATATGGGACTGCTCTAGTCTGGATTGTCCCACATTTTAACTGTGCGGACTGGACATGTGTCACCTGGCGTCACCTAGAAATTATTGGCTAAATTATAGGCGCATTCTCTCTCTTTTTTGGGCTCACCGCCAGGTGACAATTGTTCAGTCCAACTGTTAAAATGTGTGACACTTTGTACAAATCTATATATAGGAGAATTCTCGCCTACATCATCCATACATCACATCTAGTTTTGGGCCCTAAATTTTTTTTCTCAAATTTTATATTTTTCTCTTAAAATTAACCTTCTAATAAAACCATGTTCAAAAAACTAGGTCAAAATACATTTTTGTTGATTTAAAGACTGTGCCAACAGTTTTTTGCTGATGTTTTAAAAATAACTACAAAATGTATTTTTACCTAATTTTTTGAATATGAGTTTTATGTTAATTTAAAGAGAAAAATGAATATTTGAAAAAAAAAAATTTAGGGCCTAGAACTAGGTGTGATGTATACATCATAAGAAGAATTGTTAAGCTTAACACACAAGCATAAAAAGAAATAATTATAACTTGGTCTTGGGCATCTACCATTATACCCACAATGTAGATAAGCCTCTCTCTCTCTCTCTCTCTCTCTCTCTCTCTCTCTCTCTTTATATATGTATATAGTGGGAGAGAGAGGAATATATTTCAGTGTAACAACCCATCCTTTTGGAGACAATTAAATTCAATAATTAAGTATAAATTGGGATTTGAGAAATTTTTGGAATAGTGATTTTTGGGATTTTCGAGGATTTGATGATTGTCGATGGGTGAAATATTTACTTTTGGAGTTAGGTAAATATGTCGAGGTATTTTAATTATATGTCGTCGTTGAGTAAAGCGACACGTGGTAAGATTTTAATTGGAAAACCCGCATTAAGTTATGTTGGGTTGAAATAGTGAGTTACGGTCAAGTACCTCGGATGGAAATTTTGACTGCGCCATGAGTCTCAGAATGGCCGAGATAGTCCGGAAAAGAGTGTCCGATTGTCAAAAATGAGTTTCGGGGAATTTTAGATTTAAACGGGCTCGTAATTGAGTAAACGAGTCATTTTTGGGTTTTAAGGGGAATAAACCCTTTTCTCCTTATAAAAGGAGGGAGAGAGGGAGAAAAGAGAAATAAAAGAGAGAAGAGAGAGATGAAGGAAAAAAGAGGAGAGAAAAGGGAGATCTCGGGCCAAACTCCGTCGGACTCGACTCGGGATCGTCGGATTATATCCACGAGGCAAGTGTTTACTTGCTTTATTTACTTTTTGCATAAATCTCATACCATAGTTTGGTATTAACAAACCCTAAAGATTTTGGGTTGGGTTTTCGTGAATAAAACGGGATTTCGGGAGTTAAAACGAATAAACGCCTAAAATTTTATAATTGGAGAAACTTAGAAATTAATCGAAATAAATTGGTGGTTTAGGGTTCCAGGATGTTTAGAACCCTTTATATATGTGTATTAGTTGTTGGTTGAAGTTGTAGGCTGTTGGGTGAGGAGATGAAATCTTGGGAGAAGCTTTAATGGCCGAAACATCTTCTCGGAGAAGAAGCTGCCCGGCATGATCGATCGATCGATCATGAGGACTCGATCGATCGAAGCCATCGATCGATTGACGGCCAAGGGTCGATCGATCGACCCCTTCTGAAACTAGGCAGTTTTTCTAGGGTGAGTTGGATGGGATAAATTCTGATTCATATTACTTCGAGGTTATTTATGTGTTAACATAAGGGATCTTTTAGGACTATATGGTCCTCTAATTAAGGAAATCTAGGAGGGCGAGGTGAGGGTTTTAATGTATAACCCTTAAACTATATTTTCGAGGAAAATAGATGAATTATAGAATTTGAAAGTTTATGGTTCCTAATTTAGGGTGGGGACCTTTAAACGATAAATTGGACGATATGTAGTCCTTGGGTTGATGGAAACGAAATCCATAACCCACTAAACTTAAGTTGTTCGGGGATATTTTTATGGGCTTTTAGGCCTATATAATTTAGGCGTATAGGAAAGCATACTTACGTTGATTTTGGTCGAGTGAATCCTATGAGAGGATTAGGATAAATTTGGGAATATAGATATATATTCACTAAAGGTAAAATGTTATAATTGGATATATCCAATAAATCCTTAGATGGGATTAAGGTATGTATTATATATGGAAGTGAGGAAATACTTTGGATATAGTATCATGCGTATATGAATGCATGATTATGATTCTTTGAGAGAATCTTTGGGATTATTGGTCATCGATAGATGAGATTGGCAATTATGGCCATTTATATATTCGAGGAGGAATATATGGTATATATATACTATGTGATTTAAAGTATATATAAAATATGATACGGATGTGTATTATATAGTATATCACTTGTGTATGAGAACAAGGTAATATATATGTTCATGAGAATAAAATATGAATGTTTTCAAAATGAAAAAGAAATGATTTTCATAATTAATAATTTATGGTTACACACCTCTCTAAATCTCTATCATAAGGGAAGTTGCGTGCGTATGGTGATGCCCCCTGGCTAATGAATGCAGGGTGGATATAGTCTTAGGCCATATGAGCGATTATTGTATGTTTTCTGCACTGGTGAGGTAATTCTGGGTGTGGTTATGACTCTCCCGCAGGCATATGGCCGCTTCCCGACGTCTTGCGTTGTAGGATCCCAGGTTGTCTTGATGATAGGCCCTGGAAGATAATAGCCATTTAGGGGCGCGCATAGTGGGGAAACCCGGATGGGCGGTCTTAGAACGCGTTAGATGATATGATTAAAGAAATTTATGATAATAAATTAGATTTAAGTAAATTTCCTGGATGGAAAAAGGGAAATGGGATAAATGAATTGGCTTCGGATACACTTCCCGGATGGAAGAAGGAAATGGAAGCATATGATATAAAAAGCATTTTTATGATAATAAAACTGACTTTTAAAAAGTTATATGATATGTTAAAGAAATTCATGATAATGAATTGGATTTTAAATATATTTCCTGGATAGAAGAAGGGAAATGGAAAGTTTTGAAATGAAAAGTATTGATAAATACTTTGTAAAATAAATTCTCATTCCGGGAGATATATCCGAACATGTAACATGATATGTATATTAAAAATGACTATGTATGTATAAATTGAGTACCGAGGGTCTAATGGATCTCGATGATCGACCTTACCGCATAGTAGTGTATTGGGGAGGTTCCTTGCTTGGATTTCTCTCTGCGAGACACCCCACGCATGAACATGGCATAGCGTTGAGACTGCGGAGAACTTTAGCCCTTAGTACTTGGACTTACTAGGATTGTTAGAAGATGGGTAGCTGTTTAGTTAGTCGGTGTGGTCTGACTAGGATGTTTAGAGGGATGCGCTAGGAATGCACTGTTAGAAGAGAGGTGAGGGGTATCTCATGGGAGAGCGATACCAAACTTAAATATGAGATAAAACCTTTTTTCTAAAAATAAGGCATTTATGCACTTGCTAAATATTTTTCAAACTCGGGCTCTGGCCCGTTTATCTACTTTTCCCTCTCTTGCTATATATATATATATATATATATATATATATATATATATATATATATATATACAGGGACGCCTGGATGACACTTCCTTCGAGTCAGACGTCAGCTGCAGTAGCTGTGGATGCGTTCAGGTTCTCGATAGACGCTTCTATCCTTGTAATCTAGATAGGAGGTACTGTATAAATATTCGGGCCACTGGCCCAATTGCATTTAATTATTCTTTTAGTGCGGCATTCGATATGGTTGTATATTTTGACCGAGTATTCGGTTATTCTATTTCATTTCAGTTTTATTTATGCATAAACTGTGTGAATGTTTTTATCCGTAGTTGTATAAAAAGAGTAGTTAAGTAAAATTTTGACACCGGCCTAATAGGTTATTAGTAATTATATGGATTTCTCGAGAGTGATGCTAAGAATGATCCATATGAGACTCCTATTTTAATTTGATATAGGAGTGATTGCCCGGTATTTTATTAGGCGGGGTGTCACAGATGGTATCAAAGCATCATGTTCTAGTGTCCTTAGGAATCTGTGTGGACATACTACGCTTTCAGCGTTTCTCTCGATTTGTTATAGAGCCCCAGGATTAGGATTGTTGATTTCTCTTGTGAGATCTCGTTCTCCTGCCATAGTATGAGATTATGTAAATCTTTTGTGCGCTCGGTTGAAATTCGTGTGCGGGGCTTGGATGGCAGCAGGAGGTAGGGCTTAGATGGAGCAGCTGGTAGTAGTGGGGAACGTGGACCGTAGTAGAGGTCACTTCCTTTGTGGTGTTGGCTAAGGAGTGTTGCAACGACTACTAAAGTATAGTAGTTATGAGTATCCTAGTACCGCCATAGTAGAGTGTGGTACTAAAGTTAAATTTCTGGTGGAGTAAGGGATCGACAGGGGTCTTTAATAAGGACCATGTGTTGAAGCTAGGTTGTGCAAAGTAAGTATGGCACTGCCCAGTGGAAGTAGAAGGTTCGGGAGCTTTGGCTTAGAGCATGGTATGGAAATGCCCAGACGTGGAAATTTGAGGAATATTTTCACTTGTAGGAGCAGGATGTTTTGCTCACAAAGAAAATTTTCGGACGGTTTTAACCCTGAGTTCCTTTGGTTGAGTAGGAAGGAATGCAGTTTTTGGATTATTCACATAAAGATCGGCCAGATGCCGATAGAGGATAAAGGCGAAGTTGTTGTCATGAGTTTTACCTCAATGAAGGAGGTATATTTAGTGTGACTGGATAAAGTCGCGGTATTCGATAGCCCTATCGATAACATTATATAATGTATGCCTATGTGTTATCCGTGGTAGCGGAGTTTCATTTTCTGCATTCGCTATAAAGGTCGGTGGTTATATTTTATATATATATCTGACTGGTGATACTCGTCTTATATGTTCATACGAGTACGGTAATAAGGTGAGTATATAATGTTATTAGTTGATCGGAGCGATAGCAGACTAATGATGGCAAGAGTATCGTGTTCGTAGTTCCAGGGTGGAACGGGTTGTTGTTGCGATATCTCAGCTGGATATAGGTTGAGTTCGCCTTTATTGTTATGGGTAGATGGAACTTCGATGAGTAGATTCTTCATTATATGATTTGAGAGCGCGTCGGCCTTATAGATATGATTTAAGGCCCATAGGACTTGTTTGTTGAGCTGTAAGATTAAGCTCATTATTGGTTTGTGCAAGGACTGAATATTAGTACGAGCGCTTGGTGGCGTGACTTTTAGTTAGAGATAGGAGTTGAGGTCACCTTTTGTTGGGAAAAGGGGATAGGGTTATCCCTGTCGCATGTTTTAAATAACGGACCTCCATGACCGACGAAGTTAAATAGTAACGTGTGGAGGGGTTCCTTGTTTGGATTTCACTTTGCGAGATGCTCCACACATGAACTTTAGCAGCGTTGGGCGTGGAGAGATGTTATAGGATGCAAGGATGTTGGTTTTGTGGAAAAGTCTTATAGTGTGGATGAACCACTATAGACTATGAGCCATGTGATGATGATATACTTATGGAAATATTGTGCTATGGAAAAGCACTAAAGTTATTCTCGCCGCAAGTAGGTGGGTGAGGCAAGGTGAAAGAAATTGATTCGAGAATTATGTCTAGGCCTTAATGAAAAGGCAAACTTTGATGAAATATGTTTTGGGTATGATGTACGTAGTGATTTTACAGAGAGTTGGCACTTCGATTAGTTGGATTTCCTTTTCGTATAGGTGGAAGAATAGAATAGTAGAAATGCGTTTATAGGTTAGCAAGGTAGGATTTAGGACATCCCGCTGGTGTGCCTTAGGTCGCTATATCTCAATGACCGACAACGCGAGGGAGTAGTGTAATGGGAGGGTTCCTTGTTTGGACTTTGCTTTCGCGATACGTCCCACGCATGAAACTAATCAAATGTCGGAAGTTGAGAGAGGCCTTGGGCACTAGGGACATACTTTGGATTATACTTATTTCACGTAGGTAGGGTCACGCTTAGACCGTAGCATTATTAGGATGTAAGTTCAATAGAGTTAGTGGCGCCGATGTAAGGAATTGAATTTCGCGGGTTGGGAGGACCCATATGTGAGTATTACATCGAGAAAAGGAGACCCTTATTAGGAGAGAGTGTTATGTGTCGAACGTTTACAATGTATGTGCAAATGTGCACGAGTTAGAAAGGTGTATGGGCACCTTGGTGAGTTGGTTTTATATACTGCCTGGAAAAAAAATAGGCTTGGTATATAAAGTTGGAGATTATGCCGTGAGGCACTATAGATGATGGGTATAATTAGACGTCATTATAGTCACTTTACGACCGTGGTAGCCATGTAGTATATGGTTGGGAACCATTGGGTTAGTATCGTTCCCTTTGAGGTATTAGGATTTGGAGCAATCCTAGGATTGGTAGTGTAGGTTGTATCTTAATTTCGAGGACGAAATTCCATTGTAAGGGGGAAGTATATAACAACCCGTCCTTTTGGAGACAATTAAATTCCATAATTAAGTATAAATTGGGATTTGGGAAATTTCCCGGAATAGTGATTTTTGGGATTTTTGAGGATTTGATGATTGTCGATGGGTGAAATATTGACTTTTGGAGTTAAGTAAATATATCAAGGTATTTTAATTATACAGCGTCGTTGAGTAAAGCGACACGAGGTAAGATTTTAATGGGAAAACTTGCATTAAGTTATGTTGGGTTAAAATAGTGAGTTGCGGTCAAGTACCTCGGATGGAAATTTCAACTGCGCCATGAGTCTCAAAATGGCCGAGATAGTTCGAAAAGAGTGTCCGATTGTCAAAAATAAGTTTCGAGGAATTTTAGAATTAAACGGGCTCGTAATTGAGTAAACGAGTCATTTTTGGGTTTTAAGGGGTATAAACCCTTTTCTTCTTATAAAAGGAGGGAGAGAGGGAGAAAAGAGAAATAAAAGAGAGAAGAGAGAGAGGAAGGAAGAAAGAGGAAAGAAAAGGGAGATCTCGGGCCAAACTCCGCCGGACTCGACTCGGGATCGTCGGATTATATCCACGAGACAAGTGTTTACTTGCTTTATTTACTTTTCGCATAAATCTCATACCTTAGTTTGGTAATAACAAACCCTAAAGATTTTGGGTTGGATTTTCGTGAATAAAACGGGTTTTCGGGAGTTAAAACGAATAAACCCCTAAAATTTTATAATTGGAGAAACTTAAAAATTAATCAAAATAAATTGGTGGTTTAGGGTTCTAGGATGTTTAGAACCCTTTATATATGTGTATTAGTTGTTGGTTGAAGTTGTAGGACGTTGGGTGAGGAGATGAAAGCTTGGGAGAAGCTTTAATGGCCAAAACAGCTTCTCGAAGAAGAAGCTGCCCGACATGATCGATTGATCGATCATGGGGGCTCGATCGATCGACGGCCAAGGGTCGATCGATCGACCCCTTCTGAAACTAGGAAGTTTTTCTAGGGTGAGTTGGATGGGATAAATTCTGATTCATATGCTTCGAGGTTATTTATGTGTTAACATAAGGGACCTTTTAGGACTATATGGTCCTCTAATTAAGGGAATCTAGGAGGGAGAGGTGAGGGTTTTAATGTATAACCCTTAAATTATATTTTCGAGGAAAATAGATGAATTCTAGAATTTGAAGGTTTATGGTTCCTAAGTTAGGGTGGGGACCTTTAAACAATAAATTGGATGAGATGTAGTCCTTGGGTTCATGGAAACGAAATCCATAACCCACTAAACTTAAGTTGTTCGGGGATATTTTATGGGCTTTTAGGCCTATATAATTTAGGCGTATAGGAAAGCATAATTATGTTGATTTTGGTCGAGTGAATCCCATGAGAGGATTAGGATGAAATTTGGGAATATAGATATACATTCACTAAAGGTAAAATGTTATAATTGGAGATATCCAATAAATCCTTAGATGGGATTAAGGTATGTATTATATATGGAAGTGAGCAAATACTTTGGATATAGTATCATGCGTATATGAATTCATGATTATGATTCTTTGAGAGAATCTTTGGGATTATTGGTCATCGCTAGATGAAATTGGCAATTATGGCCATTTATATATTCGAGGAGGAATATATGGTATATATATATACTTTGTGATTTAAAGTATATATAAAATATGATACGGATGTGTATTATATAGTATATCCCCTGTGTATGAGAACAAGGTAATATACATGTTCATGAGAATAAATGATTTTGAAAATAAAATATGAATGTTTTCAAAATGAAAAAGAAATTATTTTCATAATTAATAATTTATGGTTACACACCTATCTAAATCTCTATCATAAGGGGAGTTGCGTGCGTATGGTGATGCCCCCTGGCTAATGAATGCAGGGTGGATATATTCCTAGGCCATATGAGCGATTATTGTATGTTTTTTGCACTGGTGAGGTAATTATGGGTGTGGTTATGACTCTCCCGCAGGCATATGGCCTCTTCCCAACGTCTTGAGTTGTAGGATCCCAAGTTGTCTTGATGATAGGCCCTGGAAGATGATAGCCATTTAGGGGCGCGCACAGTGGGAAAACCTGGACGGGTGGTCTTAGAATGCGTTATATGATATGATTAAAGAAATTTATGATAATAAATTGGCTTTAAGTACATTTCCTGTATGGAAGAAGGGAAATGGGGTAAATGAATTGGCTTCAAATACACTTCCCGGATGGAAGAAGGGAAATGGAAGCATATGATATAAAAAACATTTTTATGATAATAAAACTGGCTTTTAAAAAGTTATATGATGTGTTAAAGCAATTCATGATAATGAATTGGCTTTTAAATATATTTCCTGGATAGAAGAAGGGAAATGGAAAGTTTTGAAATGAAAAGTATTAATAAATACTTTGTAAAATAAATTCTCATTCCGGGAGATATATCCGGACATGTAACATGATATGTATATTAAAAATGACTATGTATGTATAAATTGAGTTTCGAGGGTCTAATGGATCTCGATGATCGACCTTGCCGCATAGTAGTGTATCGAGGGGGTTCCTTGTTTGGATTTCGCTTTGCGAGACACCCCACGCAGGAACATGGCATAACGTTGAGACTGGGGAGAAGTTTAGCCCTTAGTACTTGGACTAACTAGGACTGTTAGAAGATGGGTAGAAGTTTAGTTAGTCGGTGTGGTCTGACTAGGATGTTTAGAGGGATTCTCTAGGAGTGCACTGTTAGAAGAGAGGTGAGGGGTATCTCATGGGAGAGCGATACCAAACTTAAATATGAGATAAAACATTTTTTTCTAAAAATAAGGCATTTATGTACTTGCTAAATATTTTTCAAACTCGGGCTCTGACCCGTTTATCTACTTTTCCCTCTCTTGCTATATATATATAGGTGTCCAAACATAAGGACGTCTGCATGACACTTCCTTCGAGTGAGACGTCAGCTGCAGCAGCTGTGGATGCGTGCAGGTTCTCGATTGACGCTTCTATCTTGTAATCTAGATAGGAGGTACTGTATAAATATTCGGGCCCCTAGCAAAATAGTATTTAATTATTCTTTTAGTACGACATTCGATATGGTTGTATATTTTGACCGAGTGTTCGGTTATTCTATTTCATTTCAGTTTCATTTACGCATAACTGTGGATGTTTTTATTCGTAGTTGTATAAAAAGAGTAGTTAAGTAAAATTTTGATACCGACCTAATAGGTTATTAGTAATTAAATGGATTTCTCGACACTGATGCTAAGAATGATCCATATGAGACTCCTGTTTTAATTTGATATAGGAGTGATCGCCCGGTATTCTATTAGGCGGGGTGTCACATTCAGTCATTGTATCATCTTAATAAATTCCGCGAAAAGGCTCATCATCCCGTCCATCACCACCGGACCTATGTCGGTCGCCACATTAGCATCCGATAAATTAGCCTCGGCGCGTCCTGCTCGCTTTTTATCCCAAAAAATAGTGAGTTTTCCTCCTTCTTCACGTTACAAAGCATCAAAATTGTTTTTCTTCCCCACATTATCATTAGCCATCCCTCAAAAGAGAATACCTCCCGAGTTGAGTCACCAAATTTAAGATGTGGGTTCTTCGAATATAGATAGAATCAAATGAGGTGTAACCCTTTATTATGATCGTGATTAGTGTCAAAGAATAATTATGAACGACCATTATCTCTATCTCTCTCTCTCGTTCTCTATCTATCTATCTATCTATCTATATATATATATATATATATATATATATATATATATATATATATAGCGGGAGAGAGAGCTGGGAATATATTTCAATCATTGTATCATCTTATTTTTATCTCGTCCTATCATTCTTCACACTCTCTCACTCTCACTCGATGATGGATAACGTTAACCCTAAACCTTTTTTCTATCAGCACTGTAATAATGGAACCTTTATCAACTCCAAGGCACTCAAGTTACATAACCATTCGGTCCATTTTGTGTACAAAAGTGTGTGCACAGCTTGCTTTAAATTTTTTCGATCAAAGAAGTTGTTGGATATTCATAAATCCGACGAACATCCCCTCACTCAACATTAGTCTGACGTGTTGTTGTGGTTCACCACTGAGTTCAGTAATAATGGTGTTCATTCTGTCTTTCTTTTTTTCCCTTTGTTGATTCTTTGTGTTATGTTGTCACTTACTTAGGGTTGGTTTTCTTTGTCTATGTTTTCTTGAGTCCGACCATGGGTTTTCTTGGATTTGTTTTATCATCGTTAGATATAAAGGGAGGTGGGGATAGGTTTACGTTGATATTACCAGAGCACGTGAAGACCAAAATCATAAGGGGGCCTAACTTGACCATGAGTTGTACCACATTTGGATAATTCGGAACCATAATTTCCACCGGCAATGGTGGTTTCGGGGAGTTATCTAGGGAAGAAGTTAATGAATTATATGCTTTTATTGGAATATCAACATTGAACTTCTTGAAGGTAGAGAAATTTTAGATTTTGGTTCTTCAAGAATATATATTATGGGCCGCATTCATATTCAATTGAACTAGTATATATATCTTAGACTGGAGTATAATGTTCTCCGTGACATTTTGAAGTTTTGGCATTAAATTTGTTTCAAATTGGTGTTTTTAATTCGGTTTTCCTTTACTTGAATTGATATTTTTAGTTGGTTCTTTGGTATTGAATGTTTAAATGAAAAATGAGACTATATGGTTGACAGTTGTAGCCAAATTGGTTGCTGGTGTTATTTTGTGTTTTCCCTTCAACTGCTATCATGTTATTATTTTCATTCTTATAGGGTTTTTGCCATAAAAAGAAAATTTGTACTAATTCATATTAAGGGTTTGGGACTTTTACTATTCTTATTTTTGAAGGTCTTGAAAAGCATGCTTAATGCATTGTGAAAACATTTGCACATCTAAAATTCATTGAGGAACTTACTGAATTTTCAGACATTGCAACCAAAAATTATCAAATCCAAATTTCTTTCTAAATATATTTTAGTTAATCTGTTGCACTTCATTTTTTTAATATATTGCAACTATAATCAATAGTAACCACAATAAGGTGGTATATAAATTGATTAACTAAGTCTAAAATAGAGTTCATCTCCTTCATTTATTAGCTTTCTACCAATTTTTATCTATAAAATAAAACAGGGTTAAATTATGAAGTTTAATAATTTGTGATCACATTTGTATTTTTTATTGCTAATTTTTTTTAAATATCACAAGTGTTGAATATAATTATTTTATTATAATTTCTTCCATGGTGTAATTGCTAACGTAGAGTGCTACCGTAATATGTTTAATTGATATCACAAACATTATGTCATGTATAATTGGTTCTTTAGAATTGAGAGTTTAACAAAAAAATGTGACAATATTGTTGGCAGTGGAGGCTAAATTTGTCGCGGGCGTTATTTTTGTATTTTTATTTTGATATTGTTTTCCCTTTCTCTACTATCATGATTTTATTTTTCAATTGTTATATGTCTGTTAACATAAAGTGAAAATTTGTAAAAATTCAAATTAAAGGTTTCGTGGCTTTTATTATCCATAATTTTTCATTATCTTAAAAAAGCATGCTTAATGCATGGAGGAAATTGCTTACACATAATGACTTTGCTACGAAAAGTTATCAATTCCAAAACTCTTTTTAGTTATCTTTTAATTCCTGTGTTTCACTTCGATTTGTATTCGTGTTATTTATTGCAACTAAAATTAACATTAAGCATAATAAGCAGGTATAGAAACTGATTAACTAAGACCAAAAAGGATATAATCTCCTTCATCGAATAGATTTCTACCAAGTTTTATCAATAAAATAAAACTAATTTAAATTATGAAGTTTTATAATTTGTGATCCAATTTTTGTTTTTGATTGAATGCAATTATAAGTTTTTTATCAGGTCTGCACTGGTGTAATTTATAATGGAGGCTACTAAAATGTGTTTAATTGATTTTAAATGTAAATGGGTAATGGAAAGATAAAATGATTTCTTCCGAATAAATTTTCTATTTGGCTTTAGGACAACCCTTCATAAAAGCATGTTCACTTAGATCTCATTTATAATTTTTGTGGAAAAGTCACGCAAGGAGCCACCATATTCATATTCAATCGAAATAATATATATCTTAAATTTTTCCCTATTTTATAACATATTTTTATTTTTAACTTAAATTTTTGTATAAGTTGTTGTAAACTCGTATTTTCGTGCTTTCTAAAGCCATATTTTCATAAATTTTGGGATACGAACCATTTAAAAAAAAATAGCTAATTAATTAATATATCCATTAATTATTGGGTCAATCGATGAAAAGTCCTTCAATATCTTTTTAATTAACTTTTACTCCAAGTTTTTTTAAAAAATTTTATTCATAAAAGATCATCACCATATAAAACACTCATAAAGAGCCTTTCTTATTTTATTACAAATTTTAAGAAAAAATGTCAAAAAATTTAAAAAGGAACTTTTTGAAAAATTAAAAATTAAGGTGAATTGATTCCAAAATGTGCTTATCTCCAAGGGACTACACATTAATTATTCCTTAGTTAATCACTTAAAGTCATTTTCTTTTAAAAACATTAATGACCCTTAATTGCTTACCTTTTTTTTTTCAAACTTTAAACATAACCGTCCAACATTATACCTAGCTACTACACTTGGTAGCCTCACAAATTTTATATAATTCATACATTTTAAAAACTTTCCACCTTTGCTAGTTTCTATAGACAAATAGATATTGAATATTATAAGGACATAATTTTATAAATGTCCGAGGTAGAATCTAGGAATTTGCTGTTTTTCCCTAGATCACAGTTTGTATGTCTGATACCGCTACATTCGGCACGTCAACACGATCAACCTCGATGGCCTTTATCCGAATTCAATACATCCATTATATTCATGTGCATCATGCTACATGCGACGTGCTGCTCAGCTCATTCCCACTACTCCACTACTCTTTATCGGTAAAATGATTTATTGGAGCTTTAATATTTGCATAAATATATGGGAATTTTTTTAGAAAATTATTTTTGAAGTCTGGATAATTTTTTATCAAAAGCAGAATTTTTTCTAAGTGTAGAAGCGAATTGCCTTGAACGACTAGCTCGCTCAAACGACTTTGAATGTCGTTCGCGCGAGATAGGCATGTCGCGCGATCTCCTTCGAACGACTTCTATCCTTCGTTCGAGCGACATGGCTATCTCGTTCGAACGAGCCACCGCCTCGATTTTCGTATAAATATTCATTCTCCTTCTACACGTTTTTCAAGTCTTTCTGCAATCTCAAAATTCTGCGAAAATAGCCCAAAATATGACTTCATCTTTTTAAGGTTTTCTAAACCTTTTTGTTTAACAAAACCATTCCCATATATGTGTGTGAATCTTTAAACCTTCAGGAGGATCATTTACTCATCTGGAGTAATTTGTGAGGAAGTCGCTCTCTTCTTCATTGCTGCCCTACTCGAAAGGGATAGTTCTAGCCGTCGACAACAGAACTGACACCCGAAGGTATTTCTGTGTCACATATTTTTATTGTAATCCATGTAAGCCGTTTTCTTACAAAATTATAGTAAAAATAAAAAGTTTTGCCCCTTTGGGGGATTTTTCCACATTTGTGTGTGTTTGAATGTTCTTGCTTGATTTTATCATCATCAATCACACCTAGATGCATGTTTAGGACTTAATTGATAAAAACTAAGTTTAATTAAATAACTTCCTTATTTGAACGCAAGCACACTCTTCTCAAATGTTTAAATAAAAAATGAGACTCTATGGTTGACAGTTGCGGGAAAATTGGTTGTCGGTGTTATTTTATATTTTAATTTTCTTATTTTTTTCGTTCAACTACTATCATGTTAATATTTTTCAATTCTTATAGGTTTTTTGCCATAAATCGAAAATTTGTACTAATTCATATTAGGGGTTTGGGACATTTACTATTCTTTTTTTAATGTCTTGAAAAGCATGCTTAAGGAATGGGGAAAACGGTTTGTACATCTCAAATTCAGAAAAAAGTTTGATGTCTTTGTCTTGGATTCGGATTGGTCAATACTATTGGTGGGAACTCACATCATTTATAGAAACTGGTCCGCATTAGCGATATTGACCAATCAGAACCCAAGACATCAAATAGTTTGATGTCTCAAAGACATAAAATTTCTATCCTTCAAATTCCTTGAGAAACGTATTGAATTTTCGGGCATTGCAACGAAAAATTATCAAATCCAAATTTCTTTCTAATTATATTTTAGTTAATGTGTTGCTCTTCATTTTTTTATATATATTGCAACTATAATCAATAGTAATCACAATAAGGTGGTATTTTAATTGATTAACTAAGTCTTAAACAGAGCTTATCTCCTTCATTTATTAGCTTTCTACCAATTTTTATCTATAAAATAAAATTGGGTTAAATTATGAAGTTTTATAATTTGTGATCCCATTTCTATTTTTGATTGCTGATTTCTTTTTTAAAATATCATCAGTGTTCAATATAATTATAAATTTATTATAATTTCTGCTATGGTGTAATGTAGAGTGCTACTGTAATATGTTATATAGATATAACAAACAAAAATTTTGTCACCTACAATTGGTTCTTTAGTATTGAGAGTTTAACTTAAAAAATGTGATAATAATGTTGACAGTGGCACCTAAATTTGTTGCTGGCATTATGTTTTTTATTTATTTTGATATTGTTTTCCCTTCCTCTATTATCATGATTTTTTTTTCAATTGTTATATGTTTGTTAACATAAAGTGAAAATTTGTATTAATTCAAATTAAAGGTTCTGTGGCTTTTATTATCCGTAATTTTTCATTGTCATAAAAAGCATGCTTAATGCATAGGGGAAACTGCTTGCACATAATGACTTTGCTACGAAAAGTTATCACTTCCAAAATTCTTTTTAATTATCTTTTAATTCATATGTTTCACTTCGATTTGTGTTCGTGTTATATATTGCAACTAAAATTAACATTAAGCAGGTATAGAAACAGATTAACTAAGACCTAAAAGGAGTTAATCTCCTTCATCGAATAGCTTTGTACCAAGTGTTATCGATAAAATAAAATTGATTTAAATTGTGAAGTTTTATAATTTGTGATCTAGTATTTGTTTTTGATTGAATGTAATTATAAGTTTTTTATCAGTTCTACAATGGTGTAATTACTAATGTAGAGGGCTGATGGAAGGATAAAAGAATTTCTTCCGAATAAATTTTTTATTTTGCTTTAGCACAACCCTTGATAAAAGCATGTTCCCTTGGATATTAGAAAAACATATTGTGAAAAAGTCACGCAAGGAGACACCATGTTCATATTCAACCGAATTAGTATATATCTTAAATTTTTCCCTATTTTATTATGAATTTTTATTTTTTGTTTCTTAAATTTTGTCTAATTTGTTGTAAATTAGTGTTTTCGTGATTTATATAGCAATATTTTCATAAAATTTTGGAAACGAACCATTTAAAAAAATAAAAATAGTTATTTAATCAATCTATCCATTAATTATTAGCTAAATCGATGAAAAGTTCCTCAATATCATATAAATTAATTTTTACTCCAAGTTTTTTTTTAAATTTTATTCATAAAAGATCATCACCATATAAAACACTCATAAAGAGTCTTCCTTATTTTATCAAAAACTGTAAGAAAAAATATCAAAAAATTTAAAGGAACTTTTTGAAAAATTAAACAATAAGGTGGACTGAATCCAAAGTGTAGTTATCTCCAAGGGACTATACATTAATTATTCGTTAATTAATCACTTAAAAATTATTTTCTTGTAGAAACATAAATAACCCCTAATCCTTACATTTTTCTTTCAAACTTTAAACACAATCATCCAACATTACACCTAGTTATTACACTTGATAGCCTCTCCAATTTTATATAATTTATACATTTCAAAAACTTTCACCTTTGCTAGTTTCTATGGTCAAATAAATGAATTATGACCTTCATGTTAGAATTATCATGTAATTCGTAAGCCTCTTAAGTGGTTCATTATTAAATTACAAATGAAGTAATATTGGGTAAATAAAATGTCACTCTAGTATACCTAAGGGTAAAAACTCCATCATTTAGGCACTTGTGATAAAAAGCAAAGTATAATAAGGCTAGGAGAGAGAAACATTTACTCCATAATAATTTTGATCCCATGTTGAAGGCACAAATGACAACATTTTCCTTCAACAAATCTAATGTTGATTTAGGCATTATTTTCAAGCCTGTTTCTGAATACATGTGATATTTATATAGATTAAGATTCTAAATTTTCATAATAATTTATATGTTCATATATTGTATCAATTATATATAAATATGTTTTGACTTATTAAATTTAGACTAACATGTGGTATCAGAGCAATGGTTTAGATCACATAACTATCATTTATGTCTAATTATGAAAATAATATCTTTACGTAGATTTTGTATTCTAAATTTTGAGATTTTTATGATGTATCATTTATTTATTTTTATTAATCAAATTCGGATAAAGTATGAAATCTTATTATGTTTATGCATAAAAATTTCTGCGACATTCTGAATTTCTGTCACTAAATGTGTTAAGATTTATGTATAAACCTTTCTGCGACATTCTGATTTTTTGTCGTTGAATCTAATAAGATTTATGTGTAAAACTTACTGCGATGTTTTATTTTCATATCGCTGAATTTATTAAGATTAAAAATAATTTAAAAAAAGGTTTGGAAATAAAGTTTATTTCTTTTTATCTCTCTCGCAAAAATTATTTTTTTGATTCTGCGAATTGGGGAGCGATACTTATGCAATTCTAAACATATTTATGGTGATAACTCATTTTTTTTTGGAAATTTTGAAATTCTTTACATTTTATGAGTTTTTTCACTACATGAGAAATGCTTGTTTTTTGTTCATTCCAAATCATTGTATGAT
Organism: Sambucus nigra; assembly: GCA_949130495.1. NCBI lineage: Eukaryota > Viridiplantae > Streptophyta > Magnoliopsida > Dipsacales > Adoxaceae > Sambucus > Sambucus nigra. The sequence continues at coordinate 839,621,001 of OX422207.1, read as the reverse complement.
ATTTATCATATTAATAATCTTATATGCTAATATTCTCGTAAAGATAGGATAGGTTTCCACTAAAGTACCCCACCCTATGTTAACATATATTAGATTAAAGTGATTAAATATTTGTTTGCTCAAAGGTAAAAATATTATTATAATGTCTCGACTTTCAATATTTGTTATGATGTTTTATTTAATCATTTTAACTTAGTTGCCCAAAGGTATAATTTTTATGATTAAATAAATATTATGGGGGTGATGTAATATTTGAATAAAGAAGACAATGGCCATTTAAAGATCCAAGTTTTCTTTAAAAATATTTTTCCCAATAAAAGTTCTTAAAATAAAACTAAAAATATAAACAGTCGTGAATATCCCTTGGAACTAATGTTTAAATATGTTTCTATAATAGATGTAATTTGTGAGTATAATTTCTAATGTATTAGGTTTCTCCAATGGTCTCAATCTCAAAGCATCCGATGTTCTGCAATTCGATGGAACAAACCTAAAAGAATGGAAGATGCATATAAGTTTTCAATTAGGCCTTTTGAACATTGACATAACTTTGAAATGTGACCCGCCTTTAGAACTAATTGATTAAAGTAATGACACTGAAATAACATTTTATGAGGCTTAGAATAAGGCCAACGAACTCAGGCTCACCTTCATCATCTTAACTATAATTCCCAATATAAGAATTTCTTAGCCAAAACTGACACTGCTAAATAATTTTTAACCAATCCTAAAGAATGATTCCAAGAAGTAGACAAATCTTTAACCGAGCACTTATGCCAAAGCTCACCATAATGAGTTTTGATGTCATCCACACCATGAATGAACATATCAGTGAGATGACTTGCAAGGCCACAAAGCTAGAAAATCTTAGCTTAAAAGTCAAAGAGCCATTCCTTATCTAATTTGTCCTCAACACTTTATCGGATGAATATTCATCTTTTGTCATTAATTATAATGCGATTAAAGACAAACTTGATTTCAATGAAGTTACCTATAAATTTATCCAAGAGGAGGAAAGACTTATGAAGATTGGTAAGTGTTTAGTAGCTAATTTGGGCTCTAAAGCATCTGGTAAGGGTTAATCCTACAAGAAAAATAGCAAGGGAATCAAGCGTGGCCCACTAAAGAAAGATAATGAGAATCAGGCTGCCAAGAAGAAGGAAAAGAAGGTGGAATATTCCATTTCTGCAAGAAACCTAGGCATTTTCAAAAAGGATGCATAAAGTGCAGAACTTGGTTCGAAAAGAAGGGTGAGTTTTTATCCTTCGTATATTTCGAGTAAAATCTAATTAATGTACCTTCTAATACTTGGTGGACTAATTCTAGAGATATAACTCATATAACTAATTCAATGCAAGGATACCTTACAATCATTAAAACAAAACTATTTATGTCCCTTACTTTTCTCGTAATTTAATTTCTATTTCAAAACTAGATTTGGAAGGCTTTTATTGGAATATTGTTAATGAAAGGTTTGATTTTCTTAAAGATTCTAATATTATTAGTTCTGGGATTTATGATAATGGATTATACTATATTAATTTAAATTATAATTTTTCCAAATCCCTTCTATCTATGCATATTAAATGCCCTTTATTAATGAGAATTTTTCATTTCTGTGGCATAAAAGATTGGGTTATATATCCAAAGAACGAGTCCAAAGACTTAAGAAAGAAGGGATTCTCCCTAACTTGGATTTTAATGACTTCGGAATTTGTTTAGATTGCACTAAAGTAAAGCAAACTAAAAAATCCAAAAAGGGACCACAAGAAGTAAAGATCTTCGTGAAATTATTCATACTGATATTAGTGGATCTTTTGATGTTTCATCATTTGGTGGAGAATGGCACTAGAAATGGTGGCCACTGACATTAGTAAGGGGAACTATTATTAGAACTGGTGCGGGTGGATCATGTGGATTAGGTGGTGTTTCGTCAATAGTTATCACAAGCGATGTACCAACGTTATGGATGGGAGGAGGGAGTGACTTATCTCCTACTTTTGTTGTAATAGTGTCCTCTTGTAGGATAGTTATGCTTGGCCTAGTGCTTGAATTTTTGGTTGTATGGTATTTTGAGATAAATTGATGTTTTCAAGTTATATTAAAACATGATCCATCAGGGATGGAGCCTGGTATTCATCAGTATACATGGAACATAATGCAAATCAAAATTACAAATTGTGAGTGGGGAGCTCATTGATGAAAATTAGACGAACTCACGGGTCGCGAACTTAGGTTTCCAGGGTAAGAACTTTGTGTGAATTTATAAGTGTAATGATAAATGCAAAAAAACTCATGGAAATTTCATTCAGGATCTTGTAGGCATCAGGACTGAGAGGGGAGAAGGACCCACATATATATGATATTTTTTATGCAATAATTTTATCTATTTTTCAACCATTCGTGGACAATATGTTTTTGGTAGTATCTTCAAAATGGAAAAACTGAACAGAGTCCTATTAATTTCGAGTAAATAGGGTAAGCTCCATTTTTTCAGTGAATAATGAGGAAGTAATAGACCATGATCTATTATTTTGTCAAAGTAAAAAGTGGGTAGAGGAATCCAACGTAAGGGAATTTTTTCTTGTCGATGACTTCAGATTCAAACTATTTTTCATGAATAAAAATGGTAAGACATTTAACTCAGAATATGAGGGGTTTTTAATAGCCTTCGACTGCTTGAAATTTTTTGAAACATTTATTCAAATAGACTGTCCCGTAAGTATCTGTACTTTGGATGAAATAAGATGTGTACCTAAAGATTTTGTTTTTATGCAAAACGATAAAGGGACTTAGTGTTTAGTGGATATCTTTTCGTTGCCATAAATATGATATACAGATGTAGGGGGTATCCCCACCAAAGATTGATCATCCAAATTGACCCTATACTTGTAAAATAAAAAAGGAATACAATGATCACTCGAGGGATCTCCCACGAGGACCTTCTACAGACATTCCTCGAAGAACTCCCCTCAAAGGTCCAGAGTTATTCGAATAATGATATCTTGTAATATAAAGCATAATGTATTTGATTATGTTCTTCATTTATTAAGCAAGGTGCCTTCGTAATATGGGAGAGGTTATTCGGTATCCTCGAGGGACTATGCCTGGTAGGGCATACGAGAGCTTACATGCTCTATCGAATGACATCCTGTTGGGAACCTCGCATGGACATGGCTTGGAGGATTGAGATCAAGGCAACGTTGGGAATGCAATGACCAACCCACTTGGCACACTTGGGAAACACTTCATCCAGTACAAATGGTTGCTCGAGCCACTTACAACTGAGCTACCATGATTGAAACCTTTTCGGGGGAACCTCCTCGAGGAACCCTGATTTTGTAACTTTGGCCTAAAAACAACTCTTATCCAACAAACAACATACTTAAATTCCTCGAGCCACTTGTCGGCAGCGCCACCTCAAACTATATATCATCCCCCTGATTGAAGTGGCTACACGTTTAGTCGGGTCACTGTTTATCCACTTTATGACATTTAGGAACTCAAAATCATAGTGCTCAATTGATATTATCCTTACGATGGCAGACCTAGACCACCAAAATTGATTTAATAGCCGTTCTGAGGTAGGCCTTTAAGATATCGCATCACCTCCCTCATTAATGCCTCCATGCTTCAAATAGGTTAGGTAGTTTCCCACCAAAATATAATATCCCATGAATTTAATGTAGTATCTTGGTTATTAATGTGACAGCACTTTAGAATTTAATACCAGTCAATCACATTCATTACAAGCAAGCTTACTCGAGTAACCTTTCCTTCATACAAATAGTTCAACCAAATAGTTTACAAGGACGACAATGTTGATACCAAATTACTGTTGGGTTTTACTCATATACGAGAGCTTCTGTGAGAGAACATTTATTGTCGAAACATTCTCTTTACATCCATTAATACCCATTTCATTGAGAATTAACTAAGTTTGAGGTTTCTGCCTTGCCTTTATTGTGCCTGGAGTGCTTGCTCTTTCTCCCTCCGACCAAGTTACTCACTGGTCCTATTTATATATTGCGTTAGAGTGCATTAATAGTGTAAAGACCTTATTTAATACTATCTTGAGGATTGAATGTTCTTGTATTTCTCTCTCTCTCACCTATATTTATCATCAATATTAAATACTGTCCTGTGCATTAATCCCGATCATGATAAGGAGTTACACCTTGCTTGATACTAACTGTATTCCAAGAAACCACATCTTACATTTGACGACTCTATTGGGGAGGTATTCTATTTTGAAAATATTCCAGAGGATAATACCTCCAGGACCATTGATTTTGATACCACGCACTATGAGGAAGAGGCAGGTCTTGCTGGATTGCCTGAAAGAGTCAGAATAACATGAACGAAGCCTGGCACATCTCCTACTGGTGTGATAGAGATGGTAGGCGCGCAGGTAGGAATCGAACCAGCAAAAATAGTGGGGCTCGTGGGGTTGTTTGTGGATTTCATCAAAACCCCAGCGACCCAGGCGATGCTAGGAATTACCGGAGGTGGGAACTCATTCACAACACCACCGATAGGGATTCCATCCCCCTCCGTTAAGGGTGGAGTTACCATTTCTGCTTTCAATAGTGGTCCCCCTGCTGCTCCACCTACTTTCGATAATGTGCCTCCCACTGCTCCACCTCCCTCTATTCCACCTGTAACAGAAGGAACGACGACTAAATGCTAGGGAATGACCTCAATGGCAGATACAATAGCTGGAGGTGCAGGAAAAGGTACGCCAGCTACGTCAGCGATGACAGCTGTCATGATAACGCCGCCGACTATCTCCTAGCCATATAGAATGGAAAAGATAAGGAAAGAGCTATTAATGTTTATAGCAATGTCTAAAATTGGAGATAGTTCATCTGTGTACAATGACTTTCACACTCCATACCCAGAGGAATATAACAATGAACCCTATCCAGTAGGGTATATTCCACCAATATCTGAAAATTAAAATGGGAAATGTGCAAAACCTAAAGAGCATATGAAAAGGTTCATTGAAAGCCTTGGGGTCCATTTTAATGAAATAAACCTTCAGTGCAATCCCTGACGAAGAAAGCCTACACGTGGTACTCTCACTTGGCTCCAGGTACCGTGGCCACTTGGGAAGAGCTGCATGTTTTGTTTATACAAAGGCTCTTTTTAACTGAGGATAAGTTTACACTTACACAATTGGCGCGTGAGAAGCCAAAGACAGGGGAGGATGTTGTTTCCTACATTAGGAGGTTTCGCGAGCGCTCCCTAGATGTAAGGGAGGAAACGCGAGAGGATAAGCTCTTGCAAGTATGTGCAGAAGGGTTATTGCCAGAATATATTTGTCATTTGATTAATGAAACGCGAGAGGGTATGATCATGGCATTTCTAAAAACAACAAGGAATATTGCCTTAGTGGTAAGACCTACACCACCCCCTGCCTTGTAAAGTTTACTGCTAAAGCCATCAGCTACCTTGGGGAGGGGAATACCCTTAGGATAAATTATACAGATGACAGAGGTAGAGGGGAAGGTAGTGGCGATCAGGGAAGAAGATGCAGAGGCAATAAGAGAAGGTTCGAAGGCGAGGAGGATCCCCCCGAACTTCCATATTCGGTGGAGAAAGCTCTAAACCAATATGATCTCATGGTTAGAGATAAAATTTGTAGACCAACCATCACCGGTATAACATAACTTATAGAGAGGACAAGGAGAAGTAGAACTATTGTGCACTTCACAGCAGGGTAAATCAACCGACCAAGGTGTGTTTTTCGTTGAGGAGATTAATAGATCACCATATGAAGAAGGGATACATTGATTTGCCCTAACGTAATGTGAATGATAATCCTTTTATCGGTTCATGAGGCCCACATGGACAGTGCTTTTGACAAACAGGTTGAGCTGTTGTTGAAGGAGTAGTGGCTCCTCAATGAAGACTTTGAGGAGTCTTTGGAATAATGCACCTTTGAGATGGCTCAAGTGGAGCTAGAAGATAAGTCAAACGAAGATGATGAAATTGAAACTGAGCCCATTGAGAGTCTTAGCAGACAAATGGCCCCCTGTTCTCTGGAGACAGTAAACGCAGTGATAGCCTATGATGAGGCTCCTTACAGAGATGTATAAGAATTTTATGAACTCAAAGAAGAACAAATAGATCCTTGGGTTGAATGCGTAGTAGGTGCATGCTCGCAGAAGTTTAGTTGGTTCTTCGATCAGGTTGGGTTGCCCGAGCACTCACGACTGGCGGTCACTCAAGCCATCCTGGAAATTGCTAAGAAGAAGATGGCTCTACGCATGAAATGGAAAGGGCCCATGGCCAAGCTGGTGAGGAGATATCTATATGAGGTAACGTTCTCGGAGGTAGACATGATGGTCAGGTACCCTCACAATAGACCTCTTTATGTTACAGCATCGGTGAATAATTATGTCTTCTCACGTGTGTTGTTGGATGGGGGAGAATCCATCAATATAATTCCCATTGGGTCCTTCTATGCTAATGGTTTGTCTGAATTAGAATAGTACCACACCTATTGGCCATTTCAGGGTACGAACACCAGTTGTCTTAATTTGTGGGATATGTCAGCGTCGGCATCACAGTGAGAAAAATTACTTCCTATATTAAATTTCACATCATGGATTATGATCCATCATACCAGTTACTGCAAGGAAGAGTGTGGATGCACAACCACGGGTTAGTTCCCTCCACTTACCACCAATGTGCCAGGCGAACCTAAAGGGCAAAGAGGAGGTGATTCGAGCATCTAAGAATCCTTTCGCCAAGGAAGAAGCACACTTGGTGGAAGTTGCCTTTTACACCGAGTTGTAAGAGGAGTCCATGATAGTAACAAAGTATACTAGAGGAATAAGGATTCCAAGTACTCAAGAGAGGGTGCGGGCATCTACTCGACCAATGGTGAAATATGAAGAAGAACGTGATCTGGATCCAATAAGACCCCTAAGTTTGTCAAGGCAACTACTCGATTGAATAACGCCATGTATTGATCCAATCGAACACCAAGTTTAGACCCACAGTGTTCTCACTAGGTGATCTGCGAGAGAGTTAGAAGAGACCCGTCGAAAGAGGCCTTATCGGGAGGAAAGCTCCTAACGGTTCAAGAGAGTGGTGTTACCTAACGACAGAATCATTTATAAGCTATGAAGGTGTGAGTGGGCAGCTAAGAGCCTAAACGACGAGGCTGACCCGATTTATAATTTTTTTTAGTAGACAACCAGGGGAAATTCTTAGTGATTGATAACTCCAACGTCCAAGAATTTGTAGAAGAGGTAGAAGAAGAGCCTAAGTGCATGAAGGACAGACCTAGGCCGCAAATTCAAGAATTAGAGAAGATAGACTTAGCTAAGGAGAGGAATGACCCTATCCCCATCTTTATCTCAAAAAACTTGAATGGGGTGCTTCGAGAGGATCTGTTCAAGTTGTATTATGAATTCAAAGGCATTTTCAGGTGGAAATATAACGAGATGCCTGGGGTGGACAAAGAATTGAGTTGCCATAAGTTGATTATTTTACCATCGGCTATTCTAGTGGAGCAAGCCACTTGAACATACAAGGAAGAGATAGATATGAAGATCAAAGAAGAAGTTCAAAGGTTGCTTACCGTTGGCTTTATCATCCCCATCTAGCACCCGATTTGGATGTCTAGCATCGTGCTCGTGGGAAATAAAGACAACAGCCAGATCCGAATCTGCATGGATTTCAGGCATCTGAATTGATCATTTTCAAAAGAGGAGTTCCCATTACCCTTCATTGATAGCCTGATCAATGTAACAACAGGACATAAAATGTATAAATTTATGGATGGTTATGTAGGGTATAATCAAATTAATATGAATCCAACTGATGCCGAGAGATCTCTTTTCGAATGCCTTTGGGTAACTTCATGTACACATTTATGCCTTTTGGTTTAAAAAATGTAGGATCCACTTACCAGAGGACCATGATGGCTATTTTCCATGACTTTTTCCACAAGATTATGGAATTTTATGTCCATGACCTGGTAATTAAGTCCTAAAAGGAGACTTCTCACTTGGATGATTTGAGGAAGGTGTTCACTCGATGCAAAAAATACAAGTTGTAGGGGGTGTCCTCCCCGATGAGTGATTAATTTATGCAGGAAGATTGATCGTTCTTAAATAAGGATATCCCATAAACACACTTCGAATATTCTCTATACAAGTGGTTCACAGGACCCACCTCGAGGACCCTTCACATCAAGTAACTCGTAGTGACCTATCTCAAAGAGTCTCCAATGGACCTGGCTTGAAGGATCCAATTTGAAGAACAAAGTCACTTGGATGACAATAGTTTTTAATAAGAAATAGAATGTTGTATTATGTATTTTATCTTAAAAATATACATGTCGAGTGAGGCTATTTGGTACCCACGAGGGACCATATCTGGCAAGGCATGGGAGAGCTTACATGCTCTATCAAGCAACCTCCTCTTGGAAACATCGTAGGGACATGGTTTGGAGGATTAAGAACAAGGAAAAGTTTGGAATTATTACCAACCCTCTTGGCACACATGGGCAAAAATTCACCCAGGACAAATTTCACTCAGGCCTAGTCATTGCTTACCTATTCGAGTGAACCCCCTCGAGGTTACCTCTTCGAGATACCTTGGGTGCCAGCCCTCCTGAATGATATGAACAAATACCTAAAAATAGTCACTTTCTGATGTCATAACGTCTGGCATTTAAGGACTCAAAAATGTAGCACTCAAGTGGTTTTATCCTTAGGATGGTAAGTCTAGTCCACCAAAACCTGACCATCTAGCCACCCTAGAGTAAGCCTCAAACTGACGAGTCATATCCCTCATTAATGCCCATAAGACTTCAAGCTAATAGAATGTTTTTCAGCCAAAAGTATCAAATCCCATGCATTGAATGCAATATCTCGTACATTTAATGCACACTACCAGAGCAATCGAGGGCATGCTGACTCAAGTAGCCTCTCCCCCATATAAATAGAAAAAAAATAAATAAATCAGAGGGAGATGATCTTGAGCCAAGAATTGCTGCCCAAATTTCTACTAGAGAATCCTTGCAAGAGCCTTAACTCCCACACACATTTAATTCACCCATCATTGGGCATTAACTGAGCTTGAAGTTCCTTCCTTGCCTTTATTGTGCCCGGAGTGCTTGTTCGTTCTCCCTCCGACCACGTCACTTGCGAGTCCTATTAATTTATTATGCTTACCATATGTCTCATATGTTAATATGCTCTTTAATGCAATCCTGAATATTGAATCTCTTTGTTTCTAATTTACCTGTGCCCATTGTCTATATTGCGCGCTTAACGGTGTTGATCCCGACCTTGATAAAGGGCTACGCCTAATTTATTACTAATTGTATTTGAAGAACACACATATTACATTTGGTGACTCTGCTGGGGAGGTATTATATTTTGAAAAGATGCAAGAGGATAACACCATTAGAGTCATTGACTTCGATGCCATACAGCGTGAAGAAGAGGCAAACAACGTTGCACTGCTTGAGGGGAAGAGAACAGCAAGGTCAGAGCCTAGCGCGCCCAGTGTTGGTTTTGCTGAGACGATGATCGTGCACGGAGGAATATTTTAGGTGCAGATGCAGGGGCTGATGGGTTTATTCATAGAGTTCATCAAAACTCTGGCAGCCCAAGTAATGTTGGGAGCCCCATGAGAGTGAGTTACTTTACTACACCGCCAGCGGCCATACCGGCTCCCACTGTTATTGGAGGAGTGGCAGTGCCTGCTTTTAGCAACGCCTTACCCACTGTTTCACCACCCTCAGGTGGTGTGTATCCTACCATGGTCCCACCCGTGACAATGGGGTTGGCGTTGCAAAATGGAGGAGAAATATTAGCATTTTCGGCCATAATAGTAGATCAAGGGATAAACGTACCCGCCTTAATGATCCCGGTGGTAACAATGATGCCATTAGCTAGTACTTCACTAGCCAGCTTAGAAGATATGAAGAAAGAGATGCTAAAGTTCATAGCTGTGTCTAAATGAGAAAGCTCCTCGGTGTACGATGACTTTCATACTCCCTATCCAAAAGCGTATAACAATGAATCCTACACAGTGGGTTATATTCCTCCAATTTTTGAAAAGTACACGGCGAAAGGTGCTAGACCCAAGGATCGTGTGAAGAGTTCATCGAGATTCTAAAGGCCACGGCAATGACAAAAGCTAAGGCTAAGGGAGTTTTCAAAATCTGTGACTGAGAAAGACTACACGTGGTATTCCCACCTGGTCCCAGGTAATGTAAGCTCTTGGGAGAAATTGCATGTTTTGTTCCTGCAAAATTTATTTTTGGCTGAGGATGAGTTCACACTCAACCATCTCGCACATGAGAAATAAAAGCTGAGAGAGGATGTTGTGGCTACATCAGGAGGTTCTGGGAACGCTCCCTGTATATGAGAGAGGTGACGCGAGAAGACAAAATTTTACAAGTGTGTGAAGAGGGCTTGTTGCCCGAGTATATATGTCACTTGATTAATGAAATAAGATAAGGTACATTTGCAGCGTTTTTAAAAGAAGCAAGGAATATTTCTTTAGTGGTCAAACCCATAGTACCCCCACCCGCTTTGTCAAGTTTGTTGATGAGACCAACAGTTACCTCAGGGAGAGGAATACCCTCGAGGGTCAACTATGCAGACGGTGGGAGTAAAGAAGGAAATAATGGAGGCCAAGGAGGTAGAAGTCGCACAAACAACAAGAGAAAGTATGAAGATGAATAGGATCCCCTCAAGATACTTTGCACGGTGGAACAAGCCTTGAATTTTTATGATCTCATGGTCCGCGAGAAAATATACAGGCCGCGATGAAGTATGATCTCATGGTCATCGAAGGGAAGAAGTATACGATCCCGTTAAGGAACTCATCAGGCAGTTGGGAGCCTGTTCTCTGGAAGAAGTTAATGCAGTGATAGCATACGATGAGGCTGCATCTAGAGATGTGGAAGAAGTTTATGAGCTAGAATATGATCAGAAATATCCATGGATCGAATGCGTCACTATGGCTTGCTCGTAAAAGTTTGGCTGGTTCTTTGATCAGGTCGGTCTACTTGAAGATTCCCGATTAAAAGTCACACAGGCCATTTTGGAGATCACGAAGAAAAACATGGTGCCACACTTAAAAGGAAAGGGACCTATGGCTAAATTGGTGAGAAGATATATCTCGAAAGTCACATTCTCGGAGGCTAATAGGCTGATAAACTATCCGCACAATAGACCCTTGTATGTTACTGCGTAGTGAATGATTGTGTTTTCTCACGAGTCTTGTTAGACGGAGGGGCATCCATCAATATAATTCCCATTGTATCCTTTTATTCCACTGGGTTATCAGAGACAAGGATAATGCCCCATTCATTGGCAATATCAGGTTATGATAATCAATCCTCCACGTTGGTGGGTTATGTTAATGTGAGCATCACGATGGGGAAAATCACTTCCCATATTAAATTCCACATCATGAATTGCGAGCTGTCACACCAGCTGTTGGTAGGTAGGGTATGGATACACAACCAAGGGTTGGTACCCTCCACTTATCATCAATGTGCGAAAGCAAACATAAAGGGTAAGGAGGTGGTGATTCGAGCTACTTAGAAACCTTTTGCAAAGGAGGAGGCCCACATGGTGGACGCAGCTTTCTATACTGAGCTGGCGGAGGAAGCTACTATAGTAACAAGATACACCCGGGGGATAAGTGTCCCATGAACTCGAGAGAGTGCGGGAAACTTCTCGAATGATTATAGCTTATAAAGAAGAATGAGAACTAGGAGCGATAAGGCCCCTTAGTCTATCAAGATAACTCCGTGATCGAATGACCCCACGCATTGACCCTATTGAGCACCAAGTCCAAATGCAGTGTGTTCTCAGTAGACGAACAGTGAGATAGGAGGATGAGAATCATAGGAAGAGGACTTTTCAGAAGCAAGTGGACCGACAATGCAAGTAAGTGGTTTTGCCTAGCGGCAGATTTATTTACAAGTTATGAAGGTGTGAGCGGGCAGCCGAGAGTCTGGATGATTAAGCTGACCCATTCAATGAATGCTTCCTAGTGGATAACTAGGGGAAATTCTTGGTAATCGATAAGTTTGGGAAAATATCAACTTGGCTAGAGAGCGAGAAGATCCAAACCCTTTTTTTTATCTCGAAGGACTTAAAGGGAACTCCTCGAGGGGAATTGATCAAGCTGCTATCAGAGTTCAAAGGCATATTTGCGTGGAAGTACACCGAGATGCCTGGAGTAGACCAGGAGATGAGTTTCCATTAGTTGAAAATTTTTCCCTCAGCCATTTCGATAAAACAGGCCACCCGAACATACAAGATGGAGTTGGACCTAAAGATTAAATAAGAGTTCCAAAGTTCGCTCACAACTAGTTTCATAATCCCGATACAATATCCGATCTGTCTCTCTAGCATTGTGCCTGTGGGAAAGAAGGATAAGAGACAAATCAGAATATACGTAGACCTTAGAGACCTAAATCGGGCGTGCCCGAAGGATGAATTCTCGTTGCCTTCAATTGATAGCTGAATCGATGCAACAGAAGTCCATGATATGTATAGCTTCATAGATGGCTACGTCGGATATAATCAGATAAAAAATGGATCCAACCAACGTAGAGAAGACTTCTTTTCGGACGCCTTTGGGAAATTTCATGTACACAGTCATACCTTTGGGATTAAAGAACGCAAGATCCACCTACCAGAGGATGGTGATGGCCATCTTCAATGACCTTTTTCACAAGACTGTGGAGTTCTATGTCGATGATTTGGTGATTAAATCCAAGAAGGAGGGCTCCCACCTAGATGATTTGAGGAGGGTGTTCACACGCTGTATGAAATATAAGCTAAAGATGAACCATCTCAAATCCTCCTTTGGGCTAACGAGTGGGAAATTCCTGGGGTTTGTGGTAAATCGCTAAGGGGTACAAATGGAATTGGATAAACGATGTGCCATCCTTGATATGCCAAGGCCAAAATCAGCGAAAGAGTTAAAGAGTTTCCTTGGCAAGGTCTCCTACCTGAGGCGATTTTTCTCGAGGCCGACAGAGGTAACACACCCCTTGATGGAGCTACTAAGAAATGGCATGAAGTTTGCATGGGAAGTAATGCAACAAGAAGCCATAGATAAGTTCAAGGCCCTCCTTACGTCTCCTCAGACAATGATTCCCCCAAAGGTAGGTACCCCTTTACGCTTATATCTTATGCCAATATAATGGTTTATTGGGGATTTGTTGGCCCAAGAGAGCGAAGGCATTGAAAAACCTATTAACTTGAGTGCGATTATACACGGGCCTGAGGCCAGATATACTAGCATTGAGAGACACTGTTTGGCCCTTATATTTGTAGCACAAAAGCTAAGGGATTACTTATTATCATTCACAGTTCATATTGTAACTAGGTGTGACCCCATAAAATTTTTGCTTAATAGAACTACATTGGTAGGCAGGACAGCTAAATGGTTTCTAATCCTTTCGGAGTATGATGTCAAGTGCGTGGACTCTCGAGCCATCAAAAGTTAGGCTTATGCAGATTTATTGTCCATCTTCCCGTCAGGGACGTTCGAGCCGCCGATTAAAGAGCTCACGGGCAATGACCTCCAGGCTAATTTCATAGCAGCCAGCCTAGACGAATGGAGTATAGAGTTCAACGACTCTTCAGCTGAAAAAAAGGAGGAGCAGGAGTTATTCTGCAAAGAGGCAGTGAAGAAATTCACCTGTCTTTCAAATTGGAGTTCGAATGCTCAAATAATGAAGCTGAATATGAGGCACTAGTCCTAGGGTTGCTCGAAGCACTAAGAAGGGGCATACAAGTCCTGATAATTAAAGAGGATTCTAAATTGGTGGTGAAATAGGTGACAGGGAAGTTTACTCTAAAACACATAAGTCTAGAACCTTACCGAACGATCATTCAATTACTTCTTGGACAGTTCGAGGTGGTAAGGATAAAGAGGCACCCTCGAATAATGAACAGACATGTGGACGTGTATGCCACCATCGCATAAGAGATTACCTTCGATGTAGAATCAACTGTAGTTCGAATCACAAAGAGAATGGACCCTTCGATGATGTCTGAGATGCTGCCCTCAGAGGACAAAGACGATTAAAGGGGTGAAATCAGAAAGATGGGAAGGGCCACTTAACCTGGCCGATTTGGTGCAGTACTTTATTGCCAAGGGCAAATTTTACTACAAGAATAAAGTAGGTTAATTATCCAGATGTGTGGACCCTGAGGAAGCTAAAAGAAGGATGATTGAAGTACACGAAGATAGATGCGAGACAACCAATATCCCTTTATACAGGAGGATACAATGAGCAGGGTACTTCTGGCCTTCGATGAGACAAGATGCCGCTGTAGTGCAGAGAGAATGTTCGAAATGTGGTCTTTTCTATCAGGCAACTGAATGTAACTTCATCAACTAGCCGCAAGACTGGAGACAAACCTATATGGATTTTTTGATAGATGGAGTGATGCCAGCAGATAAAGAGGATGCTACGAAGATAAAAAGGCGAGCACCGAGGTACTTCATGTAGGATGGGAAGTTGTACCGACGAGGCCACCACGATAGGCCTCTAAGGTGCATAAGAAGAGAAGAGGCTGAAGAGGTGTTAAATAAATCTCATGACCCAGGGCACATCGGAGGAGCCAAGATTTACGATCAAATAATGACTTTGGTTTATTATTGGCCTTCGATGGAGAAAGACTCAGATGATTTTGTTCGAAAGTGTAAAGCTTGTCAGCTACATGGAAATATGATTCACGCTCCTTTAGTGGACATGCACTCTCTATCTACACCATTACCATTCCATACATGGGCCTTTGACCTGGTAGGAGCCATCAACCCTTCGTCACGAGGAAATATATGGATTTTAGTAGCCATATAATATTTCATAAAGTGGACGAAGGCCATACCGCTAAAGAAAGCCACTGCGGGGGTAGTAGCTTGGTTTATGAAGGAATACATTATTTGCCACTTTGGCATCTCGAAGGTGTTTTTGTCCGATAACGGTACCTCTTTTGTAAATAGCGAAGTGCGCCTGCTCAGAGAAAAGTATTCCGTCATCCATCACAAATCAATAGTAGCATACCTGAAGTGCAATGGACAGGCAGAGGCCACCAATAAAACTTTAATGAACATTTTGGAAAAAATGTTAGAAGATTTTCCAATCTCGTGGGATAACAAGATCCTCGAGGTTCTATGGGCTTATCGAACGACGAAAAGAAATCCAACAGAGTACACACCATTCTTCTTAGTATTTGGGGCAGAAGTTGTGTTACTGGTCGAACTTGAGGTACCTTCTGCTCGCTATAACCTACAGAGTGCTATACAACAGATAGGTACAACTCAAAGCCTTGTAAGAGCACAGGGATAATGCTGCGAGGCACTTCGAGATATACAAGAAGAAGTTATCCAGATCTTATGATCAATTGGTGAGGCCAAGGAAGTTCAAGGAGGGGGACTTGGTTCTAAAAGCATGCACAAGACACATAAGAGGTTTGTCATTACCAAAGTTTGAAGTAAATTGGGAAGGGCCCTATATTATTCGAGTAGCTCACGATTCGGGTTACTGCGAGATATCTAATATGGAAGATAATATGATTTTCAAAGTGAACAACAAGTGGCTGATGATTTATTACGTCTGAATGTATAGTCTGCCACTCTTGTTCATTAACTTATTTTTTTTAAACGGTGGATGTACACTTTAAAGAAATTGGGTTGACCCGTTTAATATAACAGGAAGCGATATTCATGTGGCATATGCTAGATCACTATTTTATTTTTACATGTTCACTGCTTGTTCCTTTATCATGCGCGATGTATTTAGCATTGATGTAGTAAGATTAGTCAATATCCAATTAAAATAACGAAAAGGAATGAGGACACCAAAGTCACCAATGTGGTTTTATTTCATAAAAAAAAATAACTATGGTTACAGGAAAGAAAAATCCAAAATTAAAAAAGAGAGTAGAAACAGAAGATTATAGCAACATCGAATGAAAGAGCTAGGGGTCATCCATGATAAAATGAAGATTCTCTGAACTAAGTATCATATGGTGATGTTGGGGAAGAATTTTCTTAAGGTTGCTTTGATCTGCAATAAGGTCAGTTAAATACTTCTAACGAATTCCTTGGCCTGATGAATGGCCTCTAATTACTGCTCTTTCTCAACTCACTCAAACTTCGCACGAGTAACTGCCTCGCGGACCTCCTGCACGCCGCGTTCAGATATTATCAATTGGGATTCCAGACTTACAAGCTCCTCTTAGATGGCACCTTGTGAATGATGGGAACTTTAGAGGCGATGATAGACGAGGGGAAGATCAGCCTTCTTGAAACTCCTCAGTAGCTCCACCACTCAAGTCATAGAAAATCCATCATTCGTCAGCATGTTAATATTCTCTAGTAAAGTCTTGATGGTATCAGGGCTAAGGGTAAAAATGGGAATATTGAGGATTTTCTCCAACACCATCGCGAGCCCAAGAAAATGACACACCATCATTCCAGGAATCAGTTAAAGGAAGTGAGTGATAAAGGTCGAAGGTAAACGAACCAACAACTTCTTGATTAATAGGCGAGGACCCTCAGTTAAAACAAAAGGGAAGTTGGCTAATGTCTTCCGCACAACCACTTTGGGGGCTGCCTCAAGGGGATGCATGCTGAAAAATACTATCACTGGCAGAGGGACGCTGGGTATGCGAGGCGCTATCACTCACTTGAATCTGAGGAGCAATCAATGTAGGGGCATCACCAATCCTAGGGGCCTCGCCCAAAGAAGCAACTCTAGCTAAGGTCCCCACTTGAAGTAATCCCTGAGCAACAGGTTCAACTTTGGGCCTACGGGTCGTAGGCTAATCGAACTCCACCTAAAATACAACAAATAACTGAAGTAAGAAATAAAAATGAGGAAATCATGTACATAATATCTTGCTAACATAGAGATTATGCCTATAAGACTAGTCCCGCCTAACCCTCGATTATGGGAGGTTATGCCTATAAGACTAGGACCCTCTGACCCTCGGTTATGGGATATTATGCCTATAAGACTAGGACCGCCTGACCCTCAGCTATGGGAGATTTTAATTTTAAAGTCCTAAATTACTACGCCCGCCTGACCTTCGGTTATGGGAGATTGTTCCTATAAGACTAGGCCTGCCTGACCCTCGATTATGGGAGATTTTAATTTTAAAGTCCTAAATTACTAGGCCCGCCTAACCCTCGGTTATGGGAGATTTTAATTTCAAAGTCCTACATTAGTAGGCCCGTCTGACCCTCGGTTATGGACCATTTTAATTTTAAAGTCCTACATTACTAGGCTCACCTGACCCTTAGTTATGGGAGATTTTGAGCTTAAAGTCCAATATTACTTGGCAAAATTAACAAATATATATGTAGTAGATAGATGGAAGAATGAAAGAACCTCTTGAAATCACTTGTTAGCAAATTCGCGAGTGGCCATCTGAACCACATCTTCTTCCTCAATAGGACCAGAGTTATCAATAGCTGTTGACTTTGGGGGGAAATCACATCCCCCCCACCCCGACTTCAGCAACTTATTCTCGCCTATTATCCTCCAATTCCACAACCACACTTTCTTGTTGGCCCTCCCCTTAGGCAGCCACAATAGGCTCAACACCTTCTTGGGAGAGCATTAACTCCCATACACATTTAATGCACCCATCATTGGGCATTAACTGAGCTTAAAGTTCCTGCCTTGCCTTTATTGTGCCTGTAGTGCTTGTTCTTTCTCCCTTCGACTTTGTCACCTGCGGGTCCTATTCATTTATTGTGCTTGCCATATGTCTCCTTTGTTAATATGCTCTTTAATGCAAGCTTGAATCTTGAATCTCTTTGACTCTGATTTACCTGTGGCCATTATCTGTATTGCACGCTTAACGGTGTTAATATCGATCTTGATAAGGGGTTACTCCTCACTTAATACTAATTGTATTTGAAGAACCCACATCTTACACAAGTTGAAGATGAACCCCCTTAAATGTGTTTTCGGCGGGACAAGTGGAAAGTTTCTCGAGTTTGTGGTGAATCGGCAAGGTGTTCAGATGGATTTGGACAAGAAATGAGCCATCCTTGATATGCCAAGGCCAAAATCAACGATAGAGTTGAATAGATTCTTGAGGAAGGTCTCCTATTTAAGGAGGCTTGTACTAGGTCTATCCAAAGTGACACAACCACTGATGGATCTTCTGAGAAAGGGCTCTAAGTTTTCATGGGAGCAGACGCACCAGGATGCCATGGAAGAGCTGAAAGTGCTCCTCACATCCCCTAATACGATGATTCCCCCAAAGATAGGTATCCCTTTACATCTATATCTCACATCTACTGAACGATCTATTGGGGCCTTACTGCATAAAAGATGGAGAATGTGGAGAAACCTTTTTATTATTTGAGTAGGATTGTACATGGTCCTAAAGCCAGATACACTAGCATTGAGAGGCATTGTTTAACCATTGTATTTATAGCACAAAAACTTAGGCACTACTTACTGTCATTCACAATTCATATTATAACTAGGTATGATCCTATAAAGTTCTTGATTGTTAGAACTGTACTAATAGGCAAGGCACCCCGATGGTTCTCAATCCTCTCAGAATACGATGTTAAATGCATAGTTCCTCGAGCCATCATGAGCCAACCTTATGCAGACTTGCTATATATTTTTCCTTCTGGTACATTCGAGCCACCTATGGAGGAGCTTTCAGGCGATGATCTCTAAGCCAACTTTGTAGCATCCAGCACGAACGAATGGAGCATGGAATTTGATGGCTATTCAATTGAAAATAAGGGAGAGTAGATTTCATCTTGAGAAAGAACGAGGAAGAAATTTAACTATATTATAAGTTGGATTTTAAGTGTTTGAACATTGAAGCCTAATATAAAGCACTGGTATTAGGGCTGCTCGAGGCTTTTAAAAGGGGCAAGCAGGTCCTCATAATAAAAGGAGACTCTAATTTGGTGGTTAAACAGTTAACATGGGAGTTTTCCTGGAAGCACATGAGCTTAACACCTTACCGAACCATTATACAACGGTTGCTTAGGTAATTCGAGGTGGTGAAAATCAAGAGGCACTCCCGAATGATAAATCAGCATGTTGAAGCTTATGCTACCATTGCCCAGAAAATTACTTTTGATGGAGAATCAACAGTTGTTCGAATCACAAGAGGACATCTCCCTCAACTATACTGGAAATGCTTTCTATAGATGACAATGATAATTGGAGGAGTAAAATTAGGAAATAACTGGAAAGAGGTCAGGGCCTATTGAGTTTAGTTGATCTCGTGCAGTATTTTATTGCCAGAGGCAACTTATACTACAAAAATAAAGGAGGCTGGTTGTCTAGATGTGTAGACCCCGAGGAATCCAAGAGGAGATTAATCAAAGTGCATGAAGATAGTTATGAGACCACTGAAGTTACCTTTTACAGAAGGGTCCAAAGAGCGGGTTATTTTTGGCCTTCGATGAGGCAAGACGCTGCAGTAGTACAGAGAGACTGCTAGAAATATCGATTGTTCTATCAGGCAGTGGAATGTAACTTCATCGATCAATATCAAGACTGAAGACAACCATACATGGATTTATTGGCAGATGGAGTGATGCCAACTGAAAAAGGTGATGCTACAAAGCTAAAGAGATGAGCACCCAGATTTTATATCCAAAAAGGGAAGTTGTAACGATAGGGCTATCATGATAGGGCTCTGAGGTGCACCATGGGAAGAAGTTAAGGAAGTGCTATAACAAGCCCCAGAGCCAGGAAACATTGGCAACGCCAAACTTTATGATCAACTAATGATATTGGGATATTACTTGCCTACGATGAAGAAATACTCAGCGGAATTTTTTTTAAAATGAAGGTCTTGTCAACTGAATGGGAAAGGTATCCATGCTCCTTCGGTGGACTTACATTCTATCTCCATGCCTTTCTCGTTTCATGCTTGGGCATTCGATCTAGTAGGGGCAATAAATCCCTCCTTGAGAGGAAAGATTTGGATACTCGTGGCCACTGAATATTTAACTAAGTGGGAAAAATCCATACTACTGAAAAGGGCCACAACGGGGAATTCCTTTCATGAGTAGTGAAGTAAACTTGCTGACAGATAAATACTCCATCATCCACCATAAGTCAATTATGACATACTCTAAGTGCAATGGGCAGACAAAAGATACTAACAAGACTTTGGTGAACACCTTGGCCAAATTGCTAAAAGATTTCCTGGGCACATGTGATGATAAAAACCGAGGTGTTGTGGGATTATCGTACGATAAAGATGAAACTAACAGGGTTTACCTCATTTTCCTTAGTCTTTGGAGAAAAAGATATTTTACTAGTAGAACTCGAGGTACCCTCCATTCGATACAACTTACGAAGTGCCATGCTTCCTCATAACCGATATGTATAACTCTAAGCACTGGAGGAATATATAGATAATGCTGCGAGGCACTTGGAGATGTATAGGAAACAATTATCTAGATTATATGATCAAATGGTGAAGCCAAGAACATTCAAAGAAGGAGACCTTGTCTTAAAAGCTTATACGAGGCACATCAAGGGATTATCATTCCCTAAGTTTGAAGCCAACTGGGAAGGACCCTACATCGTTCGAGTATCTCATGATTCGGGCTAGTGTGAGATATCCAAAGTGGAAGATGATGTTACTTTCAAACTAAGTAATAAGTGGCTCAAAATTACAATGTTTGAATGTACTCGATTCACACCCAACACTGCCATCTATTCCTTTATGTTTTGTTAAATACTTATTTGGGATAATGTTCCTTATAAACATCGAATTATCTATCTAACATAGTATAAAGTCTTTTTGTTCTGAAAAAATTTTGAGTTATCTATTTAAATCACTTTGATGTATTAGCTCAGCCAATATTTAAAAAATGTGGAAAAGGCAGAGAATCAAATGCCAATAATTTCATTCATATAAAGATATACTTTGATTACATGCCACATAGATTCCAAACTTTAAAAAAATAGAGATATAAATAAAAGGGAAACCGAAACAAAAGTTGCTAGGGGGCGTTTATTATAAAATGCAGATTGGCCGATCCAAGAAGCCGGTGATGATAAAGAGGAATGATTTTATCAAGGCTTCTTTGGTCAGATATTAGATTAGCCAAGCCTTGCTGGAGGCGCTCCCTTCTCTCTTGCATATTATCCAGTTCTTGCTCACACTTGAATAACTCAGCAAGCGCATTCTGAACCTTTTGTTCAACCACAACTAACTCGGTATCTAAGATTCCTAATTCCTCTTATATGGCTACCAGCGAGTGATGAGAACTTTGTAGCCAGTGATAAAGGGCAGGCAAGTTATCTTTCTTAAGGTCACGTAGCATCTTTACCAACCAAGACAGTGAAAACCCATCAATGACAAACACATTCACCTTCCCCAAAAAATCCTTTATTATATTAGGGCTTAGAGACTCTATAGGAGTGTTGAGAATTTCATTAAAAATGGTGGCCAGGCCAAGCAGTCTATAGGCCATCATAACTGGTATGAATTGGATGCTACGAGGGGCAAATATCGAAGGAAATCAGGTCAATAGATCCTCAATCAATGCGCGAGGACCATCATTCAGGATGTGGCAGAAATCGAGCCAGATTCACCTCACAACCGCTAAAGAAAGCCTCAGGAAGGTGCACACTAAAAACACTATCACTCGTAGAAGGGCGTCGCATCTACGAAGCACTACACTTTCTTGCACTTGGGAAATAACCATCTCGGGCATCCCACCAACACTTGGGCCAATTTTTTACACTTGGACACCAGCATCCTTGCCCCGTGCTGCCAAACCAGCCATCATCCTCACCTCCGAAGTTTCATGTGCTACACCTTCAACTCTTGGATCGTGTACAGTCGACTACTCAACTCCAACCTAAAATGTAAGAAATTATCAAATCAAAAATATATACAAGATGGCTTGCAGGTAGATTTTAAGTCCAATATGACTTGGCCCGCCTAACCCTTAGTTATGGGATATTTTAACCAATAAGACTTGGCCTATTTTAAGACGAATATGACTTAGCCCGACTGGCCCTTGATTATGGGATATTTTAATACCAATATGACTTGGCCCGCTCGACCCTTGGTTATGGAATATCTTAAGACCAACATGACTTGGCCCGCCTGACCCTCAGTTATGGGAGATTTTAAGACCAATATGACTTGGCCTGCCTGACCCTCATTTATGGGAGATTTTAATACTAATATGACTTGGTCCTCCTGACCCTCGGTTATGGGAGATTCAAAGTCCTATTTATTAGGAAATGTTAACAACATATAAATATAGGAGTTATACAAAAGAGAGCATATCTCTAGTTATAGATCATCTATGAACTGCCTGGTGGCCATCTATATCAAATCTTCCTCCTTATGCAAATCTCCAGGAGCCACCAAGAGACGTTTCTCTGAGGGAACAAAAACATTAATCCCCACTTCAGCAACCTCCTCCTTCTCCCTTCCTACCTGACCCACAGCAACAACCTCATCCCCTTCTGGATGGAGGATGGAAGGCCCAAACAGAGTAACAAGGACCTGGTCATTAGAGGGGAGAAGGACTAGTGGGGTTGTTTGTTCAGGAAGCAAAACCTGAGAAGCAAAATAGAAAACAAGATAAGAACAGCAAAAGCAAGGAAAAAGGAGACCAAAAAAATGAAAAGAAAATTCTTACAATAATTAACGGTACAATAGTGATGGATTTGTTAACTGACTTAACAACATCAGAAGCACCTGCTTCGAGACTATCATGCCCGTTTAAAAAAGCATAGTCAAGAGAATAACCACTACTTGATTCAATAGAATAAAGAGATATAAATGCCCCTATGGGGAAATTTTTAGTTAACTGCGAGGCTGTTGGGGCATCTATCACTGATGATGCTAAGAATTAGCACCACCAGGTAAAGTGTTTCCAAGCTCAATATAAGTATAACAATGGCAGCACAGCTATAGTAGATAAGAATGAGATGAGGAAAAGGGGAATCAACACCAGAATATAAGTGGTTCAGCCAATTTGGCCTACGTCCACTGTGTGTGTGTGAGTAATATCACTGAAAGAAGGCACTAATGGCCATGAGTACAATCTCTCAAGCTCTCTCTCTCTACTGTATAATTAGACAGAGTTTCATCTAGGGTTTTACCATTGGGGATCCCTTTACAAGGTAGGGGATGATCCCTATATATAGTGCTTAGGGGGTGTAATGTACCCCCCTTGCATGTAATGTGCATGTGTGTGGTAGCCTCACCAATGGGGGAGTGCCATCTGTCACTGCCACATGTAAGTAATGATGATGAAATATTCTCCCCACATATGGAGAATAATCTTGTTACAACTGATTTGTGTCCATGTGTCCTTATCCAAATGTTCAACAGATGCTCGGCCGCCATGCTGGTGGATGACCTCGGCCTAGGAGAGGCCGAGCTGTAGAGGCTTGATCTTCGCTCAATCCGAGGTGTCATAAGGAGTCTCGGCCTGATCTCAGCCGAGACATATGCTGGGGTCGGCCCGAGCCTAGGTTTGACATATAGCCTGCTGATGATTATTAATTCTTCTGGTAACCTCGGCCCTGGCCGAGGTAGGACTAGGTCCATGTTGGAGGTGATCAGGGCTCCTTGTCACCTCGGCCTACTATTGGCCTAGGTTGCTATTCCCAGGTACATGAGGATGCTGCTGATGCCTGCGATGCGCGTAGTGTTCATGGAAGTATATATGGTAGTACCGGCCTGGGTCGAGGTAGGTCTGGCCGAGGGATGATATCGTGTGTCTCCGGCCTTCATAGGGTCGATTAATATCTCGGCCATCATTTCGGCCGAGGTAGGTGTCCCTGGGCCGAGGTTATGCTTGGGCATATCAATCACCTTAGATGGAACTTCCTTCGAAGTAGGTGAAACCTCAGCTACTTTCTCCAAAGGACCACTGCATTCAGCATCGTCGTGCATATCACCTCCAACATCAATCTAAAAAAGTAAAAGAGGAATCAGTTATACAAAGGAAAAGAAGAAAAGTTATAAACTCAAAATGGATAATAGTAGGCATAGCTCTTCTTCCAAAACATCCTCTAAAATTTCATAATCTTGAGGATGTGAAGCAGGCTTAAAAGGAGAAACCATTCTCCTCAACTTATGTCTTCGAAGAAGAGGAGGCCTATCCTCCTCCTCTTTTTCCTTAACTCCTTTATCTTCTTCTCCTTCCTCCTCCTTATCATCCTCTTCATCACCTACCAACTCCTCACCAACAGTTTCCTCTTCTTCCTCATAATTCTCCTCCCCGCTCATCTCACCCATTTCTTCCAACACAATCTTTACAGGTATAAACAACTTCCTCTTCTTGCTACCTTCGACAACTAGGGGAGTGTAAGAAAACCCTCTCGAGGACATTTGGGCAGACATGAAAGCTGTATCATCTTCAAAAAAATTATCCCAAGTTTATTTAAGTTGGTCGAATAATTGGCTGACTTATTGCACAACTTTAGAATCAGGAGTTAGATTTTGGGGGACCTCTAGGGTGACCTTAAGATTATTTTTTGGGGCCTTCCTGTTATCCTTCATAGCCACTCCAATCGAACCATAATGGGGAGTATTACCCTCTTCGATTGGTCTCGAGGGACTAGGGGTAATGGTAGTTTCTTCAACTGGAAGGGAAGATTGGGTCGCATTCTTCATCTTCACCACAACCTAATCCACAAGAGCCAAGGTAGGTAACTCAGAGGGAACAAGACTGTTGGTAGTGCTGAGAGGGAATAGTGAGCTCAAAGTAGTGAAACTTCTCAACCCTAACTCCATCGGAGGGTACCTCTCCACATCAGGATAACGAGGCTCCTTGAGAACATTACTTTAGAAATGACCTAATTGATTCGGCCAAAAAACTGGTAAGTACATCATAGATCTACCACCTTGAGCTTCCCTCCTCGAAATAATAGAGTTTGTAGGGTAGTTGGAACAAAGAATTATAATGGTGGAAGTGAGAAAGTTGTTTCATGCAAAGGAAAAGGTTGTGGGTTTCTCTTAGATGAAGTGGATTAACATGAGATTGCCCTTATCATAGACAAATTGCATGGATATACGGTGTGGACTGTAAAAGGCATAAAAATAGGACCATTCTGTATAAAAAGGTAGGTAAAATGGAATCAATAGTAGAGTAACATCGTTCGCTGGGAAATTCCTAGCCAGCACGTCCTCAATGGGGGCTATGGGTCGCTCCACGTCTGTAAAGAAGTGATTCGAGAAAAACTGATCAACCTCGACATAAGGTCGAGGTACAAAATTTTCAAATTTGTCAATTAAAGACATGAATGGTTTCTTGGAATTCTTGTGCTTCCGATAACAGATGATAAGGACTCTGATGGGATAAGAGCTGGGATAATTGCCTGCTGGGGCATACTCTAGAAAGTGGGTATATAGAAAGATTGTCAGCAACACATGATTCGCATAATTTGAGACATTAAACATATTAATGCTCTGAGATGAGTCAGCTTGCATGCAATCTAAACAAGTATATAATAAGTTGAGAGTAATGTCAACTAAGGGAATCTTGACACCGTTGGCTATGCGAATAGCCATATTGATAAGATCTTTCCTAGGGCAGTCATGGGGTTTTCTTGGGAGGAATATCTTCGATAGCATAACCCAAATGTATCCTACAAGCTCTATCTTCGAACTAAACCCCTTCCCAACTGAAGGTACTCAAATACTTGTTTCCCTTTTGGGTTCTCCTTGGCCTCCTCATGCTCCTTAATCATGGATTTATCTTCGATGCAGTAGAAATAACTTATCACCTCTGAGTAAGTGCACTTATGTCACCATACAATCCTTCGTAGCCTTCTCAGTACTAGAGACCACCTCCTCAAAGAAGGTATAAAAACCTGCTACCTCCAAACCTAGCAACTCACATACATCCTCAATGGTAATGGTGAACTCACCCAAAGAGGAAACGAAGGTGTGGGACATGTGGATCCAACAAGATACAAGTAACTGGAGAGTGTTGTTATTTTTCATAAGGGTGAGATCACCCAACCAACAAGTAGACGATAAACTAATCATATATAATTTAACAGAATACTTGGAGTGGATGTAGTCAGTCCAAGGACCCAGTCCCTCACAAGTACCTGAAGTGGATTCAAACTCGACCTTAGAAGAAGGATAATCACCTTGTTCGATATGGTATTGCATAATGATGGCAGTTGGGATATAGGCAAAATCCTGAGAATTATCACGTTCCTCCATCAATAAGTTTGCATGTTCCATCGAAAAAAGATCACCGGGGAAATGTTCAGCCACCGACCAGAAGCTGTCGGACTCACCAAAGTATGGTGCTCGCCGATAGCGTGCCCACTAGTTCTGATGCGCCTGAGTATGCGGAGAAGCTCCTTTGGAATATTGAGTTCTTTTCACTATAGGTGTCATGGGAACAGAGAAGAAAGTGTGTAATTAGGGTTGAAGAGAAAGGAAGGGATAAACATTGGATTTTTTATATCTAAAAAAAAGCATGATGGCAAATAAACCCAAGGATGAAGGTTTGGGAATGCAAACATGCCCTTTTATAGGGACATCACAAACCCCAAAAGGCGAAAAATAGCAGCGCTTTGGAAAATATAGCAATGATCATGTTGTCTCGCGTGGCTTGCACACACGTGTAGGGGCAGGAATTCAAAGTTCGTAATGGTTACTCTTTAAGAAGAAACGCGGTGACACTCTCGCATGAGGAAAATACACTATCCCAAAGCCACCACGTGTAACTCGCATGAGGAAAATGCATTAGCCTAAAGGCACCATGTGTAAAGCATAGAAGTACAAGGGACTGAGATACGGCCAGAGAAATAAATGGGGCATTCTTGGAGTCTTTTCAACTTGGGGGAGATGAAGAGCTTTGGGTGAAATTTGAATAAAATCTCTTCACGTCCCCAAAGACAGCTGCCATATGCAATCACAAATGTCCCATCAATAAATGACGCCCTTAAAAATCTTAAGGCATTTCAATGAAAGAATTAGTTCGAAAAGATAGACCGGGTGAGTTTATCACACACACTTCTCTTTAAATAAACAACCTAATATTTATTGTGATATGATTATTTACCTATAGATATTACTTATTCTTGTATAAAAGTTGGCAAATCAACTAAGTATATCGTACATATATTTCTTCCTGCAATAAACAAATATCTCTACGAAGGGAAAAATGTAGTGGGGCGTCCCCACTAAAGATTTATTACCCAAATTGACCCTATACTTGGAAAATAAAGAAGGAAGACAATCATCATTCACCTTACCTAGACATTCCTCGAAGGACTCTCCTTGAAGGCCAAAGTTATTCTAATAATGATGTCTTGTAATATAAAGCAGAATGTATTTGATTATGTGCTTCATTTATTAAGAAAACTGTCTTTGTAATATGGGCAAGGTTATTTGGTACCCTCGAGGGACTATGCCTGGTAGGGCATACAAGAGCTTACATGCTCTATCGAACGACCTCCTCATGGGAACCTCGCAGGGACATGGTTTGGAGGATTGAGAGCAAGGCAACGTTGGGAATGCAATAACCAACCCTCTTGGCACACTTGGTCAAAACTTCAGAGTTTGAAGTGGGGCTTGCTTGGAAGCTTGGAAGGAGAACATTTTGGAGCATTTTTAGAGGATGCATTTGGTAATCCCTTGAGGTCACCTTTGGAGGTGGGATTTGCTCCTCCTACACTAACATTCCTACCACCATTTGGAGCTATTAGAGGTGAGAAAATCTGTCATTAGTATTAAAACGCTATTTTGCATTATCTATAGTCTTGTAGTTATATTACTTGAGTGGTAAGCATGTGATTAGATGATGAAATTATGTGTAGTAAATAAAAAACATTTTTATAAAATAAAAATGTGTTGGAAAAATGATATTTTATTGAAAATAGAGAATGAATAAATATTAAAAGGTTTAAAAGTATAAAATTTGGTCTTTTATGAAAATGGTGTATTTTCTAGAAAGATTGATTTTAAACATTTTATGAAATAAAATGTTTGAAAATAATGATTTATTTTGGTAAACATTGGTGAAATAATGTTTCTTGCAAAAAATGAGGATTTTATGAAAAATAGATATTTGTTGAGTTTGAAGAAATTAAATGTCCTTTATGCCTTGAAAATGTATTTTTTGCAAGTATGATGAATTTCTAAAATGAAAAATATGTTTAACCCATTTAATAGGATTTTAAGGTTTAAAGTCCATATCCTCGAGCATATAAACTTGTAGTATTTTGGCACTAAGTGTATAAACAAGTTTAGAGAAGATTTTATTGAGTTTAAACATGAAATTAGAAAAGTAAAAATTCTTTTCTTCAAAGTGTGTGAAAAATGGGTTAAAAGTGTGATGAGTACAAAGTTGCAAGACTACATGTAAAATAAAGGAAAATGGTATTTTTCTTATAAAAGTAGTCTTTAAGTGTGAATGAATCTCTTAAATGTAGAGAGTAAAGAAATGTCTAGTTTGGAAAAATGGTTAATAGAGGTATTGATTAAGTGTTAATGGGTAAACATTGGAAAGTTAGTGTGTGTAACTCAGTACTGTTGTAAAAGATTAACACTTATAAAATTGGAAAGGAAATAATGAAATAAAGTTGTTACTAAGAATAATACTCCAAGGTTAAAAAGGTGTTAAAGTGTTAAAACACTTAAGGAGTTAGTATGGTCAACTTAATAGTGTTTTGGGAAAAATTAACACTTGTGGAAATAGAGTAAAAGGATTGGGAACAGATGGGTAAAATGATAATTGTATATAAAGTAGAATATTTTTATTTCATAAAAATGTTGAAAAGTGTGTTACACAAATTGGTTCTAAATGAATATGCTTTTTGGAATAAAATCAATGTTAAAGTGTAAAGGACATGAAATGATACTTTAGAAGTGTAACACAAGTTAGGGTGAAATCCAGGGTTTTAGCCTCGACTGAATAAAAAGGAAAGAAGGAATAATGTGGACATTTTGTAAAATATTAAAACACATGTAAAGGAACTCGGATGTCACCAGGATGACACTAGGATTAAGTTGGGTCTTTCACCCTAGAGCCCTTGGGTGAAAGACCCAAAACAACTGGCCAGAGCATATGGTGCGCATAGCCGGCGGGATGGAACCCGTTGAAGTATGCGATATTTGGAAGGTTCCGAGAAAGATAAAGGAATAAGGAACATGACAAGAAATCGGTTATGTGGTGAAATGTGTTAATACAACCTAACTTAAATGATTAATAAATGTTCTGGTAACGGTTAAAATGGACAAGTAAATCTATAATTGATTAATGTCTATAGGATAAGGTAAAAGGTAAAGTAAGTGAGTAATTGGGTGGTTAAGCAACCAAGAGGTTAAACCCATAAATAATACAAGAATGTGTTATGAAAGGTTTTTCAAAGGCCAAATGAGTATTTTCTAACACGGTGTTCGCATGTGTTGAAAGGGTGTGTTTCATTGAAAATACTAATATGTATTGAATACATTAGAAAGGGTGATTTCGGTAAAGAAATGGTTTCTATTAAATCAAGTGTACTAGTTTCAAGTATTGAACCGTATGTATTAAATAAAGCGAGGAATGCTAAAATAAGAAAAGGAAGTCTTTTATAAGATTAAGGTAAATTAATTTGGATAAATAAAAAATTTCGAAAGTAAAACTGTTTCATGCATTAAATATATGTATATGTATGTATACAAGGTAGCTGCATGTGCACGTAGGCATAACGTGTTAGAGTCTCCTTTCTGTCGTTCGATTCTATAATGCATTTGTATATTTCTCACCGAGCATTGGCTCACACCCTCGCTTTGTTATGGCAAGTTGGGAGCAATTTCGTATTTTGAGAGCGTTATACAAGTAAGTATTTCCTTTATTTTTGTGTTAGTAGCTCTGTATGCTTGAACTATGGGGTTCTCCCTATGGGTCCCTCACATACTTTATCTTAAAATTTGGAATTGTATACTAACAAGTGAAATGTTAATCAAAATAAAACTCGACTAGAAATATTAAATAGGTTGTTTCATAGCACTTCATAGCTAACGCGTGGGTCGGACCAAATTAACTATGGGTAACCCATAAATTCAGGTCGAGGAGTTACACACCAACAGTTAGGGATGAGAATAAGGAGTTCCTGAGCATCAAGTTGAGATACGCACTGGAGCAAAATACGAGCATGATTTCACCACTCTATTATTATGTGCCCTAAAGGAGGTGAGCACGGAGGATAAAAAGATCAATAAATTAATTTTTGAACTAACATGGTGCATTGGACATGCGATTTTGGGGAACCCGACATTTATACTTATACATGGGTGGTGAAGGCCGCTTTACTTCACTGCCAGAATCATAGGAAATTCCAAAAATTAAAGGGAGAGAAAATGTCCAATACAGATTCCCCTAACCAAGAGGGCACGATAAACATAGGGGCACTCTGGGGGGCTCAGCAGTTTCGGGAGCCTCAGTTAGGATAGCAGCACCACAATAATCATAAGGAGTATGATGACCATAATGAACAACAGGGTCAAGGGCAATAGTCTCAATAAGGCCAAGCAGGTTCAGCAAGGATAGTGACAATAGAGTCAATATCAGCATCGTGTCCATTAAGGCAATATCAGCGGTAGCTAATGCCACCAGTTGTTATATTATCAGGGATACTGGCACCACCATCCCGGCCTCATGGTCATCAACCACTTCAGTACGGACATATGTATCACGTCACCCCTAGGGAGACTCAGGTACCAACTCAGGCAATTGAGGGTATCTTACCTATTTTGGGGAATATAGAACACATTTTGTTTGATACTAGCGGATCGTATTGATTTGTTAGAACTAAATTTGGTCGATCTTTAAGGGTGATTAATTTAGCATCGAATATTTATTTACATATTGATTCACCCATGGGTATAAGACTGTACATCGGTAGAATTCCTTTTGTAGTCGACCTCTTGATTTTCGATATGTATGAGTATGATGTTAGTCTTAGTATGGATTCCTTAGCTACGTTTCATGCTTGTGTTGATTATTTTAGTAGGTCCATCATCTTTTACATTTAGGGGCAGGGGATGTAGTTGGTTATGATATCTCGCTCAGAGTGATGGTCGAGCATGAATTTCTATTACATTAAGGAGCACACTTCGCAGGGATTTACTATATATTTGGAGTCTATTTCACTTGTTAGTGAGTTATTAGATGTGTTCTAGGATATTTCAGGTTTACCACTATGTAGAGAGATTGGGTTTGTGATTGATTTAGCTCTAGGCACGAGACTGATAGTCTAAGCACCCCGTCGTATGGCTCTTTAGAAATAAGAGAACTAAGAGATAAGATTCAACAATTATTGGCCTAGTGATTTATTCACAGTACCACACCTTAGGGAGCTCTGGTCCTATTCGAGAAGAAAAAAGATGGATCGTTGAGACTATGTATTAATTACCGAGAGCTGAACAAAGTCACCATACAAAACAAGTATTTATTACCAAATATTGATGATTTTTTTAACAGTTGAGGGTGATTCGTACTTTTCAAAGGTTGATTTGAGGTCAGGGTACCATCAGTGGAGGATTCGTAAGTATGATTTTCTGATGATAGTATTTTTTCGAGATATGGGTCATACGAGTGTATGGTTATGCCATTTGGGCTAATCAATGCACCATGTAACTTTATGGACTTGATGAACATTGAGGGAGTTTCTTATATTAGTTTTCAACATTTTCATAGATAACATCTTAATTTATTATTGAATAGGAGATGACCATCCCTGGCATTTGTGGATAGTCTTACAGACATTAAAAGGCCATCAACTATATGCTAAGTATGAGAAGTGTGGATTTTGGTTAAAAGAGTTGCGGTTATTGTGTCACGCTGCATGTGAGGAAATAAGTTATGTTGGCTCAATTTCATAACATGTTGATCTTACTTATTTAAGATATTATAGGTTCCTCTTTCAATTTCTTAAATATTTGAAATTAATGAATATATATATATATATATATATATATATATATATATAATTTTAGGTATGACTAATTGAGAGATATACATTACGGTTGATATGATGTATTTAAAACATAGAGGAATATGATTATTGCAAAGATTTATCGGCGGATTAATATACATTTAAATCTTTTGGTTAATTATACTTACTCCCCCTGAACTTTAACCCCCCAATACTTTGCCACCCTAACTTTCAATTTATTCAATTAACCCCCTAACTTAGAAAACGGCTACAATTAGCCCTCTGTCATCCAACCCCATTCATTTTAGGTGAGAAACTTTAGGCATGTGAGTGACACATGAATTAATAAGGGTATTTTTGTCTTTTCTTCAAATACCGAAAACCCTTACCTCTTTTTTACATTTTCTTTATTCTTTTTCTTTCATCCATTCCCCCCCCCCCCCCCCCCCCCTCTATCTCCCTCTCCCACCCATGAATGCTTCCACCCCAACCCACTACCCCCCAAACCACCTCCGCCCCTGTTCCACACCCCGCCCCCACCTACACCTCCACCCCTTATCCCCACCCCGCCCCTGCTCCCCACCCCCACTTCTGCTAGACCCCAAACTTGCTCCCCACCTCCCCCTTCCTTCACCCACCCATCCACCAACTATTCTA
Source organism: Sambucus nigra (assembly GCA_949130495.1). Taxonomy (NCBI): domain Eukaryota; kingdom Viridiplantae; phylum Streptophyta; class Magnoliopsida; order Dipsacales; family Adoxaceae; genus Sambucus; species Sambucus nigra. The sequence continues at coordinate 839,588,408 of OX422207.1, read as the reverse complement.
TATCTGATTTCCTTACGGGTTTTTTTTGGAAGATTCCTTTTTGAGTTGTATTTTTAGATTTATGTGGACTAATTTTTTTGCAATTTTATATATATATATGGAGTTAGAGATTTGGAAATATGCATTTTCAAATCTATTAGGTTTTCAGTTGGAGGTTTGAAAATATATTTTTATATTTTAATTAGAAATATATATTTTTTAAATTATAATTTTTTTATATTTATGCTATTTAAATTTTTTTTTGCTGTTAGAATTTTTTTTTGCTGTTGGAAATATTTATGCATTCTGTGTTTTATTTTTCTTTTTTATCCTTTTCTTTTATTCATTTAAAATTTGTTATTTCTCAAGTTTTTGTTGTAGCATTCTTTTGCTGTTGAAAATATGCATTTTTTTGCTGTTGGAATTTTCATACTTTTTATTGATAGAATTTTTTTGGTTTTGGCAATACTTATGCATTTTCTGTTTTATTTTTCCTTTTTATCCTTTTCTTTTGTTAATTTTTTTTTTGTATTGTTTTTAGATTTTTTATATTTTTTGGGAAATTTTCAAAATTTTAGTTGGTTATGAATTTCCATATTTTTAAATGTCTTTTTTGTATTTCAATGTATTTTTCTACAATTATTTTAAATATATTTTTTGAATTATTTTTTTAGAATTTTGCAGGTTTTGAATTTTTTTTTGTAATTTTCAAAAAATTTAAATGTATATTCATATTTTCCAAATGTTTTAATAATTTTTTCCAAGGATTTTTTGCATTTTCTTAATTTTTAAATGTTTTTGCTGTTATTTTAAGATTGTTTTCAAAAACAATTATATTTGGACAAAAATGTCATTTACTTTAAGTCATATGCCATGCACATGACTAATATTTCCCGCCAAAAATTAACGGTGTTGGACGGGAGGGGGTTTATTGTAGCGGTTTTCATAGTTAGGGGTGAATTGAAAAAATTGAAAGTTGGGGTGGCAAACTGTTAAGGGGATCAAAGTTTAGGGAACCAAAGAATAATTAACCCTAAATATTTTGAAGAAAAAACTATCATGCAATGCTTGATTATTGTATGTTAATTTTAGCAATGCCATGCAAGTCATATATGCCCATAAATTGAGATATCATGTAGGCATGTGTTGAGGGTCTCCCAAGAGCATCTCCAACAATAATGTATACTTTTAGTATAAATTATATGTGAAAAGTAAGTTTTTCAATAAAATAATATAGTATCTTGTTTTGCGGTACAATGACTTCCGTTCAACTTAAAATGTAAAAATTGAAAAGACCAATAACCCTCCGACACATGTAACTCAAGTAAAAATTAATAAAAGATAAAATATTGAAAATGGATATTTTTTATAGATCTCGACAAATCGTTTTCAAAAATATAATATTTATAATAATGGATATATAAAATAAAAGATATATAATTTTAAAGTTTTAGATGAGTGAGAAAGATTGTGTGGTTGTGTATAGTCAACTTTAATTTTACACCTTCATTTTAAATTGTGTTGAGTTGTCATGTTCTTTTACACTATGTTGGAGCATAAAAGTTATACAATTGGTGTAAAATTTATACAAAATCATCTTTTACGAGATGAAGTATCATACATTTAGGGTACTGCATGTCTGCATTTAACACTAATAAAGATCGATATGGATATGATACATGTCCATATGTCACCTATTACAACACCAATATTTTTATATGTCCAAATGTAGCGTGACTTTATTGATGTTAAGTATAAATACGTGGTATACTAAGTACATAATATTTTTTCTCTTCTTCATCATTCCTGTGACACCCCGCCGAATAAGATACCGGGCGATCACTCCAATATTAAATTAAAACATGAGTTTCATATGGATCATTCTTAGCATCACTGTCGAAAATCCATTTAATTACTAATAATCTATTAGGCTGGTGTCAAAATTTTACTTAACCACTCTTTTTAACATACTAAAATTTAAAACATCCACACAGTTTTGCAGAAATGAAATAAAATAACCCAACACTCGGTCAAAATATACAACCATATCGAATGATGTGCTAAAAGGATAAATAAATGCAATGGACCATTGGCCCGAATATTTATACAGTACCTCCTGTCTAGAGTACAAGAATGGAAGCGGCTATCAAAACCTGCACGCATCCACAGCTGCTGCAGCTGACGTCTGACTCGAAGGAAATGCCATCCAGGCATCCCTGTGTCTGGACACCTATATATATATATATATAGCAAGAAGGGAAAAGTAGATAAACGGGTGAGAGCCCGAGTTGTGAAAATATTTAGCAAGTGCATAAATGCTTTATTTTAAAAATATGTTTTATCTCATATTTAAATTGGTATCGCACTCCCATGAGATACCCCTCACCTCTCTTCTAACAGTGCACCCCTAGCGCATCTATCTAGAATATTCTAGACATCCTAGTCAAACTACCCTGCTAAACTAGTCTATCACCCAACCACTATCAATCCTAGATAGTCCAAGTAATGTACTAAGGGTTAAACTTCTACCCAGTCTCAACACTAAGCCATGTTCGTACGTGGGGTGTCTCGCAGAGCGAAATCCAAATAAGGAACCCCCCCGATACACTACTACGCGGCAAGGTCGATCGTCGAGATCCTCCAGTCCCTCAGTACAGAATATATATAAATTTATATATACCATAAGAATTACTAATATTAGAGCACTAAGGATTAAACTTCTCCGCAGTCTCAACACAATGCCATATTCGTGCGTGGGGTGTCTCGCAAAGAGAAATCCAAACAAGGAATCCCCCTAATACACTACCATTTTTCAAGGTCGATCATCGGGATCCATTAGACCCTCGGCACTCGATTTATCATTATATATACATATTACCATATACATCCGGATCTATCTCCCGGAATGAGAATTCATTTACAAAGTATTTATCAATACTTAGCATTTTTCTCAAAACTTTCCATTTCCCTTCTCATATCCCGGAAATTTATTTAAAAGCCAATTCATTATCATGAATTGCTTTAACATATCATATAACTTTTTAAAAGCCAATTTTATTATCATAAAAAAATGTTTTCCCGTTTCAAAATATCCCATTTCCCTTCCTATATCCAGGAAATGTATTCAAAGCCATTTTCATTATCATAAAAATGCTTTGATCATATCATCTGCTTCCACATCCCTTCTTCCATCCGGGAGTCTAATCGAAGCCTAAACCTTTTATCCCATTTCCCTTCTTCCATCCAGCAAATGTAAATTAAAGCCAAATTATTATCATAAATTGCTTTAACATAACGCGTTCTAAGACCGCCCGTCCGGGTTTCCCCACTGTGCGCGCCCCTAAATGGATATCATCTTCCAGGGCCTATCATCAAGACAACCCGGGATCCTAGAACGCAAGACGTCGGGAAGCGGCCATGTGCCTGCGGGGTAGTCAAGACCACACCCGGAATCTCCTACCCATCGCAGAAAAATATATATCAACAAACACTCACATGGCCTAGGACTATATCCACCCTGCATTCATTAGTCAGGGGGCTTCACCATATGCACGCAACTTCCCTTATGATAGCGATTTAAAGAGGTGTGTATCCATATTTTATTAATTGTGAAAATCTTCTCCTTTATCCATTTTGAAAACATTTATTTTTACATTTTCAAAACCATTTACATCATATCATGTATATATACTTTAATCACCTAGTATATATATATATATATATATGTATATATATATACACCATATATTCATCCTCGAATATATATATATGTGGCCATATTTGCCAAACCATCTAACGATGACCAATAATCCCAAAGGTTCCCTCAAGGAATCATAATCATGTATTCATATAAACATGATACTAAACCCAAAGTATTTTCTTACTTTGATAATCAATACATACCTAAATCCCATCTAAGGATTTATTGGATATCTCCAATTATTACCATTTCTCACTAAGCCAATATATAACTATATTGCCAAATTTTATTTTAATCCTTCTAACGGTTTATTTATCCTCAAAACACTCATTTAGGAATTCCCCATATCATAACTAGGGTCCCTCATACAAGTCTCCAAATATAATTTAACTCCCCATAACCACAAGAGGAGAAAAGTGGCAATTCTGCCCAAGGCAAATCGATTCGCCCCTTTTGCGAATCGATTCGGGAAGGCGAATGGATTCGGTTCCCCATCCGAATCGATTCGGAAATGGTTCTGCAAATAGGTCCCTAAATGGAGAATCGATTCGGTCTAAATTCAAATCGATTCGGCCCATTGAAGAAACCCAATTCCCCTTCGAACGAATCGATTCGGCCTGGACCCGAATCGATTCGGCCCATTCGAGGGTCACTGTTTGGGCAATTTTTCCATCTCCAAAATACCCAAAACTCAATCCAAATTCATTTTCATGGTTTCTAATCTACACCAAAAATCATCCCAAACATCTACACAATTAATTCTAGCCTTTATTTTTCCAATTTCCGATTTGATTTCCGAGTTGGTAATTTCAACCCGGAACTGCCATCTTGTAAAAATCATATCAAATCGTAGAAAATACACGGTCGGCGCCCACGCAACCGTATCGAAAAGATCTACAACTTTCGTGTGTCTAAGAGCTAAATCATTTATATTCCGGCCGAAAAAGCCCCACAAGCTACGGGTTTACTATTCACTATCTTCCCTAAAATCCCAAACTCCATTTTTCTCCATTTTTGTTGTTTCTAACCTCATCCAACAACTCAACAAACATCTAATGTATGTTTTACAACTAACACATCAATTATTTTGGGGTATTAAACCATTTCTCTTAGTTTTAAACCCTAAAACCATAAAAACCCCAACTTATCATTTAAACCCATTTCAATCCATTTCTTCACTTCATTTACATGGTTTTAACACTAAAAATCATTAAGAGTTTACATTACATCAATATGTAAACTCATATCTAAGTTTTCCCAATTTTATTTTAGGGTTATACCAACTATGATATGAAATAAAAGCATAATTGAAATAAAGCAAGTAAACACTTGCCTGGAGGATGAAATCCGACGACCTCGAGCCGAATCCCGCGGAGTTTGGCCGGAACCTCCTCTTTTCTCCTCTTTTTTCTCCTCCTCTCGCTCTTCTCTCTCTTTTCTCTCTTCTATTTCTCTCTTTCTTCTTTTAATTCCCTTTCTCCCTCTTTAAATAAGAAAAAAAGGGTTATACCCCTTAAAACCCAAAAACGAATCGTTTACCCAATTACGAGTTACTTTTACCTCTAAAATTACCCGAAACTCAATTTCGACAATCGGACACTCTTTTTCGACTATCTCGGAAATTCCGAGAATCATGGCGCAATCGAAATTTCCATCTGAGGTACTTGACCGAAAATCACTATTCCAACCCAAAATAAATAAATGCGAGTTTTCTAATTTGAAATCTGACCTTTTTGTCAATTTTCTCCACGGCGACATAGAATTAAATTATTGCGACCTATATCGTCCCAAAAGTAATTACAACATCCATGGAAAATCATCAAATCCTCGAAAATCCCGAAAATCACTGTTTTGAGAAATTCTCCAAATCTCCAATTTATATTTAATTATGGGATTTAATTTTCTCCAAAAGGACGGGTTGTTACATACTCCCCCCCTTACAATGGAATTTCGTCCTCAAAATTTGGATACAACTTACACCACAAATCCTGAAATCGCTCTAAATCCTAATATCTCAAAGGGGAACGATACGAACCCAATGGTTCCCAACCATATACCATACGACTACCACGATCCTAAAGTGACTCCAACATCGTCACATCGCACCCATCATTTCTAGTGCCTCCCGGCATAAATTTCAACTTTATATACTACGCCCATTCTATTTCAGGCGGTATATAAAACAACTCACTAAGGTGCTCATACACCTTCTTAACCCGTGCATATCTGCACATCCAAGGTGAACGTTCGACACGTAACACTCCCTCCCAATAAGGGTCTCCTTTCCTCGGTGTAATACTCATATATGGGTCCTCCCAACCCGCGAAATTCCAATTCTCCTAACCTCAACACTACTAACTCTATTAAACTTACATCCTAATAAATGCTAAGGTCTAAGCGTTACTCTAACTACGCGAAACGAGTTTAATCCTAAGTATATCCCTAGTGCCCAAAGCCTCTCTCAACTTCTGACATTTGCTCGATTTCGTGCGTGGGACGTCTCGCCGAAGCAAAATCCAAACAAGGAACCCTCCCATTACACTACTCCCTCGCGTAGTCGGTCATAGAGATATAGAGACCTAAGGCACACCAGCGGAACGTCCTAAATACTGCCTATGCTAACCTACGGACGCGTTTCTACTATCTTATCCTTCCACCCATGCGGAAGGAAACCTAATCAATCGAAGTGCCCACTTTCTGTAGAAAATATCACGAACATAATACCCAAAATTTATCTTCTCAAAATCTGCCTTTTCATTAAGGCTGGTTATTATCCTCAAATCAATTTCTCTAAGTCCAACTGTAATACCCCGTACTTTTATTGATATTTATTTACGGGATTAATTAAATTAAATGTGAATTAATTCGGATATAATACTAACGAGATGTGAGTTGGGATTTGATTATAATGTGTATATATGGCAGAATATGAATATTGAAAATATTGAAATTGTCACGAGACTGAAATACGGTAATTTGGGAAATTTTGTTGGGACGCGCGTGTCAGTCGCGTCAGAAATGTAAATATTTGAATTTAAAAGTGAATTTTATTTTTATCAACCGAATGGTCATTTTGAGTGCACCAACGTGTCCGGAAGGGTCGAAATAGTCAGAAAACACTAGCCGGGGGTTAAGTTTGGGTCCCGGGGCATTTTTGGGCCATACCGACAACTTAAAAGGGTATTTTGGTAATTTCGAAATTTTGGGATTTATAACCAACGAATTTTGGGAATTAAATATAGGATATTTAATAACCCACTAAGCCATTACCAGCACTTAACTGATTAGAGGGCTACGGGAGTTATAGGAGAACTTAGAAGAAGTTCCCAAAGAGAAAACCATAACCTCCATCTTCAACCTTCAACCTTGGGAGAGAAAAAGAGAGAGCAACCTTCAACATTCAACACCAAATTCTGAAGAATAATCCAAGGCAAGTGGTTTAATTACGTTAATTTCAAGCGAATGTTTCTTCCATGCTTAGAAATTTATATAATTGCATTGTATTGGGATATCGATAAAAACCCATGAAATTGGAGTTAGAAATTCAGGTTTTGATATAGGGATTGAATGTAGAATGTTATTGGGTGATTATACTAAAAGAAATACGACTTTTTATGATGCAAAAATGGATTTATTAAGGGAAATTGAAGACTTTAAATTTCTAGGGTTCATACTCATAAGGTTTGGGGAAACTTGGGGAGATATGAAAAATTATATGTTGTTTAGGAAGATTGGCCCCTATATAAATGTTAAGATATGACCTAAGAAGGTTTAGTAATGTTGAGGAACCTTAAAATACTGTTGGGATGATTTTTGGATGAGTTTTAAGAAGAAGAAAATTGGGAAAAACGAAGTAGGAAATTCTGGGCTCGAAACTGCCATCTCATTAGAAGACCTGCCCAGGTCGTTCGAACGAGCTTCTGACGAGGTGACAATTTGCCTTCTAACGAGTTGGTAGTTCGTTCGATGCCTTTCATTCGAACGAACCCTCGTTCGATGCCCTTTCGTTCGAACGACCTCTCGTTCGAACAACCTCGTTCGAACGAGACTTCTAACGAGTTGATATAATGGCCTTTTTGGCCTGATTTGATTTCTAGTGTCCCGTAACCTTGTTTAATTGATGAGATAACTTTCCCTTGTTAACTAATTGGTATAGTTGGGAGATTTGGGATATATTGAGGAGTAAAATATAGAAGGGTGGCTTGAACCAAATGGTATTTGCGGATTAGGACGCGAGCGACTAATCACGATGTGAGGATAATTAATGACTTAAATACATATAAACCGGGGACGTACGATTTGTGTGACATTAAAAGTTGGTATAAGAACAAGAAGTATACCACTCATAAAATATGGTAATTACTAAGATGTGTGCTTGCTTAGTATATATGATTTTATGTGTATGACATACCTACCATACTTGCTATCACGGGAGGTTTGCGTTCATTTAGGGCCATCTATTCTTTGTGTGCCTACGAGGGGGATATAGATTGGTACCTCGAGAACATAGGTCAGAGAAGGACTTATTGAGATGTTAATAAGTCTGCTGATCATGGGAGCGTAGGTATGTGCGTGACCCATGTGATGTGACTGTGTTCGCCTCCATTATTTGTGATTTACTATTATCTGAGAACGATTCCTGAGAGATTCGGAATGCGTAATCCTTATGTACGTGATGTATCGGGATGGAATAGCAGAGTATGTGTGCACCGCAGCTTAGTCTCGGGGTGCTAGTATTGTATATTTATGATGTGAATAATATACGGTTAGATGAAAAGACTTGTCACGTTTAAATTGTGAAGTATATTTATCGTAATGAACGCTAAAGATAAAAAGGAATAACCTGTAGTGATTTGTATTGCTAATAATTGAGAATCCGGGAATTAAAGTAAAACTCTCTATTTAATTGATGATGTTGGAATTAAATTGCGAATCGAGTAGAAAGGTTAATATTTGATTTAGTCGAGATAAATATGAGAATCACTTGTATGGGTACGGTACGTTAGGAGTGCACAAATAGTCGAGAGGTGAGTATTTCATGTGAGAGCACGTCCTAACATGTATTTTTCATTCATTGTTTTAATGTTATTAAAGCACTTTTTGTTTTTAAAACTATTCTCCACATTCGGGCTCTAACCCGTTTGCTTTCAAATCCATTTTCGTAAAAACCTTTTTAGGTGCCCATCCACAAGGACACCATGCATAGAAATTCTATTCAGGTGACCAGCTGTAGCTATTGTGGAAGTTACAGGGCCTTAACAGTAGACGCCTCCTATTCTAGTCTTGACTCCATGTTCAGTTTTATCAGTTGTAGGGCATGTCGCCCATTTTCCTTAGAGACATTTTATATTTCTGTTATTCAGACTTTGGTTTGTAATTAATTCAGGATGCAGACTTGTTTTATTTATTTCAGTATTGGGATTGTTGTGAGGAGTATTTCCTCCAGACTCATTATTATTTGTTGGTTACTCTATTGAGACCTTATTGTGTATGGTTATGTTAACTTTTATAATTTCATTTATTGCATGTTAATCAGATTTAACTTAAAATTTGACAACTCACTTTTTAAATACTAGGTGGTTAGTAATTATTAAAATGATTTCGACAGTGATGCTATTAACTGAACCAACTTGGCATTTTGTATTAATTTAATAAAGGAGTAGCTACCCGGTATTTAATTAGTCGGGGTGTCACAGGTGGTATCAGAGTTCTAGTGTCCTTTGGATCTGTACGGCTTATTATGTTTTCGTTGAGCTTTCTTTGATGTAGAGCCCTATATTTTAGGACTGTTGTATTCCTTTGTGTATGTTTCGCTCTTCAGCTATTTTGAGTTTATAACTGTGAACTTATAGACTTTATTCTTATTTCAGATGCCTCCACGACGTGCGCAACGGGTTCCTAGGAATGCACATTCAGAGCCACAGCCAGCGCCAGTACAGGGCACCATGAATGCTGCCGAGGTTGCAGCTATTGTAGCCCAAGCGGTAAATGCCGCCCTAGCCGTTGTATAGCAGGCACCACCCCAGGTGCCGGTAGTCGCGCCAGTTCATGTACATGCATTCCCGTCTGCTTGGGAACGCATTCATGATGCTTTTCAGAAAGCACACCCTTTGGAGTTTGCAGGTAGCTCCGATGTTGTGGTATCCAACAAGTGGAGGAAAGATATTCAGAGGCACTTGAGGATGTATGAGTGAACCGATGTTCAGAAGCAGATACTAGCTACTTTCAAGCTAGTGGGAGTTGCATTGCAGTGGTGGGAGTCCATTACCACCGCAGAGGAGAGGGATACTCTCAGTATACAGGAGTTTTGGGTGCGGTTCGAACGCAAATATTTTCCGTCAGCTGTTCACACGGAGATGAGGAGGAAACTGATGAATCTCAAGAAGGAGGGAAAGACTGTGGCCGAGTATGAGGCCGAATTCACTAATCTACTGAACAATGTTCCGGATGAGATACCGACTGAGGAGAAGAAGATTCAGAAATTCACAGATGGATTGACTTGGAGGATCCGTCAGCATTTGTTGGGGAATCTCTCGTTGGCCACTTATTCTGACGTGGTTAACGCTGCACTGCTACACTACCAGGATCATCGCTTTCACATGTCTGAGAGCAAGAGGTCAGGAGAGTCCAGCCATCAGGGCAGGACTGGGGGAAATGGTGCCAACGGGGAACAATCTGGTCATGGACAGTACAGGCAGAGTGACCAGGGTTCCCAGCAGGGGGATTCTAAGAGTTTCAGATCGGGGAATTTTAGAAATGAACAGGGAGGTTTCAGGCAGGGCCATCAGGGTCCAAACGGCCATCAGGGCCAGCAGGGTCAGAATGGTCAGCAGCAGTAGTTTCAGCAGGGCCAGCATGACCAGGGGAGGAATGGTAACGACCACCAGGGCCGAGGGCAATAGGGACAGCGAGGGGGAAACTTCCCGGGGAAGTGTTATGTTTGTGGCAAGACTGGCCATAAATGCCAGGATTGTCCTGATAGGGGCAGGGCCCCACAACAGCAGCAGCAGCAGGGTGCTCGACAGGATCCACAGAGGCCTATATTTCCCGTCGCCCTCCCAGCACCACCACAGATGGCAGCATTACCACCCATTCCAGCGGTCCCAGTTCAGCAGGGATAACTTCAATATGGGCGAGTGTATCAGCTCCAGCATGCCGCAGCCCCACAGGATCCACCGTTCATTGAGGGTATGTTCTCTATTCAGGGGACTATGGGGCGTATTTTATTTGACACGGGGGCCACACATTGTTTCATTGCTATGAGATTTGCACGCACCATTGGGTTGTTAGACACCGCCGAGAGCACGGTTACTTGTGTAGATTCACCATTAAGTAGGGGTTCCGTGATTTCCCTTATATGTAGAGGCGTGGGTATAGAGATCGGGAGGTTTACTTTACCCGCGGATGTCAGTGTTAGAGATGACCGAGTATGATGCCATTATTGGTATGGATTGGCTAGTTGCGTACCGAGCCATGATTAACTGTTTTAGTAGGAGTATTATCTTTGCCATTCCCGGGCAGGAGATGTTTTTAGTGGCGATGCCTCGCCCTGAGGGAGGATCGTCCACTCACTTGTACTATATAGAGGAGGAGACCTCTAAGGAAGTGGTGATACCACTCGATGCAATTCCGATTGTTCGAAAGTTTGCCGATGTATTTTAGGATATACCTGGACTACCTCCGAGTAGAGAGATAGATTTTGTAATCGATTTGATGTCGGGCACTCGGCCTATTGCCCGCGCACCTTACCGTATTGCTCCTGCTGAGATGAGAGAGTTATGGGATCAGATTGAGCAGTTATTGGGTCAGGGGTTTATCCGGAGGAGTACTTCGCCGTGGGGTGCCCCTGTGTTGTTCGTAAAGAAGAGGGATGGATCGTTGAGGTTGTGTGTAGATTACCGGGAGTTGAATAAGGTCACGATACGGAATAAGTATCCGTTGCTCCGAATCGATGACTTATTTGACCAGCTGAGAGGAGCTTCTTTCTTCTCTAAGATTGATTTGCGATCTGGTTATCATCAGTTGCGTATCAGGGAAGAGGACGTCTCGAAGACTGCTTTCTTAATGAGATATGGTTCCTACGAGTTTCGGATTATGCCTTTTGGCTTGACCAATGCTCCAGCTGTGTTTATGAACTTGATGAATAGGGTGTTCAGAGAGTTCCTAGACCAGTTCGTCATTGTCTTCATCGATGAAATTCTGGTTTACTCCCTGACAGAAGAGGAGCATGCCGAGCATTTGAGGCAGGTTTTGCAGACTCTACGTCAGAACGAGCTGTATGCAAAGTATGAAAAGTGTGGGTTTTGGCTGAAGGAGGTTCAGTTTTGGGGGCATATTATTTCAGACCGGGGGATATCTGTTGATCCGGGGAAGGTATCCGCGGCAAGGGAGTGGGGACAGCCCACGACACCGACTGAGATTCGTAGTTTCTTGGGCCTAGCAGGATACTACAAGAGGTTTATTCGGAATTTCTCAAAGATAGCGGGTCCTTTGACACATCTGACTCGCAAGGGTGTGCCATTCATTTGGAGCGATGCATGTCAGTTGGCATTCGATGAGTTGAAGGATAAGTTAACCTCAGTACCTGTGTTAGCATTGCCGAGACTAGGAGTTGAGTATCTAGTCTACACCGATGCGTCCTTACAAGGACTTGGAGGTGTATTGCAGCAGGAGAGTCAGGCCATAGCTTATGCTTCCCGTAAGCTTAAGCCTCACGAGAAGAATTACCCCACCCATGACTTGGAGTTAGCGGCATTTGTATTTGCACTTCGGATTTGGAGACACTATCTCCTGGGGGAGAAATTCTTATTATTCATGGACCACAAGTCCCTACAGTACCTATTCACGCAGAAGGAGTTGAATATGCGGCAACGGAGGTGGCTTGAGTTTGTGAAGGATTATCAGTTTGATATCCGATATCACTCGGGGAAGGCTAACGTGGTAGCAGACGCGTTGAGCCATAGGCCAGTAGATGAGGTGGCCGAGGTGTGGAAGGCTAAGTGGAAGGAGTTGGGACACCAGGATGCAGTGGCCCGATCGTTCATGTCTGTGATGACAGTTACACCGCAGATTGTCACGAAGGTGGTAAAGGCACAGGCAAATGACTCGTTCTGTCAGGAGCAGATAGTTTGATTGCTAGCAGGGGGAGCAGTGTCCTATACCGTTAGCTCAGACGGGGGATTACGCTTCAATGGGAGACTAGTCATTCCGGAAGGGGAAGACTTGCGACACGAGGTGATGGCAGAGTCGTACGGCTCACGGTTCGCGGTACATCCCGATGGGGATAAAATGTACAAGACTTGGGACGACAGTATTGGTGGAGCGGGATGAAGAGAGATATTATCGTTTTTGTTTCTAAATGCGCCACTTGTCAGCTGGTAAAAGTGGATCATCAGAGACCGACAGGACTTCTACAGCCATTAGAGGTTTCGATGTGGATGTGGGAGATCATCTCCATGGACTTTATCACTGGGTTACCTATGTCACAGAGGGGTCATGACTCCATTTGGGTAATTATGGACAGGTTGACCAAAGTCGCTCATTTTCTACCCGTAAGGACAGACTACACTACGGGTCAGTATGCCCAGATTTTTATTGCAGAAATAGTGAGACTTTACGGTGTGCCCCTAAATATCGTGTCTCACCGAGACAAGATATTTATTTCACGGTTTCGGGAGAGTTTTCAGGAGGCCATGGGCACGAAATTGCGGGGTAGTACAGCTTATCACCCGTAGACCGATGGGCAAACCGAGGGTACAAATCAGATGTTGGAGGACATGTTGCTTATGTGCATCATTGACTTTGGGGGTGGATGGGAGCAGTATCTTCCACTGGTGGAGTTTGCTTACAACAACTCCTACCAGTTCACCATTGGCATGGATCCATTTGAGGCGTTGTATGGTAGACCTTGTCATTCCCCAGCATGTTGGTTAGAGGTGGGGGACAACAAACTACTTGGGCCGGAAGTGATTCAGGATACTTCGACAAGGATAGAATTGATATGGAGTCGCATTCGGGTAGCTCAGGATCGGCAGAAGAGCTATGCTGATGCGAAGAGATTCTTCAGGGAGTTCAAAGTGGGGGACCAGGTTTTACTCAGAGTATCTCCTATGAAGGGGATTATGCGATTTGGGAAGAAGGGGAAGTTGGCACCGAGATATGTGGGGCCATTTCCTATCATCGAGCGGATTGGGTCCGTTGCATATAGACTTGGTTACCGGAGCATTTGCACAGGATTCATGATGTGTTTCATATTTCCTCGCTAAGGAAATATCTTAGGGATGATTTGGATCATACTCACATTGCTTTGGAGGACATCGATCTCCAGCCTAATAGCTCCTACGAGGAGGGGTCGATTGCTATTTTGGACCAAAGTGAGCGGAAACTGCAGTCAAAGATAGTACAGTTAGTGCGTGTTCAGTGGCGGCATCATAATGCCGAGGAGTCCACATGGGAGCACGAGGATGAGATGCGCGAACGTTATCCAGAGTAGTTTTTACCAGGTACTTTCTAGTTCCGAATTTTGGGAGGAAATTCTGTTATTAGGGGGGAGTATGTAATACCCAGTACTTTTATTGATATTTATTTACGGGATTAATTAAATTAAATGTGAATTAATTGAGAATTAATCCGGATATAATACTAACGAGATGTGATTTGGTATTTGATTATAATGTGTATATATGGCAGCATATGAATATTGAAAATATTGAAATTGTCGCGAGACTGAAATACGGCAATTTGGAAAATTTTGTTGGGACGCGCGTGTCAGTCGCGTCAGAAATGTAAATATTTGAATTTAAAAGTGAATTTTATTTTTATCAACCGAATGGTCATTTTGAGTGCGCCAACGTGTTTGGAAGGGTCGAAATAGTCAGAAAACACTAGCCGGGGGTTAAGTTTGGGTCCCGGAACATTTTTGGGCCATACCGGCAACTTAAAAGGGTATTTTGGTAATTTTGAAATTTTGGGAATTATAACCAACGAATTTTGGGAATTTAATATAGGATATTTAATAACCCACTAAGCCATTACTAGCACTTAACTGATTAGAGGGCTACGGGAGTTATAGGAGAAGTTAGAAGAAGTTCCCAAAGAGAAAACCATAACCTCCATCTTCAACCTTCAACCTTGGGAGAGAAAGAGAGAGAGCAACCTTCAACATTCAACACCAAATTCTGAAGAATAATCCAAGGCAAATGGTTTAATTATGTTAATTTCAAGCGAATATTTCTTCCATGCTTAGAAATTTATATAATTGCATTGTATTGGGAGATCGATAAAAACCCATGAAATTGGAGTTAGAAATTCAAGTTTTGATATAGGGATTGCATGTAGAATGTTATTGGGTGATTATACTAAAAGAAATACGAATTTTTATGATGCAAAAATGGATTTATTAAGGGAAATTGAAGACTTTAAATTTCTAGGGTTCATACTCATAAGGTTTGGGGAAACTTGGGGAGATATGAAAAATTATATGTTGTTTAGGAAGATTGGCCCCTATATAAATGTTAAGATACGACCTAAGAAGGTTTAGTAATGTTGAGGAACCTTAAAATACTGTTGGGATGATTTTTGGATGAGTTTTAAGAAGAAGAAAATTGGGGAAAACGAAGTAGGAAATTCTGGGCTCGAAACTGCCATCTCGTTAGAAGACCTGCCCAAGTCGTTCGAACGAGCTCGTTCGAACGAGGTGACAGTTTGCCTTCTAACGAGTTGGTAGTTCGTTCGATGCCTTTCATTCGAACGAACCCTCGTTCGATGCCCTTTCGTTCGAACGAGACTTCTAACGAGTTGACAGAATGGCCTTTTTGGCCTGATTTGATTTCTAGTGTCCCGTAACCTTGTTTAATTGATGAGATAACTTTCCCTTGTTAACTAATTGGTATAGTTGGGAGATTTGGGATATATTGAGGAGTAAAATATAGAAGGGTGGCTTGAACCAAATGGTATTTGCGAATTAGGACGCGAGCGACTAATCACTATGTGAGGATAATTAATGACTTAAATACATATAAATCGGGGACGTATGATTTGTGTGACATTAAAAGTTGGTATAAGAACAAGAAGTATACCACTCATAAAATATGGTAATTACTAAGATGTGTGCTTGCTTAGTATATATGATTTTATGTGTATGACATACCTACCATACTTGCTATCACGGGAGGTTTGCGTTCGTTTAGGGCCATCTATTCTTTGTGTGCCTATGGGGGGGATATAGATTGGTACTTCGAGAACATAGGTCAGAGAAGGACTTATTGAGATGTTAATAAGTCTGTTGATCATGGGAGCGTAGGTATGTGCGTGACCCATGTGATGTGACTGTGTTCGCCTCCATTGTTTGTGATTTGCTATTATCTGAGAACGATTCCTGAGAGATTCGAAATGCGTAATCCTTATGTACGTGATGTACCGGGATGGGATAGCAGAGTATGTGTGCACCGCAACTTAGTCTCGGGGTGCTAGTATTGTATATTTATGATGTGAATAATATACGGTTAGATGAAAAGACTTGTCACGTTTAAATTGTGAAGTATAATTATCGTAATGAACGCTAAAGATAAAAAGGGATAACCTGTAGTGATTTGTATTGCTAATAATTGAGAATCCGGGAATTAAAGTAAAACTCTCTATTTAATTGATGATGTTGGAATTAAATTGTGAATCGAGTAGAAATGTTAGTATTTGTTTTGGTCTAGATAGATATGAGAATCACTTGTATGGGTACGGTACGTTAGGAGTACACAAATAGTCGAGAGGTGAGTATTTCATGTGAGAGCACGTCCTAACATGTATTTTTCATTCATTGTTTTAATGTTATTAAAGCACTTTTTGTTTTTAAAACTATTCTCCACATTCGGGCTCTGACCCGTTTGCTTTCAAATCCATTTTTATAAAAACCTTTTTAGGTGCCCAGCCACAAGGACACCATGCATAGGAATTCTATTCAGGTGACCAGCTGTAGGTGTTGTGGAAGTTACAGGGCCTTGATAGTAGACGCCTCCTTTTCTAGTCTTGACTCCATGTTCAGTTTTATCAGTTGTAGGGCATGTCGCCCATTTTCCTTAGAGACATTTTATATTTCTGTTATTCAGACTTTGGTTTGTAATTAATTCAGGATGCAGAATTGTTTTATTTATTTAAGTATTGGGATTGTTGTGAGGAGTATTTCCTCCAGACTCATTATTATTTGTTGGTTACTCTATTGAGACCTTATTGTGTATGGTTATGTTAACTTTTATAATTTCATTTATTGCATGTTAATCAGATTTAACTTAAAATTTGACAACTCACTTTTTAAATACTAGGTGGTTAGTAATTATTAAAATGATTTCGACAGTTATGCTATTAACTGAACCAACTTGACATTTTGTATTAATTTAATAAAGGAGTAGCTAACCAGTATTTAATTAGTCGGGGTGTCACACCAACCTCACCCACCCACTTGTGGCGAGGGGACCACTTTAGTGCTTTTCCATAGCACCATATCTCCATAAGTAAATCATCATCATGTGGCTCATAGCCTATAGTGGTTCATCCACACTATAAGAACTTTTCCACAAAACCAACATCCTTGCATCCTATAACAACTCCCCACTCCCGACGCCGTTAAGAGTCATGTGTGGAGTGTCTCACAAAGAGAAATCCAAACAAGGAACCCCTCCACACATTGACACTTGACTTCGTTGGTTATGGAGTTCCGTTATTTCAACATGCAACCGGGATATCCCTATCCCCTAATCCAACAAAAAGGTGGTCTGAACTCCTATCTCTAACTAAGAGTCATACCACCCTACGCTCGCACTCAATTTAAGTCCTTGCACAATCAATAATGAGCTTAATCTTACGCTCAACAATAATCCTGCGGCCTTAAATCATATATATAAGGTCGCCATATACCCAAATCACGATAAGGAAACCTCTACTCATCGAAGTTCCATTAACCGATCACAATAGAGGTGAACTCAACCTATATCCAGGTGAGACACCGTAACAACAACCCGTTCCCTCTAGGAACTGCGGACAAGAGAGTCTTGCCATCATTAGCCTGCTATCGCTCCGAAATTACCAATACATATATACTCACCATATCGCCATACTCATATAAGCATATAAGACGAGTCACAACCCAAATATATATACATATATATTCAATATATCAACACCCGCCTCTATGGCGAATGAAGGAAAATAAAACTCTGCTACTACGGACAACACATAAACACACATGATATTATGTTATTGAGACCGCCACGAAACTCAAATTACACTCACGAGTCTAGGGCTAACTAATATCGCGACTTTATCTTGTCACACCAAATATACCTCTTCCTTCTGAGGTGAAACTTATAACAATAAATTTCCCCGGCTCCTTACAATCATCTTACTAGTCCTCTTAACTTCTTCGTTAAAAGGAAACTCCACTACGAGCTTCAACCTTAAAGCTCCAACTAAGCCCCACCTCCTTCCGCCATCCAAGCCTCGCACACGAACCTCAACCGAGTGTGTAAAAGATTTCTATAATCTTATAATATGGCAGGAGAACGAAATCTCACAAGAGAAATAAACAGTCCTAGTCCTGAGGCTCTATATCAAATCGAGAGCAACGCTGAAAGCGTAGTACGTCCGCACAGATTCCTAAGGACACTAGAACCTGATGCTCTGATACCATCTGTGACACCCCGCCTAATAACATACCGGGCGATCACTCCAATATTAAATTAAAACAGGAGTCTCATATGGATCATTCTTAGCATCACTGTCGAAAATCCATTTAATTACTAATAACCTATTAGGCCGGTGTCAAAATTTTCCTTAACCACTCTTTTTAACCAACTAAAATTTAAAACATCCACACAGTTTTGCGGAAATGAAACTGAAATGAAATAAAATAACCGAACACTCGGTCAAAATATACAACCATATCGAATGATGGGCTAAAAGGATAAATAAATGCAATTGGACCATTGGCCCGAATATTTATACAGTACCTCCTGTCTAGAGTACAAGAATGGAAGCGGCTATCAAAACCTGCACGCATCCACAACTGCTGCACCTGACGTCTGACTCGAAGGAAGTGTCATCCAGGCGTCCCTGTGTCTGGACACCTATATAATATAAATATATATATATATATATATAGCAAGAAGGGAAAAGTAGATAAACGGGTCAGAGCCCGAGTTGTGAAAATATTTAGCAAGTGCATAAATGCTTTATTTTAAAAATATGTTTTATCTCATATTTAAATTGGTATCGCACTCCCATGAGATACTCTCTTCTAACAGTGCACCCCTAGCGCATCTATCTAGAACATTCTAGACATCCTAGTCAAGCTACCCTGCTAAACTAGTCTATCACCCAACCACTATCAATCCTAGATAGTCCAAGTAATGTACTAAGGGCTAAACTTCTCCCCAGTCTCAACACTGAGCCATGTTCGTGCGTGGGGTGTCTCGCAGAGCGAAATCCAAACAAGGAACCCCCCCCCCCCCCCCGATACACTACTACGCGGCAAGGACGATCGTCGAGATCTGTCAGTCCCTCAGTACAGAATATATATAAATTTATATATACTATAAGAATTACTAATATTAGAGCACTAAGGATTAAACTTCTCCCCAGTCTCAACACAATACCATATTCGTGCGTGGGGTGTCTTGCAAAGCGAAATCCAAGCAAGGAACCCACCGATACACTACTATTCGGCAAGGTCGATCGTCGGGATCCATTAGACCCTCGGCACTCGATTTATCATTATATATACATATTACCATATACATCCGGATCTATCTCCCGTAATGAGAATTCATTTACAAAGTATTTATCAATACTTATCATTTTTCTCAAAACTTTCCATTTCCCTTCTCATATCTAGGAAATGTATTTAAAAGCCAATTCATTATCACGAATTTCTTTAACATATCATATAACTTTTTAAAAGCCAATTTTATTATCTTAAAAAAATGCTTTTCCGTTTCAAAATATCCCATTTCCCTTCCTATATCCAGGAAATGTATTCAAAGCCATTTTCATTATCATAAAAATGCTTTGATCATATCATATGCTTCCACATCCCTTCTTCCATCCGGGAGTGTTACCGAAGCCAAAACCTTTTATCCCGTTTCCCTTCTTCCATCCAGGAAATGTAAATTAAAGCCAATTTATTATCATAAATTGCTTTAACATAACGCGTTCTAAGACCGCCCGTCCGGGTTTCCCCATTGTGTGCGCCCCTAAATGGCTATCATCTTCCAGGGCCTATCATCAAGACAACCTGGGATCCTACAACGCAAGATGTCGGGAAGCGGCCATGTGCCTGCGGGGTAGTCAAGACCACACCCGGAATCTCCTACCCATCGCAGAAAAATATATATCAACAAACGCTCACATGACCTAGGACTATATCCACCCTGTATTCATTAGTCGGGGGGCTTCACCATACGCGCGCAACTTCCCTTATGATAGCGCTTTAGAGAGGTGTGTATCCATATTTTATTAATTGTGAAAATCTTTTCCTTTATCCATTTTGAAAACATTTACTTTTACATTTTCAAAACCATTTACATCATATCATGTATATATACTTTAATCACCTAGTATATATATATACACCATATATTCATCCTCGAATATATATATATATATATATATATATATATATGTGGCCATATTTACCAAACCTTCTAACGATGACCAATAATCCCAAAGGTTCCCTCAAGGAATCATAATCATGTATTCATATAAACATGATACTAAACCCAAAGTATTTTCTTACTTTGATAATCAATACATATCTAAATCCCATCTAAGGATTTATTGGATATCTCCAATTATTACCATTTCTCACTAAGCGAATATATAACTATATTGCAAAATTTTATTCTAATCCTTCTAACGGTTTATTTATCCTCAAAACCCTCATTTAGGAATCCCCCATATCATAACTAGGGTCCCTCATACAAGTTTCCAAATATAATTTAACTCCCCATAACCACAAGAGGAGAAAAGTGGCAATTCTGCCCAAGGCGAATCGATTCGCCCCTTTTGCGAATCGATTCGGGAAGGTGAATCGATTCAGCTCCCCATCCGAATCGATTCGGAAATGGTTATGCAAACAGGTCCCTAAATGGCGAATCGATTCTGTCTAAATCTGAATCGATTCGGCCCACTGCAGAAACCCAATTCCCCTTCGAGCGAATCGATTCGGCCTGGACCCGAATCGATTCGGCCCATTCGAGGGTCACTGTTTGGGCGATTTTTCAATCTCCAAAATACCCAAAACTCCATCCAAATTCATTTTCATGGTTTCTAATCTACACCAAAAATCTTCCCAAACATCTACACAATTAATTCTAGCGTTTATTTTTCCAATTTCCGATTTGATTTCCGAGTTGGTAATTTCAACCCGGAACTGCCATCTTGTAAAAATCATATCAAATCGTAAAAAAATCAGAAAAATACGCGATCGGCGCCCATGCGACCGTATCAAAAAGATCTACAACTTTTGTGTTTTGTCCAAGAGCTAAATCATTTATCTTCCTGGCCGAAACAGCCCCACAAGCTACGAGTTTACTATTCATTGTCTTCCCTAAAATCCCAAAGTCCATTTTTCTCCATTTTTGTTGTTTCTAACCTCATCCAACAACTCAACAAACATCTAATCTATGTTTTACAACTAACACATCAATTATTTTGGGGTATTAAATCATTTCTCTTAGTTTTAAACCCTAAAACCATAAAAAAAACCAACTTATCATTTAAACCCATTTCAATCCATTTCTTCACTTCATTTACATGGTTTTAACACTAAAAATCATTAAGAGTTTACATTACATCAATATGTAAACTCATATCTAAGTTTTACCAATTTTATTTTAGGGTTATACCAACTATGATATGAAATAAATGCATAATTGAAATAAAGCAAGTAAACACTTGCCTGGAGGATGAAATCCGACGACCTCGAGCTGAATCCCGCGGAGTTTGGCCGGAACCTCCTCTTTTCTCCTCTTTTCTCTCCTCCTCTCTCTCTTCTCTCTCTTTTCTCTCTTCTCTTTCTCTCTTTCTTCTTTTCTTTCCCTTTCTCCCTCTTTAAATAAGAAGAAAAGGGTTATACCCCTTAAAATCCAAAAACGACTTGTTTACCCAATTACGAGTTACTTTTACCTCTAAAATTACTCGAAACTCAATTTCGACAATCGGACACTCTTTTCCGACTATCTCGGCCATTCCGAGAATCATGGCGCATTCGAAATTTCCATCCGAGGTACTTGACCGCAAATCACTATTCCAACCCAAAATAAATAAATGCGGGTTTTCCAATTTGAAATCTGACCTTTTTGTCAATTTTCTCCACGGCGACATAGAATTAAATTATTGCGACCTATATAGTCCCAAAAGTAATTATAACATCCATGGAAAATCATCAAATCCTCGAAAATCCCGAAAATCACTATTTCGAGAAATTCTCCAAATCTCCAATTTATATTTAATTATGGGATTTAATTTTCTCCAAAAGGACGGGTTGTTACAATTCCCTTATAAGAAATTTGTGACGGTGAAGAGTAATTTTGGCGATATCGTTGTTGACGTCCTATGATAATATATTAGACCAATGTCATCATCATTAAATGCATGATCTAATTTTGTGTTTATGAGGGATTTTCACACATTTTCCATGTTATTTTATTTTAAAACCCTTAAATTTTTAGGGTCCTTCAAACGTAACTCGTCGTCACAATTACCATGTTAGTTTATTTTAAAACCATAAAAAATAATAAAAATCCATTGTCCTCAACACTCTAACATATAATTAAAATTCAAATGCCTTTTAAAATTAACAACACTAGTTAAAAATATTCTTCTTAACATTATAAGCTCCTACCTTATAATTCAGTTTGAGCAGCACGAAGATGAAATTTTCATTATGGATTATACACCTCTAGCTAATGTAAATTCCCCAATGAAATAAAAAGCTAAAAAATATGTTTTTTTATATAAATGAAAGGAATTCATAATTTATGATAAGTTGCACATCAATGACTAGTTACACTAAAAAATACTATGAAGTCCAACTCATGAAATATGTTTGAAATTTCTTATATATGAGAGAATTCTCACTTAGACCATGCTCTATATATTATTCATACATCACACCTAGTTGTAGGTCCTAAAAAAATTCAATTTCTTTATTTTTCTCTTGAAATTAACCTTGTAATAAACTCATGTTTAAGAAATTAGGTCAAAATACATTTTGTAGCTATTTTTAAAATTTTCACAAAAAAACTGTTCAAAATACCTTATTTGTAAGGGTCTGCACCAACAATTTTTGTAAATTTTTTTTAAATAGTTATAAAATATATTTGACCTAATTTTTTGAATATGTGTTGATTGGAAGGTTAATTTCAAGAGAAAAATAAAAATTTTGAAAAAAACATTTCTTAGGGCCTGAACTAGGTATGATGTATGGTGTGATGTATACATCATGATGTAGGTTCTCCTACATCGTACCTAGTTCTAGGCGCTAAGAAACTTTTTTTTAAAATTTTTTATTTTTCTATTGAAATTAACCTTTCAATCAACACATGTTCAAAATATTAGGTCAAAATACATTTTCTAGATTTTTTTAAAAAATTCACAAAATTCTGATGGTGCATACCTTTATAGATAAGATATTTTCAGCAGTTTTTTGTTGGATTTATAAAAAAAAAGGTAGAAATTATATTTTTTTGAATATGTGTTGATCATAAGGTTAACTCTATGGGTAAAAAAACTGGAAAAAAAAAGTTTTTTAGCACCTAAAACTAGGTGTCGTGTGTGTGTGTGTGTGTGTGTGTGTGTGTGTGTGTGTGTGTGTGTGTGTGTGTATATATAGGGGGAGGGAGAGAGAGAGGGGGGGGGGGGGGGGGGGGATGGTATCAATTACATTTAAACAATAAGTGAATAATGATAAAATATTAGATAAAAAAGAAAATAACACTAGGCTAAAATAACAACAATTTTCAATAAATAAATGCCAAACTAGTATCGATGTATTCTTTTCAGTATTGGGTTATTTGGAGTAGGCTAAGGTTTACTTGGGATGGGCAAAGAAACACATTATAAGGACAAAAATAATGGATTTCACAACGTTTTACTTGAAGATAAAAGTAAAAATGAAGTTTCAAACTCTATCTATTCTCTCATCAATATTTAGTCCATCTTCACTTTTTTGGACAGAAACTAAATATGTGTAACCTTTTTTGCAATTAAAATAGTTTTAGTTATAAAAGTATGTTCCTTTTGTCAAATGGTGCCTCGTCATTTTTTTAATGAATATTTAGTTCAATCTTTTTTTTTCGAAAATTTCACCAATATATTAAATACTTACAAAGAGTCTCGTTGCTCTTAACTTAATCTCTAAACCATAAACTCCAAAATCCTAAAACAAAACCCTAAAACCCTGAACTTTGAATATTTTTTTTACCTAAACAAGAAAAACACCTAAACTCTAAACAAACAAAAACCATGAACCGTAGAAAAATAACCATATCCCCTAAAACCTAGAACCCTAAACCTCAAAATCTTTTCCCAAAGAAAGAAATTGCCAAAAAAAAAGTAGACCAGGGACATTTTGGATTATGAAAAATAAGGTGGACAAATTGCAAAATGCACTTAATTCCAAGGGACTAAATATTAATTGCACCCTAAATATAGACTTAATAAATGAGTAAATAATTTTTTGTTTAATTGAAGCTCTCTAGAAGCCAATTGTACTTAAAACCCAACACCAAACTTTCAAACCGAAACCAAAACTCAAAATAAAACGTTTACGGAGAAGTGCCTTATAAAACCACCCAATTCCCATACAAAACTAGAACAATACAACAATTTCAAAAGAAACATGACTAAAAAAAGACTACAAATTCAACGTCACGATCTTTCTTAATTTGATCGATCATGGCATCTCTCAAAGCTTTTGCAGTTGCCAAAACATTTAAGAGTTCAGATTTGTTGACCCAACTTAAAAGTGGCTTTGTTAATCATCTCATATAATTGGTTAAAACATTAAAAATTGTAAGATCTCGTGTAACTGCTTATTTATTAGTTTGACTGATCATGTGAAAGGGGTCACCATGACCCACTTTTAAAGTAGGTTAATTAATTTGGACTCCAACATTTATAGATAAACATGATCCTCGATTTCAAATAGAGCAATGCCTTTTTAGAATGTGACTCGGCAATTTTCAATCATTTTATTAATTTCTTCCCCCGCAAGATCTACATTCGAATTAGCATCCCAGAGAGAAGTGTTTCCAACTTGGCTATTTTATTTATTACCTTTTTTCTTTGTTGAAGTAAAATTTTAAGAGGGGTCATGAGTGCTTGATAAAAAATCATAATAATTAATATAACCATCTAAGGGCTTGTTGAGTGATGAACTTGAAGATATGGGGCTTGATTGTTGATTTGGGAAAAAATACAGTCCATTAGAAGTGGGTTATTTTATGTTTGTCAAGTCAACAAATTGGGCCATCTCAATAATATTTTTTCATAAAGAATTAGCAATAGGGGTGTTTGCACTAAGAGATTTTGTGGGTGTAGAAAAAGACCCACCAGAATAATTAGTTGGGCCTATGTAGTGATAGAAATTTGTACTTTTGAGTAGTGTTTTAGATCGACATGATATGATAAGAGTTCTTTTTACACGAACACTTTATGACACGAGTAACACGATTTTTTAAAAAGACATTCAAATAAATAAGAATTGACATGTTGATCCGAATAAAAACACGATAACATGACTGATAATTTTGATATAAACATGACACGACATGAACATGTGTTAAAAAGTCCTGATATGAACACAACATATTGTGTCGAGTTCATGTCGTTTGGTGTCTTGTTTTCATGTCATTTTAAAATTTAATATATTCATCTTCAAAGGTTCCCACACACATAATATGCTTTGGGAGGATCATATACTAGAAAATTTGAGGCTTTTGGCACGTTCTAACAAGATTTTGTAGTAGAAGAAAAGATTTGCCCCATCATCCTTTAAAAAAAAATTCTCCTAATTCGTATCATTAACTAGATTCGCTAAGGTATTGTAACTCGTAACCATATGATTATGCTTTAAACTTAGTTTTGTTTTCCACTTTCTATTGCGTGATTAATCAAAATTTTGGGGAACAAAGACATCGACGAATGAGAACGCATATCATTCAGTTAACATCTTCTTCATGGAATTTATTTAAAAGCTCATTTAGGAGATCAAAGACAAGCCCAACATCAAGAGGACTCCGTAGATGAGTTTTGATTCAAGTGAAAGATATATCGATCTTTGGTTCACTTATCAAAAAGATCACGACCATAAAGCATTGTTTAGAGATGAAATGTCACTTTGAGGATCTTATTCAGGATGGACTATCAAAAGTTTGAGCATTGCATAGACATTCTTTGAGCATTGCTCAAAGAATACATAGATATAGGGAATTGAGTTAAGACTATCCAAAAGTTATAGTTTTAAACATCAATGATGATTTACACTTACATAAATATATATAAAAAAAACTAACTAAAATAATAATAAACTGAGCTGGTTAAGATGGAGCCCTTTTCAAAATGACGAACTAAGGTTTATCTTCAACGCAATAAACTAAACTTTTTAGAGATATATTGAGGAACATGTAGAGTGAGGTTGCGAATAAGGTTACATAAGTACAATGTATGTTAATATAAATAATGAAAATGGATAAAGGTAATATATGAATTCGAAGAAATCGGGAGTATACGAATAATGATTGTTGTATGTACTATATAGATCGATGTAAATATGAATATTGATAGTGCACTTTTAAATGGATACGAACAATGATTTGTATGGTATCCTCTTTGTAATTCTCTGTTGGTATTGTTGAAAGTAGCCGTATAGTCAAAAATCAAATACTTAAATTTTATCATGACATGGTCTCGTATTAGTGATGGAACATATACTTATTGAAACAATTTATTCAATTTAATAATACAATTCATGAATCAAGCACGAACGTTTATATGCTAATTTCTATATGATTTTAGGCAACAACTTCTCACAAACATAAATTTCATATTGATTAGAATTTTTATGCATGTTTGGTTCTAAAATTTCTTTACAAAAAATGGAATATAAGAAATCTCGTTATAAATAAAGGAAGTCGTTAGAAATCTCGTTAGAACGAATTCGTTTGAACGACATTTCTAACGATCCTTCTAACATGTTTCAAGATAATATTGAAAAGGTTCGTTAGACCCAGGTCGTTCGAACGACCTGGGAAAACTTCGAACGAAAATTTCTTTTTCTCTAAAAAAGATTTAAAATAAATTTTAAAAAATTGCATAAATATTTTTAAGTAAATTAAAATTACTCCAACACTTAATAAAGATTTTTAATCATATACCTCTTTAGGAAAATGGAATTGGAATGTTTTTTTATGTAGCGTGAACTTTGAATGCCCAATTCTCTACGGTTGTAAGATGATAGACATGATATGATCCAAAAGAGTTTTGTCCAACTGAATGTAGGCAATACTACAAATGACTCGATTGAAAATTTATCCTTACAAATCTCCCCATTTGGCTATTCCGGGACAAAATAAAATTTAAAAAAAATAGTTAAAAAAAAAGACTGAATTTGCTAAGCCAACCGTCAAGACGATTCTAAAGCCCGTCCCAAAAACCCAAATAAAAAGACAGACTCATGTACGCGACTGAAAATGCGCTGAAGATAAGTAGGCGATATATCCTACACACATGAAGCAACAAAAATATAAAACGCATGGGGAAAATGAGAATATAAATCAAGTGTTAACTAATCATGAGACTAATCATGAGATATAAAGCAAGTTAATTAATCATGAGTATCACATATATTAAATTAAAAATAACTCCCCCTACATAAGAACTCCCCCTATCATTATTTCTCCCCCTTTTTGTCCGTAAAAGACAAAGGGATAGAATTAGTCTGCATGGTTACAGAAGATGATACGAGGAATAAATACAATAGAAGAAAATGCAACACAATCCAAGATCGATATGTGAACAACTGAATAAACAGGATAGTGATATCATTAACCATAGAGGGAAAATCCAAATATCCATACATTAATAAAGAGAATCTAACCAAACTATATTAACAGGTACAAGTGAGAAAATGTAAATAAGGTGATTTTCTCTCCCTCACAAGTACAAAAGATGAAATAAACTAAACATAAAGAAAATCAGGGAGCTGGGGCATCATGTGGTGAATCATTTGGAAGGGATCCAGAACCGGACGAGCCTGTACCACGCCGCATCTCCATGCACTGAATCGCCTCAAGATGCTCAAGAAGGATGGAATCACGATGAGCCTGTGCTTCATCTCGATGAGCTTGAACCTCCTCCCGACGAGCCTGAGCATCACGATCCCACTGCATGGAAAGCAAAAGCTCCTGCATAAGAGCCCTGTCCTAGCGCCTTTCTTCTTGAATCTGCTCCACCTAGGAACGAACATACCTAAGATCCTCCGAGTCAAGGGTGGGGGAGCACGAGAAGATAACGGCCTAGAGGGAGCAGGGATTGAGGCATCGGCGGATTGAGAGATCGTGATTTGTGGAGCATCAGGAGGTAAATGACCACGAGAGCGACTAACGGAGGGAATATCAATTATTTCATAGTGGGTCACAGGAACATCTGAGGGAAGACGAGGGCAGATCGCATAAAAACAATGGTGAGTAATAAGAATCACAAAAGGAAGGGCTTGCCTAATGGGACCAGATGGGTTTACTTTGACAGATTTGATAACCATAAAAATAAAGGCGGGGGGAGTCGATGGCAGCTCTAATGCTGATAGCAAACATGAGATCCACGAGCACTCTTGTAATTTGAGTGGAGTTGTCACGAGAAATGAGACAAGCACAAATAATCCAATTAAGTACTATAAAATCTGGATTAAAATTTTTATGGTAAATTGTGACGGCACCGAATTGAGTAATGCGACTCACGGTACTCATGACCAGACTAGGGTCAGGACGAGAGTTGGGAGGCCAAGGAAACAAGGGATTTGTGACACATGGTAATGGAACAAGACGAGCGATGGATTCAGGAGAGACGATGATGTCGCGACCTCGTACTTTAGCTAAAATATGGTCCTCACGAACACTCATCCAAAAAAAAATTCTCGAAAAAGGTCGGGATAAATTGGGTCAATGAGATTGAACAGCGGGTCCCAACACAAATCAGAAATCCAGGAGTGAACAGTAATGCCAGCTAGAGAGGGGAGATTGACGATTTTTTCGCGAACAAAGGAGCGAGTGGAAAAACCTTGAGTATGGTATTGGGTATGACTGATGAGAACCCTCCAACGCAGTCTAAGGTCGGGAATAGACGAATTAACATTTGTATCCTCATCGGATGAGGATGAAGATGAGGAGGAAGAATGTTCCTCAGGAAAGTCGCTTATGCGACGGGTGCGATGACTACGAGGAGGCATTATAGAAGGACTAAACTAGAACCTACCCAAAAATAGTCCAACCAAATCGCCAATCAACACCAACAAACCAAAACAACAACAATTCCCATCCTCCATTAGAGATTAAACAAAAAAATGGGATTAAAGAAAATAAAAGAATTGAGTGAAGTTCCATGAAATTATCTTTAAAAAAAATTAACTCGAAAAAAATGATAATGTTTAGGGAGCTCAACTTAATTAGGGACAACAAAAATATGAGATATTTTATAGACCCAAGGCAAAAGATATAAATACACACACACACACACACACACATATATATATATAAAGAAAAGAAGAGAGAGAAAGAGAATATCTAGAAGAGAGAAGAGGGATAACTCGAACGCGGAACCCTAGCTGAAAGTGATGAATGGAGGAGAAATGAGGGTTGTGTGAGGAAGAAATAGGGTGAATGGAGATGAGGGGAAGAATCGTAGGGAAAAAATGATTAATGGGTTTAGTGGGAAGAGGGTTAGTGAGAAATGGTGGAAGAGAGAAGGAGAGATTTAGGGAAATCGTGGGGAAAACGAGGAGAGAGAGAAACTAAGAAAAAATGAAGCGGAAAAAATTGGAAAAAGGAAACGGCCCAAATGAAACCCAGCTCGTTCGAAAAACTTTCAAACGATATGCCAGAAGGATTGAATAAAAATCGTTTGAAACTTCGTTGGAAGTTCGTTCGAACGACAATTCGAACGATATGCCAGTTTAGAATTTGGAAATTTCATTCAAAAACTCGTTTGAACGAGTTTTTCTGACAAATTACAAACAGGTGAAAACATAAGAAAAAATAAAATGAAAATAACATATATGAAGGAGCAGGGAAGGCCAGAAAATGGCCAAAATGAAAGTTTTAATTATCCTAGGTTGCGATGACATATCAAAACCATAGGAGCGGAGATGAAGGGTTGTGAACAATACGATTGAGAGATTTTACCCGTGACAACGCAAAAGTGCAAAATGCCAAACAATATATAGACGTAATATGCACTCACATCAGCATTGTGTCAAAAAGGAAATACTATAGGACATTCAATCACTAAAGCAACACGCATACAAGATTAATGATTCTCTCGCCAATGTTGTCACAATTAGAAAGCAATGTATCGAATAAATGTGCATGCCCATTGATCTTCAACTTATGTCTCTCATTAACTACTTTAGATTGAGACTTTTCTTTTGAAGAATCAATCACGCTAAATATTTTTGGCCTTGGCATTATATATATATATATATATATATATATATATATCATTTTTCAATGCTTCAATTTTGGACTCTTATTCTATAATGCAAATGGAGGCTATTCACGCAAAAACTTTTTGTTTTTCGCAGCCTGAGTCCATTGATAGAAACAACAAACAGCCGGATGAATATAATTACATTTTTTAAATCCAAGCAATGGATGATCATGTACAATTTCGATTGCTTATAAAATAAGTGACTAAAATTGAATAGACAACATCAAATATCACCACACGAGTGCAATGCGAAGAAGACATCCTCAATATTTCATGAAAAGTGTGTGCAAGAAGGCAAATATATGAAGCAATCACAGAAATACATATCATAAAGGAGCATTGTTGTGCACAAGAGAAACGAAGTCCGGATTAACTACTCATCGAAAGTTACGTGGACATGAAATGGAACAGTGATCCGAACACAAAACCATATGGACAAAAATTTTTGAAAGCTTTTCTAACCTTTCCCGTTTTCCTTGAAAAGAAGATAAGAATATTTTTCTTTGAAATTTTGAAAAAAATATTTACAAAAATAATCTAGTTCATAGGTAAAAAGATAGATAATAAACATAACCTAAACAAGATAGACGACTCTGATCTCAATCATTGGAGCAAACCCCAATCGATTTCCTAAGGTTTTCAAACCTAAGGGAATCTATAGGCTTGGTAAAGATATCGGCCATTGCTTGATCGGTGCCTACAAAGCTTAAGGAAACAATTTTCTCTTCAACCAATTCACGAATAAAATGTTCACGGATCCTAATATGCTTGGTTCTAGAATGTTAAACGGGATTACGGGAAATATGGATTTCACTTGTATTATCGTAATAGATAGTCATAGTGCTTTGAGAAATACGGTAATCTTCCAACACTTGTTTCATCAAAATGATTTGAGTGCAACAACTCCCGGTGGCTAGGTATTCGGCCTCCGTCATGGACAAAGAAATAGAATTTTATTTCTTGCTCATCCATGAGACAAGTGCACTTCCAAAGTAGAAATAGTCGCCAGATGTACTTTTGCATCCATCAACATCTCCTGCCCAATCAGCATCTGAATATGCCGATAGGCAGGAATACCAAATTCCAGAAGACAGGGTCCCACTAATATATTTGATAATACGCTTAATGGCAAGTAAATCAGACTCTTTTGGGGTTGCTTGATAGCGAGAACAAACTCTTACACTAAAGGAAATAACCGAACGACTAGCAGTTAGGTAAAGTAGACTTCCTATCATACTCCTAAAGAGAGAGTGCTCTACATCCTTTCCTTCGGTGTCTTTACTAAGTTTAACTGATGAACTCATTAGAGTACGTGCATGCTCAGTGGATTCTAGTTTAAATTTCTTCACAAGATTTTTACCATACTTAGTTTGGGATAAAAATATCCCACTATCGAGTTGACGAACTTTAAGACCTAGGTTGAAGGTAAGTTCACCGACCATACTCATCTCAAATTCATCTTGCATTTCTTTTGAAAAAATTTGAGTATGTTTATCACACGTAGAACAAAACACTATGTTGTCGACATACACTTGTGAAACTAAAATAGTTTTTTCATCACGATGGACAAATAGTGTCATGTCTACTCCCCCTCTCAAAAAATCATGAGAAATGATATAAGAAGTGAGCCTTTCATATCAAGCACGGGGTGCTTGTTTCAAACCATATAGTGCTTTCTTTAGAAAGAAGACATGATTAGGATGTTTCGGGTCCTCAAACCCTTTAGGTTGTTCGACATAGACTTCTTCTTGAAGAATACCATTTAAAAATGCACTTTTGAAATCCATTTGATACAATTTAAATTTAAGGTGACCTGCTATGGCTAGTAAAAGGTGAACCGACTCTAACTAGTAACTGGAGCAAAAGTTTCTTCAAAGTCAACACTTTCTATTTGGGTGTATCCTTGGGCAACCAACCTATCTTTGTTACGAACAATGATAACATTTTCATTCATTTTATTTTTAAAAATCCATTTGGTACCAATGACGTTAGTATTAGAAAGCCTCGGGACTAATTCCCAAACATCATTTTTTTAAATTGAAACAATTCTTCTTGCATGGAATTAATAGAATGTTCATCTTTTAACGCCTCTTTAAAGTTTTTAGGTTCAATTTTAGAAGTATAACACAAATAGGTAACTTCATTTTCTAATTGAGCCCTAGTCTTGACACCTACCTCGGGATCTCCTATAATTTTTTAGGGGTCATGACTTTTACGAATTCAAGGAGAATGATCCTTTCTCTTAGTAGTGGGAACAACCACTTCAGTGTGAGACTCAATGTTTTCAACACCGGGAACAACATCACATTCACTTGACAAATCTTACTTATTTTTAATAAATGTGGCTGGAGCATCATCTTTTATTACAATAGTTATTGATTCCATGACTTTTAAACTACTTAAGTTGAAAACTCTAAAAGCTTTACTATTTTGAGAATATCCTAGGAAAATACCTTCATCACTCCTTGAGTCAAATTTATCTAGGAGTTCTCTATCCCGAAGGATATAGCAAGGACTACCAAAAACTCTAAAATATGCTAAATTAGGTTTCTTGCCAGTCCACAATTCAAATGGTACTTCATTAGTATTAGGGCACAAAAAAACCCTATTTACGGTGTGTCATGCGGTGTTAATCGCTTCGTCCCAAAACCTACGAGGCACATTCCTTCCTAGGATCATATATATATATATCCATTTCTTGCCTCGTTCGATTTTTTCTTTCAACTATACCATTTTGTTGTGGTGTTCGAACGATCGAGAATTCATGTTTAATTCCTATTTCATCACAAAAGCCATTTACACCGGATTCTTTGAATTTGGTTCCATTATCACTCCTAAAATGGTTTATGGTAACGTTGTGTTGATTTTGAAGGACTCAACATTTAACAGTGAGAAAGTCAACAGTCTCAAATTTTTCTCTTAGAAAGCCTACTATGGAGTATCTTGAAAAATCAGTCACCATCACTAAAATATACCTATTTCCTCCTATGCTCTCGATACGAGTGGAACCCATAAGGTCCATGTGTATCAATTCTAAGACACGAGAGGTAGTTATTGAGTTTAACTTTTTATGAGGATTCTTAATTTGTTTTCCTAATTTACAAGGCCCGCAAATAGTGGAGGTTGGTTTTCCTAGAGAATGTAGACCACGAACTAGACCTTTTCTTACTAAACGATCTCGATCTCTAAAGTTAACATGACCTAAACGTTGATGAAAAAGATCGACAGATGAGGCTTTCTCACTATCGCAAACTAAAAAGGACTTAGGAACTATTCCGTAGCAATTGTCACTAGTTCTCACACCTTGTAAAATAGCCTCTCCCGATTTATCATATATGGTGCACTCCGATAACTAAACTTAACATCAATAGTCTCATCACATAACTGGCTAATACTTATCAAATTTGCCTTGAGACCATCAACATAAAGGACATTTTTAAGTTTAGGAAACTCAAAAATTTTAATAAACCTTACCATCTTTAGACCCTACCCATAATTCGAGATTTGTTTCAATAGACCCTACCCATAATTCGAGATTTGTTTCCATCCCCAAAGGTGACCTTACCATCTTTATAGTTTTCAAGAGTGGTAAACAAGGATTTTTCACCGGTCATATGTCTCGAACAACCATTATCAAAGTACCATTGGGAGGTATTTTGAGCCTTAAGTTCAATATGAACAACAAATGCTTTATTGCTACCATCTTTCTTATCCCAAGCTTGAGTTGTATTCTTCCCTTTGTTGACTCTAGTATTTTGGTTGTAATTATTTCCATGGACTTTGAGAACCTTAGAAACTCTTTCATTAGACCTTTAGAAGTATTAACTAGATACTTAACTTGGCTCTTAAGACTAGCTAAAGAGTTATAGTGTTGCTTAGGAGTTATGAAATAAGAGTTCTTCCCAAGCTTGTAACAAAAATGTCTAAGATGACCCCCCTTGTGACAATAAGTGCACACATATGGTTGTTTTGGAGTCACTTTTGAAGATTTCTTAGGTGAACTTATTTTAGGTAGATAAGGTTTAGGTGGATTTGATTTGGAAATAATTTAGCTACGGGTTCGAATTTGACTTTGGATGACTCTCCTTCTTCATATCCTATACCCTTTCTCCTTATATCCAAAAAGAGGGCCTAGAAATAATTTTCCTATTCTTCTGAATTATCTTCGAGTGTGAATTTGACTTCACGAGAGGACTCGAGATCTTTTTCAAGTTGGACAATTTTAGTTTCAAGAGATTTTCTAATATCTAAAGTCTCATGAAGATCTATGTTTACACCTTCTAAGGAGTTAATTAAATCACTTTTTTCTTTACCTACCAAGATAAGCTTCTCAGAAAGAGATATCTTAATTGCCTCGAGTTGACTAACTAAAGCCTTCTTTTCCTTCACGCTTTTCAATTCCTTTTCTAAAGTTAAAATTTTAAAGGTTAATCTTTTATTTACCTTTTTAATACGAAGAAACTCGGTGTATTGTTCAGAATAGGCAAACTGCAATTCACTCACATCTACTTCACTCCCACTTCCTTTGTCATCACTACTTGCTGATTAAGTGGAAGCAACCTCAAGATCATGCTCTGAATTTTCAACATTAGGGTGTGAATCACTTGAATCACTAGCATGACTTGCTATAAAGGCAGTGAAATTGTTTTTAAATGGGGTAGAGTCTTCTGACTCATTATAACTGTCGCTTAGAGTAGCATTATAAACGGCTTTTTCTTTACCTTGTCTCTTGAGTTTAGTAGTACACTCATATGCTCTATTACCTCATCCCTCACACTTAAAGGATCTCTCAGAATCATCCTTTTTGAAGTTATCTCTTTTAAAATTGTCATTTTTAAACTTCTTTTGTTCCTGATTATTAAAACTCCTACTTGCCTTGTTTTTGTTTTTCTCAAATTTAGGTTTTTCAAACTTAGAATTTAGATTTTTAAACTTGAGAAATTTTTTAAATTTTTTAGCAAATAAGGATATATCATCAGGGTCCATGTCGGACTCTTCGGATTCAGACAATTCTTCTTTCTCAGCTTTTAAGGCTACTCCATTATCTTTAGTTTTGTTATCTTTAGGAAACATATCTAATTCATATGTTTTAAGATCACCAACAAGCTCTTCAAGTTTTAAAGTATTTAGATTTCCTAAGGAATTAAGAACTGTGATTTTTGGAATGAACCGCTTAGGAAGGCATCTAAGTATTTTCTTAACAACACGATCTTCAGGAATTTTATCACCTAAATTAAATCAAGAATTAACAATATCAAATACACGAGCATAAAACTCATCAAATGTTTAAGTTTCTTTCATGGTGATGGTTTCAAATTGAGTTGTTAAGTTTCGAAGTTTTGAAGTTTTGAAGCTTTAACTACACTAGTTACCTTATGAGTAATTTGGAGAATATTCCAAGCCTCCTTTGACATCTCACGCATCATTATATGATGAAATTCATGGGGAGTCACCGCACAGGGCATTTAAACCTTTAGAGCTAAAGTTGCACAATTTTAATTCATCCTCACCCCAATCCTCTACGGGTTTCAAAACAATTTCTTCTCCAACAACTATAGTAGGTGGAGACCATCCCTTTTCAACAGCTAACCAAACACGTTCATCAATAGATTTTAACGAAGATTTCATACGTGCTTTCCAATAAGTATTATTAGTTCCATCAAACACAGGATGTCTATTCGACGAAAAAATTTCCATATAACCTACAGGATTCATCTAAATAACTTATAGAGACTAGCTCTTATACCAATTTGAAGTTGAAAGGTTATATGAATTGAGGTTATTTCATTGAAGACGCAAATGACACTTATAAAAATTTGCCAAATAGAGAAATATTCCAATTTAAATATCCTTTGTAAATTAGTAAGTTAGCATGACCAATTATCAATTAAAGTGATGGGATATTTAACATGATTAAGAGATACTAAATAGACAAATTTTATCCTTTTTATCCAACACATACATCTAGGTGATTATATGCAATAAAATAAGAAATCACAACCACAACGCTCCAATGTACGAGGAAAACCCAAATGGGAAAAATCTCGGACGGCTGGGACTAGACAAATCCATTACAAATATGGTTTTACAAAGAGACTCAAAAGACTTACAGACTTGACTCACAAAGACTCGCCGATGTCGTCTCCAATACCTCGGTTTGTAGTACGCGAATCTCTAACACGTTGCACAACACTTCTCGTGTCTCGGTATCCACCGAAAGCCAAAGAATCGTCTCCAATTAACAATGATGCAGACCACCACATATGTCGATGATGAAATTTAGGTAGAAATCTTGGGGTTTTGGTTCATTCAAAAATCAAAATTGTGTTGGAGAGTTTTTCATAAAAAGGAAGATAAGAATTCTTCTTTTGAAAATATGCAAGTTCCTTGTGAAAAATTGATTTTCATCCATATTATGAAAACTGGAAAAGAGGTGGACAAGGGAAGTCATTTAAAATAACTGCAGAAAAAAAATTCAAAAATGACAAATCTCGTTCGAACGACCTGGTTCGAACGAGTTTCTAACGGTAGTCCAGTGTATAAATAAAGGAAGTCGTTAGAAATCTCTTTAGAACGAATTCGTTCGAACGATATTTCTAACAATCAATCTAACGAGTTTCCAGTGAATATTGGAGAGGTTCGTTAGACCCAGGGAAAACTTCAAACGAAATTTTATTTTTCTCTAAAAAATATTTTTAAAAAATTTCATAAATATTTTTAAGTAAATTAAAATTACTCCAACACTTAATAAAGATTTTTTGGTCATATACCTTTTTAGGAAAATAAAATTGGAATGTGTTTTGATGTAGCGTGAACTTTGAAAGCCCAATTCTCCATGGTTGTAAGATGATAGACATGATATGATCCAAAAGAGTTTTGTCCAATGGAATGTAGACAATACTACAAATGACTCTATTGGAAATTTGTCCTTACAAATTAAACTATGGGAAGCTTACAAGAAATGTCACAAACTAGAAACCTTACCGCCGTTATATTTCACATATCACAAACCAAAGGCGGAAGTAAAAAATATGGAATTTGAACGTATGTTGTAGTAAAACTACTTAGAAACTAAGTGAGCAGCAAGAACATCAGCATATGCATTAGCATCCCTGAAATATAAACATAAGGTAACATGTTGAAATCTTTGGAAGCCATCACGTTTGTCCTGGAACAAATTCAGGTGCTCTGGATTCTGGGCTTTGTTCCTGTGAATCATATTGAAGACAATTCGACTATCGATTTCCAATTCGATGCAAGTAATACTATAGGTAGAAGCAAGATCCAGACCAATTTTAATGGACCAAATCTTTGTTAGAACTGATGATGCAAACCTTATATGCTTTGAAAAAACACATACAAACTCCCCTTGAGAATTACAGACAATCCCACCAATTGCAATATGACCCAGTATGTAATTTTGCTCCATCCATATTACAATTGAAGAATAAAGGTGCATGTTTGGACCGAGCAATAGGAAAAGCAAAACAGGGGAGATATACAGGGTTGTGTTAATTGACGAGCCTGGTAGTAGTTTCGAAGGCAGTGAGATAAAGTGGAGTTAAAAGAAGACAAAGTTATGGGTGTATGTTGAAAAATCACGTCATTGCGCGTGATCCAAAACAACCATAGAAGAAAAAATGGTGGAAGATGATTGACTGCTACCAAACTGTAGTCTATATGTAGGAGAGTTCAGTAAAGATGAATGTAGGACTAAGGTCAAGCAAAGGCATCGAGTGTCGGAGTTAGAAAAATGCAGGACAGTCATAATAAATATGGGTATTGCATTCGTCTAACTAACAAATAGTGCACAGAGGACTCGGTAATTTTTGGTATTGAAAGAGTAAGTCTGTCATTAGTAAAGCCCTATGAAATAGAAACTAAAGGAAAAACTGTAGCTTAGAGGGTAATGTACTTTTCATAAATATCTCCAAGGAAGGGCAGGAAGGTGCTGGGCATATAGGTTGATGTAAAGCCAATGACAGGCCCATTTAAGAGTAAAATTGCAAGTAGAACTAGGATACCAATACAGAAAATCCGACGAGTTTTGGGATGTGACATACAGGGCACGAATATAGTCAAGGTTCTAAAAAATGCGGGGCGTGGTCGAGGCGTGGAGGCCAAGCCTTAAGCCTTAGAAGCCTAGGCGGGCCTTGGCGTAAAAAGGCGTGAAAAGGCGTTTAGGCCTTCTTAATATATTTTAATATTTTTAAACCATAACAAGGCTATTAAAATTCTAAAATTGTATATATTATAAAAATATGTCCGAATATATGCAAATTAAAATACTATTGGACTATTTTGGATGAAATAATGGTCTGGTTAGTAAAAAAATTCTTTAAAAGGTGATATCGTTTCACTAAAGCATTGTTGTTTTTAGAAAAAAAGTGCGCCTTAAGGGTTTTACCAAGAATAAGGCGTGAAAAACTTAAGGCGAGGCGTTTCTCCCAAGCCTTAAGCCTAGGTGTGCCTTGGCGGAGCCTAGGCGGGTTTTTTAGAACAGTGAATATAGTGAATAGCCTCTAGTGGCAGCCACTAAGCTAAAGCCGAAATGTCCCACTGCCCATTAGAGATGAAAGTGTTAAGGGGGCATCTAAAATATGAGGAGGAATATGCGGGTAAATGGGGTTAAAAGAATCATGCAGGATCCAAATATAATTTTCAAAGGAAATAGAGCCGGAACCAAGTCTCCATTTTTATCCCAATGGAAAAGGAAGGGATTGAAGAAGATATTTTTTCCCAGAACCACGAGTCTGTTGCCTTAATATAAAACGTAAGAAAATTTATGTGAAGAAAATATTTATGTTTCATAGTTTTAGACCAAAGGTTGTGGGGCTTGGTAAAAAGTTTTCAAAGAAGTTTGATTGTATAAAATTTATTTAAGGAGTGTAAATTTTTTATGCCCAAACAATCGTATTGTTTGGGAAGGGTAATCATAACCCTGGGGACTAGAGCTATTTTATGAGAAAGTTTATAAGCATTCCAGAAAAACAATTTTTTTATAATATACTAAGAATATGAGTAGGAATTGATATGCGTACATGTAATAAGATGGAAGCGAAGTACACACCACCTTAATTAAAGTGGTACGACTAGCATATGACAAGAAATTATTATACCACACATGTAAGCGGTGGTCAGGATTCTCAGTAAGCTCAGAAAAAATTTAGCACGTAACCCGACCCGTAATAAGAGGTAAACCAAGATATTTATTCTGTCTATGATACCCATGAAGCCCCAGCTGGCGTAAAGTATCGTGTTTAATGGCACGTGGAGTAAAAGGGCTAAAAACAACTGTATATTTATCCTTATTAACATTTTGACCCGAATAACAACCAAAAGTAGTTAAAATATAATGGAAGTGAGCCACAAATGCTGGCGTGGATTGGAGGAAAAAATAAAACGTTAGCAAAATCAAGCTCAGGAATAGGGGGCCTTTGCAAGAGGGTCGGAAAGTCATCATATATTTTAAAAGACAGTCTAACTCCACACGTCGTAAAAGGACATCCAGCGCCAAGATTCATAAGTAAGGTGAGAGTGGGTCCCCTTGGCGGAGCCCTCGAGTTGGATAAAAAATGGTGCCCATATGGCCATTGATGAGAGTGGTGAACGACGTAGAAGAGACGCATTCCATAAGGTATTGCATCCAAATATTTAGAAACCCATGTTGTTTGAGAATCCATCAGATAAACGGCTATTCCATTTTAGCTTAGGCTTTAGACAAATAAATTTTAATGGCATAACTACCTTTTGTAGATTTAGATTTACGCATGGTTAGTAAGACCTCATGGGAGATCATAATGTTATCTTCAATATGGCGAGTGGCAATAAAGGCGTTTTGATAAGGGGACACAAAATACTGAAGGATGGATCGCATGCGAGTAACCAGGATCGTAGATATAGGTTTATAAATGACATTACATAAATTAATGGGTTGAAAGTGCTTAACTTGATTAGGGTGGGGAATTTTGGGGATGAAAATGAGAAGGGTCTTATTAAGAGCACAGAGGAATCGATATTATAGGTTCTTATTTCAATTTCTTAAATAATTGAAATTAATGAATATGTATAATTTTAAGTATGACTAGTTGAGAGATATAGATTATGGTTTATATGGGATGAATATGATTTTAGTATAATTGTATGGGAAACTTCCATATAACAATATATCATAGACATCATTTTCTAGTCACGCTTCAAATGGATAATGAGAGACTAAATAAGTCAAATAGTTTGATTATAGATATTAAAAGTACTTGAAATGAAATAGTTTATGATCTAAATAATTATTGCAAAGATTTACTGACAGATTATTATACATTTAAATTTTTTGAAGAAAAAATTGTCATCATAAAATGCTTGATTAATGTATGTTAATTTTAACAATGTCATACAAGCCCATAAATTAAGATATCTTGTAGGCACGTATTAAGGGTCTTCTAGGAGCATATCCAACAATAATGTATTCTTTTAGTATAAATTATATGTGTAAAGTAATTTTTTCAATAAAATTATATAGTATCTTGTTTTGCGGTACAATGACTTTCGTTCAACTTAAAATGTCAAAATTGAAAATACTAATAACCCTCCGACACATGTAACTTAAATAAAAAATAATAAAAATAATTATAGGATAAAATAGTGAATATGGATATTTTTCATAGATCTCCACAAATCTTTTTCAAAGATATAAGTTTTATAATAATTGGATATGTAAAATAAAAGATATATCATTTTAAAGTTTTAGATGAGTGAGAAAGAATATGTGGTTGTGTATAATCGAGTTTAATTTTACACCTTCATTTTACATTTTGCTAAGTTGTCATGTTCTTTTACACTATGTTGGAGCATAAAAATTATAGAATCACTGTAAAATTTACATTAAATCATCTTTTACGAGATAAAGTATCATACATTTAGGGTACTGCGTGTCTGCACTCAACACTAATAAAGACACAATATGGATGTGATACTTGTCTCATATGTCTCCCACTACAACAACAATATTTTTACATGTCAAAACGTGTCGTGTCTTTATTGATGTTAAGTATAAATGTGTGGTATACTAAGTACATAATATTTTTCTCGTCTTCATCATTCCTTATAAGAAATTTGTGACGACGAAGATTAATTTTGGCGATATCGTTGTTAATGACCTATAATAATATATTAAACCAACATCATCAGCATTAAATGGATGATCTAATTTTGTGTTTATAAGGGATTTTCACACATTTTCCACGTTATTTTATTTTAAAACCCTTAAATTTTAGGGTATTTAAAGAATAACTAATCTTCACAATTCCCATGCTAGTTTATTTTAAAACCTTAAAATACTAATAAAAATCCATTTTCCTCACAACTCTAACATAAAATTAAATATCAAATGTATTATAAAATTAACAACACTCGTTAAAAATATTCTTCTTAACATTATAAACGCGTACCTTATAATTTAGTTTGAGCAGCACGAAGATGAAATTTTCATTATGGACTATACAACTCTAGCTAATGTAAATTCCATAATAAAATAAAAGGCTAAAAAATATGTTTTTTGTATAAATGAAAGGAATTCATAATTCATGATATGTGGCACATCAATGACTAGTTACACTAAAAAATACTATGAAGTCTAATTCATGAAATATATCTGAAATTTCTTGTGTGTGTGTGTGTGTGTGTAGAGAGAGAGAGAGAGAGAGAGAGAGAGAGAGAGAGAGGAAGGCTCTCCTACATCACAACATATATCATACTTAGTTCTAGCCCCTAAGAAAACTTTTTTTCAATTTTTTTTATTTTTCTATTGAAATTAACCTTTCAATCAACACATGTTCAATACATTAGTCAAAATATATTTTCTAGAAATTTTTTAAAAATTCACAAAATTCTCATGGGGCATACCCTTATAGATAATGTATTTTTCAGCAATTTTTTATTCGGTTAACATGTGTTGATTTGAAGGTTAGTTTCATGGATAAAATAAAAAATAAAAATTAGGATCTAGAATTAGGTGTGATGTATTAATGTGTGTGTGTGTATATTTATATATATATATATATATATATATATATATATATATATATATATATATATATATATATATATATAGAGAGAGAGAGAGAGAGAGAGAGAGAGAGAGAGAGAGACATTATAATGACAAAAATAATGGATTTCGCAATGTTTCACTTGAAGATAAAAGTAAAAATTAAGTTTCAAACTCTATCTATTCTTCAACAATATTTAGTCCATCTTCACTTTTTTTGAGAGAAAATTAAATATTTGTAAACGTTTTTGCAATTAAAACAGCTTTAGTTATAAAAGTATGTTATTTTTGTCAAATAGTCCCTTAATATTTTTTAATTAAGGGTTAATTACACCTGGACCCCTATACTTTTCCCCTACTTACACCCCCCCTCTTTCAATTTTTTCAATTTACACCTTATAGTTTCACTAACAGTTAAAATTGCCCAAAAACGTGATAGCAGTAGCAACCCTCCATTTTCTCACGCAATGGCTAGCCAGGCACAATACGCTAAAGATGGGGCTTATCAACAATTTATACCATTCTCAGCACCGAAAAAATTAAAAAACTCTTTATTTTATACCACAACGGGTAAATAAATAAATATATATATGTCTGTATATATATATGCGACACACAAGGGCATCTACCGTTGATGTCTCGTTCGTGTTCTATCGGCAAGTTCGGAGGAATTCCTTATCTTAGCGGATATCATAAAACACACATAAGTTGGAGGCGGTCCCTGCGCAGGGCAGCTGTATACAGCCCATACCCAGCTGTGATACTGGAACGATCAGTGCCAACACCTACCTCTCATGGGTGGAGCCTCCATGTTGT
Organism: Sambucus nigra; assembly: GCA_949130495.1. Taxonomy (NCBI): domain Eukaryota; kingdom Viridiplantae; phylum Streptophyta; class Magnoliopsida; order Dipsacales; family Adoxaceae; genus Sambucus; species Sambucus nigra. The sequence continues at coordinate 839,545,122 of OX422207.1, read as the reverse complement.
ACTTATATGGCCAACACATCGCCAACCCACCTATGCCGACGTGTGGTACGCAACTCGAACGCGCGAACCCCCGAGCCGATAGGACGGTCCACTGGTATGTCCAAACAAATACGTATAGATACATATTATCACTCAATATGTATAAGTAGTTACCCTATAACTATTTTAATCCAAGGTAATCTCAATCCATATAAATTACAGCCTTCTTGGATTACTTATAACATTTTAGTCAATTATCCCATATCTCATTTTAAGTCATTATCTTACGACTACTTCCCAATTAAATATTAAGTCTCATACATTACCCGTTTTAACTAAAAATCACATTTACTTCATCAATTATTTTTCTTTAAATACATAGGCATAGTTATTTCCCAACTGACCTTTCCAGAACATTATAGATATGGTTATTCCCAAATTAACCTTCCTAACACGATTATAGGTATAGTTATCCCCAACTACCCTTACTCATACCTTTAATACTCCTAACATGTTATCCTCTTGACTCAAACTTTAATCATTTCAGATTATTAATAATTATGCACTTATTGATACCCGTTTAATAAGGTTTATATGTACAAATATAAGGGGTCAACTAACGTGGGAAAAAGGTTATATGTATATATATAAGGAATCCTCTAATTTGGTTAAGTAGTATCACTCCACTATAATACCAAAGCTCATTCATTCAGTCCCTATCTTCACCCTTCAAAATTCATTACACAAAGGTCCCACTATTATGTCAAACACCCTTGTCTAACTCCCGAAGCACTAGCCATTACTACTTGAGTTAATCTCCCTAACACTTAGTTTAATTAATTACATTAATTAATGGGGCATATACCAAATAGTCCCTCGAGCTTCTTTTAATACACATTTAATCCAAGCCTTTTTATATTGAACTAAAAAGTCATTCACCATGCCAAAAAGGCTTTATCATGTCGCTGGCGCGAACCTTTAAAAGTAAGAGAATAAGGGACTTTTTGGTACAAAATAAAAGGCTTGGACTAAATGTGTATTAAAAAATATTTCAAGAACTTTTTGGTATTTGATCCTTAATTAATTGATTAGAATGGTGTTAGTCTACCAAAATGCCCAGACTCACTCTCTGGGCCCATATTATAACCTTTTAGAATCTATCGCTCAAATTCTCATAAATAATTTGACACGCTTATAAATTTAATATTCCTTAACACTCAGCTAAAAAAATAATTCGAGTCAAACCACCGACTCATAATTCAATAAATTCCTCCTCCTAGGGTTTTCTTTCTCCTCTTTTTGGTATTTCTCCTTCCCTCTCTCGTAACTACTATTTTAGGTTTTGTCTCATGATAGTGGGGGAGTAGTTTACCCCACTTAAACACTTAATAAATGATTAATCCCGAGTTGGAATTTAAGTTTAGATCCCCAGATGAGTCCAAATACAAAATTTAATTAACCCAATAACTACCCAACTCATATATATACATATACCCGTGACCATTTCTAAGCACTACACCAAAATGGCTAAATTGGCACCCTTTAGCTGGCCTGCCTTGTCACGGTCATTGCCCGTGACAAAAAAACACGCATTTTTATCACAGTGAATGATCGTGACAAGGTCGTGACAAAGACTTGTCACGGTCATTGATCGTGACAAATACTTATAATATTATCACGGTCAATGACCGTGACACATCCGTGACAATTTGTTCAGCAAAATAAACCCTACGCTTTCTTTTTTCCCACCGTTTTTTGTTTTCCCTCTCTTTCTCTCTCTAAGAGATTTCGAGCTCTCTATCTCTCTCTAAGGTATGTTTTTTCCTCTCTTTCTCTTTCATTTCCATATGTGTGCGTATGTGTGTGTATATATGTGTGTGGTGGTGTGTGGTAGGGGAGGGGAGGGACGGGGGGCTGGGTGGGGGCAGGGGGTGGTGGGGTGTGTGTGTGTGCAGGTGTGTGTATGTGTGTGTGTGGTGGGGTGAGGGGGTAGAGGGTGGGGTGTGTGTGTGTCCAGGTGTGTGCATGTGTGTGTGGCGGGGGGAGGGGGCAGGGGGTGGGGGGTGTGGTGGGGCAATCTCAACAATTGTATAGCTTTAATTAATAAATTGTATAGCTTTAATTGTAACTTTAATTGTATAGTTTTACATGAAAGTAAATTAATAATTAGTGCCCATTTCATATGAAAGTAGGATTGCCCCTCATTGTAAATTAGTAAATTAATAATTGTAATTGTTAGTTTAATTGATGAAATGAATTAATTGAGTAGATAAATTAGAAGGAGTACGGGATACACATTTGTTGTTGACATTGCTGTTGGATTATAGTGGATCGATGTTGGGTTGGTTAGTTTTAAAAGTGGCATGACCACTGGATTATTGTCCATATGGGGGTGGGATTTTTCAACTTTTTTTGAAAATTACTTTGTATATCGAACAATATATATACTATGATAATTAAATGAAACATACTTGAAATTACATATAGTGCGCATAGATACTAGCCTTCTAGTTCTTATGCGTACACATTCAATATCCCTTAGACCCGTTCGAGAGTCATTACCCCTGTAATGAGATCTCTCGAATCGTCCCATTTGAACAGTTTGGGACTGCATAATTTCTGTATAATATTCTTAGTGGCTTAAAGTTGTTACTTTTGGAGGAAGTTATGCATTCGTATCCTAATGTTCTCTGGGTACATATTATATTGACAAGTGTGACTATTATTTTAATTGATCAATTGAAATTACACTCACACTTGCCAATTTACGTCGTGTACTTGGAGAACTACGGGGATATGCTGTTGAATTTTTTTCAAATCGTAATAATGTGCATGAGCTGTTAAGTATATTACAGAAAGATGCGGTCTTGAATGGGATAGGACCACTCACCCTTTAGAGGAGATGGAGGAAATATAAATTTCTATTATAAATTGAATTTTAATACAAATAAGACATAATTAAATGAAACATACTATAAATCTAAGTTTTGTTTATACTAATCCATGAAGATACGCTTCGTACCTTTAATAGGTGATTAGTTGTGGTAGCTGTGATGGGATATCCGAAATAAAAGAGTGGGTGGGTGAGACAAATAGAATGGGGGATGTGTTTCGCAGAGGTGCTAACGAATTTGTGAAATATACAAAGAGATGTCATAATGATGAAGAGTTTCCCTGTCCGTATGCTAGGTGTAAGAATGGTAAGGTGTTTGAGTGGAAAACAGTGGAACTACATTTGTTAAGATTGGGTATGAAAGATAGTTATCGATTTTGGAGTTTTCACGGTGAATTGAAAGTTCTTTTTGTCCCCGACCAACCTTCACAACAACCTTCAACAAGTAGGATAGATGTAGAAGGGGACGATGTAGATCATAATATGTTAGAGGATTTAGTTGATGATGCGTACGGATTTCTTAAGCAGGAGAGAATGAGGTTACTGATGATGTAGAAGGTTCAAGTGCTCGTGAAGATATCACGATAAAACTTGACGATGACTACCAAATTTTAAAATTTAAGGCGACCCAACCGTTATACTCTAGTTGTGAGAAAGATCAAACAACTTTACATGCCATGGTTGGTTTGCACAGTTTGAAGACGCAATATAATTTGTCTTGCAATAGCGTGACAGGAATTCTGAAATGGGTGAAGGGCTTATTACCCAAGGAGAATACACTTCCAAATAACTATGCTGTTATGAAGAACAGTTTGAAAGGTTTGGGAATAAAGTATAAATTGATTCATGCTTGTGTGTATGACTGCATACTATACCGAAAAGAGTATGAAAATCTTGATCGTTGTCCGGTATGCAATGAACCTAGATATGTCCAATCTACTAGTAAGGAAGACACGAGCTCAAAAGTGCCTTAAAAAGTATTAAAATATTTTCCCTTTGGGCCTAGATTAAATCAATTTTTCACAGTACCATGGATAGCGAAGGAAATAACTTGGCATGCTAGGGCATAAGTAGAGGTAATATCATACGTCATCCTATTGATTCTACTTCCTGGAGGAGGATGAATTATGAGTATCCCGATTTTGCTTGAGAACAACGCAACATTTGTTTGGCTATATCAACAGATGGTTTCAATCTATTTGAAAATCTAAGCACCAATCAGAGTGTATGTCCAGTGATCCTAGCCCCACTCAACCTCCCTCCTTCACAGTGTATGAGACTTGAATTTTCGATGATGGCTTTGTTGATACCTGGGCCAAAGGCACCAAGTGATGACATCGACGTCTACCTGGCTCCTTTGGTAGAAGAATTAAATGAGTTATGGGAAGAGGGTGTGCAATCATTTGACTCTTTTAGAAAAGAAGAGTGTACGCTGAAAGCTATGTTGATGTGGGCAATTTATGATTTTCCAGCTTATGGGACATTATCCGGTTGTGTAATACATGGTTATTTGGGGTGTCCTATTTGTGGAGAGGAGACTGAATCTCTTCTTCTATCCTTTAGCTCAAAAAATGTATACCATTTCCATAGGAGGTTTTTACCCCCGGCTCATAGTTTCAGATTTGAGAAAGGTTCCAATTTTTACTGGGCGGGGTTGAATATAGGCTATCACCGAGACAACTATCGGATTCAGAAATTGAAAGTAAATCTTCTGAATGTGACCCTAATATGCCTGGTAAGAATCCCAAATTTAAGAATGTCAAGGATAATAAGACCCCAACTGGGAATGAAACTGAGACAAGAAAGGCATGGTCTAGGAGGTCAATTTTATTTGACTTGCCTCATTGGAAGAATAACCCGGTGCGCCATGTATTGGATGTGACGCATGCAGAGAATAACTTCGTTGAACATATTGTGGGCACTTTCCTTGGGGGGAGTCATTCGAAGGATGGAGAAAATGCATGAAAAGACCTTAAATCGTTGAAACTTAAGCCACAACTATGGTTGAAAGAAGATAGTAGAGGAATGACAATAATTCCCCCTGGTGCGTTTATTTTAACGAGTGGGGAAAGGAAGATGCTTTTAGACACAATATATAATTTGAAGGCCCCATATACTTTTTCGTCCAACTTGCAAAGGATTGTGAATTATGCTACTCATGATTACATAAATGTAAGTCCCACAATTGGCATGTGATCATGAAATTGGTTCCTCTTCGTCTATCCTTTATATCTGAACACTAAGAAATGTCATAATCCTACGGAGTGATGCTCTGCAAACTCCTTCCAACCGTTGTGTAGCCAAACATCACCAGTTGAAGTTGTCAATTACACTTTCCATACCCCACCACTTGGAACCTTTATAAAAACATGGGAAAATATGGAAAGTGGAAATGACAACTTCAACTGGTGATGTTTGGCTACACAACGGTTGGAAGGAATTTGCAGAGCATAACTCCATAGGATTATGGCATTTCTTAGTGTTCAGATATCAAGGGAATTATATTTGACACGATTGCTCGGGGTACATTAGTTGGAAGGAGGTGCCATATGAGCTCAAGTTAGCTATTTGGGTGACACTACAGGTAATGTATTTATATGAATATTTATATGAATATTTAAATTTCAATTTCGATTTCGATTTCGATTTTTATGAATATTTGCTTGTTGGGTGGCACTACACTCTTGTGCAGTGTCTTGCAGTGGCTGATTCTTATAGTGGAACTAGAACTAGAAATTGGTGCTGGATTTTCTCAAAAGTTGTCCTCTTCTAAAGGTTCTTATCTTTGAGGTACGGTAAGGGTTCATAACATCACTTCCAGTTAAATAGTTTGTAGATTTGAGATAATTTATGCTGATGTTGTTTCTTCTTATATTAGGGTTTTTCATTTTGTTGTGAACAAATCGGGACATCGTGGTTGGAATGGTATGCACCTGATTGTTTGATATCACACCTAAAGACAATCGAAATTATGGGATTGGGGTCGAACAATGGAGTTGAACAGTTGAGGCACTTTGTGGAGAATGCCAAAGTTTTGAACAGGTACGGGATTGTTTCTATTTTGAATGTATATTTTCACTATCTCTGTTTTATGTGGATATAAAATGTTTGAACAGGTACAACGTTACTATAACTGGTACATATGTACTGCAGTGGCAGTGGCCATACTGCCCAGCAGATTTTTTTTCAATTCTGCCCAGAATTGTCACAGTCATTGATCGTGACAAGTTCTTGACAAAGGAAGTTGTCACGGTCGTTAACCGTGATAATTTTTTTTAACACTATCACGGCCCAAAACCGTGACAAAACTTGTCACGATCAGGGACCGTGACATAACCGTGACAAATACAGTTGTCTCGCCCAGAATTGTCACGGTCATTGACCTTGACAAGTCCAACTTGTCAAGGTCAATGACCGTGACAATTCGACAGATTTGGTGTAGTGAAGGATCTAACATATCCAAACGAGCCCGTAATACCTCTCAAAGTGTGTTCCCAATATTTTTATCCCAAAAATGTATATAATTATGTCCTCACACACCACAATACTTTTTATAAAATATATAAATCCCTTTTGATTCATTTCCAAATCATTAAAGTCAAATTCAAAAATTTGTAAATAATACTGAGTCTATTTACTCACAACCTAGATTAACTAATTTCACCGAATTAATTTAATCCTTATTCATTTTTAATTTTTTCCAAAAATATAAAGGGTATTACATTCTCCCCCCCCCCCCCCCCCTATAATGGAATTTCGTCCTAGGAATTCAAGGTAGCGTAAAGTCAAATTTTATTTGGACCGTTAAATTATGTTTATACCTAATTAATCCATACACATATCTATGAGATAAATGAAAATGCTCATCTACTCCTATCATTACATCACAGAGGTGCCCATATATTTCACATCTCATACATGCACACACGTACCATTAATAAATATGAATGACACATATATATCTAATACGTACCATTAATACCACGTATATCCATACAACAAGTATACCACCACATACATAAATAAAAATAATAATCCTAGTATCTGACTTCTCTCAACACCAGACTTTTCCCAATTTCGTGCGTGGGACGTCTCGCAAGCGAAATCTAACCCTCCTAATACACTAATGCCCAGCTTAGTCAATTATCGAGATCCACTGGCCCAAGGCAAAGGAAAATAAAAATAACCACTTATGCTAATCAAATAGATTTAATTATTTTGCTATTTTTCAAACCAACCACATATCCCATTATAAGAGTTATACAAAATTCCTTTAGAGATAACCGCTCTACCATGCTCGATATCGCAATTACCAAAATTTAGGTAGGACATTCTCTGCCCGTATTTACTTTATAAGGCACTTAGTCATTTCTAAGTCTCCAAAGGCATACCCATTCTATTCGGGTCTACCATTACCACTTTAATGATAACTTCATTATACCAACATTACACACGATCATATACAATCTCAATAATCGAAGCTATCAATAGCCTTACTTCTACTTTGTTGCTTGTACTCGCTAAGGCAGTGCTTTCTCAAATTACACCATCACGTTATCTCGCAAATGATTTCCCCTGCATAAAAGACTTTTGCTCCCACCTGAGCATTGCCCGATTTACTCCATAAATTTGAGTTTATTCATGCCTATATACCTCCTTGAGTTATTCAAAATTTTAAAATCACACTCACATGTTTCTTCCCTAAGCATACTCAACTTCCTAAAAGTACTTGCACGACCTAATTTCCTATTGAAATTCATTGTTTCAAAACTAGGTTCACCCATAAAGATTTATCAAAATAATCCTCATGGCTACGGTGAACACCAATTCCTAATTAATTTTGTCCTTTAGACATGACCACAACTCCTAGAAGCCCACATAATATTAAATTATTCCACGCAACTATAAATCCATTCCCTAGTAAAATATCATACTCCAACATAGCTGTCAAATAGGCCCAAAATAACATAAGCTCCCCAAATTCAAAATCTATCATTTCCAATGTATTAACAGAACCCAAGTGAATACTAATTCCCAATATCAAAAAAAATATCCCATATACTCCAACGTAGGAAAACACCTTATTTACCACTGATGCTATCATTAGTCTCTTTCTCCGCTAAAAATTTCATCTATAATTTGATGCCCATCACACTGTGGGTCCTGGTCTAATCGAACTAACCTCTACAGGTGCATTATTGGACATGACCACATCCTCAAATTCTCTAAATGCCTTCCCATACATTACCAGGCACCATATTGCCCAAATTCTAGCAATTCTAACAAGTGACCCACATGAAGGTCTCTATGGAACTCTCTCCCAAAACTAACTCTTTGCCCGAACAGGTAGTAACCAATCGCAAAGAATACAATGATTCCTGATCATAGGGCTATACATCAAAGGACGCAACGCAGAACACAATAAGTTGAAACACAAATCTCAAGGACACTAGAACCGTGCTCTGATACTAACTATAACAACCCCCATTTTCTCACGTAAAGGCTGGCTAGGCACTATACGCCGAAGATGGGGCTTATCAATAATTTGAACCATTCTCAGCACTGAAGAAATAAAAAAAAACTTAATTTATATCAAATTCCATAATGAATAAAAACATCTCAATAAAACTAATTCAGCACATGAAAAATTAAAACTGAATCATCATTCAATGTCCATAATGTAAAGCAAAGTACAACAAATGTAATTAAACCGTTGGGTGGATGCCCGTACAAGTCCCAGTATGAAATAAAATAACAAAAAGATTAAGTACAACTTATACTAGAATTAATGGAGCGAAATTCTCAACGTCTAATGCAACTTCAAGTCTTATCCATCGTTTGTCCTGCTATCCCTGTCATTAAGATTACCTGGTGGGAAAAATATTTATAATTTGGGTCAGAGCCCGAGGTGAGCAAGTATTCTTTGCCAATAAATATACATTTTTTATTAACTTATACTTCACGTCTCCCCGTCTACGCTCACATGTAACGAGTACCTCACCTCTCATCTAGAAACAATCATACTCGTATCCCCAAATGACATACCAATTATAACTCCCATTATTTAATCATACATGTAAAGAATAAACAATTTCCATCATGAAATAACAAAAAGCGGGTCCTCATATGTGACACCCCAATCCCCGAATAGATTTCAAAATATAAATATCACAATTTACATTAACTAAGTGCATAATCTTACATCATCATATCATGTAACCCTTGTTTATTTCTTCAAATCATGTAATGATTAAATTCATATTCCATGTCGTCTACCCTGTTAAACTATAAGTTTCACTCTCTTAAATTACCAAATTATTATTCTTATTAATAATTGGCTACACCATTTCTCATTCTATTTAATGTTTGTCTACTTCCTTAGACCATTCGATTATTATTCTTATTAATAATTGAATGTCGCATTATTCATTAGGACTTATCTAGTCCTTATTATCCACATCATTTTATTATCCCATCTTATTATCATTAATCTACATCTTTAGACTAAAAGGGTACATTCCCATATAAGGTATACCACAATGTGTAAATAGATAAATATACACATTTCTGTATGTATGCATATATATATATATATATATATATATATATACACACTACACCAAAAACAGGAATCTGGCACGGTTTAAAACTGTGCCAGATCAAATCTGGCACAATTTTGAACTGTGCCAGAATCAGGTGTTCCAAAATGAGATTTTTTTTCTGGCACGGCTCAAAAGTGTGCCAGATTCAGCCAAACAGGAACACTTCTGGCACACTTTTAAACCGTGCCGGAATTTGATATTTCTGGCACACTTTTGGCACAGTTTTTAACTGTGCCAGATTCAGCAAAATAGGAACACTTCTGGCACACTTTTAAACCGTGCCAGAATTTGATATTTCTGGCACACTTTTGGAACAATTTTTAACTGTGCCAGATTCAGCACAGTTTAAAAAAAATTGACACAGTTCAAAACCGTGCCAAAATATGATACACTTTTGCCACAGTTTTGAACTGTGCCAATTTTTTTTTTAGTAAAAAAAATTATTTGAAAGCACAAAATTGACAAATTAATAATATTGCGCGTTATTAATAAACTAATGTACATACAAACTTCAAAATATTACAAATCTTTACCAGCTCACAGGTCCAAAAAAAATTGGGCAGAGTTTCCTCTATTTTCTGGACATTCCAAAACCTGTTAATAGAAAACCTGCCTAACATAAAGCCCGCACGTTCACAAAATATAACAATTAACTTACAAAAGCCCTCATGGCCATAAAACTCAATAATAAAACAACAAAAGACCGTACGGTCATGACACAAAAAAATGGAATCATTAATAAACCCCTTGTTGTAAAGCTTTGTGTTCTTTGTGTATTCCACGTGAATAAAAGCCAACGATAAACTGTTATCCTACAAAAAAAATAGAATACAAAAAAATTACGATATCAGTAACCCAATAATTTACAAAAAAAAAATACTCAAAACTAAAAAATTACATATATGAGTGAAAATTATGGTCATACTTATAAACCGGGAGATCCGGGACCACACGGTCAGTTCCTACAAGTTACATTGGTCCCGTGCGAGGTGTTCGTGCCTCCTATGGGGTCGTTTGGGGGCCGGTTTGGGTTTTCACCCTTTAACGGCATGTTTTTAACTAAGTGTGATTTTGGCAAATTATCATGATACTCTCAAATCGGGAGACCCGGGACTACGCGGTCAGTTCCTACAAGTTACATTGGTCCCGTGCGAGGTGTTCGTGCCTCCTACAGAGTCGTTTGGGGGCCGGTTTGGGTTTTCACCATTTAACGGCATGTTTTTAACTAAGGGTCCGTTTGGTTGTCAATGGGCAAAAGCGTGGGCATGGCAAAATTTGCCTAGGCAAATTCAGATGACGCTATCAAACAACATTAGGCGAAATTAAAGTCAATCCAATTAATTTATTTAAAAACAATTTTTATATTATATTCAAAAATGTTAAAAATAGTTTTTACAATATTTTTATATTACAGTTTTTAAAAAAAATTGTAAAACGTTTTGTTAACAATTTTTTATAATATTAAAATCAATTTTAAAAATATTACAAAACAAATTTTAAATATTCACAACACTTATTTTTAACTATTTAAAATATTTTTTAATTTTGTTTTTAAACTTTAAAACTGTTTTTATATTATATTCAAAACAGTTTTTAAAATTGTTAAAAACTATTTTTACAATATTTTCATATTACGTTTTTTCAAAAAATTTGTAAAACATTCTCTTAACAATTTTTTATAATATAAAAAACAGTTTTTAAAATATTACAAAACAAATTTTAAACATTCACAACAGTTTTTTTAAACTATTTAAAACAGTTTTAAAAAATGTTTTTTAAAACTTTAAAACAGTTTTTATAATATATCCAAAACAGTTTTTAAAAATGTTAAAAACTGTTTTACAATATTTTTATATTACGATTTTTCAAAAAATTTGTAAAACATTCTCTTAACAATTTTTCATGATATTAAAAGCAGTTTTCAAAACATTACAAAACAGTTTTTAAATATTTATAACAGTTTTTTTAAATATTTAAAACAGTCTTTAAAATTATTTTTTAAAACTTTAAAACTGTTTTTATAATATATTCACAACAGTTTTTAAAAATGTTAAAAACAGTTTTTACAATATTTTGTTAATACGGTTTTTTAAAAAAATTGTAAACATTTTCTTAACATTTTTTTATAATATTAAAAACAGTTTTTGAAACATTACAAAACAATTTTTAAATATTCATAACAGTTTTTTAATTATTTAAAACAGTTTTTAAATTATTTTTTAAAACATTAAAATCGTTTAAGAAGTTGGCAAATTTGTGGGCAAATATTTCCCACTCAAATAGGTAAGCAAAATTTGCCCACAGATTGTGCATAGGAGGTGTTCTACATTGGCAAATAATGCCTAGGCAAATTATGAAACCAAACAGCCAAAATGTGGGCAAATTTTCATATTTGCCAACTTTTTGGCATTTGCCTAGGCAAATTATGCCAACCAAACGGACCCTAAGTGTGATTTTTGCAAATTATCATCATACTCTCAAACCGGGAGACCCGGGACTACGTGGTCAGTTCCTACAAGTTACATTGGTCCCGTGCGAGGTGTTTGTGCCTCCTACGGGGTCGTTTGGGGATAAGTTTGGGTTTTCACCCTTTAACGGCATGTTTTTAAGTTTAAGTGTTGATTTTTGCAAATTATCATCATACTTACAAATCGGGAGATCCGGGACTCCGCTGCCAGTTCCTACAAGTTACATGGGTCCCGTGCGAGGTGTTCGTGCCTCCTACGGGGTCATTTGGGGGCCGGTTTGGGTTTTCACCCTTTAACGGCACAAACTGGGAGATCCGGGACTACGCTGCCAATTTCTACAAGTTACATGGGTCTCGTGCGAGGTGTTCGTGCCTCCTACGGGGTCGTTTGGTAACCGGTTTGGGTTTTCACCCTTTAACGACATGTTTTACGTTTAAGTGTTGATTTTTGCAAATTATCATCCTATTCACAAACCGGGAGACCCGGGATTACGCTGTCAATTCCTACAAGTTACATGGGTCTCGTGCGAGGTGTTGGTGCCTCCTACGGGATCGTTTGGGGGGCGGTTTGGGTTTTCACCCTTTAACGGCATTTTTTAACTCTAAGTGTGATTTTTTAAAATTATCCTCATAATCTCAAATCGGGAGACCCGAGACTATGCGGTCAGTTCCTACAAGTTACATCGGTCCCATACGAGGTGTTCGTGCCTCTAACGGGGTCGTTTGGGGGCCGGTTTGGGTTTTCACCCTTTAACGGCATGTTTTTAACTCTAAGTGTGATTTTTGTAAATTATCGTCATACTCTCAAACCGGAAGACCCGGGACTACGCGGTCAGTTCCTACAAGTTACATTGGTCCCGTGCGAGGTGTTCGTGCCTCCTACGGGGTCGTTTGGGGGCCGGTTTGGGTTTTCACCCTTTAAAGGCCTGTTTTTAAGTTTACGTGTGATTTTTGCATATTATCGTCCTATTCGCGAACCGGGAGACCCGGGACTACGCAGTCAATTCCTACAAGTTACATTGGTCCCGTACGAGGTGTTCGTGCCTCCAACGGGGTCGTTTGGGGGCCGGTTTGGGTTTTCAACCTTTAACGGCAAGTTTTTAAGTTTAAGTGTTGATTTTTACAAATTATCGTCATACTTACAAACCGAGAGATCCGGGACTACGCTGCCAGTTCCTATAAGTTACATGGGTCCCGTGCGAGGTGTTCGTGCCTCCTACGGGGTCGTTTGGGGGCCGGTTTGGGTTTTCACCCTTTAACGGCATGTTTTTAAGTTTAAGTGTGATTTTTACAAATTATCGTCCTATTCACAAACCGGAAGACCCGGGACTACGCGGTCAGTTCCTACAAGTTACATTGGTCCCGTGCGAGGTGTTCGTGCCTCCTACGGGGTCGTTTGGGGGCCGATTTGGGTTTTCACCCTTTAACGGCATGTTTTTAACTAAGTGTGATTTTTGCAAATTATCGTCATACTCTCAAACCTGGAGACCCGGAACTATGCGGTCAGTTCCTATAAGTGACATTGGTCCCGTGCGAGGTGTTCGTGCTTCCTACGGGGTCGTTTAGTGGCCGGTTTGGGTTTTCACCCTTTAACGGCATGTTTTTAAGTTTAAGTGTTGATTTATGCAAATTATCGTCCTATTCACAAATCGGGAGACCCGGGACTAAGCTGTCAGTTCCTACAAGTTACATTGGTCCCGTGCGAGGTGTTCGTGCCTCCTACGGGGTCGTTTGGGGGTCGGTTTGGGTTTTCACCTTATAACGGCATGTTTTTAACTCTAAGTGTGATTTTTGCAAATCATCGTCATACTCTCAAACTAGGAGACCCGGGACTACGCGGTCAGTTTCTACAAGTTACATTGGTCCCGTACGAGGTGTTCGTGCCTCCTACGGGGTCGTTTGGGGGCCAGTTTGGGTTTTTCCCCTTTAACGACATGTTTTTAAGTTTAAGGGTAATTTTTGCAAATTATTGTCCTATTCACAAACCCGGAGACCCGGGACTACGCGGTCAGTTCCTACAAGCTACATTGGTCCCGTGCGAGATTTTTGTGCCTCCTACGGGGTCGTTTTTAACTCTAAGTGTTGATTTTTGCAAATTATCATCCTATTCACAGAGTTAGTGAGTACACATTGACACTAACAATAAACTTCTTTTGTTTCATGTTATTTAGTTTACTTGTTTATATATAGATAATATATCGATCAATTATAAGTTACTTCTGGAAATTAGTATCTTTATGTAATTAGGACTCTCTTAGAGAGTATTACAGATAAGGCCTATGGCCTTCCTTTATAATCAGTTTTAAGAGAATATTTTCAATTGTGAGAAAGTCCCCCAGGTTTTTATGTGTATGTGTATTCGCTTCCATAGGCCAATCAAAAGTGGTATCAGACTAACAGAGCATGGAAAATGTAAAGTAGGGGAGTCGTCACAAACAGACCAACATATAAATGTCACCGTCGAGTTTCTCTAATCTGTCTATATTTTTTACAACTAACAATGTTTTAATCCTTGAAGACTACGTAATAGAATGCATGACTTTCTATCTATAACCCAAGTGTGCCATTCTCAACCCAATTAATGTGTTGAGGAAGATGCCAGCAAAATTGTGAATCTGATTTGGTACAATTTTGAGGCATGTTATGCTCTCATGGTCTAGCTTTTGCAGTTAATATATACTATCCTTTCATGTTAAAGTTAGCTAATAGCTCAGCCAATGTGGAGAAATGGCTGCTTCAGCCTTATTCTTATACAATAAAACATCCAAAGGATTTGGAGGCTTCCTAACAAAAGGTGAAAAACTTTAACACTAACATAAGGGTGAAATACCTAGAGCTTCCCACTAAAAAGTCCAAGGTTGATAAGCTGGAAAAGGCAGAGATAAGGCATATGAATAAGGCAGAGGTTTTAGTCTGAATAAGGAAGAGATAAGGCAGAAACAGGGCATATGAATAAGGACAGTCCATGCATAAGTTTTTCTTTAAGAAAAGGCTGAGATGAAGCCCTGGTCAAGGCTACGGTTCCTGCTGAGTTCAAGCTCTTCGATGAGGATGATCCAAATTTTTCTATAAACCTTAAAATTGAATCAATAGATAAGAGGCTGAAGCAAATGTGGATAAACTAAGAGGCTGAAGCAGCCATTTCTCAAACTAAGAGGCTAAAGCAGTCATTTCTCAAACTAAGATAATCTTTTTGGTTCCATTTCTCAAACTGCGTGCATATATGCAACTGTGTGCATATATGTTGCATATATGCAGTAGCTGTATGCATATATGCAGTAGCATATATGCACGCAGCAGCATATATGCAACATATATGCAATAACTGTATGCATATATGCATATATGTTGCATATATGCAGTAACTGTATGCATATATGAGTAGCATATTTGCACGCAGCAGCATATATGCATACAGTTGCATATATGCAGTAGCATATATGCATGCAGGAGCATATATGTTGCCTATATGCTCACAATAACATATTTGTTGCATATAAATAAGAACCGACATAAAGATATATACATACACACAAATATTAACGGATGAATATTAATTAGTAAAATGGAAATTGAAATAGAGTCTAATTAGTGTGTTTATACCTGTGTTCATTCGTCGGTGTCACCAATGGGAGGACAAAGGTCCTCGAGCCAATACATAATTCCATTTTTACCAACATCTTCCAAGTTCTCGCAATGAGCTTGTTTTCCACACCAAACTGGATACTCGGGCACCTTGATGTCATCGAGTAAAACTCGCACTTCATTCTTTCTCAACGCATGGAAGTGAACGGTCGAGACGGCTCCTGGTTGCGTTTTCCTCCCATAACCAACAAGTTCACGTGTATGGGATAGTATTTTGCGTTCAATTAGAGAGGTGAAATTTGGAACCTCGAATGCAGGGGAGGAAAGAGAACACGAAGGAGCCGCGGTGCCTAAAGTAGGTAACTCCTGAACGTTGTGTCCAACACATGAAAATTTTTCAGTTTTGAAGTCAGTAATGAATTCTGATAATGAGGACTTTATCCCCTCTATGTCACTCCTTAGGTGATCAACATGATCCTTCCAATTTTCAGTGTCCTCTTTCACCTCTTCAAGCATTTCTATAGCAAATGTCGACCCTAATATAGCAGTTCTCGAAATTGTGGACCTAACACAATGAACACGTCCTCGCGTATCTTTTCCAAAAACATCAAAAATAGGCCCAGCATCCAAGGTCTCCTCTTGACCACTCGCTTTGTATACATCCAGAAGCAATTGAATTTGGTCCTGTACAAAAATATATTAACATTAGGTTTGATGATACGATACTTTTTTTTGACAAAACGAACATTAAAAATTTTAAATTACCGCAAATACTTTATCATGAGGGGCATAACCACCTCCTTTGACTATATGAGTTGCCAACCACAACTCAGCACGAGTGGGTGCACGCCCATGCTTCTTTCTCCAATTCTCTGAAGCTCGGGCATAACCATGACGACCTGTGTTATGAGTTGTCTTTCTCACACAATTTTGTTTAGTCTCTTTGTTCTTTCTTCGCCAAGTTTTTTGAACCTGTAAAACTTCATTATTGCAAAACACCTCCCAGTCCTCAGATTTGACATTTCGTGGAACTTTCTCCTTCCACTTTCCAACATCACCATCCTTCAAATTAACCCTTAGCTTTGACTTGAACTTTTTCCAAGCATCGTTCGCTTTTTTCATAAAAAATTTCTTCTGACTTTCGCGCACATCTGGGAACTCTTTCTACAATATATGAAGAAATAAAATTAAAGCATCACATTATTGAATTTACTAACTATTACATTATTTGGAATAGAAAGGAATAGTATACCATTAATGATGACCAAACTGAATTCTTATATCGCACATCCACTTGTTTCCAACTCGTATAAGAAATGGGAACATGTGTCCTTGCTAAGTCTCCCAACCTGGTTGAGAGTGTATATGAATCTTCACCAACTGAAAGTCCGTGCTCATTAAATTTTAATTTCTTGGTGGAAGAGTCATCACTTACTCTTGAAACACCCGAAGCAACCTTACAATGGGAGGTTGATATAGGTGTCACCCCTTTATTGACGGTTGCGAAGTATCACCAATATGAGACATTTATCTGGAAAAAAGTGACTATTGGACACCAAAATAATCAGAATAAACATTACAAGAATATATGTTCAAATAGACACCAGTATATTACATGTTCAAACATCAGTAAGCATAGAATTACAAGTTCAAACAGCCATACATGTATTAAATGTTCAAACAACAATAAAGTATTAATTGTTTACAACAACAACAAACTAAATCATTGCACTAGAAATCCGTGTCCAAAAGCTCTAGCAATTTATCATTTTCCTCGAGAATGGAGTCATACATCGTACGGTCAATATCAATCGCATCTATTTCTTTTGTCTGTCTCTTGGGAGAGTGTAAAACAACTGACCACCCCTTCAGCTTTACATCTTGACAATAAAATACTTGACTGGCTTGAGATGCAAGGATGAACGGATCATCGTGAATGGTATTTTTACTCACGAGCTTACTAAGATTCACCATCACCAATTTTGAGGTGGGTTCAACTTTGCAAGCATTCTTATCATCAACATCCACCCAATCACAATAAAAGAGAGTATGTGTGAACTCAATATAATTGAGGTCGAGTATTTGTCTAATTACTCCATAAAAGGTTGTCATAATTCCCTTCTTATTAAAGGCCTTAGTGGATACACCACTACTATGAAAGTTATGATTCTCTTCATGTCCAGAAGTACAAAAGGTGTACCCATTGCATTGAAATTTCTCATAACTGGTAACCCTATGGAGCGGACCATCAGTATATGGCAAAATTCCCGTATCATTAAATCTTGAGGCCTGTAAGGAATTGATAATTTTTTAAAGTTTCATTAAAAATAATTACGGTTGATAAAAAAGTACATGTATAAATAAAGACTTGCCTCGTTCCTTAGCTAAGGGATGAAATCATCAATTCTATGCCTCGATTGAGTCTCAGTTACCACAAATTTTCTATAAGAAATTAGTTTCAAAATTAAGAAATATCACATTACAATCAATTAATATGAATTAACATAGAACTAAGTGTGTACCTTATCCATTCATCAACCCCATCGCATTGAGATAAAACCCATCTTCGCACTTGCTCATATTGTACATTATTTAAGATCAATTCTTTACTTTTACCCAATGGTCGTTGGCATTCCGAGTCATCAAACTCATCATCAAGAAAATCCTCAAGTTCCTCTTATGAGTTCCTTCACCTCTTTTCGATATGTACTCCATGGCATACAAAGAAGCTTCATGTAACAAATATGCATTAGCAATGCTCCCTTCAATATACCTCTTATTTCGTGACCACTTTTTATATCTTCCCATTTCTCTCTCAAACAACCACATCACCCGATATCTTGGTGGCCCAACTGTCAAAGGTTCATCGGCTAAATGGTGCAAGAGGTGGATCATCACCACAAAAAGGCAGGTGGAAAATAAATTTCAAAGACACAAAGTGCCTCTACCAATGCGTTTTTAGCCTTCAAAAGATGTTCCCCAAATATCACTTTGGCACACAACACATTAAAGAATATGCTTATCCACTGTATAGCTTTAAACAAAGGCTTATCATCCGTAAATGAATGCATAAGCAACGCAGGAAGCAACCGTTGCATAATGACGTGATAATCGTGGGACTTGATATTGGTAAATCCAGGTGGATCGAGGTTAACATTGTTGCTAAAATTTGATGAAAATCCAATCGGTACCTTTAATGTTTTTAGTGTACGAAAAAAGCCTTCTTTCTCTTCCTTTCCTAATGCGAAAGGTGCCCGTGGCATAAGCCTTTTGTTACTGCCTTCAACATCTTTCATCCATAATTTCCTTTTAAGTTTCAAATGAACTTTCAAGTCTTCACGGTCTTTGACCGTATCTTTATTTGATGAACCTTTCACCGAGAGTATTATACCTAAAAGAGTCTCTGTGACATTCTTTTCAACATGCATAACATCTAAATTATGTCTAATATCATGGTCCTTCCAGTACTCTAAGTCAAAGAAAATTGACCTCCTTGAAAAACCCTCGGTACCCGCTAGATTCTTATCGTCACCCTCACTTGGATAATCATCGTCTTCCATTACGACATCCTCCTTCCCCTTCCCCTTTGCCTTTCCCTTTTTATCTCCCTCTCCCTCTCCCTCTCTTTGAACACCTTCTCGAGTGATAAGTGTCACTATCTGCTCAACTTTTACACTTGTTAACTTTCTTGGAGACATAGCATCCTCTATTTTACCATTAAATGTTTGCTTTGATGTGTCAAACCTGTAAGGATGGTCTTTAGGAAGGAACAAACGAGATCGTTGGTAACAACATTTCGTTGACTTAGAAAGATATTGAGAAGGTGTATTTGTAGAACTAACAGGATACCCATTGTTAATGCATACGTCATACTTAACATAATCCATACCGAGAATCATGTATACCCCACATCAACATGGCTTTTAACTGAAATTTCTCATTTTTGTATGCATCCCAAGCCTCAACTCCAGACCATAAGATATTTAACTCATCAACCAACGGTTGGAGAAAGACATCAATATTACTTGATGGTGACTTTGGTCCGGGAATCAATACAGACAACATTGAAAACTCACTTTTTATACACATTGATGGAGGAGGGTTGAGAGGTTGAATTATCACTGGCCAACAACTACACTTACGACCAAACATGTTATTCGGGCTGAAACCATCAGTTGCTATTGCAAGTCAAATATTCCGCAGATCTTTTGCAAAATCTCTCCACAAAATGTTTGAAGTTACCCATTCTGGTGAATCTCGGGGATGACACAAGAACTCCATACAAGAGCTTGCACGAGTGTGCCAAGTCATTTTCTCTGCTATCCATTTTATGGTATACAACCGTTTTTGCCTAGGGATTAGATGGAAATGTCGCATTACCTTCTTAGGAACCCTAGAGTACTTTTTTTTCCATTAGTATTCTGAATTTCTACATCGTCCTCGTCTAGACAAGTAAACTTGTAGCGTAAAGAACCACATTTTATACATCTAGTAGATTTTTCATGCTCTTTCCAAAATAGCATACAGTTGTTAATGCATACGTTATACTTAACATAATCCATACCGAGATATCTAACGGTGTTTTTCATTTCTGTATAACTAGTTGTCAGGTTGTTCTGTTCAGGAAGTAGTTTATTTAACAATCTAAGAATTCCACCTGTAGCACCATCCGATAAATTGAATTGTGTTTTCAAATCATTCAACTTTATAAGAGCATACATTGTGGTATGACGCGAAGAACCGGTAGCTGGGTGCAATGGCTCATGTGCGAGTTGATGTAAATGATCATACTTCTTGCCTTTGTATTTATGTGTGTACGAATCATTGGGAACCTCAGAAGTTGCGGGGGCTTCATCACTGCCTACACAATTAGGTTCACTAGGTTTCGCTTCACCCATAAACATCTCACAAGCATCATTCACAAGATCATTCAAAATTGGAATATTGTGCACATCAGCGTGTTTTGTCGGTGTCACAGATTGCGATAGTGGTTGGAATTGATCAACAACTAATGTCTCACCATGAAAATGCCATAAGGTATAGTTCATGTCCATACCATATGTCATTAAATGAACGAATATGTCATCTATAACAACATGTCCTTTCCCATTTCGACAACGTCTACAGGGACATGAATGTTTAGCATTCGAACTATTACTACGCACATAATGTAGAAACTGTAACACCCCATCTCTATATGTATCGGTCTCAATATTTTTCTCATTTATCCACTCTTTGTTGATTCCCGACGACATCTTGATAAGTTTAAAGAACACACATTATACTATAAACGCTTACTGTAAATATATTGAAGTTTATTCAAGTGTAAATATGTATATATTTGAGCTCCTATATTTCCTCCATCTCCACTATAGGGTAAGGGTCCTATCCCATTCGAAAATGCATATTTTGTATTGGTCATAATCTCTCATGCCATGTCCTAATCTAGAAAATTTCGCCAGCATCTCCCTACAGTTCTTCAAGTACACAACTTAAATTGGGAGTGTTCATGTGTTACTTAAGTTTTTCAACCAAGAAAACACAAAACACTACATCAATCTAGTATGCACCCAAAGAAAATAAACAGATGCCACTGAATTTTTCAAAATAGGACATGCATAATCATTATGTACAATACAAACTTTTGCATTTCCAAACTGTCCAAAAATGGGACAATTCAAGAGTTCTCACCACAGTCATAGTGAGACCTCTTGAACGGGTCTAAGGTTTTTCTACATGTGTAACATCATTATTGAATGTTTAATATTAATGTCTACTTACTATTTAAATAGTTTTTTTTGTTTTTTCTTAAATTTTCAACACATAATCTCATTTATCCATTTAATTAGTGGGGTGTCTACTTTTCAATTTGTTATTTTTACATTATTATTGAATATTTAGCACTTAAATTTTCTTAAAACTACGTAACATGTACAAATCAGAACAAATATACATTTTTGTTAAAGGGGTAAGAACATAAAAAACCGTGATTTTTTTTTTCATTATCAACATTCAATTTGCACCAAAAACTCACACATTAAAAAAAATAATAAATACTTAAATATGTATATATAAAACCCTAAAAAGCAAATGCGAATCAAATCAGGCATATCATAAACTCTAGGATCAAATATGAAACCTAGCTTAGGTTAAAAAAAATACAATGCTTTAAACAATTACCTGATTGGGATGAGTGCAGTGATAGAACAGGGCAGTGACCAGAGAAAGAGAGAATAGGCCGGAGAGAGAGTGTCGGCAGTAGAGATGCCGACCTAAGGAGAGAATAAATCACCAGCAGCTGCCGAGAGAGAGAGACCGAGAGAGAGACCGCCGAGAGAGAGAGAGAGAGAGAGAGAGAGAGAACGAGCGGGGCGGGAATCGTGAGCGGGAACAAGAGAAAGAGAGGAGTGTAATGTTTTTTTGGGGGGGTATTATATATTTTAGTAAGTGTACTCAATTTTGGCACACTTTAAAACAGTGCCAAAATTTGGCACTGTTTTAAAGTGTGCCAAATCTCTATAAAACCGTGCCAAAATCTGGCACAGTTTTAAACTGTGCCAGATTTTTAATATCAGGGTGTGACAAAATGCTGTTTTTGGTGTAGTGATATATATATATATATATATATATATGACACACAAGGGAATCTACCGTTGGTGTCTCGTTTGAGCTCTATCGGCAAGTCCGGAGGAATCCCTTATCCTAAGCGGACAACACAAAACAGACACTAGTTGGGGGCGGTCCCTACGCAGAAAACCTATATACGGGCCATCCCCAGCAGTGATACAGGAACGGTCAGCGCCATCACCTACCTCTCACGGGTGGAGCCTCCACGTAGTACCTACATGGCCCACACATCGTCAACCCACATGTGCCGACGTGTGGTACCCAACCCGAATGCGTGAACCCCCGAGCCGATAGGACGGTCCACTGCTAAGTCCACACAAATATATATATATACATATTATCACTCAATATGTATAAGTAGTTACCCTATAATTAATTTAATCCAAGGTAATCTCAATCCATATAAATTAATATAAATTACTGCCTTCTTGGCCTAATTATAACATTTTAGTCAATTATTCCTTATCTCATTTTAAGTCGTTATCTTACAACTACTTCTCAATTGAGTATTAAATCTCATACGTTGCCTGTTTTAACTAAAAATCATATTTACTTCATTAATTATTTTTCTTTAAATGCATAGGCATAATTATTTCCCAACTGACCTTTCCAGAACATTATAGATATAGTTATTCCCAAACTAACCTTACTACACGATTATAGGTATAGTTATACCCAACTAACCTTACCCATACCTTTAATAATCTTAGAATGTTATCCTCTTGACTCAAACTTTAATCATTCCAGATTATTAATAATTATACACTTCTTGATACCCTTTTAATAAGGCTTATATGTACATATATAAGGGGATAACTAACGTGGAAAAAGGGTTATATGTACATATATATAAGAAATCCTCTAATTTGGTTAAGTAGTATCACTACTCTATAATACCCAGGCTCATTCATTCGGTCCCTATCTTCACCCTTCAAAATTCATTACATAAAGGTCCCACTATTATGTCAAACAACCTTGTCTAACTCCCGAAGCACTAGCCATTACTACTCGAGCTAATCTCCCCGACTCTTGGTTTAATTAATTACATTAACTAATTCATTATAATGGTGTCACTCAACCAATATGCCCAGACTCACACCCTGCGCCCGTATTATAACCTTTCAGAATCTATTGCTCAATTTCTCATAAATAATTTGACACACTTATAAATTTTATATCGCTTAACACTTAGCTAAAAAAATAATTCGAGTCAAACCTCCGACCCTTAATTCAATAAATTCCACCTCGATTTAATTTATCCCTCAAAATTCCGCTATTTAGATTGACACTATATCTATTTAAAATACACCTTAAAATCTACCTCCCAAGGCCTTAAATATTCTTTCCTTAAATTTTTTGTACACTCATTAACTCTTAGCGACTACAGTACGGACTGTTAGAGATTTTCACCATCGCTCAAACGACCTCGACAGTCGCTCGAACGACTTCCAATGTCGCTCGAACGACTTCCGATGTCGCTTGAACGACTCCCTTGAGCGACCTCCTAGGTTTTCCCTTCCTTCTTCTCCCTTGCATTGTACGCCATTAAAGAACCTTAAACCTTCAAATTTCTTAACAGAACTCGACCCCATATATTTCATATTTGATTTATCTAAAACAAGATAGAATCAACTCATTAACCTTTAGACACCACTGAATCATCTTGACCTCACTTTGTTCATCAATTTGAGTTTTGGTACGGTTGGCTCCACCTTCCTCCTAGATTCAATTACAACATGACTTCCAAAAACATTCTCAATTTCAATCACATGTACACATATTCGATACAAAGGATTATGGATCCACGCATGGATCATGTATTAGTCATCAAATTTTACACTAATTTAAAGATCTCTAATTGTGAAACCTCAAAAACATGATTCAACTTTTGATATATGCATGGAGTTAACATTCATATAGGAATAGCACAAATTGACTAAGAATGGCAAGAGAATCATTGCCTGAGATTGTGTAGAGAAGCCTCGGTTCCTCCTCTTAGGGTTTTCTTTCTCCTCTTTTTGGTATTTTTCCTTCCTTCTCCCTTAACTGTTGTTTTAGGTTTTCTCTGATAATAGTGGGGTATGGCTTACCCCACTTAAACACTTAATAAATGGTTAATCCCGAGTTGGTTTTTAGTCCCCAACTTTGGACCCCCCAAGTGAGCCCAAGTACAAAATTTAATTAGCCCAATAACTACCCAACTCGTATACATATATATATATATATATATATATATATATATATATATATATATATATATATATATATATATATATATATATATATATATATATATATATACACCGGGACCATTTCTAAGGGTCTAAAATACCCAAACGAGCCCGTAATACCTCTCAAAGTGTGTTCCAAATATTTTTATCCCAAAAATATATATAATTGTGTCCTAACACACCCTAATACTTTTTATAAAAAAAATAAATCCCTTTTAATTTATTTCCAAATCATTAAAGTCAAATTCAAAAATTTATAAATAATACTGAGTCTATTTACCCACAACCCAGATTAACTAATTTCACCGAATTAATTTTATCCTTATTAAAAAAATTATTCCAAAAATATATGGGGTATTACAACAGCCGTTTATTTTTTGTTGGAAGAAAGGTCACGTGTGTGACACGTGTTTTAAGTGGGGATAATTTGGTCATTTAAGAGGGTATTTTAATTTTTTATAAGAATCCTAAACGCACACACACACATCCTCACACGATCTCTCTCTCGCACTCACTCACTCTCTCTCTGAATTTCCCTTCTTCCCCCCCCCCCTCTCTCTCTCTCGCTCCTCTCTCACAAATACACCCACACCCACACACACGCACCCATGAACACCCACACACACCCATGAAAAAATCTGGAACAGGTCGAGGGGCAGAGTGGGATGGGGGGGAGGGGTTGCTGGATGGCGCTGGTGCGCGGAGGGGCTGGGGTAGGGGGTGTAAGGGGGGATGCTGCTGAATTTTTTTCTTCCTTAGGGTTTCTATTTTTTAATTTTTTTTGCTGCTGGAATAGATGAGGGTTTTTATTTTTTTTTCTTATTCTTTCCTGAAATTATTTTTTTATTTGCTTGAAAAATAATTATCTTGGAGAACCAATTTTTATATATGAAAACGATTTTTTTATTTAGTGTATTTTTAGAATCTTGGTGTATTTTAGTTTATTTTTGATTAAATTTTAGTATTTTAGTGAAAATCGGTAATTATTTTTTAGCGAAAATCAGTAATTCTTTTTTAGTATTTTAGTGTATTTTCAATTAAATATTAGTATTTTAAGTACTTTAATGAAAATTAGTAATTATTTTTTTAGTGAAAATCAGTAATTATTTTTTAGAATTTTGGTGTATATAAGTGTATTTTTAGTGTATTTTTTAGAATTTTGGGGCTTTTAGTGTATTTTCCAATAAATATTAGTATTTTTAACATTTTAGTGGAAATCAGTAATTATTTTTAAGTATTTTAGTGTACTTAAGTATACTTTATAGTGTATTTTCCAATAAATATTAGTATTTTAAGTAATTTAGTGAAATTAGTAATTACTTTTTTTAGTGGAAATGAATAATTATTTTTTAGAATTTAAGGGTATTTTAGTGTATTTTTTTGAATTTTAGTGTATTTTCTAATAAATATTAGTATTTTAAGTATTTTAGTGGAAAACAATAATTATTTTTTTAGTGGAAATCAATAATTATTTTTTAGAATTTTAGTGTGTTTTTTAGATATTCAGTGTATTTTCCAATAAATATTAGTATGTAAGTATTTTAGTGGAAATCGGTAATTAATTTTTAGAATTTTGGAGATTTTAAATATCTTTTTGGTATTTTTCAGTATTTTTAAATATATATTCGTATTTTTAAAATATCTTTTGGTATATTTTCTTAATTTTTAAATGATTTTGTTGTTATTTAAAGATTTTTTTCAAAAATAATTAGGTTTGGACACAAGTAGCCACGCACATGACTAACGGTTTTGTCAAAAATTAACGGAGTTAGACGGTAGGGGGCTACTTGTAGCGATTTTCAAAGTATCGGGTGTAAATTAGAAAAATTAAAAGAATGAGGTGAAAAGTGCAATTAGGGGCAAAGCTTAGGGGCGCTAGGTGTAGCAACCCCTATTTTCTCACATAAAGGCTGGCCAAGCACGATATGCCGAAGATAGGGCTTGCTTGTCAATTAATACCATCATTAGCACAAATGTAAATATAAATAATTATATCCTAAAATTTTTGCATTTGAAACATGAAGAACAATTTTATAAATATCAAATAATCCAAACCACCAATAATGAAAGAAAATAAATCCAACCAAAGTAATAAAATCCCAACCGATATAAAGTAAAGGAGCCTCGGGCTTATGCTCTTACAAATGTTCCAAATGAATAATAGCTAAAGTTGAAAAGCACCTATGCTAGAAACAACTGATCTGAAACTGAAACTGGAGAGTAAGCGAGACTGTGAGACTGTTACAGCACAATCCAACTATCCATATTTAGCAGCATCTGGGGGCAGAAAACATTTAAATTTGGGTCAGAGCCCGAGATGTGCAAGAATTAACTTAATTAATTTATAATGCAATAATACAATCGATGCACAATAAATATTCCCCCTTCCTCACTCACATGCGTATAACACCTCACCCCTCGTCTTAAGTGTGATATTATTCGCATCCCGAAACATCCCAAGTAATGAATTATAACATCATCGCATATTGATAAAAATGAATATATTACTAATTCAATATTTAAACGTAATTCCAACATTTAATCGCCAACATTCATTTATTCCAGTCTCATAAATTTCACAAATAAATCATAAACATCTATTATGCATTATGGGATCCAAGTATAATTATTGTCCGTATTCTTAGACAATTAAGTTATTTCATGAATGTTTGGGTAATTGATAATATATCTCCTTTTATATATTTGACACATAAAGGCATCTACCGTTGGTGTCTAATTCGTACTCTATAGGCAAGTCCGGAGGAAATGTCTTATTCCTAAGTGGACATCACAAAACACACATAAATTTCGAGGCAGTTCCTATGCAGGACACCTGTACACGGCCCATACCCAACGATGACACAGGAAGCATCAGCGTTAATACCCACCTCTTGTGGATGACCCCACCACGTAGTACCTATATGACCTACACATCGTCAAGCCTACCAGTGCCGACGTGTGGTACACAGTCCGAACGCGTGAACTCTCGATCTGATAGGACAGTCCACAAATATTGGTATCTCCACACAAATACATAATACTACACATTATTATTTCGAATAATATGTATGGGTAATTACTCTTTAATTACCAAAAAAAGTCCATCTAATATTTAAAATATTTCCATTTATTGATAATTTATCATTTAATAAATTATTAATTTCATTCCATAGAATAATCAGTTAACCAACAATTATTTGTAATTATTTTCAGTCCAATGTCTATATACATCACTATTAAGACTCCTCTTTTAAATTCCCACTTTAAACCCCTATATAATATACATAAATTTCATTTAAGTAGCTTTACCCCTTTTTCGAAGTTAGAATTATATCTCAGGTTCAAGGAAAAAGAAAGGAACGAAAAAGTCAAAATTCTCGGCCTGTCGCTCGAACAACTTGGGGCTCATTCGCTCGACAAGGCATGTCGCTCGAATGACCTGCCACTTCGTTTGAGCGACCCCTCGTCTTTTTCTTTTCTCCGCTTCTCTTTTAGAGTTCTCTAAATTTTAAACGTTTGCAACCCAGAATTTTATACGAATTCAATAGCAGTTATGGTAAAGTCTAGCAACAACTTCCAACGTTTGTGTACCCAAAGCCAGTGGGTTTTTCTATTAAGGGTTTCTAAAATTTGGAAACTCTTCCAGTTTCCAACGTTGTTTAGTTTCAGCTACAAAGGGTTTTTCATTTAGGGATTTACAACAAGATTTTAGTCCATAATTTAACATAACAATCTCTACATTCATTATTCACTTTTTCCCCAAATGGTGATCAAAACTTATGGAAATCTAGCATTAATAATCAGATTTTCGATACCTAATTCTTGGGACCATTTCTTCATATAAATCATTCCTCTACATGTGTGGTTCATCATTAACTCAAACATATTTAAACCTAAATCCTAGAAATTTAAAAGGAATAATTATATGTATCAAGAAATAAATTGTATAGCATAAATTAAGCAAGATAATTCTTGCCTTAAAATCTGTAATGGGGGAGTGGTTTACCCCCACTTAAACACTTAATTAGTGGCTAATCCCCAGTTGGGCCTAAAGCCCAACTTTTGGACCCCCAAATGGACCCGAATTCAAAACCTAATTAGCCCAAAAGTTGCCCAACCTATATACTATTGACCCGGGACTATTTTTAAACGTTTAATTCATCTAAATGAGTCCATATGTGTCCCAGAATATATTCCTAATTATTTATGTCAATAATATGTACTTTTAATCTGTGTCACACCTAATTTATGTATTTTTCCTACATTATATTTAAATGTCACATTCATGCACATAAAATTTATCACATGAAAAAATAATTAAACAACAATCTCGACTGTGCAATTATTAAATAAAAATATTTAATTACATCCAATTTTCAAATTTATTTATTAATTCTAAAAATATTAAATATTATTTCATTATTTATTTTAGAAGAAAATATAGGGTATTATATTCTTCCCCCCTAATAATGGAATTCTGTCCTCGGAATCAAGGAAAGTACGTACCTAGTTAGAAAAGTTCGGGATACTTTGTGCGCATGTCGTCCTCCGTCTCCCAAGTCGACTCGTCCTCCTGATGGTGTCCCCACTGCACCCAAACTAAGGGGATAACTTTGGATCGAAGTCAGCGCTTCCGTCGTTCCAGAATGGCTACCGGTATCTCCTCGTAAATAACGTCTGGATGGAGCTCAATATCATCGATGTGAATGTACTGGTACGCCACCTCATCTCTAAAGAATCTCCGTAGTAAAGTTATGTGAAAATAAAAATATCATGCATCCGCTGTAAGTGCTCCGACAATCCCAACCGATATGCTACGGGCCCAATCCAATCCAGAATAGGGAATGGTTCCACGTATCGAGGAGCCAATTTCCATTTCTTCCCAAATCTCATCACCCCTTTCATAGTAGACACTTTAATCAACACCTGGTCCCCAACATCGAAGTCTAAGTGTCTCTGACCCGCATCCACTTAGCTCTTTTGCCTATCATGGGCAATCTATATCCTAGCCCGAATCATCTCTGCCTTCTTTGAGGTGTTCTGAATGAAATATGGTCCAAGTAACTTGTTTTCTCCCACCTCTAACCATCATGAGGGTGAATGACAAAGTCTCTCATAGAGTACCTCAAACGGTGCCATCCCTATCGTGAACGGATAGTTGTTTCTGTAGGCAAACACCACTAAAGTCAAATACTACTCTCAGTTCCCCTTAAAATCTAAGACACACATCCGTATCATGTCCTCCAGCATCAGGTTCACCCTCTCCGTCTTCCCATCGGTCTGAGGGTGATAGGACGTGCTCAGTCTCAACTCTGGCCCCAAAGCCTACTGGAAGCTCCTCCAAAAGTGGGACACAAATGTCATGTCCCTATCTGACACTATATTGAGCGGTACCCCATGCATCTTAACAATCTATTCAAGGAAGAGTCTGGCGTACTGCTCTGAGCTATAGTCTGACCAAACCGGTAAGAAATGAGCCACCTTTGCCAATCTATTGACAATCACCTATATCGAATCATGCCACCTCTGCAAAGTAGGTAGCCCAATAATAAAGTCCATAGATATTATTTCCCACTTCCACACAGGGATCTCCAAAGGCAGTAAAGTACCTGCAGGATGATGGTGATCCACCTTCACAAGTTGACACCTAGCACACCTAGATACAAACTCCTCTATATTCCTTTTCATATCTACCCACCAATACTGACGACGCATGTCGTGGTACATCTTATCCCCTTCGGGATGTACAGTAAAAAGTGAGCTGTGAGCCTCTGACATGACGGCTTGACTCAACTCCTCATCATTTGGAACAACCAGTCTACCCTAGATTCTCAAACCACCTTCCAACCCAATATAAAAGAGCTACACCCCCTCGACTAACAACTGTCTCACTCGCTCCTGTAAAAGCTGATCTCTCGCATGTGCCTTCACCACCCAAATAATAATCTCGGGAGTGATGGTGAGAACTAACATAAATGCTCGGGTCAAGTCATCATCCCCACAAAGTGACTTCCACTTTGCCTTCTATACTGCCGCCAAGTCTAGTAATGGCTTGCGGCTCAACGCATCTGCTACGACATTCACCTTTTCCCAGTGGTACTAAATGTCGAACTGATAGTCTTTCATAAACTCTATCCACCTCCTCTATCGCATGTTCAGCTCCCGTTGTGTAAATAAATATTGCAGGCTTTTGTGGTCTGTGAAAAGCTAAAATTTCTCCACCAGTAGATTGTGTCTCCAATCTCGTAAGTCAAAAAACACAGCCGCTAATTCTAAGTCGTGGGTGGGGTAATGTCCCTCGTGAGGCTTGAGCTTTCGGGAATCCTAAGCTATCGGCCTTTCCTCCTCCATCAAAACCACGCTAAGTCCCCTTAGGTATGCATCTGTATAAACTCTATAGTCAACCCCTTCCCGAGGCAACGCCAAAACTGGTGTTGTAGTCAATCTAGTCTTTATCTCCTCAAATGCCTGCTAGCATATCTCATCCCAAACAAATGGTACCCCCTTCCTTGTCAAATTCGTTAAGGGTCTGGCTCTCTTAGAGAACCCCTGAATGAATCGACAATAGTACCCTGCCAATCCCAAGAAGTTGTGCACCTTTATGGGTGTAGGGGTTCTCCCCACTCCATCACGGTAGAAACTTTACCTGGGTGAGAATTATCCCCCGTTCGGACATAATGTGGCCCAAGAACTACACCTATCTCAACCAAAACCCGCACTTCTCGAACTTAGCATATAATTGATGGTCCTGAAGCATCTGTGAGACCACTCGTAGATGCTCTGTGTGCTCCTCCACATTTCAAGAATATATCAAAATATCGTCTATGAATACGATAACAAACCGATCCAAAAAGTTCATGAACACTCGATTCATCAAATCCATGAATACTCTCGGTGCATTGGTTAGCCCGAATGGCATCACCAAACTCGTACGACCCATATTGAGTAAGAAAGGTTGTCTTTGAGACGTCCTGCTCATGGACTCTCAACTGGTGGTACCCTGACCTCAAATTAATTTTCTAAAAATACGCTGCACCCCTCAGCTGATCAAACAAATCATCTATACACGACAATGGGTATTTTATTTTGAATAGTGACTTTGTTCAACTCCTAGTAGTCGACACAAATCCGTAAAGATCCATCCCTTTTCTTGACGAATAACACTAGAGCACCCTAGGGTGAAGTACTCCTCCTGATAAACCTCTGCCCTAATAACTACTCAATCTGCTTTTGTAGCTCCCTCATCTCTAATGGATCCATCCGATACAAAGTACGGGCAATAGGTCTCGTGCCCGAAATCAATTCGATCACGAAGTCGATCTCCGAACTAGGGGGTAACCACATAATCTCCCTAAAAATGTCAGAAAAATCTCTCACCGTCGGGTTGGAATCTAGCGTCAACAAAACCTTCGAAGAAGTATTTTCCTCGATGTAATACAAATCCGTGCTCGACCCACCCCCGGGTTCGGCATCGCAACTAGGTATATCTCTTGCCCTATAATGGCGAAGATGATAGACCTCCCATACACACATGTTCTATAAGTGGCTAGTCAGTCCATCCTCAAAATGACGTTGTACTCGTGCATGTCAAGTACTAGTAAATCATCAACGAATGTAATTCAACCTATCTCAATACCGATACCCCGACATACTGATCGTATGGGTGCCCCTCTACCTACTGGTGAGTCTATGTGTAACACAATGTCTAACGCAAAATCACCATACCCGTCTCTCGTGAAAAAGCCCGTACTAACAAAGGAATGCGATGCACCTGTATCAAAAAGAATGCGGACAACATGGAAAAAATGGAAAACATGCCCTCAATAGCCTGTGGAGGTGCTGGCCCATCTGCTGCTGCGATATGGTAGACTCACCCATACTGCAATGGCTGTTACCCCAGAGGTGGGGCGACGGGTGCTGGAACAGCGGCTCCTTAAGCCAAAATCGGTGGGCATTGTCCCTAAAGCGCCTATTGTCCCCTAAAAGCTCCCTGTCCCTGGGCTGCCTGGTCCCCTCGTGTGCAACTCCTCGAAGTGTGTTCCCTTTTTCCACATGTATAGCAGTTTCTCTAAAATTGGCCCCGCTCAACCTTTCGGACCTGATGGCCTCTTCCATGTTACCCTTGGCCCTAATGGCCTCTATACTGTTGGCCTTTGTACTGTTGGCCGTGATGGCCCTGTCCAGCCTGGCCCTACCTTTGTCGATCGTTTGAACCTCTAAACCTCTTACCCTGATTAGTGGATGGGGTGCCCCTGTGCTGATGTGCCCCAGATCCACTTCCCACGCTCGCCTTGCCTGCAGGCTCGACGACTTCTCCTCCATGATGTTTTTCTCCCTTGCTTTTCAGAAAAGCCCTGTGATCCTGGCAGTGGAGAAATGGAGCATTAACCAACTGGTTATAAGTCGTGAAGGCTGGATTCCTCAAAAGAGCCTTCCAGATGTGCCATGCTGACCCGACCACAAACTGATCCATCCTCATCTGCTCGATACGAACATCCCCCTTATGAAGTACGAGAGGGAAGTGAACTCCTCCTCGTACTCAGCGATAGTACGTCCCTCTTTCTTCAGCTCTACGAACCTAGTCCGCATCTCCGAATGCATGGCTAGGGGAAAGTATTTCCACTCAAACCTCTCCCGGAACTGATCAATAGTGAGGTTGTCCCTCTCTACAACAGTCATAACCGCCTCCCACCACTGAAGAGAGGCCCCCACCAATATGAATGAAGCTAACATCTTTTTCTGAACCAGCATGCACTCAACCATCCGCAAGTGCCTCTCGATGTCCTTCTTCTACTGACTAGAAACCAATATATCAAATCCTCCTGCAAACTCCGAAGGCTGGCCCTTAACAAATGCCTCCCTCTCTCGATCCCACATGTAGCCTGGTGCCTGTGCTGGTACAGCCACCTGTTGTGGTGGAGGTTGCTGAGGTGCCTGTGGCAGTGGAAAATGTTGAAGCATGGCTACCATCGCTATAGATACCGCCTTAGACACAATAGTGGCTATCTCAGCGTGGGTGATCAACTTTGGGGCCTGTGGCGGCTCCGATTGAGCCTCCTCCTGAACCGGTGGAATTACTCTCCTCGGTTTGCCCTTATGTTCGTTTTCCATCTGAAAGCAAACAAGGTTTGAATTATTATCAATCGTAAGAATACAATGAGTCCTACTTATAGGCTCTATGTATCAAATAACGCAACGCAAAATGTAATGAGCTTGACACGAATACTAAGGACATTAGAACCGTGCTCTGATATCAACTGTAACAACCCCTATTTTCTCACATAAAGGTTTGTCAGGCACGATACGCCGAAGATAAGGCTTTCTTGTTAATTAATTACCATCCTTAGCACAAATGTAAATATAAATAATTATATTATAAAATTTATGTATTTTAAACATGAAGAACAATTTTATAAAGATCAAATAATCCAAACAACCAATAATAAAATAATAAAAATTCAACCAAAGTAATAAAATCCCAACCGATATAAAGTAAAGGAGTCTCGGGCTTATGCCCTTACAATTATCCCAAATAAATATTAGCTAAAGCTGAAAAGCACCTATGCTAGAAACAATTAATCTGAAACGGGAGGGCAAGCGATACTGCAGGACTGCTACAGAACAATCTAACTATCCCTGTCTAAAAGCACCTGAGGGGGGAGAAAACATTTAAATTTTGGTCAGATCCCGAGGTACGCAAGAATTACCTCAATTAATTTATGATGCAATAATACAGCCGATGCACAATCAATATTCTCCTTTCATCACTCACATACGTAAAACACATCACCCCTCATCTAAGTGTGATATTATTCGCACCCCGAAATATCCCAAGTAATGAATTCTGTCATCATCGCATATTGATAAAAATGAATATATTACTAATTCAATGTTTAAATGTAATTCCTACATTTAATCGTCAACATTAATTTATTCCAGTCTCATAAATTTCACAAATAAGGCATAAACATCTATTATGTATTATGGGATCCAAGTATAAGTACTGTTCGTATTCTTAGACAATTAAGTTATTTCATAAATGTCTGGGTAATTGATAATATATGTCCTTTCATATATTTGACACATAAAGGCATCTACTGTTGGTGTCTAATTCGTACTCTATAGGCATGTCCGGAGGAATTTTTTTATTCCTAAGTGGACATCACAAAACACACCTAAATTTGAGGGCGGTCCCTACACAGGAGACCTGTACACGGCCCATACCCAGCGGTTACATTGGAATAGTCAGCGTCAATACCCACCTCTCGTGGATGACCCCACCACGTAGTACCATAGGACCTACACATCGTCAAGCCTATTAGTGCCGAAGTGTGATACACGGTTTGAACGCGCGAACCCCCGAGCTGATAGGACAGTCCACGAATATTGGTATGTCCACATAAATACATAATATTACACATTATTATTTCGAATTATATGTATTGGTAATTACTCTATAATTACCATAAAAGTTCATCTAATATTTACAATATTTCCATTTATTAGTAATTCATCATCTAATAAATTACTAATTTCATTCCATAAAATAATCACTTAACCAACATTTATTTGTAATGATTTTCAGTATAATCTGTATATACATCACTGTTAAGATTCCTCTTTTAAATTCCCTCTTTAAACCCCATATAATATATAAATTTCATTTCAATAGCTTTACCCCTTTTTCGAAGTTAGAATTATATCTCGGGTTCAAGGAAAAAGAAAGGAACGAAAAAGTCAAAATTCCCTCCCCGTCGCTCGAACGACTTGGAGCTCATTCGCACTCGAACGACCTGCCACTTCGTTTGAGCGACCCTTCTTCTTCTTCTTCTTTTCTCCGCTGCTATTTTACAGTTCTCCCAATTTTAAACGTTTGTAACCCATAAATTTATACGAATTCAATAGCAGTTATGGTAAATTCTAGCAACAAATTCTAACGTTTTTGTACCTAAATTTGGTGGGTTTCATCTGTTAAGGGTTTATAAAATTTGGACATTCTTCCAGTTTCCAATGTTATTTAATTTCAGCATAAAAAGGGTTTTCATTTAGGATTTTACAACAAGATTTCAGTCCATTATTTAACATAACAATCTCTACATTCGTTATTCACTTTTCCCCCAAATGGCTATCAAAACTTAAGGAAATCTAACATCAATAATCAGATTTTCGATACCTAATTTCTGGGAGCAATTCTACATATAAATCATTCATCTACATCTGTGGTTCATCACCAACTCAAACATATATAAACCTAAATCCCAGAAATTTAAAGGGGATAATTATATGCATCAAGAAATAAATTGTATAACATAAATTAAGCAAGATAATTATTGCCTTAAAATCTTTAGAAGATTTTCTCTTGAAGCTCCCTTGATTTTCCCCCCTTTGTTCTTCCTCTTTTCTACCCCTTTTGGTATTTCTTTTTTTTCTCCCTTAGCTATTAATCTAGGTTTCTTCTAGTGATAGTGGGGGAGTGGTTTACCCCCACTTAAACACTTAATTAGTGATTAATCCCGAGTTGGGCTTAAAGCCCAACTTTTAGACTCCCAAATGGACTCGAATCCAAAACTCAATTAGTCAATAGTTACCCAACCTATATACTATTGACCCGGGACTATTTTTAAAGGCTTAATTCATCTAAACGAGTCCATATGTATCCCGAAATATGTTTCAGAATTAGTTATGTCAATAATATGTACTTTTAATCTGTGTCGCACCTAATTTATGTGTTTTTCCTACATTACATTTAAATGTCACATTCTTGCACATAAAATTTGTCACATACAAACATAATTAAATAACAATCTCAAATGTGCAATTATTAAATAAAAATATTTAATTACATCCAATTTTTGAATTAATTTATTTATTCCGAAAATATTAAATATTATTTTATTATTTATTTTAGAATAAAATACGGGGTATTACACTAGGTATAATTAACCCTTTAATTAATATTTAGTTTAAGATTTTATTTTTTCTTTCCAAAATGTTCATTACCATATTAAACACTCGCAGAGTCTCTCTTCTCCTCTTAATCCGTAGACCATAAGTGTTAACATCCTAAAACTAAATCCTTAACTTTAAAAAAAAAAAAATTATCCCTACACAAACGAAAAAATAGACTCTGAACAAACAAAAGCCATTAACCATAGAAAAATAACCATATACCTTAAATTCTAAAACCTTGAATTTTTTTTCCCGAAGAAAGAACTTGTAAAAAAATGTAAACAAGGGACATTTTGGATTATGAAAAATAAGGTGGACAAATTGCAAAACACACTAAGTTCCAAGGGACTTAATATTAATTGCACCATAAAAATAGACTTAATAAATGACTAATCAATTATTTGTTTAATTAAAGCTCTCTAGAAGCCAATTGTACTCAAATGACGAGAAAAACAATGGATGATAGAACCCAACACAAAACTTACAAACCCAAACAATAACTTAAAATAAAACGCTTAGGGAGAAGTGCCTTATAAAATAACCCCAACTCCCATACAAAACTAGAACAATACAACAATTTCAAAAGAAACATAACCAAAACAAGACTCAAAATTCAACATCATAATATTTCTTAATTTGATCGATTATGGCATCCCTCAAAGCTTTTGAGGGTTGCCACTAAAGTTGTCCCACTTCAAAAGTGGTCTTGTTGATCATCTCACACAATTGGTTAAAATATTAAAAGTTGTAAGATCCCATGTAATTACTTATTTATTAGTTTGACCGATCATGTAAAAGGGTCACCATGACTCACTTTTAAAGTGGGTCAAAAATTTTGGACTCCAATATTTATAGATGAACCTGATACTCGATTTCAAATCGAGCATTGCCTTCTTGGATTGTGACTCGACAATTTTCAATCATTTTATCAATTTCTTCCCCCGCAAGATTTAGATTCGAATTAGCATCCGCGAAGAGAAGAGTGTCCAACTTGACTATTTGATTTATTACCTTTTTTTTCTAAATTTTATCAATTTTGGCGATTGCTTGATATCAAATCAGAATCATTAATATAACCATGTAAGGGCCTGCTGGGTGATGAACTTCAAGAGATGGGGCTTAATTGTTGAATTGGAAAAAAATACATCTGAGTCCATTAGAAGTGGGTTGTTTTTTGTTTGTTAAGTAAACAGTTGGGCCATCTCATTAATGTTGTTTAGTAAAGAATTTGCAATGGGGGTGTTTGCATTGAGAGATTATATGGGTGTAGAAAAAGACCACCAGAATAATTAGTTGGGCCTATACTTTGATAGATTGTTTGAACGTGAATCCTTGTAGGGGCGACAATTCGTATTTTTGAGTAGTGTGTTAAATCGAGGAGACATGTTGTGTTTTTTGATATGATAACATTATTTTTATTTGACACGAATACGACTCGTATAGAACAAGACACGACACGAGTAATGCGATTTTTTAATATTACATTCAATTAAAAAAAATTGACACGTTGACCCAAATAAAAACACGATTAATACGATAATATGATACATAATTTTGACATGAGCATGACATGATATGAACATGTGTTAAAAAGACCCGATATGACACGACATGTCATGTCGAATTCGTGTCATTTGGTGTATCTTATTTGCACGTCATTTCTAATTTCTTTTCACCCTTGGTTCCGTATGTCGAGGGTAGTTTCATGTGGATTTCAATACTTTTTCGTGTTAAGTTAGTGGTATCTTGTGGTGTTATTTTTATTTTATTTTTTTTATTTTAAAGAAAAGCAATTTATTTATTGGGAGGAGAAAAAACCTCTCATATGACACTTACAAGCACTAAAGCAAAGATAATTTAAGAAAAATTACAAAATCTTGTGGTGTTATACAATTATGAAAATGCTATGTGTAACGATGAGTCGCACCAATATTGTGCACTTGAAAAGGAGCATTATGAATGCATGACCGTAGCGTGTGTTGTGTGCGAAAAATAGTTTTTCATTGCACTCGAGAACTACCCCTTTTTAGATGGGAAAATGTTACTCGTCTCAAGACAAGTCAATGTCATTCGAAGCCAATTTTTGCACATTTACCCTATACGCGGTGTGAATAACTTTTTTCTTGCCTCAAATTCACCATATAAACCACTTTATTTAACCACTGCACTTGCAATGCTGTAATTTTTTTATTGTATTGATACATTATTTGGCACAATTTTAGCTTAAACATTTGGTGGACATAGCATTGTCAATATAATTATTTATGTGTAATAGTATAATTGTCTTTACAAGTTATATATAGGAATGACTCTCCATCGTTATAATACAATGCTATTACATTGTGTTATTTGGTAAATGTGTGACGAATAATTGTATTTAATATTATTTTTGGAATATACATGTATGGTAATACTTTTCAAGGCCAAATGTTTACTTATATGATCTTGTTTAAATCATTTAGTTTTTGTTTCGGTCTATTATAATTCTGTTTTTTGTATTTAAATTTTATTATGATAAAAATTTGCGTTTCGCACACCTGTTTTTAATTATTTAATTATTTAATTATAACATTTATGTGTTATAATAAAGTGTTTCAGAACATAGCTAAAGGGTGCTTTCTAAATTTTATTTTTTTCATCTTAGACTTATTCATTCTTAATATTTTTATACATTAGTACTTTGATATATAATATACACGCCTAATACATTAATATGTGTGTAATTCTAATAAAGTAAAAATATATATGTACATGTACACAAAATTACATATATGTATATTTTATTATGTTATATAACATACTAAGATTCATAATATTATGAGTACATAAATGATACTTATATATAGTTTTATACATGTATTGTTAATGTATGAAATAATATAAAATATACATATAGTACATATATATTAAATAATATTATCAATTCATGTATGTATAACTCGCGCTCGTGTGTGTGCGCGCATTTGCATTTGTATATATATAGTTGTGTATGTTTATATTTGTGTAGATATAGTTAAACTCTCCAAAATACCTCATTAAATATACATAAAGAACACTTGATATATTTATGATGTATGTTTGTATGTATGTATACATTCATAAATCATATATGTATGAAAGTTTTATGTATGTGTTTATATATATACACATATATTTATAGTATAATCAAGGTTTAAAAAACGTGGGGGGTGATCAAGGCGAGGAGGCCAAGCCTTAAGCCTTAGAAGCCTAGGGGGGCCTTAGGGGTAAAAAGGCGTGTCCTTCTTAATATATTTTAATATTTTTTAACCATAATAAGGTTATTAAAATACTAAAATTGTACATATCATAAAAATATGTCTGAATATATGCAAATTAAAATACTATTTGATTATTTTGGATGAGATAATGGTCCGGTTTGTAAAAAAAATTCTTTAAAAGGCGATATAGTTTCACTAAAGCATTGTTGTTTTTAGAAAAAAGTGCGCCTTAATGGTTTTACCAAGAATAAGGTGTAAAAACTTAAGGCGGGGCGTTTCTCCCAAGTCTCAAGCCTAGGCGTGCCTAGGCGAAGGCTGGGCGGGTTTTTTAGAACTGTGATAAATATACATACTTGCCAAATTTATCAAATTTTCAGAAACTGTATTTAAAAACAAGTTTACTAAACGTACACCAATATTTATAAACACAAGAAATTGAATCCTAAAACTCTATTTAAAAATAGTGTTTAAATCGAGTTTTATGAATACATAACCAAACGGACCCTTAAAATGCTCCGATATACTTAGTTTTTTTTTTTTAATTTAAAAAAGAATTTGTCCGTAGGTCCTATGCTTCTCGCATATAATGCGACAAGTCTTACCATTTCACTTTTAATACTACCAACCCTATAGATTATTAATGTATTAGTGGCCAACATATAAAGTCACTTTTACAATAAAAAAATCTTGATAGTACATTTGAGAACAATTATAATTACTTATTCAAAATATTATCACCCAAATAATTATATGCAACAAATCAATAAGTCTTGTGGACTTAAATAATTTACGATATGTCTTAAAATCCTTCTTCACGCATTATATAAATAGATTAATTTTTCTTAAACTATATCTATATACATTGAATATAGAACTTCATTAATCATTCAAAAAACACCATTATTTAAACTTCTTATAAAGTTACAATTATACTATGACTCGATCAATCGCAACAATACCAAAATATGCGAGTTCAAGAATATTTGAAGGATTTGGTGTCTCGGGAGCTTGAATACATACCCATTCAAGAATGTTTGAAGGTCATTGCCGTTTGTTAGCGCTCAGTGTGATCGAAAGAGAGACTAGGGGTGTGGAATGAAAATCGGGTCCGTTAAAGAGGAGTAGGTGGTGGGTGTGATGGGGGTGGAGGTGAGCTATGTGGTGGTGGAGGAGGAGGAGGTGGCGGCTTTAGTGTTGGATGAGAAGTTAGGGTTGGATGAGAAGTTAGGGTTTAGATGTGGGGAAGAAGATGAAATGATGATATTTAGATCAAAAATTTGAATTGGAGGTTAAGTCAAATTTGGGGTTTATGTAGTAGAGATTATGAAAGTTGGGGTTACGTCAAATATGATATTATAAATTTGGGGTTATGTAAAAAAAGTCTTATTATTTAACATATAGATCTTAATATGCCATATAATTTAATTATACATACAAGTACTTATATTTAAACACAAAAAACGTTGTTATAATTCATAATCAAACCCCTATATATTTCTTTGATTTTGTACATAAAACGATTAGTACGTGCTTAGGGTGGTCGTGGGCCGGGCCTGGGCAGGCCCGGTCGGGCTCGGGCCGGGCTTGAAAAATTAAGTGCTATCCCAACCCCGCTCGGACCCAGATCGGGCCTTATTATGTAATCCCAAGCGCACCCAAATTTGAAAGCTCTTTACCCAGGCCCGTTCGATCGGGCCTTATTATGTTAATTAAAATATTTTTTTTAAATTAAAATACCTATTTTATATAATTAAAAATCTGTTTTAAACTCTATATATTACAAAGTCCATATATAAAGTTTTTCACTCTACATGAAAAGACTTGGTATACGTTTTTATATTTATAAAAGTTCCCCCCCTCCCCCCCCCCCCCCCCCCCCACACACATATATATATATATATATATATACATATACATATATATATATATTTCGGTCCTCGGACCGCGCCGGACCTCATCGGGCTTAAGAACTCATGCCCAAGCCCGTCCGAAAAAAAATCGGCCTATAAAATTTTGTCAAGTCCGCTTTGCGGGCCTATTCACCTCACCCAAGCCCTAATTTTTTATTGGGCGCGCTGGGCGGGCCTCGGGCCTATGGCCACCCCTAGTACGTGCCCATCAAAGTTTTACTCAAGTGAACCCAAAAAATGGATGCCACACCTAATCTTATTTCATTTTCTATGCCACACTTAATGTGAACTAGGTAGGAGTTGGGAGTAGAATAGTGACCTTTTATTAATGATATATGTAGTTAGTCCACTCTCTTATAAAGTCGATTTTACAACATTTACAATTATTATACATTTAAGCATCCAAATGACTATTTTTTTTTTCAAAAAATAATTGTTTCAAATAATTATATGCAACAATTCAATATATTTAATAGACTCATATATAAATTTAATATATGTTTAAAATCCTTCTTCACGCATTATAAAAAATAGATTAACATTTCTTAAAATACATATATACACACCTCATTCATAAAACACTATTATTTAAATTTCTAATAAACAAGTAATTTTGGTGTGACATGATCAATCGCAACAAAAACAAAAAGGTGAAGGACCTATCGCAAAAAAAAAGTTGAAGATAATATAGGACCCCACACATAATTTTGACAATAATGATTTTGTTCGCACATTTTCACATTTTGCAATAATCTTTAATGTTTTGTGGCATTTTTTCACTCAAAAGTGTCATTGAAAAATGAAAACAAACTCTACAATGCATATACATGCAAAACTTTAAACTTTAAATAAAAATACCCTATATCCTTAAAATGCAAATGAAACAATAAACCATTTGTATTTCTTTTGTTTTGTACACAAAACAATTAGTACTAGTCCATCAAGTCCCTGTCTATGTTAACACAATGGAACCCCAAAAAGGATAACACACTTCTTCTCTATCATTGTCTATATCACACATGAATGTGAACTAGCTAGTAGTTAAGAGTAGAATTATGATTTTTTATTGAGCATAAAATAAGTTACTGGTCCACCTCTTATTTTAGTCACTTTACAGTTGAAACAATTACTTGTAGTATATTTGAACATCCGTATTATTATTTTGTTAAAGATAATTTTATGAAACAGAACAATATATTTTATAGACTCAAATAAATTTACTATAGCTCTTAAAATCCGTATTCACACATTATATAAAATAGATTAACATTTCTTAAACTACACACGTAAAATATGAAATTTCATCGCCCTTCCACATTACACAATTATTTGAATTTTCTAGTAAAAGAATAATTTTACTTTGACACGATCATCTGCAACAAAAACAAAAAGGTGTACAGCTTATCACAAAAAAAGTATCGAATTTATTCCAACAAATGAAATAATTTAGGGCTCGCCCATAATTTTGAGAAAATGGCTTTTTTGTTCTTTGGGGTTCATAGATATGCTCATTTGTAATTTGGGATTTAAAATTTTGTATATTTAGACTTTGAAGTCCAGTTTCACACTTTGTTATATTAGGTCAAGATGCACTTTTAGATTGGGGCTAGAAGTTTTGTATATTTGATAAATGTGTGACATTTTTTTTGACAATTTTTTTCTCTCATATTGAAAAAACTGGGAACCCTAAAGTGGATATAGGTAAATCTTTAAACTCTAAAATAAAAATACATTGTACCCTAAAGTGCAAATGAACCAACAAGTCATTGGTACCAATTTTGTTTTGTACACAAAAGAATTAATAATAGCCCATCAAAGTTGCTATCGATGTTCACTAAGTGAACCCAAAAATGGATACCCGAGATTTTCTCTTTCATTTCCTATACGGTTATACCACACTTGAATGTGAATAATGATATTTTCTTGATCATATAAAATTATGGTCCCGCCTCTTATAAAGTCACTTTTATAATATAAACAATCATCAATAATACATTATACCTATACTTATTTGGTCAAATGATTATCAACCCAAATAACTATATGAAACAAATACATATTATAGACTTAGATAAATTTACTATCTCCTAAAATCCTTATATAAAATAGATTATATTTCTTAAGCTATATCCGTACATACTTAAAATACAACCTCATCAAATATTCAAAGAAAATCATTAATTTAATTTATAATAAACAAATGATTTTACGGGTCACGGATATTTAGTCCCACTTTTAAAGATTCATTTGTATCCACTCTAATGTTTTTTTTTCTTTAGTTGTTGATCCTATTGTAACTAACTGTAGCACATTTGTCATTCTCTGCAAAGAGAAAGAAAAACGATTACAAGGCGATTGAAGGAGATTTTGAGTAATTATTGGACTAAATATAATTTAAAAAATACATGAAAGGCAGACTAAAAAAAAACTTTGGACATGGGACTAAACCCAAAAAACTAATGAGTCTACTATGAAAAGATCAAGAGTCATTTACTATTTGGGGTACGTTTGTCTATAATATTAGTTGATTGGGGTACGTTTGTTTACGTATTAATTCGTTGGATCCAAAATTAACGGAAACCGTTAGCTGACATCATCAACAGTTTTCTCACATAATAAAAGACATATTTACCCTTAACATATTTTCCTATTAAATTAAAGCATAAAAATTATTGTTTAGCATTAATAAAAATACTTTTAATATATATATATATATATATATATATATATATATATATATATATATATATATTAAAGTAAAATATATAGAAAAATAATATATATCTATATATTAATTGGTGGAAAATATTTTTCTATATATTATAAAGTAAAATATATAGAAAAATAATATATAGAAAAATATTTTCCACCAATTAAAAACTGTTTTCCACCAATTAATATATAGATATATATTATTTTTCTATATATTTTACTTTATAATATATATATATATATATATATATATATATATATATAAGGATTTCCACCAATTAAAAACTGTTTTCCACTCAAAAAAAATAATTTTCGTAAATAAAAAAGGATTTCCAATTAAAAAAATATTGTCCAGCCTACGAATACATTTTCAAAATCCCTTTTGACAATTTATATATTAAAATACACCATGTTTATAATTTCAGCCTACAAATACATTCTGTTTATCTATAAATATATTAAAAACTTTTTGAGAGTTTTTTTAAGAATAAAATACTAAACTATTTAAAAATAATTGATTAAAAACTGTTAAAAAAATTACGCTTCAACAAAAAAAAACATGTTTTCA
Source organism: Sambucus nigra (assembly GCA_949130495.1). Lineage (NCBI taxonomy): Eukaryota > Viridiplantae > Streptophyta > Magnoliopsida > Dipsacales > Adoxaceae > Sambucus > Sambucus nigra. The sequence goes on along the minus strand of OX422207.1, from coordinate 839,500,360 downwards.
GGAAAAATAAATAAAAATACCTATCCATTATACGAATTTATAAAACAGTAAAAAAAAATTAAATAAAATTATTCATAACGTTTAAAAATATTAAAAAACTGTTAAAAATATAAAAATAATTTAAAAAATATTTTCAAGTCCAAATCCCAAATCAGGTTAATTTTTAAAACCGAAATCAATATTTTTTTTTGCTGGAAGTGTTTTTTTTTTGTGTAGTTGGATATCATTTTTGGGTTGGAAAACATATTTCTTTTGTTGAAAAATATTTTAATTGTTGAAAAACATTTTTTTTCAAAAAATATTTTTTTTAAAACCGAAACCAGGTTTATTTTTTTATTTTTTTGTTGGAAACGTTATTTTTTTGTAGTTGGATATCATTTTTGGGTTGGAAAACATATTTCTTTTGTTGAAAATTGTTTTTTTTTTCCAAAAATATAATTTTTTAAACCGAAATCAGTTTTATTTTTATATTTTTTTGCTGGAAATGTTTTGTTTTGTAGTTGGATATCATTTTTGGGTTGAAAAACATATTTCTTTTGTTGAAAAATATTTTAATTGTTGAAATACGTGTTTTTTCCAAAAATATATTTTTTTTAAATCGAAGTCAGGTTTAATTTTTAATTCTTCGCTGGAATTTTTTTTTTTTAGTTGGATATTATTTTTGGGTTGAAAAATTATATATGCTCATATAATAGCACCGAACTCCAAATAATTTCCAGCAAAGAGAATTATATATGCTCATATATACCCAAACCTCCGGTCATAATTTCAAACCAAACAAATAATTATCCAAACAACTGGTCTAATTACAAAATTTTGGGTATATTATTTTCATTTGTTTTTTCTGAAAATTATTTATTTTGTAATTAGAAATCATTTTTTGGTTAGATTTTCATTTTTTGTTCTGTTCAAAATCACGGTTTAATATTTTAAAATCATTTTTGAAATATATTTTCATTTGTTGAAAATCTTTTTTTGAAATCAGTTTTAGAAATCATTTTTTCCTGAAGGGTTTTGGAAATCAGTTTTTTTTAAATCATTTTGTAAATAATTTTTTTAACTAAAAATCATTTTTAAACATTATAATTAGTTTTTTCACATTTTTTAAACATGATTTCAAAAAACTGTTGGGAATGTATAGTGACGCATAGCATTTTAATTGGTGGAAAATATTTTTTTTGGAAAATATATATATTTTTTTGGGTGGAAATCAATTTTTTAATTGATTGGAAATCATTTTTTGGGTGGAAAATAAATTTTTGTGTTGAAAATCATTTTAATTGGTGGAAAAATTCTTTTTTTTGGGAAATATATATATTTTTTAACTAAAATCATTTTTTTTAATCTTTTGATGGAAAACGTTTTTATTTTCTGGAAATAATTTTTTTTGGGTGGAAAACATTTTTTATTTGGTGAAAATAATTTTTAACCTCTTTTTTTTCTAAATATTCAAACATTATTATAAATTTTTTTCTAAATATTCAAACCTTATAATTTATAAACAGTTTTTAACATTTTTTAAACATTATTAAAAACTTATTTTATAAATGAATATAGTTTATAATATATTTTGTTGAAAATCATTTTATTTGGTTGAATATACTGTTTTAAACATTATTATACAACATATTTTGATATGGGGTACAATGATTTTAATTGAAATGGGATTTAGGTTTTAAATAAGGGTATAAGAGTATTTAGATATAAGAGGATAATGGTAAATAACAATAGAATTTTAAATAGTTAACGGCAATTGACAGAAATCGTCAAAATAGCATCCATGTAATTAATACGTAAATAAACATATCCCAAGCAACTAATATTATAAACAAACGTATCCCAAATAGTAAATGAGCCAAAGATCAATCACAACAAAAACAAAAGATGCAAGACCTATCACAAAAAATGGACTTATTTGAACACCCAAAGTTTATTTCGGAATCTTCCTTAATTTTGACAAAACGAATATTTTTTTTCTTCGTGTTTGAGGGTCATGTGCATTTTTAGTTTAAGGTTTAAAATTTTGCATATTTACACTTTGAACTCCAAGTTCTCATTTTGTAATGACTTTTAATATTTTAATGCCATTATCTTTTATCATAAGTATCAACCAAAATAAAAGTAATCTCTAATGAGCATATATGCAAAGCTTTAAACTTTAAAATAAAAATACACTAGACCTAAAATGCAAATGAATCAATAAATTATGGCTTACCTAAAATGCAAATGAATCAATAAATTATGGCTTGTCTTGACTTTAGCCCTGATACAATGACATAACCTATCATCTTTTAAATAATTCGACTTAACTCATGCATTTGCATTATCTCGCTCGTGTTTCATGCACTGACTCATTTGTATTTTATGCATACGGTGGATAAATTTAATTATTAAATATTTAAGAATATATTTCTAAATATAATATTATCTCATAAAATAAAAATAAAAATTATCTTAAATCTTTGGTATTTCTTTTGTATTTCTTTTGTATTGTACACAAACCCACGAGTGACTATGCCATCAAAGTCGCAATCTATGTTTCACTCATTTGAACTCAAAAATTGATACCATACCTTTTTCTTTAATTTTCTATATCACGCTTGAATGTGAACTAGGTAGTAGTTGGGATTAGAATAATGAAATTTTGACAATATAATAAGTTATGGGTCCACCTCTTACCTACACAAGCTTACTATTCACTAGTAGTACCGCTTACACAGCCGCCTTTTACGGACATTTAGAATACCACGTTTATTGCTTAAAGTTAAAGCATATGATTCGTATGAACTTTTCTAAATTAACTACTTTTCCAAAAGATTGGTCTCCATTAAGATTTTAGGATTCGTTTTATTGACAATGAACAAAAAAATAATTATGAAAAAATTAGGCTATCAAATAATTATTGGTTGAAATTAAAGTCAATTTAATTAATTTATTTAAAAATAGTTTTTATATTATATTTAAAAATATTAAAAATAGTTTTTACAATATTTTTATATTACGATTTTTTTAAAAAATTGCAAAACATTTTCTTAACAATTTTTTATAATATTAAGAACAGTTTTTAAAATATTACAAAGCAATTTTTAAATATTCAAAACAATTTTTTTTAACTATTTAAATAGTTTTTAAAATTATTTTTTAAACTTTAAAACTGTTTTTATATTATATTCAAACCAGTTTTTAAAAATGTTAAAAACAGTTTTTACAATACTTTTATATTACAGTTTTTTAAAAAAATTGTAAAATATTTTCTTAACGATTTTTATAATATTAAAAACATTTTTTAAAACATTACAAAATAGTTTTTAAATATTCATAACAATTTTTTTAATTATTTAAAATAGTTTTTAAATTGTTTGTTAAAACATTAAAACTGTTTTTATATTATATTCAAAACTGTTTTTAAAAATGTTAAAAACAGTTTTTACAATATTTTTATATTACGGTTTTTAAAAAAAATTGTAAAATATTTTCTTAACAATTTTTTATAATATTAAAAACAGTTTTTAAAACATTAAAAACAGTTTTTAAAACATTACAAAACAGTTTTTTAAATATTTAAAACAATTTTTAAAATTATTTTTTAAAACTATAAAACTGTTTTTAAAATATGTTCAAAACAGTTTTTAAAAATTGTTTTTACAATATTTTTATATTACGGTTTTAAGAAAAAATTGTAAAATATTTTCTTAACAATTTTTGTAATATTAAAAGCAGTTTTTTTAAACATTACAAAACAGTTTTTAAATATTCCTAACGGGTTTTTTAATTATTTAAAACAGTTTTTATATTATTTTTTAAAATATTAAAAGTGTTTAAGAAGTTAGTAAATTTGTTGGCAAATATTTTTCACTCAAATAGGTAAGCAATATTTGCCTAGGCATTATGCATAAGAGGTGTTGTACATTGACAAATAACTTGTAGGCAAATTTTTGTACCAAACACATCAAATTGTAGGCAAATACCCCATTTTCTAACTTATTTGTCATTTGTCATGACAAATAAGCGCAACCAAACGGACCCTTAGGTGTTTGGAACATCTCCTATGAAGTCACAAATCTTGTGTGTATCTGAATTGTCTAAAATAATTATAAGAAAATGAATAAGAATAAAATTAGATAAATAATATATATTTATATGTGTAAAGATGATAATATAATAATAACATTTCATACAAGAAGAGATAATAAATTAGTTTAACTATAATAGTGTAGTTTACGAGAAGAAAAAAATAGAATGATTGAGAACCACAAGTGGTGACACACACACACACACACACACAAATATATATATATATATATATATATATATATATATATATATATATATATATATATATATATATATATATATATATATATAGTCCTGCTCTTGTGCAGACTAGTCTGCATTTTAAGAGTGCGGATCGAACATGTGTCACCTGGCGGTGAGCCCAGAAAGAGAGAGAGCGTGCCTATAATTTAGGCGATAATTTCTATGGCCACTGTTAGGTGACACATGTCCGGTCCGCATTCTTAAAATGCGGACTAGTCCGCACAAGAGCATTATTATATATATATATATATATATAGGTTGTACCATGAATATTGCGCGATCCAAGAACTAATTAGAGGATGACAGCTAGACTCGCTTCTCTCTTAAAAAGGTCGGCTCAGCTATACATCTGGGCGGCCTCAGCGTCATAAGCGGTCAACTGTAATGTCGTGTACTTCTATGATTATTTAATTTATGTATGCTTATAATTATTAATTTAATTTAGAAATTAAATTGGGCTTCAGTAAATATTAATTAGCGAAATAAAAGATTAATATTTATAATTATTATTTACTTGCGGGTGATAAGCAAATAGATATGTGATTTCTTATATGTCACATATGAGTGAAAGGGACGGTTTATTATTATATGTTGATAGAGTGTTACATCGGCGGATCAGTATATTTAATGGGGCGATGCATACGATACGCATGTGTCGGGCACGATTAATGATATATGGGTGTATTTATAGTTGGGGTGACTCGAATGACCTTTTCGAGTGCACTGGTGATTAGGAAAGGGCTGCCGAAATGATACATAATAGGTATGTGGGTGTTATGATTGGATTCCGAAGAATTTTTAGACATAGTAGGACCCGTATAAGGGTAGGGTGATCTTTTTACACCTAGAGTTTAATGAAAAGGTGGGATTAGGGTGTAATTAGGAGGTATTTAAGGTTTAGAGGGGTGGATGAAAGCCCCACTTTTCATTTTGCATAATCGAATTAGAGAGAAAGTCCAAGAGAAGAGAAAAATAGGAAGAAATGAGAGAAGGCTTGGAGAAGAGATGAGAGGGACTCGTCTCGAGATCTAACCCATCATTAATGTAGAGAACTTCGGATCTAAATCCAAAAAGGCAAGTAGTTACTTGCTTTAAATTTCATGTTCATGTAGTTAGTCACTTTCATACATAATTGGTATAAAAATATAGGATTTAAAGATGAAAGGTTGAAACTTTGATTTAATTAATTAAGGGATGTATGTTGAGATTAATCTTTGATTGGAATTGATTATTAGTTGATATTAATCATATAAGAATTTCGAAATTAATTATGGGTTCATAATAATGAGAATGTAGAACTTTGATAGGAAGGTTGAATTAATGAAAATCAAATTGGGGGAAAATTCTGAGTTGAATAGGATTGATGTCTGATTTGGAATCCTAGGTTTTTTATAAGGGATTCGGGGTTAATTATATGTTATAATACTTCTGTAACATTAGTATAATGATGTATGAGGTCAGTTTTATATTTGGGATTATTTGGGACCTCCATTGGAGAGTTTGGGGGAGAAAAACTCGAGAAAGAAGATGACAGGCAGCCCAGCAGCAAATCGGTTCGCTCAACCAAAACTGTTCAGTCTGCCAGCGAATCGGTTCGGTTTGCTAGCCTGTCGAGTTTTGTTCATGATTTGTTTAGACCCGTTAGACCTTGGAAAATGAATGTAGGGGCTTCCGGGGTATTATGGGATTATTGGGGAACACTTTCGACGATTTGGTATTTGTGATAGACCAACGAATAGATGGGTTTGGGTGAGGAGAATCGAAAATTCAAGTGAGTGAACACTTAGATGTACGATCAAGAAGTCGGTTTGAACTTCGAGATTTGAGAGACTCGTATGTTGTGAGATTTCGTACGAGGTCAGTGTTATATATATACATATTGGGGGACTTGTATATAAATGTATGCTTGTGATTGATTCTTAATTATATTAAATATACCTACTCGACAGTGCTATCGTTAGGAGGTTGCATGCGCGTAGTGGGCAGTATCAAGAGGTGTTTGATTGGTTCCCCGGGTCATAGTACTATTGCATGGCCGCTATCCATGTGTGGGGATAGGTATTGGTTTGGAGACCGGTTGGGCCCGATGTGGTATGGTTGCAACCCCAGGACATATGTTTATGACCGCCTCCGTTATTTATGTATACATTTTTAGTTCGATGGTGAGATTTTGATTCGGTGGTTCAGTGTGATGCATGATATGCCTGGAGCCTGATAGCACACGAGGGATGCATCCGCGAGGTCTCAACTCTGGGGATGTCGTTATACGTATATATATATATATATATGTGTGTGTGTGTGTGTGTGTGGAAAAGTTCACAAGTGAACCTAAAAGATGAATCTTAACAAAATAACACCTAACAACTTATTAATTTTAATTTATATGTTGTAATTGGTCCGTGCCAGCGGCAATGAACATGCATGTCGATCGATCCCCAACCCCCTCACCCCTCCACCCCAACCCCAACCCCAACCACCACCATTACCATCACCATGGTAGCCTTTATAGCAGCTCTTATTACAGCAGGGTTGCCATGGGGGTGGGGGGTGGGGATCGATCAACACACATGTTCGTTGCCGCTGGCGCGGACCAATTACAACATAGGAATTGAAATTAATGAGTTGTTATGTGTTATTTTATTAAGGTTCATTAAAAAGTTCATCTTTTAGGTTCACTTGTGAACCTCTCCACATATATATATATATATATATGTGTGTGTGTGTGTGTGTGTGTGTGTGTACGAGATGTGATATGTATATCTATTTATAGCACGGGCGTACGTAGCTATATTTTTATGTTGTGTGATTATTCGTTTATTGCACGAGTGTAGCTATGTTAGTATATCGTGTGTACCTTTATTTTATAGCAAGTGTGTAGCGATGTTTTGTTTATAAAAGTATACCTCGTGAGGGTAGCATATGATTAGCTAATTGTGACTATTAACGGGTTAGGCCTGGATAACAGTTATGTGTCCTAGTTAGACTTGGTAGTTTAATTAGGATAGCAAAATGAATGCGTTAGGTGCGCACTGTAGATGATAGGAGAGGGTTTATCTCATGTGAGTGCGACCGGTTAGTTATGAAAGTAATACACTACAAGTTTTATCGATTTAAAATTATTAATTACTTGCAAAATATTTTCAAACTTTTCGGGCTTTGGCTCATAGGAAAATTGTTTTTCTTATTTTCTTTTTAATACCCCGGTGTACAGCAGCAGTCGGGACCGCAGGGATAGATAATTTTCTTACTGTTGCAGTCATTGTGGACGCCACATGATTTAACTTAGCCGCCTCAGCTTATTCTATATTGATAGGATCTATATTATTCCAGTATTTCATGTTGGGTGTGTTGCCCATAGGTAAAGATAAGAGTTTATTTATGTCTTGATATTTTTCAGTAATCATTTCTTATTCAGATTTATTTAGTGGATGTTACTATTTGGTAACCGATGGTTTATTCGGTTCACTTTTATTATTTACTTATACATGGTGATTTATCTATTCATTTTAGTGTATGGTTTTATTTGTATTATTATTCGTATTGTTTGTTGCGACACTGATTCTGAGAATGAAACTATACAGAGATTCCTATTTTATTTTAGTAGAAGATTAGCCACCCGATATTAGAATAGGCGAGTTGTCACATCAACTTAACCCAGGTAGCTCACAGCAGTTAACACTATTATATAACACCGTCAAAGCAAGCATGTACCATATGATAGTATGATGTCAGCAGCAGTCACAACGCGCACGCATGTGGGAGATAGACAAATATCCTCCTCCATGTGCGTGTAATAAACTCATGATTATCCTCCCCCACTTTCATGTAAAAGGTGAACCTGCCTAACTTACAAAGGCATGCCACTTGTCATTCTCCATTCTCTCTCCTCTAGCAGTATATATATAACACACTGATAAGCACCCCAAAGTGTTTAATTTATACCCCAAATAGATGCATTTTAGTCGCTTGCTCTCAATAAAATTTGTCTTATGTTCGTATTTATCTATATTACAGGTCAATAGGCAGTTGCGGTATCAAATAGTGCTAAATCAATGTAATTATCACAAACGGTCAAAAGCGTTCAATGAAGAAAATCAAAGCAACCGCAAAGTCAGAAGTCCCTTTTTGAACTTACCCAGATCAGTTACGATACCTTAAACATGTTCTCGTACCAAACCTAAGTTTAAACTAAACCCAAGCGTGTGTGTTTAGTTTGTACTTTTATATTTTTTTAGATTATTATTTGAATCGTGTATAATTTTATATAATTTTTATATTTTGTTTGTGTGAGTATAATTGTAAATATTAGGATCCGTTATTGTGCGTCGAGTATTTTTGTATATTTCTATGTAAATATAATAGGCGTGTTTATTTTATTATGTTTTTCTTTATTTTATTTGTTTTTAATTTTATTAGGTTAGTTTTATTATAATTTTTATTTTATTTTGTTTTGAATCTTTTATTAATAGGTTAGGATTTTAAATTTTAAATTTTAGATTTTATTTTTTCACTTTTATTAATGGGGCATATACCAAATAGTCTCTTGACCATTTTTTAATACACATTTAATCCAAGCGTTTTTATTTAACTCCAAAAAGTCCTTCACCATGCCGCTAGCGCGGAGCTTTGAAAACAAGAGAATATTGGTTAAATGACTGTTTCAGGGACTTTTTTTTGTGCAAAATAAAAGATTTGGACTAAATGTATATTAAAAATTATTTGAGGGACTTTTGGGTATTTGACCTTTTATTAATTTTATATTTTTAATTGAGTCTTAAATGTTTAGATAGCTTTATTTTATTTTTTTAGGAGCAAACCAAACACTCACCCATACCTTACTTCAAATAAAAAATTCGAGCTCTTCTACTGTAATCGAAATTTCGACTGAAAAGTGATATGACAGCATGTTATTGGTGGATTTTGTGATCTCACTGGTATGGACCTCACAAACTAATAAATAAAAACCCTCCACCTATTTCAATCTATGCACTTCCAATAAAAAAATCGGGTCTAATAACATTTTTAAAAAAATTCAGATTTTTTTATTTATTTAACTCTCTCCACAAAACTCCATAGTCATACTAGCCCTGTCAACGGGTCGGAGACGGGTCGGGTTTAGGGAGATCCAGATCCATGTAATCGGGCCTTCATCGGGTTCGGGTTCGGGTCCGGATCTTCATCGGGTCTACAATATTGGATCCAGACCCGGATACGTTCGGGTCTTCGGGTCTCGGGTTCGGGTCCGGGTCTGGTCAAATATGTACATTTATTTTATTTTATCCCCCTTCTTTATTATTTAATCTTAAATTAAAATATTTTGTAATGTATTGTAGAATATTATTAGTATAAATAAAACATATATTACTTATATTTATTATATACATAAATATATATTTTTATATATAATACTTACATGTTATATAATGATAAGATATATTTATAAATATATATAAATTTATAGTATATATGTATATATATACAAAATAATAATGTACAATTCGGATCGGATCTTCGGGTCCGGGTCTTGTATAAGATCCAGACCCTACCCGTTTAATAAACGGGTCTTCGAATATTCGGGTCTTCGGATCTCGGGTCCAAAAAAAATATGCTTAGACCCTATTATACGGATCGGGTTCGGGTCGGGTCCGGGGCCAGACCCGACCCATTGGCATGCCTAAGTCATACCATCCACCAAACCAGCCAACTAAACTCCTTGACCCGACTATCATACCCACCACCCACTCCAGCCAGTCATACCGGACCTGCCCTGCTACATCTCGCCGGTGACCCGCCGGCGCTGCCATCTGACTTCAAACCGGTTCTAGCCTACACCCACCTAACCTCCAACTAGCCTACCCGACCAGCAAGACTTCTTATACCTGTTCCATTACCAAACCCAAAACCTACCATAACTCAAAACCCACTAACCCTTGACCCATTAGCCAACGACCAATTATCCCTTCAACTAACAATCCACAAAATGGGGAACCAAGACACCTGCCAAGCTTCCAAAAATCTCTCAATCAAAAAATCAACTCGTGGATTATAAAAAAGGGGCAGCTCATTTAAAAGACATACCATTTTTGTACAATCTACCAAAAAAAAGTCAGAAAATTATTATAAAAAAAAAAAATAGTATAGGTTTTAGAATAAGATCAAATATCAAAAAGTCGTCCAAGCGTTTTATTTTGTACCAAAAAGTTTCTTATTCTCTTATTTTTAAAGATCCGCGCCAGCGGCATGGTAAACCCTTCTAAGCATGGTGAATGATTTTTTGGTGCAAAATAAAAAAGGCTTGGAATATACATGTATTAAAAGAAGTTCAAGGGACTATTTGGTATATGCGCCTTTAGAATATTGTTTAAGATTTTTTTTTATAGTAATCAAGTGAGCCTACGTGTGAGAATGAACGTTGACGCACTTTCAAGAATTCAATGTGACGGGCAGTGGCGAAGTTGCTTGGGTGTTGGGGATGGCAAGTACCTACCCCAACATTTCTTAAAAAAAAAATATCAGTATTGTTCCTGTGCGGAGTAGTACGCATTTTAAGAATGCGGACCGGACATGTGTCACCTGGCGATGACCCCAGAAAAGAGAGAGAGTGTGCCTATAATTTCGACGATAATTTCTAGGGGCACCGTTAGGTGACACATGTCCGGTCCGCATTCTTAAAATGCGAACTACTCTGCACACGAGCATTATAATATATATATATATATAAACATGTTTACTTTTAAAGTTATGAATATAAATATATAATTTTTACTTTAAACTTTCAAACCACACACTTTACACACTCTCACCCACTTATTTTATATACTAATTACTTAATTTACTTGGATGTAATGACATATTGACATTAAATTTGATTACTTATTTCGATTAATTTTGTTAATGTTTAGGTTAGGGTTTAAATTAAATTTGTTGTTATTTATTTTGGTGGTTCGATATATTTAATTTGAGTTAATTTAATTTGGTTGTTTTTTAGAATTTGCAACTTGAATCGGTGAATTGTTAAATTTAAAGATTTCAATTCCTTTTTCAATCAAATACAATATTTCAAATACAAGATGGAGCTTTGAATTTGTGCTATTGTACTTGATGTTTTATTTGAGTTATAATTGTCTAAAAATACAAAATATCAATTAAATAATTGTAAAAACATAAAAATAATCCTTTTTTTCTGAGGCTCCCGCCCCGAACCCTCGACTATTATCTGTACCCCACCCAAAATAATTTCCTGGCTCCGCCACTGGTGATAGGGAGACTTTGTGTATTGTATTTCTTTCCCTTCGATTTCAATTTATATTATTATTGATATTTTATTGACTATTGTTTATGCACACATGAGAATATTTGGTTAAACACTCCGTTCAAGGAGTGAGATGAAACCGTGTTTAAAGTTTATTTTAATTAATTAATTTATTTATTTGACTGAATATATTTCTAGGGAAATTAATTTTGAATTGTCACAAATTATATTATACTTCGAAAGAGAGTAACTTAATTCATATTAAATTTGACATTTAATTTTGGAATGGAACTAGAGATAGGTTTTTCCTAATTACAGTATTAAATTTGGAATATTAACTCGAAATTGCGATTCAAGGATTTATATATTTTTTTTAATAAATCGATCTTAGCTGGTGAGTTTTTAAAGAGATTATAAATCCATTTTTTTAGAGTTGTGGCATTTTTAAATTAGTTTTCTGAAAAAGATTTTATCCAATTTATAATTGTAACGAGAGTTAGATTATGAATTTATTATCATCTTGAAATATTCTGAATAAATAAATTAGGAAATTAAAATAATTAGTCATGCGGCGTAATTCCATCCCTTGTCCTTCTCATATTAATAACACTTGATTAACTGTCTTTTTTAGTTCAATTAGTCATCTAAGATTTTTTAGCATTAATTATTTAATTCCCCTATGAAATTGTTTTAAAATAATATATATATATATATATATATATATATATATATATATATATATATATATATATTAAAATAAGTTTTAATAAAGAAAATTTTGAAATTGCAAGAATTCACGTTGATTGTTTCATCACTTGAAAGTTGAATTGATACCTGTACTTACCGCAATACACGTTGTTTAACTAGTTTTGTAGGTATTCAATGGATTTTGAGACTCAGCTTTTGAAGACAACGACCATACGTAAAAAGCGAGTTATCACACACTATCCCACCTTTTAAAGGAATCTATATATATTTTTCATACCATTATGTTGTCCATTTCTAGAGTGAGCACAAGAGCTTGTAACTACTACTTATCTATGATTTTAGCCCATTAAATATATACAATCAACACTACACATGTGGACGTAGGCACCACTCTGTGCCGAACAACGTAAATATGGTTTTCATCTCTTTCTCTCATCTATCTCTATTGTTTATTCTATATCATTTTTTCATAGTTTATATCTCTTTACCTGTTCTTATTTATAATTAGTGTGCTCTTGCTAAGGCTCAATTAGTATACTATTTTTAGGCGATAACATACTGGCGTTGTCTGTGGAAAATGAAAAAGATATTTGTTGCTTTTCACTGTTACTAATTCCTGAAATTCGAGGATACCCAGTTCTGAGAAAATAGTGAATCGCAATCCGATTCATCTGTGTTTCATTGGGTTAGATTCCATTCATCTACAAAATTCCCTTAAATTCTCTTCGATCCCTTGAATCCTCACTCGAATCTGTTTTTCCCTTTTTTAAATTAACCTTTTGGTAATTTATGTCATTATTTTTTGTATACTCTGTTTTTGCATTTTTGATACTCTATTTTATGCAACTTTTATTAAATATGGCTGACAACCCAAAAAGCAATCGCGCTATAAAAGGATTTCCTCTTTTAACACCTGTTGGTTTTGGCGACCTGTAGGGATTTCTGATGAACTTGGCCAGTTGTTAGGAAGCAATGTAAGAGAGTGTGAAGCAATTGATGCAGATGTTTTTGGCTCGACAGAACAGGCCCAGAATGGACCCAGTTACCCCAGCTGGAGGTGAAAACTCTAACAGGAGACATGATGTACCAACTCCCGCCCCTTACAAAGATAAGACATACGCTCACCACGACAGAGGTTAAACTTAGGAACGCGAGATGAAAGTTGCAAGTTCGTATACTCTGGGTCACGAGATGACAGATCCTACTACCCAGTGGCAACGTACACCATCAGGACGGTTAGTTATGATGATGAAAAAACTTACTCCGTCGAAAGACCAATTTGCTTGGAAAGGCTAAGTAGGGGCTCTCCTTTGATTGTCTAAGCTCGAGAGCGGTACGGGCACACCAGCGTAGGGATCTAAGAGAGCTAAGATAACACAGGGAAAAACTTAGAAGGTCTGAGACGATAAGGACAGAGTGTTAAGTTAGATCTGGGGCAAGCGTGTGAAGGTCGATCAAAGTCGAGTAGACTTCTCAGTAAGAGAGCTCAGCTAAAAATCGAGGCCCGAAAAGGAAGTACATCACAGTGTATGACGAGAATGAAGAACGTTCCTAGAAGGGTTCCATTCAAAGATTGAAAGATCGCTTAGGTGAGATCATATACACCAAAAACCCTTTTAAGAGGGGTTTTGTCCAAGGATCACCATATACATCATCAATCGTGGGTTATACAGCACCCGCAAAGTTCAAACCACCCATCGCCACCCTAAAATATGATGCCAAATCTAATTTTATGTTGCATGTAGAGTAGTACCAAGTCGCTGCAAAAATTTACTCCATCCCCGATGAGATGCATTGTAGAGGATTATCCAGTATAATCATTGGATCGACCCATATTGGGATAATGGCTTACCAAGAGGGAAAATACCAAACTTCCAACACCTAGACGATCTCTTCGTTAGTAATTTCTATTTTGGTTCAAAGTCAGGCAAAATGGTGGCTCACTTATTAAGCGTCTGGTAGAAAATGAATGAAATGACCAGAGAGTTCATCATAAGATTTAATAGTAAGAAATTGGAGGTTATGAAGAGAAGATAGCTATCACGACAATTATGAGCGATTTGTTTCCTAGAAAGTTGTATTGGGTGTTGGCTAAGGAGCTGTCGAGAACAATTCCAGAGCTGTTGGCCAAAGCTGGTAAATTTATGAATGATGAAGAAGCGATGGCAGCAAAGGAGTTGAGTCATTCGAAGGTCGATGCTTGATAGATATCGGATAAGAATAAATAGTTTAAGGATAATAATAATTATAAAAGGCCGAAGAAGTTTAGCGAATATACCACATGACTGTAGATGTGCACCAAATCCTCGATGAGATTCGAGGGATTAACGACCTGAAATGGCCAGGAAATTTGATGGCTTCTCTTAATAGGGTGGATAAAATCAAGTACCGCTAATTCCATAAGGATCATGTCCATAACACTGACAATTGCCTGTCTTTGAAGATTAGTAGAATAGGAAAAGTATAAGAAATTGAGCACTACTTATCAAATCAAAATGTTGGATCCTCGAGATGAAGATAAGTTATTCAAAAGCTAGATAATTAAGGAGATTAAGCCTATGATGTTGGACGATAAACACCTAGAGAGGATAGCCCAGATTGGCTCATCACTCGACCTAACTCTTAAGAAAGAGATAGTAGAATTCTTGAGAAAGAGGAAGAATGTGTTCGCCTGGAGCTATGAGCACATGCCTGAGATAGATCTAAAATTCCTTTACCTCGAACTCAATATATTTAAGACCCCCAGCCTATAAAATAGAAGCGTCATGTGTTCAGTTAGGATAAGAACATGGCCATCTAGGAGGAGGTTGATAAATTGTAAAAGACGAATATCATCGCAGACGTCAAGTATCCATAATAACTTTCAAATGTGGTTATGGTTAGGAAGAAGAATGACAACGGGAGTATGTGCATCGACTTCATAGATCATAAGAAGGCTTGTCCAAAGGACCATTATTTGTTGCCTAGGATTGGCTCGGTTATCGATGCTACTACCTAGCACGAATTGATTAGTTTTATGGATTCTTATTCGGGGTACAATCATATAAAGATGAAGCCAAAAGATAGGGAAAAAACCTCGTTTATCACTAGTCGAGGTACTTACTGCTAAAACGTTATGTCTTTAGGGCTAAAAATGCTAGGGAAACATATCAAAGGCTAGTGAACAAAGTTTTTAAAGATAAGATCGACAAAACCATGGAAGTCTACACCTATGCTAACCAAGAGCGTTTTCGACCATCTCAGTGATCTTGCGCAAACTTTTGACCAAATGAAGCTCAACCCCGCAAAATGTGTATTCGTGGTTAAGGAGGGCAATTCCCTAGGCTTCATAGTCAACTGGACGTGTATAGAGGCTAATCCAAACAAGATCCAATAATCTATTAGTATGCAGCCTCTAAAATAAAAAGAATATTCAAAGGATGATGAGACGAGTTGCAAGGCTGAATCATTTTGTGTCAAGGGACACAGATAGATGTTTTTTATTCTTTAAGGTGCTAATAAAGACCTTAAAGTAAAATGATGAATGTGAAACATCCTTCCTAGAACTGAAGGATTACTTAGGATATGCTCCCTTACAGTCAAGGTCAGTCCTAGGTGAAAATCTCTATTTATACTTAGCAGTGTGAGAGACGACGGTCAGTGAGACGTTGGCCCAATAATAAGAAGGGGTGCAGAGGCATGTCTACTATAGTAGAAAGGCATACCTCAAAGAAGAAATCCAATACCCTAGGATGGAGAAGTTATTTTTGGCTTTGATTGCAGTTTCTCACAGAATGAAGCCATACTTTTAAGCATATACAATTGTCGTTTATACAAACCTTCCACTACCCATGCTATTCATAAACCTGATAAACTAGGCAGACTGATGACTTGGGACGTGGAAGTAAAAGAGTATGACATACAGTATGAATTCTATGTGAGTGAGATGAAGCATGGAAATATGGATAAGTGAAACATGGAAAATATGTAGAAGTGGACATGAAATATGTGGCATATACAAGCGAATGAGGTATGGACATATACAAGTAACATGGAGCATATGATAGAATAAATGGTATATACATGTGATGAGAAGATAAGCATAATGATCATAAATAAACTTATATAGTAGGAATATAAATATGGAATATAGAACATGGGAGCGTGAGAAAAAAATATATAAGTGAGAAAACATATACACATGTAGAAAATGATATAGGATAAAGAAAATAAAAATCCATGTAAATAGACTCTAGTCCTCAAAATAGTCCCCAACGAAGTTTCCACAGTGTCCATCCTCGAACCTTTATGGGGAAGAAAGAGGGGATCACTCAGCCCTCACATGTTCAAGGTGTAACAACCCGTAAACTCCCATATCCCTTATGTATCCAATATGCCTTAAAAACTTACCTTTCGAAAGAATTTTTACATCGATAACTTACCTCGAGAATATATAAACCATGCCCTATCTTACAAAAGCCTCAAGGAACTCAAATATGAGTTAAATGTTTCAAAATAACCCTGAGAAAGATTATATTTGCTCTAGTAACCCTCTAGTTTCAAAATTTCCAAAATACCCCTATAAGTTTCAATATCCTTATTTAAATCCATAAACTACCCCTATAATCTAACCTTTATCACCAAACTCATCCATATTACTTATACTTTACAGAATTAAATAAAAAATATCCTCAAAATTTTATGAAATTACACATTAACCCTTTAAACTTTCAAAAATATATATAACCATCCTTAAAATGACCCCATAATGAACTCAAAGACCAAAACATAAACCTTAAACTTTACACCTACACCCCCTATTAAATTTGGACACCTAGAAACCCAATAATCATCTTTTATCGCATGTATTCACCTAGTATCCACAAAAAAAATTGAATATTGGTTGACATCCACCACCACCTACATCAATCACTTCCTCTCACCCAATAGTATAAAACCCCTACAATGCAATAATAAAAACATACCTCTTCATAGTTAAAACCCCAAAGAAAAGTTGAACTAATTTGGTATTTCTATCATTTAATTTATAAAATGTGTTCTTCTTTATTTGGCTGAGTTTTTGCACCTTCATGGCTTCAGTATATGCTTTTACATTAAGTTAGCAACGTAAGGATGGCACTAAAAAGGCTGGAATATCATAAACATATATTGAAGCTTGAGCTTCAATGGTGGAATCTGTACTCCCGACTTTGAACTAGTTTTAAAGTGGGAGAACTCTAGCTCTGGACCTAAAGAGCCTAGGTACATAATGTAATTTCAATTATAATCCCATTTACTATCCCAAAGCAAATCTTTATAGTTCCGACATTAAGATTTTTAGAAACAAAATTCGTGCAAAACTATGAATAATAATTCATGAATCCAACATAGTTTGATTCATTTTCATCATAAAACACAATTATAAACCAACTTTGGTTCGAATTTAATCACAGATCCACGAATATTCTGGTCAAATTTAACCATTTTTACAGAAAACCAATACCTCACTACTATGCACCATAAGGTCTAAAACATGTATAGTTGAATTCCTTTCAAAAATTTAGGCAAGGTTCATTTAGGAATCAACTCAAATGGTGTTTTGTATCGATAATTATTAAAGGTGAAAGTTTTACAAAACTCGAAGTCAACGGTTCGAAAGTAGAAGATGAACAGTAACACACGCGAGTCACGTGAAGTCAAACCGGGTGATGTGGGCGTTGACCTAGTGTGTGAGGGCACCTCCTTGATCCAATGGCCCTAATTTATTTTGCAAAATTGTTATTTTATTTTCTGATGAAATTAGTATATTGTAACACCTTGTTTGGTTACCTAGAAAGCATTTTACAGAGAAACCTAAATGAAAATTTTCATATTTAAGTTTCAAAATTACATATAAACCCCTAAACTTTCTTATTATTGAATTTTACCCCCATAAATTCAAACCAAGCCATTTTCTACACATACAACATAATTTTCTTGTATCTCATATCCAAAAATTGAATACAACTCAATAAAATAAATAAAGTTTCATTTTAATAACTATACAATTACCCCATTATTTTTCTGTGTAAAACAAAATTTCATATTATTCTTATCCATTACTTTTTACCATGTCCGTAAACTTTATAGTATTTACCTAATTTCATAAATCCCCGATTTACACCCTTGTACCAGAAGATCATACTAAACCAAACCCGAAATTAAAAAGTAGGTTATTCTAATTTTATTTTATTTCTTGAATGTGGACTTCACTATTATTTCACTTGTGTGTCTTAATATACTGAATCGTTCATATCATTATGCGATAGACCCTGAACTCTAGTTCTCATTCTCAGAACTCATTTGTGTCATTCATAAATCCCGTTAAATATTAATTCAATCTTTATCTTAGAAATCCTTAACCCTATGATTTCATGCAATTGATGATTTTAGTAACTCAATGACTTCATTGACCCGGTGATTCGTTAAACCCTAGTATCATACATTATAATTCAGGAAATAGACTACCATTTTATCCACAGGATTGTTATGTGGCATGTTGGACTTGGGCTTAGCAATGTTAGTTTATCTTCAAAAGTTTTGGATTAATTATATCTCCAAAGGTTATGGATTTTATTTTAAGTGTATATCTACGCATTTAAAGCCTCTATAACCGATAATTATAGGTTATCTTGTTATAGAAAATCTGAACCCTTGCCTTTATGACACGGTAACACATATCCAATTAAAATCGCCATACTTTCCTTGCAATATCAATTGATTCAATTATACCATTATTTAATAGTATTGATTTTCCAAATTGTTCCATATTCCTCTACTTTTAATTTATTATAAAATATGACTCATCTGATTATGCTATCAACCTCCGAATTATGAACCTGTTATAGAATGATAATTATCTACTTGGAAAAGTTTCCCTTATTCTTTCACCTTATGGATGGAAATTGAACTTGAAGAAGGATAAACACTCCCCGCCCCCATGGATTTTTATTATGTTAGGCTTAGGAAAACATTTTCAGTCACTTACGTGTGGGCAACGACTAGTAAAGGCGGCATCATAGAATGGAATATATTACTTACCTGCTTATATAAACCTTAATACTCCTCCCTTTTACTTCTATTATATGAAACCTAGAGTAATGTAATAAGTTGTTGTTGCGCCATGTTTGAATAAAATTTTATTTTCCACCTGAAAATTTATTTGCAATTACATTTATTATTCTATTAATATTATTATCACCATATATAGAATATCAGGTTTGACAACATGGCATCAGAGTGAATGCCAGGTTTATTATGCATGTACGAATCTTAAGATAGCAAATTAGTTATTTTATTTTCATAACTTATTTGTTACATTGTGCAACTGATTCTGTCTTACATACATGAATATATAGGATGAAATTTACCTGCATATACATGACATTAATCTTGAGCGATTTGAGTAGGCTATCGGGGATGGAGAATATGCAGAGTTGTGCAAAACCATCCGAAGTATTGTTCGTGAATGGGCTATTGCAAATTCTAATATAAAACATAGTATGTTAATTGGTCTTCTGATGGGGAACGAATAAACAGCAAAGCAAGATCGAAGAAATTTTTAGGACCCAAAAATGCTTCAATAAGTTTTTCATCTGGCCTGGGATGTGCATCCTGAAGACTAACTTGTTATCACTCCACATTTGTCTTATATAGATTATGGATCCCTATCATCAACCTTAAGTTGACTCACCTCCACTTCCTCATCATCAAGTTTCACCTCTGGAGAATCTGAATTGGAGAATGATCACATGGTGCCCCAACTCATTTGAAGTAGAATATGAACGAAGTATGATTGTAAATAAATAAAAGTACGAGGGATTGGGGTTATATTTCATTGTGTGTATATGGTTGAAAGAAATTGGTTATTGTAATACCCCGTATTTTCATGGCTTTTAAATTTAAGGATTTATTAAATTTAATTGAGATAAATTAATTTAATTTTAATCCGAAATGTTGTTTTAAATATTTACTAGCGTGACAAGAGTTAGTAATTATTAGGAATATATTATTTGTTGCATATTACTGGATGAGTATAGTAATATATGACATTTATTTTTATAATATTGCCACGTGTGAATAAAATGACAATTGTGGAAATTTAAGTCGGGACGCGCCTGTGTCGTGTCGGGACTAAATGTGGATTAATAAAAGTGAATATTTTATAAGTTATTCGTATGATCATTTTGAGTGCGCCAACGCGTCCGGAAGGGTCAAGATAGTCAGAAAAGTATACCCGAGAGTTTGATTTGGGTCTCGGAGCGTTTTTAGGCCTAATTAGTACCCCAGGAGGGCATTTTTGTCATTTTGTATTTTTGGGTAATTAAACCCACGAAAATTAAAGGGGTTATATCAGATGTTTAGGTTATCTCCTAGGGTTAGATAACTCAAAACACTAGAACGGCCATTGGAGAGGAGAGGAGAGAGCTCTCAAGGCATTCCAAGGCTCAAAACTCAACCGTTTGCACCGCCGCCACCGCCAACGCGTAGATCGCGAGACGGGGAACGCAACCACACCAAATTCAACACCAAACCAGATTTCTGAAAATCCCAGGAAAGTGTTTATCTTGCTTATTTCGTTGATGCATCATCCATATTAGTTTAGGAGTTATTAGGTTGAGATTTATGGAAGAAAAACCCAATTTGAGATGGGAAATTTTCATGTAATGATGATTTATATGATATTCTGGAAACCCTTTGTCATGTAAAGGATTAAGAGTTTGATTAAGAAAAGAGTTCTAATCAGATACAAACACAAAAACATTTATTTCGGACGATCGGACCGTTGGAATTGGATGAAATTTTATAGAGAATTAGCTGAAGACGAGAGGAAGATACAGAAAAAAATTCAGCTCGATCGGACCGTTCAATATTTTTTAATATTTTTTTTGCTAGACAGTTTTATGTTTTGAGGACTCTTAGAGATAATAAAAATTCAATTAAAACTCCATTTTAATTCCGATTTCGAAACCGTTTGAAATTCTCATCTTTGAAAATAAAATTCAAAATCCTTTAATGTAAGGCGAAATCTATATTTTTGGGATATTTTGCATAAGGGATAATGTAAGTATATATTAAAGGGGAGAGACACGTAAGAGAGAGTTACGTTGGAACATAAATGGATATCTACTGAATTGTACATTTGGAAGAATAGAGTCCATGAGCGTTACGTAGTAAGTTGGAAAAACCCTTCGAATTAAAGTTAGAAACGAACCATTATACTTGATAAATAATAATGGGAAAATAAGGATAAATGTTGTGAATGTGGTTTATTGGATAAACCTAAATTGATATAATAAAAGTGGTATATTTATATGATTGTGTATGCATATATTATATACTTGTGAAAATCATGCCCGCGCTACTTTCTATCCCTGAGGTTACCGCGCTGGGACGATCTTATCTCGTGTGCCTTATGGGAGATATTGACTCGTACCCTGGAAGATAGGAATCCTAGGTACAGGCTATCGAATCGGTAGTCACGGTCCTAAGAGACGTGAGGGTATGTACTGACCTCTTGGACTTGGAAACTATGCTTCGCGTCAATATTGTTTGTGTATGTATTTATACAGTTCGAGAGTGATTTCGAACTTGTATTCCCTTTAGTACGATTGATACGGGGATTGGATAGCAGAGTATGCCCGCACCATAGTTTTTATGTGGGGTGATGTTATGATATATATATTATACGAGTAGTTAATATATATATGAAATTCTGAAATCTGGAACTGCCTACTGTGATTTGATATGTAGGACATGGTTGATGACTCAAATTATAAATAATTGTTTTGAGAAAGTATAATATGACACTGGAAAACTTTATTGATTAATAAAGTTAAAAGGAGAACATGGGTTACAAATTGAAATCTTACGTTTTAAATACTTGTGTTGTTCAATTGTAAATCCTGCGAATAACCTAAGATAAGTTAAATCATTGGGGAAAGATAGTGTGGTATATGACGAGATAGACCATTGGGAAGTTAGTGCGATAAGTGTGCACATTAGAAGAGAGGTGAGAATTTCTCAAGAGAGTGTCGCACTAATACGTTGTTGCATTAGCCTGTAATCAATTTAAATACTTGCTAAACGAATTTTTAAATCATATACACTATCGGGCTCTGACCCGTTTCTATTTCCTTTTCTCTCTTGTATATATATGTATGTATTACAGGTGCCCAGCCACAGGGGCGTCTTACTTAGGATCCTTTGGAAGGAACGTGCTGCAGCTTAGGTGGGTGTTGTAGGCCTGTTGTTTAGACGACTTAATCCATTTGATTCTACTCCTAGTTCAGTTTTATCCAGCAGGGGCATGTGTCGCCCTCTTTCTATTATTTAGTTGGTATTGTCAGAGATTGAAATTTTTACTTTCAGTACCTTTATTTCGGGATTTATTACTGTCAGGATGTTTTCCTTCAGTGTTTTAAATGTTGGGATTTATTATTGATGATTAAATTCGTGTATGTTCAATTCTATTTTTATTCTTAATGTGTGACTCTTTAGATGTTAATGGTTTAAGGTTTTATAACCGGATTTAATAAAATGAGAATAAGGTTTTAAATGGTTTTGACACTTAGCTTAATTATTTAGGGTGTTTAAATTGGAAAAGTATTTTTACGACAGTGATGCTAAGAATGAACCAACTGTTCACCTTGATTTTAATTTAATAAAGGAGTGATCGCCCGGTATTTAATTAGGCAGGGTGTCACAGGTGGTATCAGAGCATCAGGTTCTAGTGTCCTTAGGATCTGTACGGCTTATTATGCTTTCAGCGTTGCTTTGTTTGTTATAGAGCCCTATGTTTAGGATTGTCGATTCCTTTGATGAGATTTCGTTCTCCTGCTATAATGTGTATACACTAGTGAATTCTAATTTCGTTCGGATATGTGCGTGTGCCGAGCGATGACGGATGTCAGAAGAGGACCGTTAAGCGTACATTAGGAGGCAGGGCTCATTTGAGATTATGAAATATATCCGAGGATGATGACTGTAGTCGAGGTCACCTCCATTATGGCACAAGAAGCCACGACTAGAAAGGCGACTAAGGTGCAGCAATGATTTTCAAATGCTGTTATAGTCAAATGAGGTGCGAGGGTAAACTTACCCAACGTATTACAACAACGTGTAGAGACTGTTAGTGGGAAATTTTAGAAACGCGAAAATTATATGTGTTTACCAAAGGAGGTAAAGTATCCAAAGGCTTGAATATAGGACGGAGCGTGGCAAACTGAAAGTGAAAATTTAGAGAAAATTTTCTTGGCTTTCGGGAGGAAATTATAATGGTTGGAGTCAACCACCAATTTTAGAAGTGGAATGCTATGCCTATAGAAGAACCTTAGGTACAGTGTTGGCCGTATGTTCCTTCCTCAACTGTTCAGGATGAGAAGCAAACGTGGTTCTGAACTCATCGCAGGAGGGCATGACAGAAGTCCAATTGTGGATATGAATCCTAATCGTTAGCAAATTTTGTATCGAAAGAGGTAGATACTAGTGGAGGAAACGACTCCAAGTGGGAGACCAACTTGTAATAATAGTTGATAATACTCGAGGAGGAAATTCTGATGGACGATCGATTCAGAGGTTGACAATGTCATATTTTGTCAATATAGATGATAGCGCTTCTTTGTGGGGGAAGTTAAAGGAATCGAAGAATTTAGTCGAGAATAAGACTGAATACAACGGTGGTGGTATAGCACCACAAAAGGATGTGGATACACATCATGAAAACCATTTAAATGCTTCAAATAGTTAAATTCTTACCAAGTGATGGTAAATTCAGTAAGTAATATTATAGATAGTAATATGATCTTTATGGCCTAAAAAGCTAAGGGAACAACCGGGATGGCTAACAGGAATCGAGTCTACTAAAGTCCGAGAGAAGGACAATCCTAACCTGGTTAGTAGGACAGGTGATAAGTGGATTATGTGTTGAGGTATTTTGGTGCGGAGTGAAATTGCTCGCGATAATATGTTCCAAAGTGAGAAAAAGGAACAAGAATACGGTGCCTAGTAAAGGACGACGATTAAAAATAATTTTTTTTTGGTTTGGGCAGACGTGTTACGTCCGAAAACTATTTGTGCAGTCAAGACGATTGCCAGGATAGAAGTATAAGTTGTATCCTTAGAGGATGCGGCGTGTTTATGTGACACGAGCGAGTCACCATATTTTGTTCATTGCTAGATTAGCATGTGAGACGACTTTAATGCATATCATTATAAATGTTACCATTATGTGAATATTTTTCCTTAGTATAGCGGGATTTTTCTTTGGTGCTATCCGCGGGGGATGAATGAGTATATTAACAGTGCTTTATACTTTATTGAGGTCACTCGTTGTAGTGATGCGATACACGAGTATGATATTATCTTTGTTAAAATGTTATAGAAATGGGTAGTATGATAGTGGGCATTTATTGCAAGGCTATCGGAGTAGTTACATTAGTGCAACACGTTTTGTTTTGGCGAGGCTTTACCTGTAAGAAGGTTGGACTCGCACTTATATTATCTATCCTAGAGACTTCGGAGGAGATAGTGGGCTCGAGATATTCGATACCAATGTATGTATAGACTTTGTCAGTATGATTCATTATGTACCGGGATTTACCGTTGAGCAAAAAGACTTGACTCGGTATTATGTTTAGCACTCCGAACTTAGTGATAGGAAGAGTGCAGTGTTATATTTATCCTTAAGAGATGTGGGAGTTAAGAGTTATACCCCTAATGTTAGAAAAAGGAAATTTAGAGAATTTCGATTGTATGTATCCGAGGTTTATAGAATGTAATTACCATTAACCAATACGGGACGATAGTGAAATTGGTGAAACGTTCTTTGTTAAGCATAATTACGGGAGAAATTGTAACTTTCCTGTCAAGGGACGAAATAAAGGGGTATATACTATGGACGGAGGACCTAACGAATTTCGATAACTAACAATGCTAGGTAGTAGTGTATCGGGGGGGTTCCTTGTTTGGATTTCGCTTTGCGAGACATCCCACGCATGAAACTTAGCGTAAGGTTGGAAATAGGGAGACGTTTGGTCACTATTCCATGAGTTCGGTACCCTAGTCGAAATGGGATCAAGTAATTATGTATGTAAGTTAGAAGTTGAATTTTGTTTTAAGGTCATTGGAGCCGGATTTTTGTGGTAGGAAAGCATTGAAAGTTATCCCAACGAGTTGAGGGGTGGAACGATGATAAGGAGAATTTAAGAATTTTGATTTCTAGGGTGATTGAGAGTACCCAAATGTCATAACCGCGTACAGAACACAAGGTAAATAAAGAGTTGGAATGATTTTTAGCATGGATTATCTGGAAAGAACTTTATATTATACAAAAGAGATGACCTGTAATTATTTTGATGAATAGAGCGTTAGTGATTTATTTTGGTTGTTGTACCTATTTGGGAAAATTGTTGTACTTATCTGAGGAAGGTTGAGAATTATTATTCCTCTTTTATTGTCATGGAATTTGAATTCCCTATTCCTTCTATTCCGTTGAATTTAGTTAGTCCTACATATGAGTAGCACGCCGTTCGCTCTCCCAGGGCGGTCGAAGTGTTGCAAAAATGTGGGCATCTTGGTTAACTACAGTTAAAATAGTCCGAGTCGAAGGGACGTAGTAATTGACGTGTGAAATATATATTTGTGGGACTAGTATAACGAAGTGGAAGTAACATAGTGGATTAAACGTCACATGAGGGGCGATAATCCATACATAAGTGTGCAATTAGAATAGCACGCCCTAACTTGATTGGAAGGCTGTGGGAAGCCATTCAAGAATTGGTATTCCTTGAATAGAGTAGAATTTAATTGTTATGAAGCACACTCGGAGCGGAGTTGTTATTAGTCAAGTGTGAGAGCGACTTGCGCATACAAAGAGTAATGATGTTAGTATAGTATAAGAGATCCAGAAGTGCGCTTCGTGGAGAGAAGAGCACGGGTCGAAACTTTCGGCATACTCCAAGGAAGGAAGGGGAGTATTACGTGTCACTTAATGTGAGACATTTCAAGGGAAGAATCGATGTTTAGCGAGACGTAGTGAGTAGTCTCTACATGCAATTCCCATAGGTAAGGTTTGGTTGAAAGAGGAGATCAACCAAAGAATTTTGTGTTTATCGAAAATTCCTGAAATTGGAAGAGGTTGGTAAAGTCGGTAAAGTTCTTGGATGGGTTGCCATCCTCAAAACAAGATCAAGGGTTTATACCGAACATGTGAATTAAGTCGCCGAGAAGGAAGTGATTGATATTCCTTTGGGCTGGCTTACAATATTAACTAGTATGCCCCAGACTTCCTTTGAAAGGAAGGATCGCGCCAGTGCATGGTCCGGCGCAGTATAAATTTCTGAATCAGGATGAGATTGGTGAATCCCACCTTTGATATGGGATTTCAGGAACCAGCGGAGATAAGATTTCGAATCGAGTAGGATGTATCACCCTTAGCCAGGGAATAAGCGCATGGTGATTAAAGATTAGTGGAGCCACGTGAAGGAGATTTTGGAATCTTGGTACGATGATTTCAAGAATGCTCTGTAAAGGCACTCGTACCTGTTTGTCGCGTACGAGGTACTTATTAAGGTTTTGTTAGGGAAGAACCTCGACTATTCTCCTTCCGTATGTTTAGAGGAGAGTAGATAATCAGAATTTTTGGATCGGTCGAGAAAATATCCGATAACTATGGTGGAATTCCACGACTGTTTTAGGCAGTCAAGAGTGGTCAAATGTTCGTATGATCTTCTCAGAATGGGAATTTTGTGTATGAATAAATCCGAGTAGTTGTCATGTAGTGAGGTGCGGCCTCCTAATGATAGTGAGATAATGGAATTTATAACGTATAGACGTAACCTATTCAACTGTTGTCAGTTGGGAGTGCAATGTGAAGTGTCTCCAATGAGAATGTAAAACAATGTTGCTGTGAGGAAAAAGGTATAGTGATTGAGCGTCGTACTATGTAGATAGTTTGCATACTGACAAGGATATCCAGAATTGTGCTACCTGGTAGGCCTTGTTTTCCGAATTTCGGGACAAAATTCCGTTATTAGGGGGGAAGTATGTAATAGCCCGTATTTTCATGGCTTTTAAATTTAAGGATTTATTAAATTTAATTGAGATAAATTAATTTAAATTTAATCCGAAATGTTGTTTTAAATATTTACTAGCGTGACAAGAGTTAGTAATTATTGGGAATATATTATTTGTTGCATATTACTGGATGAGTATAGTAATATATGAGATTTATTTTTATAACATTGTCACGTGTGAATAAAATGACAATTGTGGAAATTTAAGTCGGGACGCGCCTGTGTCGTGTCGGGACTAAATGTGGATTAATAAAAGTGAATATTTTATAAGTTGTTCGTATGGTCATTTTGAGTGCGCCAACGCGTCCGGAAGGGTCAAGATAGTCAGAAAAGTATACCCGGGAGTTTGATTTGGGTCTCGGAGCGTTTTTAGGCCTAATTAGTACCCCAAGAGGGCATTTTAGTCATTTTGTATTTTTGGGTAATTAAACCCACGAAAATTAAAGGGGTTATATCAGATGTTTAGGTTATCTCCTAGGGTTATATAACTCAAAACACTAGAACGTCCATTGGAGAGGAGATGAGAGAGCTCTCAAGGCATTCCAAGGCTCAAAACTCAACCGTTTGCACCGCCGCCACCGCCAACGCGTAGATCGCGAGACGGGGAACGCAACCACACCAAATTCAACACCAAACCAGATTTCTGAAAATCCCAGGAAAGTTTTTATCTTTCTTATTTCGTTGATGCATCATCCATATTAGTTTAGGAGTTATTAGGATGAGATTTATGGAAGAACCCAATTTGAGATGGGAAATTTTCATGTAGTGATGATTTATATGATATTCTGGAAACCCTTTGTCATGTAAAGGATTAAGAGTTTGATTAAGAAAAGAATTCTAATCGGATACAAACACTAAAACATTTATTCCGGACGAACGGACCGTTGGAATTAGATGAAATTTTATAGAGAATTAGCTGAAGACGAGAGGAAGCTACAGAAAAAAATTCAGCTCGATTGGACCGTTCAATATTTTTTAATATTTTTTTTTGCTAGACAGTTTTATGTTTTGAGGACTCTTAGAGATAATAAAAATTCAATTAAAACTTCATTTTAATTCCGATTTCGAAACC
The DNA here is from genome assembly GCA_949130495.1 of Sambucus nigra. Classification (NCBI taxonomy): domain Eukaryota; kingdom Viridiplantae; phylum Streptophyta; class Magnoliopsida; order Dipsacales; family Adoxaceae; genus Sambucus; species Sambucus nigra. The sequence continues at coordinate 839,471,919 of OX422207.1, read as the reverse complement.
GTTTGAAATTCTCATCTTTGAAAATAAAATTCAAAATCCTTTAATGTAAGGCAAAATCTATATTTTTGGGATATTTTGCATAAGGGAAAATGTAAGTATATATTAAAGGGGAGAGACACGTAAGAGAGAGTTACGTTGGAACATAAATGGATATCTACTGAATTGTACATTTGGAAGAATAGAGTCCATGAGGGTTACGTAGTAAGTTGGAAAAACCCTTCGAATTAAAGTTAAAAACGAACCATTATACTTGATAAATAATAATGGGAAAATAAGGATAAATGTTGTGAATGTGGGTTATTGGATAAACCTAAATTGATATAATAAAAGTGGTATATTTATATGATTGTGTATGCATATATTATATATTTGTGAAAATCATGCCCGCGCTACTTGCTATCCCTGAGGTTACCGCGCTGGGACGATCTTATCTCGTGTGCCTTATGGGATATTGACTCGTACCCTAGAAGATAGGAATCCTAGGTACAGGCTATCGAATCGGTAGTCACGGTCCTAAGAGACGTGAGGGTATGTACTGACCTCTTGGACTTGGAAACTATGCTTCGCCTCAATATTATTTGTGTATGTATTTATACAGTTCGAGAGTGATTCCGAACTTGTATTCCCTTTAGTACGATTGATACGGGGATTGGATAACAGAGTATGCCCGCACCATAGTTTTTATGTGGGGTGCTGTTATGATATATATATTATACGAGTAGTTAATATATATATGAAATTCTGAAATCTGGAACTGCCTACTGTGATTTGATATGTAGGACATGGTTGATGACTCAAATTATAAATAATTGTTTTGAGAAAGTATAATATGACACTGGAAAACTTTATTGATTAATAAAGTTAAAAGGAGAACCTGGGTTACAAATTGAAATCTTACGTTTTAAATACTTGTGTTGTTCAGTTGTAAATCCTGCGAATAACCTAAGATAAGTTAAATCATTGGGGAAAGATAGTGTGGTATATGACGAGATAGACCATTGGGAAGGTTAGTGCGATAGGTGTGCACATTAGAAGAGAGGTGAGAATTTCTCAAGAGAGTGTCGCACTAATTTGTTGTTGCATTAGCCTGTAATCAATTTAAATACTTGCTAAACGAATTTTTAAATCATATACACTATCGGGCTCTGACCCGTTTCTACTTCCTTTTCTCTCTTGTATGTATTACAAGTGCCCAGCCACAGGGGCGTCTTACTTAGGATCCTTTGGAAGGAACGTGCTGCAGCTTAGGTGGGTGTTGTAGGCCTGTTGTTTAGACGACTTAATCCATTTGATTCTACTCCTAGTTCAGTTTTATCCAGCAGGGGCATGTGTCGCCCTCTTTCTATTATTTAGTTGGTATTGTCAGAGATTGAAATTTTTACTTTCAGTACCTTTATTTCGGGATTTATTACTGTCAGGATGTTTTCCTTCAGTGTTGTAAATGTTGGGATTTATTATTGATGATTAAATTCGTGTATGTTCAATTCTATTTTTATTCTTAATGTGTGACTCTTTAGATGTTAATGGTTTAAGGTTTTATAACCGGATTTAATAAAATGAGAATAAGGTTTTAAATGGTTTTGACACTTAGCTTAATTATTTAGGGTGTTTAAATTGGAAAAGTATTTTTACGACAGTGATGCTAAGAATGAACCAACTGTTCACCTTGATTTTAATTTAATAAAGAAGTGATCGCCCGGTATTTAATTAGCCGGGGTGTCAAAGTTATCATATCCCTAATAAAGTTTTGTAGGTGTGAACGATGGCTATGTAATTTTTCTTCACTTTTTAGTTCCTAAAATGTTGACTGTATGATACATACGAACAAATGTAAAATAGAACGTTACACTAATATAAAAGTTTTTTTAGCTTCCTACAACTCTATTTATATTTTTAGTTATGTTTTGTATAGGATGGAGCATCTGGAAGTGGATCCCAACATCAAGAAGAGCATCAGGATGTTCCAAACCTATTAATTCTTCCTACTACCACATAAGCTATGTTGATGTCAAAAATCGCCTTATTACGTGGACTAATCAGAAATGAACATGTGTTATCCAATGTGGTATTAGTCCTAGTCAGCAAGGCGTAATCCCTCGACCAAGTCCAGGAATGTCAATCAACGTATTAAGAAGCTCAGCCAACAGCAGGAAGACCGACCAACCTGGTCAATAAAGCGCCATCAGTTGTATACATTATGAATGTTGTACAAATGTGAATGCCTAATTTATAAAGGCATTTTATCCTTTGATATTCCAACTTTTGTACTTCCTCATGGGATATAAATACATTATAATCCCTGAACCCAAGGGACAAGTACACACTTGAACAAAGGCAAGTCAAGACACAACAGTGGACGTAGGATTTTCCCTTTAGCTAAACCACTTTAAAAATATTTTGTGTCTCTCTTATTTACTTATTTTATCTGTGATCAAATAATTAAATATATTCGAGTTTTGTGCATCAACAGATTGGCACCTTCTATGGGAATGTGTTTCTAAGCTTTTTCACTCCTTTATTTACTAAATATGATTGCTATTCTTGAGTCAAGTACCAAGAATGATGGCATCTGCCTGTTCCTTCTACTCCACCAACTCATAATAATTTGACTGAAATCCTGGCTAGTCTCACCAGAGTATAAGAGGCTATCAAGATACCATGAGGCAGTTAGCGCAAACCCTCAGGCTAGGCCACCTTCCTTATTTGCTCATGGAAATATGCCACCACTACCTCCAAGAAGTAGTAGACATAGCCAATCAAAGACTACTAAAGATACTTCTTATCTCCCAGGAGCAAGTTTTTTTCTCAGAACATCGGAGCCCTATGGCGATCAGTCTTTTACTCCTAAAAGGTTTAGTGCCTCAGGAATACTAAGTCGAGCATCTCCCTTTGATCATTTGGGACCCAGGGGGAATAGAAATATTCCCAGGGTATTATCGAGAAATACTTGATGACTAATCGATCAACGTGAAGGCTCAGCCCAATCGAGATTAGATGCCCAACGAACTGCTCGTACCGAGTAACACTCACAGGAGGAGAGTTCAGCACAAATTACTGGTCGGAATGAAAAAGCTGCAACACATAGATCTGACACTGGTAATAATACATGTACGGGTTCCATCCAGTAATTGGAAGATAGATTGGAAGAAAAGATTAAGGCCAAGAACCCTTTGCAGAGAAGCTTTGTGAAGGGATATCCTTTCATACAAGCTATTGTGGGTTTTCCCACACCTTAAAAGTTTAAATATCCTATAGTTACTCCTAAATATGGTGGGAATACTGATCCAATCCTTCACATAGAGCAGTATAAGGCAGCAACTGACATCTATACCGTCCCCGATGAAATGAGATGCAGGGCATTCTCAGGGATAATTATAGGACCTTTTCAAATCTGGTATAACAGTCTTCCTCAGAGGAAAATTTATAGTTTCCATTAATTTTTCGAGTTATTCATTGGTAACTTTTTCTTTGGAGCTAAACTAGTGAAACGAGTTGCTTATTTTCTTAGTGTAAGGTAAAAGGTGGGAGAAAGTACCGTAGATTACATCACTGAGTTCAAAACTGAAAAGTTGAAGGTTATTGACTACGAGGAAAAGATAGTTATTATAGCTCTTATGAGTGGACTTCTCCTTGAGAAACTCTACTACACGCTTGCTAAAGATCCTCCAAAGACAATAATAGAATTAATGGAAAAGGCATCCAAGATCATGAATGTTGAGGAGGAAATGACAGCTAAGTGGAGCTCGGAGGAAAAAGTTGAAGGTAAAGCTGACAAAAAGGAGCACAAAGATTCTAAGGAGCACACGGAATAATAGAAAAAAGGGATTATTGATCGGCTCAAGAAGTACGATAATTACACTCCATTGACAATGGGCATCCACCATGTTTTGGAAGAAATCAAGCATAACAAGGATGTACATTGGCCTAGGAAACTAAGGGGTTCCCCACCAAGAGGGATAGATCCAAATATTTTGAATTTTATAGAGACCATGGCCATACAACATATCGTTGAATTACCCTTCAAAATGAAATTGAAACTCTCATCTGAAGAGGAAAGTTAGTTAGATTTATTTATCGACAGAACAAAGATGGAGCTCGGCGAAGGTCAGAGTCTCCTTGCAAGCTCGTAGATGAGAAAAAAGGGACTTATGAAGATGATCAGGAGGACGATCCTGACCTACCCAAGAAACCCAAGCAACCAGGACGTGAGGTATTCATGCTCAATTTTGGTTCTTTTGATTATCAAATGATTACATGTGGATACGCAGGAGGAGGAGACCATACTACTGAAAGGAAGGCTTACCTCAACGAGGCACAAGCTTGTTCATATATATAGAGGATTAATCTAGCTGAAGAAGATCGATCGAGGAAGGTCAACAAAGACAAGCTAGTGATCGGCTTCTCTAAAAATGACCTCTTACGGGTACTATACCCCCCGATGATCCTCTCATAATTGAAGTCAGAAAGGAGAATATAATTGTTTCCAGAGTTCTAGTTGATAATGGCAGGTCGGCACATATTATGTTCTTCCTTATTTTTAAAGTTTGGACTTCAAGCTCAGCAAGTTTGGGACCTACCACAGACCTTTAATAGTTTTTTTTGGTGCAAAAGTATTCCCTTTAGTAACAATTAAGGTAGAAGTGTTGATCAGCTCATGGCCATTCATCCGAATAGAGAAGATACGTTTCTTTGTAATGGAAAAAAATGTTTATTATTCTTATAACATGATAATGGGAAGAGTAGGGTTGAAGAAGTTTGAGGTTGAACCATCTACAGTCCATCAATGTTTAAAGTTTCCGACCAACTTTGGAGTGGGATTTATAAAAGGTGACCAAAAAATACCTCGGGAATGCTACTACTCATCTACCGAGCAAGAAGATTTAGCAGAGATGAAGAAGAGAACCACCACTTACCAAGTGGACACCTCTGAACCCCATGACGAATCTGAGGTTGAAACCTTAGACCCAAGGGAGGAAACCAAATTAGTGAAGGGCCAGATAGTTGAGGCAACAGAGATCATTGTGCTAGATGATGACATTCCAGAACGCACCACTCAAATAGGAACAATCCTGGATCTTGTTTATAAACAGGAACTAGTGAGTTTCCTTAGACAAAGGAAGCATGTGTTCACCTGGAGTCATAAAGATATGCTCGGGATTGATCCCAACTTTCTTTGCCATGAACTCAATGTTAATAAATATGTCAAGCCTGTGAAGCAGAGGCGAAGAGTGTTTAGCCCTGAGAAGAATCAAGCAATTTAAGAGGAAGTTGAAAAGATTCAAAAAGCTTCTTTCATTGATGAAGTGAAGTATCCAGATTGGTTAGCCAATGTAGTAATGGTCAAGAAGAAGAATAACAAGTGGAGAATGTGCGTAGAATTCATAAATTTAAACAAAGCGTGCCCAAAGGATCATTTTACTTTACCATGAATTGATCAGCTTATTGACGCCATTTTAAGACATGAATTGCTTAGTTTAATGGATGCATACTCTGGTTATAACCAGATCAAGATGATGCCTGAAAACAGGGAAAGCACTTCTTTCATTACTCCCCGAGGAACTTATGAGAAGAGTGCGCTTGCGTTCAAATAAGGAAGTTATTTAATTAAACACAGTTTTTACCACTTAAGTCCTAAACAGCATCTATATGTGATTAAATTCGATGATGAAACATGCAAGAACACATATATGAGGAAAAATCCCCAACGGGGCAAAACCTTTTATTTTCACAATAATTTTTATAAGAGAACGGCTTACAACGGATTACAATGAAAATACAAGTGACGCAGAAATACCCTCGGGTGTCGGTTCTGTTGTCGGCGGCTGGAATAATCCCTTTCCAATAGGGCAGCAGTGACGTAGAGAACGGCTTCCTGACAAAGTACTCCAGATAAGTAAATGATCTTCTTGAAGGTTTAAAGATTCACACACATATATGGGAATGGATTTATGAATCAAAAAGGTTTAGCAAACCTTAGAAGGTGAAGTCTTATTCTGGGATGTTTTCGCAGATTTTCGTGATTGCAGAAAGACTTAAGTGGTAAAAACTGTGTTTAATTCAATAACTTACTTATTTGAACGTAAGCGCACTCTTCTCAAATTGGTATCAAAGCCAGTTTCACAATTTTACGCAAAATTTTTCTAAGATATCAATTTTTTGAAAAATTAATTTTTGAAAACGAGTGTGTTCATTATGGAGAATTTATATAATAAAATACCAGTTTTTGACGGCACAAACTATGCATATTGGAAAGCCCGCATGAGGTCTGCTTTAAAATCCATTGATGAACGTGTCTGGATTTTGGTTGAAAGAGGGTGGACTCCTCCCTCCGTCACCGTTGATAATGTGATCAATTTAAAACCTGTCACTTCTTGGACTGAAGACGAATTTAAATGGTCATCATTCAATTCTAAGGGTCTAAGTGGTATTTCTGGGTCTGTCACACCTGATGAGTTCAAACGCATAATGACGTGTACCACGTCAAAAGAGGCATGGGATGTTTTACAACTCACCCATGAAGGAACTAATGCTGTGAAAGAGTCTAAATTGCAAAATTTGGCAACTCTGTTTGAAACCATCACCATGCATGAAACTGAATGTTTTGATAATTTTTATGCTAGACTTTCTGACATTGTTAATACTATCTTTAATCTTGGTGAACATATTCCTAATGCTAGAGTTGTCAAAAAGATTCTTCGTTCTTTGCCTAAGCGTTTTATCCCCAAAATCACTATGCTAAATTCTATGGGTAATTTAAATACGCTAAAATTGGAAGAACTTGTAGGAGATTTGCAAACTTATGAAATTGATATGTTCCCTAAAACTTCTAGGACTAAAGATAAGGGAATTGCACTTAATGCCCAAGAGAGAAAGAGTGAGGGGTCGACTAGAAAGAGGGTAGAGTCATCTAGAAAGAGAAAGACTGACACGTCAGATTCTGATTGTGATTTTGACTTAGATGATTTGGCTCTTTTTGCAAAAAATTTCAAGAGGATTCTCAAATTTAAGAAAAATGGCAATTTTAAAGATAAAAAGAAATTTGAGAAAAATAAGTTTGAAAAGAAAAATGAAAAAGTTTTTAAAGATCCTCCTAAGAAAGAAAGTGAGAGATGTTTTGAGCGCGACGGTAGGGGTCATAGAGCCTTTGAGTGTGCCACACGTCTGAACAGAGAGAAAGGGAAAGCTGTTCTTAACGCTACCCTTAGTGACGACAGTGAGGTCGAGTCGATGGATTCTGGAGTCGAGTCACCGCATGAGTGTAACTTCACCGCATTCATGGCTAGTCATGTGAGCACTTCTAGTTCTCCTCACGATGATGAGGATGATGCTTCACAGGGACACCTCGACAGTGAGAGCAATGTGAGTGGGGGAGAGGATGACACAAGTGAGAGCGAGAGTGATATTCAACGCGCCTACGCTGAGTTATATTCTGAGTCATTTAAAACTAAAAAGCGTAACAAATCGTTAGTTCTTAAGATCACCGGCTTAGAGGAAGAATTAAGAAAAGCGTGCAAGAGAGAGTCCTCCACCTGCACCGCCCAGAGAGAGAGAGAATTTGCCTGTGTTGAAAAAGAATGTTTGTTTAGAGAGAGAGAGAGCACTTTTGAGAAAGAGAGAGGGGACTTGACTAAACAAGTGGCTAGTCTTACGAGTCAGCTCCATTCCTCCGTGGAGACTCGGAAGAAACTTGAATCCCTTGTTGCCCAGCTGACTCATGATCTTGAGAAAGCACGGGAAGTCAAGGTACAAATCGAGGACAGATCTGGGAAAATGGGAAAGATGCTCCTCGGCCCCGCTTTAGGTTTTGGTGATAGGCAGGGAATTGGGTATGATGGTGCCTTCACGTCCCAAATTGCACCCGGACCAGTTCCTGAGTTTACTACGACTCTTTATGGCCATCATCAAAAACCTCGAAGGAGAGTTCGACCAAGAAAAGCAAACAAAGGTCCGCCTTTGACTGTGTTCTTTTGTACTTATTGCAAAAGAAAAGGCCACCTCAGGGAGTTTTGCTATAGTATGGGTCGGACACGACGTACTACTGCTCCACATTAGCATACTGATGATTTTACTAGTCTGAGAGAGCGAGTTGAGTTTTTAGCTGCCACGTCATAGAGTTTGATGGAGGAATTCCGACGGATGTCTTTGCCGTCAGGGAATGCTTCTCACATTCCAGCTAAAACCAACAACAACAAAGGCAAACAAAAGGTCACCACTTCTTGGGTACCTAAGAAAGATAAAAAGGCCTTCGTTGTTCATGTCGCTCTCAAGGCACATAATACCTCACAGTGGTATTTTGACAGTGGATGCTCCAGACATATGACAGGTGATGCCTTATTTTTTACTTCTCTTGGGGATTATCAGGATGGGAGAGTCACCTTTGGAAATGGGAGCAAGTCTAGCATTGTAGAACGAGCTACTGTAGTGTTACCAGGATTTCCTAAGCTAGAAAATGTGTTGTACATCAAAGGTTTAAAAGTAAACCTTCTCAGCATTAGCCAGTTATGCGACACTGACTTTGCAGTAAAGTTTGATCGGGATGCACGTAATGTTTACAATCAAGCCGGTAAACTCTTAATGCAAGGGGTGAGGACCGAGGATAATTGCTATGGTACCGTTCCTACTTCCTCACTTGTCTGCAACAGCGCCACGATCACTCCTATGGATCTGTGGCACCAATGTCTAGGTCACGTAAATATTCGAGATCTCACTCGCTTAGCTAAAAAGGACCTAGTACGTGGCTTACCATCTCTTGGAACGCCAACTTCGACAGTTTGTGGACCCTGTCAGTTGGCAAAACAAATTCGTAGTCCCCATAGGAAGTTGCATTCCATTACCACCTCTCATGTTCTTGAGCTTATACACATGGATCTTATGGGTACCACTCGTACTGAGAGTCTAGGTGGTAAGAGGTATATCCTCGTGATGGTGGATGATTTCTCCAGGTACTCCATTGTAGGTTTTCTGAGAGAGAAATCCGATGTTGTAGAGTTTTTAACGACCAAGTGTCGTGTCCTGCAAAATCAACACGGAGTCACTATTAACAGGATATGTAGTGACAACGGCACTGAATTTAAGGAAGCAAAAGTAGATTTGTATTGTGATAGCCTTGGGATCAAACATGAGTTTTCTGCTGTGAAGCCTCCTCAGCAAAATGGGATTATTGAGAGAAAGAATAGAACGATCCAGGAAATGGCTAGATCTATGCTTCTAGGTCGTAATGTTTCTAGGAAATTTTGGGCAGAGGCAGTGTCTACTGCATGCCATACGGTGAATAGGGTGTACCTGCGTCCACACACACTTAAAATGCCTTGTGAATTGTAGACAGGCAAGAAACCCAACCTGGCATATTTTTGTGTTTTTTGGGAGTAAATGCTACATCCTATGGGATAGAGAGCAATTAGGGAAGTTTGACTCCCGGAGCGACGAGGGAATATTGCTAGGACATTCATCGAATAGCAGAGCGTACCGGGTTTTTAACCTGAAGAGCTCTAAGGTTATGGAATCAATAAACGTCACCGTGCAAGATGACGAACCTCCGACGCTTATTGATCCTAACCTTCAGTGTGAGGATGAGGTCTCGTCTGACAGTGATCCACTAGTCCCTCACCCACACTCTGTGGTCCCCACTCCTGTGTTAGGGGACACACCCGCTTGGGTTCGCAAGAGTCATGACCCGTCTGCCATTATTGGCGATCCCACTCTAGGGGTCAAGACTCGTGCTCAGCTAGAGAACGTTATTAGCCATTTTTTCTACACGTCCAAAGTCGAGCCCAAGAACCATAAAGAAGCACTCAAGGATGAACACTAGATATATGTTATGCAGGATGAGTTGCTTCAGTTTAAAAAGAATAATGTCTGGGAACTTGTCCCCCGACCTAGTGAGACTAATGTGATAGGTACTTGGTGGATTTTTAAGAATAAAATGGATGAAAATGGTACCATAATCCGAAACAAAGCTAGGTTGGTCGCTCAAGGCTACACACAGATAGAGGGTGTATACTTTGGGGAGACATTTTCTCCTGTTTCGAGGCTTGAGTCCATCCGTCTACTACTCGCCATCGCATGTCATCTGCACTTCAAGTTATATCAGATGGATGTCAAGAGTGCCTTCTGAATGGCATTCTACAGGAGGAGGTTTACGTGGAATAACCAAAAGGGTTTGAAGACCCTCAGCACCTTGAGCACGTCTACTATCTAAGAAAAGCCTTGTATGGTTTGAAGCAAGCACTCCATGCTTGGTACGAGAGGCTTACTTCCTATCTCTTAGCCCGTGGCTTTAAGAGAGGGGGAGTTGATATGACGTTGTTCGTCAAGAGAGATGACGGTGCAATTTTGGTTACCCAGGTCTATGTGGACGACATAGTCTTTGGATCCACGTGCTCTCAACATGCTCATCACTTTGAAGAGGAGATGAAAAGTGAGTTTGAGATGATCATGGTTGGTGAGCTTACTTTCTACCTTGGTCTCCAGGTTCGTCAGCTAGAGGATGGGATGTTCATCTCCCAATCCAAGTATGCTAGAGACCTAGTGAAGAAATTTGGTTTAGACTCCGCTAAGCATGCACGTACACTTTTGAGTACCACTACCAAGCTTAGTAAGGACACTTCAGGCAAGGACGTAGAGAAAATCTTATATCGGAGTATGATAGGTAGTCTTCTCTACTTGACTGCCAGTCGTTTCGACATAGCCTTTAGTGTTGGAGTCTGTGCGTTATATCAGGCGTCCCCGAAAGAGTCACATTTACTTTCTCTAAAATGTATTATAAAATACATGAGTGGGACTCTCTCATACGGTATTTGGTATTCCTTTGATATTGATGACCGTTTGTCCGCCTATTCAGATGTCGATTGGGCCAGGGATGTAGATGGTTGTAGGAGCACTTCTGGTGGGTGTTTCTATTTTGGTTCTGCTCTATTCTCCTGGCTGAGCAAGAAGCAAAATTCCATCTCTTTGTCCACTGCGGAGGCTGAGTATATAGCCGCCGGTAGTTGTTGCACGCAACTCTTGTGGATGAAGCAAATGCTGGAGGATTATGGGATTTCACAGGACACCATGACCATTTCCTGTGATAACATGAGCGCGACACACATATCCCGCAATCCAGTCCAGCATTCACGCACAAAGCACATCAGGATACGTGAGCACTTTATACGACAGTTAGTTGAGGTGAAAGTCGTATCCCTGAGTTTTGTTCCCACCGACCGTCAGTTAGCCGATATTTTCACGAAACCTTTAGATGCCCTTAGATTTGAGAGTCTTAGGAAGTCTTTGGGGATTTGCACAGTTGATTGAGGGGTTGGTCAATGTCTAGAATAGGATTCTTTTTCACATTTATATCTTATGCTTCCTATTGCTAGTCTGTTTTTATATGTACCATTATTTTGTTGTACAGATATTTATATATTCTTTTGAAAAGTCCAAAAAGATTTTTATTTTTGTATATAAATATTTCAGAAAAGCCCAAAAAGATTTTTGTATTTTTTTATGCACCTTTTATGGATGAACATTTAAGATAGCCAAGTCACAATTTCATTCCATTTATCCATGTGACTTTTTGATAGAGATCTGAGACGCTACATCATTTCATCCATGTGCTTTACATTGATTGGAGTCTTTGAGATGTGATTAGTGATATCTTTCTACATGTTTGACTCCTATATCCTTTATTGCACACATGCACGGCTTTATTTGATTATTGCACTTGTCTATCACATGTTGGCTTGAGTGTTTCCATATCAATTATGTCTATACAACTAACAATATGCGATAAACCTTGACAAGATTGGATTGCATGTAAAAACCATTTTTTTTTGTGAGACTGAGTGTTTGTTTAAGAACGGGGAGGGGCTGTGAAAGGTATTTATCACGTCTTTGCGCAAAAGCCACCGTTCAAAAGGACCTAAAAATGGAGGAATTTTATTATCCGGGGTCCAAAGAGGTTAAAAGAGTTCGAAAAAATTTAAAAGCAATAAAAAGCAATTCATGCCAAATATGGGCCACTTAGGTTTCACCATCAATTCTCCAAAGTTTGAGAATTTAGAAAAGCCTCTATTCAAAATAAAAATCTGAGGGAGTTTGGTTGGAGAATATAAACGGGTTTGCGCTTCCTTGAAAGTCCTGAAAAGCATGAAATAGTTTTGGACGTTATTGGTGTGGAAATCACTTTGAGCTTTGATTTGTTGATTTGATTGAGTCAATGTCTTATGTTTCCACCTTTTTACACCAAAGGAAGACTTTGAGTTCATTCGTTAGGAGTATCCGATATTCATCGTGCACATATGTCATGTTTGTCTGCATTAATTTTCCTATCGAATCTGTTCACACCCCTTCATTTCGCTATCATTGACTTGGTTGTTTTTGTGATCTTTCTTGGTGTGATTCTTTGTTGTATACTATGTGTGAAAAAATTTGAAAAATATAAAAATATCAGTTTATTCCCGTGTGTCATTCTCCATGTGCATTCATTTCTGCTTCTCATATTTGTCTATTTGGGGACATAATAAAAAGGGGGAGAAGAATTATGGGGGAGAATTGTTTTGGTGTTTGGTTGATTTATGAATGATTTACTTAAGCTTAATTGATCATCAATTTTTGCATATCATTATATTTCAAACTGTTGCTTGTCACGGGTATTTGCTTTTTATCATGTGTGTAGGTACACCATTGGTCATTTTTGGATTGCACACCCTGATGAGAAAAGCTTTGAAAGTTTCTGAAGAGCTGAAGATTTGGGAGACATGTCATTTAGTATTCTTAGTTTCAGGGTTTAATGGGGATATTATCTTATATGTCATTTGATTGCATAATTCGGATTTTTTATGTATGTACCGGCATAGACATAGGGGGAGATTTATAAGGACATAATTCTATAAATGTCCGGGGTAGAATCTAGGAATTTTCTATTTTCTCCTAGATCACAGTTCATATGTCTGATACCGCTGCATTCGGCACGTCAACACGATCATCCTCGACGTCCTGTATCCGAATTCATTGCAACCACTTTCTTCACGTGCATCATGCTACATGCAACGTTCTGCTCAGCTCATTCCCACTACTCCACAACGCCTTATCAGTAAAATATTTTATTGGAACTTTAAATATTTGCATAAATATTTGGGAATTGTTTTTGAAAATTATTTTTGAATTCTGGATTAATTTTTTATCAAAAGCAGAATTTTTCTAAGTGTAGAAGCGAGTGGCCTCAGTCGACGAGATCGCTCGAGCGACTTTGCAAGTCATTCGTGCGAGATAGTCATCTCGCGCGATATCGTTCGAACGACTTTTATCCTTCGTTCGAGAAACATGCTATCTCGTTCGAGCAGCATGCTATCTCGTTCGAACGAGCCACCGCCTCGATTTTTGTATAAATATATGATCTCCTTCTACACGTTTTTTCAAGTCTTTCTGCAATCACGAAAATCTGCGAAAACATCCCAGAATAAGACTTCACCTTTTAAGGTTTTCTAAACCTTTTTGATTCACAAAACCATTCCCATATATGTGTGAATCTTTAAACCTTCAAGAAGATCGTTTACTCATCTGGAGTACTTTGTGAGGAAGTCGTTCTCTTCGTCACTGTTGCCCTACTGGAAAGGGATTGTTCCAGCCGCCGACAACATAACCGACACCCGAGGGTATTTCTGCGTCACTTGTATTTTCATTGTAATCCGTTGTAAGCCGTTCTCTTACAAAAATTATTGTGAAAATAAAAGGTTTTGCCCCGTTGGGGATTTTTCCTCATATATGTGTTCTTGCATGTTTCATCATCGTATTTAATCACATATAGATGCTGTTTAGGACTTAAGTGGTAAAAACTGTGTTTAATTAAATAACTTCCTTATTTGAACGCAAGTGCCTTCTTCTCAACTTATTGTTATAATGTTTTGCCATTTGGATTGAAAATTGCAGGTGATACTTACCAGAGATTGGTGAATAAAGTTTTTTAGGAGAAAATAGGCAAAAATATAAAAATTTATATAGATGATATGCTAACGAAGAGCAAGAAAGTAGCCGATCATATTATCGATCTCAACCAAACTTTTAGCCAGCTGGAAAAGCACCAGATGAGATTAAACCTGACCAACTGTGCGTTAGGAGTACAGAAAAGAATATTCCTCGGGTATATAGTAAATCAGAGGGGAATTAAAGAAAATTCGGATAAAATCAAGGCATTGATTGAAATGCAGTCCCCTACTTGTAGAAAAGATGTACAAATGCTAACTGGGTGAGTAGCTGCTTTGAACAGATTTGTGGCCCGAGCTACTGACAGGTGCTTGCCATTCTTTAAAGTGTTTAGAAAGAGTTTCGAATGGAATGACGAATGCGAAAAATCTTTTCTGAAGTTAAAAAAGTACTTGGGATCACCTCCACTACTCTCCAGACCAATTTTAGGAGAAAGATTGTATTTGTACTTAGCTGTCTCTGAGTCAGCTGTAAGTTCTGTCTTGATCCGAGAAGATAATGGAGTTCAAAAACTAGTCTACTACACCAGTAAAGCTTTTCGAGGAGCAGAAATCAGATACCCATGCCTGAATAAGTTAGCATTGGCATTGATTGGGGTGTCCAGACGGATGAAGTCATATTTTCAAGTCTATACAATTGTGGTGTACACTGTTATGCCTCTTAGGCAAGCCTTGCATAAATCGGAGAAGTTTGGCAGATTAATGTACTGGCAGTAGAATTAGGGGAATATGATATTGTGTATGAACCAAGGTCTTCATTAAAAGGCCAAGTCGTGGTATATTTCACTATTAAATTCACTTATCCTAAAAACCTCGAGCAACAGGGAGTGCAAACAGAACAAGGCATAGGAAGGGATATTATAACTAAGGTTATCAACGACCAATCGTCCGAGCAACCCTCATCAGAAGAAAGGTTAGAAGAAATCACTATCGACCTACAGGATTCCTCTTCTAGAGCCCAGGAGATTTCAGGGAAGTATGAGGAAGCGAGGAGAAAAATATTCCATTATAGGATCCTGATAGACCAAGCGTTTGATGATAATGTCCTAGTATGGAACTTGTACGCTGATGGATCATCTTGTGCAACTGACGGTGGAGCAGGTATAATACTTAACACTCATGATGGGATGCATATTGAATATGCTCTGCAATTCCAGTTCCAAGCCTCAAATAATGAAGCAGAGTATGAAGCTCTCATTATGGGTTTGAGTTTGGTCCAATTACTGAATGTCGAGCAAGTTGTGGCACACAGTGATTCTAAATTGGTGGTGAACCAAATATTGAACTTGCATGGAGCTAAAGGAGAGCTGATGACTAAATACATGTCTAAAGTATTGGAGGTGATAGCTAAATTATCGTCTGTTCAAATGAGTAGAGTACCAAGATTAGAGAATGTCTGGGCAAAAGCACTTGCTCGGCTAACTTCAGCAACAAGAATTGAGCTCCGAAGAACTATTCCCATCGAGATTCTAGAAAATGGGAGTATAGATGAAGACCTGATTATTAATTTTATTAGAGTAATCTTGGATGGATCCCATCAGAGCATACATTGAAGAAGTAACATTGCTAGAAGATACAATTGAGGCCAAAAAACTGGTACAAAGCAGCAAGATATGTGCTGGACAAAGGAGTGTTATACATGAGAGGATTGATAGCTAGCTTACAGCATTATGTTCATCCAATAGAGGTTCAAGACCTGATCCAGGAGGTGCATGAAGGATCTTATGGAGTTCATATAGCAGGCGGAACACTACTGCAGCGGATTAGTACACAGGGATATTATTGGCTAACTATACGAGCGGATTGTGCAGCCTTTGCTAAGAAATGTGACAAGTGCCAAAGGTATTTCAGCATTTGAAAGACTCCACAGTTGTTCTCACTCCAATCACTTCACCTTCGTCATTTGTAATTTGGGGAATAGACTTAGTCGGCCCATTGTCGACCACCCTAGGAAGATTCAGGTACTTAATCGTTGTTGTGGACTACTTTACAAAATGGGTGGAGGCAGAACCTTTGGTGGACATGCCGTATGAGAAGGTCTACCAATTCATTTGGAAGAATATCATTTGTAAATATGGTTTACCTTATGCCTTCATTATCGACCATGGCACACAGTTCGATAATGAAGAATTTGTCGTTATTGTGCTCAGTCCAATATCCAAAAGTTGCACTCTACTCCAGGTCATCCTCAGAGAAATGGGTAAACTGAAGTTACAAATAGAACTCTTCTTAATGGGTTGAAAAGAAGACTTGATGATGCCAAGGAAATTGGATTAATGAGTTACACTCCGTTTTGTGGGAATACCGAATAACTCCAAGGACTGTGACTAGGGAATCTCCATACATGCTGGCATTTGGGACTGAGGTAGTAATACGGGCTGAATTGGGTCTCCCATACCATAGATTATTGAGCTTTAACACTCCTGTAAGTGACTAATGCAAAGATTGGATTAGGATATACCGGAGGAGGTACGTGAGGATGCTACTTTAAGAAATACAGTGTACCAATATAGAACAAACCATTTCTACAACAAAAGAATGAAACTGACCAACTTAAAGTAAGGAGATTATGTGCTGAAGAAGGTAATCCAGAATAAGAACAAATATGAGGCTAATTGGCATGGGCCATAATGCATTTCAGCAGTTGTCCGACTTGGAACTTATAAAATTGAGACATTGTAGGGAGAAGAGTTCAAGAATCTATGTCATGCCGAGCAACTTAGGAAGTATTACCAGTGATGTAATGAAACACATTGTACTCATGTCATTTCAATATTAATAAAAATTATGATTTCCTCCATTTCTTTTTTTAATGTTTTGGGAGTATTATTGATATGCACGACTATACACTTGATCGGCGATGGTTGAAAGCTGCTCGGAAAAACTTCAAAAGTGACTCGGACAACAACCATATCGCTGATCTACGCCTTGCTCGAAAAAACTTCAAAAGTGGCTCGGATAACAACCATACCGTCGATCGGTGCCCATAATAGTTCCTTCCCAATAACAACCACATAGTTGATTACTGATCTTCGAACATTGCTCAGCATAAGCAAAACTTGATCGACAGCAGACAAAAACCCAAGCAAAGCAGGATTCTAAGTCCTCAAGAAACTTGGTAACTGAAGACAAGGATAAAACAAAATTTTATCCCATTAAAGTTAAGGATAAACAAGATTTTATCCAACTGGGCAAAGTGAAGGAAGAACGTTGTGAAGATTCCTAAAAAGTATTGTAGACACATATTCCACATACGCCTGGTCACCACTGTAACTAATACAAAACCCAAAAATTTAGGTGCATTAGTAGAACCTATGGAAATACATGGGTAACTAGTACTAAACTTGGATTTTAATCTAAGTGAACTAGTAGAACCTATGAGCTCATTGGTAATTGATATTAAACTTAGGCAAGAGCTTAAGTGTGTCAATGGAACTAATGAAAAAGAAGAAGTCATTCGCATTCAGAGATTAATGAGATAAGTTGATCAAATATATTTCATTCATTTAAATAGTCATTACATGATTTTGCTCATAATTAAATTGCAGGAATAAAATTTATTCTTAGGGACATTTCCCCTCAGCTTTAGAAGAACTCAAAACTGGTTCCAGGCCTGCTGAAGGATCATCTAATATGTAAGGGGAATTGATAAAGTTGAAGTCCTGTAGCATTCGTTTATTACTACTGCTTGGTTTATCTAACAGATAAGGAGGACGAACAATCTCTAGGTCGTCATGAAGGCCATAATCCCCTAAATACTTTCAAATCGATCACTGGGGAATTATGTTAGCAGGAATCCAACCAACATCCAAATTGAAAGGAGGATCATCACAGTCTAACAAACCAGGATCATACCACTTCCAAAGGGGGTTGTTCTGCTCCACTTTCATCACTCTTAAGTAATTGGTCCAGCCCCATTTGTAACCTTCATTATAAGCTTGATTAAACCATTAAAATGACCCAAAGCTTCATTGTATCCCTCAATCCAAATATCCCTAGGTTGTTTATGGAATTGGAAGGTTAGCCTCTCAACCTGGTGGTGCAACTTTTTCAGCACTCCATCTTTGGCTTATAATTGGGTGTAATGAGTAAAAAGTTGCTCGGATTGAGTTTGAAGCTTCTGGGACATCTCAGCAATGGCCAATTTTTTTGTCTTCAGCTGTGCAACTTTATTAGCAAGAGTCTGTTACGTCCTAGCCTCATATGTAGTAGCTTGGTCAGGTTTATTCTTTTCTTGGGAAGATAAAGCAGACTTAGTTTTCTTCAATGCCTCCACTTCTTCCCTCAATCTGGCATTTTCAGTTTCCAATAAAGAAACCCCTTAATCACTAGCAGTAGCAGTAGAATAAGAAGTCTTCAAAAAATTTAATTCACTCCCCAAACTGTTATTTTCTTTTTCCAGCAGCTTGACAATGGATCTAGCCTCATCTATCTCCCAATTAAGCAGAAATTCTTACCTCCTGAAGAAAGACATGTTTTTCTCCAACTTCTGCTCAAAACCCCAACCTTCACTTAAAGATTTATACTTCGGCTTGTAATCGACATGCAAAAGGGTCTTAGTCTCCTTGTGATCTTCTTGTAGCTCTTCAATTATTTCATAATATTATTGGCCACTGCCTGATCGAGAAGACACTTGAAATAAAGGTAGGCTTCTCTAGCTTGATCTGAATTACCCTCTTCGAGCAACTTAGGCCTCGATCACAGTCGAGTGACCAGCCTTGAAGATATCGTTGCATCTTTAAAGAAGCTTAAAATAAGTTGAAGAGAATTGATCCAGTTTATCCATGAACCATAAAGAGCAAGAAAATTTTTTAATCAACAACAAAAGAAGAAGGCAAGTGTAAAGTAATGTTCCTTTTCATTGATAAAATGTTAATTACAAGTACATCAGCATGAAATAAAAAGAAAATTACAATTAAAGAGAAAAATAAAAGCTGCTCGGTGAACTGGTTTACACCTTCTTTTTATCTGAGGCAAATCCAGAAGGGTTGGATGCTGAAGGAGGAAGAATAACTTGATCAGCAGAAGGAGGGATGGAAGAATCAATTGCAGCTGCCTGGAGTTGGTAGGTAGAGTCCAAAATAAGGGTAAATTCATCTGACCCTCCATTATCCTCAATCTCCTCATCCATATTGGGAGGAGACCTAGGATCATGCCTGAGAAATAACTCAGAGTCTTGGAGAGTGCTGACCTCTACAAGGGCTATCGACTAGCCATCCTTGAAATATTTTTCATGGCGAAATCAATTTGAGCAGATGCAATGCCAATAGATTTATCCCAACCTCTGTTGAATGAAAATTCCTTATCCTTCAACCTTCTGGCCTTCTCTACACCCAATTCTTTTCCAGCTCGACAACCTACCCTCGGGTAACTGCAGCATCACCCTCTGCAGTCTTTATGTTGTTCTCCTACTTTTTTGTTCGTTATCCATTGCCTGTTGGGAGTCAATCAAGGACTTTTTAAGCTCCTCAAAGGCCTCCTCAACTTAATTTGAATAAGAACGTAGAACATTGTCCTTTTCCATCATATTGTTAAAATCGACCAAAAACTGCAAAAAAAAATCAGAGTAAGTTAGTATAATAAATAACAAAGAAATGAATAAAAACGAAGAGAAGTTATAATACTTACTAATGCAAGGCTTTGGACAGCCCTTTCAAAAATTCTAAATCGGGGCATTGCAGAAGAAGCACCCATGTGGTCTGGTAGTGTACCAGACTTTATTAATTGTCTGGCCAAACCAGGGCCAATGGTCACTGGTGAGCCAGAATCAGGTAAATTGACCAACTCTTATTGGTCGGCGCTAGCAGAAGAGTCTTCAGTCATCCTGAAAGGAAGCCCTTTTTTCAACCTCTTATGCTGGACTTCTTCATTTTTCTTAGCTCGAGGCTTCTTCCCAGCTTCTTCTTTATTTATGGTCCCATCAATAGCCTGTTTGGTGGAACCAGAAGCAACAATGTCACCCAAGATATTAGGGACTATCCTCTTCCTCTTTGTTGTGGAGAGGGACAAGTCTGAATCAATAGAAGAGGATGGGCACAAGTAAGTTCACCACTGCTAGATGCAGTGGCAGATGAAGTAGAGATGGGGTCTTCATCAAGATCAATCACTGAGGAGCACTACACCAAAATGGGAGATTTGTGAGTGCTGTTAGCACTCACAAATGACCTTTATAACTGCTATTTATCGTCATAATTTAGGGGGTAACAAAAGAAAACTTATAACTCCTAACAACAGTCACAATTTTTTATAACCCCTATGGAGTTATGACTGGTGTCCCCAATTTGTAACTTCTATTCATAACTACTGTCAGCAGTCACAAATATAACATTCGTAACTGCTGTGAGCAGTTATGAATGTTATATTTGTGACTGCTAACAGCCGTTACGAATCATATATTTGTGACTGTTGTTAGCAGTTACAAAATTAATATTAGTGACAAATTTGTGACTCCTATTAGGAGTTACAAAATTAAATTTGTTAAATGTTGTAAAAGCTATTACAAATATCTTTATATTTTCACAAAATGATGAAATAATGAAAGTAAAATAAATATCATGATAACAAGTCTAAAATTTTTGACAACATTTTATTTATATTTCTCATATTCCAAATATCCAGTACACATAAAACTTGTTAAACTTAATTTAACATCAAACAACCCCTAAGTGGGCGCCAAGTACAAAATGAACATAGAATAAAAAATAAACTAAAAAAAGTAACGACACAACACTTCGATGACATGAAATGCCATGAACATGTAACAAATCATTCTAAATCTAGACCAGGAGTCACCACGCAGTGGATACAATTCGTGAAGTCTAGGTATATCAGCCGTGGGGGGTATTGATGCGGTGACATCCTCCCTCGTGTACTCGGAGTATGTCTGTTGAGCAAGTTCAATGGACTCAAATTTTTTGAATACGGCGCCTTGGTATCCATTAACTTGCGCTTGTGTTGCTTGCCACGAAGTGTAAACACCTGAATTTAGGCCTTTGAATACTACGTATGCCGGATATGCCATGTGTATGCCTGCAAATAATAAAATGTGATTAATATATATCAAGGTTCTAAAAAACGCGGGGCGTGATTGAGGCGTGGAGGCCAAGCCTTAAGCCATAGAAGCCTAGGCGGGCCTAAGCGTGAAAAGGCGTTTAGGCCTTCTTAATATATTTTAATATTTTTTAACCATAACAAGGCTATTAAAATACAAAAATTGCACAGATCATAAAAATATGTCTGAATATATGCAAATTAAAATACTATTTGATTATTTTGGATGAGATAATGGTTCGATTTGTAAACAAATTCTTGAAAAGACGATATCGTTTCACTAAATCATTGTTGTTTTTAGAAAAAAGTGCTCCTTAAGGGTTTTACCAAGAATAAGGCGTGAAAAGCGTAAGGCGAGGCGTTTCTCCCAAGCCTTAAGCCTAGGCGGAGCCTAGGCGGGTTTTTTAGAACAGTGATATATATATATATATATATATATATATATATATATATACTAGCGTATGCCCGTGCCTGAAGGCACGACGAAAATTGCAAAAAAAATCGTTACCCGACAACAAAGTGAAATAAATGTACAATATTTCTGTTCTAATTTTAAAAAATTTGGGCAGAGTTCCCTTTATTTATAGGACTATCCACCCTGTTTAAAAAAATAAAAATACTCAACAACAGCAATACTACAATACTCGAGGTCCATATTAGACCTCATTTCAACCACTTCATCAATTTAACAATAATATTGACAACTATTGAATAGGATGTTGAGTCAAGAACCGCACGTATCACCGTCAAGAACCGCACGCTTCACCGTTCAACTACATAGTAATCCCAAAACTTTGAATCTACAAATAACTACAAAGTAATCCATATAAGGGGTGGTGGTGGATATGATAGGAATGATACAAACAAACAACTTCCCCAAAGTTGGGTAAACATATATGAATTTCATTACCATCATCTTACCTTTTATCGTCGTTAAATGATAGCTTCACTTATATCTTACCTACTCCTTCACTTGAAATAAGACAAGTGAATTGATAATTAAAACTGATAGCACAACTTGAACCAAAAACCATAAGTCTAGCTACTCATAATTGAAACTACACTACACATGCTAGTTAACAACATAATTAAGTTAGTTATCTAGTTTAAACACAAACCAATACAAGAGATGGAATTAAATGCAAATTAAAGCTAGTAGAACAAGTAGAGAAGAAGTAAATGAGTAATTCCATTAATAATCACAAGTTGTGTATATGGGGCAGAAAAACCAAAATTAGAAAATAGACTAAATGTACTCTCTCTTCCCCACACAACTACAAAGTTACAAACCCAAAAATAAAAATAAAGAACCACAAAAGTTAGCAGCAGAGAAAGCGGGATGACAACGCCCTACATATGGTCCGGATGGCGGCTCGAGGACTCGGGCGCGGTGGGGTCACGAGGGGCATAAGGATCATAAAGGTAAGGAGGCACAGCATCCTCGCCCCCACGAATATGAGCAAACAAATCCATCTGTGCCCGGGAAATCATGGAAGTATCGCGCTGATAGTAAGCCCGTAAGGATGCGAATTTCGTCATATAAGTGTCCCGAAACTCGGTAAAATCACCCTGCAACGATGCGAAGTTTTCCATATAGGTGCCCCGAAACTCAGTAAAATTAGCCTGTAACTCATCCATCCGCACCCCGAGATATGTAATGGGGTCAACAGTAGGTGGCACAGGAAGTGGGACTGGATGAGGCACTTCCGGAATATCCGGCATAGGAGCATCAGGGGCATCAGGAGCATCCAACATACGCTTTTTCCTCCTCTCCCAATAATCTTTCCCCAAGCTTTTAGCAATGGTCTTATCATTAAACACCTTGGGCAGCCTAGGTATCTTGGCACTGCCCAAGACCTCACATCCGGCATCCCTGCAAATCCGGGAAATCAGTCGCGCAAAAGGAAGAGTTGTGGTTCCCTTCTCGCTATAGGCAACGTTCACTATTTGATGCAACATTAGGGCGGGAAGACTGATGACCGTGTCATCCCCTAAAAGACTGTATAAGAAGAGGGCCTGATTTTAACGGAGGACAGCCTTGGTCTGAGTTGGAATGATTGAATTAACGGCGATGAGATGGAGGATACGATGTACATCGGGCATGCCCAAAGTGGGGAAAGTCTCCCCCGCCCAAATCTTGCCGGGTGCAAGACGCGCAATAAGTACCTCTTGTGGAAACTGAGGCGCATCTGCGAGGATCAGGTAATGATAGAGCTCGGGGTTAGAAGCCCCACTAAGGTGCGCAGCCAAGATGGGCTTAGAAATAGTAATCCGCCTTCCTCTCACATATGCTTCATGCGTGCCGCCACGCGTAGATACTAGAGAAGCATAAAAACGGCACACGTGGTCCTCGTTGACCTCCCCTCTCATGGACATATGGGCCTCCCAATTGAATTTGGCTAACTACTGTCTTACAGAAGCCGGCATCTCATCTAAAATCACCTCCTTCTCAATAGCAATCGGGCTAGTGGTTTTGAACATGGCCCAATACCACTCCATCTCATCCTTGGAACGAAAAGATTCAAAACCAGCGCCTCCCCGTCCAGTAATCGCATTGGATGATGGCTTGGTGATCGAAGGAACCTAAAAAACATTAATTCAATACACACACCATTAGTACGATGCATAAAATCAAAGTAATCGTGAAATTTGGGGAAACTAGGTTCGGAGGGTGCGCGTTGGGAAAAATTGGTCTAGTAGACGTAACCGACGCACACCACACTCAAACAAGGATAATTTAACAAGAATGTGCAATAAAATGTGCGAAGATGGAGCTTTAGCGCACAAAACCTTCACATAGGCATTTTATCGAACATATAGCGTGCAATGTATAGAAAGTAGGTTGAAAATGGCATTTTCAAAGTGAAACAACCCAAAAAATACAACTTAATCATCAAAGCAACATAAACAAGTTGTATTTGTTGTATTCACATCACAAAGAAAGAGAAAATATGAAGTTTCCTGCAGAAAATGTGGATTTTACAAGAATGCATTTAACCCCACTTTTATACAAAGAACACTAAATAAGATTTGAAAACAATTTAAGAGGGTTGAATTAGTAACCTTAGATGAGGATGCCCTGGATGAGGAAGCCATGAGGGTGAAAATGAATAAAATAAAGGAATTGATATGGGAGAGGAGGAGGTCTTTGGCTAAGGGAGAAGAGAGAATGAGAAGTTGATTTGCTGATTTTGAGGGAATTTTAAGTGACCAGGTGAACCGAATCGATTCGGTAGTTAAACCGAATCGATTCGAAACTCTCGAATTCAAGACTGTCTAAGGACGAATCGATTCGGTGATAAACTGAATCAATTCGGATGTAGAGACCTGACACTTTTGGTTTGCCGAATCGATTCGGAAGTAACTCGAATCGATTCGCAACCCCTTAATTGGCTACTGGAAGGGGTCGAATCAATTCGGTGATAAACCGAATCGATTCGGATGCTGGGATCAAACTCTCTGCTTTGCTGATTTCCTAAATCTTATGAAATTTGATCATTAGGCCACCTTCAACTGGATTTCTTGGACCCATATGGTATATCGAATGTATGTAAAGGTCCGGAACCAAAAAATGTAACCCCACACATGCCGGGGGATAATCGGCACCAAAATTTAGAATTTATTGGACCCAATCACCCCTGCTAATGGGGCTGCTGCGTACGATGTTCGGTTGTAAATCCGCAGATATAATTAGGACGTAATTCACAATGTGAACACCAATTCTTCCCATTCTTCCGACTTCGTTCCAACTAAAGTTCACACACTTAACAATTATGTCGGGTTCTAGATCGGAAGACATTCAAAACAGATTACTAATTGATTCAAAATAGATTACTAATATTTAAAATAGAGTTCAAACACTACTAATTGTTCACTTTGACAATTTGTTCAGATTTCTCAAGACAAATTACTCTGGATCACTTAAGGATAAGACAAAGCAACGGCCAAACCACCCAAGATTTCTTGACATCCTTAATAGTGTCCGCCCCATGACTTCGACGATACAATGGATGATTCTCTTCTCCTGGCTCAACACTACTAACGTAAACCTTACGTTCAAATATCGGAAATTGATGGCCATGCACCACCGTTCCAGTAGTATCTAAATCAACAACTTGTCCACTTGCAATCTTTCTCTGATTTGAAAAATCTAATAAATCGACATATGGATTTTGTGGAGGATCGGTTAAATCTCCAAAGTTTGGCTCAGTTGAATCTCCAAAGTTTGGCTCAGTTGACGGTGGGGTAGGAATGTAATCATAGGGACTTGAATGCGGAACTGGAGTGTAATCATAGGGACTTGAATGCGGAACTGGAGTGTAATTACGAGGACTTGGATGTGGGATAGGAGTATAATTGCGAGGACTTGGATTTGGTATTTTCAATCCATTCGATTCGAAAGCACTTAAAAGCATGGTAACGGATGATTTGATAAATGTCATATCCTCATCATGTTTTTCTTCTCGTGTCTTTGCTCTAGTCAACTGTGATACTATAGGAGCAATTGCCTTAAGTTTACTTTTGGACACGGGTCCAACACCACGAGTTGCTCCCCTAGTATCTTTTCCTCTAAAGGCAGTCAATGCATCTGTATCAATACTGTTTTGGCTTGAAGAACCTTGACTACTTCTCAGCTCACTCAATTTTTGCTGCAAAATTATTTATGAATCGATTAAAACCATTGAACGATGAAACTTGAAGGAATTTAATTATTACAACTGAGATTACGAAACTCACCATATCATCAGCTACCTTTGGGTGAAACTCCCCAATTTTCCGCCTACGACTTTCGAGATACACTTCCGAACGATCAACAGGTCGTTTATTGTTAAGCACCTATAAATTAATTTTCCATTAACTATTTGAGCAAGACATATAATATATATACACATTAAAATAAGAAAGGGTTTATACCATCTCCTCGGTTTTCTCAGCATACGACATCCGACCAAGACAATGGACGTCAGTCTTTTTAGCTCTGTTCACCCGACCTTGGTGTCGTTGTTTTAATTTTGCCTCAGATGTTTCGTGCGAGACGAATTCATTCCACTCACGAACAGGGATATGCTCTTTCTCCGGTACTTGATCCTTCAGGGCCTTTATCCCATCACTATCCAATCCCTTAAAATAAGTCGAGCGGAGGTTACTTCTAAAAGTCTTCAATTGAATACCAATGGCTTTCATGGACCCCTCCTTCTGGTCAGCCGAAAGATTGAACTCTTTCGTGAGCGTATCCCACAAGTCGTCCTTTTTTACTTGCTCAACCGTATCCCAACTCTCATATTTTAAGCCAATACAAGATTTTAACAAAGACAAGGCTCGAGCTTTAAAAGGATTCTTGCCACCTATTGGCAAACCAAATAGGTTAAGGGAAACGTTAGCACGAGAATCAATGGCAGAATGTTCATCATGACTTGAACTTTCTGGCCTGGATGATGGAATTGTATTCTCGGACGCCATTTTCTGCATTTTTATATTTATGCATTATTTCATATGTTAATACAAGAGTAAGGAAAAAATATAAAAAATATAATATAAGTTATACCTTTTCAACATATTCTAAAAGTTTTGATAACTGAAACCAACATAACATGCCACAATTAAACATCTACTCCTCTAATGCGTTTAATAATTTCTTTAATTCTGGGTTGTCATCCAGAATAGACTGAATCTCGATAGGTGCCTCTATATCGTCTACCGATGTAGTTAAGCGCTGAGGAGAATGTAAAACAACAGACCATGGATCATTGTTGGGGCTCTTTGCATAAAACACTTGCTTTAAGTTTTGGAATGTACAAACGAATGGCTCATCATTAACATTGTCTTTACTCTTCAACTTGGCCAAATCAACCTTCACCATGTGGGTGTCAGGGTCGACCATACATGCATTCTTGTCCTCCACTCTCACCCAATCACAGTAAAATACAGGTATGCTGAAAGATATATAATCTAATAGGATAATTTGTTTTATAATCCCATAATACGTCATCTCAGCTTCTATCAAGTTTTTATCTTTCGCGCTTGCCCTGAAATGAGTTAATGCTTTATATGAAATGCCATTTTTTTGTTTTCCAGTGAGTTTTAACTCGTGTGTGCTTGAAGAGAACACAAAACCATTGACACGATATTGTCCAAACTCCTTGGCTATAAAACTAGGCCCATTTGCTAGCCGTACAAGCCTCGTCGATACTTCACCAGCTTTCAATAACTGAAACCAAGAAAGTATTTGCATTGTGAATATGTTGCAAAGACAGTAAATAAAAGTGAGGTATTACTGTAGTTACCTCGGAAGCTACCCAATGCTTAAAGTCATTGTCTGTGCTCGCGCCTCCCTTCCTTCTCTTGGCATGCCCGCACTCATTATATTGCCTAGGTTAAAACACTAAAAATATTAATTTCTAATGAATATAACATCGAACATATTACATTATTTTACAAAACACTTTAAATAAACTCACATTTTCCATTTATTTATGTCTTCATGCGTCTCGAATACATATCGAGCCACCTGGTTATATTGTTTACTTGTTAGCTTCACTACCTTACCTTTCCCCAGGGCCTCCTCATCAGCAAACTCTTCTAATTCATCAATAAAGCGTTCACGACCTCCAACGTTTGGGTTAGGCATATATTCCTTTGCATACAAGGAAGCCTCTTCCATAATGTACTCCTCAGCAATGGACCCTCAACGTACCGTGTATTCTTAACGTAATCTTTAAAAGTTTTTATTAATCGTTCGAACGGATACATCCATCGGTACCTTACTGGTCCACATAAAAGTGCTTCATCGCACAAATGCACTAAAAGGTGGATGCTTATGTCAAAGAATGAGGGAGTACAGTGCTTCTCCAAAACACATATAGCCTCGACCAAAGTTTCTTTCGCTGCCATTATGTGCGTCCTGTTCACAACTTTCTCACACAATATGGGAGAAACATAAGCTAATTTGTAGAATGGCCCTTCGAAGATCCTTGTGTTCCGAAAAATAGTGTCCGAACAACAGAAGGATAAGTTGCATTATCACATGCCAATCGTGGGACTTGCACTTTTTCAAATCTTTTGTTGCGTCGCACACAATCCTGCGTAAGTTGGATGAGAAATTATAAGGGACCTTCAAGCCCTTTAATGTTTCTAAGAACATATTTCTTCCTTCAATGCTCAAAGTATAAGATGTAACTGGCATATGCTTTTTCCAAGTGTTTGTATCTTCTTTTAACCATAATGATCTTTTAATCTTCAAATCACGAAGATCTTCACGGGCTTTTTCTCCATCCTTGGAATGAGAACCACCAATGCATGTGCTTACGAGATGCTCAATGATATTTTTCTCAGCGTGCATTATGTCTATCACATGTCAAACAAGATGTTCCTTCCAGTATGGAAAATCAAACATTATTGATCTCCTGGACCACGCCGTTTTCACATCAACATCCTTTCTTTTACGCTTTTGGGCCAAAATTATGGGGTGTTTCCCCCTCAACTTTTGATCAGCCTTTAATGACCTTTCTTCAATTTCCAAACCAGAAAGTCTTGGTGGAGGTGGTCGCGTCTCGGTGCCTTCTGGGAGAAAATTGCTTCGTATTGACCTGAATTTGTGACTTTGGGGCAGAAATCTTCGATGACTATGATAAAAATGTTTACCACTTTTCTTAAGCCAGCTGGCTTCAGTCTCCTCTCCACATATAGGACAACCTAGGTAACCATGTACATTGCACCCTGATAAGGTCCCATAAGCAGAAAAATCATGAATTGCCCATATCAACATAGCTCTCAAAATGAATTCCTCCTTTTTGTATGAGTCCAATCCTCTCACACCTTCAACCCATAACTCATTCAATTCATCTATTAGTGGCGCTAAGAAAACATCAATGTCACAACCCGGTTCTTTTGGACCTGGTATCAACAACGACAAAATTGAAAACTCCTTTCTCATGCACAACGACGGGGGCAAATTTAAAGGCGCCGTAAACACAGGCCATATACTCTTATCTGTGCTCAATTTGCCAAACGGGTTAAACCCATCGGTTGATATTCCGAGGCGAACGTTGCATATTTATGTAGCAAAGTCCGGGTATCGCTGATTTGCAGATTTCCACACAGATGAATCAATCGGATGTCGCATGAGATTCTCACCCACCTCCGCTCGACCATGCCAAGTCATTGCCTTTGCTATCCAAGGTATAGTGTAAAGTCTCTTCAATCGAGGACCTAAAGGGAAATACTTTAACACCTTCTTAGGTATTTGCGTATCTAATTTCAATTAACGTTTATTATGTACTATCATCTTTTGTTCATATCTAGGTTCCTTACATACAGGATAAGCCTGTTTGTCCTTATGCTCCTTATAGTATAAAATGCAATCATACTTGCAGCAATGAATTGATTTGTATTTCATACCCAAACCTTTCAAATTATCCTTCATGATCGAACAATTGACTGGCAGTGTATTTTCTTTGGGGAGCAAATCTTTCGCCCAGAGGAGTATTGTCGTCACACTTTTTCCCGACAAGCCAAATTTGCTCTTTAAGTTGTGCAACCCAACCATGGCATATAACTTTGTGTGGTCGGAGTTGGAGTTATGGTATAATGGTGTTGTGGTTGCTGCTTTTAACCGTATATAATCCTTAACTTGGTCCGTATCGTTGCCAACATGATCCTCACATCCTAAAGCATTCCCTCTACTATCTTGCTTTTCTTGTGCTGCGTGCACTTCATACGTATCATTTATGAGATCGTTTAACCTAGCATGTACTAACGGGTCACCATTTGTGTGAACGGTTTCATTGACAATTATTTCCTCTGGAATATACTTAAATTCCCTCTCCCCATGGAAATGCCAAAACGTGTAGTCAGCTTGCATACCCCAATGAAACAAATGTACTTTTAATCTACCCCTTTCAAGCGTTTCCCATTTTTACAATGATTGCACGGGCATGGGATAATATCAGTTTCGAGATTCTTCGTTGCATAGTTCACAAAGTCTTTAACCCCATTAACGTATACTTGCCCCACTCTACCACTTTCACCCATCCACTCTTTATATTGGGGAAACCCCATTAATTCTACAATACAAACAAATAGAATCTCAGTAAATTATAAAACTAAATGAAGTTTGAGCTAATATTTAGAACATAATCTCTGACTTATCATTGCATTAAAACTCACAGGAAAACCCAACCAAGCATAAAACGTCAAAACTTCAACGAGCAAAAAATAATGGTTATTTAATTAATTTTTAGATAAAATAAATATGAATAGTATAAAATGATTATTGAAAAAAATCTAACATATTCCCAAAAAAGATAATATTTAAAAAACGAAAGAGGTTAAACGATGTGTAGATATACTCACAACAAAACAATCAGATTTGATTATATTTTGTCTAGAGAACGTTGACCACAAAGATCGGGCAAAACTCGTAATATTAAAAATCCATTTGGTTATATTTTGTCAAAAAAATATAATGTCTAGAGTTTTTGAATAATATTTTGTCAAAAAAATAACCTCAATACAATTTCTAGGGCTTATTAACATAAAATACAATTTGTATATAGATACACTCATAAACACACATATAAACAGAAATCTATACATACACATACATACACACACATGTAAACATAAATTTATACACACACACACACATATAAACAGAAATCTCTACATACACACAAATATACACACATACCCACACATAATAAGAATCGAAATTATGCTTTAGACAGAAATTATACAACAAAAATACCCAAAAATATACCTGTTTGATTCACAGAAATTAGGGTTTTAGAATCGCAAATGCTTCTTCACATCAACGTCTTCTTCACAGCTAAAAGAAAATTTTCGTTTTTGGCAAATGAAATAACAAACGAAATTAGGCCAAAATTTTGTTTTTGGCAAATGAAAGAGAGAGGGAAATTAAAGCGGGAGCCCTTAACATAAGATAGAGGGAAATTAAAGTAGGTGAAAAATTTTGTGACTGCTAATAGAAGTCACAAATTTGTGACCGCTAATAGCAGTCACAAATTGAGTCTAAGATCAAAATTTGCGACTGCTTGGAGCAGTTACAAATTTATGACTGCCAATAGCAGTTACAAATTAAGTCTTAGGCCAAAATTTGTGATCGCTAATAGCAGTTATAAATTTGTGACCGCTAATAGCGGTCATAAATTAAATCTAAGACTAAAATTTGTGACTCCTCATAGCAGTTATAATTTCGTGACTGCTCATAAGAGTCATAACTTATGTCTACTAATAAGCTTGTGACAGTTATAAATTTGTGACTGCTTATAGGAGTCACAAATTAATTATATGGTAACATTTGTGACTCCCATTAGCGGTAACAAACTAATTGGCTCAAAAAAAAGTTAACTAATTAATTTTATCACCCCTAATGGCAGTCACAAATAATTTTGTGACTGCTCCCGGGAGTGACTAGTTTGTCACCCCTATTGGCAGTCACAAAAAGGCAGTCACAAAATTAACATTTTGGTGTAGTGGAGGGAACAACAATAGTTGGGCGAGCAACAAAAGAACTGGTGGTATTTTTGTACTCCAACAGGTATGATGCATACCTAATGTGCTCACCCCCTATCTTTTGATGAATGCCCCACATAAACTTTAACTCCCTGAGGTTGATATCACCCTCTTTGGGACATTTCCTCTTTCGATCAACTGCAACCAAACTCACCATATAAAAGTTAGTATCAACAATTAGTAAAATATTCAATAAGAGTTAGATAAAGTGTTGCAACCTATCCTATTGCCATATTGTGGGAATTTGGGCCCTCGTAACTCAATATCCCCTGTCATGGGTATATATTTCCAATTTTTTGCAATTACTCCATGATCGAAGTAATCTCTGTTAGAATCCGGGTGGTTAACTACTAAAGCCCTATTTACAACCCTAGCCTTTAAATAGTAAGTGTTGTCACTTGTGACCCACTTATAGCAAAACATGATCTTTGGGATTCCTATATGGGTCCCATGAAGCTGATTTAACCTATAAACCCCATTAACTACTCTATAAGTATTGGGGGCTATTCTAGTAGGGACCACATCAAAATACTGCCAAAACTTAAGGCAAAATAGGTTTGGGGGGAAACTGAACCCACACTCAGCAATAAAATATAAGGGAGCCAATGGCCCTCAGACAAAGAAAAAGGTTTATAGGAGGACTGGGAAGCTCCAAATCCACCCACGAAGGGATATTTCACTCATTACTAAATTTCTCTAGAGAAGCTAATGAGTAAACCATGTTCAAAATGAAGAAAGGAAAAAGAGAGAAGTATCTTACAAGGATTTAAGGATTTAGAAAGAACTGAAGGATAGAAGAAACAGTCGCATAGAAAGCTCAAGAAGATAGCTGCAGAAACTCAGAAGGTTTGAGGTAGAAGACAATCGTGATTTTTCTCGCCTTTTATAGATTGCCTCGAAAACTGGCGAGGGTAATGATTAAAGGGAGCGTTGATTGAATTATTGGCGGCTAAGCCAAAAAAGACATATCTGCCCAAAAACGATTCGTCAAAACATTGGATAATTGCAAAAGTTCCATCCGAATTATGTGTCATTAGTTAAATCAATAATTTCACAAGTATGGGAAGTCGGTAACCATCCAAGCATTAGAATTGTTGCTCGAGAAACTTTAGGGCTAAATATTCCACACTTTCGCAAAAAAAAAACTCAAGTATAAAACATTGGGGGCTTCTGTTGATGTCAAAAATTGCCTTATTACGTGGACCAATCAGAAATGAACATTTTTTATCCAACGTGGCATCAGTCCTAGTCAGCAAGGCGTAATCCCTCGACCAAGTCTAGGAATGTCGACCAACATATTAAGAAGCCCGACCAACAATAGGAAGATCGACCAACCTGGTCAGTAAAGCACCATCAATTGTATACTTTATGAACGTT
Source organism: Sambucus nigra (assembly GCA_949130495.1). Taxonomy (NCBI): domain Eukaryota; kingdom Viridiplantae; phylum Streptophyta; class Magnoliopsida; order Dipsacales; family Adoxaceae; genus Sambucus; species Sambucus nigra. The sequence continues at coordinate 839,438,998 of OX422207.1, read as the reverse complement.
GTACAGATGTAAATGACTAATTTATAAAGGCATTCCATCCTTTGATATTCCAACTCTAGTACTCCCTCGTGGGATATAAATATATTGTAATCCCTGAACCTGAACAAAGGCAAGGCAATACATAACGGTGGACGTAGGCTTTTCCCTTTAGCTGAACCACTTTAAAAATCTTTTGTGTCTCTCTTATTTACTTATTTTATCTGTGATCAAATAATTAGATATATTCTAGTTTTTTGCATCAACAAGCTATAATGCGTTGTTTACAAGAATTAACTGCACGGACTAGGTTTCAGCAAAAGGTACCACCTCAATGTCCCATTAATAAAAATACCACCGAAGAGATACGAAGAAGGAATGCGCTCAAGGAATTTCTTAGGTAAAGACTACCTGCATTTTATGGAAAACGCGGTGCTAGTGATGTAGGAAAGTGGGTGCGCGAAACATTTAAGGTACTAAATGGAGTAGGTATAATACCAGAACATAGGGTAGTGTTAGCAACTTATCTCTTTAAAGGAGAAGCATATTCTTTATGCTAGTCTGTCATTAGATCCCGTAATGTTTAAGTATTAACTTGGAAAAAGTTTGAGGAACAACAAAAGACAATAGCACTTATTTAGACAGGTTCACAGAACTTTCTCATTATACCCAAGATTACGTGGACACAAAAGTCAAAAAGTGTAAACAATTTAAGCACGGTCTACAAAATAAAGTCAAAACTTATATTATATCATTACGACTTCGCGATTTTAATCGAATGATATAAGTAGCCTCCCTCGTCGAACTAAATCTAGCGTCTGGTGGATTTATTAAAACCACAAACCCAACTCCTAAAAATCCATATGTAGTAAGAAACCAACACAATCAGAGGGACCACCCTTATTTTAAACCAAAGGATTGTCGAGTCTTCAACCAAATCAGTTATAGTAATAGCGGATCCATGATGTGATACTGTGAGCGTGACGGACAAGGTCACAAGATCGCAGTGTCCGAACTAGTAATTCTAACAATCACCCATCTCAACAAAAATATTGTGAAAAGAGATAGGAACATGCGAATAGGATTCGAGGCCGGAATTTTGTGATTATACCAATAAGAAATCCGAACAAGTACGATGTGGTGGAAGGTAATATTTCTTTCCATAATTTTTTAGCTCGTATATTATTTTACTCTAGATCAACGTATTCTTTTATTACCTTCGTGTTGTCAATTTTATAAAATACCGCAAGTGGACGAGCTATTATAGAATAGCGAGTGTAAGTACAGTCGAACCCACAAAGATTTGTCAATTTTTCATTCAAATTAATTATGACTGTCCAACTAGACTAAATGGGATAGAGAATGATTATGAACTACACTAAATAAAAGCAACTACGATAAATGAGGGTAACACAAGATATTTGTAAACAATTAGGAAATAATTAGGATTTAGGATCCATTTATCACGTAACTAATACTTCACACTAATTTAATGTTGCCATTCCCTTTTTATAACTCAAATCAAACCAACTTTCACCGTGTTTAATTCGGAAAATATGACAGTTATGATCAAAATATTTTTAACATCTTTAATAGACGGCTAAAATACCTATTCCCTTAAAAAATACAAGTTTTAAAATTCCCAAATGTATTTAAGCATGAACTATCAAAGCAATCAAAGTGCAAGCATAATCCATAAAAAATTACTATTTTTAAATCTCAAAACTTGATTTGACAAAACAATCTTGAAGGTTCTAAAACACACTCTCGTGTCGCTTTCAAATGAATACCGAATCTTTAATAACAATTAAAACAAGTAGGTGATAAACAACGATAAAATTAACGTGACAATATTATCTAACTATGATTAACTTCACCCTACTCCTAATATAAGAATCAAGCTACTATAATGAAAGAGAAATTGTAAGAATGAGTAGAGATCTTCATTAATAAACCAAACTTACAAATAGTTCTCTCACAACAATCTTCAATCCTCTAAAAAATGATAAAAACCAGCCCTCAAATTGATTACAATCACTCAAGGTTGCTCCCCGAAATCCTCCACGAAATTCCTCTCTAATTGTCTACAAAATTATGAGCCCAAGGGTCCTTTTAATAGGACAAGCGGTGACGTATTGGAGTTGTGGTGGGACTCTTTCTGATTGGCCGAATGGTATTAGTAGCTATCTTTTCACCTCTTTAATCTTTGGATCGTGATAAGGGATGAAATTTCCCCCCACTCGAAAACTCTTATATGTTCTTGTTGAACACGCATGCCGAGTTTCGTCCAAATCGGAGAATAAAAATTTCTGACTTTTTTACGATTTTGTAAAAACAGTCTTTTTTCAAACGACCATAAAAATCAGTTTTTTCGCGCCTTTTTTGAATTGATCATCAATTTGCAACAAATTCCATCATTACCTGCAAAAATTTCAGTAGGCAACTTTTTTCACAAATTAGCACAAGAATATTATAAAATTATCGAAGTGCCAATTTTTTACTTAAAATTGCCATTTTCAATATGAATTCAATCATTCTCATATTTTTTCCTCTTTTTAATAAAATAGCCCTAAGAACTTATTAAATACACTAAAATGGGACTAACAAAGTATAAATTTGGGAATAAAATATACAAAATAATGCACTCATCACTTCAAATTCGTAACTACATTGAAAATTTCTACTAGTTTCTTAGATTACCCATTATCCATGGGAATGACAACAGGGGCAACAATTGCAACTAATCGAGCTTGCAAACAATGTACCATAAGAATTGGGGTTAGAATCCTTATAGTAGATCTAATTGTTTTGGACCTAAAAGAATTCGGTCTGATTATACGAATGGGCGTTTTATCACCAAACCTTGCTCATATTGACTATCATAAGAAGTTAGTAATGTTTAAAAATCCCCAAAAAACCCCATTCTATTTTCAAGGCAAGAATAGCTCTAATCCAACATTTTCCCAACTTCAGGAAAAATTGCCTTCCTCATCCCGTGCTATTTAAGATAAATATGATGATGTATTTCCTAAAGAATTGCTTATCTCCCATATTTCTATACCTACTTATCGTATGTCACCCTTAGAATTGTGAGAACTTCGAACTCAACTTGATGGATTATTGGAAAAAAGTTTTATTTGACTCAATGCGTCCCCTTGGGGAGCACCACTACTATTTAGGAAAAAAGAAAGATGGAAAGTTTCGTTTATGCATAACTATCAGAAACTAAAACAAGTAACCATTAAGAATAAATACCCTTTGGTAGGATAACATATCTATTTGATCAATTTAGAGGATACCCGAATATTTTCAAAAATTAATTTATGGTCCGGTTATCATCAACTCCGTGTTAAGAAAGAAGACATATCCAAAACTGCTTTACGAACCCGGTATGAATATTTAAAATTTGTGGTAATGTCCTTTGGATTAACAAATGCACCTATAACTTTCATGGATTTAATGCATCGAGTGTTTCAACCTTTCTTAGATCAATTTGTAATTGTCTTTATAAACACTATTTTAATACACATTAAGAATGTAGAATACAGTGAAGAATACTTGAACATAATATTATAAGGTTTATGACAACACCAATTATATGCAAAGAAAAGAAAATTCAATTTTCTCATGAGAGAAGTAAAGTTTCTAGGTCATGTGATTACCGAGACAGGTATATAAGTAGAACTAGCAAAAAATGCTACAGTAATGGAATGGAAGCAACCCATAAGTGTTACGAAAATTTGGAGTTTTTTGGGACTAGCAGGTTATTATCGATGTTTCTTAGAAGGATTTAAAAAAAAATCTTTTCCTTTAATGAAGTTAACCCGAAAGGACGTTTGATTTGCTTGGACCCAAGAGTGTGAACAAGCGTTCCAATTGTTAAAAAAAAAATTAACCACTATCCCAGTCCTCACTATTCCTTTTTGTAATACTGGTTATGACGTATATATCGACGTCTTGTTACAAGGATTATGATGTGTACTTATGCAATGAGGAAAGGTGATAGAATATGGTTCGTGTCAATTAAAAATTCAAGAGCGTAACTACCCACTGCATGATTTAGAGCTAGCCGCAGTGGTTTTCGCATTGAAGATTTGAATTTGTTATTTGTGTGGAGAAGAATTTCAATTGTTCTAATATCATTAATGTCTTAAGTATATATTCACCCATACACATTTAAATCTTCGACAACAACTATGGATTGAATTTTTGGAGGATTATAAATTCAACTTACAATACCACCCAGGGAAAGGCAATGTAGTTATCGATGCTTTAAGTTAAAAATTAAGACGAAGACTCAATGGTATGTTTACATTTATAAAAACTATGGGAGAGTATAACTTATAGAGAGAAACTTCATAAATTCCAATTATTCTTAGAAATATTATTGTTTATCCAACCCTCCATAAAAGAATTTTGGAACAACAATATAAGGATCTTTTCTGGAAAATCAACAACGAAGATTGGAATATAACTAGGAAGAGAAAGTTTAGTCCTATTACCCTGAAAGAGGATTGATATTTAAAAATTGAATGTCTGTACCCTTAGACCCCTCCTTACAAAACGTAGTGTTGGGAGAAGCTCATCATTCAAAATTTATGATTCATCCAGGAAGTACCAAAATGTATCACGGTATTAAGAGGCATTATTGGTGGTCGGGAATGAAATGAGATGTAGCCGATTATGTGAAACAATGTCTTATGTGTTAGTAAGTAAAAATTGAACATCAATATCAACATCATGGAGGATTATTGCAATCACTTGCTATTATAGAGTGGAAATGGGATCACATTGTAAGATGTGGGTTCTTGGAATACACTTAGTATAGAATGAGGCTTAACCCCTTATCAAGAAGATGATTAGTGCAAAAGAACAATTATAAATAACAATGAATGCAGGACAGAGGTCAACAATATTCGATATCCAAAACTCATGTATTAAATGAGTCTTTACAACATAAATGCTCTGAGAGTGTAATAAAGAAAAATAACCTCACAAGTGACTTGGTTGGAGGGAGAAGGAACAAGCATTCTTAGTGCAATAAAGGTAAGGAGGTAACCTTAAACATAATAAATGCTCAATAATGGTATCAATGGAGTAAGGGAAAGTGGTCACATAATAAAAATGGTCTCACAGTAAACTCTCATGTTTAAGAAGATTTTTGCAGCAATTCTAGGTTGAAATTGCGATCCTAAAAAAGATACAGCTTTGGAGTATTTATATGGAGGCTAGGTCACTCGGTGACGCTTTTCGACATTAAATGCACTTGAGTGCTTTTAATGCCGACAGTTCACTATAATAAATGTTATATATATTGCATTAAGTGCATAGGATATGATATTTTGGCGGGAACATTAATTAGCCTATCAGAGGTATAGCAACATTAAATGGGACGGGATGTGTCAGCCCTAGACTTACCATCCTAGGAATAATATTACTTGAGTGTTATTTAATCGAGTACTTAAATGTCAGATGCTATAATGTCATAGAGTTGGTAACAGTATCCTGTAAAAGGTGTGTTGTCACATCACCTAGAAAGATGGTTGTTCGAAGGAAGGTTGCTTGGTTGATGATTGCTCGAGTAACCTGTGAAACACACGTGATGGATAGAAGCTAAGTTCTTGGATAATTATTTTAGGGCTAAGGTCCCTCGAGGAGGTTCCCTGGTAGATGGTATCTCGAGCATGTATTTAGCTATATTTGTACAGACCAAAGGTTTTGCCTAAGTACTTTAAAGGGGTTAGTATTTCCAACATCGCCTTGCTCCTAATCCTTCAAACTAAATCCCTACGAGATACCCAAGGTAAGGTTGCTCGATAGAGCATGCGAGCTCTCCCATGCCCTTCCAGACATGGTACCTTGAGGGTGCCGATCAACCTCACGAACATTACAATGTAAACTTAGTATTTACAATTGAAACTCAATATAAGTACATCATTGTCCCTATTACAAAATGCGCTCTTCTATATTCCTCCAACAGGCTCGGTCTTTGTGGGAAGTCCATCGAGCAACCCTGGTACCTTGCGACCAACCATCTTTTATTTTTCATTTGTACAGAGTGTTATTTTTCTAATCATCTTTGGTCTTGGACCCCCCTCTACACACATTATGATGTATTTTGTCAATGGATTACCCAAAACATATCAACGTTATAATTCAGTATGGGTAATTGTCGATCGACTTGCTAAATTATGCCAATTTCTGCAAATAAAAACTATTGATTATTTCCAAAGACTCAGTGAGCATTATATTTGAGAAATTATTAGACTCCACTAAGTACCCCCATCCATTGTATCTGATCGGGACCCCACGTTCATTAGATAATTTGTCAAGCATTGCAGAAAGCCATGGGAAACAAAACTTTACATGAGTACAACCTTTCACCCATAAATGGATGGACAATATGAAAAACTAATTCAAAATCTCAAAGATATGTTAAGATCTTGTGCTTTAGATTTATCCAGTAATTGGAGTGTTAATCTAGTATTAATCAAATTCTTCTACAACAAAAGTTATCAAACCAACATTCAGGCAACCCCTTATGAAGCCTTATATGATAGATCATGTCGGTCACCATAATGCTGGAATGAATCAGGAGAAAATAGTATCTTTGGCCCTGAAGTTATAGCAGAAACTATAAAAAAGATACGACTAATAATAGTGAGAGTGCGTACTGCTCCAAGTCGACAAAAGAGTTATGCTGACAATAGAATAAATCATTTGAAAAATAAAGTAAACAACTAAGTATATTTTAAGGTATCCCTAATAAAAGGAATTATTAAGTTTAGAAGGAAAAGGAAATTATCACTGCGTTATATTGGACCTTTTAAAATCACCGAACGTCTAGGACCGGTAGCCTATCATTTAGAACTTCCTTCAGAATTATCCAACACAAACGATGTTTTTCATATATCATAATTATTAAAATATATATCTGACCCAGTCCATATCAATACCTAAGAATATATCTCTACATAACAAAATCATGATTTCGAAGAAAAATCCATTAAAAAAATTTATTTTCAAAACAAGGTTCTTCGATGAAAAACCATTACTCTAGTGAAGATTCTTTGGAAAGACCATGGAAAGGAAAAAGAAACCTGGGAACATGAAGAGTCTATGAAATTGCACTATGAAACACTCATTGGAGGTAATTTCGAGGAAGATTTTTGTAGGTAGGTAGAATATAACAATCCGCAAACTCCTGTATCCCTTCTATATTCAATATGCCTTAAAACTTACCTACCGAAAGAATCCTTACATCAATAACTTACCTAAGGAATATATGAGCCATGCCCTATCCATAAAAAAGCCTCGGGGAACTCAAATATGAGTTAAATATTTCAAAACAACCTTGAAAAACATGATATTTGCCCTAGTAACACTCAAGTTTCAAAATTTTCAAAATACCCCTATAAGTTTTAATATATTTGTTTAAACCCAAAAGCCCCCCTATAATCTAACCTTTATCACCAAACTCATCTATATTACTTATACTTAACATAATTATAGAAAACCATCCTCAAACGTTTGATAAATTACACATTAACCCCTTAAACTTTTGAAAACGTGTATACCAATCCTTAAAATAACCCCATAAATAAACCAAGGACCAAAACCTAATCCCCAAACTTTACACCTACACCCCCTGTCAAATCTGAACACCTAAAAGCCCAATAAGTATCTTGTACCACATGTATCACATGGTACCCACATACCCTCACATGTTACCTAAAAATAAAAACCAAATGAATCTTGGTTGACATCCACCACCACCTACACCAATCACTTCCTTCCACCAAAAAGTAAAAAAAATGCACACCACAATAGTAAAAATGTACCTCTTCACCATTAAAAACCCAAAGCAAAGTTGAGTTAATTTGGTATTTCTATCATTTTATGTATAGAACGTGTTCATTTTGTTGAGTTTTCACACCTTCATAGCTTCAGTATATGATCTTATATAAGTTTGTAACATAGGAATGGCACTCAAAATGTTGAAATATCATAAACCTCCATTGAATCTTGAGCTTTAATGGTGGAATCTATACTCCTGATTTTGAACCATTTCAAAGTGGGATAACTCAAGCTTTGGGTTTGAGGAACCTATATGCATAGTTTGATTTCAATTATCATCCCCTTAACTATCCCAAACAAAAGCTTGACAGTTCTAGCACAAAGATTTTCAGAAAAAAAGGTGCAAAATTGTGAACAATAATTCATGAAACTAACATAGTTTTTTCATTTTTCAAATAATAATTATTGAAACTAACATAGTTTGATTCATTTTTCACCACAAAACACAAATGTAAGACAACAATGGTTCGAATTTAAGCACGGGTCCACGAATATTCGGTTAAATTTAACCATTTTTATAGAAAATCAATATCTCACTACAATGCACCTCAATGTCTAAAACTTATATGGTTGAATTCTTCTCAAAAATTTTGGCAAGGTTTATTCAGGAATCAACTCAAATGGCATTCTGTACTAATATTTATTCAATGTCAAAGTTCTACAAAACCCTATGTCAAATGTTAAAAGGTAGAAGATGAATAGTAGCACACGCGAGGCACATGAAGTCAAACTAGGCGCATGTGGGCTTTAACCTGGCGTATGAGGGTGCGTCCTTGATCCAGTGGCCCTGATTGTTTTCCAAATTTTGTAATTTATTTTTCTGGTCAAGTTGGTATATTACAACACCTTGTTTAGTTACCTAGAAATCATTTTTCGAAGAAACCTAAAGGAAACATTTCTACTTGAGTTTCAAAATTGTACATAAACCCCCTAACTTTATTATTATTGAATTGTACTCCCATAACTTAAAACTAAGCATTTTTCTACAAATACAACATAATTACCTCTTATCTCATATCCCAAAAGTGAATACAACTCAATAATATAAATAAACTGTCATTTTAATAATTATATAATGACCCCATTATTTTTCTGTGTAAGACCAAATTTCATATTATTCACATCCATTACTTTTTACCAAGTGCCTAAACTTTATGACATTTACCTTATTTCATAAATCCCAGGTTTACACCCTTATACCAGAATATGATACTAAACCAAGCCCGAAATTGAAAAGTAGGTTATTCTACTTCAGTATTATTTCGTGAATGTAGACTTCACTATTATTTCACGTATGTGCCTTGATATACTGAATTGTTCATATCACCTTGTGATAGCCCCTGAACTCTGGTTCTCATTCTCATAACTCATTTGTGAGGTTCACAAATCCCGTTGAATATTGATTCAATCTTGATTTCATAAAGCCTTAACCCTATGATTTCATATAACTACCGGATGATTTCATTAAACCCTAGTAGCATGCATTATAATTTAAGGAATAGACTACCATTCTACCCAAGAAAGTGCTATTTGGGACAAAATATTACCCTTCTCCTAATATGTGTGTATATCTGCATATAGAGTGATGAAGTGTGTCTGTGTCATGTATGTGTAAAAGTATATATGTAAGGAGCAAAATTATTTTATCCACATTATGGAAAGATAGTAATGAATCATTCTAATGAGTAAGATGAAAAGAAAAACGTGTGAAGGTTACTAAATATGAACGATGCGTTGGATCGTGACTCACTATGAAAAGTGAGTACACATGTCAACGAGATCGCTAAAAAGGTGATAGAATAAGTGATAATGGATAAACTATTAACGATGCATCGGATCGTGGCTCACTATGAAAAATTGAGTACGCATGTCAAGGGGACCACTAAAAGGTGATAAAATAAGGAAACTAACTATGGATATCATATAAAATATATCCATAGCTTGTTAAAATTGTCATTTGTTTTTTATTCCTACCACTCGTGGGATAGTGGGGTTTTGTGCCACCTAGATTGGGAGTCCACCTAGGTCAGAATACTATGGTTCAGTTTGGGCTAGGGTGTGGGAAGGTATGCAAACCCACCACCCGATGCGGATAAATGGTTAAATGTACCTATCATTATGCAGGATGAGGCGTGAATTAATAATATATAGTTCTGGGGTACATATCTCGATGTTTGTAGTTATTTCATGGATATATGGGCCTAAGGTACACCTATCTCTATGATGTTATTGGTGGTTTTAATGGTCGAGTGAGCACCTGTGGCATGTGGAGTTACTATATTGTCAATTGACGCAGTGTTTTCATCAGGGAAATAATGAAGCGCACAATTCATAATATTTATACATTGTACGATGATGCATTTTGTTCAGGCAGAGTTGTTTTGCCAAAGTTATCTCTTTATGTGTGGATTATATGATGGCACAATCCCATGTCTATATGAAAATGCAGGGTTATATGGATTTACTTGTATTTTAGGTTAACACACACAAAGATCCATTTTTAACCAAATTTAATCTTGATTAAAATTAGGTGTGAATGAAAGATAAAGTCCAAATTGAATATACCAAACCAAACTAACCAAGAGAAGGATTGAGGAAAAATCCCTTTCGGGAAAAACCTATATTTCGACAATGTTTAACATTTGATAGAAACATTATGACTTACAGACTACTTAGAGATCCACTAAGTATAGCGTGATAATGGTCTTCAAATTTTCAACAGATACGGCACAGTCCAGCACCGTCCATTGGAAACAGTTCTTCCCTCATTATCCACCCATCAGTCTTAGGATTGTAGAATCCTTTCTTCTTCAGCAGTAGAGTCGCAACTTCACAAATTAGCATTAGAGACAACTCTACAAGGGTTTGATGTAGCGTATGGAACTAAGATTTGTCAAACTCAATAAATCATTATAGGTATGAGTGATTTGGAAAACACAAACTTGTTTTGATGAAACAAGAAAGAGAAAAATTTTGGAACAGCTATGGGAAATCATTTTCACCAAAAGAGTTGAGATAAACTGTTCATAAGAGTCCAATTTAAAGAAAAATGAAAATCGAGGTGACAAGATTAGTTTGAACAAAAATGGGACTTCGTTCGAACAAAAACCATAGTTTCGTTCTAATGAGGTCCAGTCTTATTCGAACGAAAGGCTTAGCTCGTTCGAATGAGCTTCCAACATACTTTTAACAAAGAGGCCCCGTTTGAAGCTTGTTAGAAGTTAGTTCCAACGAACTCAAAACTTCGGTCCAACAAAAATGAGGCTTCGTTCGAACAAACTAAAATTCAAGTTCTAACGAGAACAGTGACCTCGTTCGAACGAGGTTCACTTTTCGTTCTAACGAACTCAAAAAAAATAAAAATATTTTATTTTAAAATCCTTTTATAAAATGCCTCGTTTTTAAAAGAAAACATCCCAGAATAAATTTGTCTAAGTAAAATTAAAGAGCGAAAACCATATACCTCCATAATGTGTCGTGGCGGTTTCAATGGCTTAAACTTCGGAATGTTGCTCGATCAGTAACATGTCTTAAAAGATCGTGAAAGCATATGCAAATGCAGTTTTCGGTTTGTAACAAGATACGCCAAAATATCAAAACTATAATCAATTATAAAATCTTGCTCTTACAAATATTCCCCTTTGTCTATTCCGATACAAAATAAAAAATCGAAACCAAATTCAACCACTACAATAATGTACTACTAATGCCCTCCCAAACCCCAACCTGAATGACATTCGAGACTTTGTCTTCAATTAAAATTCTTAATCTTGTGTAGTCCATGAGATCATCATCAGTGTGGAATAGACCTACATACATTTAACTAAAGAATATCGTGATGCATACGAGAGTTTAAAATAGAATAAAAACTCTCCCTCAATTTATTCTCTCTCCCCATTTTTGTCCGTAATAGACAAAGGGTAAGAAACTAAGCATGAATAATATTATCACCCGAATCCAAATGAAATAACATCAAACAGATAATCAATAAAGCACATGCGATGATATTTCTAAAAGGCTTTCAAAAAACTATTTTTGAAAAAATTTCAAAATTTTCAAGTATAAAAAGAACATGAATAAAATGTACAAATTGGTACAAAATACACAGAATCATGGAATAACACTAAAATGCCTGAATCATGAAAGCAGAATGTAATTGTGTGAACATTTTCCATGGTCAAATCAACATATGCATTCATAACATTGGCGCACGAAGTCAATGAAATACTTTTACAGAAAGAACTCAATTCAACCTTAGGTGTAAGAATGTGGAACAAGATGAAATTAACTCGACTTATGCAACATGTCATGAATTTAAATGCTTCTCAAAATAATAACATCAAACTATTTAATGCTTTTCAAGAGATTCCGTTGTGCAAATCCATTGATCTTTAACTTTATAACACCCTCAAAATCTCATATATTTAATAATTTACTCTCAAAATTTTGAAGATATCATAATGCTCATGTGTAGCGAAGCATCAATAAAATGGTGGCTTGTGTGTTATTAATCCATTGGCACTTCTGTTTTGTGTGTTGTTAATCAATTAGGATCTTTTAGCAAATGGTGTCTTTTAACGCAAAGATAATTTTCTCTTTCGAAGTCCCTTTCCATTGCATAACATAAAATAATTTTTTTGAGAAACGAAAGCTAGGCAATGGTTCTTACAATCACGACTTATCTCTAGTACATTTGGTTTATTATTAAGAACGATTAAGATGAGAACACTGCATTCAACATATGATAAGGGAGTATAATGTTCAAAGATTTCGTGCATGTGTGTAATAAAGGCGATCAAAAGTCTAGCATGAAGAAAGTAATCATCAAAGAACAACGAAATGCTAGCGACGCACTATTAAGCACACTAAAGAAATGAAGCGATGTATCAAAACACCATGAAAAAGTCACATGAATGGATGGTGTGTAGGGGTAATCTGAATATCTTAAATTCACATCCATATATAGTGAAAACAAAATACAAAAATCTGTTTGCCTTGTTCATAATTTTTTTATGAAAAATAAAATCTTTTTGAATCTTTCAAACTTTTTCGTAAAAATCGAAAATCTTTTTGGATTTTTCAAAATATATTAAAAATCATAATTAAGTATAAATGTAGAAATACAATATAATCTAGCAATAGGCATAACATATATAAACATGATAATCACCTTACACTAGATAAAGTAATCGAACTCAATCAATTGAGCAAATACCCAAAGACTTCCCAAGATTCTTGAATCTAAGTGCATCTAAAGGTTTTGTGAAGATATCAGTGAATTGACATTTGGTGATCACAAAGCTTAAGGACACGATCTTCTCTTCAATGATATCACGAATGAAAAGCTCATGTATCCTAATGTGCTTCGTGCAGGAATGTTGAACTGGATTATGGGATATATGAATTATACTCATAGTATCGTATGAAATAGTCATTATTTTTTGGGAAATAATCTTCCAACATTTATTTAATGTATAAGAGTTGTGTGCAACAACTCCCGACAACAATGTACTCGACCTCCGTTGTGGAGAAAGAAATGGAGTTTTGATTCCCGCTCAATTAAGAGACAAGAGAACTCCTAAAGTAAACCTATCCACCCGAGGTGCCGCACAACCATCAGCATCTCGGGCCCAATCGACATCCGAATAGGTGGAAAAACGATCATCAGTATCAAAAAAATACTAAATGTCGTAGGAAAGAGTGCCACTTATGTATTTGATGATACGTTTATGTGCGAGCAAGTGAAACTCTTTTGGGAATACTTGCTAACGCGCACAAACTCCAACGCTAAAGGAAATATCGGGACGACTAGTGGTCAAGTAGAGAATACTACCTACTATTCTCCTATAAGGGGTTTGATCTACACCCTTGCCTAAAGTGTCTTAATTAATCTTAGTCGATGTACTCATAGGGATGCGTGAGAGCTTAACAGAGTCCAAAACAAACTTCTTCACTAGGTCCATAGCATATTTGGATTGAGATATGAATATCCCATCCTCAAGTTGATGCACTTGGATACCTAAGAATAATGTAAGGTTACCAACCATGCTCACCGCAAACTCACTCTTCATCTCCTCCTCAAACATATGAGCATGTTAGGGGCACGTGGATCCAAATACTATGGCGTCCATATAGACTTGGCAACTAATATAGAACCACTCTCTTTCCTCATAAATAACGTCTTATCCATTCCCCTTCTCTTGAAGCTAAGTGAGCCTCTCGTACCAAGAACAGGATGCTTGCTTTAAACCATATAAGGCCTTCTTAAGATAAAATAGGTATCATGCGTGCTTTGGATCTTCGAGCCCCTTTGGTTGTTCCACATACACTTCCTCATGTAGAATGACATTAAGGAAGGCACTTTTGACATCTATTTGGTATAACTTGAATCGTAGATGACATCCTATAGAGATTAGTAAGAAAACAGACTCAAGCCTAGTAACAGGATCAAATGTCTCGTCAAAGTCTATACCCTTAATCTGTGTGTAGCCTTAAGTGACCAACCTAGCCTTATTACGAAATATGGTACCATTCTCGTCCATCTTATTCTTGTAAATCCACTTGGTACTAATCACATTAGTTTCTCTAAGTCGAGGGACTAACTCTCAGACATCGTTCTTACAAAACTAAAGCAACTCATCATACATAATGGATATCTAATTCTCGTCCTTGAGTGTTTCTTTTACATTCTTAGGCTTAAATAAGGATGTGTAGAAAAAGTAACTAATCACATTATCATGTTGAGTGCGATTCTTAACATCTAGTGTGAATCACTAAGTATAACGAAATGTTCATGACACTTTCGAATCTAAGAGGGTGGATCCTCTAAATCAAGTGTGGGGTCTACCGGTGTAGTATAAGGAATGATGAGATCATCACTGAGGAGTGCATCATTCTCATAATCGAGGTCAAGGTCAACAAATGCAGGTGGCTCGTCATCTTTAATTGTGACATTTATTAACCCTGTAACCTTAGAGCTTGCAAGGTTAAACACCCTATAAGCTCTACTCGACGATGAATAACGTAAAAGTATCAATTCATCACTTTGGGAGTCAAATTTTCCTAAATGATCTCTATCTCTCAAAATGTAATAAGAACTCCTAAAAACTCGAAAATAAATTAGGTTGGGTTTTTTTCCTATCCACAACTCACATGGCGTGTGAAATGTGTGTGGATGAAGATATATTCGACTCATCGTATGTCATACATTATTAGCCACCTCTAAAATGTCTAGGCACGTTTCTCCCAAGAAGCATAGATCTAGCCATCTCTTGTATCGTCCGGTTCTTCCTCTCAACAATCCCATTTTATTGAGAAGCCCGAATGGACGAAAACTTGTGTTTGATGCCCACTCCATCACAATAGCTATCCACTCTGATTTTTTTAAATTCAGTGTTGTTATCACTACGCATCCAATTAATAATGACACCGTGTTGGTTTTATATGAATATACACTTGGTTGTTAGGATCTCAACCGCATTGGACTTTTATCTAAGAAACCCCATACTAGAGTATCTTGAAAAGTCATTGACCATCACGAGAATGTATTTGTAACCACCAATGCTCTCCGTAGGTGTAGGACCCATACGATCCATTCCAACACGTGATAAGTGGTAATAGTATTTAACTTTCGATGGAGACTTCAAATATGTTTTACCTATTAGCAAGGACTACAAACAGATGAAGTTGGTTTCTTAAGTGATGGTAAGCCACGAACTAGGTCTTTCTTCACGAGTCTCTCAAGATATCTAGAGTTCACATGACCTATTTGTTGATGCCAAAGGTCCATAGAGGAGACCCTGTCATTATTTTACACAAAGGAGGACTTGAGAATCATCCCATAATAATTATCTACGGTCCTCACTCCTTATAGTAAAAGTTCAGTGGATTGATCATAAACGTTACACTTGGACCGGTTGAATTTTAACGTAAAGTTTACTTCGCAAAGTTAGATTATGCTAATAAAGTTCGCTTTCAACCCTTCAACGTATAATATATTTTTTAGCTTAGGAAATTTGGGTATCTTAATATAACCACGCCCTAAAATGCTAAACCCACTCCCATCTCCAAAGGTGATTTTTCCTTCCTTGCGATCCACAAGGTTAGTAAAAAATGACTTATCACCGGTCAAGTGCCTAGAGCACCCACTATCAAAATACCATTAGGAAGTATCTTGAACCTTGAGAGTAACATGAACAATAAGGGCTTTGTCATCATGCTTAGGTACCCAAGTGGAGGTAAACTTTTATTTTCCCTTATCGTTATTGGCTCTAGTCGTAGCATTGAAAGCGTTCTCAAGGGGCATAGACATCCTTTGAAATTATTCCATTAATCTCTGTGAACTCGCGACTAGGAACTTAACTTGCTCTCTAAGTCTATCAAAGTCGCTATGGCGGTGAGTGAGAGTATGTGTACGTGGAGTTTTTCCTAACTTATAGCAAAATTCCCTAAGGTGATCACTCATTTTGCAATGGATGCAAACATAGACATATTTGGGTCTAACTTGGTTAGATCATTTAGGTTGAACTCTCTTTGGTGGGTTAGGTCTAAGGTCATATGGATCCACCATGAACTTAGGAAACAGTTCAGGTACTGTAAAATTTATGTGTGATAAAGATTTAAATAGATAAGCAAATTCCAATAACAAACTTATTTAATTAGTGTCAATTTATGAATCAAATTAATTCATCCCTTAAAACCAACTAGCTACGTGCATGCATGTGTCAAACCAACATAAATAAAATATGCGACACAAAGTTCAGGAAAAATCACCTCAGGGCAAAACCTTTTATTTCACTATAATTTGTAAATCACAACTTACACGGATTAAAATGAAATACAATTGTTTGATACACGAATACCAGCAGGCATTGGTCGGCATCATCAGCAATGAATTATGCGCAGTAATCCATAAGAACCGCAATCCTATCTTCAGTAAAGATCCACACGCAGCGAACCTCAATGACACGAAGCCATATGATGCATAAATCTTCTCCACAAAAGTACGAACACCACCAAGATGTGTTTTCAAACTCCAAAATAATTCACATGAATAATTGGGACTTTTTTGAATTGAAAAACAAAAGAGATTACACTCTAAAAGAAGAAGCCAAAAGGTTATGCTGATTTCGCACTGTTTGCAGAATGTAAAAACGTACATATTTCTTATGGAAAACGGAGTTGAAGAGGCCCTTTTATAAAAAACTAAAGGTGGTGGGTCGCTCGAGCGAGACACGTTGTCGTTCGAGTGAGACACGATGTCGTTTGAAGTATCGCGTGACACATGATGTCGTTTAAATAATATACGGTGTCATTCGAACGAGATGATTAAAATAGTAATTTTTTCTTGTTTATCCTTTCAGTAAATGCACCACCTCAAACACTCCGAAAAATAATTTTTTGATGAAAAACGTTTAAAGCTCGACCCCAACACTTAGAAAATATTTTGTGAAAAATATCCCAAAATTCTAAGTGAATTATTAAAGAATTAAAACACAACTTTACCAAATTCATTTCGCGGAGGCTTGATTGTTAATGAAGCTTGATATTCAGACCGTCTCGTTGCGTATTTGATCTTGAACATCTTTGACGGTTGTAGCAGTATACGACATACTTAATTGTGATGGACTATGTCCTTACAAATCTCCCCCTATGTCTATGCTGGTGCAAAAATAAAAATATCTGAATTATCAATCTAAAAAATGACCTATACAAATCTACCCTTCCATAAACTCAAAAGTGGAAAGATAAACTGTCAAGTCTTCAAACTTTGCTTCAATAATCAAATATTCAAAACTTCAATCTTTTCTCATCAGGGTGTGCAATTCAAAAATCTTCAATTGTACCTACACACATGATACAAAGCAAATACCTCGTGACGTATCGAGTTTGAAATGATATAAGCATAAACATGAAAGCATAATCAATTCTCCCCCATACTTAACCCCCCCCCCCCCCCATAAAATCATAATTCGTTCTCCCTTTTTTTATTTGTCCGAAATAGACAAGGAAAACAATAAACCAAATAAATCAAATTGGGGTGTCACGGTAAAACGGGCAAACATACTATTTCTAATTTTTCTGATTTTTAATACAAAAATGCAAAAATTGATGTTACAAAAATCCCACACACCATGAATTTATACTAAGATAATAAAATCGTGGAAGCGGAATGAATGGGTGTGAACAAATTTGATAGGAAAATCGACTCAATCATGACATGTGTGCAAGATGCATAAGTGTACTCCGAATGAATAAACATCAAAATAGTCATTAGGTGTAAAATTGTTGAATTTAGATGACATCGTCTTAATCATATCAACAAATCAAAGTATAAATGATTTCCACACTAATAACGTCCAAAACCATGTAATGCTTTTTCATGACTTTCAAGGACCTGCAAACCGTTTGAAATTCCATCCAAACTCCCTCATCAAAAGATAATGCTTTTTATTTTTCATATGAGGTGATGAAACTAAAACCTATTGGCCTTTTTTGGAAAAAATTTCTTTTTATTGCCTTTTAATTTTTTCGGGATGTTTTAAACCTCATTTGACCCTAGATAATTTTCAATTCCTCACTTTTTTAGGTCCATTTAAACGGTCGCTTTATCGCAAAGGGAAAAAATGAGATATCTTTCGCAACCCTTTTCCGTTTTTCAAAATAAATCACACAAACTCACAAACGGTTTATAACACGC
Source organism: Sambucus nigra (assembly GCA_949130495.1). NCBI lineage: Eukaryota > Viridiplantae > Streptophyta > Magnoliopsida > Dipsacales > Adoxaceae > Sambucus > Sambucus nigra. The sequence goes on along the minus strand of OX422207.1, from coordinate 839,420,466 downwards.
ACTACTTTCTTGTCAAGTTTTATCGCATTTGATTCGTTGTATAGATAGAATTGAGATGGAAACACTCAACCAACATGTCATAGACAAGCAAAAAAGTCAAAAAAATCCGTTCATGTGTGAAATAAAGAACAAATGAGTCAAACATGTAGGTAGCAATACTATATATCATCTCAAAGACTCCCAACTTTGTAAAGCACATGAATGACACAACATAATGTCTCAAAACACTATCTAATAGTCACATGGATATGGAATGATATTGTGACTTCGTCATCCCAAATGATCATTTATATACGGTGTAAACAAAATACAAAACTCTTTTTGGATTTTTCAAAAATTTATCAAAAAAATGAAAATCTTTTTGTATTTTTTTAACACTGTTCAGAATCAACCCAGCAGTACCAAATAATAGAACAAGATGAACCAGAGGACTGCAAACAGATAAGTGCAGTAAATAAACCAGGTCGTTCAAATGAAAATCAATGTTGCTTGAACGAAAGTGCTTGTCGTTAGATAGACAGCTTTGCACGACAGGAGATCTCGCTCAAAAGAGAAAATAGAAATCCCCCACTCTACCCAGAATTTTAAACATAATTGCCGAGTGGAAAATTTTTCAGAAAAAAATACCTGGAAGGTGCTGACAGTTCCAAAACAGTGTTAAAACAGTAGCAAAATTAAGAAAAGCAAAAAAAACTTTAAAAAGTACTATAAACACGACATTCTAGGACCCCCTAGTTCTCCCCTTAGGTCCCTAGCACCTCCCCATCTCACTGTAAACCCTAGGTCGCACTCCGAGTACCGATCTAGAGCCCATCGGGTGCACCAAGGCCCCGTTTGACTCATGTTAAATCTATCGTCAGAGCAAAAGCTCTTTGAATCTTTGAAGGGCACTGACTACCCTTTCCAACGGTCCGTCCCATGCATAAATCGGTGTAACGATTCGGACAAATGGGCCATTTTATTACCGAAGATCAATTCGGAGGTCACCGAGCACTCTCGGGCCCCGATTTAACCCCAATTAACTTCACCATCAAATCTGTAAGAACATATTTTTATAAATGTTCATCATAATTAATTGTGTCGTATACCGTTACAACCGTCGAAGAAGTTCAAGAGAAATCTACATCAAGACGGATCCGAATATATCAAGGGTCTTCATCAAAATGCCTCCGTAAAGATTACTTTGGTAAGGTTATGTTTTAAATACCTTAACTTTGGACTTAGAGCTTTAGGATATTTTTCAAAATATTTTCTAAGTGTTGGAGCGGACTTTTTTCGTCAAAAATTGAGAATGAGTAATTTTTCTAAGTCCTGTAGCGTTCCTCGATTTTGACGCCCAGGTCGTTCAAGCGAGATCTCATCTCGTTCAATCGATATGCAGATGTCGCGCGATGTCGTTCAAACGACACGTATCCTTCATTCGAGCGAGATTCAGTTTTCGTTCAAATGACCGGGACGACGCGTTTTTCTATAAATACTCATTAAATGGTTTCGTTTTCATTAAGAAGTCCCAGCGTTTTGAAAGACAGAAAACTGCGAATCTGCAGAATTCTTTTTGACTCTTCTTTAAGGTTTTTATCCCTTTAGTTTTCAATTCACAAAAATCCCATATGCTTTGATGAATTTTTTTGGTGTTCAAGAACACACTTTACTTTTGTTTATTATTTGTGGGGAGAACTCTACAACCGAAGAGTTGTGTGCTATTGTGGAGGGAGTCCTTGTGAACATTTTAGAGTGCATGTCTGGACTGCGCGTCCTTGTGGTATAGCTGCGTGTGAACCACTGCTGATTTATTTCTAGTCGTTGCTTTGAAGGTCTGACGAAGACACCGTGTGTTACTCTTGTGGGCGAAAGCAAGATGGTATGTAAGTCAATGGTCTTGTAAACTTGTCAGAGTTCTAGAAATAAAAGGTTTTTCCCTTCGGAGATTTTTCCTGAAATTTGTGTCGCATGCTTTATTTATTTATGGGTTGAACACACGCACACACGTAGTTTCATGTTTAGGGGAGGAATTAATTTGGTTTAAAAATATAATCTAATTAAATAAGGTTTAATTGGAAACTTGCGAATTAATCGGTATCACACATCGTCCCAATTTGCGGGTTACACTAATTTATCGCGTGATCCTGATTTTTGAAGGAATTTTTTTTTATACAATTTGACTTCTCACGTCGTCAAATTGGTATCAGAGAGGGTTACGCTAATTTATCGCGTGATCTTTGTTTTTCGCAAAAATTTGTGTGATATTATTTTTTTTAATCTTTTTTTATGAAAAAAATTACATTTTTTTTTATGGAGCACTTATGGAATCGAATACCCACCTTTGATGATACGAGTCAGAGTTTTGATGATATAAATCGTTTGAATTTGATGTTTTCTAAAAGATTTTATTTTTTGGAAAAATAAAATTCTCATTTTAAATCCGTTATGGATCACTTGCAAGCGGTTCAAAATCAAAAAGATTTTTATCGTGAGAAATTTGTTGCCTTGGACCATGACTTTGTTGCTTTAAAATTGTCTAAGAAGGAGAATGATGATAGGGTCCTATTTTTAGAAAAAGAATTAGAGGACCTTAAAAATTCGATGGTTTGTGTTTGTGACAAAGAGGATAAAAATATTTTAATCAATGAGTTTGTGGCACATGAAAAGACTCTTAGGGAAAAGTTTGTTTTTATTGAGGGGGCAAGATAACCTTCTAGGTTTGATTGATAATTTGAAGAAGGAGTCCCTCAGATTGGAAGAGTCTAATTCTTTGCTTGAGTAAAAAATTTTGAAGTTAAAAAATGATTTAACAGACTCGAGTAGGTTTGATAGTGATGGTAATGGCTCGTTTTGTTCTCATTCTTCGAGTGCCAAAACCATAGTTTGTTTTAGAGGGTCATCCAATTTCAGGGATATTAGAAAATGTCAATCCATATGTGTCGTTCCACCCATTTACACATGTTCATATTGTGGTAGAAAAAGTCACCTTAGGAGATTTTTTTTTGATCTTGAAAGAAGTCCTAGGAAGTCGAAGTCTAGTGTTTTATTGGTTCCCAAAACCCCGTGTCGACGTGTTACATCCGTTTGGGTTAGGAAATCACTTTTGGATACGCTAGATTTTAGACAAGTTGATTCTCATTTGCTTGCACATGATTCTTCTCTTGCCATATCATATAGATGATTGTGTTTGCATGTTTGTCATACACTAGTTATGGTTTCATGATATATATTTGCTAGTGTGTTGACATGTACCTTTTGTATTAGATTTTTATTTTTGAAAATTTCAAAAAATGCAAAAAGATTTTATGTTGATAAAATTTTGAAAAAATCCAAAAAAAGTTTTGTATTTTGTTTACACCATTTATGGATGAACACTTAGGATGACCAAGTCACAATTTCATTCCATTTATCCATTTGACTATTTGATAGTGTTTTGAGACAATATGTCAATTCATCCATGTGCTTTACAATGTTTGGAGTCATTGAGATGTAATTAAGTGTTTCTTCCTGCATGTTTGACTCATGAATTCCTTTATTTCACACATGCACGGATTTGTTTGGTTATTGTGATTGTCTTATCACACGTTGGTTGGGTGTTTTCACTTCAATCTTGTCTTTAAAAATGAACCAAGCGCGATAAAACCTGATAAGAAAGTTGTGCATGTAAGAACCGTTTTGTGAGTTTGTGTGCTTTATTTTAAAATGGTGAAGGGTTACGAAAGGTACTTATCTATCCTTTGCGATTAATCCACCGTTTAAATTGCACCTAAAAAATTATGGAATTTTATTATCCGGGGTCCACAAAGATTAAAAGAGCCTGGTAAAATTTAAAGGCAATAAAAAGAAATTCATGCCGAATATGGGCCATTAGGTTTTTTGCACCAATTCTCCAATGTTGAGAATTTAGATTACCTCTAAAATAAAATATGCATGAGGGAGTTTGGATGGAGAATTAAAGCGAGTTTGCACGTCCTTGAAAGTCTTGAAAAAGCACTACATAGTTTTGGACGTTATTGGTGTGGAAATCATTTAGACTTTGATTTGTTGATTTGTATAAGAGGATGTCATCTAAATTCAACAATTTTTACACCTAAGGATACTTTTGATGTTCATTCGTTAGGAGTACACGTATTCATCGTGCACATATGATTGATTGAGTTTATTTACCTATCGAATGTGTTCACACCCATACATTCCATTTCCTTGACTTGGTTGTGTTAGTATAAATCCATGGTGTATGATTTTTGGTATCTTATTTTTGTAAGAAAAAAATTAAAAATCAAAAATAGTTTGTGGAATCGTTTGAGATAGTACTTTGCATGCGCATAGTTTGATTCATATTTGCTATGCATTTTTATCGTGACACTCCATCTTTTGATTGTTTCTTCTTATCTGTCTATTTGGGGACATCATAAAAAGGGGAAGAAAGAATTATCATGTTATGGGGGAGTTTTATTCTATTGATAGATTTATTCTTATAACATTTCAAACTCGATGCGTCACGAAGGTATTTTGCTTTATCTCATTTGTGTAGGTACAAAGATTGAAGATCATTATGTTGCACACCCTGATGAGAAAAGCTTTGAGATTTGATGAAGATTTTTTGAAGAAAAGTTTGAGAACTTGCAAATTTTTAGCTTTTTAGTTTTTGAGATTTATGGAAGGGTAGATTTGTATAGGCATTTTGGTATTTGATAATTCGGATGTTTTTATATATGTTCCGGCATAGACATATGGGGAGATTTGTAAGGACATATTTTTATAAATGTCCGTCACAATTAATTATGTCGTATACCGTTACAATCTTCGAAGAAGTTCAAGAGAAATCTACATCAAGATGGATCCGAATATATCAAGGTTCTTCATCAAAAAGCCTCCGCAAAGATTACTTTGGTAAGATTATGTTTTAAATACCTTACCTTTTCACTTAGAGCTTTGGCATATTTTTTCAAAATATTTTCTAAGTGTTGGAGCGGACTTTTTTCGTCAAAAATTGAGAATGAGTAATTTTTCTAAGTCTTATAGCGTTCCTCGATTTTGACGCCCAGGTCATTCAAGCGATATCTCATCTCGTTTGAGCGACATGGAGATGTCGCGCGATGTCATTCAAATGACATGTGTCCTTCGTTTGAGCGAGATCCAATTTTCATTCAAACGACCGAGGCGGCTATTCTATAAATACTCATTAAATGATTTCGTTTTCATTAAGAAGTCCCATTATTTTGAAAGATAGAAAACTGCGAATCTGCAGAATTCCTTTTGACTTCTTCTTTAAGGTTTTTATCCCTTTTGTTTTCAATTCACAAAACATATGCTTTAGTGAATTGTTTTGGTGTTCAAGAACACACTTTACTTTTGTTCATTCTTTATAGGAGAACTCTACAATCGGAGAGCTGCGTGCTATTCTGGAGAGAGTCCTTGTGATGATTTTAAACTACGTGTCCAGACTGCGCGTCCTTGTGGTATAGATGCGTGTGAACTACTGTTGATTTATTCCTAGCCGTTTCTTTGGAGGTTTGATGAAGACACCATGTGTTACTCTTTTGGGCGAAAGCAAGATGGTATGTAAGTCAATGGCCTTGTAAACTTGTCAGAGTTCTAGAAATAAAAGTTTTTGCCCTTCGAGGATTTTTCCTGAAATTTGTGCCGCATGCTTTATTTATTTATGGGTTGACACACGCACAAATGTAGTTGCATGTTTAGGGGCTGAATTAATTTGGTTTAAAAATAGAATCTAATTAAAAAAGGTTTAATTGGAAACTTGCGAATTAATCGGTATCACACATCGTCGCGTATTTTACAAAATCAAATTATCTTTGAATCTTTGAAGGGCACTGAAACCACTTTCCAACGGTCAGCCCCGTGCACGAAACAGCATAATCGTTCGGTTGAACGATCATTTTCCCCCGAAATTCGATCCGGAGGCCACCGGGGGCTCCCAGGCTCCATTTAACCAAAGTCAACTCTTCAGCTTGAACGAGACTGAATGAATCTCTGAAGGGAACTCAATACCCTTTCTAACAATCAGTCGTATGCACGATTCTGAGCTATAGTATGGATGAATGATCTGTTTTACTCCGAGAGGTCCCCAGGCGCTTCCGAGCCCATGTTGACCATAGTCAACTTTCAAAACTGAGCAAAGCTCTTTGGAATGTTGAATTACATCTCCTAACTTTTCCAATGGTTTGACCCGTGTGCGATTTTGACTTGTCATGAGGACGAATGATCCATTTGCATTTGACGATCTCCTCTCTAAAGGATCGATGTGCGCTTCTAATCCATATTTTAACCAAAGTCAACTCCCGGACCTGGGAGAAGTAAAGGACACTTTAAGGTCTCTGAAATACCTTTCTAACGGTATACGTCGTGCGCAATTCGAATCAATGATTTGTGTTTTTCGACCATTTTTCTAGGATAATCTACATGGGACTGCCAATTGGCAGGTCTTGATCCCTGCCTATCAGCACAGTGTCTGGGGTCACACGACAATAATCACCCCCAAAGGTAGATTGATCGTCACCCCCTTAAACCTATAAATAGGGTCCATGACCTCACTCAAAGGACCACAAAATAGATCCATCAGCATCAGTGATCTTAGCAACATTCCCTCGAAATCAGCGAAGTCCCCCATGTGAAGTTCCATCCAAGCTTACATTCCCATCATTTTCATACCCAATTTGGCAAATATCGTTCTCTCTAATCAACATTCATCCACACTCAAGGGAGTTCATCCAAGATCAAAGATCTAGCTTCAAAGAAGGTTCAATTCCTTCCCTCTCTCTTTAAATTCCTTGTTTTTACATAATAAACATTAGATTCATAATCTAGTTCTTACTTTATTTCATACACATTAATATCTACACTTTTATTAGTATATTTCACATACTTTATTTTTTACAAAAATCCCAAAAACGAATAAAAGAGGGTTGCACCCGTAAATTCCGAATGAAATTATCCATAACACTTTTTCCAAAATCCAAACAACACATTTTCTACACGTATACATATAATAAAATTACGTTCAAATCTATGGGATAAACCCCACCCCTATGCTACATTCGAACTACACGGACTTTGATGCCTTTATAGGCCACGTAGGCGTCTCGAATTAAAATTCGAGACTCGAGTCCAATTCTTCAATTTTCCTGTTTCCCAAATTCCCTAATTTTTTTAAATCTCCCATTTTCATATTTATATATATATCATGCTTGTTTTCATTTCAACCAACACATATTATCGTTTCGTAATAACGATCAATATCATAATGAACGCACTAATCATACTTTCTACATATGTTATTTTGGGAACATTCTTATGGATGATGATGATGCTGGAAATAGCACCACCCTTCAAGGTGTATGCAAGCTCAAGTTAGTGATAACAATGGCAGCGAAGAATATACTGAATATAAAAGATGGAGATGAGGAGAAGAGGATGAACACCAATATATAAGTGGTTCAGCCAATTAGGCTTACGTCCACTGTGAGTGTGTGTAAGTAATATCACTGAATGAAGGCACTAATGGCCATGGATACAATCTCTCAATCTTTCTCTCTCCACTGTATAATTTTCCAGAGTTTCAGCTAGGGTTGTAAATTATCGATCCTTCTCAAGGTAGGAGAAGACAAGTATATATAGTGTGGGAGGGGGGGGTGTAATGTACCCCCCATGCATGCAATGAGCATATGTGTCTTGATTTAGTCAATCCAAAGGAGACATCTGTCACTGACACATGTAGAGAATGATGATGAAATATTCCCCCACGTGAGGGGATTGATTCGATTACAACTTATTTTGTCCACGTGTTCCTCTCCTTGCATATGCTTATCAATTCTCGGCTTTGTCCCTGATAGGTGCAACCTTGGCCTGGATGGGTAAGAGGTTGGTGAAGTCTGACTTCTACATTATCTGAGGTTATTCATGATGATCTTGGCCTAGGTCGGGGTTATAAAGGAGTAGTTGGAACATCGGTTGATTCCCAGCCGATGTTGATTATGATGATGGTGATAGTCCTTGTTGCCTCGACTTATACCCAGTCGATGTTTATGTATGAAGTAGGCATGATGTCGGCTCCGGACGACGTGATGGATCACTGACCCTATGGATCATGAAGACCTCAGTTATTTCCTGACTATGAGGTACCTAGTAACGTCGGCCATAGCCGACCTTATGTTAGATGAGACCGCTGGTTGCCAATTTTGGAGCCCTCGTTACCTCGGCCGTCTTCTTGGCCAAGGTTGGTGTCTCCGAGTTGTCAGGTATATTTAGGGCATATCAATCACCCCCTAGCCCTTAGTTACCTATATGAATAGGTGATTGAGGGGTATTTGCAAGGCCGAGGCTAAATTTTTCTTGTGTGCCAGAATTATCTTGACACATGTCACTTTCTTAAGTGATTGGCGTGTGGCTTAATATGGTGTGATTAGGGTTTGTACCTTTGGGTTCCCAAGGCAATGATGGGCCTTGGGACACGCGCCAAAAATAATTGTGGGTTTAAATGCCTCTTTTCTTCTTTCTTCCTCACTTCTTCTTCACTTTTCTGGCCTGATCTTTCCCTGCAATTCTCTCTCCCTTTAAGAGGTATGTTGCTACGATTGTGAGGGTTTCTTTGATTATCATCGTCTTCCCCCTTATTTCACAGTCATCCAGCTATCCTTTCCACCTTGCTTTAATATTTTTAGCCTTTAATTTTCATTTCTATAATTTTCGATGAGAGCTTGTGTTTTTCGATGAGAGTTCTTGCGTGTTCATGCTTGTTCTTGCTCTAAAATATCAATTAGAACCTTCATTGGGTTGAGCCAAGTTATTTATTCTTGATTCATAATCTCAAGTGTAAGTTCGTCTTTCTATGCTCAGACCCCTTTATCAGCTCTTAGGGAATTCCCTTCTCTTAGGGAGAAGACTTTAGATAAGATTAGGCAAATAGAACGAGCCCAAGAGGAAGCTCGTAGGACTGAGGCCTTCCCCCTCAGACCTATCTTTCCACCCCCTCTGAAGGTGATATACCCTGATCCAGTTGAGCCAGCAGAGGTCCCAGTAGAACTCACTCCGATGTCTGAGTTGTCCACCTCAGACCCTATGTCTGTGGATTCTTTTCAAGAAGCCATGGATTATTCTATTAGGCAGGATCAAGTCCCTGATCAGGCCGAGGTCCAAAGTCGTGTCTCGTCCCAAAACGGTGCTAGCACTTCACGAACGTCTTTCGATGTTGAAGTTGTGGAGCCGAGTGTGGTTATTCCCCCAATCCTTGATGCTATTCCCCTATCGGTCGCTACAGGGTCTGAGTTCGCTCAGAGGTTCCCTGATGGTACTCCTACGCAGCCCAGGCCAATTTTACTAGGGATGAGGATGATGATCACGAGAGTGACTTTTATGTCTCGGAGGCAGCCGAGATAGAGAGTACTGTCAATGAATTCGACCTCTTGGCCTTTAGGCACTTTTATTCCATAGGTCCTTCTATTAAACTTAGGAGACCTCTGAGGGAGGAGAGGGCCTTTGGCGGCCGAGATGGTGAGATCTGCTTATATGAGCAGATATTTAAGTTAGGATTTCATCTTCCCATTCATCCAATAATTAGGGCCATATTGTCCCATATTAACTTGGCTCCCTCCCAGTTATCCCCCAATGCCTGGAGGGTGATGATTGGGGATATCGTCTTATTGAGGGCAGTCCATCATTCAGACCTTCTCGTCCAGGTCTTTATAGAGTTCTACGTGCCCTCCTCTGATAGGAACCATCCGAGTTACGACCACTTCTTAGCTCAGAAGTCCAATAAGAAGATGTTGCTGGTTACCCAGACTTCAAACCATAACTGGAAACTACGATATTTATTCACCTCAGGGGCATGGGAATTTGGTCCCTGTGCCACCTCTTCATCTTTAGAGCCGAGACTACCTCTGAGTTGGGGGAAGGTGTCAATGGAAGCCAGGGCCGACCCTAGATTAAGCCAGAATAACTTTCAGAAGGTCAAAGACCTTCAAGATCAGGGGGAGCATGGTCTGCCGGTCAAGTACGAACATTTGATGACCCCCTACTACCTATCTGAAATCAGCCTTGGGGGGAGTCCTCTGATCGAGCTTTGTAAGTTACTTTATTTTTTCAACAAGTTGAACCTCTGATTTTGCTATGTCCCTGATCTTATAACTCAGACCTTTCTTTTTGTAGAGCGTTTAGAAGGAATATCAGACGATATCTGGGAAATGGCAGCCCCCAGCCTCACCAAGCTAGTTAAGAAAGCAGGTTTGAATGCACCTCCCCCTCCTCCTACCTCTTCAAGGGCTGATGCCTAAAAAAAAGGAAATCCAATGACCCAGCCCCTGAGGATCAGAGGCAGAAGAAGAAAACCTCTAAGAGGGATCGCGCGATCCCCATCTCCTCTGAGGACGCATTAATTTCTCGTCTGGAGCAGCTGAAGATCGGCGACAGCCTTGTTGGCCAAATTATGAAGGCCTTGGATGCCATCGGCTCCGTGATGACCGACACCGACAAACGATTCTGCCATTCTCTAGACACCCCTCTACTGGTCGAGTTCTGCCTCCACCGATCTATCCAAGTAAGTTTTGTTGTTGTTGTTGAAGTGTAACATCGGCTTTGAATTTTATTGACTCTTGAACTCATGTGTCTGAATGTTTTTTGTAGGGTGTCCTCACCATGCAACAGTTTGTCGACTGGACTCTGAGGAAGCTACCCCTAATTGAAAAGGGGAGAGAGGCTCAGAAGACAGAGGCTGCTCTTAATGGCGAAGTGGAGCGTCTGAAGACTTCCTTTGATAGGTCTGAAGCTAGAGCTACAAAGATGGAGAAAGACATTACCTAACTTAATAATGATCACAACTTTGCTATGAAGGCCAAGGATGAAGCCCTTCAATGAAAGGTGGATGCTGCTGTCAAAGATGCTGTGGAGGATGCCTCAGAGAAAATCTTGGAGGACTACAAGGTCTCTGACAAATTTGTCATCTTTGTCTTTGAATACCTCGAAAGGGGTGTTAAGGCCACTAGAAAATAAGCTACAATGAAAGAGAAGGAGTCAGGGAGCCTGGCATCCTCGGACTTCGTTGGCCTGGGCTATGCTAATCCTCGGTTTGCTCAGGCCTTACAAGAGGTCGAGGAGGAAGGAGGTATTGTGCCTGCCGAGACTGCCCAACCAGAAGATACAAGGACTGAAGACGTTAATCCTCAAGATGATGGGGTAAAAGTGACCAACATCGGCCAAGGAAGTGGGGGCATGACCACTAACCCTGAGATTGCAGACACTTAGGTCGTATTTTGTGAAGCTCTTATTTGTAATTTTTATTTCTGATTTATATCGGTCTGTAACCTCTGATAACATTTTCTATTAGCTTTTGACCTGTAACTCTAACTTCTTTGTGCTATACCATTCTCTTAGGAGAATTTTGCTTCTCTTGGCCTTGAATTATTTTGGCGCATGTCTTCATCACTACACTATGATTTTACACTTGTAATATATTGCCAAATTAATTATGTTTAAGGCCTGAGGTCATCCAACTATGATGTTCACCTTAGACCTTGTCACCAAGTTATGATGTTTTAAGATCTGAGGTCATCAACTAAGATGTTAGCCCCATAAACTTCACTGAATTAATGATGTCTAAGGTCTGAGGTCATCCAAATATGATGTTTACCTCAGACCTTGTCACCAAGTTATGATGTTTTAAGATCTGAGGTCATCAAACTAATATGTTAGACCCATAAATTTCACCAAATTAATGATGTTTAAGGTCTGAGGTCATCCAACTATGATATTCACCTCAGACCTTGTCACTAAGTTATGATGTTTTAAGATATGAGGTCATCCAAATATGATGTTCACCTCAGACCTTATCACCAAGTTATGATGTTTTAAATTCCGAGGTCATGAAAATATGATGTTCACCTCATAAATTTCACCAAATTAATGATGTTTAGGGTCTGAGGTCATCTAACTATGATATTCACCTCAGACCTTATCACCAAGTTATGATGTTTTCAGATCCGAGGTCATCCAAATATGATGTTCACCTCAGACCTTGTCACCAAGTTATGATGTTTTAAGGTCCAAGGTCATCAAACTAAGATGTTACCCTCATAAATTTCACCACTAAAGCATAATGAACCAATAATTGACACAGGAACTGATCTTCTCATTAATAATCTCTTCATAAGTTGGTACATTTACACAGAAACTATTGTAACATCATATGTAATATTTGTTTAGATGATCAGCATTCCATGGATTGGAGAAAGGTTCCCCTTCAAGGTTTTTCAGCCTGTAGGTCCCGGGTACAACCTCCTCGATCACTTTGTAATGGCCATGCCAATTTGGGTGAAGCTTGTTTGCCTTCTGCAACGTCTTCTTCAGCACTAGGTCTCCTATAGCTATGGACCTCGATTTCACCCTTTGGTTGTAGAATTTTACTGTTCTCTACCGGTAGGCTGCCTGTCTGATCTCGACGTCTTCCCTTCTTTCCTCAATTAAATCTAGGTCAAGTCTTCTCTTCTCTCTATTCTTCTCAGGGTCATAGGTCTGAACTCTATGAGTGGGGATTCCTACCTCTGTTGGTATGACGGCTTCTGAGCCATGTGCTAATATAAATGGGGTCTCCCTCGTTGGCGTCCTAGCCGTTATTCTGTAGGCCCATAACACAGCATAAACCTCTTCAGTCCATCTTCCCTTAGCTTCTTCTAACCTCTTCTTAATCCCATTGAGGATTGTTATGTTCGTGACTTCGGTCTGACCATTTGCCTGAGGTCGTCCAGGAGAAGAGAAAAATTGCTTGATCCCAACTCTCTCGTAGTACTTTTTCATAGGAGAATTCTTGAACTGGGTTTCGTTGTTCGAGATGAGGGTGTTTGGGAGGCCATGTCTGCATATGATGCTCTTCCAAATAAATTGGAAGGTCTTATGCTCTGTAATCGTAATCATCGATTCAGCCTCCACCCACTTGGAGAAGTAGTCAATCGCTACTATCAGAAATCGATAATTGTTCACAGCCCTTGGCAAGGGACCTACCAAGTCAATCCCCCATACTGCGAATGGCTAAGGGGAACTAATTGACGTCATAAGTTGATGAGGTTGAGGGGGAATAGTGGAGAATCTTTGGCATTTGTCACACCTCTTCACGTAGGCTGCAGCACCCTTAGCCAAGGTCGGCCACCAGTATCCCTACGTGATAATCCTCTTAGCCAAAGGTCTTCCTCCTATGTGATTGGATCAAGAACCCTCATGTACCTCTTGTAGGACGCGGGGAACCTCGGTGGGATGCATGCATCTGAGGAGAGGTAACAGAAATCCTTTCTTATATAGGACATCTCTTATTATTAAGAATTTTGTAGCTCTGTACCTCAGTTTCCTCCTCTCTAGCTTTGATTCGGGAAGCTCTCCCTCTCTGATATATCTGATGAGGGGGTCCATCCGTGAGTCCCCTAGGTTCAAGTTGAGGTAAGGGCTGGCAACCTCTTTTTCTTCAATGGTCGATTGGAGCAGGATTTCGACTGGTACTGTCCTTATGATGTCCGTCCTTATTATTGAATCTAACCTTGCTAGCGCATCTGCGTGGCTGTTATTTTGCCGAGGTACCCTCTTTATCTTCACCTCTTCGAAGTCTTCTAGCATCATTCTTACCCTTTTTAGGTATCTGGCCATCCTTTCATCCTTGGTCTCATAAATTCCAAACACTTGGTTAATAACTAACCTTGAGTCCCTATGAAGTAGAAGTTGACCAACCCTAAGGGTCTTTGCCAAGGAGAGGCCCGCAATTATGGCCTCATATTCTGACTCGTTGTTTGATGCCTTGAAGTTGAACCTTAGTGCATATTTAACTTTGGTACCGTCCGAAACTGAGACTATCAACCCTGCACCGTTTCTACTTTCGCAAGAAGACCCATCAATGAAGAGGTTCCATACGTCTTCATTCGAAGAGAAGCTCCCCTCTGACAGGGGTCATTGCTTGAAGAGGTTCCGATCTTCTTCATTCTCAGCTATTTCATTTCTATCTCTGTTAGACACAACCTCTTTCAGGTTTCGGAAGATATTACTATTTGATCCCTCTACAATCACTGGATTGTTTTCAACCTCAGTCTCTTCCCATGTGAACTCAGCAACAAAATCTACAAGTGCCTGCCCTTTAATGGCCACCTTGGGTTGATAAGTAACATTATACTCTCCCAAGTCAATGGCCCAGGTCATCAATCTGCCGGACTTTTCAGGCTTGTGGAGGACCTGCCTTAGTGGGGAGTCGTGAGGATGACCATAGAGTGTGCTTGGAAATAGGGTTTCATCTTCCTGGAAGCATGTATTAATACGTAGTCCAACTTCTCCATCCGAAGATAGTTCTGTTCAGACCCCTGAAGGGCCTTACTATTGAAGTACGCATGCCTTTGCACCCCAACGTCCTCCCGTACTATAGATGCACTTATAGCTGACTCAGAGACTGCTAAATAAATATACAACTTCTCTCCCACTATGGGTCGAGATAAGAGCAGGGGAGATTCGAGATAGGACTTGAGCTGATTAAAAGCCTCATCACACTCTTTGTCCTATTTGAAGGCCTTTCTAAACACCTTAAAAAATGGAAGACACTTGTCCGTTGCTCTGGAAATAAATCTGTTGAGTGCAGCGACTCTTCCAGTGAGCCTCTGAACGTTTTTTATACTTCTTGGTGTCTTCATGTCAAGCAAAGCCTTGATCTTCTTAGGGTTCGCCTCTATTCCCCTCTGATTGATAATGAATCCAAGAAATTTTCCAGCTCCTACCCCAAAGACGCAATTCGCAGGATTGAGTTTCATTCTGTACAAGTCCATGGTATCGAAGGTCTTTTCTAGGTCTTCCACGTGAGTGCAGGCCTTCAAGCTCTTTATCAACATATCGTCTACATACACCTCCATAGTCTTGCCAATTTGATTTTCAAACATCTTATTCATAAGACGTTGTTACGTGGCCCCTGAATTTTTCAAGTCGAAGGGCATAACCTTATAGCAGTATGTCCCCTTGTCGGTGATGAAGGTTATCTTCTCTGAGTCTTCAACATCCATGAAGATCTGGTTATAGCCTGAATACGCGTCCATAAAACTCATGAGCTCATGCTCTACCGTGGCATTTACCATCTGATCGATCCGAGGTAAGGGGTAACTATCTTTAGGGCAAGATTTGTTCAGGTCGGTGAAATCTACGCACATCCTCCATTTTCCATTGGCTTTGGGAACAATGACGGTGTTTGATAACCACTCTGGGTATATAACCTCCCTAATGAATTTTGCCTCTTCCAATTTTCTGACCTCTTCTCTTATGACATCATATTTTTCCCTAGAGTAAACTCTTCGTCTTTGTTTGATTGGCTTAGCATCTTCTGCCACATTGAGTTTGTGGCACATAACCTCCGGTTCGATGCCAGACATGTCTGCGTGGCTCCAAGCGAAGACACTATGCCTCTTCTTCAATAATCTTATCAACTCTTCCTTGATCTCTAATTTTAAGGCCTTGCCAATTTAGACGGGTTTTTTCGGTTCGTCCTCATTGAGGACGATGGATTCTACCTCTTTCGCCATCTCTCCTTTCTTCAACTTCGGTTCATCTCTAGGATCAAGTGTATCAATATTATATGTGGTTGTTTCTCTCTTATGGGCTTCTCTCTCTTCGGTTGAGTTGAAGTAGCATTCTCGCGCTATGGTCTGGTTATCCTGCACTTCCCCTACCCCATAGGGGGTCGGAAATTTTAACATCTGGTGGACCGTCGATGGCACGGTCTCAAACTCCTTAAGGGCTACTCTTCCTATTATGAGGTTATAGGTCGAGAAGACGTTTTCGTCCATAACAAAAAAATTAATCTTTTAGGTCAACCTCTTAGGCTACTCGTCGCCCATTCACACGTCCATATCATACATGCCCAACGGATGGACCTTTTCACCGCTGAAGCCCATTAAAGGATAATGATAGGGTACCAGCTTAGCTCTGCTGAGGTATAGGCTTTTGAAACAGGGCTAGAACATCACATCTGCTGAACTTCCTCTATCTACGAGAATCCTTTGTACCTCGCATCCATGCACTCTTATTGTAATTAACAAAGGGTCATCATGCGGAGCTAAGATACCTTTAAAGTCGAGTCGGGAGAACCCAACTATAAGGGTTTCCATATCCACCTTCTTTCTCTTCTGCTAGGCCTCTGAAGATGATAGATTCACGACCTCTACTTTGGCCACTGACTTGGCCTCTGTCACATGAGCTTTTAGGTCAGATACTTCAGAGCCACCCCCTGCAAGTCCTCCATATATGGTGCTAACGCCAAAGGAGATCATACCAACCCTCTTCACCAGGGCATTGTCGTCTTTTGGTGGGAGGTCAGGATTGTCTTCATTATTCCCATCTAAGCCATCGTTTCTTCTTATCGGGGTATCCTCTCGACATCTGTCATTTCTCTTCTTTTTAGGGTCATCTCTTCCCCTCTTAGGAGCCTTACCGTCGACATACCTCCTCAGCTTTCCGGACTTCATCATCTTCTCGATTTCATCCCTCAAAGAGAAACACTTATCTGTTACATGACCGTGGTCTTGGTGGAACTCGCACCACAGATTCTTGTTCCTCTTATGTGGAGGAGCCTTCAGCTTCTCCGGCCATCTCACAGATCGGTCATTCTTGATCTCATTGAGGATGTGTTTGTAGCTCACAGTTAGAGGAGTATAGCGTGTGAACTTGTCTTCGGCTGACCTCTTCTTTCCATCTCTCTTTCTTTGGAATTTCCTGTTGTCGCATCCGTTCTCATCCTCATACTTTGTGGCCATGGCCTCTTCAGTGTTCATGACCTTCCCCGCAGTTGCCAATAGCTCTGTCATGGACTTGGGAGGGTCTTCTGCAAGCTTCCATAATAACTTTCCCTTCTGGAGCCCTCCAATGAGAACTGTCATGGATATATTCTCTCCATAATCCTCAACCTCCAATTTCTTTTTATTGAATCTAGCAATGTAGTCTCTTAGGCTCTCGTTCTTGCCCTACTTTACATACAACAGATGAGTGGTCTTATTTTGAGGCCTTACCCCAAAACAGAAGTTGTGAATGAAACGTTCAGCCAAGCCCTTAAAGCTCTCAATTGAGTTCTTTGGAATAGAGGTAAACCAGATGTGTGCCGCTCCCGTCAGAGTTCCGAAGAAGGCCCGACACTTCATCTCATCTAGGATTGAATAAATGTCCGTCGCAGACTGGTACATCTCAATGTGATGTACAAGGTTGGTGTTACCATCATACTTGGGAGATACCGTAGGTGGCTTGAACTTGAGAGGGGTTGGGAAGCTCAATATATAGCATCAAATGGAGAACCCTCTGAAAACCCTTTTTGCAATGGGTATCGGCTTTTAATAAGGTCTCCTATCTTCTCCTCAAGACGTTGGATGGAGTCATTCCATGGCCTTGCAACGTCGGCCTGGCCGAGGTTATCCCCAGCCACCTCCAAGGGGTGGGCTGAGGGTTCCCCAGTCGCAGCACAACGTCAGTTGTTGACCTCTTCTTGTTCCTTGTCTTGGCCCTGATGGGGTCGACCATGCAGAGGTCGGCCATGATGAGGCCGATGTTCCCCATCTCCCCTTTGAGAGCTAGCGGCACTTCGCGACTTGGATAACCTCTGCCTCAGGTCATTTACTGGCCCGAGCCTTTCAAAGGTCGTCCCTCTGCTCAATCGATCGAAAGCTGATCCTCTTTGTTGGGCACCTTCACCTCTTCTGCCTCCACAACCTCGGCTCTGTTGGATAGGATGCACTGTGTTATTTGAAACCTCATACGGCTCCCAACAATCTTCTGGAGCGTCTTGTGCCTCCATATCATCATACATATCCTCAGGGCAAGGGTATCCTTGCCTCCCTAGATGCAAACGCCCAGGGTCAGCAACGTCCCTCCTCCATTGAGGTGTGGGTTGGTCTTTTCGCGGTGCCTGGGGTGGTCCCTTGGCCTCATGATGGGGTTGAGCAGCCGTCGGAGTAATCATCTCCGGTGAGACCCCAGGTGGCCTCATCATATTTTGATCGAGTTGTGAAAATTGCTCCTTCATCGCTTGTTGCGTTGCAGCCAAGGACCTCAAGGCTGACGCCACCTCAGCCATTTCAGACTGGGGTGGAGCCTGGCTAGAACTAGGTCCTCTAGCACCAGATGGTGGGGGAGGTGGTGGTAACTTCGGTGCTATATGTTCAAACAAAAGATCTTGTAAGAAGATGAGCTTAATACCTTAAAGGACCTCTTTCAATGGTGAAATAGCTCCACGCATGGGGTGAGGCCTAGTTCACCACCAGAGTCTCCGGTGAGGTTAAGCAGAAAATGAGGAAGAGATAGCTGATTGTTTCCATAGACGGCGCCAAAATGATGATGCTGGAAATAGCACCACCCTTCAAGGTGTATGCAAGCTCAAGTTAGTCATAACAATGGCAGCCAAGTATATACTGAATATAAAAGATGGAGATGAGGAGAAAAGGATGAACACCAATATATAAGTGGTTCAGCCAATTAGGCCTATGTCCACTGTGAGTGTGTGTGAGTAATATCACTGAATGAAGGCACTAATGGCTATGGATACAATCTCTCAAGCTTTCTCTCTCCACTGTATATTTTGCCAGAGTTTCAGCTAGGGTTGTAAATTATCGATCCTTCTCAAGGTAGGAGAAAAAGAGTTTATATAGTGTGGGGGGGGGGGGGGGGGTGTAATGTACCCCCCATGCATGCAATGAGCATATGTGTGTTGATCTAGCCAATCTAAAGGAGACATCTGTCACTGACACATGTAGAGAATGATGATGAAATATTCCCCCACGTGAGGGGATTGATTCGGTTACAACTGATTTTTTTCCACGTGTTCCTCTCCTTGTATATGCTTGTCAATGCTCGGCTTTGTCTCTTATAGGTGCAACTTCGGCCTGGATGGGTAAGAGGTTGGTGAAGTCTGACTCCTACATTATCTGAGGTTATTTATGATGATCTCGCCCTGGGCCGGGGTTATATAGGAGTAGTTGGAACGTCGGCTGATTCCCAGCCGATGTTGATTACGATGATGGTGATAGTCCTTGCTGCCTCGGCTTATACCCAGCCGAGGTTGATGTATGAAGTAGGCGTGATGTCGGCTCCAGACGACCTGATGGATCACTGAACCTATGGATCATGAAGACCTCAGTTGTTTCCTGACTATGAGGTACCTAGTAACGTCGGCCATAGTCGACCATATGTTAGACGAGACCGCTGGTTGCCAATTCTGGAGCCCTCGTTACCTCGGCCGTCTCCTTGGCCGAGGTTGGTATCTCCGAGTTGTCAGGTACATTTAGGGCATACCATATGACCTCACTCTACCTTGTCCATGGTATGAGTTGAATGGTTCTGATCTCCATTATATGAACACGCTCAAGCACTTCACAAGGATATAAAGGAAAATAAGAGAACTAGCCCATGAGAGACCGAAAAGGATGGGATGTGTGCCTAACACCTTCTCATTTCGTAACTTATCCCCCGAACCTTGGAACTATTGGTTTCGTATGCATCAGTTTGTCCTTGATGTCGCTTTCTCGAGGTGGTAACATATTCTTTTGCCTGTTTTGTGCAAAATAGGTTGGCGAATATATATCTTCACATTTACCCCCACACCAACAACGGTTAAAGCAAACTTACCAAGAGGGGTGCGAGACTGCGGCGCAGCCTTCCCGAGGGGAGATGTATCTCTCTCACTCTCTCCCCCTAGGCGCCAATCTGGATGTCCACAGTGGCGACTCTACTGGGGACTATTTTTAAGAGGGCTAGACTCTATTTTCATAGGTGTTTTACTTTCTTATATATTCCCCTATTTTTATGTTCCCCTTATTATTCTATGTAAATATGTACCTTATGATTATGCCGCTATTCATTCACTTGTAGAAATGTTCCATATACACTTCACACCCCGGGCACCTAGGATCATGTATATCCACATATTGCACACACCACATAGAAATCCATGCCTAGGTGTCGCTAACACACACCTCCACTTGTATATATCCATGCTCACTTACACTTATCACACACCACCTACTCTCACTTGTTACCCCTACTCTACTGTTTATACCTGTACCTTATTCTCGATTGGGCATGATCAATAAAGATACTCTCTCCACAAGATACTAATCAAAGAGTCATGCATGGTACACTCAATATCACCAAAGAGAATTTCTATTGACCAAATTTTGTCCTGTAATTAGGGAGTCACTTCGTGATGGGTGCTGGTTCGGCAGGTCGTAATTAGCCTAAGCGATATGACTCTCACCATCCATTGGTCAAGTACCTTCGACGTATGTCGAACGGTTCCCCTGCATTGTACCGCTTGATCGAAGTCATAACGGGAGGTATATCGTTGGGAACTCTTTCACGTGCGTCGAGTTTATCAAATTCTCTCTCACACGTACCGTCCCCACGAGCTATATAGTAAGGTAATTCACGTACACTCACGTATATTAAATGGATTGTTCGCACCGATTGTCCTCAAAAGCAAGACGTATATCGTGGAAGTCACGCAAAAGAGGGGGAACACCTTCCAATTAACCCAAGAACTGCATACCCACATATAGTGTCAAGCCTAGGACTCACATACTATATTGTCAGTTTTGACTCGAAACTCTGCCAAAATTTCGGGTCGGCCTTTCGCCCAAATTTTTGCTCAACTTTTAAAACGGGAGACTGCCCATGAGCCTGGTAACAAGTCAAACCCTAGTTTTTACATGTGGTAAACCTAATTTTTCCAGGATCGGATCCCGTCTGGATTTTTTTTTTTTGCATCTAAGCAAACTTAATACAAGTGAGAACCTAATAAACATAATAATCATGCTAAGACCAATCTCCCGTCTTTTCCTCTCTTTTCAAAAAGTGTCCAAAAACATTTTTTTTCCTCATGTTTTCCAAAAAATAGCAAAAATATTTTCCTCCTTTTCTAAAAATAACAAATTCCACTTCTTTTTTTTCGAATATAAATCCCAATTTTTCTCCTTATTAGGTCGATCGTATACCCTTAGCCTGGCTCCCTATTGGCTTTGGTCTTCAGTCGAACCGCCCCGCAGTTCTTTCGATCCCCTTACTTCTTCCGAGTTCGAGATTCACTCGCCTTCCATGGAGAACACGGATCAAGTGTCGAATGTACAAACGGATTTATTGATAGTTCTAGCTCAGCTCACTCCTAAAATTGACAACCTTCAAACTGAGGTTCATGAGATGCAAAGAAATTGGATCCCTGTCCCCAAAGAGCTTGAGGTCCTCTTCCCTCGTGCTATGGGTCGGCCTATACTAGAGCCTATTTGGGTTCCCGAGGAATACTAACATGTTCCCTGTGATCCTCCTGCTAATGGGACACCGCCATCCCATCTGCTAATGCCAAACCTTACTCAACCAGGGGCTAACTTACCCGTGACCGTTGACCCGAAAGAGGAAGAATTGAACCAGGTTAAGGAAGACCTCAAGATGTTGACCAAGAAGTTCGATCAAGTCAGACTCTCTGTCACAATATGGACTACACCCACATGTCTCCCTATCCTAATGCCAGGTTACAGAAAAAATTCAAGATGCCTAATATCGAGAAGTTCGGAGGCAGTGGACCCCCGATCATTCATCTCCATAGATATCACCGAGCCATGACTCTCCTAGGGGATTCTGAAGAAAAAATGACCCAGATGTTCCAACAGACTTTGAAAGATGGCGCTCTTCATTGGTTCTTATCCTTTGAGGAATCTAGAATCCATAGTTGGTAAAATGTTGCCCGCGAGTTCATGACACAATACAAGTACAATGAAGAGCTAGAAGTTACCTGCCGCGACTTAGAGCTACTTAAGCAGAACCCTGGGGAATCAGTCAGTAAGGTGGAGAGAAAATACAACTACTATGAACAATCGGCCTTTAGAAGAAAAACAAGTCACTATCGTAAAGAAGAAATTCCTACCCCATATCCGAGCAACAATGGGAGGACAGTATTACCCTCACTTCTGAGACCTCTGAGAAGCACAAGTGGAGATCGAAGAGAGTCTTGCCAAGACAGAAGTTGAACAGAGAAAAACCTCTAGATAGTTTGCTCTTAGAAAGTTTGAAAAATCTGCTAGTACCACAATTTCTACCATCAACAACGTCTCTCAGCCTACTGCTTCATGGGCACCAGAGAGTCGCCCAAACCCAGTCTAGAAGGAATATATCGAGCTTCATGATCCTCTCTCCAAAGTATAACAGGACCTCTTGTGCCAAATCTGATTAAACCATTGGACCCCCGTCCATTACCAAACCCACTTCCGAAAAACTTTAGACCTGATGCCCATTGTGACTTTCACCAAACTGCTGGCCACACCACCGACCAATATTTCCATCTCCGAAATGTAATCCAAGGCCTGATTGACCAGGGTGTTATCGCCCCACCAGCTAATCCAAACCAAACACTACCCAGAATCCACTCCCAAATCATGCAGATGCCATCTTCCTATAAGCAGACTCATAATTTTACCCATCCACCCAAATCATGCTAAGTAAATCACCAGTCATACCCATATACTCTCCTAAACCTCCCCAAACATGCCCATATTTTCTCTTACACCCTACCAGCTTCCCCGATCAAACCTTATCCCTTCTCACCCGAGCATACATCATTGTCTGCACCTATTCTGGAGGTAAAGTTATGGAACTGTCAGAAGTGTTGAACCAACTCTTAAAGTTCAGGCTGAAATTGCCCTCCTAGATGACCATCGACTGTCAAAGATTCAGTGGGTTATTCTTAAAAGCTTAAAAATAGGCTCGAGAGTTAGACAATTGGGTGGTGCCAACCGATGAAGTCGGTCTAGAGGATATGGTCCAGATCATGGAAGATTTGTTTCAACAGACTGGTGATATTTATAGTATATCCGAGTTACTCGATGCTTTGATATTATAAGGGCGCTTAGTCCCTTCAGTTCTACATTTCCCTGCCTAATGGGAGGAATTATACGAAGAGGTCGTGGAAGTTGTGGAGTGCATTAACTTTGCATCGAAAGATAATATCATTGCAACCGGATGGGGGGACGATTTCGAAGATTCATATGAAGATCAAGATTCAGAAAAGACTTGTTTGATAACAGATATATGCGGGCTGATATCATTCGAAGAGATGCTAGGAAAAATCAACAAGATGGTTGAACAACCCGATATTGATGAAGAAATATGATTTATTTTTTTCCCTCCTTTTGTGAACCATATGACTAGGTCAGGAAGACATTACCAAATCCCAAGTGTACAATCGTCAGCAAGCAACAAAGGGAAGGGTGTTGAGAATCTCCCTGTGCCAGAAATGACCCTAAAAGAAAGTAAAGTCCTCGATCAACTAAAGAAAACCCAAGCCAAGATCACTTTATGGGGACTCTTTATGTCTTCCCAGCTGCACCGAATGGCCTAATCAAGCTACTCACAGGACCCACAGTTCCTCCCTTAACCACGCTAGAAGAAGCGGTGAACCTAGTCAGATCCTTGACCCCTACTTAAATGCTCTCCTTTTCTAAAGAAGAAATCCGCAAGACTGGTCCCAGCCACAATCATGCTCTTAATATCTCTGTTGAAATTATGGGAAAAACTGTCCCCCTCTCTCTCGTCGACAACGGATCAACTCTGAATATTTTCCCATTTAGAAGCCTCAATTGTCTGGGATTAAAAGTGGTAGACCTTGCTCCAACCTATGGTGCCGTACGTCCCGCAACACCTGCCGAAAAGTAATGGGACCTATCAAGATTGCAATAGGGGTTGTCCCTATAAATCCTATTGTTAAATTCCAGCTCATCGATATCCCAGCCTGTTTCAATCTACTGCTCGGATGATCGTGGCTTCATAGCATCAAAGGGGCGTCTTTTTCCCTTCATCATAAATTGAAGTTCTTCACCAATGGGAAAGTTATCACCATCTTGGGAGACAACGACAACATAGAGAATGCAAGCTCCAGTGATCCAATACTTTAAATAAAACACGAGGTGAATATTATGCTTCTGTCAGGATTCCAAGTTGAACCAATCCTACTCCCAGCAGGGGATGACTTCAAAGACATGATTTGTTCGGAATATGACCCCCATGGAAATGTCAATGTAATCCAGATGTTCAAGAATATGCACTTCATGCCCGGATTGGGTCTAGGGCAAAGACAGCAAGTAATAATTGAACCTATTGTGTTGAAGGAGGCCTTTCCCCCCTATGGCTTGCACTATCTGCCGTCAGAAGAATAACTCATAATGATCCATCAGCCTTGACTGAAGAGGAGGTTAGGATGCGCCAGAACTGTCTCGAGAGATTCCCTAAATGAAAGATTCATCAGATAAGGTGAAGATTTCCCCTTCTGTGACTTCCCTGAACCTTGGTATGACCATGTAGACAAGAGGATGAAGCTAGTAATGGAGATCTTCTTTCAAGATAGCTACCCATGGGTCGAGAGTTCCCAGCACCGTGTACAACCACTCACTGAAGAGACCATAGCTGATACCAAGGATTTTAAGGGCAGTGAATCCGAGGACTCTTTTAACTTACAGATACTGGGGCTTACACTCTGCATGATCCAATCAGGCGCTACATCGTCTAATCTATCCTGTCTCATCAAGGATATTGATGTACTTCTTCTCAACTGGTATGCTACACCTATGCCACCTGCTAATGTTCAACCTAACCCCGATGTTTACCCTCTTTCCCCTTTAGTTGTTTCCCCTCACTCCGATGTAATCGAGACCTCATTTGATGAGGTTCTCATTGATATTTTCCTATCAATGAAATAAACGAAGAATTTGAGTATCTTGTTGTGCCTTAAATTAATTGTCTTGATTCTAATTAAACTTTTGATGATGATGATTTTGCAAATGAACAATTCTTAATTGATCTAAATAAGGCTAATAACAAATAACATAACCGCATTAAAGTTAATAAAGATGAAATTATTGTTATTACTCGATTTTAGTATCCAAATGTGCGAGATTAGGATAGGGGACACCCTTAATGAATATGAGCACGCGTAATTCAAAGAACTACTAAAGGAATTCATAGACGTCTTCTCATGGTCCTACGATGATATGTTCGGCATTGACCCTGAGATAGCTCAACATGAGATTCCAATTCTCCCGAAATGAAACCGATCAAATAAAAATTGTGAAAGCTCCATACCGAATGGTCACTTAAAGTTAAAGAAGAAGTAGTTAAGGAACTGAACGTGGGATTCATTCATGTGATCGAATATCCCACCTGGCTAGCCAATATCGTACCCGTGCTGAAATCAGGAGGGAAAGTTCGCATGTGTTTTGACTATCGAGACTTGAATAAGGCCTCTCTGAAATATGATTATCCTCTACCCAACATCGACATGATTGTGGATAATATGTCCAGTCACGCTCTTAAGTCATTCGTTGACGGGTTTTTCAGATATAATCAGATTAAGATTCACCCAGATCACCAAGATAAAATCACATTCATCACCCCCTGGGGAACCTTTTGCTACACTAACATGCAATTTGGTCTAAAAAATGAAGGGGCTACCTACCAGAGGGTTGCCACAACCATTCTGCATGATCTGATACACAAGGAAGTCGAGGTCTACATAGACGATATGATTATCAAGTCCAAGACTAGGGAAGGCCATGTTCCCGCTCTCCAGAAGTTCTTCGAGCGACTGAGATAATACCAGATGTGGCTCAACCCACAGAAATGTGTCTTCGGTGTTACTAAAGGAAAACTTTTGGGATTCATGGTTAGCGAGAAAGGGATAGAAGTAAATCCTGCTAAGCTAATATACTTGAGATGCCACCACCTCAAACGGAGAAGGAAGTTCGGGGATTCCTTAGGAAATTACAGTACATCAGTCGGTTCATTTGCCAATTAACTTCCATCTGCGAACCCGTCTTCAAACTCCTTCGAAAAGATTCAACCAAAGTCTGGAATAAAACTTGCCAAGAAGCCTTCGACCGAATCAAGGAATACCTAACCCAACCTCCGGTGCTCATGTCGTCGCAGCCCGATCTTCCCTTACTCCTATACCTAATCGTAATCGATTCTGCCGCTAGGGATTTTCTATCCCAATACCTCGAAGAAACCCGTAAAGAGAGATCCATATACTATGCCAATCGAAAATTGGTCGATTACGAGGTTAACTACACGGCCTTCGAAAAAGCATGTGTCTCTCTTGTTTGAGTTACCCAAAAGTTACGGCACTACATACTCGCCTTTCCCATCAAGCTTATATCCCGAATAGATCCCATCAAGTACCTACTCGATAAGCCCGTCATATCCAGCCGAATGGCCCACTGGTTGATGCTCCTAGCTGAATTCGATATTACCTATGTCATGCAAAAGGACATGAAAGGAAGAGCCTTCTCTCACTACCTTGCTGACTACTCTATAGAATAGGTCAATGTCTGGATATCCAAGTTCCCTAATAAGAATATCGTCTGTACCTACTGAGAAGACCTTCGATGGAAAATGTTCTTTGATCGTGCTGTCAATAAAAAAGGGCATGGAATTAGGATCCTCCTAATTTCCCCTGACGACTCTCACACTCCTAATACCATCAAGATGGATTTTTCTTGCACCAACAACATGACTGAATACGAGGCGTGCACGATAGGCCTCAAAGTCACCCTCAAGAAAGGAATTTGATACCTTTATGTTTACGAGGATTCAACCCTTATCACCGATCAAGTACTTAGAAAATGGAAAGTCAAGGACAAGAAACTCTTACCCTTCCACTCCCACCTAGAAGAGATAGCTTCCCAATTCTAAGAAATCACCTTCCACTACCTGCCCCGAGCAAAAAATAACCTAGCTGACACCCTTGATACCTTAGCCTCCATGATTCACATGCCCGAGGGAATAACCATTCCCCATTTCCTTATCCAAAAGTAAGAAAACCAACCCACAGCTACCACAATGATCTTGGCACAGAGGAAGATCTCGAGATAGCCGAATGATGATGCTATGATATTTGGCGCCTTCTCAAACATGGTAGGTATCCTAAGGATCTGATAAGAAAGAATGAGAAAATATCCGCAGACTAGCTACCAAGTATATTGTCTGTGATAAAGCACTATTTAAGAGAAACTTCGATGGAACCCATTTGCACTGCATCACAGAGGCTGACATTGAAGAAATAATGCAGAAAATACACAGTGGGGAATGCAGACCCCACATAAACGGACATATGCTCGCCAAAAAGATCATTCGACAGGGTTACTACTGGATTACCATGGTTCAAGATTGCACAACCTACGTTCGAAGATGCCTCAAATGCTAGCAGTTTTCCAACCTAAAGCGCTTACCCCTGCGGGAATGAGTTCATCCTAGTCGCCATTGACTACTTCACTAAATGGGTCGAAGCCGTGTCTTATGCAATTCTGAATGCCAAGAAGGTGGCCAAGTTCATCAGGAAAAACATCATCTGTCGATAAGGGATCCCTTATGAGCTGGTATCAGACAACGGATTACACTTATGGAATTTAAAGACACAAATCTTCTCCATACCTACCTTAGACCAATGGAGCAGTCGAAGCAGCTGATAAGAACCTCAAAGCCATTATCAGCAAGATGACCGAGAGTTATCGATATTGGGCTGACAGGATCCCTTACGCCCTCTGGGGATACCGCACTTCAGTTCGAACATCTACTCTGAACATCTACTCGAGTTACCCTTTACTCTCTAGTCTATGGCATGGAAGCAGTCCAACCCGTGGAGCTAGAAATCCCTTCCTTGCGCGACATGCTTGAAAGCAAGATCAGCGAGGAAGACGGGCACCAAAGTCATCTTGACGAGTTATCCCTCTTGGACGAAAGAAGGCTGAAAGCTCTATATCACATACAAGGGTACCATCACCGCATAGCGTGATCATTCAACAAGAGATTCAAGTACCACGGTGTCCGATAAGGGAACTTAGCCCACAAAGAAAAAGTAAAGTCCATCTAGAACCCCAGAGGGAAATTCAACCCAATTGGCGCGGCCCATACATTGTAAAAAAAGATCCTATCGGGTGGCGTCGCTATGCTCACCGACCTTGATAGAGAAGAAATGACGCGTCCAGTCAATCTGGACCGTCTCAAGAAATTATACCCCTAGTCCGTAGTCTCGGTGCGCTATAACTCTTCTCACCTCCCTTATATTCTAAACAAAAAACAAAAAAACTCTTCATTTCCCCCTAATCTGAACTACGCGGGGCCTGATCCTCTAAAACCCTTTTTTCTTTAAAAAAATGAATTTTAGAACCCTCAGAGGTACGTAGGCATCTCATCCTCCTTACATGAGCACGGCCCCTTTCTTTTTCATAAAATGCTATTCTTTTCTTATCCCCGAGAATGATTGTTCATTTTAACATATACACAAACAAAAGGATTATGTATGCCTTAGCGATTGGTATAGATAATTCAAAATGAAAAAGTCATCAAAAGGCACAACTAAATGATCAAAAACTCCATTATTTCATTATTTGAAATTTTAGTACGACTACATCGGCATAAGGAGTCAAACGACTTCCCTTGTCAAGCCTACTCCTACCTTCCTAAAAAACAAAATAAAAACAAGCCCCACTACTCCCAAAACCACACCCATTACAAAAGCTTCACAAAATCCTACCCGAAGCTTCCAGAAGAACCATCCCCATCATCATCTGCATCCTGGGGTCCCCAAACCTCCCCTGCCTAAATCGAGTATCGCAGACGCTCCATAGAGCGATAAGCCCAAACTAGATTGGAGAAAACCACAACACCATCCTTTATGGTGTCAGATATGGAAAACCACATTTGCCCAGTCTCCACAGCTAGCATCTTGGCCACTACCTTCTTCCACAACCACTTCATGTAGTCCCCAGAGACGTGCCAGACTCTTCTCACATTTGGGAAGGATGGGTCGACGGATGATGATTCTCCCATAGAGATCCAAGCCGCATGCGCATACACTCTGTAAAGTCCTCTACAAGAAATAAGCTTGGTGTTTGTGGTGGCACAATTCGTTCCCAACCAAATTGGCGCAGCCACCGCCAGGGAAAGTAGAAAGAGGTCTGCCTGAGGCCAACCAACTGGACATATTGGTACTCCCTGAGTTCCAGAATGGGCAGCAACTGCCCCTCCCCACACACACACACCAAGGCACTGACCAGCGCAAGCCCCGAGCCCCGTGCTCTACAAACCAGTCCCTTCAACTCTCAATGTCCAAGCCTACACTAATAAAATAGCGTGAGAAGAAGTTTGGAACCGCCGACACAAGATACTCAGATGGGACCGCCATACGAAACCTCTCTGACATCCACATGAACAACATCACGGGGCTCCCTCTCAGAAAGTCAGAACGACCCACCCGCTAGGCATCCAGACCATTAAAAGTATCACCGCCGCAGGATTGAGAGGGTACTAGAATTTCTCCAGTCACTAACAACACTTTTGAACTAGGCCCAGAATAACAGCCCCAGCATAGCCGACATCATCGACATCCTGCAAATGCACGGATCGCAGCACCACCGAAAGAGAAATCAGGCCTCCCGTAAGCAACGACCCGACTGTCGAAGATGAAATATGGAGAAGTCCAACCAATAATTTCCTAGGAGAACGAAAGAACTCAGACCAAGCCAAAGCAACGCTGGGATTTATCCCCAATATCGTAAAAAATTCCTCATAGGTAGGACAAATTTTATCCAACCCGAAGAGAAAGACATGATCCTTGGGATACCAAAACTCAACTGACACCATTAGCATATTCCACCCAATGGGCTGGTTACACTACAAAGAGACTCGTCGCATGTGGAAGGCTTCATAATCAACATTGTAAGTACATATTGCCTCCAAGGCTCCGAGGTAGTTGGCAAACTCAATGCTACCAAGGAGAGCCATCTTGCAAAACAAATAGATGATAAACAATTAAGAATGTAAGAAAGAAAGGAAATGAAAGTGAGGAGAAAATCCCCATTCACACATCTATTTATACTTGAAAACTCTCAAGCAAAGATAAGAAACCCTATAGAAATCGGAGTAAAACTTGACCCACCAAGTATCAAACAATTGAAGAAAGTGCAATTAAAGCCTTGGGTTGATTGAACTGGATTGATGTGCCGATAGGTGGGACAAGGGTCATGCTGATCGGCAACCCCCTATTTTGGGAAAATTCCCTTTTTCCTCTTTTATCAAAATCAAAAAACTCAATAAAAATAATTTTTATCTTAAGACAATTTCGAATTTCCTCATGCTTTACTTATCCCATTTTAAAATCAAATCCTTCTCAAATAAATTTTCAAAAATTCTTTTTATGGTCTCAGTAGCAAAGTAAAAAGAGCATGTTTATTAATCACTGAAGCGGAAATTAATAAAAACTTCATCTTTATTTTCATATATTTTTCTGTGTTACATTGACATCTTGTAGGAAAAACAAAAGAAAAAAACAACGGGACGCAACCCAAACCCATTTTTCTTTCTCTCTCTCTTCACCTAACTTTCACTCTCTCACCTACAAAATCTATCCCTCTCTTTTCTTCCTCTTATCTCTCTCTAAGAGCCTCCATCCTTATGGTGCGCCCTCTTCCCCCTACGACGAGATGATGTGATACCACTTCCAGAACTCAACCCTTCCTCGAAAGAGGCAGATGGCACCAAGCAAGAAATAACTGAAACTACCTCATGGATATGAGCAGTCGCCGAAGATGTCCAATCCATAATTTCCCTCAGCCAAGTGGTGGAGACCCGGATGAGCTACAAAAGAAAATAGAAAAATCAAATCAGTCAAGTCTGAAAGGAAAATAAAGGAACTAGGAAATTAAAAGATAAAGAAACACAAAATGTACCTCAGGTCGAAGGACCTCCTCTATCAGGCCCAACTCCTCCGGGTCTATCGCATTGGGACAATGATGTAAACGTACCGACCACCCATCAGCTCGTCAGATATTGTAACCATGTGAGAACAGTTGTACAAAGGGAGCCTCTGAAGTCGTCGCCGCTGCCGACGTCGTCGCACTGCCCACACTGTGGGAGGACCCCGCCTGCCAAGTCAAACTCATGCGACGAAGAAGCATCACATCGTATATATTGGGAGGCATTAGCCAGATCGACATGAAATCTATGTAGTCATACATCACCGTGGTGTCAGTATACATTGAATATGGCTCTATCATCATCGACGCCACCCGGGCATCCTCTGACATCTCCTGCACTCGCCTCATGAACATAGGGGGATTCACCGGCGGCTCAGCTAACTCATCCTCCATGATCTATCAGACTACCCCCTCCCCGAGGTACCAAAATTAGCCAAACTTATGCTCCAACAAACACCGCATCTATGCATGTCCCTCAGTTACCCCAGTGTGCTGAATGGCCGTCCCCTAAGGATAAAAGGTCACCTAAAAATCCCCAATAAGAGAAAAAGATCAATATCAAACAATCAAGGGAAAGGACAGTTCTGATATAAAAGAGGGCTTACCCGCTTTCTCGTTAGGCCATTCAAGACCTGACGCACCGCCTCCAGAGAGAGACTTCTTCGACTGTCGATTAGACCTCCGCTACCGGTACATCCGGCAGAAGTCCCCAACAGAGTCATCCTTCAAATATATCAACTGGGTGTTAGATCAATCACCTCATAACACCACGTCTGCAATGGGAAAAGGCCAGCATTTAAGAAATCAAGAAAAAGCGCATGAAGGAAAATGCGAATGCATAAAGGAAAAATGTCAAAAAATAAAGAATACCTCGAGAAGATACGTGGCTCCAGTAAAAGACTGCCAGAAGCACTGGTTGAATGCATCAAGAGAATAATAAAGGGTCGCCAAAGTCAGACTCCCCCAATCATAAAGGCAGATGTTCGAAAACACCCTAAAAATGGCAAAAACCACAAGTGCACGATGTCGCCACTCGTCGCCACCAAAAAGCCTCCCAGTACTAACATAATGAACAAATGAGCCATCTGATGAACCTGTTGTCTGTCATTCTCATCATTCCTCCTCCTCAATAATAACTCTCTCAAAGCAGATAAACAGAGAGATTCCCCAAAGACCACCCTCTCCACATCACCTAATGCCATCGTTACTGCCTCCGGTGTCACCGTTAACGTCCTGCCCACCTCAATCTGAGCACCATTACACTCCAGCCACAGTAGTTATTGAACATCGATGGGATTCACCGTCATCTTCCCAAAGCCAAAATAGAAGGTGTGGGTAGTGTCCCACCACCTCTCCCCCAGAGCACATAAAACGACCGTAGAACGAGGAGTCTCATCCAGAGCAGACGCCAATCTACCAAAGCCGACTGATGACACCATCCATCATACCACAAATGGAAGGTTCTCCCAAACATCCTTAATCCCCGTCGTCCATCGAGAACGTATAGTCGACATGGAGACGTCTAACTGTCGAAGAAACAAAGAAAACCATTGTCAAATTTAAGAAATAAAGCAATCTTGTCAAGAAAAAATAAAAAGAATACCAAAGGTCATTCGATACTTACATAGTCGTCGGGGTTTACCACCATAGAAGAATGATGACGCGAGGGCTACTATATAAGAATCCGATCACCCACCACCGACCCAAATGAGTTCTCGCTGCCTAGTCCAAGGGGCACCCTAGCCCTCCACTCCATCCCTGCCCAATCGTCATCATTAAGTCATTTCATGTGAGTAGTGATACTTGAAAACTCAGCCATCTCTTGACTTTGGAATGACGGAACGACTTGCAGAATGCAGGTTAAAAAACTATGAAAAATGAGAAGAACTCGCCCGTTTTTATAGGAGGCTAGGGGCATGTCGATCGGCATCTCCCCGCCACCACCGATCGATACTAACCCTTCACCTGCTCGAGGCACCCCAAAAGACTGTGCCACTGTCTTTTGTCTCCCCTCCATCTATGCCAGTCAGCACGCCCTTTAAAATTTTGTAACAAAAGTCTAAAAAATACCAAAAAATCCTGAAAAATTCCTAAAATCACTATATTAATCTTAGGACCTTTTCACCATGAAATTTTTTTTTTCTACATCCCGAGCGGAATTCTAGAAAATAATTCTTCCCAGTAATGTCTCCAGAGGACGCTCCAAAATTTCAAAAATTCCCCACTCGAATCATTCCCTCTTCCCCAGCAGAACTTAAAACCAAATGCTTCCCCAAATCCCCAAAGAAAGATCACATATCCCCAATGGAGTCCCCAAACTTCCCAAAGGAAAAATAAGACCGTAGAATTGTCTTTGACCTGCATAATTGGTCACATCTATCCTAAATAAGCCCGCAGAATTGGCTTTGACTTGCAGAATTGGGCGCTTCAATCTTAAGCCCGCAGAATTGGCTTTGACTTCCAGAATTGGGCGCTTCAATCTTAAGCCCGCATAATTGGCTTTGACCTGCAGAATTGGTCATCTCTACTTAAGCCCGCAAAATTGGCTTTGACCCGCAGATTGGTCATCTCTACTTAAGCCCTCAGAATTGGCTTCGACCCTCTGAATTGGTCACTTCTAAATAAGGCCGCAAAATTGACTTTGACCTGCAGAATTGGTCACCCTAAATAAGCCCTCAATATTAGCTTCGGCCCTCAGAATTGGTCGCTTCTACATAAGCCCGCAGAATTGGCTTTGACCCTCATAATTAGTCACGTC
The DNA here is from genome assembly GCA_949130495.1 of Sambucus nigra. Lineage (NCBI taxonomy): Eukaryota > Viridiplantae > Streptophyta > Magnoliopsida > Dipsacales > Adoxaceae > Sambucus > Sambucus nigra. Next base: position 839,386,938 of record OX422207.1, on the reverse strand, counting down.
TATCCTAATACCTCAGAATTAGCTTCGACCCTCAGAATTGGTCGCTTCTACTTAAGCCCGCAGCGTTGGCTTTGACCTGCAGAATTGGTCATCTCAATTTTAAGCCCGTATAATTGGCTTCGACCCGCAGAATTGGTCTCTATAATTTAGATCCCTAGAACTAACTCTAGCCCGCAGAATCGGTAACCTACTTACTCCTCACCTCCTTTAGGTCCTCAAAATTGGCCACCCCAACATCACCTTAGGTCCTCAGCATCGACCTCGACCCTCTGAATCAGTCAGCCTCATCCCTTAGATCCACAGAATCGACCTCTATCATATGGTGTCTATTCGATGGCTATAACTTGTTCCAAGCTCACCCGTCGAGGGTCTCTATAGACACCACATTATAAGACCCCCTAGGTCTCCCCTTGGGTCCCTACCACCTCCCTATCTCACTGTAAACACTAGGTCTCACTCCGAGTATCGATCTAGAGCCCACCAAGTGCCCTTGGACCCCGTTTGACTCCGGTCAACTCTATTGTCAAAATGAGATCTCTTTGAATATTTGAAGGGCCCTTAATAACCTTTCCAATGGTCCACCCTATGCATCAATTGTCATAACGGTTCGGACGAACGAACCATTTTACTACCAAAGATCGATTTGGAGGCCACCGGGCACTCCCGAACCCCGATTTGACCCCAATCAACTTCACCGTCAGAGCGAAAGCTCTTTGAATATTCTAAGGTCACTAAAACCCCTTTACAACTATCCACCCCATGCATAAAATAGCATACCATTCGGACGAACAATCAATTTTCCCTCGAAAATCGATCCAGAGGCCACCGGGCGCTCCCGGGCTTCGTTTGATCAACTTTAACTCCGAGAAGTCCCCAGGCTCTTCCGAGCCCATTTTGACCATGATAAACTTTTCAAACTGAGAAAATCTCTTTGTAATGTCGAATTACATCTCCTAACCTTTCTAACGGTCCTCCCCGTGCGCGATTCTGACTTACCATACGGACAAACGATCCGTTTGCGTTTGATAATCTCCCGTCCAAAGGATCGACGTGCGCTTTCGAGCCACATTTGACCTAAAGTCAACTCCCGGAGCCGAGATAAGTCCAAAGGACTCTTGAAGGTCTCTGAAATACCTTTTTAACGGTATTCCCCGTGTACGATTCAGATCAACGGTTTATGTTCTACGACCATTTTTCCAGGAAAATCCGTACGAGACTGCCAAATTGGTAGATCCTGATCCCTGCTTATCGACAGTGTCTGGTGTCACATGCCGATAGGCACCACCATGGGTAGTTCTATCGGTACCCCCTGATCCTATAAATAGGGGCCATAACCTCACTCCAAGGACCACTGAACAGATCCATCAGCATCAGTGATCTCAGCAACATTTCCTCGAAATCAGTGAAGTCCCTCATGTGAAGTTCCATCCAAGCTTAAATTCACATCCTTTTCATAACCAATTTGGCAAATATCCTTCTCTCTCATCAACATTCATCAACACTCAAGGGAGTTCATCTAAGATCAAAGATTAAGCTTCAAAGAAGGTCCAATTCCTTTCCTCTCTCTTTAAATTCCTTGTATTTGCATAACAAAGATTAGATTCATAATCTAGTTCTTACTTTAGTTCATACACATTAATATCTACACTTTTATTAGTATATTGCACATACTTTATTTTTTACAAAAATTCCAAAAACAAATAAAAGAGGGTTACACCCTTAAATTCCGAGCGGAATTATCCATCACACTTTCTCCAAAATCCAAACAACACATTTTCTACACATACACATATAATAAAATTCCACTCGAATCTATGGGATAAACCCCACCCCTATTCTACATTCTAACTACATGGACTTTGATGCCTTTATAGGCTACGTAGGCGTCTTGGATTAAAATTCGAGACTCGGGTCCAATTTTTCAATTTTCCCATTTCCCAAATTCCCTAATTTTCTAAAATCACCCATTTTCACACACACACACACACACACACATATATATATATATATATATATATATATATATATATATATATATATATATATATATATATATATATATATATATATATCATGCTTGTTTGCGTTTCATCCAAGACATATTATCGTTTCCTAATAACGATCAATATCGTAATGAACGCACAAATCATACTTTCTACATATGTTATTTTGGGAACATTCCTATGGATGAACTCACTCTACCTTGTGCATGGTATGAGTTGAATGACTTCGATCTCCATTACATAAACATGCTCACACACTTTACGAGGATATAAAGAAAAATAATAACACTAGCCCATGAGAGACCGAAAGGGTGAGATGGGTGCCTAACACTTACCCATTCCGTAACTTAGCCCCCGAACCTCCGAACTATTGGTTTCGTATGCATCAGTTTGTCCTTGATGCCGCTCTCTCATGGTGGCAACATATTCTTTTGCATGTTTTGTGCTAAATAGGCTGGAGACTCTATCTTTTCACATTTACCCCCACATCGACGACGGCCGAAGTAACCTTCCTAAGAGGGGTGTAGAGATCGTGGCACAGCCTTCTTGAGGGGAGATATATCTCTCTCACTCCCTCCCCTCAGGCGCCGCCCGGGATGGACACTAGTACAAAAAAAATAGTACATACTAGAAATAGGCAGAAGATAACATCAATCAAATCAACCTATGCTAGCAAACATGTCTATACCTCAACCGGTGGGCGCGGTGGAGTTTTGCAAAGATGGGGACATCTTTTGAAACAAATCCATCAAGTCATATGAAGTCTTAACCAAAAACTTTACATGCTCCCCAATATGTGCAAACTCTCTCATATAATCATCAGTAGCGTCAGGTGTGGGTGCGTGCATGTGAACATATATAGTAGCATAACGTGGCACATAACCCAACTTAAAATAAAACTCTCTCAGGTGTCCTCTTAAACCTCTCTCAAATGTCTCCTACGCACTATCCTAACAGGTACGGGACACCTAGGTGGGTCGGGTCGAGAGTCATGTGAATCTATCACTAAAGCGAGAATCGGCATGGGTGCAACAAAAGAATTGGATGCACCGTCATGTCTTATTCCTATACTCACACCACTACCCAAAATGGCATTAAGAACCATCTTTCCAACTTTCTTAGATGCGCTCTCTAAAAGGACTTTGACCTCCCGGGAAAATTCGAGTTCACTCTCAAGTTGGGATACACGTGTCATCAGACTAGACACCGTGTCGGTCAAGTCACACTTTTCATTCCTTAAACCTTATTTCTCTCTCTCCAAATCTAAAACCCGATGACCTAAATCCTTATTATATTTCTTTGTTTTAAAGGTCTCAGAGTACAAATCCCTAAAAGATTTTTGGAGCTCATTTTCATCTCCACTCTCAAACTCGCTCTCACCCCCACTAGAAACATTAGACTCATCATCGTCGCTCTCGTGAACACAATCATTATGGGACAAAGAAGGCTACACACATCCCATGTGCTAAACCTTTACTGGACTCATCTGCTTCATCTCCCTCACTATCACTAAGAGTAGCAGGCATGGCTACTTTCTTCCCTTTTCTCCTTAGCATAATAGGACACTCAAATGATCTATGTCCTTTGCCTTTACACTCAAAACAAGTCATACCTTCTAAATCTTCCCCACTATCTTCCTCTTTATCACCCTCTCTCTCTTTTTCACTACCCTCATTGGCATTTTCTTTCTTTTTATTTTTCTCAAAAGAATTTTTATTGAAAGAATTATTTTTGTTCATTTTGAGAAACTTTTTAAAACATTTCACAAATAAGGTCGCATCGTCAATACTAAACTCTCCCTCAGAATCAGACTCATAAACTCTCTCTTCCTTTTTCTTCCTAACTTGAGTCCTCAAAGCAACGCCTCTATCCTTAGCCTTAATGGTTTGGGGAAACATGTCAATCTCATAAGTTTGTAGGTCTCCTACGAACTCTTCTAACTTAAGTGAATTTAACTTTCCCAACGAATTCAAAATAGTGACTTTAGGAATAAAACATTCCAGGAGAGATCTCAAAATATTTTTAACGACACGCGTGTTGTCAATTGGCTCACCTAAATTAAAATTTGAGTTAACAATGTCCGATAAACGAGCATCAAACTCATCAAAACATTCGAACTTAGACATGGTTATAGTCCCAAACTGGGTGAGCAAATTTTGTAACTTTGATTCTTTAACCGTGTTCGTACCCTCATGTATCAAATGGAGGACATCCCATGCCTCTTTAGACGTGGTGCACGTCATAATTCGGCAGAACTCGTCGGGGGTGACGGCTCCAGAAATAGCACTCAAACCACGGGAGATAAAATTAGACATTTCAAAACCATCTTTAGTCCAATCCGACAAAGGCTTTAAATTAGTGACATTATTCGTGGTGACAGTGGGAGGATTCCAACCTCTTTCACAAATGACCCAAACTCTTTCATCGATTGCTTTTAAATGGGATTTCATTCGGGCTTTCCAGTAAGCATAATTAAACCCGTCAAAATTTGGCAACCAATTATATAAGTTTCACTTGGAAACACTGCGACAATTTACAAAAATGATTTTTCAAAAAAAAAATCAATATCACACAATTTTGCGAAAAAATAGGAATACACGGTAAAATAGTGTAACCTGCTCTGATACCAATTTGTAAAACCTATGTGTGATAAAGATTCAAATAGGTGCGCAAATTCCAATCATAAACTCATTTAATTAGTATCAATTTATGAATCAAATTAATTTAGACCTCAAAATCAACTAGCTACGTGCGTGCATGTGTCAAACCAACATAAATAAAATACACAACACAAAGTTTAGGAAAAATCCCCTTAAGGCAAAACCTTTTATTTCACCATAATTTGTAAATCGCAACATACACGGATTATAATGAGATACAGTTGTTTGACACACAAATACCAACAGGCGTCGATCGTCGTTAATAATAAATTACGCGCAGCAATTCACAAGAACCGCAGCCCTATCTTCAACAAAGATCCACACACAGTGAACCGCAATGACACGTCCATATGATGCAAAAATATTCTCCACAAAAGTATGAACACCAGCAAGATGTGTTCTCAAACTGCAAAACAATTCACATGAATAATTGGGACTTTTGTGAATTGAAAAACAAAAGAGATTAAACTCTAAAAGAAGAAGCCAAAAGATTCTGATGATTTCGCACTGTTTCCATAATGTAAAAAAGTACATACTTCTTATGGAAAATGGAGTTGAAGAGACCCTTTTATAAAAAAACTTAAGGCGGTGGGTCGTTCGAGCGAGACACGATGTCATTTGAAGTGTCGCGCGACACACGATGTCGTTTGAACAATATACGGTGTCATTTGAACGAGATGATTGAAATAGTAATTTTTTCTCATTTATCCTTTTAGTAAATACACCGCCTCAAACACTCCGAAAAATATTTTTTTGACAAAAAACATTTAAAGCTCCGCTCTAACACTTAGAAAATATTTTGTGAAAAATATCCCAAAATTCTAAGTGAATTATTAAGGAATTAAAAACACAACTTTACCAAATTCATTTCACGGAGGCTTGATTGTTAATGAAGCTTGATATTCGGATCATCTCGTTGCTTATTTGATCTTGACCATCTTCGATGGTTGTAATGGTATACGACATATTTAATTGTGACGAACTATGTCCTTACAAGTACGACATGAAAAGTGGATGAACCGTAGTAACCTATTCCTTGACTCTCCCTAAAACCTAAAGTGGGACCGAGGAACGTCTTTTCTACCTTCTTTTATGTTTCCTCTATAGTAACCTTGACCTCCCGTACACGTTCGATATCTTTATCGAGTTGGAATACAAAAGGCTTCAAGTTTCTCACGAGTCTCCAATAAAATTAGAAGATTTCTCGTAAGACTAGCCACTTTATTGTTCAAGTCACTATTTTCACTATCTAGTAAAATAACTCTCTCTCCTAAAGAAACTATCACCAAGGACTTGCTCTCTCTCGACTATCTCAAATCCTTCTCTAAAGCTAACAACATAAGAGCCAAATTTTTATTTTTCCCTTTTGTTTTAAAGGACTCGGCGTAAAGCTCGGCGTAAGTCCATTAGCGGACTCTTTCTCCCTCACTCTCTCCAGAATGACTTGACTCACTATCGAGGTCATCATGTTTAGAAACATCCTCACCAGCGTGAGACGTACTCGATGTACCAACATGACTAGCTATAAACTCATGAAGTTACGTTCATGCGGTGATTCGTCGCTAGAATCCACCGACTCGACATCGCTATCACTAAGAGTGTCATTGTAGGCAAATTTTTCCTTGCCTTTCTCTTTAACCTCATAACACACTCGCGATATTTGTGACCCTTACCCTCACACTCGAAGCATCTTTCCCCATCTTTTTTGGTTACTCTCCTCACGCTTTATCAAAAACTTTCTTGCTCGACTTAAAAATTTTATCTTTCTCAAAACCCTTATTTACTTTGGAAGAATTTTATTTTCTTAGTTTGAATTTTTTTTTAACTTTTTCGCAAAAAGGGACAAGATCATTAAGATCAAAATCAAATTTGCAGTCAGAAGAGACCTCCTCTTTCTTTTTATGTTGAGCTTTCAAATCAATCGCCTTTTCTTTCATCTTTTTAATTTTGGGAAACATATTAATTTCATAAATTTAAAGGTGTCCTATGAGTTCTTCTAACCTAAGCGTATATAAAATTTCCAAAAAATTAAGGACTGTGACTTTTGGGATAAAGAGGGATGATAGGGATCTTAAAATCTTTTGAATAACTATCATCTCATGAATTCTTTCACCCAAATTAAAGCAAAAATTAACTATATCAGATAAATGTGCATAATACTCATCAAAGGTCTCAGTATCTAGCATGGTAATGGTCTCAAACTGTATGGTGATATTTTGTAGCTTAGAAGCTTTCACGACATTGGTACCCTCGTGGGTGAGTTAGAGAATATCCCACGCTTCCTTAGACGTGGTACACGTCATAATGTGGCAGAACTCGTCAAGGGTGATGGCTTCAAAAATTACACTTAATCCGCAGGGGTTAAAATTACTCCATTTAAAATCATCATTCATCCAAGAAGTGATAGGTTTAAGACTTATAACATCGTTCTTACTTACAGTAGTGGGGTACACCCTCTTTCACAAACAATCCAGAATCTCTTGTCAATCGACTTTAGTGTCGGCCTCAATCGAGCTTTTCAATATGCATAATTTGACCCATAAAAAATACGTATCTTATTATGCAAATTCTCCATACAATCCCAATTTAAAAATCACACAATAAATTAGTGTAACTTGGCTCTGATACCTATTTAAAAACGTAAGGTTATATGGATTTACTTGGATCTTAGGTTAACACACATAAACATTTGATTTTTAACCAAATCTAATTTTCATTAAAATTAGGTGTGCATGCAAGATAAAGTCCAAATTGAAAATACCAAATTATGCAATTAAACCAAACCAACCACAAGAAGAATTAAGGAAAAATCCCTTTCAAGACAAACCTACATTTCGACAATGTTTAAAGTTTGATAGACACGTAATGACTTATAGACTACTTAGAGATCCACTAAGTATAGCGCGATAATGGTCTTCAAATTTTCAACAGATATGGCACATATGACACTATCCACAAGAAGCAACTCTTCCCAGCCTCAGGATTACGGAATCCTTTCATCTTTAGCGATAGAGTCGCAAATCCACAACTCAGTAATAGAGACAACTCTATAAGGGTTTGATGTAGTGTATGGAACTAGGGTTTGATAAACTCAATAAATCATTCTATGGATGAGTGATTTGGAAAACACAAACTAGTTTGGATGAAATAAGAAAGAAAAAACTTTTGGAACAGCTATGGAAAATCGTATTCACCAAAAGAGTTGAGAAAAACTGTTCACGAGAGTCCAATTTATAGAAAACACGAAAATAGAGTCAGTGAGATTTATTCAAACAAAAATAGCACTTCGTTCGAACGAAAACCTTAGGTTCATTTTAACGAGGTCTAGTCTCGTTCGAACGAAAGGCCTGGCTTTTTTGAATGAGATTCCAATGGAGTTTCAACAGGTGCAGCTCTGTCAAATAGAGAGATCCCATTTGAAGATCGTTATAAGTTAGTTCAAACGAACTCAGAACTCTGTTCCAATAAAAATAAGACTTCGTTCGAACCAACTAAAATTCTCGTTCTAACGAGAACGGTGACCTCGTTCGAACGAGGTTTAATTTTTGTTCTAACAAACTCGAAAAAAATAAAAATATTTTATTTTAAAATCCTTTTATAAAAGTGACTTGTTTATAAAAGGAAACATCCCATAATAAAGTTAACTAAATAAAATCAAAGACAAAACCATATACCTCCATAATGTGTCGTGACAATTTCAACGACTTAAACTTCGAAACGTTGTTCGGTCACTAACATGTCTTCAAAAATTGTGGAAGCATATGTAGATGTAGTGTTCATGAGAAATTATAAAATATTTCCCTTACACTATGGTTTTAATATTCAATAGAATATGGTTTTTGGGGGTGAGTGATGCTATTCCATATGGAAGTGAATATGTGATTTGTTGTGTATAACTAGATTGTACATATTTTACCCATATACTTAGATAGTTTTTAACTAGTAAGCGTCCCCTACGTTGTGTTACTTATTTATGAGTTATAGGAGATCCCTAGTGCTTGATGGGTACCTTGAGATCCCTATGCATTTTGTTAGTTATCCTTGGGCAGTGGCAATACCCTATTGTGGATTCACAAAGTGAACGTGATGATGCAAATTTTGACATATGGAGTGAGTATGCCTATTAGATGTGACTACTGAGTTCAGAGTACTTAACTGAGTTGTATTCTAGTGGTTGTGGGATAGCTAGGTGGTTAGTTTAGACAGTGATTAGACTTTTTGCTTGATATGATGATGCACAAAATATCAAGTATTTATAATGTGAAGAATTGAGTACTTTTGAGGATTATATGGATAGGGGTGGCCTCAGTCACATGAAGTAGTGTAGGGTCAAGTGTGGTGTTAACACATTGACATTTTTAGGGTAACAATGATGGTTGGCCCTTATTTGACTAAGTAGACGTTCAGATACAAATAAGTGGTTGAAACACTTATTGGATTCGGGATAGACAAAGTATGCTTTATCAGATGTTTGGGAACTCGTAATATTTTTTTTAGTGTTGGTGGATCAATTAACCTAGGAAGTTTAGGTATCGCTCTTAGAATGGGTGAGTATTTTGTCAAAATATTCACAATTGATATCGAGGGATGATTTACAATGTTGGGAGAGTGTGACCTCGCCTAAGATTGGAGATTAATTGGGCTATGTTGACTTTATAGTGAAAACTAATGAGAAATGGTTTCCTTTTGTTGTATTGAACACAAAGAAGAGATATTTATATTAACCTAGAGCAGAGTTTGATAACTGTTTTGAACATGAGTGGGAGTGCACAAATTTTCTATGTTTGCATTAGAGGAGGTGAACACCGAGGATAAAAGAAAGGATGCCTAATATACGGGTTGAGTTGATATATTATATGAGTTGTATTGGAATTTCTAATATACACTATGTAGTCTTATGTGGTGGATGTAACACTTATGCTTAAGTAAGAGAAGGTGAATTACCAGAGAGAAGTAAGAAATACTAACGAGTCGTGAGGTTCATGTGGGACCAAGATAGTTAGAGAAGGCAAGGGTCGAGATGACCACCAAAAAATTATGCATTTTTGTGACCTGCAAATTTAGAGTTATTTTATGTGTTTTAACCATCAATATATGAACACTTTTTACACAAAACAACAAACCCCAACTGCCCCAAAGATTTGGGAGAACTTGAGAAGGACTTTAAGGAAGAAGAACAAGGGATCAAGGGGAATAATCACTCATTCGTACCATCCAAGCAAGAAATCTCTTGCATTATTCCTGCCTAATATGTAACTCGTTTAACATTTTATTATCATGTATTTAATTTGGGACTTGGGAGCATGTTTAGAGATTATTTTGTTATTTTAATTACATTTTTTTAAGATTAAATGGGTTTAAACTTTGGATTACAATTGGGTTTAAATCTGATTTGTATAGATTGATGTTTTTAAGGAAAAACCTTATTTTGAATTATTTCAGGTTATGATTTTATGATTAGAATGCCTGTTTAGTATCAAATTACTTGTGTTATTGAAGCCCAATGTAAATTTATTTTTTGAATATGAAATTTCATGTTAATTAGACTCTATTGAAAGTGAAAGACAAAACTAGTTTTAATTTGGGGATTGGAAGAATTATACCTTTATTTTATATGTGTAGAATATTTATCATTATAGAAAATGTTTAGGATTATGAATCCGTACTTGGTTTTGATAATGGTGAAGTTTTGAATACTGGTTGAAAGCTTGGTGGGTTAATAATGGATTTTGGGCTGAAATTCTGGATTTTTGGGAAGAAGAGTCGCTATATATACCCGTAGGATCGATCCGGACTTGGTGTTTTGCTGATGTCGGGTTATGTTGAGGGGTTTTCAATTTTGGTTATTTTTGGGATGTTTAACAGAGTACGTACACACACACACACAGACACACACACACACATACACACTGTGCGTGTGTGTATGTGTGTTCATAGTTTAAAGTGTGATAAACTAAGAAGAGGATTGTACTAAGGTTTGGGAATTAATAAACCTAAGAATTTAATGGACAATCCGGCGTTTGGGGATTGAGATGTTTTGGTTATGATTGAGAATGAGCATTATCCTGTATTTATATATATTGTGTGCATATATATAAAAATTGTTTGATTATGTGAACATTCCATTCACTCGTGGGGATCGATCGAGGTTTGATTCAGTTGGTTGTGACCATGTACCGCAGTCCTGGCTGATGATGTAGGACTTTGTGGAGGTCGATGTGTTGTGATTGCATGTTCAAGTTGATCACCGCCTCGCAATGTGAGATGAGAAGGATTCGATCCATCGGACGAGATAGCCGATGGTGTTACTGCATATTGACACGTTTAGATCACACGCTCAATCGGTCTTCACTCCGTGATGAGAGAGGCGAATTATCTGATGACGTATTTTGATATGGGACTACTCGGTGTTGTGATTGCATAGTGATCTCTCATTCTCATTTATGTGTATATGTTTTCAAATCCATTAGGTGAGGGACTCCTATAGGTTTACCGATAGAAGAACAACAAGGTTCCTCGAAGGTAGATGCCTCTTTGTGGTTGTTATGAGACTTATATAAATATACATGATATTAGTTCGATGGTGGACACTTTGATTGAAATCCCTATGTCACATTTATGTATTTTGATATGAGATTGTATATATCTTATTGTACGAGTGACATGAGTGGGGGTTGGTACGGGATCGTATTGTGTAAATATGATATAGTCCAGCGAGGGGAACATTTAACTAAAATATATTAAGATGAAGGAGAACGTTACATTATGAGATCGTGTGTATCTTAATGATTAAAATGTGGGTGTTGAGTTGTATTTGGTACATATGTAGTTAGTTGCACCCCATGTCAGTATTTCGTTATGTGATATTACTTACTAGTATAGTGATAGAGACTTCTTAGTATTGTTTATGCCTTGGGTTGGGATACTCGTATATTATTTCACGTATGATGATAGGTGAGGTATCCCTTACATGTGGGTGTCAATGGGTTGACATGTTTATTGGAAATGAGTCTCACAATTATTACTATTTTAATATTGTGAGTTAATTCTTGCAACTTTAGTACTCTGACCCAAATCTATAAATCTCCCTCACATATCATTATTGTTATGTATAGGAGCCACAAGGCTTAGCAGCAAACTTGTAGTGGTTGAAGTTTCAGCTTGTCATCCTTAGAGTAGAATTTTCTATTCATTTCAGTAGCCACGTATATTCAAGAGTTTTGATCAGAGGTGGTTACAATTGTATTTACTTTTCAGTTGACACATTTATAGAAAGGATATTTATTTTAGTCGATTTAATTTATTGGAGTTTTGTATTATCTCGGTTCAGTTTTTCTTGTTATCATCATTTATAATTAATATGTTATGGTTGATTTACTTTTAGTGTGATTTTTTATTTACTTTTATGCTGAGAATGACATAAATTGATTAGCGTTTACCTATCTTTGGCGTATCAGCATTTTCAACTGTGTGTCGAAAATTTAGGTGTTACAGTCGCTTGCTCAAAATATGAACTTCAATCTCCCAACAGGTATTTTGTCTAACACATCAAACAAATGTTAGAAAATTGACACCGATTTACTCGTTCACGTCCTGCAAGAGAGTTGTCCATGCAATACTAATTGTCGTGGCATCCTTGTATAGATATGTATATGTGTGTGTGTGTGTGTGTCTCTCTCTCTCTCTATATATATATATATATATACACACATATATATATATATACACACACACACACTTTTTGGTAGCGCACTATTTGAACTGCCAAGTCATAGGAACTTTTAACAAAAGAAATTTAGTTTAGGACACGATGAAAAAAAATAAAAATATGGTCCAACGATAGGCAAAATCTTTTGTGTCTTGTTCGTATATGTTAGTATACCTGATTTAATTAGCAATGCGTACTTAAAATTTCATAATGTATACATGAAATTTTATAATGTACACAAAAAATTTGTTATGTGAACATGGAAATATATAATGTATACATGAATTTCTATAATGCACCCGTGGTAGATTTGTGTATACACGCAATTGACTCCCATTTTTAAAAAAAATTGCGATATCCCCTCCTTATGCAATCTCACTATCCAAATCGTTAGTTAACAATTATGTTTACAGTTGATAATTTGAGTGTTGCCCCACTTTTATGATCGATTTTGCAATAAACTCCATTTAAAAAAAAAATACAATACAACCCCAATCTGTTGACTTTCCATTTTTATTTATTTTTAATGAAAAAAACTTAATTTATATTTAATAAAATAAAATTGATTTAAAAAAACATTGAAAAGGTACAAAAGAAAAGAAATATTAAAAAAATATAATAAAAATTTGGTTCTAGTCTTTTAAGGCTTAAAATAATTTTTTTATAGAAATATAATTTTTTATTATTTGGAAAAAATTATGTTTTATAAAAAGGTTAAAACATTTTTTAATTTCAAAAGACTTCAAATAGTTTTTATTTTCTATTTTTTTTTTTAAATAATAAAAAATTACTTTTTTATTGTTTAAAACAATTTTTTTTATAAAACCAGTTAAGAAATAATAAGTGATTTTTATAAATTATAGAAAAATATTTTTTTCCTTTTTTAACCGTTTTAAAATTGAAAAAAAGTTAACTATTTTATGAAATATAAAAAGTTTTCTTTTACAAAAATAATAAAAACTATTTTATAACAATTAAGGAACTCTTTCTAAATTTTTTAAAAAATTATTCCAACATTTCATATTGTCGGACTTTTTCAATTTTTTTGGAAAGTTTTTTTAATTTTTTAAATATATGCCAATTAAGTTTTTTAAACAAAAACAATTTTTTTTCGAAGAGTTAATAGATTAAGGGTGTATTGTAATTTTTTTTTTTTTAAAAGTAAAGGTGTAATACAAAAATGGTTATAAAAGTGAGGAAAACTCAAAATATCAACTGTAATTACTATTGAGATGATGAGTTAACATAATTGGGGTGTATTGCAAATTTTTTTTAAAGTGAGAATTTTTTGTAAAACTGATCATGAAAGTGACGAAAAAATAAAATAGCCCTTAAAAATCTTATTAATCAAAGACTAAATAATAATATTTATTGAATTTAATATAAAAATAATTAATCATACTTCAAACAAATCACGTCCCAACCTTTATGCCACTAAAAATGTCAAAAATTCTAAATATGTATATAAAGTGGAGGAGAATTTATTCAGACAAAAAATTGTCATTTTCTTTAAATAATTTATTTTTTTAGAGACATTTTTTAAAACTATTTTGTATTTTGCTAAAATATAAATTCCTCCAACCAACCGCTAGTCAAAATACCCTACAAATCTAGGTTTTCTTAAAATCCAAAACATGGCCCTTTAAAAAAAAACTTGTTACATGACAAAAAGGGTTGAATAGTCAAAAGAATGTAACGGCACTGAATATAATTACATTCATCCGTTTGTATGTATTGCAATATATCGAGCCAACAAATGATTTAATTTAAGTGCCTCGAGATTCGGTATATATAATCAGAGGGCCATGAATATAATCCCACAAAAGACTTTGCTGGAACGTTGTTGTATAATGATTTAATTTAACAAGTAAAATTCCATTTCTTCTTATTGATTACTTCGGCTTATTTAAAGTTTACCCCACTTTTTTGTCCATTTAGAACTATACTTTTATTTTTCAAAATCCAAAATGTCCTCGTTTTGTTATAATTTCATTCGGACACGCCAAAATGACACCCGACACTAAGTTATTCGCGTTGACACTTATTGAGTTTTGGTCATAAGGGGTTGACATGCTAGACAACATTAACAAAACTGAGTGACACAAGTACGGTCATACGCATCTCGAACACCATATATATATATATATCAAATACATAATTATAATACGACTCAGCCTGATATAACAAGATGTGCATTATACACGATTCTTAACAAATCGCTCATGCATGGAGTAGTTTTATTGAAAATGTCTTATTCTCCATAACTCCCATATTTTCCCAATAAATTCACATCCAAGAGTCCGTTTGATTGATGTTGATTTATTTTTCATGAGAAAATCATTGATTACCTATCTCCCAACGAATTGATCTCCATGAACAATTATAAAAGTAATATCAAACCACTCTCATATTTTTTTCACTAATTTTTCAACTTCTTATAAAGACGAATGTGTTAATTACACTTTTACCCCTCCCACTTTAATCTCATTTTATTATAGTTTCACCAAAAGCTTGTTGCATGTTTCATCTTACTTTAATGACTTGGATTAATTTTGTTGTTATTTAGGTTAGGGGTTCAAATTATATTACTTTTGATGTTATTTAGTTTAGGGGTTTGATTTATTTTATAGTTTGATTTGGTTGACCTTTAAAGTTTGGCAACTTGTGGTAGTGATTTGCTAATTTATAATAATTCTTTGACTGGGACTGTTATTATGGACCTTGTGGTTGTCTCCATTGAAGTAATTATCCCAAATTTTAATATAATAATTTCTTAAATTGGACAATATTATAAGTTTTTATTTAGTAACAATAAGTGAGAAATAATAAATATTAAGGTATTTTTTCTTGTTTTATTTGAGTTACAATCTAAAAATATAAATTATCAATTGAATATTTGTAACAAAAACATAAGAATAACCCTTACAAAATTCATCTCGGGGGCTCCCGTCCCCGAATCCCCCGTATTGGTCGATGCATTGTACAATAGTGCCCCACCCAAGACAAATTTTTGGCTCCGCCGCTGGATGCCTCTTCGGTGATAGAGACTTTGATTAAAAGCCCTATGTCACCTTTATCCTTTATGTGTTTTGATATGAGAATGTATATATATATTTTATTGTGCAGGTGACATGAGTGGGGGGTTGGTACGAGATTGTATTGTGTAAATATGATATATCCAATGATGGGAACGTATAATTAAAAGTTGTTAAGACAAAGAAGAATGTTACATTATGAGATCATGCGTATCCTAATGAGTAAAAGGTGGGTAATGGGATGTATTAGATACCTGTAGGTTAATTGCATCCCATATCAGTATTTTGCAATGTGACATTACTTACTAGTATAGTGATAGAGACTTATTAGTATTGCTTATGCCTTGGATTGAGACACTCGTATAGTATTTTACTTATGATGAGAGCGAGGTATCTCTTAAATGTGAGTGTCGATGGGTTGACATGTTTATCGTAAATGAGTCGCACGATTATTACTATTTTGATAATGTGAGTTATTTCTTGCAACTTTAGGGCACTGACTCAAATTTATAAATCTCGTCCACGTATTATAATTGTTATATGTTGGAACCGTAAGTCTAAGCAACAAACTTGTAGTGGTTGAAGTTTCATCTTGCCATCCTTAGAGTAAGAGTTGTTGTTCATTTTAGTAGTCACTTGTATTCAAGAGTTTTGATCAGATCTGGTTAGAGTTGTATTTACTTTTTAGTTGAATGATTTGTATAAAGGAGATTTATTTTAGTCGATTCAATTTGTTAGGGTTGCATATTATCTCAGTTCAGTTTTTCTTATCGTCAATCATTTATCATTAGTATGTTATGGTTGATTTTCTTTTATTGCCATTTTTTATTTACGTTGATGCCGAGAATGATATAAATTGATTAGCGTTTCCCTGTCTTTGGCGTATCGACATGTTCAACCGTGTGTCAAAAATATAGGTGTTGCAGTCGCTTGCTCAAAATATGAAATTCAAGCTCCCAATATTGACGTATTTTGTCTAACACATCAAAAAAATATTAGAAAATTGATACCGATTTACTTATTAATGTCTTGCAAAACAAATGTTCATGCAATTCTAAATGGCATGTCATCCTTGTGTGTGTGTGTGTGTGTGTGTATATGCACACACTTTTGATACCGCACTAGTTGAATTGTCAAGCCATGGGAACTTTTAACAAAAGAAATGAAGTTTAGGGGACAAGGAAAAAAATTATAAATATGGTCCAATGATAGGCAAAGTCTTTTATGTGTTGTCCTTATGTGTTCGTAAACCTTATTTTTCAGAAATGCGTACTTAAATTTCGTAATGCATACATAAAATTTTATGTACACAAAATTTTTGTCATGTGAACATGGAAACATATAATGTATACAGGAATTTCTATAATGTAACGACGGTAGATTTGTGTATACATGCAATAAACCCCCATTTTTTAAAAAAAATTGCAATATTCCCCCTTTTGTTATCTCTCCATCCAAACCATTAGTTAACAATTATGTTTAGAGTTGACAATTTGAGTTTTCCCCGATTTTTATGATCGTTGTTTAATAGATCCCATATTTTTTTTAAATTGCAATACACCCCCAATTTATTGACTCTCCATTTTTTTAATGAAAAAAATATAATTTAAATATAATAAAATTATTTTGATTTTTTAAAACATTTAAAAGGTACAAAAATAAGAAAATTTGAAATATATAAAAAAAATGGGTTCTAGTTTTTTAAGGGCTAAAAACAATTTTTTTATTTATAAAAATATAGTTTTTTATTATTTGGAAAAAAAATATCTTTTATAAAAAGTGTGAGTGCAAAATTATCACAATGAATATTTCCAGAAAACAGGAAGAAAATAAAGCAGTCACACGCACAACACAAAATATACGTGGTTCGACAACTTACCTACGTCCACAGAGATTTGAGGCATTATTTTCTTATTAAGTTTCTCTAACATGATTGGAGTTACATCCCCTTAACCCAGGAGTGATGGTTTACATTTATAGTAGTGTCCAAGAGGTGGAATTGTACACGTAACTCTTCCCGCTTGCGTGTAGCTCTTAAGGTATCCCTAAATATCTCCCCGATATTATTGGTAACAAATTTGAGCTCATCACAATGTATTTAAGCATGTTAAATACACGAGTGAAATTATCCGTTTGAGTTGGGTCAGCAGTCATGTCTCGTAGCCGACTGTCAACTTTGTAAATGGGCCCAGTGAATTATTTTAGCCCCCACAAAAAGGTCAAAACGTTTTTTTTTTCTAGAAGACTTAAAATGGTTTTTATTTTCTAAAAAAGTTTTAAAAATATTTAAAAATTTACTGTTTTATTATTTGGAGATAGTTTTGTTTTTCATAAAAAACATTTAAAAAAAGATTAAGTGTTTTTTATAAATAAAAATAAAAAATATTTTTCCTTTTTTTAACCGTTTTAAAAATTGAAAAAGAGTTGACTATTTTAAAAAATATAAAAAGTTGCTTTTAGAACAATAATAAAAACTCGTATTTTGCTAAAATATAAATTCGTCCAACCAACCACCAGCCAAAATACCCTACAAATCTAGTTTTTCTTAAAATCCAAAACCTAACTAACATGGCCCTTCCAAAAAGAGTGTAACGGCACTGAATATATATAATTACACACAGCCGCTTGTATGTATAGCAACATATTGAGCCAACAAATGATTTAATTTAGGGACATATACCAAATAGTCCCTCGGACATTTTTTAATACCCATTTAGTCCAAACTTTTTTATTTTGCCTCAAAAAGTCCTTTGTCACATATTTTGGAGAGGGAGTGCCGCTGGCGCGGACCTCTAAAAATAAGAGGATATTGAGTGCTTGAGGGACTAAATGGGTTAAACTAAAAATATGTGTCCTTTTTAAAAAATATATATTTATAGTAGGGACTATTTAATAATTGATCCTTTAATTTAACTGCCTCGAGATTCGGATTTTATAATCTGAGGGCCATGATTATACTCCCATAAAAGACTACGCTGGAACGTTGTTGTATAATGATATAATTTAATAAGTACAATTTCATTTGTTCTTATTGATAACTTCATCTTATTTCAAGTTCACCCCATTTTTTTTTTGTCAATTTAGCACAAACAAATCTTTATACTTGGGACTAAATTAAAAAAAATTATTTTGGGAGTCTTAAGTATTTAGTTCCATTTGTAAAGATTTATTTGTGTTCACTCCCATATTTTTATTTTTTTAGTTGTTAGTCTTATTATAACAAATATGAGACACGCATCATTCTCTACAAAAAGAAAGATGGGTGATTACAGAAAAGTTATAAATGGTTTGAGTGATTATAGACTTTTTGCAATTTTAAAAACACATGGGAGTGAAACCTAATAAATCTTTATACATGGGACTAAAGCCAAAAAAAACTAAGGGGAAAATACTCTTAAGGCGCTCACAAATAAATTTTAAACACTCAACGAATTTTGACAAATTTTAAACACTTAGGTCCACTAATTCTCTTTTTGTAGAAGTCCACGCTAGTGGCATAACAAGTGGACCTAATAGTAAATTGTCCTTAAATGTTTAAAAATTGTTATCAAGGGATCTAAGTGTAAATTGCCTAAAAACTAAATAACCCCAGACACTAAGTTATTTGCGTTCACACTTATTGAGTTTTGGTCATAAGGGGTCAACCCGCTGGACAACATTAACACAACTAAGTGACACAACACCGGTCATACACATCACAAACACAATATATAATAATAATAATAATAATAATAATAATAATAATGCTATTGTACGGACTAGTCCGCATTTTAAGAGTGCGGACCGGACACGTGTCACCTCGCGGTGAGCCTAGAATTTATCGCCTAAATTATAGGCACACTCTCTCTCTCTTCTAGGCTCACCGCCAGGTGACACGTATCCGGTTCGTAAATTTAAAATGAGGACTGATCCGCACAAGAGTAGCACTGTATATATATATATATATATATATATATATATATATATATAGGGAGAGGTTCACAAGTGGACCAAAAGAATGGACTTTTTAATGGACCTTAACAAAAAACACATAATAATACATTAATTTCAATTTCTATAGTGTAATTAATCCGCGCCAGCGGCATCAAATACGCGTGTCGATCGATCCCCCACCCCCCACACGCCCCCTACCCACCCCACCCCACACACGCCCACCCCCACCCCCACCCCCCCATGGCAGGTTGGGCGGTGGGGGGCGGTGGGGGGTAGGGTGGGGGGTTAGTGGGGTGAAGGTGTGGTCTCGGGTGCCGCTGGCGCGGACCAATTACACTATAGGAATTAAAAATAATGTGTTATTATGTATTTTTTGTTAAGGTCCATTAAAAAGTCCATTCTTTTGGTCCACTTGTGAACCTCTCCCTATATATATATATATATATATATATATATATATATATATATATATATATATATATGAAATACATAATTACGATACGACTTGACTTGATATAACATGATGTGCATTATATACGATTCTTAACAAATCACGCATGTGTGGAGTAGTTTTATTGAAAATGTCTTATTCTCCCCAACAACCATATTTTTTCCAATAAATCCACATCTAAGGGTCTCTTTGATTGGAGTTGATTTATTTTTTATTAGATTTAGTTATTTTAGTTTCGTGATGCTTGATTTTGAATACATTCTACCAAAACAATAGTAATAAATATGAAAAAATGCTCTATAGTTTTATGATATTATGAAAATCGTTGATTGCCATCTCCCAACGAATTAAATTCCATGAAAAATTATAAAACTAATATCAAACTACTTCCATATTTTTTCACTAATTTTCTAACTTCTTATAAAAATGAACGGATTAATTATACTTTGATCCCTCCGACTTTACTTCAATTTTTACTTCACCACCTGTACTTTCAGTTTTAGACTTAACCCCCTCAACTAATAAAAATATGTCACTTTACTCCCAAACGCTAACACTGTTACATTTTTAGATGAAAAATTAATTATTTGCATTACACATGAGGGTATTTTTATACAACCACTTTTGCAAATGATTTTTTTTGTCCGAAAGCTTAGCATTGTTACTATCAAAGAGTAAAATGATGCGTTTTTAAAAGTTACGGGGGTTTAGTCTAGAAAATGAAAGTGCAGATGTTGAAATGAAAATAGGTCGACATGTAATTAATCCTAAATGAATTATTTTTCAAGTTTGAAATTGAACACATCCTAATTTTTTTTAAACAATCCACAACTGCTAAAATATTTCCCAAAACGTTCCATAATTTATAATTGGGTTGGAAAATCTAATCCTCCTATAAATGGTCCTTGCCATAGTCACTTGTTGAAAAGAATGTGCAAGATTTTCCAGATCAATCCTAAATTATTAATCATTTTGATTTTTTGCGAATTATTTATATTAAAAGAACACGTTGTATGAAGATTGTTTTGATACTAAGCTAGTTTATAATCCAAAAAAAGTTTGACAAAGAGATTGAATGGAAGTTAACTAAAGAGGTGTTTGTTCCTACCTCTTAATGCTTAATTGAGTTTTACTTAGCATTAAGAGCTAATATTTGGTGTTGGTTTTTACCTCTTAATACTGAAACATAGTTAAAATTCAACATTAAGCATGAAGAAGCAAGTCCCTTATTATATGTTGAATTAATGCTTAATGTTGAATCTTTTAATAAAATTTCATTCTAGTTTTACGCTTATTTTAGTTGCTAATGAATACTGACATATTATAAATTAGTAAATTATTATTAATGGCAAAATGAACAATTGTATTCAGCATATAAACCCAAATAACTCTAAACAAATAACATATATCCATAGGTTTATTAAGATAAATAAAAAAAAAATATTTTTCAACATTGAGAGTCAACATTTTGGCATTCAAAGTTAAGCATTCAATATTTTGCAATGAGAGGCTAAAAAATAAACGACCCTTAAGAGGTTGTTTGTTTTTTGCTTCTTGGGTCTGAATCTGAACCATTCATTCTTAAGAGATATCAAATAATGTTAGTTTTGTTTTTAATAATTAAGAGGTTAATGATTATATTTGACTCTAAAAGGTTAAGAGGTAAAATTACATTTGAATATGAACTTTGAATCATAATCCTTCTAAAAACATCCATTTAGACATAAAAACAAAAAAAAAATTTAGATATCAGATTGAGACTTCGGAGCCAGATGGAGAAATAAATGAATCAGTTTTTAGTGGACATGTTGGATAAAAAAATAAAATTTATTTGACCATATACTTAATAAACGAGATTAATTAGGAAAAATATTATATAATTATTATAATATAAGGTACTACACTTATTAGTGTATACACATTATTTGAGGATTACTTCGAGATTATTTTGAATTTATATTTTTTTCATCATCAAAAATACTTTTTCATTATTTCATTAATTTTTAAGTTAATTAATGTTCAATACCTAATTAAAAGTTTCATCTAATATTTAGTGCAATATATTTTCAAAAATAATTTACACAAACAACATACATCAAGAGGTTCATTCAGATAAAAAAACATACTTTTCAACATTCAGAGTTTAACATTCAACATTACTAATTAGGAGGCTAAGAAAACAAACGTCACCTGAATGAGAAATAATTGCATTTTTAAACGGGTGTATAACAAAAACCACTAAGGCGCTATTTGGTTGCGCAAATGATTTGATCATGTAAATTGGTTCATTGTGAATTAGTGAATTGTAAATGAGTGGATTTGAAATGAGTTAAATTCAATTTTATGCAATGTTTGGTAATTTAAAATTGATGTTAAGGTTCTATGAGAAAAAAGATAAAAATAAATTAAGAGAGAGAGAGAAAGGGGAAGGAAGAGAAAGAGGGATGAAATCACGAACTTTATATGACTCCTATTTCAAATGGATGCATTTCACGTTTTTTATGAAAATGATCCAATTTTAAATTTTACACATGAGCTAAAATAGGAGAATTAATGAATCATTTTATTAATGAAACCAAACACAATTAATGACGCAATATATAGATGGACCAATTATTAATGAGCCAATTTATAGTTTTGGGACAACCAAACAAGGCCTAATAAAATGGATAGTAAACTCAAACTAAGCCATAAATAAAGGAAAGTGGGCAAACGCAAAAAACAAATGGAGATGAAATTAATTGTGTTTAACATTTAGCACCAAATAACTCTTAAAAAATAACATACGTTGAGAGTTTCATTCACTTAAAAAAACAAACATACTTTTCAATATTCCGAGTTAGCATTCAACACTCAAATTTCAGCATTGACGCTAGGATATTTTGATTTTGGTCCCCATTAATTTTGTCCGTTTGGGGATTAACCCCCTAATTAAAAACTATTGTATGATTAACCTCTATTTTTCACCTTTAGTTACACATTTTGAATATTTGTTTTATATTCTTAGCGACACATTTTTTTCTCAAAAAAATATTGCTAAAAGTGAAAATTTGGGGTTATTCCTATAATAGCTTTTAACTGGCGCTTAGTTCTCAAACGAACAAAACCAATGGGGGCCAAAATGAACAAAATCCAAATAAACCACAAAAAAATCTCCCTAAATGAGAAATAATTGCATTTTAGGGGAGTGTTTGACAAAAACCACTAATAAAAATGGGGAGTAAACTCAAAATAAGCCATAAAAAAAGGAAAGTGTGCAAAAGCCAAAAAAAAACACATGGGCATGTAACAAGAAAAAAACAATAGAATGCCATATATAAGGGGAGAAATGTCGCTTTTATGTCTCTCTCTTGTTCTTCTTTACCAAATTTCCCAAATATTGGCAAATGGAGTTTGTAGACATTTTTGTTGCCATCTGAAATTTACACAAACGCATTGATTGTTTATCGTTTGTACATAAAAGTTGAAAATCTGGAATGTTATGCAGATTTGTACAAGCTCTTACTTAATGCTGCTGGATCTCATTCTAGATTCCACTTTTTTGTTCAACAATCGTTTCAAATCTCCGTCAAAATGTCTCCGAGTATGTTTCTCTCTCTCTCTCTCTCTCTCTCTATATATATATATATATATATATGTGTGTGTGTGTGTGTGTGTGTATTTCTGAGTATGTTTATCACAATTTGTTTTGTGTGTATGTGTAAGGATTTGAGATTTATTTCATGATTATTTGTGAAAAATAAAAAAACATTGACTTGAAATTGCTCTCTCTCTCTCTCTCTGTTTTTCAATGCTTTTGCGTGGACTATTATGTATTATTATGTATTTTAACAGTGTAGATTGAACATCTGTCACCCGACGGTGAGCACAGAAAAGAGAAAGAGCGCGCCTATAATTTAGTCTATAATTTCTGAGCTCACCGTCATGCGACACATGTCCGGTCCGCACTATTAAAATGTGGGTGGGACAGTTTGTACAAGAGCATTATATATATATATGGGAAAACTCTCCTACATCACACCTAATTCTAGGTCCTAAGAAACTTTTTTTCCATTTTTTTTTATTTTTCTATTGAAATTAACCTTTCAATCAACACATGTTCAAAAAGGTTAAAATACATTTTTTTTGAATTTTTTTTTAAAGCATAGAAGTTGATATGATGTATGGGTGATGTAGGAAGCATAATGTATAGGAGTCTTGCTCTTTCTCTCTCTCTCTATATATATATATATATATATATATATAAGTGTGTGTGTGTGTGTCAATTGGATATTTTATTGAAATATGAATAAGTATTTGAGCGTTATTTCATGATTATTTGTGAAAAACAAAACAGTGGCTGGAAATTGCTCTCTCTATATATATTATGGGTGGGTGGGTTTTAGATAGAATCGATGAACATTTTAGAGTGTGTTTATCGTGATTTGTTGCATTTCTCCCTCTCTCTCTCTCTCTCTATATATATATATATATATATATATGTATATATATGTATATGTATATGTATATGTATAGAGAGAGGGGGGGAGAGAGAGAGAGGTCGTACCTTGGTGCGGTGGCAAGTGTCCTTCCTCAAGCTATGGTTGGTTTCGGATTTGAGATATAGGAGTAACATCTCCATATATGAATGTATGTATGTATGTATGTTTATCAATTGGATGTTTAATTGAAGTATGAATAAGTATTTGAGTTTTATTTCATAATTATTTGGGAATAAAATTGACCTGGAAAATTGCTCTCTGTGTGTGTAGATATATACACGCGGTTATGCTTATGTGCGTGCGTGTGTGTGTATTTGATTTTTAGATGGAATCGGTTAACGTGGGTGTGTGTGGGTATTTTATGATATGTGTATGTATGAGATTCACATGGCTATGCATATTGCCTTGATTTTCAATTGCAAATTGTTGTTTAGCCTTTTGTTGCTCTTTTACAGAATTACTGAATCTCCTTGTGATTTTCTGAGTATCTATCTTGATTCGTTGCATTTCACATGCTCTCTCTCTCTCTCTCTCTCTCTCTCTCTCTCTCTCTCTCTCTATCTATCTATCTATCTATCTATCTATATAGATAGATAGATACATAGATAGATAGATAGATATATACACGGGATGATCGAATTTCTCCTGGAAATTGTTTGGTTATCATTTTGTTGCTCTTGTAGGGAACTAATGAATCCAATTGTGATTTTTGATTTGATAGTCTGTTTTGCCATTTCATTGTTCCTGGATTGGCTGATTGTGATAACTTGGTCTGTCATGGATCCTGAAATTCCAATTTTAGTTTTTTTTTTAGATTGGAGAATAGTGTTTCTGTACCTATTGTTGCTTTTGTGACTTTTTTTTTTCTTTCTTCTTTTGGTTATGCCCTGGGCAACTAAAGAATATTTGTATCTCCCTAGCACTATATAATGCATAAAAATGATTGTACAGCATCTACTGTGATGTTAGAGAGAAAATTTGGGTGTCTTTAGTTGCACCCAATACACAATACACAGAGCCACAACTGGGCAGCGGTAAGGACAGTGAAACAAAGGGTATAACACACGCCCAAACAAATTGTTCTTTCCAAATTTCAAACTAAAACAAATTCGTTCTGTTCATATCACCAATTTTTCACTACATTGACCTCTGCGCACAATGCACTTTAGCTATGCTGCAAAAAGGAAAGGATGAATAATAAAAATTAACTGAGAGGCTGAATCTATTTGACAAGGATATGAGTTTAGGCCATCTCCAATGGTATTTTCTACAATTACATTTTTATCCTATGTGCATCTTCTGTGTGGACAGTAGTAGAGCCAGGAAATGTCCTTGGTTCGGGCGCTCGACGAACTTGAAAATGCAAAGTTTTCTAAAATTGATGGGGGTTCGGGGGCGGAAGTTCCCGAGATGAATTTTTTTAGGATTATTTTTGCATTTTCAAAAGTATTCAATCAAATATTATTAACTCAGTTAATATCACAATCAAATAATAATCGAGTCCAAGTGTCGAATTCAAGAAAAAACTAAAAAAAAAAAAAAAACACAATAGCACCAATATTAATCCACAATAGCAAAAATATAAGTTACCACAAGTCACTAAAGAAACAAGTGTAAAATACAAAACTAAGATATAACATGTTCAGAAAATAAATATGCGTAAATAAATTATGGTCTCTATATTTTTTTCCCTCAAGTTCTTACAAATATACTATAAACCTATAAATTTAAAAAATGAATAAGGAACTATAAGGTACACATTGTTTTGGTTATTATTCAATTGTTGTTTATTACTCAATTGTAATCTAAAAAGACTAGTTGAGATGATAGATAGAGTTTGAATTGGGTTAACGTATATACAATTTTTTTTCCAAATCTGGGTGGGGCACTTTCGCAACTGTGGCTCCGCCACCGTGTGTGGAAGCCTTGTAGAAAGTTTATGTATGTGTCACTTTTTTACATTGAAAGACAAGACTCAAAAAAGTGCCTCTCCTATAGTGTTCATTTTTATCTTACAAGTCATTTCTGTTTAAAGAGAGTCAGTAGGTTCCGTTACAGTGAATATTTATTTCAAACACACACACGCAGGGAGAGAGAGAGATTGGTTTGTTACCCATTGTCATATAGAAACTCATCATTTTTTCTACATGTAGAATTAGCGTGATAAATTTTTTTATATGATTCATCCGCCACATCATATAGAAATGCATGTAGAATGTCCCATTGGAGAGTTTTTTTTTTTTTTTTTGCCCTTTTGCAGTTCTAACATAGAAATTTGGCTTGATAGAAACGACCACCAGAGATTACCTTACACACATCGTTAGCAATTCGCAAGACAGCTTTCTTATAATTAGTTTTAATATAAATGACATTGAACCCTTTTTGAGTACTATAAATAACTAACAGGGAAACAAGGTACGAATACAAAATAATAAATATGGAAATACAACAAACCTAAAGAACATGGTTATGGATATGCTGATGATCAACTGATGTACATTTTATGTGTAGAAATATGCATGATAATGTAGTTTTTTTTTTATTTCTCTTGTTGTAATGGTGGTTCACGTATTTCCCCCCAACTCCATATATTCTTTCCATTTTGTTTAAAAAAGGTTTGTCTCTTATAAAAACAAAACTCTATGTCACTGAAATCTTTTGATGAGTTAACAAGTTTTGCCTCCAAACAATTAGTCTTAATCTAGGTAAACCAAATTTATGTTATCACAAAATAATGCAAGGTATGATGAAGAAACCTCACAAATCCTCATGGACTGCTTAAAATTCATTAATTTTCAGGCATTTCATTCCGTAGTCCATAGAAAGAC
Organism: Sambucus nigra; assembly: GCA_949130495.1. NCBI lineage: Eukaryota > Viridiplantae > Streptophyta > Magnoliopsida > Dipsacales > Adoxaceae > Sambucus > Sambucus nigra. The sequence goes on along the minus strand of OX422207.1, from coordinate 839,359,839 downwards.
ATCACAAAAGTAAGAAGTCAAACCATTTAATAGTCTTCCATATGTTCCATTACTGGCATAGCCATTTTCTGATGTACACGGGCCTCACTGGGAATTAATTGTTGTGTTAATTACATTAACTACACATCATTTTCATTCTTTTCTTTGGCTCTGCAATTAAGTTTTGCATTTTAGCAAAATGTCCTGAGTCGCACTAATGCACATTCTTATACTATGATTAGGAAGTTTAGGCTTTAAGTGCCTAATCTGGGTGTATGATCTTATGCTAAAATTTGGCCGTAATCGCACTTGAATTTCTAATTGGGTATTCCACTCTTCCCTTTTTCCATTTATATCTATAGAGTAGTATTATCAGTCGTAGATGTGTTGGTTTCACTTGTTCAATAGTAGTGAACATTAATTTCAATTTTTTTTTTCTTTTTTTTTACAAACCACTAGGTCCCGAGATTATTCGAGAAAAAAATAATCGTGTGTTTGAATGTATTTTATTGTAGTATCTTCTAATCAGCAATGATTCACTTATAATGTATCCAATAGGGTACTAGTATCCTCTCTCTCTCTCTCTCTCTCTCTCCATATAATTTTCTATACATAGCATGTATACGACACGTATCAAGATGCACACAATACTGTGACAGCGAGTTAAGGGAAATGTAAACTGACTAGTGACTAGTACCTTTAAAGTTGTATTATTTCCCCTGATAAAAGTCTTTGCAATTGTAAATTTGATGAGCACTTTAATCTTTATGCGTTTCTTTTGACATATACTTCTGTCCTAACCTTTCTGAAGTTTATCTTATCAGGTGACTATGCTGGCTTGAGAATGGCGAAGGCTGCAAATTGAAAGATGACAATTGTTTAATACTTCTTATATCCACAAATCACAAAACACAATGATGTCTGAAAGATTAGCAGGAGAAGCATCTCACCGTGGGGATCTTGACTTGTCAAGCGTCTCCAAACGCCTTGTCAGAAGTGTTAGCCATAGACTGAAAAAGAAGAATCACAGAGGTGAAGTTGAAGAAGAAGATGACATAAGGGGGGTATCTTTAAGATGTCTCACTTTGTACAATAGAGGCGGAGGATGCAAAGTAGGTGCCGATATGAGTGACGAGTTTGGGGACCCATGTAGTAGAAGACGGTCAAGTGCCAGTGAAGAAGGCAAAGGGTACAACACCATATGCGGGACAGATGAAACCACCGTGGATTGTTTTTCATATGGGGTAAAGGAAAAGTTTTGGAAGAAAAATAATAAGAAGGTTCTAGAACTCGAAGAATTACACCGAAATAGTAGGGCCCATGTGTTTCTTCCTGATGATATTCTCGAAATGTGTTTGGTGAGGCTTCCACTAACTAGTCTCATGACAGCCCGTCTCGTGTGTAAGAAATGGCGAAACTTGACGGTAACAACGCGTTTCATGCAAATGAGACGTGAAGGTTTATATCAAAATCCATGGTTGTTTTTGTTTGGTGTCGTTAAAGACGGGTTTTGCTCTGGCGAGATACACGCGTTCGATGTCTCCCTTAACAAATGGCATAAAATAAACGCTGAGGTACTCAAAGGAAGGTTTTTATTCTCTGTCGCAAGTATTCAAGAAGATGTTTATATCGTTGGAGGGTGTTCAAGCTTGTCCAATTTTGGTAGGATAGATAGGAGCTCTTCCAAGACCCACAAAAGTGTGTTGGTCTTTAGTCCCTCAACCAAATCCTGGCAGAAAGCCGCGTCAATGAAATACGCAAGATCAACACCGATTTTAGGTGTCTACGAGGTTACTTCGGATTGTTTGATTATTAGAAACCAGCAAAATCGGCAAGATAGACGTTTATTTAGGTCGCGTGTTGGCGGGGTTTCTGATATATACGAGGATCCTCATAGGCTTTCAGTTAGGCGTCAATTTAGAAACTCTCTTGATGAAAACGAGGTTTCACAATTGTCTAACACAAATTCGTACAAGTTTGTCAGACAAAAAAGTGAGCACTCGTGCACAAAAGATCGTAGAAGGTTTGTGTTGATTGCTGTAGGTGGTCTTGGATCATGGGATGAGCCTTTAGATTCCGGTGAAATTTATGATTCTTTATCGAATAAATGGATGGAAATCCAGAAATTGCCTTTTGATTTCGGGGTCGTCTGCTCTGGGGTTGTTTGTAATGGGATGTTCTACGTTTATTCAGAAACCGATAGGCTTGCGGGGTATGACATAGAAAGGGGTTTTTGGGTTTGTATCCAAACAACCCCTTCCCCTTCTCGTGTTCATGAGTATTACCCGAAACTCATATCGTGTAAAAAGCGGCTTTTCATGCTTTCGGTCTCGTGGTGTGAAGGGGATGGCCAAATCGGGAGGAGAAACAAAGCGGTTCGAAAGCTTTGGGAGTTGGATCTTGTGTATCTGACGTGGGCCCAAGTTTCGGTACATCCTGACGCCCCGATGGATTGGAATGCGGTGTTTGTTGCCGATAGGAACTTGATATTTGGAGTCGAAATGTTTAAGATATTTGGGCAGGTGTTGGATTTTTTGACTGTGTGTGACGTGTCTGATGCAGGCGCGAAATGGAGTCATGTTTCGAGGAATCACGTGGCAGCTCATGAACTCGATGCCTGTTCGTGCGTGACAAAATCGATGGCGGTGCTACATTTGTGATATAAAAAATAAAGGAAAACGAGTTGGGCCTATATTTGCTTATTTGGAGAGGCTTCTGAACTTTTGGTAATCTTTCTCAATTAAATTCTTTTGTTCCGATCAGTTTGTAATCAGTTCTTATTCAAATTCATAGTCTGCGGCACTTTTGTTTAGTCTTAATGTTATTTGTTCACAAGCATTGATAAATTTGCCTTTGTGCTTACAAATGCAGTTTGCTTTTCCAATTCTGTAAAACTAGAACTGACGCTAGGCCTGGCTACGGGCTGTGTTGTGTCGGTTTTGTGTCGTGTCTTATCGGTTTTGTGTCAAGATTGACATCACCCGTACCCCATATATTTATAGTCAGTTTCGTGCCATATTGTGTTCGTGTCGTGTTTAAGTCGGTGGTGTATACGCCACTTTTAGCAAGTTCAGCCTTTTTGTGTAATCATGTATAATGGACCAGCACATTAAAAGACTAAACTCGAACCCGCCAACTGAGTGGTGTTCGTGTCTTGTAAAGAATTGTTACCTGTGACACGATTACCTGTGTTTTTGCACAAGAATTTTCTTTTGAGGGTGTGACTGATTGGGGCTACATTTTTTTTATTTCAGGGAAAATTCCTTTTCTTCACTTATTTTTCTACCTTGTGATGCTTGATTGCAAATACATTTAGGGAACTATAGTCGTAAACTCTTATACATGTGAAGTTGTGCTCCCTCTTTCTTTCAATCTCTATGGAGAGCATAAATGGAAAAGTAGAAATACATGGGTTCTTTTGATTAAAAAGTTGGAAAGATTGAAATTAGAAGTCATTTATCCGCCCTGATTGTCTCAGTGGTAAGGAGCGAATTTGATAGAGTCGGATAATAACCGTTGGTCTAAGGTTTGAAACTCCCCAACTGTACTTGATAGTAAGTGGGCATGTGTTAGGGGGGCTCTGGTGCATCGTCCCCTAGACCAAATGGCTCATTCGTGTGGAGGTTCAAGGTAAAAAAAAAAAGTAGAAACCATTTTAGGCAAAAAGTTGGGGAAAGAGTGAAAAGGTGGTGAGACGTTATTTTTTTTTAGGCGGGTAAAAATGTTTTGTATTGAAGATTAGGAAAATATGAGCACATAGAATTGTTTTGGTAACATGCACAACAAAAATAGAGGGTAAAAGTAGGATTGTTCATGAAAAATAATGTAATGAAAAAAATTAACTCTATTTGCATTAGTTGTTGAACTTTCATAAAAAATAAATGTTTTTTAATCTTTTTTCTTTCCTTTTAATCAAATGCGCCCAAAAAATATATTGGTTATAAATATATATATATTTTGCAACATACCAATGAATTATAAAAAATAGTAAAGAAATGTATTTTCAATCAAATTTGGTATACATGATCTTCATAATGATAAGATCAATTACAAAAAAATTTAGTAAAAAATACAACTTATTAGACGTGAGATGATCACAAGTTTCAACGGTTGATGATGCATGTATACAAACAATTTTCAAATCACCAACTTCCAAGTTGTATTTTGGATAAAAAAATTTTAGATGATCTTCTCATTATAGGCAGTATGTATATCAAATTTGGTTAAAAAATTTTTTTTTTTTACTATTTTAAAAAAATAGATACATTCGTAAGTATGTTTCTAGGCGGTGTATTAGAGAGTCTGAGTAATATTACAGTAACATTTTAACAAAAGATTATGTTTAAGTGCACGACACACGAGCCTACTATAAACATATCTGGTAGAGTATAGTTATGTTGATCACTTTAGAAGTGAGTTTTGGTGGCTCTCAAATATGACTGCTTAAAATATTAAAATAATAAGTAATTATATGCACGAAATCTTATAGTTCTTATGGTTCGTTTGTTTCGGGGTGAAATACTTTTAACCGCGATAAAAAGTAAAATGGTGAAATATTTTTTTACATATTTCAAAAAAAAAAATTGGGTTGATATTGTGAATAAATGTACACCCTATATTTATGAAACTTTAAACAAGAATAAAGAAGAAAATTTAAATTAAAATAGGTGAAAAGATATTTCATCATATTACTTTTCACCGCATTGAAACATATTTTATCCCGAACCAAACGGATCCTTAATATTTTAACTAATCACGTGAACGGGTCACTAAGAGTCGTTTTTAAAGTAAATCAACAAATCTAGACTCGTCGGATACCCATTGAAATGAAGATTTTTAAAAGGAGTTTTGGCCGAAAAAAAGGTAGGGACCCATTTATTTTATATTCATAATGTACCTTATCTCATCCTAGGGAATTGATGTCTAGACTTTATATCTTTGTTATTGTTGGACCCAATTGCAACAATTAGTTTTTGGAAGCTCTCACATGTAGGCATTAAAAGCATTTGCTTTATTGTGGTCACCCTAAATGATGCAAAATCAATGGGGCATTAACGTGGCCACACAAATCATTGTTTTGCATTTTCCTTTGCACGATGGAAAGTGAAAAGGACCAAAATTAGGTGGTAAATAATGCTTTAATCAATCACCTTTATTCGTAATTGTACATAAAAAAGGGGTGAATTTGATTTTAATATATTATTAATCTTTAATTTCAGACTTCAATATAATTTGAATTTAAAATTGTCAATAATTCTATCAAACTTAATGAACACGTGAATTTTCAATTAAAATAATTCAAAATATTTTAAAAAGTCAAATAAAAATTATAAACTCGTAAGGAAATGCATTGTAATTTAAAAATAAAAAATAAAAAATAAAAAACCAAAGAAATTGATTTCGTCCCCAACACCTACAACACCCAAACCGGAGACCCACCCTTACCCCATCCACCACCATCAAGACACACCCAATGGCCACCTCACTCTCCACCCCCATCTCCTACACCCTATCCAGTCAAATCCGGATAAAGCTAACCATCACAAACACTGTAATCAATCGATTTCAATCGGATTTTGAATGGGCGGTGTAGATCTGTTTTTAGGTCGGTTTTGCTTGAATGAGTGGTTTTGAGGGCGGTTTGAGTTTTGAATCAGGTTGAGTGGTGACGGTGGATGGAGGTTTGGGTGGTGATCGGGGGGTGGGGCGTAAGGGGATGGTGGGGGGGGGGGGGGGGATGGTAGTGTGACTGGATGTGGAGGATGAATGGGGGGAGGATGAGGGTGATGACTTTTTGTGTGTGTGCTTTTTAATTTTCTTAAATTTGTATGGCTTTTAATTTTTTACGATTAAAACAAAATCTTTACTTTTTCCTTTTCTATTTTATTTTAGGATTTTTAAATTCTTTTAATTTTAAAAAGTCTCGTGTCAGTTGATATTGACACTCTATTGATGATTTTATATTAATATCTAATTTTGAATTAAAATTGTATTTAAGTTTGAAATCGAAGATTTAATAATGTATTAAAGTCAAATTCACCCCAAAAAACATAAATAACTCTTATTCATTTAGATAAATGGTTGCATGGGTTTATAGGGCGAGGGTGGGGAGGTACGTTATGTGTGGAGAATGACCCCATTGGGTATTTTTTTGGATGATTTGGTTTGAGAAGAATATGAAGTGCTTTGAGGGAGAGGATTAGGGTTGTGTTTTTTTTTTATTTTCGATCCGATATTTTTCGAATTTGGAATGAAATTTTAGTTTGTCGATTTCCGATTTTTCGATTTTTTTCGATCCGATTTTTTCGAAACTATGCTGATTCGATTTTTTCATAATTATTTTTTGATTTTTATTTTTTTTCCCCAATTTTTTGGAGGTCTTCCATATTCCACATCAGTTGGGAGAGGGAGAGCGCTCCAAAATGTGCTCAATAAAAGGAGAGTGTCCTCCGAAATAAGTTAGGATTTGGGACATAAATAAGGAGTTAAGAGTACTGAAATAATATGTGAGAATAATAGGAGACGTAGTAACCTATTTGGTTAGATTTAAGTACTCGAAACTATACGATGTGAGGCGTATCGGTGGATTATATTATATATTATCCGGAAGTATAAAAATGTACTAATTGGAGTAACAGTATAGGGATTGAGAACATACCTTGAAAAATATTATAAGTTATCTAAGTTGTGTGAATGCTTAGTAAATGGATTATTATGTGTATGACATACCTACCATACTTGCTATCACGGGAGGTCGGCTTTCGGAATAAGGTCATCTAATCTTTGTGTGCCTACGGGGGGGATTCAGATTGGTACCTTAAGGACATAGGGCTGTGAATGACTTATTTGTGAGTTAATAAGTCAGTTGACCATGGGAGCGTAGGTATGTGCGTGACCCATGGGTATGTGAACTATGTTCGCCTCCAATATGTGTGATTTTGCTTATTGAAACGGTTCTTGAGAGATTCGAAACTCGTAGTCCTTATGTACGTGATGTACCGAGATTCGATAGCACAGTATGTGTACACCGCAGCTTAGCCTAGGGGTGCCCTAATTGTATATTTATGTTGAGATTAATATACTTGTAATTATGACAGATTCTTTGTTAAAGTGAATGTGAGTACTTGAGACATTTTGAGAAGGATTAAAAATGAGAATTTCCTATAATAATTATGATAAATTAAGCTGGTAAATAAAAAGGTTAGATACACGCAGGTTATGTTAGAATGTCTTGAATAAACCCCTATATTAGAATGTGAGGACAGGAAGTGGTACAGACTAGATAGTTAACGGCATAACTAGGACGGGTTACGGATATACGTTAGGTGTGCACATTAGCTGAGAGACGAGAAACTCATGTGAGAGCACGTAACTAACATGTATTTAATATTCATTGTTTAATGCAATTAAACACTTGCTATATTTTAAATTGTTTTCACATCGGGCTCTGACCCGTTTGCTTTCAAATCTATTTTTCTTGAAAAAACTTTTAGGTGCCCAGCCACAGGGACGCCAAGCATAGGAGTTCCATTTCAATGACGTGCCGTAGCTGCTTTGGAAGTTATTGGACCTCGATAGTAGACGCCTCCACATTCTACATTGATTCTATTTCAGATTCATTCATCTGTTAGGGCATGTCGCCCCTTTTCTTTTAGAGACAACTTTATCATACTTTCAGTTTCTATTTGAGTTTTGGAGATTATTTAATTAATTATTCACACTTTGTATTTGGTTTTATTCAGTATTTGGATTATTCAGAGGAGTGTCACTCCAGACTCATTTATTATTTCATTTATATTCTGTTGTGACTGTGATGTGATTGTAGTATCATTAGTTAATAATTTAATTGGTTGCATGTTAATCTAATTTAAATAAAATTTGACAACTCACTTTTTAAATATTAGGTGGCTAGTAATTGTTTAAAAAAAATGTTTTCGACAGTGATGCTATGAACTGAACCAACTTGACATTTTGTATTAATTTGAATAAAGGAGTAGCTACCCGGTATTTAATTAGTCGGGGTGTTACAGGTGGTATCAGAGCATCAGGTTCTAGTGTCCTTAGGATCTGTACGGCTTATTATGTTTTCGCGTAGTATCCTTTGAGATAGAGCCCTATTATTAGGACTATTGTACTCCTTGATTACGTTTTGTAGACTACGTTCTTCTGCTAGAATGTTATGTATGGTCGATGGACTTATATAAATTTGTTAAATTTCAGATGTCACTCTTGAGGGAGGAACAAAGTAAAACTGACGAGGGAACAAATGCTGGACAAGACCAACAAGTACCCCAGGTACACCAAGAAAGAGCGAAAATCACTGAGATAGAAAATATCGTGGCACAGGCAGTGACTACCGCAATATTGCAGTACCAAAATAGCAGCGTGCATCTTGCAGGGGGCAAAAGAACGAGAGAAGTCGATCAAATTGTCATTGCTAAAGTTAGAAACAAAGGAAAAATACCGCCGCAGCAGCGACAAGTGCCTCAGAGTCATCAAGGTCAGAAGGGTAATAGAAATGGCGGGCAGAGCCAAACTCGCCAGACCCAACAAATCCAGGAGAAGAGGACTACCACCAAGAAGTGTTTTAAATGTGGGAGAAATGGCCATACACGTCCGGTCTGCCCAAATTTGGCTTGTGACAAACCTCGTCCTAATCAGCAAGGACAACTAGGCATAAGAAGGAAAGGTCTTCAGGGTCAGTGTTATAAGTGCGTACAACAAGGTCACAAGTGGAGGGATTTCCCGCAACCAGATAAGGTACGAGGTCAGAATGCCCAATATGAGGAAGCCTGGATGGTTACACCAACACCACAGGCACCACAACAATAGCCAGGAGTATAGTATGGATGCATCTATAATGCCCAATATGCAGTTATGCCATTGATACATCAACTATCCCCTGCGTTTGGAGGTATGATACTTCATTATTAATGATATCCTTTAAGAGAGAAAGGTAATCCTCAAACAACTTAGATGCGTTACAGTTTATGACTATACATTGGGAAATGTGAGCGTATAATACATTCTTATCTTTATAAATTTTTAAAAAAAAATTAGCTAACGACTGTTTTTGTGATAATAGACCATTATAATGATATTTTGGTGTTTGTTAGATATTGTACTAAATGTCACTTGAGAGGAGACAAGGCTATATATATATTTTATGATGGCGTATAAAGACTTCGTAAGGGTACATCGTCTAGTTACATCTAATTCCGGTGGGCAGGAAGGTCTATTAAGAAAATTCAAGATTTGTTAAAATGTTTCTGAGCGTAGGGGCTACCCGTAGTATATAATCGAGTCTAACGCCAAGATAGTAGGAGGATGGTGCCGAGTGTAGCCTCACGTATCATGAGAAGAGGTAAGTTAACTTCTTAAGCAAGAAGTAAGGATAAGAGGTACTAGTCAAATATCGATGGCCCCAAATCTCATTGACCAACAACACTAGTTAGTAGTGTATCGAGGGGGTTCCTTGTTTGGATTTTGCTTTGCGAGACATCCCACGCATGAAACCTAGTGAACGTCGGGAGATGAGAATGTTCTGGCTTTTAGTACACGGATTAGTACCCTAGTTGTCATCTGCAAATGAAACGATAACTTAAGTGTTGTCGAATGTCTTACCTCGTGAGTGAATCGAAGCGACAAGGAGGATTATAGGTACAATTATTAGACTGATTTAATCTAACCCTATCGAACCTTCGGAGATACAAGTCCAGACTGGGCAACTGTTGTTAAAATCTCCATCAGGAGGACATTCTCGCTTAGGGTGATCCCGTGTTACCTGTGAGGGTTAGACATTTACGGTTGTGTGTCGATTTTCGAGAGATGAATAAAGTCACGATCCGGAATAAATATCCGTTGCCAAGAATCGATGACTTATTCAACAGTGGAGAGGAGCCGCCTTCTTTTCAAAGATTGACTTGAGATCGGGATACCATCAGTTGTGAATCAGGGAGCAGGGTGTCTCGAAGACTGCCTTCTTGATGAGATATAGTTCCTACGAGTTCAAGGTTATGCCTTTTGGCCTAACCAAAGCCCTAGCCGTATTTATGGACTTGATGAATAGGTTGTTTAGAGAGCTCGTAGACCAGTTTGTCATCGTCTTTATTGGTGACATTCTGGTTAACTCCCATACAGAGGAGGAACATGCTGAGCACTTGAGACAGGTTTTACAGACGCTGCATCAGAACGAGTTATATACAGAATATGAGAAGTGTGGATTATGGCTGAAGGAGGTTTAATTTTTGGGGCATATCATTTTCGACAGGGGAATATCTGTTGATCTGGGGAAGGTATCAGCAGTGAGGGAGTGGGGACAGCCCACGACACCGACTGAGATATGTAGTTTCTTGGGCCTAGCAGGATACTACAAGAGGTTTATTCGGGGGTTCTCAAAGATAGCGGGACCTTTGACACATTTGACTTGCAAGGGTATGCCATTTATCTGGAGTGATGCCTGCCAGTTGGCATTCGACGAGTTGAAGGACAAGGACCTCAGCACCAGTGTTAGCATTGCCCAGACCGGGAGTTGAGTATCTAGTCTACACCGATGCATCCTTACTAGGACTTGGGGGTGTATTGCAACAGGAGAGTCAGACTATAGCTTATGCTTCCCGTAAGCTTAAGCCTCACGAGAAGAATTACCCCACCCACGACTTGGAGTTAACGGCAGTCGTATTTGCTCTTCGAATTTGGAGACATTATCTCCTGGGGGAGAAATTCCGTTTATTCACGAACCAAAAGTCCCTACAGTACCTTTTCACACAAAAGGAATTAAATATGTGTTAACGTAGGTGGCTTGAGTTCGTGAAGGATTATCAGTTCGATATCCAATACCATCCAGGGAAGGCTAACGCGATAGCAGACGCGTTGAGCCGTAGGCCAGTAGGTGAGGTGGCCGATGTGTGGAAAGCAAAGTGGAAAGAGTTGGGACACCAGGACGCAGTGGCCCGATCATTCATGTCCGTGATGACAGTTACGCCCCAGAGATCGTTACGAGAATGATACAGGCCCAGGCAGCAGACTCGTTCTGTCAAGAGCAGATAGTACGATTACTAGCAGAGGGGGGGGGGGAAAGTCTTATACCGTTAGTTCAGACGAGGGCTTACGCTTCAATGGAAGACTGGTTGTTCCTGAGGGGGAAGACTTGCGACACGAGCTAATGACAGAGTTGCACGGTTCGCGATTCGCGGTACATCCTGGTGGGGATAAGATGTACCAGGATATGAGGCGACAATACCGGTGGAGCGGGATGAAGAGAGACATTGCCGAGTTCGTTTCTAAATATGCCACTTGTCAGCTGGTAAAAGTGAACCATCAGAGACCGGTAGGACTTCTACAGCCATTAGAGGTCCCTATGTGGAAATGGGAGAGCATTTCCATGGACTTTATCACGGGGTTACCTACATCGCTGAGGGGTCACGACTTCATATGGGTAATCGTGGATCGGTTGACCAAAGTTGCTCATTTTCTTCCAGCCCGGACAGACTACACTACGGGACAGTATGCCCAGATTTTCGTAGCGGAGATAGTGAGACTCCACGAGGTGCCTCTCGATATCGTGTCTGACAGAGAAAAGATATTTTTTTCACGATTTTGGGAGAGCTTCTAGGAAGCAATGGGTACGGAGTTGCGGCTGAGTACAACATATCACCCGCAGATAGATGGGCAGCCCGAGCGGATGAATCAGATGTTGGAAGATATGTTGCGTATGTGCATCCTAGACTTTGGAGGTGGTTGGGAGCGGTATCTTCCACTGGTGGAGTTTTCCAATAATAACTCCTACCAGTTCACTATTGGCATGAATCCATTCGAGGTGTTGTACGGTCGACCTTGTTATTCCCCAGCATGTTGGCTAGAGGTGGGGGATAACAAACTCCTTGGGCCGGAGGTGATTCAGGATACTTTGACGAGGATAGAGATGATACGGAGCCGTATTCAGGTAGCTCATGACCGACAGAAGAGTTATGCCGATGCCAAGCGGTTCTTCAGAGAATTCAAAGCAGGGGACCAGGTGTTGCTCAGAGTGTCTCCTATGAAGGGGATTATGCGTTTCGGGAAGAAGGAGAAATTATCACCTAGATATGTGGGGCCATTTCCTATCATCGAGCGAATTGGGCCAGTTGCGTATAGACTTGGGTTACCGGAACACTTGCATAGGATCCATGACATGTTCCATATTTTTTCACTAAGGAGATATCTTAGGGATGATTTGGCCCATGCCCACATTGCTTTAGAGGCCATCGATCTAGAGCCTGATAGTTCCTATGAGGAGGGGCCGGTTACTATTCTAGACTACAGCGAGAGGAAACTGAGATCAAAGATAGTACCGTTAGTATGTGTTCAGTGGCGACATCGTAATGCCGAGGAGTCCACCTGGGACGCGAGGATGAGGTGCGCGAGCGTTATCCAGAAGTATTTTTGCCAGGTATACTCTATTTTCGAATTTCGGGATGAAATTATGTTATTAGGGGGGAAGTATGTAATACCCCGTAATTTTATTAATTTTTATTTAATGGATTAATTAAATTAAATGGGAATTAATTGGAAATTAATCTGAATTTAAATACTAGCGAGACGTGAGTTGGTATTTGATTATGATTATAATATTGAGTATTACTCAGTATATATGGTAATATATGATTATTGAAATTACTAAAATTCTCGCGAGTCATAAATACGATAATTCAGATATTTAGTTGGGACGCGCGTGTCAGTCGCGCCAGGAATCAATTTAATTAGATTAAAAAGTAAATCATAATTTTATTATCCGTATAGTCATTTTGAGGGAGCCAATGTGTCCGGAGGGGTCGATATAGTCAGAAAACACTAGCCGGGGGTTTAGTTTGGGTCCCAAGGCATTTTTAGGCCAAACCGGCAACCCGGGAGAGTTTTAGTCATTTTAAATTTTAAGGAAATTAGATCCACGAATTTTAGGGTTTATTTAATTCTTATTGTGTAGGCCATTAGGTCATTATCAACCAAAAAGTAAGAAGTGGGCTACTTGAGATAGAGGAGAGGTTACAGGAGAGTTTCAAGCCATAACCACCACCCACCACCACCACTTTCGACGGAATTGTGATCGGAGAGGAGGAAAGAACCAACCTTTGTCATCACCAGCAGATCTGAACATCAATCCTAAGCCAAGTGATTTAGTTTCATTAATTTTCAGCGAATAATTCTTCCATGCTAGTGTAGGGTTTGTTAATAGCCTTGAAAGATGATGAAAACTCATGAATTTGGAGTAGAACCCTAAATCTTGGATAGGAACTGCAGATTAGTTCTGGACGAATTGCAGTAACCAAAACATAACCCTTGATGAACTAAAAACGGATTTAAGAAGAGAATATTATGGTTCTTGAAGAAAATAGAAAAACTAGGGTTTTTATGAAGATTTGATCCAAATAAGACTAATTGATGATGGTTTAAAGGTTTGGGACGTTAGAAATCATGTATTTAGGTTGTATGATGATCCTATATGATTATATTAGAATTTCACATCCTGTAATGAGGTTTTGGGACAAATCTGGGACTGAAAAATAAAGAAGTCCGTAGCCTCATCTGGTATGATCGATCGATCGACATTCATAGATCGATCCATCGACCATCGATTGATCGATGATTAGGATCGATCGATCGATCCCCCAGAAAGGGTGATTTTTCCCTTTTTGATTTTAAGTGTTTCCATCCATCGAATGTTGTAGTTGGGGATTATGTGAATGCATTAGGACTTGAAGAAGACCAGTAGGGTATTATATTTGAAAACCGGAATACATTAGAATTGGGTTAAATTGACGCATTGAATTCTCGAGTGTCCGACGAGTAATTGTTTATGTTAAGATGTGAGAGCATAATTTGAATCCTTAGGAGTAATAAGTTAGGATTTGGGACAAAAATAAGGAGTTAAGAGTACTGAAATAATATGTGAGAATAATAGGAGACGTAGTAACCTCTTTGGTTAGATTTAAGTACTCGAAACTATACGACGTGAGGCGTATCGGTGGATTATATTATATATTATCCGAAAGTATAAAAATGTACTAATTGGAGTAACGGTATAGGGATTTAGAACATACCTTTAAAAATATTATAAATTATCTAAGTTGTGTGAATGCTTAATAAATTGATTATTATGTGTATGACATACCTACCATACTTGCTATCACGGGAGGTCGGCTTTCGGAATAGGGCCATCTAATCTTTGTGTGCCTACGGGGGTATTCAGATTGGTACCTTAAGGACATAGGGATGTTAATGACTTATTTGTGAGTTAATAAGTCAGTTGACCATGGGAGCGTAGGTATGTGCGTGACCCATGGGTATGTGAATTGTGTTCGCCTCCAATATGTGTGATTTTGCTTATTGAAACGGTTCTTGAGAGATTCGGAACTCGTAGTCCTTATGTATGTGATGTACCGGGATTCGATAGCAGAGTATGTGTTCACCTCAGCTTAGCCTAGGGGTGCCCTAATTGTATATTTATGTTGAGATTAATATACTTGTAATTATAACAGATTCTTTGTGAAAGTGAATGTGAGTACTTGAGACATTTTGAGAATGATTGAAAATGAGAATTTCCTATAATAATTATTATAAATTAAGCTGGTAAATAAAAAGGTTAGATATACGCAGGTTATGTTAGAATGTCTTGAATAAACCCCTATATTAGAATGTGAAGATAGGAAGTGGTATAGACTAGATAATTAACGGCATAACTAGTACGGATTACGAATATATGTTAGGCGTGCACACTAGCTGAGAGACGAGAAACTCATGTGAGAGCACGTAACTAACATGTATTTAATATTCACTGTTAAATGAAATTAAACACTTGCTATATTTTAAACTGTTTTCACATCGAGCTCTGACCCGTTTGCTTTCAAATCTATTTTTCTTGAAAAACCTTTTAGGTGCCCAGCCATAGGGACGCCAAGCATAGAAGTTCCATTTCAGTGACGTGTTGTAGCTGTTGTGGAAGTTACAGGACCTCGATAGTAGGCGCCTCCACATTCTACATTGATTCAATTTCAGATTCATTCATCTGTTAGGGCATGTCGCCCCTTTTCTTTTAGAGACAACTTTATCATACTTTCAGTTTCTATTTGAGTTTTGGAGATTATTTAATTAATTATTCAGACTTTGTATTTGGTTTTATTCAGTATTTGGATTATTCAGAGGAGTGTTACTCCAGACTCATGTATTATTCCATTTATATTATGTTGCGACTGTGATGTGATGTGATTATGGTATCATTAGTTAATAATTTAATTGGTTGCACGTTAATCTAATTTAAATAAAATTTGACAACTCACTTTTTAAATATTAGGTGGCTAGTAATTGCTTAAAAAAATGTTTTCGACAGTGATGCTATGAACTGAACCAACTTGACATTTTGTATTAATTTGGATAAATGAGTAGCTACCCGGTATTTAATTAGTCGAGGTGTTACATAAACGTGTATTAAAAAAAGTTCGAGGGACTATTTGGTATAAGCCCCTAAAATAAACAAGATAAGCTAGTATATTTTTCTGCTCGGCTCGAATATGACTTGATTATCTAAAGTCGTATTCTACCATATAAAGAACATCCACAAATTTCCAAATAAAAAAACCAGTCTTCAACTTAGAAGATATTGAGATCTGTCAAAGGCAGGGCCACTCCTAAGATTTGGAGAGTTCTATGCAAATTAAAAAAGTTGCGCTCTTTTTATAAACAAAAGTTCTATTTGTACAAAGGATTCTGTACAGAATTGTCTGTACATACTGATGTGTCATGTTTGTATTGATCCGTACCTTAAGTGGACTCAGACACGGAACAATACAGATACGACACGTCTGTCTGTTCAGACGATTCTGTACGAGTCCTCTGTACGTGTAGAATCACTCTTTTATAAAATCTTTTTGAAAAAAAAACACCATCATTTTAAAGTCACCGCCAACTTCAAAATCATTCAATAGCGGGTATCAGTAAAAAAGATGGCTTTTGTTTTTGCACCCTTGCAAATCTGAGTAGAATATTTTTGGGCTCTTATAAATAAAAGAATAAACTTTTTGAGCCCTTATATATGCAACAATATTTTTGGGCTTCTAATTAGTAGTAAAATATTCGCTTTGTTTCGAAGAGTTTCTATTAAAGTGGACCATTAATTTGGAACGATTCAAAAATAAAGAATTGAGTCTTACTTTGGGACGAAGAGAGTATATCATACGAGGAAATGAGCCTTTTCAGTTGCTCACTTGTCACATGCCTAGGATCATCAGCCCTGGTTTATCAGGATATAATAACCGAGAAATTGTTTCTTTAGACTTGAGTTATTTTATTTATCACAAAATAAGAAAACAATATAGTTGTTGAATTCATATATGGTGCGTTTGATCACAAAGTTGAAAAAATAATTAAAAATCGTCACCTTCTATAAAAAGTTGAAAAATGAATGGAAATAAAGAAAAGGGTTAATTATACTTGCCCCCTGAATTTTACCCCTATTCACTTTATTAGCACTAGAACTTTCATTTTTTGAATTAACACCCTGAACTTTCAAAACGGCTTCAATTGATCCCCTAACACTAACACCGTTAGTTTTTTGGATGAAATATGACACGTGGCACACATTTGACTTTTGTCAAAAGGTATTTTTATATTTTAATAATTTTGAGTTAAAACCTTAATTTTTTCTCTCTTTGTTCCCTTTCTCCATCCTATCAAAGTAGCCATGGATGGTTGTTCGTCTCTCTTTCCCACAACCATAATTTTGTGGAACGCCAAATATATATTCCACTTCGGATGACAAGCTATACTATATTATGACGGTGGCTCCATATGGTTATAAGTATTGGATTGCTAGGGAATGCTAACAACGGATCGAATAGTCGCCTGACCGAATTACTTTATACGGGGAAGAACTTTATAGAACAAAAAAAATTGGAGTAAGCATTAATTAAAAAAACGTTAAGGATCCATTTGATAAATGACCCAAAGGGAAACACATTTTCCATTTAGGACAAAGTGTTAAATTATAGGATCATTTTGACAAAATTCCAGTTTGATAATAAGATATTAATTTAATCCCAATTTTAACAAATAATTACACTATGCACTAAAATCAGTCACATCGTTATTCAAATGTTACTTTATTCTTTCATGTTTCCAAAATACCCTCCATTTTCTAACACTATATCTATTTCTCTTTTTTTCTCTCTCTCTCTCTCCTCACACCGGTCCCTTTCTTTCATACTCCTAAAAAGTTTTAAAAAATAATTTTATAATTAAAAAAATAAATAAAAAAAATAAAATAAATATATATATATATATATATATATATATATATATATATATATATATATATATATATATATATATATATATATAGGGAGATGTTCTCTAGTAGACCAAAAGAATGGACTTTTTAATGGACCTTAACAAAAAATACATAATAACATATTAATTTTAATTCCTATAGTCGAATTGGTCCGCGCCAGAGAGAGAGAGAGACTAACACTATATAGATTAAATTTAATGTAACAGGTCTTAATGTAATGTGAATATTATTGTTAATAAAATTGTCTGTAAAATCTATTAGATATTTTTAATGTTAATACTGACATTACATAAAAAAAACTATTTTTAATGTTAATATTTGCATTAATAACATATTCTCTTTTTAAAACAATTGTTTAATAAACTCGTAGAAATACTATAGCAGTTTTTTCTTAAAAAATGTCAAAACTATCAATTTAACGTTAATATTTACATAAAAAAATATTGAAAAGATGGTTGTGGGTACCCGAAATTAGGACCATGGGCCTGGACGAGTAGCCCAATCCTGGCGGCCCAAAGTCCAGGCCCCTCATCTCTTATTTTGATCCGGTCTCCCCCCACGTTCTCATTAAGGGAAGTTATAGGGGAGATGAAAGACGCGGGGGAACCCATCACCTCCACTTACCTACATGTACATGTATATATTAAACCCTAGGTCCGGGGCAAAAGGACAATTTTTGTATTCTCTGTAATTACTCTCCGGAGTATATAGAAATAATATCGACTGCACCACCGTGGACGTAGGCACATCTTTGCTGAACCACGTACATCCTTTGTTATGTGATTGTCATTTTATATTCCTTGTTCTCACTTGGTGAATGCTTTCTTCTTATTTATTTGTGTTGCAAAATAATTGTTACCACAATTGGCGCCGTCTGTGGGAAGCGTTCATCTTTCCCTGAGAAGAGCCCACACCAAGAAAGGAGTTTAAGATGTCTGGTCACAGCAGCAATCCCCTCAGGAAGGAGATATTCAAGAGCCACCTGCTCCTCGCAGGATTAGGTCTGAAGTTCGACGTTCAAATCAGAGAGCTCGCCTGGAAAGGCCAGCCTCAGAAGAAAGTCAGGGACCAGCGAGGTCCACACAGATAGCCAGATTGATTGATGCGTACGAGGCAAGGCTCCACGAGCAGAGGGAGTCTTCCCGCAGATACGAGGCTGAGAATGCTCGCTTGAGAAGAAGACTGGAAAGACTGGAGAGGGAGCTTCGTCTTGATAACAGGAGACGTCCATACCGCACTCCTAGACTCAGGCGAGCAAGTCTCGTAGCCGAGGAAGGAGCCCTAGGCAAGAATCTCAAAAGGTCTAAGGAGGCGAGTCAAATGACGACCTCCGCGAACGGTTATGAAGAGTTCGCCGCTACCAGAGCCCTGTTCGCAGCGACGAAAACATACGAAATCTAGTCCGCAGGGAGATGGACCAACATCCTGCTCACCACGGAACAAGATCAACCAGAGAACTCGCAAGGTGAGCTCTTAAAACCCAGATGAAGTCACCCTTCACGAGGGAAATCGAAGAGGAGGAAGCCCCCAAGAAATTTACCATTCCAAGGTTCAAGATTTACGACGGAAAGACTGATCCCATTGATCACGTCAGGCAATACTGACAGGCCATGACCTTCTGGAATCACCGAGATGCCCTGATGTGCTGCATTTTTCCCTCAAGCCTGCATGATGTAGCGCAGAAGTGGTTCGAAAGGCTCTCCCATCGGTCGATCAGGAATTTTAAATCCCTAGCTGAACTTTTTACGGCCCGATTCATTACCAGTAGCTCCCATCCCAAAAGGATGGATGCTTTGCTAACAATGAAGAAAATGCCTCAAGATACCCTCCGAGACTATGCGAAGAGGTACTGGGAGTTATTCAATGAGATCGAGGACTGCGCAGAGGAAGTGGTAGTGGCCTCCTTCAAAATTGGGCTCCCTAGTTCTTCCCTCCTATACCAGTCCCTGATGAAGAAGGAAGCTATGACTATTGACGACCTAATGGCCCGAATCGAGAAATACGCAAAGGTGGAAGATGTCACCCGCCCTAATACAGGAGAAAACGATCGAGCTAAGATCACTACCAAGGGAA
This sequence comes from Sambucus nigra, assembly GCA_949130495.1. Lineage (NCBI taxonomy): Eukaryota > Viridiplantae > Streptophyta > Magnoliopsida > Dipsacales > Adoxaceae > Sambucus > Sambucus nigra. The sequence continues at coordinate 839,340,467 of OX422207.1, read as the reverse complement.
GTGAGAAAACTGAGAACCAGAAGAAAGGAGGAAAGAACGGGGGCAAAAATGGCTCCAAGAACGGAGGAAACCATGACGCGTCGAAAGTATTCCAAGCGGTCAACACCGTCTTCAAAGAACCAATTTACAAAATTCTCGCGAAGATCAAAGATGAGCCATTCATCAAGTGGCCCAGGAAAATGGGAGGAGATCCCTCGAAGAGGAACAATGCGTTAAGATGCGCTTTTCACAAAGAGGGAGGACATAAGACCGAGCACTGCAAAGCTCTTAAGTCTCACCTCGAGGAGTTGGCCCAGTCCGGGAATTTGAACGACTTTGTGGAAAAGAGGGCAGAGAAAGTGGCTGCCAACAGAGGGGCGAGACCCGACAACGTGCTGGAGGATAATGCTGGACATGAGTTCGCAGTAATCCACGGAGCATCTGACGTCAAGAAGATACAAAGGAACTCAGCTAGAATGGAAATGAAAAAACTTACAGCGGTAATGCAGGCTTTTCAAATCGATCCAGTAAAGTCACAGTCAGGAAAGCATCGACGAGCAGAGGACGTCAACTATAACAAGCATATTGTTTTCACGGATGAAGATTTGGTGGGAGTAAGGACCCCAAATCATGATGCCCTGGTCATTACACTCAGGATAGACAACTTTGACATCGACAAGCTGCTCGTCGATCAAGGAAGCTCATCTTAAGTAATGTACCTCGACCTATTCAGGAAATTGAAGTTGAGCAAAGGAAGCTACTGTTCCTTTGGTCGGCTTCACTGGAAAAATGGCCATGCCCCTGGGCAAGATAGTACTGCCAGTGCATACTGGAAACGTCTCCAAGATGATCGAGTTTTTGGTAGTTGACATCGACTCACCGTACCAGGCCATCCTCGGCAGGGGATGGCTTCATGCGATGAAGGCAGTCTCCTCGACCTACCATCAGAAGCTCAAATATGTAACCGAGCGAGGAGTAATGGAGATACATGGCGACCAAGCGATGGCAAGGAAGTGCTTCATAGCAGCCATCCGACCAAATCCAGAGAAGAAGGCCGGTCAACCCAGTGAGAAAGTTGAAGAAGGTGTGATACCTTCCAAGTAGCAATTAAAGTACGAAAGACCTGGAGTAGAGGAGACGAGGATCCTCCCCGCCGAGTGTGTCGTCGAGGACCTCGTAGAAGTTATGGCTGAAGTTGGTGACAATAGCAGAGTCTTCTTAATTGGAGCATCTCTCACCGACCAAGAACAGAAGGAGTTGACGACCTTGCTGAGACACAACGTAGATGTTTTCGCATGGGAACCATACAAGCTGCCTGGAATCGATCCTAGTATGGTCTGTCATCAGCTGCACGTCGATCCCACATTCAAGCCAATCATGCAAAAGGCATGGAGAACTGCACCCGAGAAGGCTAAAGCGGTCGAAAAGGAAGTCAAAAAACTGCTGGATGCAATATCTATACGGGAAGTGCAATTCCCCAAGTGGTTGTCCAACCCAATAGTAGTTCCAAAGAATAATGGGAAGTGGAGAGTTTGCATCGACTTCACTGACCTCAACAAAGCATGCCCTAAGGATAGTTTCCCCCTCCCAAAGATAGACCAACTAGTATGCGCCACTGCAGATCACGAGCGAATGAGTTTCCTGGATGCATACTCAGGATATCACCAGATCCCCTTGTATGCCCCAGACCAGGACAAAACGGCGTTCATTACGACAGTTGGGTTATATTACTACAAGGTCATGCCCTTTGGGCTCAAGAATGTAGGGGCAACCTACCAGCGGCTGGTCACTAAAATGTTCAAGGATCAAATGGGAGACACAATGGAGGTCTACATCGATGACATGCTCGTTAAGAGAAAGAAGAAGGAAAATCACCTCTCGGACCTGTCAAAGACCTTCGAAATCCTCAGGAAGTACCGGATGAAACTTAATGCGAGCAAGTGTTCCTTTGGTGTCCAGTCAGGAAAATTTCTTGGATACTTGGTCGGTAAGAGAGGCATAGAAGCTAATCCAGACCAGATCGATGCAATCAACAGGGTGCAACCCCCTCGAACAATCCGGGACGTGCAGAAGCTCACTGGAATGCTCGCCGCCTTAAATCGCTTCATCTCCAAATCCTCCGAGAAGTGCAAGCCTTTTTTCCAGCTTCCAAAGGGGAGTAAACCAATAGAGTGGAGCCCAGAATGCTCGCGAGCTTTGGACGACCTCAAGTCCTACTTAAGCTCCCCACTACAGCTTGTCATACCACAGCAAATGGATTCTTTGTACCTATACCTCTCCGTATCCAATCACACTGTCAGATCTGCGTTAATATGCGAGGTTGCAGGAATCCAACACCCCATTTACTACGCGAGCAAGACCTTATTAGACGCCGAGCAAAGGTACCTGCCATTGGATAAGCTCGCCTTTGCACTTGTAATAGCCTCGAGGAAACTGAAGCATTATTTCGAAGCTCATACTATCATCGTCCTTACATCGCATCCCCTTAAGGCGGTCCTAAGGAAAGCGGGCTTGTCGGGCAGAATGTCTAAGTGGTCAGTCGAGCTCGGCCGGTTTGACATCTAATTTCAACAAAGTATAACTATCAAGGGTCAGATCCTTACTAATTTCATAGCCGAATTCACGGGCGAAGAACTCTCCGACCAACCTCAACCAACAAGGCAAGAGAAGAACCAAGCAATAGAGAGAACCTGGAGACTCTTCATTGATGGAGCCTCCAACTCAAAGGGGGCAGGGGTAGGCATTGTCCTCATCACTCCAGAAAACAAAATCCTCGAACAAGGAATCAGGCTTGGATTTGCAGCCTCCAATAACGAAGCAGAGTACGAAGCCCTAATAGCCGGTCTCCAAAAGGCACAAACTCTACGAGCAAAACATTTACAGGTGTTCGGTGACTCTCAACTAGTCTCCAATCAGATAAGTGGAGATTACAATGCAAAGGATGAAAGAATGGCAGCCTACCTCGCCTTAGTGAGAGAATTAATGTCAAGCTTTGAAGAGATCAACATCCAGCAGTTTCCCAGGGGGCAAAACAGTCATGCTGATGCCTTAGCAGCCTTGAGTTCGGCAGTTGACTCTGACCTTAAAAGAGTCATCCCCATCGATTTCCTCATTTGTCCGAGCATTAACCACAACAGCAAGTTACCAAACGTGGAACAAATACTCCAGGTGGGATCAGCCCCCAGCTGGATGGACCCCTTAAAGGACTATTTAAAGGATGGCACACTCCCAGATGACAAGAAAACTGCCCACCAGATAAGAGTCAAAGCTGCTCGTTTCACTTATCCACAAGAGGCGACTTGTATAAGAAATCCTTCTCCGGTCCCTACCTTAGATGCGTCCACCCAGGTTATGTCGAGCAAGTGTTACACGAGCTTCACGAAGGAATCTGTGGAAGTCATATCGGAGGAAGGTCTCTAGCCTTTCGAGCAATGAAGGAAGGCTATTGGTGGCCATATATGCAAAAGGACTCCGCAGTATATGTCCGCAAATGCTTGAAATGCCAATTCCACGCTCCTATGTCCCACCAACCCACCAGCGACCTGAAGTCCCTGTCAAGCCCATGGCCCTTCGCCCAATGGGGAATGGACATCGTGGGACCGCTGCCTACCGCCGCCGGTAATCGTAAATACCTATTGGTTGCGACTGACTACTTCACCAAATGGATCGACGCTGAACCCCTGGCGAACATCCGAGATGCTGATATGATAAGGTTTATATGGAGGAATATAATCACTCATTTTGGAATCCCCAGAACCATCATCACCGATAATGGAACGCAGTTCGAAAGTGGCCCCTTTCAGAACTTCTATAACGAACATGGGATCAGACACCACTTCAGTTCGGTGGCCTACCCTCAGAGCAATGGCTAAGCTGAAGCTTCCAACAAAACTGAGATCGATGGATTAAAGAAGCGATTAGAGCGAACCAAAGGCGCATGGGTAACAGAGCTACCCCATGTTCTATGGGCGTACCGAACCACTCCCCAGCGAGCAATAGGAGAAACCCCATTTTCGCTGACATGTGGCATGGAAGCAGTCATCCCACTAAAAGCAGGTTTGCCAACAATGAGATCCAACCTTTTCGACCAAGGCCTGAATGATGAAGCATTGCTCGCCGAACTCGACCTAGCCGACGAGCGCAAAGAGCTAGCCCTGGTGAAGCTAGCGAACTATCAGCAACAGCTCGCGAAGCATTACAACAAAAGGGTTAGACCGAGGATGTTCCAAGTTGGGGACTATGTTCTAAGGAAAGTCCTGGGCAGCACAGTGAAGTCGTCAGACGACAAGCTAGGCCCAAACTGGGAAGGACCCTTTAAAGTAACTAAAGACGATCAGCAAGGTGCCTATCACTTGGAAACGATGGAGGGCAGAGAAATACCACGAGCATGGAACGCAACTAATCTCAAGAAATTCTATTTTTAGATCTTTTTCTTGTATTCTTTTGTTATGAAAACAGAAGTTTATTTTCCTTATTACTAATGAAAGTTACTTAATTGGTTACACTCTGATTGGTGACAACTGCATTCATCGTCGCACATCTTTTCCAAATAATAAGCACATTGATCACTATAGCAGGGGAATAACCCTCCTCAGGTCATCGTCATAAAACACGAGAGAACTCTTAGCATTGCCCATGGCAATATCTGAAGCCCTACAGGGGATCCTTAGGCAATACGACCAAATTTTATACTGGTCATCAAACCTACTTCGGTTGAGTAAAATCATGATCGGATGAAGACATCCAACACCAGGTGTGTCCTCGCCAATTGCCCCACTTAGGCCTAAGGGAGTGTGACGACACAAGCTAAAAGGTAAAGTGGAGCATAATGGTATCCTGGTATTATACTGGACTGGGGGACACTTGCATGACAAAACCAAAAACATTACAGAGAAGCAAGAGTATGAAAAGTAGGATGCACACGTTTAGTCGGCAAAATTGCCCAAAACACAAACTTTTCATTAATCCATCATACTTACAACAATGGTAATACATGTTTAGTCGGCGAGCTCGCCCAAAGCATTTACATTATCAAAAAAAAAATAACTAGCAAAATCTCAATGGGGTGGAAGCCTCCGAGCAAGATAATCATCCACTCAAGCTCTTTGTCCGTCATCAGGAGCAGGAGCTAACTCTTCCACCACCTCATTCGCATCCGACTCCAATAATTGCCGAGGAATAGCATCGATGGGGATCCATCGATCATCCCTCCGAAATGGGTTAGGCATCAGCGTGGAGGAAGACATCTCATGACGATACCATAGCACCGAGTTCCTCGGGACTTGCAGCTCCTTCAAGGCACTTAGCCACCCCCTGATAAAAGAAAGCTCCTCAAACTCAGACAGCCTTACTGGAGCATCCGACCATCCTTGATCATAACCGTCAGCCCACGCTTACCGAGGGCCTTTCTTGAACAAGTGCCGTAATCGAGTGACGTCCCTTTGAAGCCCAGCAGTGATTACATATGCTCGCTGAACATCACCGCGAAGTTCTTCCATTTCCCTATCGCGAAGTTCTTCTCCTTCCCTGCTTCTGCTCCTGGTGCTCCTACCAGCTCGCGGAAGGGGAGGGCGAGTGAAACTTAGCGACATAGGAGGGGTAACATTATGATTAGCTCTAGCTCGCGATGATGAGGAGCCTTGTAATACTGCTCGAACAGTGCTCGACGCATGCTCCCTGAGTCGTAAGACTTCTCTCCTCAGATCTTCATTCTCCTGGTGAAGAACCTCCCCTACTTGGTTGATCTCGGAGGCCTCTAATAGTTTTGTCTTTAGCACATTGATCTCCTCTTGCACTGAAGCACCAATGTCCTCCATCTCCTGGATCCTGTCCTTCAGTTTGGCCACGAGCTCAGATTGCTCCTTATACTTCTGATTTCTAGACCTAAGGGACTTGCAAAGCCTAACGAAGGCCTGACGAACTTCAGTACTCGCATTGGGACCAAGGGTCCTACCTAACTGGGAAGTAGCAGGAATGTAATAATCCACATCAACTAACTACTAGCAAGAGAAAGAAAAGGGGGAGAAAGGGACAAATCAGTACAAGCAGAATTGAAGCCTTTTTCATTAATGAAGATTGAAGTTACATCGAACTGAAAAAAGAAAAGTTTACAGAATGGAAAAAATAAAAATATAAAGAAATCCTATCAGATAACTAACTAGCAACCTCAGGTGGCCCAGAGGTTGATGGCCCTTTCCCCTTATTAACATCAACAGGAGCACTGTCCTCGGCAGGGGTGGTCTCTGTCACCTCAATAGGAGAAACGTCAGCAGGGGGCGCCTGAGGAACAGGATCAGAGCCTTCAATGGCTGGGGCAGGATCCTCATCTACGACTGGCCCCGGCCCTGGGTCGTGCTCGTCAAAAAAGGGAGATGCAACATCTACTCCAGCAGCAATGAGAGCCTTGTTCCATCCTTTCTTGAAGTTCAGAAGGCTAATATGGCCTATCTGAACTTCACCATCCTCATATGCTGCGGCCCAGCCAGAATTGTAAGAGTCTTCCTTGGCAGTAACAACCTCAGACTCCTTCTTCTTTAGCTCTTCAGTGAGCACCCTGTTCTCCTCAACGACTGTAAGTTTGCTCGAGCAAACCAAGTCATACGCCTACCTCAGCTCCTTCAGAACTTGGACTGCAGCGTCCTTCTCCTTGTTGGCGGTGGCAAGATCCAAATCGGATGAAATCCGAGAAGCATCAACGGCTTTGAAGTTGGCCTCAAGCTCTTTACCCTTCAGCTTCGGGGTAGAGTTCTCTTGCTCCAGCTCACTATTCTTCTTCACCAGCTCATTGCGTGAACGATACAGCACGGCGAAGTCAGTAACAAACTGCAGAAAAAAAAAAGCATTAGAAGTGGAAAATGGGGGAAGTCATAAAAGCATAAGTAAAAAAGGGAAAAACCTTACCAGAGCAAGCCTCTGACTAGCCTGAAGGGCCAAGTGCTCTGACCCTACTGCCCTTTGGCGATCAGCTGGGAGGACAGCTCTCTCGAGCAAAGCCGGGGCCAGCTGAGGAGAAATTACCACGGAGGCCCCCTCGGACAGAGCAGACACCGGGACTAAGGCCTTCCCGGCCTTCGTCCTCACTTCAGCCCTCCTCTTCTACTCCTCCTTCTCGCTCTCTTTCCTCTTCCTCTCCTCCACCTTCCGTTTCTCCTCTATTTTTTTCCTCTCTTCTTCCTTTTTCCTCTCTCTCTCTCTCTCTCTCACCTGCTCCTCTTCCTTTCTTTTCCTCTCCTGCTCCTGAGCAGAAGATCGGGAACCAGTAGCCACAACCCCCGAGGTAGATTTTTTCTTCTTCGACCTCTGTGCGAGGAGCATGTGGTCTTCATCGTCATCATCCCGAATCAGGTTCTTTCGGGGTGGAACCATTCCTTCACTCGAACTGCTAGAGGTACTCGACGATCCTCGAGCTTCAGAAAACTCCCTACGATCAGAGGAGCTACTACTGCTAGAGCTCCCTCCCCGCAGATCACTTACAGCTCCAACAATGTCACTGTCAGAGCTACACTCTTCCTCGTCCAATTGGATAGGACCTGCAGCAATCTCTTCAGATGACTCAAACTCTGGGATATTATCCACAGGCCTTGCTATAAAGCTGGAACCAACGTTCTTGTACTCGAGCAGGAAGGCAGCAGATCTGGGGTGCTCGCCGTCACCTAAGGGCTCCCTGATTTTCCAAGCCTTTATCAATTCTGAAAGACGGACCTCGTTGAGTGCAGGTTCCAAGTTCTTTGACTTCGCTGCGAAAGAAAAAGCAAAGAAGAATTAGAAGGATTACAAATCAACAAAAATCAAAATAACAGTACAATGTCTACCTATGTATTCCTCCCCATAGAAGGGGACAGAGAACCTCTCAGACCTCGACCCTTCAAATTGGGGAGAAAACTGCCAATTTCTAACAAGGAAACCTTCTTGCCAATAGTCCTTATGGGAATCAGGTAGATTTACTACCAATACCCTGTCAGGGATCCTAGCTTTGAGGTAAAGGACACCAGAACTAGTTTGAGAAAAGGAGTAACAGAAACAGACCTCGGCGAGCCCTAACCTAGTTCCATACAATTGATTTATCCTATGGATGCCATTTACTATTTTCCACACATTGGGCAAGAATTTTGCAGGAACAATATTGAAATAGCCAAATAAATGCAGGAACAAATCATTGGGAGGAAAAGTGAGTCCCCCCCGGAAAGAAACAGAACATGGATCCAGTGAGCATCATCTATCTCTCTAACGTTTCTAGGAGGGGTGGAACAACACTCAATATCTACCCACTCGGGAATGTTGTAAAACTTCCTAAACTCAGAGACCGACCTATCCCCAATCTTCGCCATTGAAAAGAACTAGAAAACAACAAACTCAAAGAGAAAGCACAGAGAAAAGATACAGGGAACTTACAAGATAGAAGAACAATTCGAACGATGAAGAAGCACGAGCCCAGACGGCAAGGAAGCAATGAGACTGGAGATTGAGAGAAGAAGATACGAAGTGCTAGAACTCGCAAGGAATGAGAAAATGCTGGAAAAATTGGAATGAAAATAGAGAAGTACCTATTCCAAGAAACCTTCAAATTATACTAATCATAGTGCACAAGATACGAGGCGGGTGCCGCCAAAATCAGCTTCACGGTTTTCGAAGAATTGCAAAACAGCCATTATGGCTAATCATTTAAATCTATTGAGCCTATAAAAATGACCCAATAAATTTAGGGGCAATTGTGGGTACCTGAAATTAGGACCATGGACCTGGACGAGTAGCCCAATCCTAGCGGCCCAAAATCCAGGCCCCTCATCTCTTATTTTGATCCGGTCTCCCCCCACGTTCTCATTAAGGGAAGTTATAGGGGAGATGGAAGACGTGGGGGAACCCATCACCTCCACTTACCTACATGTACATGTATATATTAAACCCTAGGTCCGGGCAAAAGGACAGTTTTTGTATTCTCTGTAATTACTCTCCGGAGTATATAGAAATAATATCGACTGCACCACCGTGGACGTAGGCACATCTTTGTTGAACCACGTACATCCTTCGTTGTGTGATTGTCATTTTACATGTTCTCACTTGGTGAATGATTTTTTCTTATTTATTTGTGTTGCACAATAATTGTCACCAAAATGGTATATATAACATGATTGTTATAAAAATGCTATAAAACAATTATTTAATTTTTTTATAAAATGTATCTTTTTATAAATAAAAAGTCATATTATAAATTAAAAAGAATGATTTTTATGAAACATTTTTATATTTTTTTTAATATAATAGTTTCTTTATAAACTTTTCCCCTTAACATAATTTTTTAATATTTTTATGAATAAAAGACTATTTTTTAAATAAAAATGGACTTTTTAACAAAACAATTTTTATAACTTTTTTTTATAAAAAAAGTTTATTTTTGTTACAGATAACTAATAATTGTTTACAACAAAAGAAAGTCAAAAATAGTTTTTAAGTAACAATAAGTTTTTTATGTAAAAAATAACGTCGAGTTTCTTAAAAAATAAAAAAATGGTCGAATAAATATTAACATGAATTTTATAAAAACAAAACTTCTTTTTTCATTTTTTTATCTATTAAAACATTTTAAAACATTGTTTTATAATAAAAAAAGTTGTTATTTATAAATATTAACACAAATTAAATAACAATTAAAACCTATTCCTATTTTTTATCAATGAAAAATGTATTTTTGTTTAATTAAATTATTATTTTTATTCGTGAAACATATTTTTGCTTTAAACTTAAAAATAAAAACTTTGAGAGGGCATGAGAGAGAGAGAGAGAGAGAGAGAGAAGAAAATAGAGTGAGTTAAAAATGGAAGGGCATTTTGGCAAAAACAAAAAAGAAACTAATGGTGTGATTAATTTTGGTGCACATTCTAATTATTGACCAAAAGTGGGGTTAAGTTTAATATTGTATTGTCAAACTGGGATTTTATCAAAATGACCCTAAAAATAAGTAAAAAAGTAAGATTTTCGTGAGAAAATTTGTAAATTAATTTAACACAAGTATCGTAAAGGGACTTTATGTAATAATTCCAACTTGTCAAAATTGCATCCTTTTTGTCTTATTGTTTACAACCAAAGATATATGGTCCTACTTAGATTATTTCCAAAAAAATAAAGCCAACCAGTAAAGGAAAACCACACAATGCAACACAAGATATGCATAGTTAAAAAAACGTACTTATATTCATAGGGTGCTTTTCTCTCTTTATTGATTAACTCGTAATAACAAGAATTACAAGCCCCTTTTTTCAGTGGTGAGGGTTACACTTGTAGGGAACAAAAAGATAATGAATTGTATGGGACTTTATAGCCTTGGGATGTATCTGCGATCTGATCAAGTAAATCCAAGCCCAAGATCTCCATTGATCAGATCCTTCTTTCATTTTATCTTCAAGCTATTATCGTTTATCAGAACTACCAGAAACATGTCACCTTTTTTCGATCTGGTCGGATAATTCCCTCACAATTTTCTCCAAAGCTTTGCAACTTGAATGGGGTGGAGAGGTTCAATTACCGATCGACAGTATGTTTAATCGCCTCTTGAAAATGGGTTTAGAGAGTATGAACATTTGTAATTTCTGAGCTGAGAATCAACTTTATTCTAATCGTTGAGTCTGGAGGGCATGTTTATAAATTGCCCCGATCTTTCAAGGTTACATTAGTAATTTGGGTCTGAGGAGGCTAAAAGGCAAGGACATCATTTTAGCCGTCACGTTGCGTCTTGTTCCAAATGATTAAATGCATAGGAAGTTGAACGAAACAGTTCAAAGACATCCCTACCGCCATTTTTCATACTTCGTCCTACACTATTCAAGAACTATATAGATCCTTTTGCCTTCTTCTCCAACTATAAGTTTCCTCTTTCTACCTTGTTTCTTATTTTTTTTGTAGTTTCTTCAAGAGATTGTCTTCATTTCCCTACCTTTTTTTATATATATTTTCCATCTTTCCTCTCTTTAAATTGAAAGAAAGTTTACGCGACGAGTGAGAGGGCCATTGGAGAGTTTAGAAAGAGGTTTTTCGTTCCGTACTGGGTTATTGATACGTCACGAATATTGCATATTTGCGCCCTTTATCTTTATGTATTCTAGTACTTTTACGATCCTTAATGCCTATATTTATGCTTGTTAACTAGACAACCTCATTTTTGAACATATATATATATATATATATATATATATATATATATATATATATATTTTTTTTTTTTTTTTTGCAGGGGTTAATTGTGCTTTTGAAGGCATTGAAAAGCTAAAAGTGAGGTTCAGTTACATTTCGGATAAGTTCCGTCACCGGATGCTACTTCAATGGCATTTTAGTCAATTCTCATTTCATCTCACGGGAATTCCACAAATGTGTAGTTCGTTGAGTTAACGTCACGTGGTCGTAAACGGCATGCCATTTGGAGTTCGGGTGAGGAAGTTGTAGCCATTTCCGTTTTGAAGTTTTCCTCCCACGTGAAGAGCAAAGAACACCAGAAAACAGAGTACCGGTCGACCGGTCTTGTACCCCCGGTTGACTATGTATTCCCATTTTGCCTTGGTTCAGAGACAGTATGCTCTTGCCTTAGGGATCGGTCTACCGTTCCCTAGCCGCAGTCGACCGGGTATATCAGATATTTGCCATGTTCTCCTTTTATTTTATTTTTCCTTTATTTCTTTTAAAACTTACTGTTTAAGCCAATTTTTGGTTTGTAAAACACATCTATTATATTTTTAGGTTAGAGAGGAGGGGATTTATGGGTTTGGCTTATCTCTCCTAGGGTTTGCCCCATTTGGGTTGTGTGAGTAACTGTTCATATTCCCCTCCATTTATATTATTTGCATATCTTTGTTTAAGCTTTGTTTTGTGTATTTCTTACTTTGTAGTTAGTTGTCTTAATTTATTTACTTTCTTTCCTTTATTTCTTGCATTTAGTTAATGTTGTTTAATATGTTTAGTGGCTATTTTAATCTAGGTTGTGTTGGATTGAACTCACCTAGGGTTGATTTGGTTGCTTTGCTTTGGTGATGGCTTTTCATGGGTTTATTTCGATTGAATTGTCCTAGTTGTTATGCTTAGGAGATTTAACAGGGTACATCATGTATGCTCCGTATTTATGACCTTGCGTGCATAATTTCAGGGGTATTTGTTGACGCCAAAATCTTAGTAGGCTTTTATGAGAATTTAAGAGTGTGATAACTCTTGATTTAATTAACCGTCGAACGATACGCAGTCTTAATAACTCGTGAACCCATGTAACCATTTATATCAATTAACTCGGGGTGAGGGATATCCAACGCAACCTATAGTTTTTATTCTCTTTGTTAATTTAGTTTAAATACACTCGTGCCTAGTTTATCTTTTCTTTCTTTTTAGTTAACAAATTACTTTTTACACTTTTATTCTAGAAATATTAAACCCGATTAAATTCTAGCGACTTGTCCCCGTGGATTTTTTATACCCGGACTAGCCGCTATACTCCCTTAAAAGAGTGTAGTCATAGTTTAGGTTTTTGTATAGAGTTGGTGAGCCGAAAATAACAAAACGGCCGGTGTGTAGGTGACTCTCGCGCCGTGGCAAAACCCAGCCTATCAAATGGCGTCGTTGCTAGGGATGAGTTTGTTTTAGAATTTATTTGATTTAATATTTCGTAGTATTTTTCTTTCTATTTGTATTCTTTGTTAACTATTTTTGTAGGACTTCTACATTTCAGCGCCAAGAAACACTTGAATTTTTTTTGTCGCACATCACTTTATGGAATTCGTCATCTCGAGCCTTGTTTGGGGTAAGCATATGTCTTATTCCAATCCTTTCGGTAATCGTAATGATAATTCTCAAAATCTTCGTAAGCCTGTGACTTTTGGTGAATACTTAGAGACCCAAAACATTACAAATTCTAAAATGCCTTTGGTTGAGTATAACAAAAGTCAAGCTTTGGAGTGCATGTATTTTGGGAATGATTATTTCGATTTTAGGTCGTAAGATCCTTATGATAATAATTTTGAAACTAAATGCATTAGCTTTCAAAATTCTTATATTGATGATTTTAATTGTAAGTCCGGCGATAGTTTTCAAAGCTCACATTTTCAAGAATCCGCTCCTCGGCCTACGACTTTCGGTGAGGGATTGCGCATGCTTGAAAATAAAAAGTTTGAAAATCGTTATAGGGAAGAAAATCGTTTGTGGGAAAATGAATTGGATTTATTATTTGAATCCGACGACGATTTTTTTTCGAGACTTTTGAAGTCGAGGAATATTTTGAACCAAACGAGGACTTGGTGCCTACTTTGGAACAAACCATTCTTCACTTGGCCCATAACTTAATTGAAAACTAAAATGAGGATGAAATGGACGTAGTATCTATTTGCAATGAAATGAATTTTTTTTTTGTCCCTAAAGAAGAATGTTTCATTGAAAATGATCTTATTTCCTTCAAAACTCAATCTTCAAGCGATGATTTATCTCTTGAGTTTGAATTTCTTTCCTCCCCCTTTTCATTCTCTGTTATCGAATTGATAAAATTACCGATGAATCAGTGCCAAACTTTAAAGTGTTAAACCTTTTCACCGATGAGTAGTACTTGCTCGAGTTGCCTTATATGAAAAGGCATCTTTGCCTCCATGTGCGCCACCGCCCGTTCCAATTGAAAAATCTTTGGGAGAAAATTCAATTTTTTTGCCCCCTTGTGTATTTATCACCCGTTTTATTCAAATCCCCCATCCTCCCTCCAAAAATTTTAATTGGGGATGATTCATTTTTTTCGCCTTACACGTGCCTTCCGTTGTTTGAACGGAATTCGTATTTTTTGGAAGGTATACACGAAAGTCAGGGTACACCGGTTATCCTCCAAAGTCAAATCGTAGTTTGGGTGGACTCTCAAAAATTTCAACTTCTAGTGTATAGTTAGTTAGAAGTTAAAATTGTAGGTTGTAAATAGTTAGTTTTGTTTTATTTTTCTTACTTATTTTCTAGTGTAATTAGTTAAGTTTTTGTTATTTATTTTTTTGTTATGCTTGGTACTAACATGTTTTGTAGAATCATTGGACTTGTACTTTCACAATATCGCTCCATTGTGGGTAATATCACTATTTTCTTCTCTTTAACTTGGTTCTTAATTCACACTGAGGACAATGTCAAGTTTGAAGTTAGGGGTGTGGGATATTCTATCCATTCATTGGTAGTTTCCATGATTTTGGTTATATGTTATTTCCAAGCATGCTTTTCATGTAAAAAATTAAAATTTTCAAAAAGATTTTCTTTCTCTTTTCCTCTTTTATGGGCATTTTGCCTTTGTTTTTGTTGATAAATTTTAATAATTGCCCGATCCAATACACAACTCAATGATGCATGTTCTCGATTTTAGAAGTTATTAGACTTTAGTCCTCAATTATTGATATTATGAATAACTTCATGAATTAAACTTTATCCCATGAGCACATGCTATTTTCTTGTTATATTGATTTTGTTTAAAAATTTTATAACTCGGTAATCTTTTATTACGTAGTATATACTTACTAAGTGAGATTTGAGACATACCTTCATTTGTGAGTGTATACACTATTCTTTCCTCTTTGAAAACGTTAAATTCGTCGGTAATCTCACTATTCTTTCATTGATCGTTCATTAATTGAGTTTATATCTTGAAATGTGTTACTTGATCATGATTTTCAAAGTTGTTTTGACTCGAGAATTGCGTAAACTTTAGGAAATGATCATAGGCCATCTTTGTTATATTACCCATATTGACCTTGACCTTACCTTATATATTTTCCCTCATTAACCCCTTTGAGCCTAAATATTAACCTTTCATTTCATTACCCAAAATCCCATAACCAACTCCGCATTGGAGTTATACACCGCACACATTACCTTCCTTACCTTTGTTTGGAATGTTACTTGGGATTGAATGATGTTCTTGCTTTTTGGTTGCAATTTGGGCATGTGAGAGTGTGAAAGTAAAGAAAAGAAAGAAAAGAAAAAGAAGTGAAAAAGAGAAGAAAAATTAGAAAACAAAAGAAAACATAAGAATAAGTGAGAAAAATAAGAAAAGAAAAGAAAGGAAAATTTGTATATGTTGTGTGTAGTGTTCAATAAGCTTTGTTTACTCTCCCCATCGTTATATTCAATGGATTTTATGGATGTTATTTTTCAAATTTTAAAATTGCCCACATTTTCCCATTATCCCGAGTTTTCATCCCCGAACACATTGAATCCGTACATATTCCCTTCGTTTCATACCCTTAAACCCAAACCTACATTACAACCCTATTAAAGTCCTATGTGATCCTAGGGTGAATTTAGTTTAAAAGTTTAAATAGTTTTGATAATCTGTGAAAATACATTCCGCCTCCTTTAATGAGCGGAATCTTTCATTGAGATTACATGTTTTTTTATCCTATATAGCGTTCTTCATTTGTGACATGTGTGCGACCTAATTTTCATTTACATTTACTCTTTATGCCTGCATGTCCCACGTATTACCTCCCATTTCTGAGTGATTTTATATGTTGAGGGTAATGTCATGTGAGGATCGACATATGCATGCTTTATGTTTATTTTCCAATTTATTTAAGTTTTTGCCAAATCAGACTTTGCATGTGCTCGCTCCCCTCCCACATTTTAAGGTTTCAATTTAACGAAGTTCATTCTATAATGTTAATAATACGGACTTATGTGTGAATTGATTCACTTTGCTAATAACATGTTAAAATCTTGTTCATTAGTGTTGAGCATGTCCGTTTTGTGTGATTGGACGTATTTTCAGGAAACCATATGATGTTTGTGGGTTTCATCCCTAAAAACCCTCACGAGACGACACTCGTCCACTAGGGTAACCTAGGGGTTTAATGGCTTGTTGCATAAGCTAAATGCAACTGTGTTCCCTACGAAAGTGGCATTTGGAGTTTCGATGCATATTTACGTTTTGTGTCGCCTTCTGTGGTCCTGTTTGTTTTATCACTAGAGACTAGCAATGTCTTAGTTAGGGGGTGTGATATGTCACGAATATGACATATTTGCGCCCTTTATCTTTATGCATTCTATCACTTTTACGATTCTTAATGCTTATATTCATGCTCTTTAATCAGACAACCTCGATTTTGGACATATATATGTTTTTCAGCGGTTAATTGTGCTTTTGTAGGTATTGGAGCGCTAAAAGTGAGGTTCGGTTGCATTTTGGAGAAGTTTCATCACCGGACGCTACTTCAAGGACATTTTAATCAATTCTCATTTCATCTTCAGCTCATGGGGATTCCACGGATGCGTAGTTCGTTGAGTTAGCATTGCATGGCGGCAAACAGCATGTCGTTTGGAGTTCGGGTGAGGAAGTTGTAGCCATTTCCGTTTTGAAGCTTTCCTCCCATGTGAAGAGCAAAGAACACTAGAAAACAGAGTACCGGTCGACCACGTATTCCAATTTTGCCTTGCTTCAAAGACAATGTGCTTTTGCCTAAGGGATCGATCGATCGGCCCCCTGGCCGCGGTTGACTGGGTATATCAGATATTTGCCACTTTCTCCTTTTATTTTCCTTTTTCCTTTATTTCTTTTAAAACTTACTATTTAAGCCAATTTTTGGTTTGTAAAAGATATCTATTATATTTTTAGGTTAGATAGGAGGGTTTTTATGGGTTTGGCTTATCTCTCCTAGGGTTTTCCCCATTTGGGTTGTGTAAGTTACTATTCATCTTCCCCTCCATTTATATTATTTCCATTTTTTTTTGTTTAAGCTATTTTTTATGTATTTCTTGCTTTGTAGTTAGTTGTATTAATTTATTTACTTGCTTTCCTTTATTTCTTGCATTTAGTTAATGTTGTTTAATATGTTTAGTGACCGGTTTAATCTAGGTTGTGTTGGATTGAACTCACTTAGGGTTGATTTAGTTGCTTTGCTTTGGTGATGACTTTTCATGGGGTTATTTCAATTAGGTTGTCCCAGTTGTTACGCCTAGGAGATTTAACGGGGTATATCATGTATGCTCCATATTTATGACCTTGCGTGCATAATTTTCAGAGTATTTGTTAACGCCAAAATCTTAGTAGGCTTTTATGAGAATTTAGGGGTGTGACAACTCTTGATTTAATTAACTGTCGAAACGAGACGCAGTTTTAATAACTCGTGAACCCATGTAACCATTTATACCAATTAACTCGGGGTGAGGGATATCCAACGCAACCTATAATTTTTATTCTCTTTGTTAATTTAGTTTAAATACACCCATGCCTAGTTTATCTTTTCTTTCTTTTTAGTTAACAAATTAATTTTTACACATTTATTCTAGAATTATTAAACCCGATTAAATTGTAGCAACTTGTCCCTGTGGATTTTTGATACCCGGACTGGCCGTTATACTCCCTTAAAAGAGTGTAGTCATAGTTTAGATTTTTGTATAGAGTTGGTGAGCCGAAAATAACAAAATGGCAGGTTTATAGGTGACTCTCGCGCCGCGACCAAACCCAGCCTATCAGTTATAATAGTACACTATTCAGGAATATCTAGATCAATTTGCTTTCTTCTTCCACTATAAGTTTTCTCTTTCTACCTTGTTTCTTATTTTTTTGCAGTTTCTCCAAGCGATCGTCTTCATTTCCCTACCTTTTTTTTTGTATTTTCCATCTTTCTTCTCTTGAAATTGAAAAATAGATTACACGATGAGTGAGAGGTCCATTGGAGAGTTTAGGAAGAGGTTTTCCATTCCGTACTGGGTTATGATAGAATGTGTTGAAGAACCTGATGATTGTTTTGCACACTTAATCCATTGTTGAGGGTGGCATTACTTTTCCCCCAATTAATTTATTTTTCAAATTTTATGAATTATTTAGAGTAGTGCATGCCCAATACACCCCTAATATCTGGAGAATTGTGAACGGGGTTCATTGGATTAATGATTTATACCAAACTCGTATAAGAATTCTAGAGACTAGTTATTGTTAGACATGGGTAAAGACAAAGGACAATACCTTCTACCTGAAAGCAAGGAGGGTAGACAAGGTGATGGTGATAAATCTCCCTGATTCCAATAAGGGATATTGGTGCCATGTTTTATCATAAGGCAAGGGATCCTCCACCAATTCCTCAGGGTGTTGAACCCTATAAGGGTTTTAGGTGTCCTAGTAGAGGGCAAAAAATAGGTCGATTTTTGTTTTCCATTATTATTTGTTTCGGTTGACCAAGTCTTGTTCGAATTCATGCTAACATATTTCTTTCTTCACTCTGTGCAGAAGCTTTTAAGAAAAAAGAGCTTAACATTTCTCACGTCGACTTTGTTAAGCTAAGAAATGTTTAGAATCTAAGGAGGCCTTTATCGGCTCGTGGCGAGCATCCTAGATTAGTCTCCTTATTGCTGGAATATACCAACACCAACACTTCCTTCATTATCAGGCTAGTGGATATGGTGCCCGAGATACTAATTTTTTTTCTAGCAGTGAAAGATCTACGAGGGGATCCACCTAAGGTTCCTTTGAACCCGTGGACGTTGCTTCGATATCTATTGTGATCCATGCCACCTCAGAATAAGAGATAATATCCCAAAGTAAACTCCCAAGTTTGTTGGATGAGTCCGAACTCCCCCTTCCCCAAAATCTCAGTCCTCCAAGAGAAAAGAAGTCAGGGGATGGTCTAATCCCATTACCTTATCAAATTATACCAATGAAATGCAAGCCTAGCTGACAAAGAAGATTAAGACTGAAACCAGTCTTTCTGTTCCTACCACTCTTCCCACCAAGAAGGTGGATGCCCCCAATAAAGGGAAAGGACACATTGTGATGTTCGTGGACAAGAATATGGACTTAGGTCCCACACTGCTTAGGGGGCCAACTTGGACATGGATAGGGATTAGGTCATCATGCTAACTACCGAAAAAACTGGTTTCCCTCACTGCTCAGGCTTTATCTCTAGTAAGTCTTAGTACTATGGTCAGATTATTTACTTAGAACTCTTCTTTAGTATTAACTTGTAATCGTCCTTTTTCTTGGGGTTCCTGGTGGGATTCATCGAAATTATAGATAGAAGACTTGACCCAAAGAAGGACAATGTCGAGGTTGCGCTCTAAATGTAATGCCCTCGTACCAAATAAAAGCTTACTCTCAAGTTCGTGAATAGGAAACGTACCCTCTACTGTTGGTAACACCAGTGGTGCCTGCTCCATGACTGCATATCTGACGATATAGACACGTTCGTACTGTAACTTCCCCTACTGCGGTGGGGCTGATGCTGTTAGGGGTAACTGCGCATATTGTCCCTGCTGGCACCCTGCTGATGTGGCACTCTGTCTTGCTGTGGGCAATCCCTCCTCTTGTAGCTAGTCTGTCCACAAGTAAAACAACGTTCTGGGAAGTCTCTCTGCCTTTAGCCATGTCAAGGCTGCCCCTGTTGCTGGCCTTGGTGGCCTCAACCCTACTGTCTTCCTCCATTGTTACCTTAACCCTAATGGCCCCAAGGAACATGTTTCTGCTGCTGCTGAGGACCCTGCTGGTCCTGCGTGAAACCACCAACCTCAGGTCGATAACCTCCAGATCTAAATCTCTTGGCTGCCCTATCGATAATCCTGCCTCTGGTGCCTACCCGTCTGCTGCTATGGTGCCCCACTAGCACCGATCCCTCTTGCCTTTACCGGCTGGCTAGTCTGACCCCCTCTATTACTTCCCTTTCAGATGGAATCGATGATTCTGATAATGTAGAAGTTCGGAATTGATGACCTCAATATAAGTCCTCAATGCATCAAGTGTTGCCTGATCCTCCAGGCGAGGCCATCCATAAACTTCAGTTTCTTCTTTTCTTCACTATTCACCTCATCGGGCACAAATTATCCAGACGTGTGAACTCATCCTCGTACTCAGCTACTGAACGATCACCCTAAACCACCTCATTAAACTTCTTTTGCATCTCTGTCTCGACGACCGACGAGAAGTATTTGCGATCAAACTGCACCCATAACTTATCAATAGGTATAGTGTCCTTCTCCTCGGCAGTGGTAATAGACTTTCACCACTGT
Source organism: Sambucus nigra (assembly GCA_949130495.1). Classification (NCBI taxonomy): domain Eukaryota; kingdom Viridiplantae; phylum Streptophyta; class Magnoliopsida; order Dipsacales; family Adoxaceae; genus Sambucus; species Sambucus nigra. Next base: position 839,320,508 of record OX422207.1, on the reverse strand, counting down.
AAAGCTGTTCCGAAAAGACTAAAAGTGGCCGACATCTACTTATGCACGTCGCTACACTTAACCATACGAAAGTGTCTCTTAATATCCTTCTTCCACTGGAAAGCTAAGATCACGTCAAAACTACCCTGAAACTGAGGTGGGTGGCCCTTCTGAATTGTCTCCATCACTCTCTGCCAATCTGACGGCCCCGGGTGAGCCTGGAAAATCGGTACCACTGGTTGTTGTGGTGGATAGGCCTGCAGAAAGTGGTGTACCATGGCAATTATAGAAGCGTAAACTTCCTGTGCCACAATTGCAACCACCTCTGTGGTCGTCACTGTCCACGCCAGTCGTCCTCTCCTGGGTGGCATATGAAATCAGATCGAATTGTATGAGTTCACAGTCAATACAAATATAATAGCAAGTCGTACAGATCCTATGGACTCTGGAACCTGATGCTCTGATACTATATGTGACACCCCGCCTATTTTAACCATGGGTGATCAGTCATTTATCAAAATAAACAGGAATTTCATTTGGTTCATTCTTAGTATCGCTGTCAAACTTTTTTAAATTACTAACCACCTATGTTAAATTAAGTTGGTGCCTCTTTCATTTACATATAACAACCACTACACCAAAATGGGTAAATTGGCACCCTTCCAGCGGCTAGCCTTGTCACGGTCATTGGCCGTGACAAGCCCGTGACAAAGGCTTGTCACGGTCAAGGACCATGACAAGTCCGTGACAACTATACTTGAAATAATATAACTCAACCATCCACAAAATTAATAGAAGTCTGAATCATCATGCGATAAATAGATAAATAATAAATACCGAATAAATCATAGGTTCCAAAACTAATATCCAAACCATAAGTTTACGAAAATAAAACTGAATCCAAATACATAGTCTAATAAGTAAAACTGAAAAAATGTATCAACCGAAGGGGAAACATGGACAAAAGAAATATTGAATCATAATTTTAATCTAGGAATGAATAACTAATGCATCTACACAGATCCTGCAAGCCTCCATAAGTGCTGCAACTATGCATCCTTGGAATGAATCATCAAGCTTGGCTTCCCTGTGGGTGGACATCTAAAATGTTTTGAAAAATAAATTTGACACGGGTCAGAGCCCTAAACCTTTGAAAAATATTTAGCAAGTATTTAAATTGTAGTTATTAGATACACACGTTAGTCCACACTCTTTTGAGTCCCTCACCTCTCATCTATATTGTAAACCTAACATCTCCTATTTTATCCACGTAGTTATGCTACCCAGCCTAACTAGACATAAGTATGTAACTACCCACAACCAGTTTAGCTCCCCCGTATCACCCATACGATACGCTACCGTAAAAGCAATAATCAATATTAATCGAATATTAATATTGCACCATTAATTAAGTTTCTCAAACTTAAATTAATTTCAGATATACAATATCTATCTATTCTACCGTCACACATAAGTAGAATAATCATACTTTTATAGATTTATGACACTATAATATATACAACTACAACATCCCCTGGAATGGCCACCGCGATGAAGGCATACTCTGCTATCAAGTTTATGTACCTCTCGTACCAAATCAAGGACTACCGGTTCGAAATGTCTCCTCGAACCATGAATCAAACAACACACAATGGAGGAGAACATAGTAATAAGTCTTTGGGATACACACATACCTAACGTACCCAAATAGCCTGCCAATCCCACTAATACACTGAACATAGTTAGCCACCCTAAGTTCTATGTTCTGGGGCATACATCCAGACCTCGCTGGAATCACCAAGGTGGGATCGCCCTCTGAGCGGTACCTCCCGTGATAGCTGGCAGTATAACAAATCACATAATAGTTATTCACACAACTTATATATATATCCACTCTAGGTATACACATAACCTATAATACATCCCTTACATAGTATTTATATCTCTCGAATACTCGACGTACTAATGATTCTCATATAGTAATTTATTCGTATTTTCCTAGTATCATGCGCTACTCGAAGGGTCTCAACTATCCCTTAAGTTATCTCGGTAGTTAACACATCATTATACTACTGGTATTTACCTTAGGTCGGGATTTACTCTTCCCGCTACCCAATTCGTAAATTCCCGATACGTGTCTCAATCTGTTGACAATCGTCGGTCCTAATCCCAAGATTGATCTCATTAAGATTAATCGAGCCTTAACTATATGTCTATTGACCTTCTCTAAGCCTTTATATAATTACTAAAATATCACCAAAGTTTTCCGTAATTAATTTCATGAGGTTGTATAACATAATAGGCAAATCTCAACAAAACTGTGCAACCGAATCGATTGGATAAGGATTCCAAATCGATTCGTCCTTCAAACCGAATTGATTCGCACCTGACTGTATCGTCTTCTCCGTTATTGTTACGAGTTTTCATCATTAAAACCTTATCAAAACTCCATGAAACTTCCCTAAACTTCCATCCAACATACCCAAACATTAAATATATGTGTAGGGATAATTCTAAACGTAAATAACACATCAAGCCTACAATAAATCTACCCAAAAATAGATCAAAACTCATAATTCATCAAAACCCTAGTTTATGTGCTCTTCATGCATATTCATCAATTTACCTAGATTTCTTTCATGTTAATCATCTCATACTCTCTAATTTCGTGTTATTTACATATATGAATTTGTTCTGCATGAATTCCTACCCCAAAACATGAATCTCACCCATCAAAATTCCAAGAACATCATTTAAATCATGAAATTAAAATCCTACACTACATGGGTATTATAATATGCTTAAAGTAATTCAAGATAAACACTTTCCTTGATAAAGCAGGTCTGATTTTCGTTCTAAGATGATGGGGCTGATCTTTCCTTGCTCCGATAAAAAATTGGCAATGTTGGTGATGCGAAAAGGTGTGGAATGACCTAGGTTTCTTCTCTTCTTCCTCTCCTATGGCCTCCTCTCTATCTCAAGTGTTGTAACCTTAGCCTCTAACTCAAAGGGGCTGATATAACACTCTAATTTTCAGAGTTCCTTCTACCCTGAGCTCCTAAATGACCGAAACACCTTTACGTGGTGTTGGGTTGGTCTAAAATCACATCGGGACCCAAATAGTACACCGGGTACACTATTTCGACTATTTTAACCCATTCGGAATCAACTGTGACCTCAAAATCCTCATCCGAGCCACTTTACATAAATTTTCTATCTCGATCTCATATAATCTACACGCGACTCTCGATTGCGATATAACGCAATCACGTCGATATCACTCGCTACGACGTATAATAATTATCCCAAGTAATTTATTATTCACTTAGTAACTTTATTTTGTAAATATTAATCATTGTCTCTCCCGATTAATATTTTAATAAATAAATAATATTTAATGTAATTAAATTACGGCACTCGTGTAATTTAAAATAACATAATTAATTAAATTCTAAATACTCAGAAATACGGGGTGTTATATATATATATAATCAGGCTCTCTAACATACCTTAAAAAAATATATCAATTTTTTTAAAATAGTAAAAATTGAATTTTTAAACCAACTTGGTATAGATGATTTTCATACAAAAAAAAAATACTTGAAAGTGGGTGAAATGAAAATTGAATTTGCATATACATTTTTAGTCGTTCAAACTTTTGATAATCATCTCACCTACTTTCAAGATGAATTTTTTGACGATTTTTTTTAATAGATAATCTCCTAATTGTCAAGTTTGGTTTGAAAATTTATTTTTTTTATTTTAAAAAAATGGAATGCTATTTATGTATGTTTATAAGGTATGTTGGAAAGTCTAACTATATATATAGGGAAAGCATCAAGTGAGGTTCGAAGACCCTGAATGATGACCATTTTTTTTTAAATAGTAAAAAAAATATTTTTGGGCTGTTTTTTTTATTGTTTTTAAACATTTCAATAGGACTATAAAAAAATAATTAGCTCAAAATATTTTTTTTTGCTATTTTAAAAAAATCAGTCAAACTTTGTCAATTTTTAAGTGGTTATTCTTCAATGTCTTTAAGACACATTTGACACTTTACAAGATATGAACATTGAATATAATGAGGTTGCTTTTACAAATGGACATTGTAGAAATATTCCTTCATGAAATAAAACAATATGGAAATGTGCCTTGAAAAATATGGTACAAAATAAATAATAACAGTCCCACTCTCAATGCTGAATACAATATCTGCAGTTCATGATAAGAAATAATGTCAATCAAAACATCATGACTAAGAACAAAATAAAAAGTTCTCCAAACCCTCTACACATTAACAAAACAACACTATGAACCTATATTTCTTGATGCATTTCCAAACCATAATTGTGAAAAATGAGGAATCAGTAAACATAAGGGAAGTTTAGACCTAAGTCTCCAATGTGAAAAGATATTTCAGTGAAAGCCCATGTTTTTTGCACTTCAGTGTCCGGTCCCCGATGTTGAAATTTTACAACGCGTGAAGATATTTTACAATCCGCGCTGATATTTTACACCGCTAATTGTTTACAAATATAGGGATCCTCAAAAAATCATAAACAATCAGCGTCGCAAGCAAAGCAACTTAAAACACTCATCCCATCATATTGGGAAAATACCGGAGAAGTTCGGTATTTTATCAATATGTTTGAGCGCACGCTCGGCTATCTGTCGTGTCCGCAAATCGCCGTGCTGGAAAGCATCCACGAGTGCCGTGCTCACATTCGGATCGCCGGAAACTTCGACTGCTATATCGTCGGTGCGCAAAATTCTCTCAACCGCCCAAACTGACCTCCTCCTCAAGTTCTCGCTTCGGCTCTCCATTAACACGTCAAGTATTGGTTTAACACCCTCCGCGTTGCACAAAATCATTACTCCGTTTTCAATGTCAACCCCGTCGTCCAACAAAGTGGAAAGTGCTGCAAGCGCCGCCTCGACCACCTTCTCGTTTGTGTGGTCCAAAAGGGCCACTAGCTTCTCCAAAGCTTGTCCTTCCAATAGACAAAAAGTTTCCTTTAGCGAACATTTCCCCCGATGGACCCGACATAAACCGGTTATAATGGGCGGATTGCCTAAACAAGGAAAGATCGAGACGCAAAAACTGGGGGTTGGCACCTCGGGTAACTTAGTCAAGTTTTTAGATTCTTGCGATAGGTTCTCTAAAGCCATGGCTGAGACCATTTGGACATTGTCGAGCCCATTGGCTTGAAGAAGCTCGGTGAATACAGCGGCGAGATTGTGTTCACGGCACAGAGAAATCGCATCGGGCTCGTCAGCTAACACGAAGGTGACCCTCGCGAGTACGCGAACGAGCCCTTCGAGATATGGGGTCACAAAGCGGCTACCTCTTGTCTCACCTTGTCGGATTCTAACAACTCTCGAAATAACCAATTGGAAGGCACCTTCATCGAGCATTTGTCTCGTGAGACCCAAATCTCGTTCCGGGAGATCGGCTAAAAGCCCAACAGCAGCCGCTTGTTCTTCGGTAATACCAATATATTCCACTATGACTTTTATTAGGCTGCCAAGCTGCCCCGATGTTCCACGTAGGCAATCAGCTAGTTCGTGACCCATGTGAGGAGAGAGATTCTGGAGTAGTTTTATGGACGCCATGCGTAGATCCTTTTGCGAAGCCTCAATGAACTGAACCAAACTGATAGTTGCGCCGGAGCTTTTAATGGCAGCAACAACACTCATAACGGTGGTGGGAGAACTGGTTAACCCGACAAGAACTTGGAGAAGCTTGCATTCGATGGAGGGACCCGTGTTGCTAATGAGGTGGAGTAGGTTGTGAACTATGTCCTCGGAGACTAATGTTTGGTGGTTGGGTCCGATCGGGATGGAATCAAAATCACAACCGGAAGTTACGATGTTTGCAAGAATCGTGGCGGAGACTTCTTTTAATCGCATTGGGAGATGGTTGGGACCCACGGTGAAAAGATCCTTTATGAGAGGGGAAAGTATGCCCAACTCTATTAAGACCATTGCACTTGGCTCACACGATGAGATTTGATTCAGGGCTTTTAGGGAAGCTTCTCTAGCCTCCATGTTGCCGATTCTCATGAGGTTGATGAGAGAGGAACCAACGGTTCTCGCCACGAGTACTTTCATTTCATTGTTTAGAACCAACTCGCCGAGGTAGGAAGCCATGGGTATTTGGGTTTCTGGTGGACCTGCAAAAATCCAATTGGCAATGAAAGAGTTTAATAATAAAAAAGAGTAAAAGATATTATAAGAAAATTACATACAGCATACAGTTGTTACCAACCATCACAGTTTTTGTAAGCAAATATTCCCATCATTTATTTGTTTAACAATTGAAGATGGTAACTTTTAGAGCTTTTTTGAGTCCCCCTCACCACCACCACCACCACCACCACCTACCCCCCCACAAAAAAAAAATATACCATCATTTTTGCGACACATTTGAGGGTTTTGTGACCCTTTTAGGGCCGAAATCAATTTTTTGAAAAGGCTAGGGTCAACTCAGAAGTGGGGTGTAACTCTAAATAACTCTAAATTAAAATTTTAAATATATATACCTAATATGAGGTCCTAAGTTGAGGACCAATATTTTTAAAATAGTAAAAAAAAAATTTGGGCTGATTTTTTTTTTACAGGTATCTAAACATTTCATGGATACCCCAAAACAAAATGAGCCTGAAATAAAGCTTTTTACTATTTTACAAAATCGATCAACATATGTCATTTTTTTTTAAAATTATTTTTGGGATGAAGTTTTTTTGGGGGTATCCATGGAATGTTTATATACCCTGTAGAAAAAATCAGCTCAAAAGAATTTTTTTTATTATTTAAAAAAAAATATGGTCCACTACTTAGTACCACACTTGATCCAGCCTCTCTCTCTCTCTCTCTCTCTCTCTCTCTCTCTATATATATATATATATATATATATATAATGAGACTGAATTATGTTATTAACAAATAAAAGAATTAATAATATACACTGTAAACAGAAGCACGGCTGTGTTACGATCTAAGTACAGAACTTAGTTGCAGGAGTTTTCCATATTAATTTGTGAGCTTAATCATGGAATTACAATAGTGAGATTCTTAGAAATGCAAGACCTGCAATTTCTACCAATACAACCACGTGTACAGGATCTACTCGGTTTAAATGAATTTCAGTTATCAAAAGGCTTAAAGCTTCATCACTGATATAGTTAGAAATACATTAGCAAATGGTGTTTCAACTGCACGTTCTGATATTCTAACAATCTCTGTTCTAATTTCCAATTCAAAAAAAGAGTTATAATCTCATTTTCTTCATACATACAGTAGGGGTGTAAATGAGTCAATCCGAGCTGGGCCGACGGTTGCTCAAGCTTGGTTTGAAAAGTATAACTAGCTTACAAATATGTTCAAGCTTGGCTCGTTTGTCCTGTGACCTGAGATTGAACAAGCTTTTTAGCGAACAAATATAAGCCGAGCTCGTGGTTGTTTATACTTTTATACTGTTTTAGTATTATTATTAGTAATCGAACAGAATTCGAGCCTAGCTTAACAAGATATTGAGCTTAAAAATATGTTGAACCTTAACTCGTTTATTTATGTGCCTGTTTATAAATTTTTTTAGTTAAAACAAACACGAGACGAGCTCGAGTGGCTTACTTTGTTTTAGTGCTCTACATACAGATACCAATTCTATTTCAATCACAAATTGATTGAAAACAAACGGAGTGGAAGAGATACCAAAATAAAACTCACTCAAACCACGAAGAGGAAAAATTTTAAACTATTATTCAATAATTCCCCCAAGATGAGATGTTAGAAGACAATTTATAAGGCCTCAAATGTAGCAAGTACTAAAATACCCCTAACTAATGGGAGAATATTCCTAAGGAATATTCCCTTTTTCTAATAACTTTAGACATTAAAATAAAACAAGAAATCGCAATACAAATAACTCTTCAATTTTGGACCCCATTACACATGTCCAGACCAATATTTGCATCACAAATATTGCATTGGTAGCTTAATATATGTATTTTATAACCTTCTCAACAATTTACTCATCTTCAACTTCTGCTTCATATTAGTCATTTGAAGAAGGGATGGTCATTCATGTGACTTCACAAGTTGCATATTTTCATAATCTTTAGTTTTGGTTTCTATTTTCTCAATCTAAACAGCTTTCACAGTCCTCATGTCAGTTGAGATATCACTATACTAGTTGTCCCAACTTGAATTTTATTATAGTCGACTCTATAAGGTAGCGAGATCGAAGGAAGAAATTGACCAAGTCATTTTTAAAGGTGGAAAAGTAAGTATTTTGGATGAGTAGAACGAGATTACAAGATAAAAGGTAAAAGGTCGTACCCAGTGCACAAGGCTCCCTCGCTTAACTGCAGGGTCTGGGAGAGGCGGATGTCAGCAAGCGTTACCTCCATACATATATGGAGAGGTTACTCCCATGTCTCGAACCCGATACCAACCGTAGCTTGGGCGAGGGAACTTGCCATCGCAACAAGTATGAGATCTTTTGAAAATTTATTTTGCAACTAAAGGTCAAAGAATACTGGATAAGTGGGGATAGTGTATTTAATGAGTTTTATTTACGACAATGGAGTAATCGATGCTTGTGTTAATGAGATTTGGATCGAAAAAGAACTACTACTTGAAATTAAATGACTATAGGCCTACTAAGGATTTTGGAAGAGACAATCTCCACAAGCTAAGGGAATACTGTGAAGGATAGAAAAGTTCTAGATTTGGTCTGATTACTATGAGGTGGTGGAGTATAGGATAAAAGAAGAAAGGTGTGGCATGCAATCTTATTTATTTATTTTATTTTTGCAAAAAGCATATGACGGTTCTCAAAAGAAAAGGATTCTCGGATACACCGTCTCCTTTTCTATTAAACCTTTTTTTAGCTTCTATTAAACCTCATTGTTCACATTCTTAGTGTAGGTATGTATAAACCATATTATGTGAGGGACCCACAATCACTCCCAAGACAGTCTTTTACCTAATCACAAGCACTCCAATAATCTATTAAATACCTACACCACACAGCGGCTAAAAACCTCTCAAAAGATAACAGGATAAAATCAAATCAATGAAGGAAAAATCTTGTCGGCATATATTAATAAATTCAGAAGTTCTTTTAGGATGCTGAAGAAAAGCTATCCATAAAGCTCCCGTCAATGGTTCAATCAATTATTTTTTCAGATTTCGAAACACCCTTCTAGGGAACTTTGAGGGTACATGGAACGACGGATAGAGAGTAAGGTTATTTTAGGCTAACAAAACTAACAACCTCAAAACTAGATAACAGAGCATCACCCTTTTGACACCTCTCCCTGAAAGTATCTACGCCCACCCCTGGCGATAAACTCACAAATCTATCCCTCGATAATTTATCGTGCCTACCATGCACATAGGCAGGGCCGGTTTTGAGGAGAGGCGGGGGAGGCGGTCGGCTCGGGCCCCCGATTTTCATCAAATTTTTAGGGCCCCCAAATATATATATATATAACCCTGAAGTGTTCTTGAAATCTTAAAAGACAACAATTAAACCGACTGCAAGTCCCGCAAAAAGCAAACCCTTCATATTTTGTATAAAAACTAGAATATATGAACCGTCAAAACAACACAGCTCTTCAATCCCAAAGAAAATTGGTTATCAATTAAACCTATAAGCTCTTAAATTCCAGTTACGGCATCCGTCCAAATTCACTATGTGACTCACAAATCCAACAAACCTATATAATCCAATTTTCAACACTTGCCTAATTTGACTCTCTTCTTTGTACATCATTAATCCAGCTAGCAAAGATTCACAACAACACTGGGCAGAGGCCAACTCAGGTGGAATTTGGCGATAACTTAAACTATCAAACAATATGAAGACTTGCCTTTTGCTCATCTACGGTACTTCATATATGTCTTGTTTTATATTTTTTAAATTCTTTATCTTGTACTTTCTCTCGGTTTGTTAGAGATGATGTATTTAATTTTTGGTACAAATTTACATATATGGTACCGGTGTCTTTAAATTTAACTTGATTTTGGGGATGTTGTGTAATATTTTGTTTTGTTTATTTTATAAAAAATTAGAATTTTAGAAATTAAGATTTTTAAAGAAAATGAGATTTTGGGGTGGTTGTGTTATGTAAAGCTTTTGATATTTTTCGATTCACTAATTTGTTATATTTTGATACAAAAAAAATAATACTAATTTTTTTTTATGAATTAATAATAAAAAACTCTTGTTAAATATGGGGGCCCCAATTCAGGAGTTCGCTTCGGGCCCCTAAAGTCTCGGGACCGGCCCTGCACATAGGAACATTATTATCAAACTTCAATGAGAAGAGACAAATCCAAAATTAAACTTCAGTTTGTGTAGTGACAAAACCCACTGTTGCACCTACCTAGGACCTCTTAACTAACAAAAAATCGTAACTTGCAGTTTGCGAATGAGAGCAAGTTGGAAAATATTAAAGATATTATTGATCTTTTGAGCATGGATTTGGGATTAAAGATCAATTGACGTAAAAGCTTGATTTGGGGTATTAATATGGAGGGTGAGTGGTTGTTGGAGGAAGCAAACTTGGTGAGTTGTGAGTGGAGGCAATGTCCATTGGCTCGTAACCCACATAAATGGTTGAAAATGAGTTAGTCGTTCTACGTTGCCTATTTATTTTCTTTAAAACTGCGAAAAGGGTGAGGGACTTCCTTTGGTATGGGTTTGGGGTGTGTGTGTGTGGGGGGGGGGGGGGGGGGGGGGTATAATTTTCATCTCAAAGAAAACAATAATAATCGTTTTATAGTGATCCATAATTTTAAGGGTTATATTGACAAAACCCCAGTGTGATAATACGATATCCGACTAAACCCCAGTTTCTCCGAATAATTAGACATCACACCAATTTCCTATAAATCGACACCTATTCCATGCAAATTGAAACCTATTTTGTGCAAGTCAAATACTATAGAAACATATTACATGGAAAACTATACATATTGAATGCAAATTGACACTCCTGTGCGATGTCTAATTATTTAAAGAAACCGGGATTAAGTAAAATATCGTATGATCAAACAAGGATTTGTCAAAATGACCCTAATTTTAAAGGATACAAAAAATGTGGAATTGAGAATGTTATTACTAAAAACAAAGCTCTCTTGGGAAGTGGTTGTTGAGATCTCTTTGGGGTCCAAGATTGAAGAGTTACATAAATTGCAACTAAATTTCAAGGTTCGTTTGGGTTTTTGCCCTATACATTTAGTCCTAATTGATCTTACTACCCAAATTTCCATTTATACACCTTTCGCCCTAGAAAGTGTCATAAATGCTTCTTTATGTCGGTTTTGTGTTTTTTCATAACAAATTTTGAGTATTGATGACGCTTTTGAGGTCCACATGTGTATAAAAAACAAATTGTAGGACTAATGTCAGTTACGTCTAAATGTTCAAGTAACCATACAATAACAATACATTTTAAGGAACTCTTCAATCCAGGACCCCACTGCACGTGTCCACGCCCCAGTATTTGCGCAACGTCACTTCCAATGTAACGTGTAGTGGTTTCAGCTTTTAAAAACCCCTAAAAAGAAAGGAAAAATCAACAGAAATTTTTTCGAAATTCTATTTTCTTCTGTTTACTCTCTTTTTCTGGGAACATTCAGTTGAACCTGAAGGTTCAGGTATGTTCTAAATCCAGAACAGAAGCTTGTTCTGATTGACCTTGGATTGGGTCAATCAACTGGATCTGATCTAATATAATGTACCTCGTAGAATAATTATATTGGTCAAATCCAATGAAATACCAATTTCCTGGACAGGAAGTTTATGTGCTTGACATGTCTCGTCTTCTACACGCAACACAGTGGAGACCGAGGTTCTGAAACAATGCGGGGTAGGCTACGCGGCATGTTGAGGGTAGACTTAGTTGGGATGCTATTAAAGTTTGTGGCTCGCTTGAGACTATTATTGGGATCATTTTGCGTACCATAAAGTGTATTTATATATATAAAGAGAGAGAGAGGTTCACAAGTGGACCAAAAGAATGGACTTTTTAATGGACCTTAACAAAAAACACATATTAACACATTAATTTTAATTTTTATAGTGTAATTGGTCCGCGCCAGCGGCACTCGAGACCACACCTTCACCCCACTACCCCCCCCCCCCACCGCCCCCCACCCACCTCCACCGCCACCATCACCAAAGCAGCCCTTGTGGCAGCCCTTATGACAGCAGGGCTGCCATGGGGGTGGGGGTGGGAGGGGGGGGTGGGGTGGGGGGGGTGGGGGGCGTGTGGGGGGGGTGGGGGATCGATCGATACGCGTATTTGGTGCCGCTGGTGCGGACCAATTACACTATAGGAATTAAAATTAATGTGTTATTATGTGTTTTTTGTTAAGGTCCATTAAAAAGTCCATTCTTTTGGTCCACTTCTGAACCTCTCCCTATATATATATATATATATATATATATATATATATATATATATATATATAGAGAGAGAGAGAGAGAGAGAGACCCTCTCCTGTAAGGACTCCTTATGGTGCAAACCCCGGTACATACCATTTTTTTAAAATAGTAAAAAAATGAATTTTTTTATGAAACTTCATGGATATGATCTCCATGGTGGGAAGATCATCTCTAATTTTTTTCATCAAAAAATTCAAGAAGAAAACCGTTGAGATAAGGTGATATGTAAAAAAATTGTATAAATATGCATTTTTGACCGTTGAAATGTTGGCGATCATCTCACCCACTTTTTTATTGAATTTTTTTATGAAACTTCATGGATATGATCTCGATAGTGAGAAGATCATATCCATGAAGTTTCATAAAAAGAATCAATCAATAAAGTGGCTGACGCCGACCCAACATTTCAACGGTTGAAAATACATATTTATACTATTTTTTTACATATCACCTCATCTCAACGGTTTTTTTATTGAATTTTTGACCAAAAAAAATTGGAGACGGTCTTCTCAACGTGGAGATCATATCCATGAAGTTTCATCAAAAAATTCATTTTTTTACTATTTTAAAAAAATGGTATGTACCGGGGTCTGTACCATAAGGAGTCCTTACAGGAGACTTTGTAGTTGAATTACAGGAGACTTTCTGTATATATGTATATATATATATATATATACAATCAGGCTCCTGAGGACCAATATATTTTGTAGTTGAATTTTTTTGTGCGATATTTAAACATTTCAGGAACCCCACAAAAAAATCAGCTCAAAATAAATTGTTTTGCTATTTTAAAAAAATCGGTCAAAATACGTTAGTTTTTAAGTTACTTATGAACTGATATATTTTGACCGAATTTTTTTAAAATAGCAAAAATAATAATTTTGGGCTGCTTTTATTTTGTGAGGTTTTCTTGAAATGTTAAAATACTACACAAAAAAATCAACTCAAAAATATTTTTTATACTATTTTAAAAAAATTGGTCCACATACTTGGTCCTCACAGGAGCTTGGCTAATATGTGTGTATATATATATATATATATATATATATATATTACACCCAAACACACATACTTCATCTTTATCTATTTAAAATAAGAAACTATATTCGACACTTAATATAGGAGCAACGAAGTTTTTATAATTCACACGGTGGCACAAATCAAGAGAAGTTTGTAACATATATATGTTATATTTCTCATTTTTCTTTCCTATTTTCTTATACTTGTTCAAAACAAAAGTGGGACGCAAGATTTGGAGATTTGAGAAGCTAAAATACCCTAAAAGGATACTCGAGATCTGGGTCACATTACTCAGGAAGTGAGAGGGGTATCTAATAACATTGTTCTGCATCGTAAAAGTATTCAGATGACAAAAGCATGATCAATGGGGCACAGGAGAGTTCTAGCCGTTAACAAAGTCAATGGCATCATTGCCAATGACTGGTGATCGGGGATGTGTCTTCATGGAAAAGATTGATGAGGATTCTAAGGCCTCCACAAAAGCTTTGACAATAAAATAGAGTGGTTGATGGATGATAATACTTCGAAGTTGGCAACGATGACGAGGCAAGGTTGTGAGCACCAGCCGCTATCACAGTCGATGAAAGTAGCCACGATTTTGCAATGGTGGTGCTCCAACTTGACGGTTACAGCTGAGGACTCAAAGCATGGCGGATAAAGAAAATTTCCTTAAGGAAGGCAGTATTAGTATAATATGTTTTAGGTTAAATAATGTTTACTATCCAACATAATAATTCCCATTAAATGTTTAAATCGTCACATTACACATTTAACAAAAGTCACCAACACATATACCTATATCCTTTATGAACTAGTCCACCCCACCACCACCACACACACACGACGAAGTTTCCGGTAGAAGGGGGAGGGATGAATGGGTGAAGTTTTTTTTTTGTTAAATGTATAATGTGATTGGTTTAAACATTTAATAATTAATATTCTATGGGCTTCTGCCAAATGACCCCTGTGTTTAATTTTTAAAGGGGAAAACACAACCAAACATATTATTTCAAATCTTGGCATAATTTTATGACTTTGGTGACCACCAATTGGATGTCTATAGGGTTTGGTTAGTGCAACTCCCCATCATGATTGGTTAAGACATGAAGGTTGATGTAATACCCCGTATTTTTCTATGAATTATTAAATTCCATGAAATTAATTACGTGTGCTTGTTGTGAAAGAGATGTCACCATATATATATATATATATGTGTGTTATTTAAATTGAAATTGGAATTAAGACACTGTGATTAATTAATTAAATTAATTATATTTGGACTCGTATTATGCAATTATTAAATGAGTTATTAGTTATTTGTTACTTGTTTTGGGTATATTTAGTAATTGGCTTTTCGGACGTGGAGACTGTCCGTTTTTAGTTTAAAACGATGGTTTAAAGGCCTATTGGGTTAGTATAAGGATTGTGGAAGGTTTAAGACATTCCGAGTTGTTTTGGGACCCTTTTATGTGCGGCCCATTTGGAGCCCAAACCCAATTTCGGGATTGAAGGGGTTTGATGGGCTATTAGGGATATCATTCATCATAAAACACATTTGGGGAAACCCCTAAAGTCTAGAGAGAGGGGCAAAAAGAGAAGATGAGGAAGTGGGATATTTAACTTAAATTTTCTCCACAAAACATGAGGCAAGTTTATGTAAAATGTGATTATGATTGTATGTGTGTCAATATTGCATCTATTCATTGGAAATCTAAATCAAACTATGTTCTCAATCTGATTTTAGATAATTAATTAGTTAATTTTCATAAGTAACCTAATCTAGATGTTATTCTCCCCTTATAGTGATTGATTTCTTCATGAACTCAAATTAAAACTAATAGATAATGATTTATATTTGTTTTATATTGAGAATCATGTAAAACCCTATGTTTAATTGAAACAATCCATGAAAATTTATAAAATTGGATAGATCTAGGTTCTTGAATAGAAATTGGGTATTTCTTTAAATCTTGGTGCAGATTTGGAATTTGATGATTGAAATAGGTTTCAATTGTGTTGATGTGTTTTATCATTTGAATGTTGGTTGGGTGCTTGGATGAAGTTTTTAGGTTCATTAATGGAGGTTGGAGAGAAAAATGGGGGTCAAAGATGAAGAATCTCGTAACAAGAAGAATTGGGGTTGTTTTGAGCTGATCGATCGATCGACACATGGTCATCGATTGATAGACAGTAGCGGGTTTTGCCTCGTTTAAGCTTTTTCTTGTTTGATTGGATTTTTGAGTTTTGGGACTTAGGGTTAGGTTGTTTGGCCTTAAGTTTTCTTATACTTATAGAATGGATATGAATCATAATGATGTGAGATTTTGAGGATAGGTCCTTGGGGTTTTTGGAATAATGGTGAAATTATTGGTTTAAAAAAAGGGGATTATACTAGGTATAGGACCGTGGCTTACAAGCCCAAGAGTAGATTGGGATGTTATTAGGAATTGGGAAGTTATAGAGGAATGGGTTGTTGACCGGAATGTAGGGGAGACATTGTGATGGTCATGTTGGGTTATATCCTTTGGGTGAGATTAGGAATTCGATTAAAAATTCCTAGGAAAGGGTAGTTATCATAGTCGATTGTTTTATATAAATTAGGTGTGGATTGATACCTAGACGCGATGCCTTAGGAGATTGGACTAAGGCTAGTTGAGATTAAATATAATTGATATATGGATTTTATATAGTAGGGTCAAACTATGCCTAGATTTAGGAACCCGGGAGGTTAGGGTTAATGTATTGCGTGATGAATACAATGTTATAGATGTGTTACACCTTTTTATGATAGCGATGACAATATGAAGCGAAAGCGTTGGGGTCGGTATGGGTATGTGATTTACCTTAACCCATTTGTAAGGATTATGTAACCTGTTAGTGAGGGTTATGTATTTGTTGGCTTTAACCCGTTAGTGAGGGTTATATATGTGTTGGCTTTAACCTGTTAGTGAGGGTTGTAATTATTTATGTGTTTTATGTGCAATGCATACCATCTGTGAGTTCTCGTTGATAGGCGTACTACGAGGGATTCTATAATGGGGCACGTGCGATGCGAACCGTTACTCGGTGAATAAACGGGCTCTTCCTTGGTCATATTTATCCCCGGGTCACACGTCTAGGTACCCACGAACGATATGGTTTACGGGGATATTTGTTTAACAAGTCTTGGGTATGGTAGACTTTAAGACCGATGGGTAGACGTCGTGATTTATCGCTTGTCGTAAAGAGGTCTTAGGTTTGGAATGACCTAAGACTATAATAGTACGTGTGAGAGATCCCTGAAGGCAATAAGAGTAGACCTTCGTTATGTGTAGGCGTGCAAGTAGCCCATTTATTTGTACATGCCACGGGGGTTGTACTTTTGCATGGACGTTAGATATAAGTAAAGTCTTTCTCCTACCATATGTGAGTAATGTGTAGCGATATCAGGGATAGTTGTACCGGTTTGTATGTTATACTAGACATGTACATGACTTATAATAGGGATGCCCACCAACATACGTACATTTCAGATTTGTGTATTACCTATACCAGAGATGTATATATTGCATTATTGGTATGAGATAGCCAAAAGTGGATAGATTTCAGATATGAGCCTCTTATTGGTATTGTGATTATTTTGTGGGAAGTACCTTAGGGTTTGAGACATTAGTATATCATGCGAATTCTGTTGAAAGAGATTAATCTATTATAGTTAACGGTAAACATTAAGGAATGATATCAAAAACTTTAATCACATGGGCTACATATGGGTTCGGGATTTAGAACCTCATGATATTTTAAGTTTTTGGATTGAGTAACTAATAAGTTAAAATATGCTTAATCACGAGAGGAAGATACGTGTTATAATGTGGTCAGATTCAGTAATAATCCTATTCTAATAGACTTTTTGTTTACATTTTCTTTTTAAAATATTTTTATAGGTCCTTGTTGCGGTAGTTTTCGTAGACGTGGGTTCATTGGAGGAGCATCTCTAGCGACGTCCCATTTCTTACTCCTAGGATTATAGGAGTCGAGCAAGTGTAGCTCATTCGTTTTATTATATTCTTTCATTCTCAGTTTGGTTGTACGTGTTTAATTATTGAGAGTTGAACTTTAGTATGGTCATGTTTTATATTTAGAATTGAACTTATGTTGTATTGGCAGTGATTGGTATCAGAATTGACTTTCTGTTGATTTATTATTTCATTATCTTGATTTAGTGTTTTTATCTTGGTTCGATGGCAAGTACCCTTGCCCAAACTACGGTTGGTCTCGAGTTCGTGACACGGGAGCAGTCTCTCCATATATGGGGGTAAGATTAACCGACATCCCAAACCTGCAGTTTAGCGGGAGCCTTGTGAACTGGGTACGACCTTTTTTTATCTTGTCAATGTTCATTTGGTTTTGATTATTTATTATGCTGAGAATGTTACCAAAAGTTTCTGATTCTCGTATTCTTATATTAGACCTGATCAATCTAGTTATGGATTTTACAAGGTGTCACATTTGACTACTACCACCATTATTGAAGCTCAGAAAAAGAATTGGAATATGGTTTAAGAAACTTCGTCTCTTCTGTCATTTTCACTTCTTCGATCCTTTCTTTTTTCTTTGTTTTTTTTTCGAAGAACACTTTGATCCTTCTCCGTCCATTCATCACCACTTTCTCCAATCATCAATTGGATTGAATTGGGGTGCCAAAGCATAAAACACTTGTGACGTAAACACCGCCAGTGGTACCAAAGATTAATAGAAAAACTAGTCAAATCTCTAAAATAAAGTGTATTGACTGTCTTTGTCCCAATAGGGTATACACCATATATATAGGGGAAGATAGGCCTGTCAATGGATCGAATTTTATCCAAATCCGAATTCGAATCCGATCCATTTAAGCGGATATGGATCATTCCTTAAATCCGATTATCCGATTACCCGTTTATTAAATGGAGCGGATTTGGATTCAAACTCCGATCCGTTAATAATCTGATCCGATTAATATTTTTAATATATATATATATATATATATATATATATATATATATAATTTATATATAATATATTTTTAATTAATATATATTGTATTTAATAATATTTTAAATATATATTATTATAGTTCTTTATTTCATTATCTGTTCTTTTGGAACATTTGCAAAATAAATTTATGAAATAAGAGTTGAAAATAAAAATGTCGCAAATCAAGTTTAACATAAACGGATAATCGGATCGGATCCGAATCCGTTTAACATAAACGAATATGGATTTAGATTTTCCTGATCCGATTCGATTAATAAACGGATCGAATCCGAATCCGTTTAACATAAACGGATGGATTTGGATTTGCCTGATCCGGTCTGAATCCGATCCATTTTCAGGCCTAGGGGAAGAGGTTCTAAAGATAGCTAACCTAACCCATGACACATGGACGAGAATATTCTTATTTAAATATCCCTCAACAACCCCCTAACTACTACTAAAGGGAAAAAAAAGGAAAAATACAATTGGGAATGCCAAAAATACCCCTCGTCCCTCTAGTTACATCACTTACAAGCCAGTAGGGTCCTTTCACTCGGCTAACAGACCTTCAATGATATTAACAGAGCAGACTAATATAATATAGGGATCCCTACCATTTTACCCTCTTCTTCCCTTCTTTCTCCCCCCCAAAAAAAACCCGAATCAATATTTTAGAACAAATCTGACAACCTATGAAGCACGGACTCGACACGTAATACGTGTTTTGACACGACACGCGACACGTGATTTTTTCAAAAACTAGGATACGACACGCTAGGATACGTATAATATATAATATATGTTAAAATATATAATATATATTTAAATATACATATTAATGAAATAAAATAGATTTTTTTGCATAAAATACATTATTAGAGCATTCTTAACATGAAATTAAGAAAATGGACCATATAAAACAAAATTCAATAACACTTTAACATTAAAAATCATAAATAAGGCAGAATCATAATCGCATAAGAAAAAAAAAAGTAAATAAAGTAAATAAAAAAAAAAATGTCCTTTTTACGTGTCCCAGCGTGTCGGGAACGTGTCCCAGTGTGTCGGCCAGCGTGTCGGCAACGTGTCGGAGCGTGTCGGACTCGTGTCAAAGCCGACTCGTGGCTTCCGGGAGAGTGTCGGTGCTTCATAGCTGACAACTAAATCATGTAATAACACAAAGCAGTGCATGAAATTGTACCAGATCAGCGGTTAAATCAGTTGATGTTTGCCGAATATCAAAACCATAGCTGATTGCTGTATATGAACGTTATGTTCCTAACAAGCAACCCTAAAGTAATGTTTTTATGTTTGTTTGAAGCCTCATAGGTGATCGTGTGACCAACTTCGGAGACTTGCAGATTTCTAGCAAAATTGTTTCTTTATATACATATATATGAATCAGACTCTCCAACATGCCTCATTTAACAAACCTTAACAAATACCTTCAATTTTGGGGATAAACGAATGAATTTTCTGATATAATTTGGTGGAGAGGATTTCCTCTTCATGGAGATCATCTCCACCATATTTCAAAAAAAAAAAAAGAGAGAGAGAGAGGACTATTTACGGGGTAAAATGAAAATTGAATATATATGTGCATTTTCGACCATTGGAACTTTGGATTATCATCACTCCTACTTAAGATGAAATTTGGTAACCTATACATAATTAAAACAAAAGATTCATTCATCTACCCCCCACCCTCAAACAAAAAAGAAAAAGAATAAAAAAAAAAATCAAGGTATTTTCTTTAGTTATGTCAAATGAAGTATGTTAGAGAGCTTCACAAATATATGTTGAAGAGTTGTATATTATTTGTACTATTGTTTAGGGATCTTGAAATTAGGGCTATTTTGTACTATTGTTGAAGAGTTGTACTATTGTTTAGGGATCCTTTTAATGGATTTGGAACACTGCAATATATAAGACGTCTAGCAAAATTGCTTCTTTATATATATATATATATAGAGAGAGAGAGAGAGAGAGGGGAGACTCTCACACATACCAAGTATAGCGCAAACCTATTTTTCTAAAATATTTAAAAAATACTTTTGAGTTTAATTGTTTTATATGGTATTTAAACATTTCAAAGGACCCATATGAAAAAAATCAGCTCAAAATAATTTTTTGTGCAATTTTTAAAAAATCAGTCAAAGTTTCACAGCTTTTAAAGTGATTTAAAAGGTGTGAAAATTTAAACGGTTTTTTTAAAATCGCAAAAAAAGTTATCTTGAGCTGATTTTTTTGGGGGATCTTCCTATTAAGTCCTATTAACATGGGACATTTCCTAATAGGTCCTATCACAACATTTTTTTCTTAATAGGTCATATTTGTACATATAGTGAATATTCACTGTATGTTTACAAATAGGACCTATTGGAACAACAATCTTTTTTCATGGGACCTGATGGAGCAAAATAAAAATATTAGGAGCTATTGAACTACATAGTAAACGGGACTAATTGATAAAAAACCCATTTTTTTATATTTGTTCCTTGAAATGTATAAATACCACACAAAAAAAATCAACTCAAAAATATTTTTTTTACTATTTTAAAAAAATCGATATGTATACTTGGTATGTTCCATAGCCTGTCTGTGTGTGTGTGTGTGTATATATCCTGAAGAGTTGTATAATTGATGATGTACTATTGTTTAGGGCTCTTGAAATTAGGGTTGGAGTTTTTGCTTTGGGCAAGGAGGAAGGCAAAATGGTCTTTGAAAAACCAAGGGGGTATCTCTTTAACGGAGATGGAAGTCTGATGTAAACAAGGGTGCAGAAGCGTAAAAAGAAGAACTTATCTACACAACAATAACAACTTGGAAAATGGAAGAGGGTTTCTTATCTCTCTCTAAGTTCTCAATCTCAAAATGTCAAAAGTGTTACAAATGAAAGCTCTTAGGCTATTTATACTAAAGATACATAAGGGTAAAAAAGAACAAAGTAAAAGAATTTTAAAAATGACGCCCATGTCCCTATGCTCCTGCATCACTCCCCCCCCTTGAAAAAACTCCATATACTTCGTATATTGGCAATAGAAATCGGGGTCGATGTGCTGGAGGGTGGCCTCGGTGATCCAAGAATTTTCCATCTCCGGACGGCCAACCCATCGAACTAAATAACGTGTATAATCACCCGAAGAAGAAGACACAATCTCAGAGGCAAGAATCCCCTCAATGTGATCTACATGAGAACGAATCGAGTGGCCTGTGATCGAAGGGATGGGAATCGGTGGAGCATGAGTGCTGCGAAACGGAGAAAAGTCTGCCATGTTAAACGTGCGGTGCATGCGGAACTCATCAGGGAGATCGACCTCATAGGCATTCGTCCCACAAACTCTAACAATCGAAAAAGGGCCAAAACGAGGCATAAGAAGTTTGGTACCCTTGCCCTGTCGGCGTGCCTTCTGGAGGTATACCATGACAAGATCACTCGGAAGGAAGGAGACAAGCCGGCGGTACTCATCAGTAGCCTCTTTATAAGAGGTATACAGAGACTGTAATCGAGTACGAGCATCGGCCTGTATGGATTTCATGCGAGCAGCAAACTCCTTAGCGGAAGGGCATATAGGCACTGTCGACGGGAGCTCGGCGAGATCAATGGGCATTGAAGGAGATTGCCCCAAGACAATCTGAAAAGGAGAAAGGCCAGTGGAACGGTTGTTGTTGAAGGCGAATTCAATTTGTGCGATCACTACGTCCCACCTACGGGGATGCTCGGAAGACAGACACCGTAATAGATCACCCACACTACGGTTGACCACCTCAGTCTAGCCATCCGTCTGAGGATGAAAGGCTGTCGAGAACTGTAACTCTGTCCGTAAAAGTCGCCAAAGTGTACGCCAGAAGTGCCTTGTAAATTGCACATCTCTGTCTGAAGTGATACTACGAGGGACTCCATGAAGACGAACAATCTCTCGGAAATATAAGGAAGCAACATGAGACGTATCTGTGGTGCGAGAGCAAGGGATGATATGGGACATTTTGGAGAACATATCCACCACAACAAGAATGGAATCATGACCTCGAGAAGTACGGGGCAGTCCTAGTATAAAATCCATCGATACATCCTGCCATGGACGGTCTGGAATTGGCAACGGTGTGTATAATTTCCGCATTAGTGTGTTGACCCTTAGCTGTCTGGCAAGTGTAGCAACGCTTGATGAAAGCGTTGGTATCTCTCCTCATCGTCGGCCAGTAAAATCGATCCCTCAACATCGCCACCCCCATGGATCTCAGAAATGGTCATCTCCCGTAGGGATGACGATGGAATACATATGGCCATACCTCGGTGGAGGAACCCATCCTGCAATAGATACTCGCCCGATGCTCCATTGCCCTGTTGGCAAGCTGCGAAGATGGGCCCAAACTCTACATCCGTCGGGTAAAGGTCACGGACAACATCGAATCCAAATACTTGACTCCGCAGAGTCACCAATGCATGTGCTCTCCTGCTAAGAGCATCTGCTACCTGGTTCTCCTTCCCTGGTTTATACTGCAAGTGAAAAGTGTAGCGCTGGAGGTAGGCGGTCCACTTGGCGTGTCGGTCAATAACACGCCGTTGACTATGTAAGAAACGGAGGGCCTTATGATCCGATTTGATGACAAACTCCTTATGAAGGAGATAAGGTGACCAAAACTTCACGGCTTTGACCACGCCATAGAATTGTAGGTCGTATGTCGAATAATGGAGGGCGGCACCCGTCAATTTCTAACTGAAAAAGACGATCGGTTTTCCATTCTGGCTCAAAACAGCACCCACCCCTGTCTTGCAAGCATCACAAGACAACTTAAATAACTGATCAAAATCGGGCAACGCTAGGATAGGGGCCGTCGTCATCAACTCTTTGATGCGTTTAAAGGCAGCATCCGCCTCTGGTGTCCATCTGAACTCGGTACTCATCAAATCTATAATATGAGCCATAACAGTACTGAACCCACCAATAAAACGCCTATAAAAACCCGCTAAGCCATGAAAGCTGCGCACCTGAGCGACCGACGAGGGTGGGGGCCAATCCACTACCACCTGAACTTTGGCATCATCCACCCTAATGCCATCGCCCGAGACCACATATCCCAGAAAGGTCACTGATGGTACCATAAAAGCGCACTTCTTCAACGTAAGGAAGAAGCGCTCAGCTCGTAGGACCTCTAATACTTGAGCCACGTGGTCTAAATGCTCCTCCTCCGATCGACTGTAGATCAAAATATCATCAAAATAAACAACCACGAATTTGCCCATGAAAGGGCGCAGAATCTGTGTCATCACTCGCATAAATGTCGAAGGAGCATTGGAGAAGGCAATGATTCGGTGGGAAGGTTTAGCTTGTCAACCATCTCTTGCGCTACCAAATTATCACTCGCTCCTCCATCGATATTCACCGTGCATAGCCTCCCCTTTGTGGTGCAACGAGTAAAAAAAATACTCGATCGGATCCAAGAATCATCATTCAGTGGAGTGGTTTGAGGATTTATAGGTGTTGTTATCATCACGGTGTGCATATAAGTGGAAGAAATTCCCGCACGTCTTGCTTGTTCGTGGCAAAATGAATCTCTTCGCCGACAAATAGATTGAGCGGATGATAATGGAATATGGGGTGGAATAGGGAGGATTCCTAAGGAAGGACATCCTTTGTAGATGGGATTGGGTTGATTATTTGGTTCTTGGGTATTTGATTTAGGGTTTATAGGGTTTCGATAAGAAATTGATGTTGAATTGGGTGTTTGAGGGGATCCGGTTGGGTTTTCGGGTTGACCCGTAGGTGGAGGGGTGCTGGTTATGGAGGTTCAGAGGGTCGGTGGAGTTATGGGGTTACCAGTGATGGGTCGGGGTGGAATTTTTGGTGTTTCGAGGGATGGTGGGTGGGTTAGGATTAATTTCGGCCTTGGTCGGCAGCCAGTAGGGCTATCCGACCTACGCTTTTAAGTTATGGGGTGGGAATTGGGTTCGGTTGGGTCACAGTGGGTATTTGGGCGGTCCGATTGGTTTAGGGGTAGGGGTAGGGGTAGGGCTGTTTTGGGTCTGAAAATTTCAGGTTTGGGTGATGAAGGGTCAGGTTTTGTTGCATCTTTGATTTTTAGGTTTAGGGTTTCATGGGCAAGCATGGGATTGTTTCGTGAATCATCCGGATGAATCCAATTCGCATCCCAATCTTCAATAATCATGATTTATCCAAGAACAAACCACGCTCTGATACCAATTGATGTAAACAAGGGTGCGGAAGCGGAAAAAGAAGTTATCTACACAACAACAACTTGAAAAATAAAAGAGGGCTTCTTATTTCTCTCTCTAAGTTCTCAATCTCAAAATGTCAAAAGTGTTACAAATGAAAGCCCTTAGGCTTTTTATACTAAAGATACAAAAGGGTAAAAAAGAACAAAATAAAAGAATTTTAAAAAGGACGCACATGTCCCTTTGCTCCTGCATCAAAGTCTGTATATGGTAAGGGGATCTCTCTAATAATCGAAGTTCTACGGAGTAATGCCAAACTACATAAAGGCCTTGCATGGTTGCGTAAATTGTTTAATTATATAAATTGGTCAATTTGGAATTAATAGATTGTCGATTTTTTCATTTTAAATGGGTTTAAATTTAATTTGTGTCGTTCTTGGAAAAGTAAAAATGGAGTTTTCCATTTTAAATTTGTTATAAATTTAAAATGAGTGTGTGAGTGGTACATTGAGAGAACTATATAAGAGTTGTCCATTTAAGATTCATGCTATAAATTTAAATTGTGCAATTTTAAGTTTTTGGTGAAATGGTCTAATTTAAGCTTTTAAACATGAATTGGTATTTTTAAATTTGTTCACTCTTTCAACCAAACAATAGACCTGGCAAAATGAGACACGACATGATAACACGGTATGAAACGACACGAAGTTATAAGTTAATGGGTGGACCCTTAATGATTTCGGGTTATATTGATACCAACCCGATAAGACACGATAGTTAACGGGTCGGGTTAGGGTAGATCTCCTTCACCCGTTAATACCCGATAACACCCGTTAAGACCCATTAATTTAAGTAAATAAGATATAATGTTGATACTTAAGAGTTTATGTAGGTTAATGTTACTTTATTCATAACGAATTTTACTAAACGAGAGAGTTAGTAATATCAATGAATTAATGGGTTTAATTGTCTTTAAAAATGAGCGAATATGTCAACTTGTATATGATTCAAACTAATTCATTATTTTAATGGGTGATAACACGAACACGACCCGTTGCCAGGTCTACCAAACAATAATAATATGGCAATTCATGAATGAGCCTATTTAAATGGGCTAATTTACATTTTTTTTTTTTTTTGGGGGGGGGGAGGGGAGTAACTCTAATTATTGAATATTTAGGGGTATCTCTAAATACCGCATTATCTTAGAGTAAAGTAAAACCAGAAAATTACTGCATTTATTCACAGGCACAAAAGTAAGAAGAATAGTGAAGGCACCTTTAAGGAGTAACGTCAAAAGAGGCTGCAATCTACCGTTTTCAGCCATCTGTTTAACATTGTTCTCACATTTCTCCAAATTCTCGAGAGTTTTATCAGCCCTCTCAACAGTCAAAACATTTTCCGAGTTGCTGCTTGCCATTCCTACTAACATAAGGATAGCTCCATTAACCGAACCGATTTTTTCACACAATGCTTCAGACTTTGAAAGTTCAAAGAGCAAAGAGACGGCTTCTTCTCGCTCTTTGGATTGTTCACGAGACAAGAATTTAACTATCGTGCGTATAGTGTCACCTTCAGCCATTATATCCTGCAAAATACAAAAAAAAAACATGAAAACAGGCACCAACTCCATTGGTGCTTGGGATACGTTATGTTGCACAGATACGTATAGGCGGCACATGATACGATACAATATGGTGATATGGAAAATCTTAGATATATAGTCAATTACGTATCAACAATTAGAGATACTCCCCCTCATATTTAATAATTAGAGTTACACCCCGTATGCATAAGGTAAAAACAGGTTGATGCACATGCAAAGGTAACTCTACCTATTGAACATGCAAGGTGATATATATATACACTAATGTGTGCCCGTGCCGATGGCATGGCGCTAAAGTTGCCCCTGGGCATTTAAAAAAAAATATTTTAAAAAAAATAATAAATAATTAAATTTAAAAAAATATATATTTAAAAAAATTATTTAAAAATAATTAAATTTAATAGCATGTATTTATAAAATAATAGTATAATAGTATATATAAAAACCCTTTAAAAAAAAAAATTGCTTTTAGCATGATATTTCATGCATGAAATATATGCATAAAACACATAAAAGACAAAATATCATACATAAACACATAAAATATCATCTAAAAATATCATCCATAAGCTACTTTATTATATATATATATATATATATATATATATATATATAATACTAGCATTGGCATGCGCAATCTCTTGATATTGACAATTCATATGTGACTGAAGACAACTCAACAACATTTCTTGAACAGACAATTAGGCCACCAACTTATAAATAAAGAACTTAAGCATGTTTTCATGGAAGATATTGTAAATATATGTTTTGTTTAATTATGAAGCATTTAACTTTATATAATTACATTTAAAGAAATACAAAAATCAACCCCGCCGTATCTCAGAAATATCCAAAACGTATCACGTAACGGGCTGTATCCATGACATATCCAAAAGTCAAAATTGCCAATTTGGTTAATGAATATGTAATCGAATAAATAGTAAAATTTCAGGGAAAAAAACTCAGAGAAGCTTGGAAGATTCCTAATTGGAATAGTACAATTTCGGGGAAATCGGGAATTGTTTCAGAAATATTGGAATCGGCATTATTCTGGAAAAACTGGAAAATGGGAAATTCAGATATGATTCCAAATCGGATCCAACTAATTTTTTTCCCAGAAAAATAAAAAATCAGAAGTAGAAAATATTTTTCCGAAATTGGAAAACATCGGATAGTTGTTTGGAAATCATCGGAAGTTCAGGAAACTCACACCCCTATTTGAGAGGAACTAAATAATGAACCAGCAAACCTTTGACAACCTTATTATCAGAGTCTCCCTCGGCCACAATCCGAAGAGTTTCCAAAGCTCTACACCGTACTCTACGGCTGGTGCTCTTCAACATGTCAACAATCATAGGTATCAGCTCCGCATTTCGAATAATGTGCTTATTTGATCGATTATTTTCACAAACGTATTGAACAAACTTCAACGATTGCAAAATATCGCTCTCTCCACTGCCCAAAACTAAGGACTTGCGAGCTATATCGAGATGAACAGCTTCATTCCTAGCATTCCATTGTTCAATGGTGTTCCTCAAAGCAATACTCGGATTCATATCCGTGCTTCTTAGTTCTTTTAAAGTTACGGGACACATCATCTTCCGTCCACTCTCCTTACATTCCCTAAACCATTTTTCAATTGCTTCTCGTTCAAAAGTTTGCCCGTTTTCTAACATAACCGGGTCCCGCATAATTTTTTTTGATAGAGGGCATATGAATGAATCATAGAAAGGCTCTATATGTAGTCTCTCAAATTGAAAGCTACTGTCATCCGACTGGCTACCATGGCTACCATGATCAAAACTTCCCTCCCAGCTTTCAGCCATCAAATCTAGAAAACCTGCCATGAAAGCAACACGTTTTTGTTAATTAAACACCATAAAGTAAAGGGGCTTTCTTACCTGGGTATCTCACTAATGTTCGTATTTCGACTTTGCTACCTGTATAATTTCTTTGGAACATTTTGACTTTACTACCATTTAGTTATCATTATTCGAATTTTGCCATCATTGATTTTAGTGACGCAAAAAGCGGGAAAAAAGTGTCAATCAAAGTCAAAATGGTGGTTAAGGTCTAAGAAAACAAAATGGTTGCTAAAGCGAAATAATGATACCTAGATGGTCGGCGAAGTCAAAATGACTCTAATTATTTTAGACAGAGGTCTTTTTTCCGTCATTGATTGTAATTTTTATATCAACTTTGGTACATTCATGGCCAAACATTTACATTAAGTGATGAAAAATGTACCAAAGTCTAATAAATGATTATGAAGGACCAAAGTGTAAATATGCCATTAGTGAGGTATCGAAGTCAAAATAACCACGGAGCAAAACTAGATATAACAATGCATCAATGTCTGTGAATATGAATATATAACATTGTATCAAAATTTTTGAATATACTAGAAATGTGATATTCCACGTGAAGGTAAATTTCATTCGAACTTTGAGTGCAGAAAAAAATCAAAATGCTATTGCAACCATGATATAAAGTGTCATGTATAAAGGTCGTATCCGTACCCAGTACACAAGGCTCCCGCTTAACTGCAGGATATGTGAGAGACAGATGTCGGCTGGCCTTGCCCCTATATATGGAGAGGCTGCCCCCATGTCTCGAACCCGAGACCAACCGTAGCTTGGTCAAGGGCACTTGCCATCGCACCAAGGTACGACCTCGAAAGTGTGTCCTGTATAATTTTTTTATTTAAAAGGCATAATTCTGAAGAAAATAAGAGATTTTAAAAAATTAAAGCCTAAGGTTGAAGGGAGCGTTCAACTGTTACAACAATTTGTAGATAGTATTGGATGTTCCTTTCCTACCGATGAATAGTTTACCTATTTCAATTTTCTCCAAACACAAATAGATCATAAATAAAAGGCATGTAGTGGGGATATAAAGACGTTCAACCATGCGGCAAACTTGGGATTTTGATTTCAAACCAGGTTTGACCTTGTTTACTTGGAATAACCAGCCAAAGATCAACCGACCTATCATTGTCATTTCCATATTTTTCTTTTAAATATTAACTTTTCAAAATATATGTTCAAACAATTTGAGACAAGTTTCTTATTACATCCATGTACTTAAGAGATCTTATGAGCCACAAAAAACAAGTACAACAAAAAAACAAAAATCAGATGAGAATCTGAGAAACATATACCAATCAAACACACCCCACCCCTTAACTTCCTATCAAAATTATCCTCAAGGTTAGCCTTTTAACAGTCTATTAAAGCCTCCAATCATGATAAAATTAAGCAAAAAAACAAAAGCTTCATATTACCCACAAAAAATAAAAACAACTAAAACCCAATAACAAGAAGAGAATCTGAGAACAATATACCAATCAAACACACCCTTAACTACCTACCTAAATTTTGCTCAAGATTGCACCTGATAATCCATTAAAACTTCCAATCATGGCTAAATTTGGCCAAAAAAATCAACAGGTTAATTTTACACCCCAAAAATAAACACAACTAAAACTCAATAACCAGTATGAGAATCTGAGGAACATTTACCGATCAAACACTCCCTTCACTTCCTATCAAAATTATCCTCAAGGCCAGCCCTAATAGTCTATTTATTAAAACTTCTAACATGATAAAATTAAGCAAAAAATCAACAGATTCATATATCCCACAAAAAATAAACACAACTAAAACCCAATACTGGACGAAAAACATTGCCTTTTACAAGTAGTTGAACAAAAGCTTA
The DNA here is from genome assembly GCA_949130495.1 of Sambucus nigra. NCBI lineage: Eukaryota > Viridiplantae > Streptophyta > Magnoliopsida > Dipsacales > Adoxaceae > Sambucus > Sambucus nigra. The sequence continues at coordinate 839,290,556 of OX422207.1, read as the reverse complement.
TACCAGTTTCAAGAAAACCCAACCTTAACATGATTTGGGATTTGGGACAAAGAAGAAGCAAAAAAAGACAGCTTTTTTTTCTTCCATATGGTAGACTGTTGTATTATGCTCAAGACCAGACCTTAACTTCCCATCTAAATTATGCTCAAGACATGCCCTAATACGCCATTAAAACAAGATATTAAGCAAAAAATCAACAAATTCATATGACCCACAAGAAATATTAACACAATTAAACCCAATACCGTATACTAAGACCCCTGATACTTCATTAATACTTCCCGTCTTGATCAAATTAAGAAAAAATATCAACAAATTCATATAACCTACAAAAAATAAAAACAACTTGAACCCAATATAGGATGAAAAACATTACCTTTTATAAGTGGTTGAACAAAAGCTTATACCAATTTCAAGAATACCCAATATTTAACCTGATCTGGGAATTTGGGCAAAAAAGCAAAAAAAAGACGGCTTTTTTTCTTCCATTGAACAGGGTAGATTGTTGAATTATGCTAACTTCCTATCTAAATTATGCTCAAGACTTACCCTAATACTCCACTAAAACTTCAAATCATGATTAAATTAAGCAATAAATCAACAAATTCATATGACCCACATAGAAAAATGATCAATTACCAAATAGTCCCCAACATAAATACATATTTGTTTAAAAAGATAATTATTTTTAGTTTAACCCATTTAGTCCCTCAAACACCCATTTACCCAATATTCTCTTATTTTGAAAGGTCCACGCTAGCGGCACCCCCCTCCCCACCCTACTGCCGGAGCTCCAGCAGTCCGCGTCGGAGCTCCAAAAGTTCTCACCGGATCTCCGGCAGGGAACCGGAGCTCCGGGGGTGGAGAGAGGTGGGTAAATGGGTTTGTGTGTGTTCTTTTTTTTTTAGTGTTTTTATGTGGTGAGGGACTTTTTGGAACAAAATAAAAAGGCTTGGACTAAACATGTATTAAAAAATGTTTGAAGGACTATTTGGTATATTCCCCAAAAATAAAAACAACTAAAACCCAATAACAATAAATACAGGCTGAAAAACTATTACCTTTTTGAGGCTTCTCCTAAAACTCCATTAAAGCTTCAAATCATGATTAACTTAAGCAGTAAATCACCAAATTCATATGACCCACAAAAAATAAAAACAAATAAAACCCAATAGCCATAAATACAGGCGGAAAAAAACATGAACAAAAAAGCTCATACCAGTTTCAAGAAAACCCAAAATTTAGCCTGATATGGGATTTTGGGAAAAGTAGTAGCAAAAAAAGACAGTTTTTTACTTCCAATGAACATAGTAGAAACATAACTAAACCCAGTAACCATAAATATTGGCAGAAAAACATTACCTTTTACAAACAAAAGCTTATACCAATTTCAAGAAAACCCAAACTTTAACTTGATCTGGGATTTTGGGCAAAGAAGAAACAAGAAAAGATAGCTTTTCTACTTCAATTGAACATGGTAGATTGTTGAATTATGCTCAAGACTAGACCTTAAATTTCTATCTAAATTATGCTCAAGACTTGCCCTAATGCTTTATTATAACTTCCGATCATAATTAAATCAAGCAAAAAATCAATAAATTCATATGACCCACAAGAAATAAACACAGCTAAAACCCAATACCCTATACTAAGACTAGATCAAATTGAGCAAAAAAAATCAACAAATTCATGTAATCCACAAAAAATAAACACAACTATAACACAATATAGGTTGAAAAGCATTACCTTTTACAAGTAATTGAACAAAAGCTTATATAATTTCAATAAAACCCAAAAAACTTTAGCCTGATCTAGGGAATTTGGGCAAAGAAGAAACAAAAAAAGACAGCTTTTTTACTTCCATTAAACATGCTAGATTGTTGAATTATGCCCAAGACTAGACCTTAATTTTCTATCTAAATTATGCTCAAGACTTGCCCTAATGCTTTATTATAACTTCCAATCATGATTAAATCAAGCAAAAAATCAATAAATTAATATGACCCACAAGAACAGCTAAAACCCAATACCCTATACTAAGACAAGATCAAATTGAGCAAAAAAATCAACAAATTCATGTAACCCACAAAAAATACACACAACTAGAACCCAATATAGGGTGAAAAGCATTACCTTTTACAAGTAGTTGAACAAAAGCTTATACCAATTTCAAGAAAACCCAAAAAACTTTAGCCTGATCTGGGATTTTGGTCAAAGAAGAAACAAAAAAAAGATAGCGTTTTTTCTTCCATTGAGCATGGGAGATTGTTGAATTGGGTTATTGATTGAGGTACTAAAGGGTAAAATGGGAAGAGAGAAGGTGTGGAGAAGAAGGTGAGGTTGAAGAAAACAACAAATAAAACGAAATAAAAATTCACATTAAAAGGTAACAAAGGAGAAAGTTGACTCAAGTTTATAGTCCACGATCAAAACTAGTGAGAAAATATAGGCTTTTTGGCCACTTCTCCTGTCGGTCTCTGTATGTTTGTAGCAGTCAATCATGCAGTTAACTTTGGGATTTAATGAATTTTTGTTCCCTCATGGCTTGTGAGTGAACAATTTCTTTTCTTTTTCACCATTTCTGGAGTTTGTAGCTAAAAGTTTTTAATAAAGTTTGATGTATATTTACAAAAATAATGCATTTTCACGCTTTCTAGTTGGCAATCGCATATTTATTTTTAATTAGTTGGGTCGTTATTTATAATTAACGACGTGTGTTAAATTGATTTTGCGATTAGTAACCGCGAATTCACTAGACATTAAAAAAAATCAATCGTCTTCGACTAGAATACACTTCAAACTTTTAAACTCAAAATCATATTACAAGAGCTCCATCGGCGATTTGGCATTACTACTGACTCCCGACCACCTTCGTTTCTCTGTCCACCTCCATAACTCCAACACAACTCCGGCAGCCACCCACGCTAGTCTGTTAGTTTTTTTATTTTTCGTAAATAAACTTGCATTATGATGTGTGTATTTTAGTTATTTGTTGCATTGTGGTGTATGTTATCAAACGAATTGTGTTATTTATAATTACTGGATTGAAATATGTATTGTGTTTGTTGTGTTCATTAGAACTACATTTGTGTCTCCATTGTTGTATATGTATTCATTGTACGTATAAATTTTTAATTTATTTGGGGTATATTGTTATTGTATAATAATGAATAGAAAAATAAATATTGGGTGTTTGTATCGGGTGCATTATATTATGGTTAAGATTACGGGGGCTTGGCAAATAGGCCCATTGAGCTACTTTTTTGTCCACTTATCTCCACTTTTATATCTTATAATATATTTTCAATTAAGTTCATTGCCTATTATATTATCAACTAATGTATATGAAGAAATTTTCTAATTTGGGTGATTGTGAAGAAATTTCGTAAGGAGGGGGTTTGTGGAGAAAATAGCAAAATGGGTATTTTATCTTCCCAAAATCATTTGGGAAGGGATTACATGCACATTCCCCATAATAATTATTTTTAAATATTTTAACTGAATCCATAAATGTTAGTTTATGTGGTATTTTCCTACATGTGATAATATCCAATGCACACAAGCCAAACAAGAGTAAATATAACATAAAGGAATGAAATCACACACACAACATAAGATGTATGTGGTTCGGCAATGCCCCTACGTTCACGGGGTTTCGAATTTGTTCTTCATTGCTTTAGAGAACTGATCGGTATAGTTGTAGTACTGCTCGAGGTCACAATATCACATACCCCTCTCAAAGGGGAATGAGTTTACATTTATAGAGAATCTTAAGAGAGTCTTAAGCTCCGTCAATAAATATCCTTAAGAGTTCAGACATATCCCTTATCATCTTTAGTTGTTCTAGGTGGTGGATTCGTGAGAGTTTTTTGCGACTTAGACTCTTCATTAACTTAGGGCGCACGTAGCTTGGGAGCTTGTGCCGAGTACGTGTGATCATTATGGTTTTAGGGAACCGTGAGGGCATTTCTCACCACAAAACAACGATTCCCACTATTTCCTCACTTTCTTGTTCATTTCAAAAACCTGTGAACTTTCAAAGGAGAGCTTTTCACCGTCGTCACTTCGTCTGTAAGAACTCTCAAAACTTTCACTTCATTTCAATCGCCTTTCTGCACCTCTTCATTTTTTTTATTATTTCCCTCAGTTGTCATCTTTAGCGATGGGGTATATAATTAACGAAAGCACTATTGACAAATTCAAACTTGACTACCAAATCCCACAGTGGGTAACGGTAGAATTAGTTAGGGGTCCTTGTAGCCTTTGTGTCCTTCCTGAGGGTCATTAGTTGCCATCTTTTTTTATTGCTGAATGTGGGGTCACTTTTCCTCCAACCCGTTTGTTCTTGGAATTCTTCCAACATTCCGATGTGGTCCCAACCCATTTCACTCCAAATACTTGAAGGATCGTTAATAGGGTTCACTGCATTAATGAGGGTTATGGGACCCATCTTGGCATTACTAAAATTATGGGCAGCAACCCATGAAAATATATATTACTTGAAGATAAGGGTAGCCAATCAGGCCCTGGTCGTGAATATCAATGATTTTAATAAGGATTATTGGGATCACAGACTGATTGTGAAGAACTGATAGCATTCCCCCATTCCTAAAGGGGTGGCATATAAAGGGACAAAATGCCCCAGAAAGGGTAAGACAGAGGTTAAAAAATAATAAAATCTCTGACTTTGCAATATTTTCTTGATTTGCGTTGATGTCGAGTGAATATCTTTGTTCCTTGCAAAAAAATCCCAGAAAAAGTCTCCTCGCGAATGTGACATTAAGTTCACTGGTCTCCAAACAGTTTAGGCTATTCACTAGAAAGATCAAACTGTTGATCACCATAGGTCGTCGACATTCTTACTCGATTACAAGAGTTCTACCACCTCTTTTGTTACGAGAATAGTAGAACAAATACCAAACATCACCATTTCCTTGGACGACCCAAAAGCTTCCACATCTTAAAATTTAGAAGATGAGGGATCAAACGAGGAAGGAACACCCCCTTCTTTTAAACCATTAGACATTTCAATAGTTCCTTCTACTGTAGTGTCTCCCGGTGTCATGGACAAGATAAAGGTTATGAACCTGGTTTCTTTAAAAATTGGTATCAGGTTACCCCCTACTCATCCGTCGGGCAAATATAAAGTTCTTTCGGGATCGGTGAGCAAGAAGAGTGAAATTTAGGGTTTTATTAACCCCATAAACATCGATGACTCCCCCTCTAAGAACGATGAGCCCCTTTTAAAAGGAAAAAAAAATCACAACCTTTATCCCTCAATATTATGGGGAAAAATAATGTTCATAAGGGCAAGGGCGTTGCCCAATATGTAATTGCTCGCCCCAACTTGGCTCGAGACTTGATTCAATCGGTGGTCTTCCCTGTTGATAGGGCAAATGATTTTGCTCTACCTCATGCTCGATTATTCAAACGTATCAACTATGATATCTCTCTCGAAATTTTATCATTCTCATAATTTTTATCTGTTTTTCTTCGTACTTATATTCTTCTCACCTATTATTTGCCCACCGTCTGGTAGTTCCTAATCAATTATGATTAGTTATTTGATAAGAATGAGGAGATAAATAAGTCCTTTGTTAATGTGGAGGTTGTTTTTGAAGAATTGGGTAAGTCTTTAGCAACTGCTTGGTTAGTCAATGATACTCAGGCAATCGAGAAAATAAAACTCATTGAAAAGGTCGAGAGCCTTTAGGTTGATAAGATCAACCTTTAAAAGAAGATCGATGACTCGACTGCGTTGGTTGTTGCTACCGAGCAAGCTAAAAAAGAGGTCGAGAATACTAAGGCCGAGGCCAAGCTTTCAAAGACACGGGCTAGTGAGGCCAAGGACAAAGCAGAGGAGGCCTTAACTAATGTATCAAAGGCTAAAGATGAGGCCTTCACTTATGATTGGGATAAGGTCTTAGCCAATGTTGAAATATAGATTGCATACCTTAGAAAGGTATTCTCTAAGAATGGTTACGATGAGGCTCTTGTCAAGGTCTGCACCGCTAAGGATTCAGACCTTTTCAAGGAACACAACCTAGGTTCCCCTCCTCAAATTGATGAAGAGGGCGAGGATGATAATGAGGTGGTGGTCGAAAGATAATTTGTTGCTAATGATCTTGTTCAAGTGCAATTTTAACAAGCTGTTGTGATTGGGGCCGACCAACTGGAGGTGATAGACACTTTCCAAGATGTCGAGAAGGAGAAGGTTGATGAGAATACTCCTTAAAACTAGTAGAAAGCATTGTAATTCTTTTTTCTTCAATGAACGATATAAGGGATTACCCAATTTGTAATCTTTTTAGTGAAATATACAGTTTTATTCAATTGCTTCCCATTTATTCGCTTTATTATTCCTCACATGTTTTTTTTATGTTTGCTAAACACCTATCCATGTAGCTCGATGCCAGACTTGTAGTGCTCGTCGCCACTCAAGATGATTTTTAAGAGAGAACTAGAAGGCTTTTTATTGTTGGTTATAATGATGATGATGATCTTGACCATTTATTGGGCCTTGATCTGTCTGTCCGATCATGGAAGGCTTACGTGGAGCTTCGATGCCTCTTTCATTAAGTTCTGGCGGATAACCCTCCCCTCCACGACATGATCCTTATCGCTTATTGGAGTCATAAGGAGTCGTTGGCCAATCTGACTTCGACCAAAAGGTTTTCGAGATGAACAGAGAAGGAGGATTTCATAAGAAACTAGTCGATATTGAGTTTGCTCATGCGAGGTGGAATTTTACTTTACATGTGGACCTTATGGCACTAGAGAGGTCACTGGTCTTCTCAATAAGGAGAATAATCACTTGAGGGTTGATCTTGAAAAACTTAACAAGTTCTAACCAAGCGAGTAGGTTAGAAAAGGAGCCTCCTTTCTGGATGAGAAGAATGTCTGTATAAGAGAGGAACTGGAGAAGACTAAAAAGACTTTGAATGATAAGGTTGCTACCATTAAGGGTGTGTCTTCCTCCAAGGATAAAAAATATGGTCGTTTGATAAAAGATCTAGAGAAGAACAAAAAATCTCTGCATGACAGAGTTGGGGCCTTCAAGAGTCTATCTAAAAAGCTCGATCGCCTCACATTTTAATTTCACAAGCAGCCTGATCAAGTATGGATGGATTGCTATAATGAGGCTCTTCTAAGTGTGGATGTTGTATTGAATGACGCTAGGAATTTAGCTATAGAAATGGTTGTCTTAATTCCCTGATAGTGGCAAAGGTTCCAAAGGACTCATAATTATGGTACTGTCATGACCTTGGTTATTTTGACCAGCCAAAACTCCCTTATAATATTGAATTTTTCGTGAATACCAACGGATTCCATTCCAGTTTTCTTGATAAGGAAGTACTTGGTAATCACGACCTTGATGAAGGTGATGGACTTTACTGACCTCAATACTTGGTTAATAGGGTGACTCTAGGGGGCGTCGAAAATTAGAGATATGTTTGAGACCATTACTCCTTATACTTTGGATGTTCCTCCCGCTAGAGTTGGGACTTTAGTGAATGATTTATCTCGATCGTGCAATCGATACAATTGTATTTTCTATTTTGTTGTAAATTATTTTTTTTTTAATTTCCTTGTAATAACTCAAAATATAAATGGAATTTTTTGCATTTTGTTTTCCTTTTTTCGCTTGGTGGTCTCTAGTCTTACCTTTTAAGTGATGTCATCACATCAAACCTTAGGCCTAGGGCCAAAAAAATAAGACTACACTTGCTTGTGGGATCGTTCCTTAGCAAGGAGTTTTATAACCTAGTTAGTCTTGGGTGCCTAAGGTTACCAAATAAGCCTTACATCGGTTGTGAGCCATTGTCTATGCTTTATTAATCGTCAAAATGTTTTGAGTTTAGTTGACCATTTGGCTGATCAACTAGCTAGTCTATATGAAAACTAATAAGTACGAATGGTCTGATACCAATTTGTATAAAGCAGTAAGTACGAATATGCTTTGATACCAATTTGAAGATGCAAAAATAAATATACTCGGCAAGGATGATCAAAATTCTAATTTTTATCTTTAATCAATTTTATCTTTTTATCCTAAACATACATCTATGTGATAAAACAGATAAATCAAACCAAGCATTCAACAAAGGCAAAGTTTCACAAAAAAAACCTTTCGAGTAAAAACCTTTATTCACTTTAGAAATCTACAAGACGGTCGCTTACAGACTACTTGATAATCGCCACAAGTATAACGTGCTAGTCTTTGTAAATCTCTAATGAATAACTATGATCCTCACAAGAATTATAAGACCGTAGTCCTCCATCAGCGTTAGCCTGCAGATTCAGACTCACAAACTCTCTCCTTTTTCTTTTTCTTAGTTTGAGCCTTTAAATCTACCCCTCTATCCTTAGGCTTAATGGTTTTGGGAAACATGCCGATCTCATAATTCTGAAGGTCTCCTACAAGTTCTTCAAACCTAAGTGTATCTAATATTCTCAATGTTTTCAAAATAGTGACCTTAGGAATAAAATGGGCGTGTAGGGATCTTAAAATCTTTTTCATAACTATCGACTCCTCAATTTTCTCACCCAAATTAAAATTAGTGTTAATAATGCCCGATAAACGAGCATAAAAATCATTAAATGGATAGAACTCTAACATAGTAATGGTCTCAAATTGGGTTGTTAAAATTTAAATTTTAGATGCCTTAACGGCGTTGGTAACCTCATGTGTGAGATGGAGGGTATCCCATGCCTCTTTAAACGTAGTGCACGTCATGATGCGACGGAACTCGTCAGGAGTGATGGGTCCAAAAAAAACACCAAGTCTACGAGAGTTAAAATTCCTCCATTTGTAGTCCTCATTCGTCTAATTAGTGACAGGTTTATGGACGACTACATTATCAACGGTGAAAGTGGATAGCATCCACCCTCTTTCACAAATAAGCCGAATCTTTCATCAATAGCTTCTTTAAGTGGATTTAATTTGGGATTTGCAATAGGCATAGTTCAATCCATCAAAAATTGGCATCCTATTATATAAGTTCTCCATCAAAAAATTTGCGATTTTTTAATTTTTCACAACAATTGATATCATAAAAAAATTACGAAAAAAGGATCTCGCAATAATTTGGTAAAACCTGCTCTGATATAATTTGAAAAGTAGTAAGTATGTATTCTCTGATACCAATTTATAAAAAGTAGTAAGTATGAATATGCTCTGATACCAATTTGAAGAGTGCGTTATTCTCTAACGGAGTAAACTTATTTAATTAGATGTCAACCCAGAAATAAATTTATTTTCCTTCAAACCTAAAATATGCAACTATATGATTCAAACCATAAATTAAATCAAGCATGCAATCAAAGATAAATTTCAGGAAAAATCCCCAAAGGGGCAAAACCTTTAATTTCACTATAGTTTGTAAATCGCAACTTACAATCACAATAGAGAAATACAGCCCGAAGAATCTTTCGCATGCGACCTTCGTCTTCTTCAGCAGTGGATTCCCGTAAGAACACACAAAGACCGCAATCTTCCTTTAGTAATGATTCTCATAAGAATCACAAGAGCAAAAGTGGAGATGCTTTTTCCATAAGAGTAACTCCGGTATGGAATTATATGTTTGTTTCAAAGTGATTCTTAAAGATATATGGGAGGTGATATGGGAGTCAAAAGGGTGTTTTGCCTTTTAAAAAGAGAGATTTTTTGTGCAGTAGGATTGCAGAAAATGAGGTTTTAAAAGTCATGAAAAATACCTACGCATCGTAGGTTTTTGTAGGCGGACACAAAAATCGCGGTGACGTAAGGTCTTTAGAATAAGTTTGAACTCGCGACATGGAAAAAATAAAGACGGTACGCCCTCGTTTGAACCTTGTTTGATCTAGGCCATCTAATGAAACTTTGAACAAGATGCTGGGCTCGTTCAAACGAGATCTCCATCTTGTTAGAACGACAAAAAACAAAAATAATTTTTTAGATAAAACGAGCCTCATTTTTTAAATCAAAATAAAGTACAACACCCCCAATATAATTATGGAAAACAACGAACTCCAAAATATAAAATATACCATTATTACGTGGAGTTGTGGAGCACGTTGAAGATTAACGTGGAGCATAATGAAGATGTAGTGGTGCACGTTGGAGATGCACGTTGTCGGATGTTTAGATCTTTGACGTTGTGGATGAGCATGGAGACGTGATATGTAGTAAGATATGCCATAACTAAAGTCATCTAGAAACTACGGACTAGTCCTCGATATCAAGGATAGTGTCAGAAAAATGCCCTTACACTATATGCAGACATTTCAATGGTCTTTGATTGACCAGTTTATCAGTCTTTAAAGAAGATGTTCGAAAGAAGATAACCATCACAGTGATAAGTAAGATGCCAAATGTTGATGTAAAAAATTAGATTATCTCTAAAAATTCAATCACAAATAAAAATAAATAAGACAAAAGAATTTTAAAGTGGTTCAGCCTTGAAAGAATGGCCTACGTCCACTATTTTGTTATTGCTTGACTGTTTGGGAATTCTCGATAACAGGTTTTACCGAGAAATTCCGAGTCCCCCTCCAATGGGGATGATACAACGTATTTATAGCCTTGAGGCTGTATATGTGAAAGAATAATACATAGCTATCCAATAGGTGTGTACATTTGTATGATAATAATGAGAATTTAATGTGCAGTATCTCTCTTGATTATTCGGATATTAATGCTCTGTACGAGATGCAACTCGGACCGCCTAAGCTGCTCGGTATAATAAAGTTGCTCGGAGAGCACTTGTTGCTCGGTGCGCCCGAGTTGGTCGGGGAGGTTGAGTTTCTCGGAGTCGAGGTATTATTCCAAAAATATTTGCAGGTGCCATGTAGATAGACACGTGTCTCCATATAATTGATCCACGTCAGCAGACTAAATTTGGTATCAACGGAAGCCCCCAATGTTTCATAGTTTAATGCTGAAGAAAAGTATGGAACATTCTGCTGCCTAGACTTTCAGTTTTTATGGTTTTTAGACAAACTTTCGTTGTACATAACTCCTTTTTTGAGTACATAGTATCAGGCTTTTAAAGTATTTTGAATTTCCATAACCACTTCGTTTTTTGTGCTCCTTTCTCCTTTTTAGCCGCCAGGTACGCAATCGTCCATCCTGGTAATCATTGTTTTTCTCTATTCCCGAGGTAAAGTATTTAAACGCTTTAGAAAATTCGATCGTCTTTTACTTTTTCAAATTTGCATCTAGAACTTCTTCACTTCTTCTCTATCTTGTGCGTTTATTTCTTCCATTGTTCGTTGTCAACCGATCCACCCTTTTCCTGTAAGACCTTTTTCCTTCTCTTTTATTTTCTTTGTTCATCATGGTTTACCTTGTTGAGTCGCTTGATAAATTTCGTTCTGATTTCTATATTCCTTCATGGGTCATATTGGAAAAACTTTCTGAACCTTCAGACTATTTTTCTTTGCCTGAGGGACATTGGTTCCCCAGTCTCTTTGTGACCGAATGTGGCTTTTCTTTTCCTCCAAATCCCCTGTGTTTGGAATTCTATCAATATTTTGACGTTGTACTTGCAAAAATAGCTCCCAATACACGAAGAATAGTTAATGGAGTCCATAGGTTAAATCAGATTCATGGAACCCGTTTAGGAATTCTAGAAATTATGTTTTGCTATAGATGGGCTGTCAGCGATAGTACTTTTTATTTAAAAACTAGGTTTTTAAATAGGGCTTTAATTGTCAATCTCCCAGATGCCAACAGGGATTACTTTGAGCATGGGGTTGTTATGAAAAATTGGCAACTTGCTCCACTAAATAGAAATGATGTATATCAGGGTCCTAGATGCCCTCCCTATGGCAATGGGATAGGTTGTTTTCATTTTTATTCTATTTTTTAAAATTATGTTTTCTTTGTGTTTGATAACATGCGTCATTGATGTTTTAATTTTTGTTTATTTGCAGTTGACAGCAAAAGAAAATCTCCAAAGGAGACAGAGGTCAATTTAAAGCATTTGAAACTTATCTGGAGTTTGCACCAAACCGTTGCTGACGAACATATCAGATCAGCCTCTTACTTGTTGCAGTACAAGAGTTACACTTCATCTTTTACTGCTCGTCCAGTGGTGAGTGACATCGACCCAGTACCGATTTCTGAAGGTTCTTCCCCTAAATCGCATATTCTCCTCAGCATCATAATGAAGAGACGAAAATCTCCCTCCTTTTTTGACAAATCAGGTTCTGCCTCTGTGGAGGCAAAGAGAAATAAGCAAGATGTCCCAGAGGAATGGACAAGAAAAATTGATGCACCCCCTCCAGTTGCTGTTAAAAAGGTTGTCGAGAAGCCCCCTGTGGCTTCGAGCAAGGTTGTAGCTGTTTCTACTCCAAGCGAGGTTATAGTTATATCACCGACCAAGACAACATCCTTAGTTGAGAATGTTCCTGCTCCAACGAGGAAGTTGAAGAAAAGTTCCTCGAATAAATTAGCTTTATCTGTTTCTCAACCTCTAACTTCGGGAAGTGGTGTTCCCATTTTTGTTGCTCCGAGCTCTGCCATGAGCTCGGTGAAGTCTTGGATTATCCCCGAGATCCAAGGTATTGAAGACAGTCTTTCTCGGGATAGGGTTACCACTTTGGCAACTCAACATATTGCTTCAGTAAGTATTAACAATCTAAACTTTCATTTTTCAATGTTATGTCCCTGTACTGACTTATAACTATTTTCTTTTTCCAGTTGGTAACCTGCTTCAATGCTATTCTGAAAAAGGATGAGGTCATCAAGGCCTCGAGCTCCTAGGGAGGTGTGAAGGAGGCTTTTGTGGGTCTGACACAGCCCTTAAAGGATTCTCGTCAGAAATATGACGAAGATAAAGTTGCTTGGGAGAAGTAACTAAAGTCCATCGAGCAGGAGAGAGATAAAACTGTAGAGGCCTCTCAGGAGATGGAGAGGAAAATGAAAGAATTTGAGAAAAAGAATAATGAGCTTGAGGAAAAGCTCAAAAATACTGGAGAGCTTGAGACCAAGCTCAAAACTGCTGAAGAGGAACTGGGCAGACTCCGTGAAGCTGATCGTCAGAAGGAAGAGGCAGAAGGGAAATTGAAAGCTGCCAAGGAACTTCTGACTAAGAGGATTTCCTCAGAGAAGGTGAAGAGGAAACTTGCTGTTAAAAAGTCCTTTAGCGCTGGCTGGGACAAGGGATGGAACAAAGGCTTAGCTGTTATGTCTTCTCAGATGGAATTTTCTAGCCTCAAATACTTCAGAGATGGATGGATTGCTGCTCTGCAGGAGTTAAAGGTCTCTGAGAGTTCTGAACTTTTTCAGCACCATATTCATGGTCCTCCTCCCTCTCCTGGAGAAGAAGAAGAGGACGAAATTGCCTCTGAAGAGTCTTCAATGATGATTTGGGATCAGGTCCCTACTGTTGAACTTCGCTACGAGCAGCCCCAGCCAGCTGACATGTCTACCAATCATCTTTCTCTGCCCTCCGAGCAATCTACTTCTTCATCCAAGCCTCCCAAGGAAGTCTTAGGAAGCAAGTAGAAGGTGTAGAGTTGTTCGGACCTTTTTCTTTGCTTTTTATTGAATGTAACTTTGGTCCGTGTACTTCTTGTTGTGATGTAACAAAATTTAAAGTTTTGGTTGTTCACGCTGACTCTCTTTTTCTTGCTATGTCCTTATTATTGATATATCTTCTTCTTACTTTGTCTGCATTCTTATTAATCCTTTCTATATATTTTCTTTACTAGTTTATGGCTAGAATGGAGCTCTTGTCAGCCCATGATACAAAACTAATGAAAAGATGCAATGACTACTTCAAGGCTGGCCATGCAGATCTGAATGAATCTTAAATCATCGACATCCTTGGTTCAGATGCTTCAGAATGAGCAGTCGAAGCCTACCAATATTTAAAATGCTTGCTCGACCGTGCAGTTGCCAACAATGTGGCATATTATGAGATGATTGAAGATCTCCAAGGTACCCTTGAGGAGCTTCAATAATTATACAAGGAATCTTCTGCCCTTTTGCATCAGGGGTATGAGAAAAAATATCAATAATTAAATGCTGACAAAGGGTATGATAAGTTCATCGATGCTTACGAGAAGAAGGAGAAACTTCTAAGGGTTGAGGTCGAGGAGCATAGGCAAATCGCGAAACTACTGGAACAGAAAAACAATAACTTACGAGGAGAGATATCCCAACTGAAATCTGCAGCATATTCCTCAGGAGCCATTGTCCCTGTTAATAATAAGGTTTTCTCATTTTTGGAGGTAGAGAATGCCAATTTGAGAGATGAATCAGAAATCTTGAAGAGGACTGGACCCTCTACCTCTTCTCGCGAACGAGTAAGAGCTTCTCGGGGACGAGCAAGGGCTGCTCGGGTGACTGCTAAGGAAACTAGAACACAGGCGGCCTTGGAGAATCAGGCCTTCCAGTTGAAGGCGAAGAATCAGGCTTTATCGGAGGTGTCCAAGAAGATTCTGAACCTCAACGAGCAACTTTCCTCACAGAATTCAGCCTTGGAGAATAAAGAACATTTAGTGAAGAACCTCCACGAGCAACTGGAGAGATTAACTTACCAATTTTATAAATAGCCTAGAGAGTTTTAAATGGCTAGTTACAACGAAGCCCTCTACCATCTCGATGATCGGATCCAGAATGCAAATAACGAGGGTTACAAGCAAGGATGGTTGAATGCACTGGGGGTGTTACAGTTGGAGCAGGGCCATTATCTCTGGGAAAACTATAACCCTGGGTTGCTCGAGTTGCCAGTGCCACCCTTCAAACTTGATATGAGCTGGATTCCTGCTCGGGCGATTCCTTAGTGCTTAATCTTCAAGTATCTCGACGACTATAGTCTTCATTCTAACTTTGAGATATCTCGCCCGGAGCACTTTCTTGATCGGCCATCCGTGATGAATATCAGGATGCTTAAAGACCTGAACTTTATAAACTCTCCTTATGCCTTGGATGATCCTCCTGCTGGAGTAGAACCCGTTTCAAAGGCAGAAGGGAAAAAAATCAATATAATAGGATTTTTCATGTAATATTTCGTCATATGATATGTAATTTGTTCTCTATGTAACTTGTTTTGATTTTAATGAAGAAATTTCTAGTTTTCCCTGCAATATTGATTGTCATTACTTTATAAAATATCTATTTTATTCACTGATGAATGTGTATATATATCTCTAAAAAGAAAAAAATATCTTATGTTATTTTAAATTGCCGACCAACTGGAGTTGGTGAAAATTTGTTAATTATCCTGAGTTGGTAATAAGTATTTGACGACCAACTTTTGATATATCATAAGTAAAGAAATTATGTTTTATTTTTCGATTATAGTGACTTATCACTTTTTAATTTTAAGCCATGAAACAACTTTCATCCCATGATCCTGCTTTGTTTAACCAACTGTTCCCGACCAACCGGAATTGGTGGATTTTCATTCCCGACCAATCGTAGTTGGTGGATTTTTTATTCCCGACCTACCGTAGTTGGTGGATTTTTTATTCCCGACCAACCGTAGTTGGTGGATTTTTATTCTCGACCAATCGTAGTTGGTGGATTTTTTATTCCCGACCAACCGTAGTTGGTGGATTTTCATTCCCGACCAACCGTAGTTGGTGGATTTTTATTCCCGACCAACCGTAGTTGGTGGATTTTTTATTCCCGACCAACCGTAGTTGGTGGATTTTCATTTTTGACCAACCGTAGTTGGTGGATTTTTATTCTGGACTTGATGCGTAGTGTGTACCACTAGTATTCCTAAAAAATTTCAACGAAAAGGAGAGAATTGGGCAAAACATCCAAAACTTTATTCATATTGAAGAAGACTGCATTACACAGGGATTGAACTACTGATAATATTTGCGCAGATGCTCTGCGTTCCATGCATTCTTAAACTCTTCTCCTTCTAAGGTTTCAATCCTATATGTCCCTGGTCGAACAACCTCTGTTACTCTGTAGGGTCCATGCCAGTTAGCTTCCAGTTTGTTGTGCTTTTGAATTACTTTCTTTAGCACATAATCTCCTTCCTTAAGATCGCACTTCTTTACTCTCTTGTTGTAGAACAGAGTTGTTCGTTGTTGGTACGCAGCATTCCTAATTGCTGCTTCTTCTCTAACTTCCTCGAGCATATCCAAGTCTAATCTTCTCATCAAGTCGCTGATAGGAGAATTGAAATTCAACACGCCCTGTGTGTTGGGAGGCCCAGCTCGGCAGGTATAACAGCATCACTTCCAAATGCCAGCATGTATGGAGATTCTCCTGTTGATGCTCGTGGAATAGTACGATAAGCACACAACACAGAGTGTAGCTCGTTGATCCAATTTGCCTTCGCATCATCCAGTCTTTTCTTAAAACCATTCAGCAGCGTTCTGTTTGTCACTTTAGTTTGTCCATTGCTCTGGGGATGGCCTGGTGTACAGTGGGTTTTCAATATGTTCGACTGATGACAATACGCGACAAACTCCTCGTTGTCAAATTGAGTTCCATGATCGATAATGAATGCATGGGGAAGACCATATCTACAAATGATGTTTCTCCAAATAAATTGGTATACCTTGTCATATGTCATATCAATAAGGGGCTCAACTTCCACCCACTTAGTAAAGTAGTCCACCTCGACCACGAGATATTTAAATCTTCCCCTGGTCGTTGGAAGTTGAAGCCCTTATACTTTTGACTCACTTGAGTCTATATTGTATAAGTGCTCATCTAGTTTGGAAATTGTGACAAAATTGTGTCCTACCTAGAATCCAAAGAACCTCAGAAGTTGGTTTGCTACTTCATCTCTCTATCTTGTAGTGATCAAGAACCTATTGCCAATACTCACACACAGTAGAATTCATTTATTGCATATCATATTGCATAATAATGTGTGTACATATGTTGAGTGTGTTTAAATCCCTAAATTGGAATTTTAATAATTTTTTGGGATTTTTTAAACATTTTTAAAATAAGGTTTTCTTAATTAAAACTTGTTTTAAAAGTTTCTGGGGTCATTTTGTAAATATAATTTGTTGATTATTTTGGCTTAATGTTACCTTGGGTAGAATCCGAAAGCGGAGTAAACTTGAGGGGGTGGTTTTAATTAACTTTAGACGCGTGTTTGTTATCCTGTTATTGCCCAACACCTGTCCTCGTCTGATTGGCTGAAGTTGTGTTTCTTTACTGAGTTAAAACAGCGTTTGTTCCTAGCCCTTGGATCATTAGCTATCAACGATCTGCATGTTGTCTTGGTGAATCCCAGTACAACTCTTTAGACCAATCAGAATTCGTTTAATCACCGCCTTATTAGAACCCTTAGATCTAAGTCAATTTGGATTGACTTAATCCAGGCCCTTGGTTTTGAGCCAGCCTCTCGAACCTTCTCTTTAACCTATAAAAGGGACCCTATTCTCAGACTTCGAAGACTTTTGCCATTTTCATTTCCTCTGAGAAATTGAGAGAAGAGAGAAAACAGAGAGAGAAGAGAGAGAGTTAGAAACCCTAACCCTGTTCGTCAAAACCTCTTCAATCCAAACTCAAACACTTCTTAAAAATACTTCCATATCCAAAACACTTCTCTGAGTGTTCTTGAGAGTTTGAGTGTTTGAATTAAGTTTGTTTTTGTTGCTGTAACCTCGTGTTCACTAGATCTTGTTTTCAACTTAAACGTTTATTTAGATCTACTTTCTGATTTCATAGAAATTTCAGATCTGAGTTATTCATGTTACATTAAACTTAGTTTCATTTTATTTCTCATCTTGAGAAATATATTGTTGACTATTTTCTCTAAAAATGTTTGCTTACTTTGAAATCAACAATAAATGTTTTCTGTTTCTAGTTCTTGTAAAACTAAACCTTTGACCTAGTTTGGAATCTCACTTGGAGGTTTTCAATCTAGAAAAGTTTTTCTAAATTCTGAGACAAGGCCTTCCTATCAAGGTATCCGTGGATTCTGGGAATGATTTAAAGGTCAAATAAGGTGAAAAGTTTTGTAAGAAGAAAGAAAAAGAAAAGATCACAGCATATAGTGTTATTGTAATTTGTTAGGACTGTTTGTACTTAATAAGTGTGTGTGTGTGTGTGCATGCATGTGTTAGAAAGAACTTCCACAAACACTTTCACCCTACAACACGAAAAGTGTTGGTAATAAGATCTTGTGAACAAAAGAATCGACGTAAAGTGCTGGAACAAATCAAAAGTTAACAAACTGGGAGAACTACATCTACAATCAGAACTGCAGAGAAGTTTAAGGACACCAGAGGGTACATTCCTAAACTTATATAGGACTGAGTTGTTTGCATGTTAGTTATATAGGTTGTAACTCATATATTTGTTTTAGTGGATTTTTCATTTTACTCCGTAGAGGGAGTCGTGGATGTTTCCTCAATTGGTGAGGTTTTACCACGTAAAAATATTGTGAACATAATTTTTCTACATTTCCTCATCTCATTCTTGGTTGTGCTGAGTTTAAGTTTTTTAAACTATTTTATAAAACTGTTATTCAATTCTTGAATAGATCTCGTACATACTGATTTATTAAACACATCTTGTGTTCAAATAGTTTGGTTTTTACGAAAAGAGTTTCTTAAAAAAATAGATCGGAGTTACTTAAATAGTTTATTCTTAATAAACGGCTTTAGTAACATTTTTCAATTGGTATCAGAGCTTTGTAAACTGCTTTCAAAAGAGATCCCGTGTTTCTGAAATTGTTTTCTGAAAATCAATTATGGACAAGAAAATTGAAAGATTTGATAACTTGACCAGACCTCCAATCTTTGATGGAACCAATTTTGCTTACTGGAAAGTAAGGATGATTGCTTTCATTCAAGGAACTTTAGGAGATGATGTCTGGGACATTGTTGAAAATGGTTATATTTTTCCTACTAAACCAGCCAACGAAGGAAGTAATGAGAGGGTTAATAAAGCTTTAAGTGAGTTCACTCAAGAAGAGAAACAAGTTTCTCCAAATAATAATAAAGGAAAGAATGCCATATTTATATCTATAAATGAATATGAGTTCAAAAGAATCTCATCCTGTACCACTTCTAAGGAAGCTTGGGACACCTTGGTCACTGCTCATGAAGGAGACACTAGAGTTAAGGCTGCTAAAACCCAAATGCTTATTCAGCAGTATAACTCCTTAATTATGTCTGAGACTGAATCATTTGATGATTTCCATATGAACTTGACTGATATTGTGACCAAACTGCATACTAATGGGGTGACTTATGACAGACATGAAATTGTATCTAAAATTCTAAGATCATTACCACAGAAATTTGATAACAAAAGATATGCTATTGAGGAAATGTGTGATCAAAATCTCACTCCTGAATTACTCAGTAGTAAACTAAGAACTGTGGAAATGGAACTAGAATTTAAGAAATAATTGACTCAAACCCATAGGAAACAGACTAGTTCCAATCTGAGCTTCTCTTCTAAGTTAACTAAGCCTGAACTTATATTCCCCACTTATGATTCTGATGAGGAATGCAATATAGAGAGTTTGGACAATCAAATTGCCTTAATTACTAAACAGTTCAAGAAAATTATTAAGTTTAG
This sequence comes from Sambucus nigra, assembly GCA_949130495.1. Classification (NCBI taxonomy): domain Eukaryota; kingdom Viridiplantae; phylum Streptophyta; class Magnoliopsida; order Dipsacales; family Adoxaceae; genus Sambucus; species Sambucus nigra. The sequence continues at coordinate 839,271,052 of OX422207.1, read as the reverse complement.
AAACAAAGTGGCAAATAAACAAGGCAATTCAAATTATCTAACTTCCTCTAATCACAGGCCTCATGAGAAAAACCATGACAAAAATCACAAGGACTCTCACATTAGACCTAATAGAGACCTTAAGAAGACTGAATGCTATAGATGTGGTAAACTGGGGCATATTGCACAAGACTGTAGAGTTAACTTGAACACTCAAAACAAACACACTATAGCTAACATTTGCAAAACATGGGATGACTCAAGTGATTCTGAAAAGGAGGAACCTGAGTCATCTGATGTTTTTATCCTTGCATGTCCTTCTTTGCCAAGATCATATATAATGATGTGCTTATGCTTGTGTATGAGAATGCTTCTAGTAACTCTACTCCTGCTATTGAGAATCATGTTTATACTGGTTTAGATGCTTTGATTACTGAGAATGTTGCATGTTCTACCTCGGGGTGTGTGAGTCAAAGGGATAGCGATAATGACGATGTCAATGGATGTGTGAGTTTAACAAATGAATCTTTAGGGGTCACTCCACACACCACACTTAGTGACTCGGACAATGGAGACCTCCCTGACATTCACACACTTTATGCTAAAACTCTCAAGAAAAGCACTAGATTAGAAAAGATTGTGAAAGATCTCACTAAGAAGTTAGAAGATCTAAGCCTAATGGTTAAACTAAATGCTGAAGAGTATACTACCCAATGTTTAACACATAAAAGCGAAATCAAAATGTTTGATGAAAAACTCAGAGATTTAAAAGAAATAAATGAAACTCTGGAGAAAAAATACAAGGGGACATTGTTAGAATTGGAGCAAACAAAAGAAAAGACAGCAACTGTTTTCAAAAAAATTACAAAATTTGAAAATAATTCAAAATGTTTTGATGATTTTGTTGCTGAATCAAAAACCAATTCTGATGATCGAACTGGAATAGGGTTTTTCCCCAATTTGAAAACACAAATAAAATCTTTTGGAACTATTAAGTTTGTGTCAGGTGGCAAAAGACCTATTGAAATATGCACAGACTTTCATTCTCTAAAAACTGAGTTTGATTCAAAAAATCAAATTTTTAACATTGGGGAATCAAGTTGCTCTAAACATGAAAGTTTACCTAAGGCTAAATACGTCTGCCCTTCCATTAGTAAAAGTGAGTCTGCATTCAAGAATGTCACACCTAGGAATAGAGTTCAGCCTCAAAACTCTTCAAAACCTTTGTTTAGAGACTTTTCTAAGGAAACCCCTATTCTAAGCAATCTCTATTGCTCCTACTGTGACATATATGGTCACTCTTTTGATGATTGTTATGCTAGGAGACTCGTTAAACCTACCTATAATCCTTATATCTATCAAAACTTTAACTATTATAGGAGGAGCCGCAACAATTATATACTTCCTAGACAGCCAGATAGAAATTCTAATTATAAAAAGAGAAAGATCAAGCCTAAAAGAACATTTACTAGAAGGAATACTAAGCATTTTTCTAAACCAAATGCCCAAGTCTTTCACAAATTTCAAAATCATGCGCAAAAATTTTTTTCAGCAAAAATCCAAAGCTCGCAAATTTTATCAACAAAGAGCTAATAGGCGCAAGATGAAAACTAAGGCAATTTGGGTTAGAAAAGATGATCTATTACCTCAGATGAAGTGTAATGTTGTTGTTACTGCTTTAAAAGCTGGACACACATCATCTGGTTGGTATTTAGACTCTGGATGTTCTAAGCATATGACTGGTGATGAAACTAAACTTTTAAACAAAACCAGCTTTGCTGGTGGTAAAGTCATTTTTGGTGATGGAGTTTCATCTCAAATCATAGGTAAAGGAACTCTCCAAGAAGATGGGCTTCCTATTCTTCAAGATGTTCTTCTAGTCAAAGGTCTTAAGGCAAATCTACTTAGCATATCGCAATTTTGTGACTCAGATCATACTGTTACCTTTTCAAAGAACAATTGCAAAATTTTAAATGAAAAAGGTGAATGCATAATTACTGGATTCAGAACCCCTGACAATTGCTACACTGTCATGAATAATTCTGAAATCTGTAATGTTGCCAGAATGGATGACAATGAGATATGGCATAACAGAATGGGTCATATAAATTACGATAACCTTAGTAGACTGACCTCTCAGGAAATAGTTAGAGGAGTTCCTAAAATCAAACTTATACCCAATCTTATCTGTGGTTCCTGTCAAGAAGGTAAAATTATTAAGGCACCTCATAAGAAAGTCAAAGATATTCTTACCTCTAATCCCTTAGAACTCATCCATAGGGACCTAATGGGTCCCTCCCAAACTGTTAGTCTTTGTGGACACAGTTACATCCTAGTTATGGTTGATGACTTCACTAGATTTACCTGGGTAGCCTTCTTAAAACAAAAGTCTGAAACATTTCAAACCTTCCTAAAAATTCTTCTTAGGATTGAAAATGAGAAGGATACTCAAGTGAATAGAATTCGTAGTGATAGAGGTGGTGAATTCAAAGACACTGGTATTATAGAACACTGTGACTATAATGGTTATAAACACGAGTTCAGTGCTCCTAAGACACCTCAACATAATGGTATTGCGGAGAGAAAGAATCGTATCCTTCAAGAGATGGCACGTGTTATGTTACATGCCAAGAATTTACCTAAATATTTTTGGGTAGAGTCTATTCGTACTGCTTGTCACATTATAAATAGGGTCTATCTTAGAAAGAATTCCAAACAAACCCCTTACGAACTTTGGTACAATAAAAATCCTAATCTCAAATATCTTAGAACCTTTGGCAGTACTTATTATGTATGCAAAGATAGGGAACACTTGTCCAAATTTGAGAGCCGAGGAGATAAAGCCATATTTCTAGGATATTCGCGTAACAGTAGAGCTTATCGAGTGTATAATATTCGCACTAAAACTTTGATGGAATCCATAAATGTAATTGTTAGTGACACTACTGTAGAAAGCAAGACTGGTGAATTTACTATTGAGGAAGAGTCTACAAATATTTTAGAAAATGACTCCTCTACAATGGATAATTCATTACCTATTGAGACACCTGAGGTACCTAACTGGGTTTCTAAAGATCATCCCATAAATAACGTTGTTGGTAACCCTAGTGAGCCAGTGCGTACAAGATCTCAACTCAGAAACTATGCACATTATGCATGTTTTGTTTCCCTTGTGGAACCAAAGAATGTAAATGAGGCATTGAATGACTCTCATTGGATTTCTGCTATGCAGGAAGAACTCTTACAATTTGTCATTCATGATGTTTGGTATCTTGTTCCACGTCCTGATCACAAAAAGGTTGTTGGCACACGTTGGATTTTCAAAAATAAAACTGATGAAAATGGGATAATAATTAGAAATAAAGCTAGATTAGTTGATCAAGGATATTCTCAAATAGAAGGAATAGATTTTAACGAGACCTTTGCTCCTATTACTCGTTTAGAATCTGTTCGTCTGCCTTTTGCTATAGCTTGTCATATGCACTTTACACTATACCAAATGGATGTCAAATCTGCGTTTCTTAATGGTATACTGGCTGAAGAAACCTATGTAGAACAACCTAAAGGATTCATTGACCCTAAACATCCAAATCATGTATTTCGTCTGAAAAAGGCTTTGTATGGCCTTAAACAAGCTCCTAACTCTTGGTATGAGCGTCTTTCCAGTTTTCTTTTAGATAAAGGTTTTAAAAGAGGCGGAAATGACCAAACCCTTTTTGTCAAACATTTTGACAAATACATCACTATTGCTCAAGTTTATGTGGACGATATTATATTTGGATCAACTTCTCCCTCAGAAGTCAAATCCTTCTCTGAAACTATGCATAAGGAATTTCAAATGTCCCTTATGGGGGAGCTACGATTCTTCTTAGGCCTTCAAGTCAAACAAAATTCAGATGGATTATTTGTATCGCAATCTAAGTATGCTTTAGAGATAGTAAAGAAATTTGGCCTTGAGAGTGCTAAAAATGCTAAAACGCCCATGAGTACTACGCTAAAACTTTTTAAAGATGAAAATGGAACATCTGTAGATCCTACTCTATATCGTAGTATGATAGGCACTTTACTATATCTTACTGCCTCGCGTCCTGATATTATGTATGCAGTGTGTGTATGTGCTCGATGTCAAAGTAACCCTAAAGAGAGCCAATTGAATGCTGTTAAACGTATCATTAAATATGTAAAAGGCACTCTAAATCTAGGACTTTGGTACACTAATGACACACCAAGCACTATAATTGGGTACACTGATGCTGACTGGGCTGGGTGCACTGATGATAGTAAAAGCACATCAGGAGCATGTTATTATATAGGTAATAACTTGGTAGGATGGAGTAGTAAAAAGCAAAACTGCACATCACTCTCAACGGATGAATCTGAATACATAGCCGCTGGCAGCTGTTGTGCTCAATTAATGTGGCTTAAACAAATGCTAAGTGATTATGGTATTCAAGAAAACCAATTGCATCTCTATTGTGATAATCAAAGTGCGATTAATATTTCTAAGAACCCTGTTCAACACTCGCGAACAAAGCATATTAAAATTAGACATCATTTTATCCGTGAATTGGTTGAATCTAAGGAATTAGAAATCAATTATCTTCCTACTGATCTACAACTCGCAGATATATTTACCAAACCTCTAGATTATAATAGATTCATTTCATTACGAAAATCTATTGGTATGGTTTATGCTGACTAATCATTTTGTTGTTTATCCAAGTTTTTCCCTTTGTCCATTTGAGACAAAATGGGGGAGAAATTTGAGTCTATTCAATTCTTACATATACTAAACAGCTTGATTTTAGTGATTTATTGAAGGTTCTTTTTGTACTAGTTACTCTTAACAGTTGTACTAGGGTATTCATATGTACTTAGTTGAGTTATGTACTTTTTGATTTCTAGGAATTGGGTAGATAGAATTTTGATAGGAATAAGTTTTTCTTATTTTCTTGTTGCCCTACGAGTCCAAGATGACTCAAAGGAGATTTTATCTCATATTTCCAATGGGGGAGATTGAAGCCCTAATACTTTTGACTCACTTGAGTCTATATTGTATAAGTGCTCATCTAGTTTGGAAATTGTGACAAAATTATGTCCTACCTAGAATCCAAAGAACTTCAGAAGTTGGTTTGCTACTTCATCTCTCTATCTTGTAGTGATCAAGAACCTATTACCAACACTCACACACAGTAGAATTCATTTATTGCATATCATATTGTATAATAATGTGTGTACATATGTTGAGTCTGTTTAAATCCCTAAATTGGAATTTTAATAATTTTTTGGGATTTTTTAAACATTTTTAAAATAAGGTTTTCTTAATTAAAACTTGTTTTAAAAGTTTATGGGGTCATTTTGTAAATATAATTTGTTGATTATTTTGGCTTAATGTTACCTTGGGTAGAATCCGAAAGCGGAGTAAACTTGAGGGGGTGGTTTTAATTAACTTTAGACGCGTGTTTGTTATCCTGTTATTGCCCAACACCTGTCCTCGTCTGATTGGCTGAAGTTGTGTTTCTTTACTGAGTTAAAACAACGTTTGTTCCTAGCCCTTGGATCATTAGCTATCAACGATCTGCATGTTGTCTTGGTGAATCCCAGTACAACTCTTTAGACCAATCAGAATTCGTTTAATCACCGCCTTATTAGAACCCTTAGATCTAAGTCAATTTGGATTGACTTAATCCAGGTCCTTGGTTTTGAGCCAGCCTCTCGAACCTTCTCTTTAACCTATAAAAGGGACCCTATTCTCAGACTTCGAAGACTTTTGCCATTTTCATTTCCTCTGAGAAATTGAGAGAAGAGAGAAAACAGAGAGAGAAGAGAGAGAGTTAGAAACCCTAACCCTGTTCGTCAAAACCTCTTCCATCCAAACTCAAACACTTCTTAAAAATACCTCCATATCCAAAACACTTCTCTGAGTGTTCTTGAGAGTTTGAGTTAAGTTTGTTTTTGTTGCTGTAACCTCGTGTTCACTAGATCTTGTTTTCAACTTAAACGTTTATTCAGATCTACTTTCTGATTTCATAGAAATTTCAGATCTGAGTTATTCATGTTACATTACACTTAGTTTCATTTTATTTCTCATCTTGAAAAATATATTGTTGATTATTTTCTCTAAAAATGTTTGCTTACTTTGAAATCAACAATAAATGTTTTATGTTTGTAGTTCTTGTAAAACTAAACCTTTGACCTAGTTTGGAATCTCACTTGGAGGTTTTCAATCTTGAAAAGTTTTTCTAAATTCTGAGACAAGGTCTTCCTAGCAAGGTATCCGTGGATTCTGGGAATGATTTAAAGGTAAAATAAGGTGAAAAGTTTTGTAAGAAGAAAGAAAAAGAAAAGATCACAGCATATAGTGTTATTGTAATTTGTTGGGACTGTTTGTACTTAATAAGTGTGTGTGTGTGTGCATGCATGTGTTAGAAAGCACTTCCACAAACACTTTCACCCTACAACACGAAAAGTGTTGGTAATAAGATCTTGTGAACAAAAGAATCGACGTAAAGTGCTGGAACAAATCAGAAGTTAACAAACTGGGAGAACTACATCTACAATCAGAACTGCAGAGAAGTTTAAGGACACCAGAGGGTACATTCCTAAACTTATATAGGACTGAGTTGTTTTCATGTTAGTTATATAGGTTGTAACTCATATATTTATTTTAGTGGATTTTTCATTTTACTCCGTAGAGGGAGTCGTGGATGTTTCCTCAATTGGTGAGGTTTTACCACGTAAAAATATTATGAATATAATTTTTCTACATTTCCTCATCTCATTCTTGGTTGTGCTGAGTTTAAGTTTTTTAAACTATTTTATAAAACTGTTATTCAATTCTTGAATAGATCTCGTACATACTGATTTATTAAACACATCTTGTGTTCAAATAGTTTGTTTTTTACGAAAAGAGTTTCTTAAAAAAACAGATCGGAGTTACTTAAATAGTTTATTCTTAATAAACGGCTTTAGTAACATTTTTCAGAAGTGGCCCGACCAAGTCTATTCCCCACATGGCAAATGGCCAAGGGGAAGTAATAGGTGCTAATAATGCTTGGGGAGTTCTTCGGATAGAGGAGAATCGTTGACATTTATCACATTTCTTAGCATAGGCTACACAATCAGCCCTCATCGTTGGCCAATAGGATCCTTGCGTCATTATTCTTTGCAGAAGCGTCCGACCTGCTACATGGGCTCCACAGGACCCTTCATGGACCTCTTCAATCAAGTCTTTCACCTCGGAGGGATGCACACATCTTTACAAACCTGCTATAATTCCTCGTCTGTAGTCAGTACATAACGAGCAGCTTTAAACTTCAGTTTCTTGGCTACGAGTTTATCAGTTGGTAATGTCCCTTCCTCAATATATTCCCTGATGGGATCCATCCAAGATGATCCTAAATCAAGGGTAATAAAATTCGTCATCAGATCTTCGTTTATGATCGGACTAGCCAAGACTTCAATTGGGATTATTCTTCGTAACTCGGTACGTGTGGCTGAAGCTAACCGAGCTAAGGCATCTGCTCTTGCATTCTCCAATCTTGGTATTCTAATTAACTGTACTGCAATCAGGCTTGACAAAATCTCCATTGCTTTTGCGTGATACTTGATCATTAATTCTCCTTTGGCTGCATATACCCCCAGCAATTGATTTATGATCAACTGTGAGTCACTGAATACAACGACCTGCACTGCCCCTATATTTTTTGCTAAACTAAGACCTGCAATCATAACTTCATATTCAGCCTCTTTATTAGAAGCTTTGAATTGAAAGCGTAGAGCATACTCCACATCGATTTCATCCGGGCTGTTTAAAACAATCCTTGCCCCACAGCCTGTACTGCAAGATGAGCCATCCATAAACAGATTCCATATAGGTACTTCATCCTCAAATTTTTGATCGAATAAAGTTCCTTGGTGGAATATTTGTTGCTTCTTTATATCCTCCCCTAGCACTTCTTGCTGCTCGTCGACCATCTCCTCTTGCTCGTCAACCGACTTAAGTTGGTCGGAGTTTAAGTTTGATGATCCTGTAACATCCACAGGTTGGTCGATATTCAGCTTTTGCTCCTCGGGGGTGTCAGGATAGGTGAAATCTGCTATAAAATCTGCTACTGCTTGCCTTTTAAGAGACGATCTAGGTTCATAAACTATGTCATATTCACCAAGTTCTACTGCCTAGTACATCAATCTCCCTGATTTTTCTGGTTTATGAAGAGCTTGCCTCAATGGCATATCAGTATACACAACTATAGTGTGAGCTTAGAAGTACGGCCTCATTCTTCTACTCGCTTCAATCAACGCTAATGCCAACTTTTCCAATCTTGGATATCTGATCTCTGCTCCTCGGAAGGCCTTACTAGTGTAATAAATTAGTTTTTATACTCCATCCTCCATTCTTATCAATACCGAGCTAACTGCATTCTTCGAAATCGCCAGATACAAATACAATCTTTCTCCCATCACTGGCCTGGACAACAGTGGAGGTGCTCCCAGGTATTTCTTCAACTCTTGAAAGGCCTTCTCGCATTCATCATTCCATTCAAACGTTTTTCGCAGTGTTTTAAAGAATGGGAGGCATCTATCTGTTGCTCGTGATACAAATCTATTAAGTGCTGCAACTCGCCCTGTGAGACTTTGCACTTCCTTCTTCGTCGTTGGAGATCGTAGTCCCAATAGAGCCTTGATCTTTTCAGGGTTTGCTTCAATACCTCGTTGGTTGATAATATACCCGAGGAACATACCTTCTCGTACTCCGAATATGCACTTGGTAGGGTTCAACTTAATTTGGTATTTATCTAGTTGATCAAAGTTCTGGCATAAGTCAATTAGATGGTCAGCAGCTCTCTTGCTCTTTGTCAGCATATCATCAATATAAACTTCCATATTATGACTGATTTGCTCTGCAAACACCTTGTTCATCAGCCGCTGATATTTTGCACCTGCATTTTTCAATCCAAAAGGCATAACATTATAATAATAAGTTCCCTTAGAGGTAATAAAAGAAGTACTCTCCCTGTCTTCAGGTTTCATTTTAATCTGGTTGTAACCAGAATAAGCGTCCATGAAGCTCAATAACTCGTGTCCTGAGGTTGCATCCACTAATTGATCAATTCGGGGCAAAGGAAAATGATCCTTTGGGCATGCCTTGTTAGGTCGGTGAAGTCTACACACATCCTCCACTTGTTGTTCTTCTTCTTCACCATCACCACATTTGCTAACCAGTTTGGATATTTGACATCTTCAATAAAGCAAGCTTTTTGGAGCTTCTCGACCTCCTCTTGTATAGCTTGGTTCTTTTTGAGGCTGAACACTCTTCTTCTTTACTTTACTGGCTTGATCTCCTTGTTCACATTAAGCTCTTTACATAAGAAATTTGGGTCTATTCCTGGCATGTCCTCATGACTCCAAGCAAAAGTTTATTTTCTACTTTTTAGGAAAACTATTAATTCCTGTTTTAGTGAGGCATCCAACGACGAACCTATTTGAGTTGTTCGTTCCGGGTGCTCGTCGTCCAAAATGACATTTTCAGTAGCTTCCACCACCTGGCCTTTCACGAGCTGCGACTCGTCTCTAGGATCTAATGTTTCGATTTTTGCACCCTCATCCACTTGATATGTAGTAGTCTTTTTCCTAGATTCCTCCAGTTCTTCCTGCTCGGTAGATGAATAGTAGCATTCCTGAGCTACTTTTTGGTCACCCTTCACAATTCCTACTGCAAAATTAGTTGGAAATTTCAGGCATTGATGTACAGTAGATGGTACTGCTTCGAACTTATTCAAACCTACCCTTCCCATAGTGATATTATAAGCTGATTGGATATTCTTATCCATCACAAAGAAACGTACTATTTCTGTTCGACAAGCAGGCCATGTACCGATGAACACATCCAACTTAATCGTCCCAAGTGGAAAAACTTTCTCGCCAGCAAAACCGAGGAGGGGCCTGTGATTAGGCTCCAACTGAGACAACTTTAGATTTAAGCTGTCAAAACATGAGTAGAACATGATATCCGTTGAGCTATTGTTATCCACCAGTACTCTTGAGATCATTACTTCCTTCATCCTCATTTTGATCACCAATGGATCATCATGAGGATATAGCACACCTACGAGGTCGTTCTTGGAGAAACCGATGACCAGTTTATCTTTATTCACCTTCCTCGGGCGATCATCCTCAGCTAGATTTATTCGTTGAATGTATGAACAAGCTTGAGCCTTATTGAGGTCAGCTTTCCTTTCTGCAGTAAGGTCTCCACCTCCCGCATCTCCACCTGTAATAACATTACAATCAAATGATCCAAAATGAATTGAAAATACCTCACGCTCTGACTGTCTTGTCCTTTTGGGGAGATCGGGGTCATCTTCTGGATCATCTTCATGCTCTCTCTTCTTGTCTTCTTTTACTCGACGAGGAGATCTAGACCTCTTTCTTGCTCGATCATTACTCTTTCCGTCATTTCTATGATCAACATACTTGGCCAGCTTACCTCGTCTGATGAGTGCTTCAATTTCATTCTGAAGAGCTATGCAATTTTTGGTCGTGTGACCATGGTCTTTATGGAACTCGCAATATTTGGCCTTATTCCTCTTGTCAGGATTTGTCTTCATTTTCTCTGGTCAGTTTAGCTTCTCGTTATTCTTGATTTCTTCCAAAACGTGGTTTATGTTTACTTTCAAAGGAGTATAATTTTCAAATTTCTTTAACAATTCCCATGATGGACTTGCTTTTGACTTCTTGTCACCACCATTGTTCTTATGCTCTTTCTTTTTAGCCTTATCAACCTCCACCTTGGTCTATTTGGTGTCCATATTCTTCTTCGCAGCCATAGCCTCCTCTGCATTCATGATTTTGGTCGCTTTTGCCATCAGTTCTGACATGGTCCTGGGTGGATCTTTGGCCAAAGTGTAGTACAATTTATTGGGCAACAGCCCACTCATCAAAGCAGTAATCGCTGTCTTTTCCTCGTAATCAATAACTTCAAGCTTCTCGTTATTGAAACGAGTTATATAATCCCTGGTGCTCTCACCTGCTTTTTGTCTGACACTTAACAAGTGTTCTACTCATTTAACTGTATTTGCTCCAAAACAGAAATTTCCAATAAAGAGCTCGGCCAGTTGAAAGAAATTTGAAATCTTCCCCCGAGGAAGATTATTGTACCATATTTGAGTAAATCCGATAAGAGTTCCCGAAAATGCCCTGCATCTCATCTCATTTGGCACGGCATAGATGTCGGCAACAACTTGGTATTGTTCTATATGAAGGACAGGGTTATTTTTTCCATCATATTTAGGAGTCACAACAGGTGCTTTGAACTTCGATGGTGTGGGAAAATCCATAATTGCCTGAATGAAAGGTGTCCCTTGGACAAAAGTTCTTTGTAGAGGATTCTTAACCTTAGCCATCTCCCCTAATCTATCCTCCAACCTTTAAATAGAGCCTTTCCATGCATCATTTCCTTCCTCGGGCCTGTTGGCTCGAGCAACTAATCGTGTTGAATTTGCTTCCTAGGACCTTTCATTAAGGGCAATTGGTCGTGATTGGGCACAACCCTCCTTTAGATCGGATGGTCGTCGAAAGTACTGCGACACAGCCTTGGGAGGACTTCTGTTCCTCCTAGGGCCCAAGTGATCAAAAGGAGAGGCCCTACTTAATCTCTCCAATGCACTAATCCTTTCTGGAGAGAGAGTGATGTTTTGTTCAGTATCTGTGGCTCGTACTGACGAAGTTTGACCCGGTTGATAAGAAAAATCATCAGATTTCTTAGTGTGATATGAATCGGTATGCCTAGTACGCGAAGAAGGTAAACGGGTGTTTCTTTGAACACTTCGTTGTCCTGAATGGGTAGATACTCCACCTTGGACAGTTTGTATGAGTTGTCGCATAGTTTCTTGCATGGCAGTTTGGCCCTGGGCCAAATTAGCCATTATTCCGGCCAGATCTTGGACATTTGGAGGAGCAGATGGATTTTGGGGGTTTCCAGCATTTTGATTACTGGATTCAGGATTATCAGCCGTTGGTGATGAATTGTTTTGTTGAAAAACGATAATTACAGTCGATTCCCACAGACGGCGCCAATCTGTTGATGTAAAAAATTAGATTATCTCTAATTATTCAATCACAAATAAAAATAAATAAGACAAAAGAATTTTAAAGTGGTTCAGCCTTGAAAGAATGACCTACATCCACTATTTTGTTATTGCTTGACTGTTTGGGAATTCTCGATAACAGGTTTTACCAAGAAATTCCGAGTCCCCCTCCAATGGGGATGATACAATGTATTTATAGCCTTGAGGCCGTACATGTGAAAGAATAATACATAGCTATCCAATAGGTGTCTACATATGTATGATAATAATGAGCATTTAATGTGCACTATCTCTCTTAATTATCTGGACATTAATGCTCTGTACGAGATGCAGCTCGGACCGCCTAAGCTGCTCGGTATAATAAAGTTGCTCGGAGAGCACTTGTTGCTCGGTGCGCCTGAGTTGGTCGGGGAGGTTGAGTTCCTCGGATTCGAGGTATTGTTCCAAAAATATTTGCAGGTGCCATATAGAGAGACAAGTGTCTCCATATAATTGAACCACGTCAGCAGACTAAATTACCCGCCTAATTAAATACCGGGTGATCAGTCCTTTATTAAATTAAAGTCAAGGTGATGGTTGGTTCATTCTTAGCATCACAGTCATGAAAATAATTTTTTCAATTTAAACACCCTAATTAATTAAGCTAAGTGTCAAAACCATTTTAGACATTACTTTCCAAATTTTATTTATAAAAACCAACATTTAAAACTTTACATAATTCGTAATTTAAGAATCACAAAACAATTATCCTGGAACATATAATCCAAATAATTTAAACATTCAACAACTAGATTCCAACATTAAAACTTAAAGGAAAAACATCCTCACAACAATATATCCGAAAGTGAAAATACTGGAAATAAATGAATCACAATGTCCAATAAAACAACTGAGTAATGAAAAAGGGCGACACATGCACAACTGAATAAATATGCTAGGAGTGGAATCAAATAAATGAAGTCGTTTAAACAAGAGGCCTGCAACTCCCACCTAAGCTGCAGTGCGTTCCTTCCAAGGGATCCTACGCAAGACGCCCCTGTGGTGGGGCACCTGTAATATATACATATACATATATATATATATATATATATATATATATATATATATATATATATATATATATATATATACAAGAGAGAAAATAAAATGGAAACGGGTCACAACCCGATTGTAAAAACGATTTAAAATTTGTTTAGCAAGTATTTAAAATGTTTACTGGCCAATGCAACAACATATTAGTGCGACACTCCCTTGAGAAATTCCTCCTCTCGTCTAATGTGCACACCTATCGCGCTAACCTTCCCAACGGCTTGACTTATCTTATCTTGGATTGTTCGTAAGATTTAAAATAACAATTTCAATTGCTTAAGAGGTTAATTTCATTTGACAACAAAGTTCTCATTTAAGCCTTATTTGCTAATAAAGTTTCTCAGTATCAAATTATACTTTTCAAAGCACGTATTTCCCAATTGAAATCATTATTCATTTCTTACTTACCATAAACACATTAGGTAGTTTTCACATATCAGAATTTAATATATATATTAAATACTCATATAATATATATATTCTAACAGCACCCCACATAATAATTATGGTGTGGGCATACTCTGATATCCAGACCCTGTATCACTCGTACTAAGGGAAATACAAGTTCGGAATCACTCTCGAACTGTACTAACACAAACACAACAATTATTGAGGCGAAGCATAGATTACAGGTCTCTAAGAGGTCAGCACATTCCCCCACGTCTCTTAGGAGTGTCTGAACTATCGATTCGATAGCCTGTACCGAAGGATTTCTATCTTCTAGGGTATGAGTCAATATCCTCCATAAAGGCACATCGAGATAAGACTGTCCCAGCGCGGTAACCTCAGGGATAGCAAGTAGCACGGACATGATTTTCACACGTATATAGTATATGCATAAACACAGTCATATAAATATAGTACTATTACCATATCAATTTTAGGTACATCTCATAATCCATAATTATGATATTTAACCTTATTTCTCATTATTTAGTCATCACGTATAATGGTTCGTCTCTTACTTTTATTTGAAGGATTGTTCCAACTCACTACGTAACACTCATTGATTCTATCCTCCCAAGTGTAGTTTCAGTAGGTACTCATCTATTTTTCCAACGACTACCTTACGCGTCTCCCCCCGTTAATACATAATTCCATCGTCCCTTATATGTAAACATCCCCGAAAAAGTAAATCTCGTGTGACACCCCGCCTAATTAAATACCGGGTGATCAGTCCTTTATTAAATTAAAGTCAAGGTGACAGTTGGTTCATTCTTAGCATCACTATCGTAAAAATAATTTTTTCAATTTAAACACCCTAAATAATTAAGCTAAGTGTTAAAACCATGTTAGACATTACTTTCCAAATTTTATTTATAAAAACCAACATTTAAAACTTTATATAATTCGTAATTAAAGAATCACACAACAATTATCCTGGAACATATAATCCAAATAATTTTAAACATTCAACAACTAGATTCCAACATTTAAAACTTAAAGGAAAAACATCCTGACAACAATAAATCCCAAAGTGAAAATACTGGAAATAAATGAATCACAATGTCTAATAAAACAACTAAATAATGGAAACGGGCGACACATGCCCAACTGAATAAATATGCTAGGAGTGGAATCAAATAAATGAAGTCGTCTAAGCAAGAGGCCTGCAACTCCCACCTAAGCTGCAGCGCGTTCCTTCCAAGGGATCCTATGCAAGACGCCCCTGTGGTTGGGCACCTGTAATATATACATATATATATGCAAGAGAAAAAAATGGAAACGGGACAGAGCCCGTTTGTAAAAACGATTTAAAATTTGTTTAGCAAGTATTTAAAATGTTTACTGGCCAATGCAACAACATATTAGTGCGACACACCCTTGAGAAATTCTCACCTCTCTTCTAATGTGCACACCTATCGCACTAACCTTCCCAACGGTTTGACTTATCTTATCTTAGAGTGTTCGTAAGATTTAAACTAACAATTTCAATTGCTTAAGAGGTTAATTTCATTTGACAACAAAGTTCTCGTTTAAGCCTTATTTGCTAATAAAGTTTATCAGTATCAAATTACACTTTTTAAAGCACGTATTTCCCAATTGAAATCATTATTCATTTCTTACTTACCATAAACACATTAGTTAGTTTCCATATTTCAGAATTTAATATATATATTAAATACTCATATAATATATATATTCTAACTGCACCCCACATAATAATTATGGTGCGGGCATACTCTGCTATCCAGTCCCTGTATCACTCGTACTACGGAAAATACAAGTTCAGAATCACTCTCGAATTGTACTAACACAAACATAATAATTATTGAGGCGAAGCATAGATTCCAGGTCTCTAAGGGGTCAGCATATTCCCCCGCGTCTCTTAGGACTGTCTGAACTATCGATTCGATAGCCTGTACCAAAGGATTTCTATCTTTTAGGGTACGAGTCAATATCCTCCATAAAGTCACATCGAGATAAGACTGTCCCCGCGCGGTAACCTCAGGGATAACAAGTAGCGCGGGCATGATTTTCACACGTATATAGTATATGCATAAACACAGTCATATAAATATACAACTTTTACCATATCAATTTTAGGTACATCTCATAACCCATAATTATGATATTTATCCTTATTTCTCATTATTTAGTCATCACGTATAATGGTTCGTCTCTTACTTTAATTTGAAGGATTGTTCCAACTCACTACGTAACACTCATGGATTCTACCCACCCAAGTGTAGTTTCAGTAGGTACTCATCTATTTTTCCAACGACTACCTTACGCGTCTCCCCCCTTTAATACATAATTCCATCACCCCTTATATGTAAACATCCCTGAAAAAGTAAATCTCGTGTGACACCTCGCCTAATTAAATACCGGGTGATCAGTCCTTTATTAAATTAAAGTCAAGGTGACGGTTGGTTCATTCCTAGCATCACTGTCGTCAAAATAATTTTTCCAATTTAAACACCCAAAATAATTAAGCTAAGTGTCAAAACCATTTTAGACATTACTTTCCAAATTTTATACATAAAAACCAACATTTAAAACTTTACATAATTCGTAATTAAAGAATCACACAACAATTATCCTGGAACATATAATCCAAATAATTTTAAACATTCAACAACTAGATTCCAACATTTAAAACTTAAAGGAAAAACATCCTGACAACAATAAATCCCAAAGTGAAAATACTGGAAATAAATGAATCACAATGTCCAATAAAATAACTGAATAATGGAAATGGGCGACACATGCCCAACTGAATAAATATGCTAGGACTGGAATAAAATAAATGAAGTCGTCTAAGCAAGAGGCCTGCAACTCCCACCTAAGCTACAGCGCGTTCCTTCCAAGAGATCCTATGCAAGACGCCCCTATGGTTGGGCACCTGTAATATATACATATATATACACAAGCGAGAAAAAAATGGAAACGGGTCAGAGCCCGATTGTTAAAATGATTTAAAATTTCTTTAGCAAGTATTTAAAATGTTTACAGGCCAATGCAACAACATATTAGTGTGTCACTACCTTGAGAAATTCTCACCTCTCTTCTAATGTGCACACCCATCGCACTAACCTTCCCAACGGTTTTACTTATCTTATCTTAGATTGTTCGTAAGATTTAAACTAACAATTTCAATTGCTTAAGAGGTTAATTTCATTTGACAACAAAGTTCTCATTTAAGCCTTATTTGCTAATAAAGTTTATCAGTATCAAATTATACTTTTCAAAGCACGTATTTCCCAATTGAAATCATTATTCATTTCTTACTTACCATTAACACATTAGGTAGTTTCCATATTTCAGAATTTAATATATATATTAAATACTCATATGATATATATATTCTAACAGCACCCCACATAATAATTATAGTGTGGGCATACTCTGTTATCTAGTCCCTGTATCACTCGTACTAAGGGAAATACAAGTTCAGAATCACTCTTGAACTGTACTAACATAAACACAACAATTATTGAGGCGAAGCATAGATTCCAGGTCTCTAAGAGGTCAGCACATGCCCCCACGTCTCTTAGGACCGTCTGAACTATCGATTCGATAGCCTGTACCAAAGGATTTCAATCTTCTAGGGTACGAGTCAATATCCCCCATAAAGGCACATCGAGATAAGACTGTCCCAACGCGGTAAACTCAGGGATATCAAGTAGCGTGGGCATGATTTTCACACGTATATAGTATATGCATAAACACAGTCATATAAATATACTACTATTACCATATTAATTTTAGGTACATCTCATAACCCCCCATAATTATGATATTTATCCTTATTTCTCATTATTTAGCCATCACGTATAACGGTTCGTCTCTTACTTTAATTTGAGGGATTGTTCCAACTCACTACGTAACACTCATGGATTCTATCCTCCCAAGTGTAATTTCAGTAGGTACTCATCTATTTTTCCAATGTAACTACCTTACGCGTCTCCCCCCTTTAATACATAATTCCATCGTCCCTTATATGTAAACATCCCCGAAAAAGTAAATCTCGTCTTACATTAAAGGTTTCATATTTTTAATAAGTCCTACTGGTCTTCTTTATTCTCCCAAAATATTTTAATATGGATGTGCAAAGATTATTACTCATTCAAATTAAATAAACTATTTAGAAGGGAAATTATGAATCTTCCAGGAGGGGTCGATCGATCGATGGCAAGAGCTCGATCGATCGACACTCCTGGTTCGATCGATCGATCAAACTGGTATGGTGAATCTGCAGAAAGACCAGTTACGGGTTCTATCATCCAACATCATCCAAATCCAGATTTTTAACACCCAAACTCCCAGAAATTCGTACTACAAATATTATAAATCCAAACAAGCAATCTTCTACGTAAATCATGTGAATTTTCATCAATATTCATGGATTAAAGGGCCAAAACTAATATAAATCTCATGAACCCTAGAAATTTCTTTAACTTTGTCCTATTCAACCTTTTTCCAGAATTTCTACTTATAATCCATCATAAATCCGTGGTTCAACCTCTACATATGAAGGGAATTTCCTGATTGTCATTTATATCATTACTACATGCAATTTTTCTATCTCCAACATGGGTTATCTTCAATGATAACTCATCCTAATCAACCCTAGACTAACATGAACGATGCATTAACGAATTTAAGCAAGATAAATACTTTCCTGGGAATTTTTGGTATTGGATTTGTGCTAAAATCAGTGTGGTTACGATCCTTGCGACGTGATCTCTCGTTTGGCGGCGACGGCGGCGCAAACGGAGGGTTTTTCGGCCTAGAATTCCTTGGCAATCCCTCTCCTTCCTTCTCCAATGGCCGTCACTTTCTTTTGGTTGTGTTAACCCTAGAAAGCAACCCTAAGCATCTGATATAACCTTGTAATTTTCGTGGGTTTAATTATCCAAAATTATGAAATGTCTTAAACGCCCGCCCGGGGTGCTAAATAGGCCTAAAACCCCCCGAGACCCAAACTAAACCCCCGGGTTCATATTTTTGACTATCTCCACCCTTCTGGACACTTTGGCGCACTCGAAATGACCATACGAGTGACTAGGGATGTAAACGGATATTCGAAAATCCGCATCCGTCCGATATCCGAATCCGAATCCGAATTTGCGGATATTTATCCGAAAATATGGAAATGGATACGAATATGGATACTCTATAAAAATATCCGAGAAAATGGATACGGATACGGATAGTATTAGTATCCGACACGAATAATCCGTATCCGATGCGGAGTATCCATTTTATCGGATATCCGTTTTACCGGATATCCGTATCCGTCAAACATATGTTTAAAATATTACTAATAGTATTAGTATTAGTATTACTAATAAAATAATATTAAAAAAAAACTTAATCGTTTATTACTTAAAACAAAATAAACATATACTCCGCTCAAAACAAAAAATCCCTAAAGTTATTATTTTATTGGGTATGTTATAAAATGTCATGTATTATTATTTTATTGGGTATATTATCATGGAGTTATACTAAAGTTACAATACTCCCTATCACACACAACATACACACACTTAAGAACATATACTCCACTCAAAATAAAAAAATACTAACTTCATTTCATTTCTCTTTTGTACAAAACAAATGAAAAGAAACCCTCATGTGATTGTTCATTAGTTTCCTTAATTATAAATAATTGTAAGAGAAAAACAGAAAAGAATATAACAGAGAAACATGGTAGAATGTAAAAGAGAAACATAAAAGTAAAGAGATGGTTTTGATTGTGATGAGAACTGAAGTTAACAACAGGTATATTATATACAAAATAAAAATATCAGTATGTTTTGAAAACAAAAGGTCCATGAGGTTATCATTCTCAATAAATTTGATTTAATCTAAAAGGTGCATATTTATTTCTACCGTCATGGAATGCGAATCTTATCTTTCTTTGAATTGCTTTAAGCTTATATGGATGGCTTTAACCATATTATCATTCTGGATTGATACTATTATTATGGAATCCATAATTGTTAATGTTAGGAGGCAGTAATTTTGTTATATATTTATTTGGATTGGATTGGATATTTTAATAGTTATTTTTTGTGATGGCTAAATAATGTAAACGGATACGGATATTATCCGAGGTATCCGAGCGGAAACAGATATGGATGGTTGCTTTAACTATCCGGGCGGATACGAATACGGATATGGATAGTACATTCAGATAGCGGATACGGATATGGAAAACATGGTATCCGATCCGTATCCATCCGTTTACCACCCCTACGAGTGACTTATAATTTATTCGCTTTTATTAATGAATATTTAGTCCCGACACGACACGAGCGCGTCCCGACTCAAATTAGCAAAATTGTCATTTTATTCACTCGTGACATTTAATAGTACCAATATTATATTACTTTACTCATTAGTAATATTCAACAAGTTTCCATTGATTACTAACTCTCATCATGTTAGTAATTAAGAATCATTAATTTTCGGATTTATATTAAATTAATAACTCACATTAAATTTAATAAATCCCCAAATTTAGAAAGCATAAAAATACGGTGTATTGTGACACCCCACCGAATTAAATACTTGGTGATCAGTCATTTATTAAATTAAAGTCAAGGTGACGTTTGGTTCATTCTTTGCATCACTGTCGTATAAATAATTTTTCCAATTTAAACACCCAAAATAATTAAGCTAAGTGTCAAAACTATTTTAGATATTACTTTCCAAATTTTATTTATAAAAACCAACATTTAAAACTTTACATAATTCGTAATTAAAGAATCACACAACAATTATCCTGGAACATATAATCCAAATAATTTTAAACATTCAACAACTAGATTCCAACATTTAAAACTTAAAGGAAAAACATCCTGACAACAATAAATCCTCAAGTGAAAATACTGGAAATAAATGAATCACAATGTCCAATAAAATAACTGCATAATGGAAATGGGCGACACATGCCAAACTGAATAAATATGCTAGGAGTGGAATCAAATAAATGAAGTCGTCTAAGCAAGAGGCCTGCAACTCCCACCTAAGCTGCAGCACGTTCCTTCCAAGGGTTCCTATGCAAGACGCCTCTATGGCTGGGCACCTGTAATATATACATATATATATATACAAGAGAGAAAAAAAATGGAAACGGGTCAGAGCCCGAGTGTAAAAACGATTTAAAATTTGTTTAGCAAGTATTTAAAATGTTTACTGGCCAATGCAACAACATATTAGTGCGGCACTCCCTTCAGAAATTCTCACCTCTCTTCTAATGTGCACACCTATCGCACTAACCTTCCCAACGGTTCGAATTATCTTATCTTAGATTGTTCGTAAGATTCAAACTAACAATTTCAATTGCTTAAGAGGTTAATTTCATTTGACAACAAAGTTCTCATTTAAGCCTTATTTGCTAATAAAGTTTATCAGTATCAAATTATACTTTTTAAAGCACGTATTTCCCAATTGAAATCATTATTCATTTCTTACTTACCATAAACACATTAGTTAGTTTCCACATTTCAGAATTTAATATATATATTAAATACTCATATAATATATATATTCTAACAGCACCCCACATAATAATTATGGTGCGGGCACACTCTGCTATCCAGTCCCAGTATCACTCGTACTAAGGAAAATACAAGTTCAGAATCACTCTCGAACTGTACTAACACAAACACAACAATTATTGAGGCGAAGCATATATTCCAGGTCTCTAAGGGGTCAACACATGCCCCCGCGTCTCTTAGGACTGTCTGAACTATCGATTCGATAGCATGTACCAAAGGATTTCTATTTTCTAGGGTACGAGTCAATATCCTCCATAAAGGCACATCGAGATAAGACTATCCCAGCGCGGTAACCTCAGGGATAGCAAGTAGCGCGGGCATCATTTTCACACGTATATAGTATATGCATAAACACAGTCATATAAATATACTACTATTACCATATCAGTTTTAGGTACATCTCATAACCCATAATTATGATATTTAACCTTATTTCTCATTATTTAGTCATCACGTATAATGATTCGTCTCTTACTTTAATTTGAAGGATTGTTCCAACTCACTACGTAACACTCATGGATTCTATCCTCCCAAGTGTAGTTTCAGTAGGTACTCATCTATTTTTCCAACGACTACCTTACGCGTCTCCCCCCTTTAATACATAATTCCATCGTCCCTTATATGTAAACATCCCCGAAAAAGTAAATCTCGTGTGACACCCCGCCTAATTAAATACCGGGTGATCAGTCCTTTATTAAATTAAAGTCAAGGTGACGGTTGGTTTATTCCTAGCATCACTGTCGTCAAAATAATTTTTCCAATTTAAACACCCAAAATAATTAAGCTAAGTGTCAAAACCATTTTAGACATTACTTTCCAAATTTTATTTATAAAAACCAACATTTAAAACTTTACATAATTCGTAATTAAAGAATCACACAACAATTATCCTGGAACATATAATCCAAATAATTTTAAACATTCAACAACTAGATTCCAACATTTAAAACTTAAAGGAAAAGCATCCTGACAACAATAAATTCCAAAGTGAAAATACTGGAAATAAATGAATCACAATGTCCAATAAAACAACTGAATAATGGAAATGGGCGACACATGCCCAACTGAATAAATATGCTAGGAGTGGAATCAAATAAATGAAGTCGTCTAAGCAAGAGGCCTGCAACTCCCACCTAAGCTGCAGCGCGTTCCTTCCAAGGGATCCTATGCAAGACGCCCCTATGGCTGGGAACCTGTAATATATACATATATATATATACAAGAGAGAAAAAAATGGAAACGGGTCAGAGCCCGATTGTAAAAACGATTTAAAATTTCTTTAGAAAGTATTTAAAATGTTTACAGGCCAATGCAACAACATATTAGTATATCACTCCCTTAAGAAATTCTAACCTCTCTTCTAATGTGCACACCTATCGCACTAACCTTCCCAACGGTTTTACTTATCTTATATTAGATTGTTCGTAAGATTTAAACTAACAATTTCAATTGCTTAAGAGGTTAATTTCATTTGACAACAAAGTTCTCATTTAAGCCTTATTTGCTAATAAAGTTTATCAGTATCAAATTATACTTTTTAAAGCACGTATTTCCCAATTGAAATCATTATTCATTTCTTACTTACCATAAACACATTAGGTAGTTTCCATAGTTCAGATTTTAATATATATATTAAATACTCTTATGATATATATATTCTAACAGCACCCCACATAATAATTATAGTGTGGGCATACTCTGTTATCTAGTCCCTGTATCACTCGTAGTAAGGGAAATACAAGTTCGGAATCACTCTTGAACTGTACTAACATAAACACAACAATTATTGAGGCCAAGCATAGATTCCAGGTCTCTAAGAGGCCAGCACATGCCCCCACGTCTTTTAGGACCGTCTGAACTATCGATTAGATAGCCTGTACCAAAGGATTTCTATCTTCTAGGGTACGAGTCAATATCCCCCATAAAGGCACATCGAGATAAGACTGTCCCAACGCGGTAACCTCAGGGATAGCAAGTAGCGCGGGCATGATTTTCACACGTATATAGTATATGCACAAACACAGTCATATAAATATACTACTATTACCATATCAATTTTAGGTACATCTCATAACCCATAATTATGATATTTATCCTTATTTCTCATTATTTAGTCATCACGTATAACGGTTCGTCTCTTACTTTAATTTGAGGGATTGTTCCAACTCACTACGTAACACTCATGGATTCTATCCTCCCAAGTGTAATTTCAGTACGTACTCATCTATTTTTCCAATGTAACTACCTTACGCGTCTCCCCCCTTTAATACATAATTCCATCATCCCTTATATGTAAACATCCCCGAAAAATTAAATCTCGTCATACATTAAAGGTTTCATTTTTTTAATAAGTCCTACTGGTCTTCTTTATTCTCCCAAAATATTTTAATATGGATGTACAAAGATTATTACTCATTCAAATTAAATAAATTATTTAGAAGGGAAATTATGAATCTTCCAGGAGGGGTCGATCGATCGATGGCAAGAGCTCAATCGATCGATGCGTCGATCGATCGACACTCCTGGATCGATCGATCGATCAAACATGTATGGTAAATCTGCAGAAAAACCAGTTACGGGTTCTATCATCCAACATCATCCAAATCCATATTTCTAACACCCAAACTCCCAGAAATTCGTACTACAAATATTATAAATCCAAACAAGCAATCTTCTACGTAAATCATGTGAATTTTCATCAATATTCATGGATTAAAGGTCCAAAACTAATATAAATCTCATGAACCCTAGAAATTTCTTTAACTTTGTCCTATTAAACCTTTTTCCATAATTTCTACTTATAATCCATCATAAATCCGTGGTTCAACCTCTACATATGAAGGGAATTTCCTGATTGTCATTTATATCATTACTACATGCAATTTTCCTATCTCCAACATGGGTTATCTTCTATGATAACTCATCCTAATCAACCTTAGACTAACATGAACGATGCATTAACGAATTTAAGCAAGATAAATTATTTCCTGGGAATTATTGGTCTCTGATTTGTGCTAAAATCAGTGTGGTTACGATCCTTGCGACGTGATCTCACATTTGGCGGCGACGGCGGCGCAAACGGAGGGTTTTTCGGCCTAGAATTCCTTGGCAATCCCTCTCCTTCCTTCTCCAATGGCCGTCACTTACTTTTGGTTGTGTTAACCCTAGAAGGCAACCCTAAGCATCTGATATAACCTTGTAATTTTCTTGGGTTTAATTACCCAAAATTATAAAATGCCTTAAACGCCCTCCCGGGGTGCTAAATAGGCCTAAAAACCCCCCCGAGACCCAAACTAAACCCCCGGGTTCATATTTTTGACTATCTCCACCCTTCCGGACACTTTGGCGCTTTCGAAATGACCATACAAGTGACTAGGGCTGTAAACGGATATTCGAAAATCCGCATCCGTCCGAAATCCGAATCCGAATCCGAATTTGCGGACATTTATCCGAAAATATGGAAACGGATACGAATATGGATACTCTATAAAAATATCCGAGAAAATGGATACGGATACGAATAGTATTAGTATCCGACACGAATAATCCGTATCCGATGCGGAGTATCCATTTTATCGGATATCCGTTTTACCGGATATCCGTATCCGTCAAACATATGTTTAAAATATTACTAATAATATTAGTATTAGTATTACTAATAAAATAATATTAAAAAAAACTTAATCGTTTATTACTTAAAACAAAATAGACATATACTCCGCTCAAAACAAAAAATCCCTAAAGTTATTATTTTATTGGGTATGTTATAAAATGTCATGTATTATTATTTTATTGGTGTATATTATCATGGAGTTATACTAAAGTTACAATACACCTTATCACACACAGCATACACACACTTAAGAACATATACTCCACTCAAAATAAAAAAATACTAACTTCATTTCATTTCTCTTTTGTACAAAACAAATGAAAAGAAACCCTCATGTGATTGTTCATTAGTTTCCTTAATTATAAATAATTGTAAGAGAGAAACAAAAAAGAATATAACAGAGAAACATGGTAGAATGTAAAAGATAAACATAAAAGTAAAGAGATGGTTTTGATTGTGATGAGAACTGAAGTTAACAACAGGTATATTATATACAAAATAAAAATATCAGTATGTTTTGAAAACAAAAGGTCCATGAGGTTATCATTCTCAATAAATTTGATTTAATCTAAAAGGTGCATATTTATTTCTACTGTCATGGAATGCGAATCTTATCTTTCTTTGAATTGCTTTAAGCTTATATGGATGGCTTTAACCATATTATCA
This sequence comes from Sambucus nigra, assembly GCA_949130495.1. Classification (NCBI taxonomy): domain Eukaryota; kingdom Viridiplantae; phylum Streptophyta; class Magnoliopsida; order Dipsacales; family Adoxaceae; genus Sambucus; species Sambucus nigra. The sequence goes on along the minus strand of OX422207.1, from coordinate 839,245,601 downwards.
TTATGGATTGATATTATTATTATGGAATCCATAATTGTTAATGTTAGGAGGCAGTAATTTTGTTATATATTTATTTGGATTGGATTGGATATTTTAATAGTTATTTTTTGTGATGACTAAATAATGTAAACGGATACGGATATTATCCGAATCCGAGGTATCCGAGCGGATACGGATATGGATAGTTGCTTTAACTATCCGGGCGGATACGAATACGGATATGGATAGTTCATTCAGATAGCGGATACGGATAAGGAAAACATGGTATCCGATCCGTATCCATCCGTTTACCACCCCTACGAGTGACTTATAATATATTCACTTTTATTAATCAATATTTAGTCCCGACGCAACACGGGCGCGTTCCGACTCAAATTTCCAAAATTGTCATTTTATTCACTCGTGACATTTAATAGTACCAATATTATATTACTTTACTCATTAGTAATATTCAACAAGTTTTCAATGATTACTAACTCTCATCACGTTAGTAATTAAGAATCATTAATTTTCGGATTTATATTAAATTATTAACTCACAATAAATTTTATAAATCCCCAAATTTAGAAAGCATAAAAATACGGCGTATTGTGACACCCCGCCGAATTAAATACTTGGTGATCTGTCCTTTATTAAATTAAAGTCAAGGTGACGGTTGGTTTATTCTTTGCATCACTGTCGTACAAATAATTTTTCCAATTTAAACACCCTAAATAATTAAGCTAAGTGTCAAAACCATTTTAGACATTACTTTCCAAATTTTATTTATAAAAACCAACACTTAAAACTTTACATAATTCGTAATTAAATAATCACACAACAATTATCCTGGAACATATAATCCAAATAATTTTAAACATTCAACAACTAGATTTCAACATTTAAAACTTAAAGGAAAAACATCCTGACAACAATAAATCCTCAAGAGAAAATACTGAAAATAAATGAATCACAATGTCCAATAAAATAACTGCATAATGGAAATGGGCGACACATGCCCAACTGAATAAATATGCTAGGAGTGGAATCAAATAAATGAAATCGTCTAAGCAAGAGGCCTGCAACTCCCACCTAAGCCGCAGCGCGTTCCTTCCAAGGGATCCTATGCAAAACGCCCCTGTGGCTGGGCACCTGTAATATATACATATATATATACAAGAGAGAAAAAAAATGGAAACGGGTCAGAGCCCGAGTGTAAAAACGATTTAAAATTTGTTTAGCAAGTATTTAAAATGTTTACTGGCCAATGCAACAACATATTACTCCCTTGAGAAATTCTCACCTCTCTTCTAATGTGCACACCTATCGCACTAACCTTCCCAACGGTTCGAATTATCTTATCTTAGATTGTTCGTAAGATTTAAACTAACAATTTCAATTGCTTAAGAGGTTAATTTCATTTGACAACAAAGTTCTCATTTAAGCCTTATTTGCTAATAAAGTTTATCGGTATCAAATTATACTTTTTAAAGCACGTATTTCCCAATTGAAATCATTATTCATTTCTTACTTACCATAAACACATTAGTTAGTTTCCACATTTCAGAATTTAATATATATATTAAATACTCATATAATATATATATTCTAACTGCACCCCACATAATAATTATGGTGCGGGCATACTCTGCTATCCAGTCCCTGTATCACTCGTACTAAGGAAAATACAAGTTCATAATCACTCTCGAGCTGTACTAACACAAACACAACAATTATTGAGGCGAAGCATAGATTCCAGGTCTCTAAGGGGTCAGCAGATGCCCCCGCGTCTCTTAGGACTGTCTGAACTATCGATTCGATAGCCTATACCAAAGGATTTCTATCTTCTAGGGTACGAGTCAATATCCTCCATAAAGGCACATCGAGATAAGACTATCCCAGCGCGGTAACCTCAGGGATAGCAAGTAGCGCGGGCATCATTTTCACACGTATATAGTATATGCATAAACACAGTCATATAAATATACTACTATTACCATATCAATTTTAGGTACATCTCATAACCCATAATTATGATATTTAACCTTATTTCTCATTATTTAGTCATCACGTATAATGGTTCGTCTCTTACTTTAATTTGAAGGATTGTTCCAACTCACTACGTAACACTCATGGATTCTATCCTCCCAAGTGTAGTTTCAGTAGGTACTCATCTATTTTTCCAACGGCTACCTTACGCGTCTCCCCCCTTTAATACATAATTCCATCGTCCCTTATATGTAAACATCCCCGAAAAAGTAAATCTCGTGTGAAACCCCGCCTAATTAAATACCGGGTGATCAGTCCTTTATTAAATTAAAGTCAAGGTGACGGTTGGTTTATTCCTAGCATCACTGTCGTCAAAATAATTTTTCCAATTTAAACACCCTAAATAATTAAGCTAAGTGTCAAAACCATTTTAGACATTACTTTCCAAATTTTATTTATAAAAACCAACATTTAAAACTTTACATAATTCGTAATTAAAGAATCACACAACAATTATCCTGGAACATATAATCCAAATAATTTTAAACATTCAACGACTAGATTCCAACATTTAAATTTTAAAGGAAAAACATCCTGACAACAATAAATCAAAAAGTGAAAATACTGAAAATAAATGAATCACAATGTCCAATAAAACAACTGAATAATGGAAATGGGCGACACATGCCCAACTGAATAAATATGCTAGGAGTGGAATCAAATAAATGAAGTCATCTAAGCAAGAGGCCTGCAACTCCCACCTAAGATGCAGCGCGTTCCTTCCAATGGATCCTATGCAAGACGCCCCTATGACGGGGCACCTGTAATATATACATATATATATACAAGAGAGAAAAAATGGAAACGGGTCAGAGCCCGATTGTAAAAACGATTTAAAATTTCTTTAACATGTATTTAAAATGTTTACAGGCCAATGCAACAACATATTAGTGCGTCACTCCCTTAAGAAATTCTAACCTCTCTTCTAATGTGCACACCTATCGCACTAACCTTCCCAACGGTTTTACTTATCTTATCTTAGATTGTTCGTAAGATTTAAACTAACAATTTCAATTGCTTAAGAGGTTAATTTCATTTGACAACAAAGTTCTCATTTAAGCCTTATTTGCTAATAAAGTTTCTCAGTATCAAATTATACTTTTCAAAGCACGTATTTCCCAATTGAAATCATTATCCATTTCTTACTTACCATAAACACATTAGGTAGTTTCCATATTTCAGAATTTAATATATATATTAAATACTCTTATGATATATATATTCTAACAGCACCCCACATAATAATTATAGTGTGGGCATACTCTGTTATCTAGTCCCTGTATCACTCGTACTAAGGGAAATACAAGTTAGGAATCACTCTTGAACTGTACTAACATAAACACAACAATTATTGAGGCGAAGCATAGATTCCAAGTCTCTAAGAGGTCAGCACATGCCCCCACGTCTCTTAGGACCGTCTGAACTATCGATTCGATAGCCTGTACCAAAGGATTTCTATCTTCTAGGGTACGAGTCAATATCCCCCATAAAGGCACATCGAGATAAGACTGTCCCAACGCGATAACCTCAGGGATAGCAAGTAGCGCGGGCATGATTTTCACACGTATATAGTATATGCATAAACACAGTCATATAAATATACTACTATTACCATATCAATTTTACGTACATCTCATAACCCAGAATTATGATATTTATCCTTATTTCTCATTATTTAGTCATCACGTATAACGGTTCGTCTCTTAATTTAATTTGAGGGATTGTTCCAACTCACTACGTAACACTCATGGATTCTATCCTGCCAAGTGTAATTTCATTAGGTACTCATCTATTTTTTCAACGTAACTACCTTATGCGTCTCCCCCCTTTAATACATAATTCCATTGTCCCTTATATGTAAACATCCTTGAAAAAGTAAATCTCGTCATACATTAAAGGTTTCATATTTTTAATAAGTTCTACTGGTCTTCTTTATTCTCCCAAAATAATTTAATAAGAATGTCCAAAGATTATTACTCATTTAAATTAAATAAACTATTTAGATGGGAAATTATGAATCTGCCAGGAGGGGTCGATCGATCTATGGCAGGAGCTCGATCGATCGATGCGTCGATCGATCGATGCGTCGATCGATCGACACTCCTGGTTTGATCGATCGATCAAACTGGTATGACAAATCTGCAGAAAAACCAGTTACGGGTTCTATCATCCAACATCATTCAAATCCTAATTTTTAACACTCAAACTCCCAAAAATTCGTACTACAAATATTATAAATCCAAAAAAGCAATCTTCTACGTAAAGCATGTGAATTTTCATCAATATTCATGGATTAAAGGGCCAAAACTTATATAAATCTCATGAACCCTCGAAATTTCTTTAACTTTGTCCTATTTAACTTTTTTTCAGAATTTCTACTTCTAATCCATCATAAATCCGTGGTTCAAGCTCTACATATGAAGGGAATTTCCAGATTGTCATTTATATCATTACTACATGCAATTTTCCTATCTCCAACATGGGTTTTCTTCTATGAAACTCATCCTAATGAACCATAGACTAACATGAACGATGCATTAACGAAATTAAGCGAGATAATACTTTCCTTGGAAATTTTGGTCTTTGATTTGTTCTCAACTCAGTGTGGTAACGATCCTTGCGACCTGATCTCTCGTTTGGCGGCGATGGCGGCGCAAACGGAGGGGTTTTCGGCCTAGAATTCCTTGGCAAGCCCTCTCCTTCCTTCTCCAATGGCCGTCACTTGCTTTTGGTTGTGTTAACCCTAGAAGGCAACCCTAAGCATCTGATATAATTTTGTAATTTTCGTCCCAAAATTATGAAATGTCCAAAACGTCCTCCTGGGGTGCTAAATAGGCCTAAAAATGCCCCGAGACCCAAACTAAACCCCCGGGTACATATTTTTTACTCTCGACCCTTTCGGACACTTTCGCACACTCGAAATGACCATATGAGTGACATATAATTTATTCACTTTTATTAATCAATATTTAGTCCCGACGCGATACGGGCGCGTCCCGACTCAAATTTCCAAAATTGTCATTTTATTCACTCGTGACATTTAATAATACCAATATTATATTACTTTACTCACTAGTAATATTCAACAAGTTTCCAATGACTACTAACTCTCATCACGTTAGTAATTAAGAATCATTAATTTCCGAATTTATATTAAATTAATAACTCACATTAAATTTAATAAATCCCCAAATTTAGAAAGCTTAAAAATATGGGGTATTGTGACACCACGCCTAATTAAATACCGGGTGATCAGTCCTTTATTAAATTAAAGGCAAGGTGACGGTTGGGTCATTCTTAGCATCACTGTCGAAAAAATAATTTTTCCAAGTTAAACACCCTAAATAATTAAGCTAAGTGTCAAAACTATTTTAGACAATACTTTCCAAATTTTATTTATAAAAACCAACATTTAAAACTTTACATAATTTGTAATTAAAGAATCACACAACAATTATCCTGGAACATATAATCCAAATAATTTTAAACATTCAACAACTTGATTCCAACATTTAAAACCTAAAGGAAAAACATCCTGAATACTGGAAATAAATGAATCACAATGTCCAATAAAATAACTGAATAAAGGAAATGGGCGACACATGCCCAACTGAATAAATATGCTAGGAGTGGAATCAAATAAATGAAGTCGTCTAAGCAAGAGGCCTGCAACTCCCACCTAAGTTGCAGCACGTTCCTTCCAAGGGATCCTATGCAAGACGCCCCTGTGGCTGGGCACCTGTAATATGTACATATACATATACATATACAAGAGAGAGAAAAAAATGGAAACGGGTCAGAGCCCGATTCTGAAAACGATTTAAAATTTGTTTAGCAAGTATTTAAAATGTTTACTGGCCAATGCAACAACATATTAGTGCGGCACTCCCTTGAGAAATTCTCACATATCTTCTAATGTCCACACCTATCGCACTAACCTTCCCAACGGTTTGACTTATCTTATCTTAGATTGTTCGTAAGATTTAAACTAACAATTTCAATTGCTTAAGAGGTTAATTTCATTTGACAACAAAGTTCTCATTTAAGCCTTATTTGCTAATAAAGTTTCTCAGTATCAAATTATACTTTTCAAAGCACGTATTTCCCAATTGAAATCATTATTCATTTCTTACTTACCATAAACACATTAGGTAGTTTCCAAAATTCAGAATTTAATATATATATTAAATATTCATATAATATATTTATTCTAACAACACCCCATATAATAATTATGGTGCGGGCATACTCTGCTATCCAGTCCCTGTATCACTCGTACTAAGGGAAATACAAGTTCGGAATCACTCTCGAACTGTACTAACACAAACACAATAATTATTGAGGCGAAGCATAGATTCCAGGTCTCTAAGAGGTCAGCACATGCCCCCACGTCTCTTAGGACCGTCTGAACTATCGATTCGATAGCCTGTACCAAAGGATTTCTATCTTCTAGGGTACGAGTCAATATCCCCCATAAAGGCACATCGAGATACGACTGTCCCAACGCGGTAACCATAGGGATAGCAAGTAGCGCGGGCATGATTTTCACACGTATATAGTATATGCATAAACACAGTCATATAAATATACTACTATTACCATATCAATTTTAGGTACATCTCATAACCCATAATTATGATATTTATCCATATATCTCATTATTTAGTCATCACGTATAACGGTTCGTCTCTTACTTTAATTTGAAGGATTGTTCCAACTCACTACGTAACACTCACGGATTTTATCCTCCCAAGTGTAATTTCAGTAGGTACTCATTTATTTTTCAAACGTAACTACCTTACGCGTCTCCCGCCTTTAATACATAATTCCATCGTCCCTTATATGTAAACATCCCCAAAAAAGTAAATCTCGTCTTACATTAAAGGTTTCATATTTTTAATAAGTCCTACTGGTCTTCTTTATTCTCCCAAAATATTTTACTAAGGATGTCCAAAGATTATTACTCATTCAAATTAAATAAACTATTTAGAAGGGGAATTATGAATCTGCCAGGAGGGATCGATCAGTCGATGACAGGAGCTCGATCGATCGATGCATCGATCGATCAACACTTCTGATTCGATGGATCGATCAAACATGTATGGCAAATCTGCAGAAAAACCAGTTACGGGTTCTATCATCCAACATCATACAAATCCAGATTTTTAACACCCAAACTTCCAGAAATTCGTACTATAAACATTATAAATCCAAACAAGCAATCTTCTACGTAAAGCATGTGAATTTTCATCAATATTCATGGATTTAAGGGCCAAAACTTATATAAATCTCATGAACCCTAGAAATTTCTTTAACTTTGTCCTATTCAACCTTTTTCCAGAATTTCTACTTCTAATCCATCATAAATCCGTGGTTCAACCTCTACATATGAAGGGAATTTCTAGATTGTCATTTATATCATTATTACATTCAATTTTCCTATCTCCAAAATGGGTTTTCTTCTATGAAACTCATCTTAATCAACCCTAGACTAACATGAACAATGCATTAACGAATTTAAGCAAGATAAATACTTGCCTGGGAATTTTTGGTCTCTGATTTGTGCTGAAATCAGTGTGGGTACGATCCTTGCGACGTGATCTCTCGTTTGGCGGCGACGGCGGCGCAAACGGAGGGGTTTTCGTCCTCGAATTCCTTGACAAGCCCTCTCCTTCCTTCTCCAATGGCCGTCACTTGCTTTTGGTTGTGTTAACCCTAAAAGGCAACCCTAAGCATCTGATATAACCTTGTAATTTTCGTGTGCTTAATTATCCAAAATTATGAAATGTCCAAAACGTCCCCTCGGGGTGCTAAATAGGCCTAAAAACGCCCCGAGACCCAAACTAAACCCCCGGGTACATATTTTTAACTATCTCGACCCTTCCGGACACTTTGGCGCACTTGAAATGACCATACGAGCGACTTATAATTTATTTACTTTTATTAATCAATATTTAGTCCCGACGCGATACGGGCGCGTCCCGACTCAAATTTCCAAAATTGTCATTTTATTCACTCGTGACATTTAATAGTACCAATATTATATTACTTTACTCATAATATGGAGGAATCCACTTGGGAGCGAGAGGCAGATATGCGCGAGATATACCCAGATTTATTCTTACTAGGTATGCCTTATTTTCCGAATTTCGTGAAGAAATTCCGTTATTAGGGGGGAAGTATGTAATACCCCGTATTTTTATGCTTTCTAAATTTGGGGATTTATTAAATTTAATGTGAGTTATTAATTTAATATAAATCTGGAAATTAATGATTCTTAATTACTAACGTAATGAGAGTTAGTAATCATTGAAAACTTGTTGAATATTACTAATGAGTAAAGTAATATAATATTGGTACTATTAAATGTCACGAGTGAATAAAATGACACTTTTGAAAATTTGAGTCGGGACGCGCCCGTGTCGCGTCGGGACTAAATATTGATTAATAAAAGTGAATAAATTATAAGTCACTCGTATGGTCATTTCGAGTGCGCCAAAGTGTCCGACAGGGTCGAGATAGTCAAAAGTATGTACCCGGGGATTTAGTTTGAATCTCGGGGCATTTTAGGCCTATTTAGCACCCCGGGAAGGCGTTTTGGACATTTCATAATTTTGGGTAATTAAACCCACGAAAATTACAAGGTTATATCAGATGCTTAGGGTTGCCTTCTAGGGTTAACACAACCAAAAGAAAGTGACGACCATTGGAGAAGGAAGGAGAGGGCTGGCCAAGGAATTCTGGGACGAAAACCCCTCCGTTTGCGCCGCCGTCGCCGCCAAACGAGAGATCACGTCGCAAGGATCGTAACCACACTGATTTCAGCACAAATTAGAGACCAAAAATTCCCAGGAAAGTATTTATCTTGCTTTATTTCGTTAATGCATCGTTCATGTTAGTCTAGGGTTGATTAGGATGAGTTTCATAGAAGAAAACCCATGTTGGAGATAGGAAAATTGAATGTAATAATGATATAAATAACAATCTGGAAATTCCCTTCATATGTAGAGGTTGAACCACCGATTTATAATGGATTAGAAGTAGAAATTCTGGAAAAGGTTGAATAGGACAAAGTTGAAGAAATTTCTAGGGTTCATGTGATTTATATAAGTTTTGGCCCTTTAATCCATGAATATTGATAAAAATTCCCATGCTTTACGTAGAAGATTGCTTGTTTGGATTTATAATGTTTGTAGTACGAATTTTTGGGAGTTTGGGTGTAAAAAATCTGGATTTGGATGATGTTAGATGATAGAACCCGTAACTGGTTTTTCTGCAGATTCTCCATACCTGTTTGATCGATCGATCGAACCAGGAGTGTCGATCGATCGACACATCGATCGATCGAGCTCCTACCATCGATCGATCGACCCCTCCTGGCAGATTCATAATTCCACTTCTAATTAGTTTATTTAATTTAAATGAGTAATAATCTTTGGACATCCTTATTAAAATATTTTGGGAGAATAAATAAAACCAGTAGGACTTAGTAAAAATATGAAACCTTTAATGTAAGACGAGATTTACTTTTTGGGGGATGTTTACATATAAGGGACGATGGAATTATGTATTAAAGGCGGGAGATGCGTAAGGTAGTTACGTTGGAAAAATAGATGAGTACCTACTAAAATTACACTTGGGAGGATAGAATCCATGAGTGTTACGTTGTGAGTTGGAACAATCCTTCAAATTAAAGTAAGTGACGAACCGTTATACGTGATGACTAAATAATGAGAAATAAGGATAAATGTCATAATTATGGGTTATGAGATGTACCTAAAATTGATATGGTAATAGTAGTATATTTATATGACTGTGTTTATGCATATACTTTATACGTGTGAAAATCACGCCCGCGCTACTTGCTATCCCAAAGGTTACCGCGCTAGGACAGTCTTATCTCGATGTGCCTTTATGGGGGATATTAACTCGTACCGTAGACGATAGAAATCCTTTGGTACAAGCTATCGAATCGATAGTTCAGACGGTCCTAAGAGACGTGGGGGCATGTGCTAACCTCTTAGAGACCTGGAATCTATGTTTCGCCTCAATAATTGTTGTGTTTGTGTTAGTACAGTTCGAGAGTGATTCCGAACTTGTATTTCCATTAGTACGAGTGATACAGGGACTGGATAGCAGAGTATGCCCGCACCATAATTATTATGTGGGGTTCTGTTAGAATATATATATTATATGAGTATTTAATATATATATTGAATTCTGAAATGTGGAAATTACCTAATGTGTTTCTGGTAAGTAAGAAATGAATAATGATTTCAATTGGGAAATACGTGCTTTGAAAAGTATAATTTGATACTGAGAAACTTTATTAGCAAATAAGGCTTAAATGAGAACTTTGTTGTTAAATGAAATTAACCTCTTAATCAATTGAAATTGTTAGTTTAAATCTTACGAACAATCGAAGATAAGATAAGTCAAACCGTTGGGAGGGTTAGTGCGATAGGTGTGCACATTAGAAGAGAGGGGAGAATTTCTCAAGGGAGTGCCGCACTAATATGTTGTTACATTGGCCAGTAAACATTTTAAATACTTGCTAAACAAATTTTAAATCGTTTTTACAATCGGGCTCTGACCCGTTTCCATTTTTTTCTCTCTTGTATATATAAATGTATATATTACAGGTGCCCAGCCACAGGGGCGTCTTGCACAGGATTTCTTGGAAGGAACGCGCTGCAGCTTAGGTGGGAGTTGCAGGCCTCTTGCTTAGACGACTTCATTTATTTGATTCCACTCCTAGCATATTTATTCAGTTGGGCATTTGTCGCCCTTTTTCATTATTCAGTTGTTTTATTGGACATTGTGATTCATTTATTTCCCGTATTTTCACTTTGGGATTTATTGTTGTCAAGATGTTTTTCCTTTAAGTTTTAAATGTTGGAATCTAGTTGTTGAATGTTTAAAATTATTTGGATTATATGTTCCAGGATAATTGTTATGTGATTCTTTAATTACGAATTATGTAAAGTTTTATATGTTGGTTTTTATAAATAAAATTTGGAAAGTAATGTCTAAAATGGTTTTGACACTTAGCTTAATTATTTAGGGTGTTTAAATTGGAAAAATTATTTTTTTCGATAGTGATGCTAATAATGAACCAACCGTCACCTTGACTTTAATTTAATAAAGGATTGATCACCCGGTATTTAATTAGGCGGGGTGTCACAGGTGGTAAGTTACTAGGGCCAGAGGTAATTCAGGAAACCTCCGCGAGGTTTGAGATGATCAGGAGTCACATTCGGGTAGCCCAGGACTAGCAGAAAAGCTACGCCGATGCAAAACGCTTCTTCCGAGAGTTTATTGTGGGGGACCAAGTATTACTACGTGTATCTTCGATGAAGGGAGTGATGAGATTCGGGAAGAAAGGGAAATTGGCCCCGAGGTACGTGGGACCATTTTCCATTATCGAGAGGATTGGACCGGTAGCATACAGATTGGGACTGCCAGAGCATTTACATCGCATTCACGATGTATTCCACATCTTGTCGTTGAGACGATATCTTCGAGATGACATAGCTCACACCCACATCGCGATAGAAGAGATAGAATTACAGCCTTATAGCTCTTACGAGGAGAGACCAGTGGCTATCCTAGACCATAGTGAGAGGAGATTGAGGTTGAAGGTAGTTCCACTTGTACGGGTACAGTGGGAGAATCATAATGTGGAGGAATCCACTTGGGAGCGAGAGGCAGATATACACGAGAGATATCGAGATTTATTCTTACCAGGTATGCCTTATTTTTTGAATTTCGGGATAAAATTCTGTTATTAGGAGGGAAGTATGTAATACCCCGTATTTTTATGCTTTCTAAATTTGGGGATTTATTAAATTTAATGTGAGTTATTAATTTAATATAAATCCGGAAATTCATGATTCTTAATTACTAACGTGATGAGAGTTAGTAATCATTGGAAACTTGTTGAATATTACTAATGAGTAAAGTAATATAATATTGGTACTATTAAATGTCACGAGTGAATAAAATGATAATTTTGGAAATTTGAGTCGGGAGGCACCCGTTTCGCGTCGGGACTAAATAATTATTAATAACAGTGAATAAATTATAAGTCAGTCGTATGGTCATTTTGAGTTCTCCAAAGTGTCCGAAAGGGTCGAGATAATAAAAAATATGTACCCGGGGGTTTAGTTTGGGTCTCGGGGAGTTTTTAGGCCTATTTAGCACCCCGAGAGGGCGTTTTGGACATTTCATAATTTTTGGTAATTAAACCCACGAAAAGTACAAGGTTATATCAAATGCTTAGGGTTGCCTTTTAGGGTTAACACAACCAAAAGCAAGTGACGACCATTGGAGAAGGAAGGAGAGGGCTTGCCAAGGAATTCTAGGAAGAAAACCCCTCCGTTTGCGCCGCCGTCGCCGCCAAACGAGAGATCACGTCGCAAGGATCGTAACCACACTGATTTCAGCACACATCAGCGACCAAAAATTCCCAGGCAAGTATTTATCTTGCTTAATTTTGTTAATGCATCGTTCATGTTAGTCTAGGGTTGATTAAGATGAGTTTCATAGAAGAAAACCCATGTTGGAGATATGAAAATTGCATGTAGTAATGATAGAAATGACAATCTGGAAATTCCCTTCATATGTAGAGGTTGAACCACGGATTTATGATGGATTAGAAGTAGAAATTCTGGAAAAAGGTTGAATAGGACAAAGTTAAAGAAATTTCTAGGGTTCATGAGATTTATATAAGTTTTGGCCCTTAAATCCATGAATATTGATGAAAATTCACATGCTTTACGTAGAAGATTGCTTGTTTGGATTTATAATGTTTGTAGTACGAATTTCTGGGAGTTTGGGTGTAAAAATATGGATTTGGATGATGTTGGATGATAGAACCCGTAACTGGTTTTTCTGCAGATTCGCCATACCTGTTTGATCGATCGATCGAACCAAGAGTGTCGATCGATCGACGCATCGATCGATCGAGCTCCTGCCGTCGATCGATCGACCCCTCCTGGCAAATTCATAATTCCCCTTCTAAATAGTTTATTTAATTTGAATGAGTAATAATCTTTGGACATCCTCATTAAAATATTTTGGGAGAATAAAGAAGACCAGTAGGACTTATTAAAAATATGAAACCTTTAATGTAAGACGAGATTTACTTTTTGGGGGATGTTTACATATAAGGGACGATGGAATTATGTATTAAAGGGGGGAGACGCGTAAGGTAGTTACGTTGGAAAAATAGATGAGTACCTACTGAAATTACACTTGGGAGGATAGAATCTATGAGTGTTACGTAGTGAGTTGGAACAATCCTTCAAATTAAAGTAAGAGACGAACCGTTATACGTGATGACTAAATAATGAGAAATAAGGATAAATATCATAATTATGGGTTATGAGATGTACCTAAAATTGATATGGTAATAATAGTATATTTATATGACCGTGTTTATGCATATACTATATACGTGTGAAAATCATGCCCGCGCTACTTGCTATCCCTGAGGTTACCGCGCTGGGACAGTCTTATCTCGATGTGCCTTTATGGGGGATATTGACTCGTACCCTAGAAGATTAAAATCCTTTGGTACAAGCTATCGAATAGATAGTTCAGACGGTCCTAAGAGACGTGGGGGCATGTGCTGACCTCTTCGAGACCTGGAATCTATGTTTCGCCTCAATAATTGTTGTGTTTATGTTAGTACAGTTCGAGAGTGATTCCGAACTTGTAATTTCCCTTAGTACGAGTGATACAGGGACTGGATAGCAGAGTATGCCTGCACCATAATTATTATGTGGGGTGCTGTTAGAATATATATATATTATATGAGTATTTAATATATGTATTAAATTCTGAAATGTGGAAACTACCTAATGTGTTTATGGTAAGTAAGAAATGAATAATGATTTCAATTGGGAAATACGTGCTTTGAAAAGTATAATTTGATACTGAGAAACTTTATTAGCAAATAAGGCTTAAATGAGAAATTTGTTGTCAAATGAAATTAACCTCTTAAGCAATTGAAATTGTTAGTTTAAATCTTACGAACAATCTAAGATAAGATAAGTCAAACCGTTGGGAAGGTTAGTGCGATAGGTGTGCACATTAGAAGAGAGGTGAGAATTTCTCAAGGGAGTGCCGCACTAATATGTTGTTGCACTGGCTAGTAAATATTTTAAATACTTGCTAAACAAATTTTAAATCGTTTTTACAATCGGGCTCTGACCCGTTTCCATTTTTTTCTCTATTGTATATATATATATATGTATATATTACAGGTGCCCAGCCACATGGGCGTCTTGCATAGGATCCCTTGGAAGGAACGCGCTGCAACTTAGGTGGGAGTTGCAGGCCTCTTGATTAAACGACTTCATTTATTTGATTCCACTCCTAGCATATTTATTCAGTTGGGCATTTGTCGCCCATTTCCATTATTCAATTGTTTTATTGGACATTGTGATTCATTTATTTCCAGTATTTTCACTTTGGGATTTATTGTTGTCAGGATGTTTTTCCTTTAAGTTTTAAATGTTGGAATCTAGTTGTTGAATGTTTAAAATTATTTGGATTATATGTTCCAAGATAATTGTTGTGTGATTCTTTAATTACGAATTATGTAAAGTTTTAAATGTTGGTTTTTATAAATGAAATTTGAAAAGTAATGTCTAAAATTGTTTTGACACTTAGCTTAATTATTTAGGGTGTTTAAATTGGAAAAATTATTTTTTTCGACAGTGATGATAAGAATGAACCAACCGTCTCGTTGACTTTAATTTAAAAAAGGACTGATCACCCGGTATTTAATTAGGCGGGGTGTCACATGGATCAATGTCAACACCAAACAAAACTCATTTGACTAATCGATCTTCCTTATTAAATACTCATCTTCCTAAAACTTTTAACAATGCATAGAGATAAATGCTAACAAAAGTAAATATATGCGACAAATTTAAAAGAAAGATTCAAAATCAAAATAAAATTAGACTTTATAAATAAAACTTCTTGAGGTTGTTCGCATTCCATGCTCGGGGGAACCTCTCTACCCCCCTCGTTTCTAAGTGGTAGGCTCTCTATAAGTCGCCCCGAATGACTTTAAATAGGCCTTAGGCCCTAGTTTCCTATCTCACGGCTTTTTGGCACTGCCCACAATCTTCCTAAGGACGTAGTCTCCGACTTTGAAGCTTCTCGCCTTGATCCCCTTATTATATTTCTTGGCCAACTGCTTTTGGTGGAAAGAAAGATTTACAAGAAATAATTATCACTTCTCATCGACTAGGTTTTCGCTATGCTCTGATTGCTTCACTATTGAGGTATTGGTCCACTAAGATGGACTTTATGATTGAAAAATTTATTTCTAGTAGGATGACTGCCTCTATCCCATAAGAGAGTGTAAATATTGTTTCCCCCCGTTGATATCCTAGGTATAGTTCAAAAATCCCTGAGAATATAGGGAAGTTGATCGACCCGTGCACCCATCGCTTTTTACGATCTCTTTCTTATTCCATCGAGGACGGTCTTATTAAAAGTCTGTACTTTCCCGTTATTCTAAGGGTTATAATAATGATCTGAGGGATGTCAAATCTTCTTGACAGAGGTGAGGGGAAACGGACTAATGATGTATAGCCCCCACTAAAAAAAAGGCCAAGTACTTGTGAAAGACTTGAAGTATCTAATGGGCTGATGTACTGCGAGAAAAGTTTCTAGTTTTTGCATTTTTAGACATAAGAAATCACGTTCTCCTTCATATATGGCCTACGGTATCCTTATTTGATGGATCTAAATGCCAGTGACCTGACCCATGCATGGCTTCCACATATTCATTTATATAACTCATATAGGTCTTGGTCTACGTCGTCTGGGTGCACACATTGAAGGTAAGATCCTAAAAATGAATGTCGATAAATCTTTTGATCAAAAGATAAGTGAAAACGACCAACTTTCACTCAAACTTTGTGTGCCTCCTTCTTATAGTTTGGCAGTATGTCATATTTCAAGTAACACATTATTGGACCTATTTAACTTAGGGCCTTATCAATGGCAATAATTTGCTAGGCATATTTTCTTTTATTGATGTTGGGTCAATTAAGGTAATCCACTTAAATTGTGTGCTTTATATCTCCCTTGACTATTGAAGTAAGTATAGCAAGTGCATCTACGTGGTTGTTGTTCCACCTTGGGAACTGCAGCACTTGTACATAATTGAACTGGAAAAACTAACTATTGAACCTCTTCAAGCTATCGTTATGTGACCATGCGCTCGTTCTTAGAGTTGTAGTCTCCAAATACCTGATTGGATACCCGCCTTGAGGCGCAAAAGATGTAGATGTAATGTACGCCTAGGGAGAGTGCCTTATTCAATCCACCGATCAGTGCCTCATATTTCTCTTTGTTGTTGGAGGCTTCAAATCCTACAAGAATTGCCTACTCGAGGATGAGAACAAACTATATGGTTGACTTAATTGAGTCTGTACTATATAGTAGTTCCAACTAGTTTGGATATGGTGAGAAAATAGGTTAGATTCTTTTTTTAGCAATCTTCTCCATAGTTTGTAAAGCTTCATCAATATTGATCATGTCCAAGACATCCTCTCTACCAAAAAGGGAAGTAAAATATTGCACTGAACACACTATAGTTGTGGCTACCTTTGTATGTTTTGTTTCTCTAGTAGACCTCCAAATTGTAAATGATGCCTTATCTGAGTCATTATGGATCAATGCTATACAAGAATAAGTTGTCTAGTTTCAAAGTCATGACATTTGGTATCTCGTCCTGCGACCTCAAGACAAGGAGGTTATAGGCACTCATTGGATTTTAAAAAACAAAATTGATGAAAATGGGAGGCAATTAGAAATAAATCTGGGTAGTAGCGCAAGGATATTCACAGATAGAGGGAATAGACTTTTGACAAGACTTTTACGCCTATCACAAGACTCGAGTATGTTTGTTTCCTCCTTGCCATATCTTGTTATTTGTAATTCAAGATTATTCAAATGGACGCTAAGTCCGCATTTTTGAATGGTATTTTGATAGAGGAGGTATACGTAGAACATCCTAAGGTCTTTTTATATCCCTCATTCCCTAACCATGTCTTTAGACTTAAGAAGACTTTATATGGCTTAGAGCAATCTCCTATAGCCTGGTACGAGCGCATCTTGACCTTTTTAGTCAATAAAGGGTTTGAGCGAGGTGGCAACGACTAGACATTATTTGTTAAGAATATATAACACAATGTCTAATTGCACATGTTTATGTCGACGGTATTATATTCAGTTCGACTTCCATTAATAAAGTTAAGGACTTTTCAGATATTATGCATGCTGAATTCCAGATGTCCTTAATGGGGGAATTAAAGTATTTCTTAGTATTATAAGTTAAATATTTTAGTCATGGCTTATTTATCACACAATCGAAATACGCCAATGGTCTTGTTAAAAAGTTTGGGCTTGAATATTCAAAAATGGCACGTACACCCATGAGCATGTCCACGAAATTATCTAAGGAAGAAAATGGGAAATATGTTGACCTGACTTTATATAGAAGTATGATAGGGAGTATGTTATACTTTACTTCCTCTAGACCGGATATATCCTTTGACGTGAGTGTCTATGCACGATACTAATGCGCACCTAAAGAAGCTCATATGCTATGTGTTAAACGAATAATTAAATACGTTAAAGGCACTTTAAATTTTGGTATTTAGTACACAAAGGACACCACTAGTTCCATATATGGATACATTAATACTGACTAGTCAAGATGTCCAGATGATAGTAAAAGCACATTTGGCGCCTGTTAAACGAGGCGTCGATTTTGAAAAAATCTTTCTTAAAAAAATTTGAGTTCCTTTTTAAAATATATTTCCTCATAAACAATAATAAATCCCCAAAAAATGCTCAGAACCTTTCTACCACTCCGAACACTCACTTCTTTAATGACTGTTGAGATGACCAAAATTTTGCATTCTTTTATGGTCTTCAAGTACCGAGAACTATTTATGTAGATGTACATTAAAGGCACCTTAAATTACGGTATTTGGTACACAAAGGACACCACCAATTCCATAGATGGCTACACCAATAACGACTAGTCAGGATGTTCAAATGATCGTTAAAGCACGTCTAGCGCTTGTTAAACAAGGCGTCTCTTTTGAAAAACTCTTTCTTAAAAAAATTCGAGATCCTTTTTAAAATATATTTCCTCATAAACAATAATCAATCCCCAAAATATACTTAAAACCTTTTTAACGCTCCGAATGCACACTTTTTCCATGACTGCTGAGATGACCAATTCTTGCATTTTTTTACGGTCTTCAACATAGTCCACAAGTACCGAGAAGTAGTTACGTAGATGTGTTTTGGTGATGTGATTGTGTAACTGGATACACCAAAATAAAATAAAATAAAATAAAATGTGAGCAATCATAAATTTTTCTCTTACAAATCTCCCCCTTTAGCTATTCCAGTACAAACACCATCCTAAGCCAAATTAAACCATATGGCTTGATACAATAATCTACCCTCCAAAAATATAAATGAAAATGGAATGCAGAATATGTGCAATTCTTCAATCATGAAACTGGATCTTTCCTTTGGCAAACATTGTTTTTATACTATGTGGGTGCAAATGATCATCATTGTGACACCCCACTCATTAATATAACGGGTGTTCATCCCTCTACTAAAATAAATAGGAATCTTATTTGGATAATTCTTAGTATCATTGTCAAAAAATCCAATTAATTACTAACCACTTATTATTTAATTAAGTCGTGTCAATTTTAACTTTCTTAAAATGCCACAAATAAAACCATTCACTATAATTAATTCAGATAAATAATTAAATCCACAATTGCATAATTAAGTTTGAATATTGGAATAGAATAAAAACTAACTAGCCGAATAAACCATTGGTATACAATCTCATACAATAATCCAAATAACCTGAACTAAATAAAGCTGAAATAAAACTGTCATTAGATGACATGCGCGGATAGTAACTGACTAAATTCTATCTAGAATATCAAAGATAGAAAATGACTATAGCAATCTCTGCAAGCACTCCACAACTGTTGCGGTTTCGATAACCTGGAAAGGATACTCATGCTTGGCGTCCCTGTAGTTGGATACCTAAAACTTTTTAAAAATATTTTGATACGGGTCAGAGCCCAAAACCTTTTGAAAATATTTTGCAAGTAGTTAAAATGCATTAATAAATATGTGTGCATTCTTCCATATTTAAACTGCTGTCGCACTCTTATGAGATAATCCTCACCTCTCAACTACAGTGCCCATCAAGCGTATGCATTTAAACCCCCAGTTGTAGCACCCAGCCTAACTAGTCTCAATTTACCCATAAATCCATACGCCACCTTGTGTTATATAATTAGTTTTCACATCCTCTTAACAAATTATAGTTCTTCATTATAAATAAATCCATTCATTTCAAATAACTTTCACTAGTTATTAATTCGCTGTTCACATCTTAGTGTCTTATGCTTGTATATAATTTTCTTTAATTTTATATACATATTTTCATATCACATCAACTATACATACATATATATCATGCACTATATATGTATAAATGAAATCCCTTAGAGTAATAAATCACTATATGCGAATCTCTAGTATGTTATCTGGCTCTAAGGCACACACACACATCATCCTAGGCCACCGGGTCAGAATCACACCACCGAACCCAAATCATAAACGTAACTGGAGACGGTAATATTTTCAAGTCAGTGGGTCATAACCATACCACATACATCACTTGGACTCCAACCTCATATAGTGTGGGCATGTACAGACCTATGATCCTGGGGATCGATATTACACCTACTGGGATTCGCCAGGAGAGATTGACCACGACGCGCAACCTTCAATGATAGCATCCCACTAGAGTGGTGTGTATATATATATAATACAAACACATATATTCACATGCATATATATAGTCTTTATACCCGTATATATATTTAATACCCTGGTTAATCGTGCCTCTCACTCTTAGCACTAGCCCATATTTCGGAGTCTAAGCCCGACTCCAAATTATTAAATAATCACTTATTTAATTAATTCATCCTTTATAATAATATTCTGCGCACATAACCATTCTCAACCGGCCCGTTTCCCTTCATCGAATTTCCCCCATAAATTCAGTATTTATATTTCTCGAGTATTATTCATCCCAAATACCCCAAGTCTCACCCCGGATAAAATCCCAATTAGCCCAAGGTCAGAATAATAATAATTCAAAATTTTCAGAAGTCCCAACGTATCTTTTTTGGACTTTCTAATATCGCCAAAATCCCAAACATATTTCGAATTAAACTAAATAACCCAAACTGTTTTTCACAGCAGGTCCGAATTGATTCGTCCTTTTGGCCTGAATTGTTTCGTCTTCTTGTCCTAAATCGATTCGCTGTCGAATTGATTCACTTATAAATCGATTCGATTTTGGGCAGAAACATGTTCTTGTTACCAAGTATGAATTTTCACGTCTTCTTCTCAACCAATTCAATTCTTAACATCAATTCAACCCCAAAATTTATTACCTATCAATACTAAATATGATTTTTTTCAATTTATATATTCAAATCCATATAAACATCATCAAAATCATGGGATTCACTACTTTAATCAAGAATTACATTACTTCTTAATTAAATCATAAACTTCCATTAATCATAACTCTTTCTCATTCAATATTAAATCTTTCTATTAAGACAAAAACTAGAATTTATATGGAATAATTATCACTCTCACTTTTAAAGATCATTCCCCTAAATCCCATATTTTCGCATGTGAACCCACCCAAAACATTTGTCACCAACTCTAATATGAATTGAATTGCAAATGTAAAATGAAGCACCTTATACCTTTGACTTGCTTAAGTCTATATTGTATAAGTGTTCAACTAGTTTGGAAATAGTGACAAAATTAGTTGTCCAACCTAGAATCCAAAAAGCCTCAGAACCTTTCTCTCTAATCATCTTCAATGATCCATGAAGGTACCAATGAATCACACTACACACAATTAGAAGTGCATACATGAGTTCATATTACTTAAAATTGAGTGTGTGTTTAATTCCCCTTGAATTGGAGCTTTAATAATTATTTGGGAATTTTTAAATATTTTTTGAACATTTTTAAACTTTTTTAAACTTTTTTTAAATAAATGTTTTTATTAATAAAATGGGTTTATAAAATGTGTGGGGTTAATATACTATTTTGGAAACTTCTTTTTTCGCTGAAATGTTTGGTTGGGTACGATCTCAAAGCGCTAGAGACTTCAAGGTGAAGTTTTGTAATTAATTTGACGCGCGTGTGAGAGCCACTAACAAGCCAACACTTGTCATCCTCCGGGTGAATGTATTTGTGTTTGTTATGTGAGAGGATTGGATGGATGATTGTTGATCGTTGGATCATTCCTTATCGAGGGTCTGCATGTGTTCTTGGTTAATCCCAGTGCTATCCATATGAACCAATCAGAATCATTTTTAATCACCGCTGTTTTATAACCTTTGGATCAAGTCCAAGCTGGCATGACTTGATCTCAGCCCTTGATTTGCCTCGAGCATCCAGAACCTTCCCTCAGCCCTATATATACCCTCCACTTCTCAGCCTTAGAAAACTTTTGGGCATTCGTCTTTCTGAGAGAAAAAAATAAGAGAGAAGAGAGAAGTGAGAGAGAAGAGAGAAAAGAAAAGAGAGAAGAGAGAGAGAGGGAAACCTGTTAGCCAAACCCTAACCCTAACCCTAAACAGTTCATCTTCTCTGAAACAAACCTTCGTATATTCAAACCCAAACACAACCTTGAGTGTTTGAGAGTGAGAGTGGTTTGTTCTTGTGTTGCTGTAACCTCTTGATCTTTAGATCTTGTACACAACTTAAACATTCGTGTGAAGATCTAGTTTCTTTTTCATAGAAACGTTAGATCTACATACTATATGTTACATTTTCACTAGATCTGCATTTTTATACTTGATTTAAGAAAATCTTACTGATTTGGTTTTGAAAATGTTTTCTGGTTTCTTTTCTTACGAAACTTAATCCTGACCTAGTTGGATTCGCACTTGGAGGGTTTTCAATCTCATAAATATTTTCAAAAGAGATTGAGAAAGGTCTTGACCGATTTCTGAAGCAAGATCTCCGTGGAATCTGGGTTATCTTTAAAGGTCAAAAGGATTTGAGTTCTGTGAGAAAGAACTAAATTAAAATCACTGCATATAGACTTTATATGTAATTTTACTAGGACTGTTTGTAAATCTAAGTGTGTGTGAGTTCATGCATGTTGGTAGGAATCACTACACAAACACTAACACACTACTACACTGGAAGTGTTGTGTTTAAGATCTGAGAACATTGAGTCGACATAAGGAAGCTAAAGCAAAGGAAGTTAGCAAATTGGAGGAACATCATCAACAAATCAGATCTATGAGAAGTTAGAAGGACACCAAGTGGGGTATATTCCTAAACTTAGAATAGGTTGATTTGTGTGCTTGCATGTTGTATAGTTTGTAACTATTTTTTGTTATTAGTGTATTTTTTGCTTTTGTGACTTAGAAGTCACCGTGGATGTTTCCTCTGTTGGGAGAGGTTTTACCACGTTAAAAATCGTGTGTTGATTATCTTCATCTACTCATCTCATTCTATAAGTGTGCTGAATTTTTGAAACTGCCTTAGTTTTAAAAAACTGATTACACAGTCTTAATTACTCTCGTACATAAGTTTCTCTGTAAACACATCTTGTTTATAATTTTTATTTTTCAAAAGAAAAGGGTTTCTTCAACAAACATCTCGGAGTTGCTTATACAGTTTAATCTTGTATTAAACGGCATTAGCAACGTTTTTCATAAAATTATTAAGCAAGTTAATCACTTGATTTATAAAATTTTAGAGTCTGAATTTGCCCTTTTTGATGATAATTTCAGCCCAGAAATCTCCCAAAAGCTTCTCCTAATTGATCTCCTCTTGAGTCCCTTTGGTTTTCTCTTGAATTCTTTGATTTCCTTTCTCTTTCCTCTCTATCTTCTCTCTAAACTCTTGGTATAACAACTTAGACTTTTGATATGATAATATTGTTATTCTGTCACCCCAATCCTATCATTATATAAGCTCAATCTCGAAATTAGGTTAACCTCCTATTTTAAAATGACACGTATATGCCTATGCGGGTCGTGTTTAGTCTTAAAAGTCATCGAAACCCCATCACTACCTCCGGATACTTAATTTTTACTATTTCGACCCATTATGGATCAACATTTCACTCAAATCGGTATCCGAGTCACCAATCATAAATATCCCATCTCAACCTAATATTACCCACACATGTGTCCCGGTTGAGATCCAGTCAAATCTCGTCATGTTTACACACTTACACGTAATACCATTTGACATTAATTTACTTACTTTATCACATAAGTAAACATTAAATCATAGTGAATATTAATCCCTTTCGCACTAATTAATATTTATTTTTGATTAACATTATTTCTTAATTTATTTAAATTACGTGCACACGTGTAATTTAAATGCCAAATTATAAATAGTAAAAATATGGGGTGTTACATACTTCCCTCTTGAAAAGGAATTTGTCCCCGAAATTCGAGCATACCTGGAATAAAGATCTCGATATATTTCTCACGCATATCATCCTCCCACTCCTACGTTGACTCATCGACGTTGTGATGTCCCCACTAAACATGAACCCAGGGCACTACCTTAGACCGTATATTACGCTCACTATGATCCAAAATAGCAACTAGTCTCTCCTCATACGAGATATCGAGCTACAAATCAATCTCCTCTAGTGGGATGTGCCAATAAGCCTTTTAATTCCCTTGATACTTCTTCAACGACGATATATAAAAGACGTCATGAAACCTCTGTAGTTGCTTTGGCAAGGTGAGCCTATAAGCCATCGACCCTACCCTCTCGATAATGAAAAAAGGCCACATATACCTCGGTGCTAGCTTCCCCCTCTTCCCGAACCTTATAACTCTTTTCATAGGATACATCCGTTGTAATACCTGGTCACCCACCTCAAGTTCTACATATCTCCTGTCTGCGTCGGCATAACTCTTCTGCCTATTGAGCAATCCGTATGCGACCCCGAATAATCTCAATTTAACCAACAAGCAGACGAATGATAAGGTCAACCATATAATGCTTCATAAAGCGCCATACCAATGGTAATATGGTAAGAATTATTATTCACAAACTCCACCGGTAGAAGGTACGGCTTCCAACATCCTCTAAAATTAAGTATATACATCAAAGCATATCCTCTAGCATCCATTAACCCACGCAGTCTTCCCATCAGTATGCGAATGATAAGCCGTACTAAACTGTAACTCAGTCCCCATTGCCTCGTGGAAACTCTGCCAAAAATAAAACATAAAGATCTTGTACCGATAGGACACTATATTAATCGGTACCCCGTGTAGCCTTACTATCTCGGCTATGAAGAGTTGGGCATACTGTATCGTCGTATAATCAATTCATACTGGCAAAAAGTGGGTCATCTTGGTCAACTGTCCCATAATCACTCATATAAAATCATGACCCCTCTATAATGTCGGTAGAGCCGTAATAAAGTCCATTGATATACTCTTCCACTTCCACACCAGAATCTCTAATGGCTGTAATATCCCAATTGGCCTTTAGTGGTTTACCTTCACTAACTGACATGTGGCCCACTTCGAGACAACCTCCACCGTGTTCTTCTCCACACCTGCCCACTGTAACAACCTATATTTCGGTGCATTTAATATTTAATTAATTCGACTAATTTTAAAATTACTTGTGTGTCGTAATTTAATTGAATGAATTATTATTAGTATTTATTTAAATATTAATTTGGAGAGTAAATGGTTAATGTTTATGAAATTTAAATTACTAATTAAATAGTAATAATTTATTTACGTCATAATGAGTGATAGTGATGTGGCATTTATCTATCTCAACCAGGAGTCGAGTTTAGACAATTTTGGGGTTGAGATAAGGACTTTTGGAATTAATTCAGATGATAATTTTGAGTGCATGGTTGAGTCCGAATAGGTCGAGCTAGTCGCAAAAAAGTACCCGTGGGGTGGTAAATGGGTCTCGGAGCATTTTTAGGAATAACGAAGCCCACACAGGGGGGTGTTTGGGCCATTTTAATATAGCCCACAAGCCTAAAAATAGGATTGGCTTAATAAAACCTAAAAGTGTGAGGGTGTGGCAGCCACAACTCATTTAAGAAATTCTAAGTATGTAGAGGAGAAAAGAGGGAGAAATTGGAGAACTCTCGAGAGCCAAAATCAAGAACAAGTGTGTATGTTCTTCATCAAATCACCATCTACATCAGAGGAATTCAGGCCCTACAAACCATTTAAGGCAAGTGGTTAAACTTTCTTTTAAATTAATTGCAGTTTTCAATTCATATCATAGTGGGTGTAAGAACACAAATGATTTTGGGTTGGGTTGATATCTAAATTGGATTTTCAATTTATGAGGGTATACGGATGAATTGTGTAATAGGGCTGATTTATATTACATAATTACAGATGAGGAAATTAGATTTATGAACTTACAATCAGTGATGAGATTATTACAAACCTTGTGTGGAATGATTTATAAATTAGGGATAATTTATATGGATGGTAAAGGATTTGGGATATTGATGTTTAACCTTCGATTCTATGTAGATGTTGATATTTAGATTGGGAGTCTTAGGATTTTAGGGTTGGATATAAATTCTTAAGGGTTTACAAAGTAAGAAATCTGGTTTTAAGAGATTTTAAGCTCTCCTATGGCAGAAACTGCACGAAAAAGAAGGAAGAGAAAAACCCAGAGATCATTCGAGCGACCTGGGTTTCATTCGCTCGAGATACCTTGTCATTCAAACGACACGTGGCCTCATTCAAACTGTGTGATAAATCTAGGCATTTTCTTTCTCCTTCTACGGTCTGGCTTGGGATTGGTTTGAAGATTTCTACAGTTATGGGGATCCTTTGTGCAGTCTGATTTGTGCAGTATATATTTTTAGCCTAAGAATATTTGAGGTTATAATAGGGAACGACGATATTAAGTTTAAATTTAATGTGGTATGATGAATATTAAGGAACATTAAATTAATAAGGGTATCAAACTTATTAAGGGGAATTTGGAGTAATAAATTCTACGGAGTGAATTACAGAACAAGGGAATGTGTCCGGGTATTTTGGTTGAGTGACGCCATGATAACCAATTAATTAATGAGAACGTTGATTAAAGTTTAGAGTTAGGGAATTGACTCGGATATTTTGGGCTAGTGCTACGAGTTCTTAGGCATGGATTTGTTCGGATTAATTTATTATAGGGTTATATAATAAATTATGGACTGTTAAAAATAAAAAGGGTGTTAACCCGAATAACGATATTTTGATGAATAAATTCTGAGAGATGGAATTTCGAACTGAAGGAGTGAGTCAGGGTATTTTAGTTAAGTGACACAGCTTGAGTGTGAAATAAATAAATGTGGAATTTATTTATATTACAAGTCAGTATATAGACTTGGGAATGTTAGGCTAGGTAATTGTGCACGGAGTAGTCGAGATTAATTAATTATATATATATATATATATATATATATATAGTGATTGTGTAGTATCTATATATTTGTGTGATTTATAAATATTACTGTGAATAATATTTATAGGAATACATACCCTCTAGTGCTATCACAGGAGGTTGCGCGATGTGGGTGAATTCTCTGGCTTGAGTAGCAGGGCGAGTATAATCCCCAGGTCATAATTGTCCACGATTTTATTGTGTGATTTATTTTTAGGGGTGAACCGCTTTATGGTATGATTCGGTTTCACTTCCTGTAAAGGAATTATGGCCGCCTCCGCTACGTTTATTTTTGGTTCACTGATTCGGGGAGCTAACCGAGTCGGGGTGTCCGGATGGGTGAGTAAACCTAGGGTGATAGCATTTTAGAAAACATCCGACGAGTGTCTACTTGGGAGGATGGTTATATATGTACGATATGTGTGTGAATGTTGTAATATGATAATACGTATATATGGTGCCAAAAATTATATATGGGTAAAATACATGAAGTGAACTTTATTGTTATATATAACTAGTGAGAATGCTATATGGTCTTAAATAGAAAATGATTAGTTAAGTGAATGTGATAAATGGCTTATAAATCATATAGTAAACATACTTGGGCTAGAGTAGTGTGACATGAAGGAGTTATAACAAGGACTAGTTATGGGGTAGATGACTAGGTGGGTTATAAAGAAAAGCGTTTGGTGTGCACAATAGTTGACGGGTGAGTAGGTCCTCAAGGGAGTGCGACACTAGCTTAAATATAAAGAGCACTCATGTATTTTAATTGCTACATTTTAATCACTTGCTAAATATTTTCAAAATATTTTGGGTTCTAACGCTTGCTGTAAAATATTTTCAAAACCTTTTAGGTGTCTAGCCACAGGGACGCCAGACTTGTTTCTATTCCAGGGTTACGCAGTTACGACATATGTAAATGTTACAGGATTTTAGTCGTAACCGCTTAGGTTATTTCATTCCTAGAGTAGGATGCAGGTAGTATTTCATTCGGGCATTTCGCCCTAGTTATTTCTTTTGTTTCACTCGGATGTTGTACTCAGTTTATTATTCGGTTGGTTTATTATTTCAGATTTGGGATTTGTAGCCGATAGTTTATTCGGTAAGTATTTTATTTATTTATTTTTAGTATTGATTGATTCAGTGATTGTGTGAATGGTTTAAATTATATTTTTCACATGTTGTTGTTGTTTAATAAAGATTAAAAGTTTGACATCAGTTTTTGAATATTAGGTAATTAGTAAGTTTTAAAAGTTTTTGGCAGTGATGCTAAGAATGAACCAGATGAGATTCCTGTTTTAATTTGATATAGGACTGATCACCCGATATTTAATTAGGCAAGGTGTTACGATGGTATCAGAGCATCAGGTTCTGGTGTCCTTAGGATCTGTACGGCTTACTATGTTTCAGCTTAGCGCTCTTTGATAGAGAGCCTTATTATAGGATTGTTGTATTACTTTACACATGTGACTAACATTCTCCTGCTATAAAATATAGTCGATGTGATTCATATACAACTTCGATCGAGCATGATAGATTGAACATTATATAACGACGAGCGTGGGATGTTAGAAGGATTGGAGGAGGTAAGACTCAACAAAAGCTATGGAGTATTCTGGCAACAGTGACACGATAGCATTCACTGTGATTATTGTTCAAACAATTGACGTTAGTGTAACCGTTGGGGCGTAACAGTTACCCTAAGAATCGTTGTGAAGGACGGTGGTGCCAAGTTAGACCCACCAAGTGCAAACGATAAGGGCGAGGGTCGAAGAAGATTTTTATTTCAGAAGAATAATCCTCTAGAATTCGAGGAAAGTATGGAAGGGTGATTTATCAATAAAAATAGAACATCCAATCGGGATCACATGTAGGGAGTGTAGTGACACTCAAGTCAAAATTATGGGCAAAAATGTTTTCTTATAGGAGCAGTGTAGGGTGATGGGAGTCATTCACCATATTCATGGAAATTTACCATGAATAACGAGGAATTTGGGGTATAGATTATTACGAATCCTATCACCAGAAGTTTAAATATAAAGGCAAAGGAGATTTTAGTACTTCTTCCATAAGGGCCGAACAGTAGACGAATGTGAAGGAAAGTTGATGAAATTTGCAAAACTTTGTATCCCATGAGAGGGATACGAAGAATCAAAAAGGGTTCGTAAGTTGATAATAAACCCATGGGTAGAACATACAAGCATGGATAGGATATCTGACTAGGATGACTGGTGTCATCATTGTCAAGGCCAACAACAAGTCCCATGGGATCAACGGAGCCAAAAGGACAATGGGGGTAGCAATCAGGGTCAAGACTACCAGGTTTGCGAGAAGGACAACCTCGACATGGCCGGTAGGGCCAGAGAAAGGGGAAGGGCACAACGAGGTGTCTTATATGTAAAGAGTAGAAACACATGTGTGATCTAGTCCACAACGAGTCAGGGGACAGGAGCGGGATGCCTAGTAGGGGCAACAATTATAGAAGTTTTGGTTCGGTTAGGAAGAGAGTGTCATGTCTAGGAACCATTTGAGCCGAGAACGTTATGGGCTACTGAAAGTACGAGTTTTTATCCTGGAGTGATTGGGGTATATTTTTTGTGGCACGAGCGAGTCACTGTAGTTCGTTAGTACTAAATCCACATGTGAAATGGGTTTGACAGAGGTATCATTAATAGAATTATAGTTGTAAATATTTATCATTGAGTAGCAGGGCTCTCTTTAGTTCCTCCTGTAAGGGAGCGGGTGTGGATACTGAGATGGTATAATTTTTCAAGGTAATCCCATGATGAGAGGTGATTATGTGCTTATGATTTTATCCTGAGTACGGACTGGTTAGCGATGGTGGGAGATTATAGCAAGACTATCGTGTTCGTTGTTCCAGGGCAGGATATATATTATTTTGTGATGTCTCCCCTGAAAGAGGGTTGAGATTGTGGCAGCATTTTGAGGAGTAGACTTCAGAGAGTACAGTTGTCTAGTTACATTGGATCGCAGTGTGTAGGGATTCCTACTGATTAAATTCAGGGTATGTCGGGTTACCATGGAGCGAAGAGATTTAGCTCGTTATTAACTCAGCTCTGAGAACTTAGAGATATTGAGAGCTTAGTAGTATATGACTCCTTTAGAGACGTGGGAGTAAATTATTAGACTTGTGAGTATAGGGACAGGGTTTGAGTGTCCCTGGTATACGCTTTGAGTTCTTTGACAATGGTGAGGAATAGTGCATTGGGAAAATCTTTTGGGCTTTGCTGTGAAATATTATACGCATAAGCCTTAATAGACATTGGGAGTGGAGAAACATCGATGGATGCTAGGACATCGAATTGACTGATAATTATTGAACGTGTGGAGAAAACACATCGAGTAGATATTTATTAAGAAATAGGGCTAATGGAGCAGGGAAGTGTTGTAAAAGAAACACTGGGAAGAACTTTTGCCCCACAAGTTGATGGGTGGGGCAATATCGAGAAGAATTGAATAGTAATTGGTGGGGTGATAAAAAATACTTAGATGATACAAACACGCCGAGAATGCGGGGGGCAAACTTGAGATAAGTATGTTATGTATGTGATGTTCTGAGGTTTCGAAAAATATGCACGGCTTATAGGGTGTATGGGCGCCCTGGGTGGAGCAGAGCCTCACATAGTCAGATGCCGAGCAGTTTTGGGAGCAAACATAAGGGCAAACATTTTAGGAATATTCCAAAAAAAGGGGAATAAGACCTCCCTTATAATTTGAAACATTGAGCATAGGGATAGGTGGTGAATGTTCCATAGTGTCTCCGAGTTACACCATTTAGGGACGGGAAAAGGTTCATACGAGGTTTTCAACTAGGCTTTTATAATTTTGATGTTCCCAGTGACGAGATTGATGAGCATGAGTGGTGAAATTTATATTTGGAACAACCCAAACTGAGGAGAGGTCAAGGTTTCCATCGGTTTTGAGGAATGTATTGACCAGAGTGGAATATTTGTTATTTTAGGGTGGGAAATACTATCAAGCAATATATTCAACTTTTCGCTTGAAGAAATAAGTGAAACGGGACAAGCGCTGTCCAAAATTATGATAATTTTGGATGAGATCTTTCAGTCGTGTCACCCTTTAATCATTGGTAGACTAAAGTAACTAGGTTGTTAGAGGAATCGAGAAATGCGTAATTTCACATTTGTGGGTGATTGGGAGCATTAATTACCACTACTATAGTTACATATGTTATCTCGTGGTAGTTGATTAGCCACGTAACACATTTTGAGATTTTATAGGGAGATTTTTTTATCTATATTTTTTATAAGAAGTGGGGAGTAACGAGCTTTTAGGACCCCTAAGTGATTTATGGTCCATCGACCGAAAATGAGTAAACCGCGTCTTTTCCAGATAGCTCAGAAACGTAAGGAGAGTTACATCACCGTGAGTTAAGGGTTTGAAGTCTAACATGAGTAGTCAGGGATTGTTTTGAGTATTTACCCTGAGGAGAGTCATGTGTTTGGCAATACAAAAATGGGCACCCATAAAGGTGGGGCCTTTTCTAACATAGATACAATAGAGCCGACGGATCATAAGCTTGTCTTTTGAGGCACTATATGGTTGGAAACCATTGAATTGGAGATTGAGGACTAGGTGTTGGTTAGGGTGTCTCCCATGAAAGCGGTCATGAGGATCGTCATGATAGGGAAGCTAGCGTCAAGAATTTTGGTGCCTTTCTCTATTATTGAGAGGGTAAGACTGGTAACTTATAAACTGAGTTGGCCAGAGCATATACAACGGATACACTACATGTTTCATGTGGCATCGCTAAAGCATTATTGGAGGAGCGTGAAAGCTTGTGGCATGTTCCAGTTGAGGAGATTGAATTACAAAAGACGTCTCAGATGAGGAAAGACCCATAGCTATCTTAGTGAGCGCAAGTTACGGTCTAAATCGATACCACTAGTTAGCGTACTGTGGGGTCATCACAACATTGACGAGTGTATGTGGGAGTGAGAGGATGACATGTAAGAGCAGTATCCAGAGTTATCCGCCGCAAGTATGACCTAATTTTGGGGACGAAATTCCTTTGTAAGGGTGGAAGTATGTAAGACCCCATATTTCGGTGCATTTAATATTTAATTAATTCGCTAATTTTAAATTACTTGTGCGTCATAATTTAGTTGAATTAATTATTATTAGTATTTATTTAAATATTATTATGGAGAGTAAATGGTTAATATTTATGAAATTTAAATTACTAAGTGAATAATAATAATAATTTATTTACGTCATAACGAGTGATAGTGACATGGCATTTATTTATCTCAACCAGGAGTCAGGTATAGACAATTTTGGGGTTGAGATAATGATTCTAGAATTAATTCGGATGATAATTCTGAGTGCACGTTTGGGTCCGGATAGGCCGAGATAGTCGGATAAGAGTACCGGGGGGGGTGGTAAATGGGTCTCGGGGCATTTTTAGGCATAATCAGACTCACAGGGGGTGTTAGGGCCATTTTAATAGAGCCCACAAGCCTGAAAACGGGATTGGCGTAATAAAACCTAAAAGTGTGAGGATGTGGCAGACACAGACTCAATTAAGAAACCCTAAGTATGTAGAGGAGAAAAGATGGATAAATTAGAGAACCCTTGGGAGCCAAAATAAAAAACAAGTGTCTGTGTTCTTCATCAATTCACCATCTAAATCAAAGGAATTTAGACCCTACAAACCATTTAAGGCAAGTGGTCAAACTTAATTTTAAAGTAATTGTAGTTTTCAATTCATATCATAGTAGGTGTGGTGATCACAAATGATTTTGGGTTGGATTAATATCTAAATTGGGTTTTCAATTTATGGAGGTATACGAATGAATTGTGTAATAGGGCTGATTAATATTACATAATTACTGATGAGGAAATTATATTTGTGTACTTACAATCAGTGGTGTAATTATTACAAACCTTATGTGAACTGATTTATAAATAAGGGATAATTTATATGGATTGCAAAGGATTTCAGAACTTGATGTTTAACCTTCGATTCTGTGTAGATGTTGATATTTAGATTAGGAGACTTAAGATTTTAGGATTGGATATAAATTCTTAACGGTTTGCAGAGTAAGAAATGTGGGTTTAAGAGCTTTAAGCTCTCCTATGGCGAAAACTGCATAAAGAAGAAGGAAGAGAAAAACCCAGAGGTCGTTCGAGCAACCTGGGTTTTGTTCGCATGAGATACCTTGTCGTTCGAACGACATGATAATTCCAGCCAGTTTCTTTCTCCTTCTACAACCTGGCTTGGGATTGGTTTGAAGATTTCTACATTTAATGGGATCCTTTGTGTAGTATATATTTTTAGCCTAAGGTTATTTAATGTTATAATGGGGCACGACAGTGTTAGCTTTAAACTTAATGTGGAATGATGAACATTAAGGACCATTAAATTAATAAGGGTGTCAAACTTATTAAGGGTAATTTTAAGTAATAAATTCTAAGCAGTAAATTACGGACTAAGGGAATGTATACGAGTATTTTGATTGAGTGACGCCATGATAACCAATTAATTAATGGGAACCTTGATTAATGTTTAGAGTTAGGGAGTTGACTCAGATATTTTGGGCTAGTGCTACTAGTGCTTAAGCATGGATTTGTTTGGGTTAGTTTATTATAGGGTTATATAATAAATAATGGAATGTTAAAAATAAGAAGGGTGTTAACCGGAATAACGATATTTTGAGGAATAAATTATGAGAGATGGAATTTCGGACCGAAGGAGTGAGTCGGGGTATTTTAGTTGAGTGACACAACTTGAGTGTGAAATAAATAAACATGGGATTTATTTAAATTATAAGTTAGTATATAGACTTGGGAATGTTAGGCTAATGTTACGATAATTGTGCACGGAGTAGCCGAGATTAAATAAATAAAAAATACATACATATATATATATATATATATATATATATATATATATATATATATATATATTTGTGTGCTTTATAAATATTGGTGTGAATAATATTTATAGGAATACATACCCCTCTAGCGCTATCATAGGTGGTTGCGTGATGTGGGTGCATCCCCTGGCTTGAGGAGCAGGGTGATTATAATCCCCAGGTCATAGTCGTCCAGGATTTTATTGGGTTATTTATGTTCAGGGGTGAATTGCTTTAGGGTATGTTTCGGTTTCGCTTCGGATGAATGAACTATGTTCGCCTCTACTACGTTTATTTTTAGTTCACTAATTCGGGGAGCTAACCGAGTCGGGGTGTCCAGGTGGATGAGTATACCTGGGGTGATAGCGTTTTAGAGAACATCGGTAAGTGATTACTCGGGAGGATGGTTATATATCTACGACATGGGTGCGCGAATGTTGTAATATGATAATACGTATATATGCTGCAGAATATTATGTAGGGGTAAAATTCATGTAGTGAACTGTATTGTTATATATAAGTAGTGAGAATGTTATATGGTCTTAAATGGAAAATTATTAGTTAAGTTAACGTGATAAATGACTTATAAATCATATATTAAACGTACTCGGGCTAGAGTGGTGTGACAGGAAGGAGTTATTACAAGGACTAGTTACGGGGTAGATGACTAGGTGGGTTATAAAGAAAAGCGTTAGGCGTGCACAATAGTTGAGGGGTGAGTAGGTCCTCAAGGGAGTGCGACACTAGTTTAAATATGAAGAGCATTCATGCATTTTAGTTACTGTATTTTAATCACTTGCTAAATATTTTTAAAATATTTTGGGTTCTAACCCTTGCTAGACTTGTTCCTATTCCAGGGTTACGCAGTTGCGGCATATGTGGATGTTGCAGGATTTAGACTTAGCCTCTTCAGTTATTTCATTCCTAGAGTAGGATGTAGGCGGTATTTTATCCGAGCATATCACCCTAGTTATTTCTTTTGTTTCGTCAAATGTTGTACTCAACTTATTATTCGGTTGATTTATTATTTTGGATTTAGTATTTGTAGGAAATAGTTTATTCGGCAAGGATTTTATTTATTCTTTTTCAGTATTGATTGATTCGGTGATTGTGTGAATGGTTTAAATTATATTTTTCACATGTTGTTGTTGTTTAATAAAGATTAAAATTTTGACAAAAACTTTTGAATACTAGGTGGTTAGTAAGTTTTAAAAAGCTTTCAACAGTGATGCTAAGAATGAACCAGATGAGATTCCTATTTAATTTGATATAGGAATGATCACCCGGGGGGTGTCACACCCAGAAGTACTATCTGTCATATCCTGGTACATTTTATCCCCTTTGGGATGTACTGTAATCTTAACTCGTGGGCCTCTGTCATAACAGTGTGCCTTAAATCCTCTTCATCTGGGACTATATGTCTCCTATTGAAGTGTAAGACTCCCCCCAAACTAATCGATAAAACTGCCTCCTCTGCCAATAATTGACGTACCCCGTTCTGGAAAAAGTGATCGCCAACTTGTGCTTTCACAACCCATATAATAATCTCATCCATGATAGTCAATACTGCCATATAAATCCCGATGACTGTGTCATCCTGGTAAAGCTTCCTCCACTTAGCTTTCCAAATGGCCGATAATTCCCCTATAGGTCATCGGTTCAACACGTCTGCTATTACGTTACCCTTCCTCGGGTGGTACTGATATCAAACTAATAGTCCTTCATGAACTCCAAGCATCTATGCTATCGCATGTTGAGATCCTTGTGAGTGAACAGATGTTTCAACAACTTATAATCCGTGAACAAACTAAATTTCTCCTCAAGAGATAGTGCCTCCAAATACGCAAGGCAAAAACTACCGCAACTAACTCCAAATCTTGAGTTGGGTAATTCCATTAATGGGGCTTGAGCTTGCAAGAATCATAAGCTATATCTCGATACTCATGTTGTAGCACACACCCCTAAGTCCCTATAAGGACGCATCGATAAATATAAGGTACTCCACTCCTACCCCAGGCAGTACTAGCACAGGTGCTAAAGTAAACTTATCCTTTAGCTTGTCGAAAGTTAACAGACAATAATCATCCCACACAAACGACACCCCTTTGTGAGTCAAATTCGTCAATGGACCCGCAATCTTCAAAATACCCCTTATGAAATTCATATAATACCCTACTAATACCAAAAAATAACGGCTCTCTGTTGGTGTCGTGGGTTAATCCCACTCCTTCACCACTATAACCTTACTCGTGTCCACTCAAATGCCTCTATTAGACATGATATGACCCTAAAACTTCACCTCATATAACCAGAGTCCACACTTCGAGAATTTAGGGTACAACTGATGATCTCATAACATCTATAAAACCATACGCAGGTGCTATGCATGCTCTTCCACAGTCCAAGAGTATACCAGAATATCGTCTACTACTACGATCACGAACTAGTCAAGGAAATCTCTAAACACCCTATTTATGAGATCCATGAATACTGTTGGGGCATTGGTTAGCCCAAACGGCATAACCAGGAACCCATAAGGACATCCCGCTCCCTAATTCACAACTGGTGAAACCCAATCTCAAGTCTATCTTTGATAAGTAACCATCTCCTCTTAACTGGTCAAATAAGTCATTGATTCGAGGCAACAAATATTTATTTTGAATCGTTAACTTGTTCAACTCTCAGTAATTAATGCACAATCGAAGTGAATTGTCCTTCTTCTTCACAAAAAACACTGGAGCAGCCCACAACGAAGTACTCTATCTAATAAACCCTTTCCCCAAGAGCTGATAAATCTGGTCTCTCATCTCTAAAATCTCTGAAGGAGCCATTCAATACGGCACACGTGCAATTGGCCTCGTCCTTGGTGCTAAATCCATAACAAACTTTATCTCCTGACTCGACGATAAACTCAGTATCTCCTGAAATACATCGCAAACTCCTTAACTACTAGGATTGAGTCTAATGATATAACCAACTCCTGTGAGGTCGTTCTGGAATGGCAAACACTAGGGTCCTACCAAAATAATCCACCATTGCCCAAAACTCTGCCAACCAGTCTATGCCTAAAATAACGGCATACCCAATTATATATAATATGAGTAAATTTCTTGATAGAATAAGGGCCCCACTACCAAAGGTGAATTTGCACACATAATAATGTTATCGATTGTCTCGAATAAACTGACTGTGCGTGAAAATGTAGTAGCTATGAAAAAATACGATGATCCCCTATTAGATAACACCAGGACCATATACCCATAGATAACAAACATACAGCTCAACTTTAGGTGGCTCATAGGGCGCTTGAGGTATCATCGCAATCTGGACGCTATAGACACACTTATACTATATTTTTCCCTGTTGTTGTGGGACTGCTGGAGTTGGTGCTACAAGTGGTAATTGCACCTATTGCCCCCGCTGGGCATAATGCTGTTGCCCTCGACCCCGCTGTGGGAAATCTCTCTTCATGTGATCTGTCTCTCCACACTGAAAGAAACGTCCTGTAAAATACCCCTATCTCTGGCCCTGCTGACCGTACTTGGTCTATCCTGGTCACTGGCCCTGCTGGCCTCGACCTTACTGGCCAACTCCATTGTTCCTTTGGCCCTGCTGGCCCTGGGGAACACATTACTGCTACTATGGGCCATATTGATCCTATATAAATCCATTGTTATCAGTCCTAAAACCCTCTGAGTGGAATCTCTTAGTAGAATCCTCCAACTGAGAATCCCCCTCCTGATGATGACCAGCCTGCTGCTGTGGTGCTCCACTAGCACCATTACCTCATGTCATACCTGACTGGCTTGATTCCACTACTCTTTTGTTCCCCTTCATTTGGAAATAATGGTCATGACAGTGTAATAATATGACATTGACTACATTAGTGTACATCTCTAATGCTGGGTTCCATAATAAAATCTATTTAATCCTCCAGTTCAGCCCATCCATAAATTTTAGCATTTTCTTCTCCTCGGTGTGCACTTCATCGGTCATAAAGTTCGCCAACGAGTGAACTCTTCCTCATACTTAGCCATAGATCAACCCTCATATGGAACATCCAAAAATCTCTTATGTATCTCAGTTTGAATCGCTAAAGGAAAATACTTGTGATCAAATAACATCCAGAACTTAACTATAGTCTTTTTGTCTCTCTCCGCAGATGTAATCACCAACTCCCACCATTGTAGAGCTGCACCCACTACCTTAAAAGTGGCAAGTATATAATTCTGAGTATCATTGCACTCAACCATGCGTATGTGATGCTAAATGTCCTTCTTCCACTAATTGGAAACTACTACATCGTCACTACCCTAGAACTCCAGTGGATGCCCCCTCTGAAAGGTCTCCCTAACACTTTCCCATACAAATGGCCTCCGATGCGCCTGGGTGGCTGGTGTCACCGGCTGTTGCTACTGCTGAGCCTGAGGAAACTATTAAGATATAGCGGTTATTATGGCATTGATAATCTGAGTCACAATATTATCCACCTCTGCGACTGTCACGGTCCCCTTTGGCTCCTACTGTGGCTCTTCAACATTGGCCCCTCCAGCGATCCTAGTTTATCGTGCTCTCCTAGGTGGCATCTAAAACCAGACCGAATCTGTATAAGTCCACAGTTAAGACAAATTATATCAACACAATAACGTGAATGTGTAAATGAGTATAACAATCCTAATAATAAGGCTCTATATCAAAGAACACTAGGGCTCTACATCAAAAAATGCTACGCTAGAAAGGTAATAAGTTGCACAGATCCTAAAGACACTAGAACCTGATGCTCTAATACCATATGTGACACCGTGCTCATTACAATAATGGATGTCAATCCCTCTACTAAAATATAAACAGGAATCTTATTTGGCTCATTCTTAGGATCACTGTCGAAAATTCAATTAATTACTAACCACCTATTAATTAATTAAGCAGTGTAAATTTTAACTTTCTTAAAACGCCACAAATAAAACCATTCACCATAATTCGTTCAGATAAATAAATATATCCATAATCATATAATCAACTCTGAATATTGGAATAAAATAAACATGAACTAACCGAATAAACCATCAGCATACAATCCCATACAATAATCTAAATAAACTGAACTAAATAAAACTGTCATTGGGTGACATGCCCAGATAGTAAATGACT
Source organism: Sambucus nigra (assembly GCA_949130495.1). Taxonomy (NCBI): domain Eukaryota; kingdom Viridiplantae; phylum Streptophyta; class Magnoliopsida; order Dipsacales; family Adoxaceae; genus Sambucus; species Sambucus nigra. Next base: position 839,206,935 of record OX422207.1, on the reverse strand, counting down.
AAATCCTATCTAGAATTTCAAAGATAGAAAATGACTATATCATTCCCTACGAGCACTCCACAGATGCTGAATCTTCGACAACCTGGAAAGGATACTCGTGCTTGGCATTCCTATGGATGGACACCTAAAAGTTTTTGAAAATATTTTGATACGGGTGGAGCCCAAAACCTTTTGAAAATATTTTTCAAGAAGTTAAAATGCATTAATAAATATGTATGCATTCTTCCATATTTAAACTGGTGTCCCACTCCCATGAGATAATCCTCACCCTTCAACTATAATACCTACATAGCGTATGCATTATAACTCCTAGTTATGCTACCTAGCCTAACTAGCTTCAATCTACCCTCAAATCCATACGCTGCCATGTGTCATGCATATTCTATATAATTAATTTTCACATTCGCATAACAATTATAATTAAATAAATTCATTTCAAATAACTTTCACTAGTTATTAATTCACTATTTACACCTTAGTGTCTTATGCCCATATATAGTTTTCTTCACTTTTATATATGTATTTTCATATCACATCAAGTATACATACATATATATCACGCACTATATACATACAACTGGAATTCCTTAGAGTAATAACTCATTCGATGCAAATCTCTAGTATGCTATCAGGCTCCAGGGCATACACACATCATCCTGGGCCACCGGGTCAGAATCTCAACACTGAATCCAAATTGTAAATGTAACTGGAGGTGATCATAGTCTTAATTCAGTGGGTCATAACCATAACAGATTACTTTACTTGGACTCCAACCTTAAAATGTGTGGGCATGCACAAACATATAACCCTGGGGACCAATACTACACCTACTGGGATTCGCTAAGAAATATCGCCCACTGCGCGCAACCTCCACTGATAGCATCCTCACTAGAGTGGTATATTTACACACACACACAAAACCCCAGCTAACTGTGCCTGTCACTCCCAGCACTAGCCTATATTCCCGAGACTAAGCCCGACTCCAAATTATTAATTAGTCACTTATTTAATTAATTCATCATTTGTAATAATATTCTGGACACGTAACCATTTTCAACCAGCCCATAATCCTTCTAATCGAATTTTCCCCATAAATTTAGTATTTAAATTTCTCGATTTTTATTCATCCCAAATACCCAAAGATTCACCTCGGATAGAATCTATATTAACCTAAGGTCATAATAATATTTCGTAATTTCCAGAAGTCCCAGCATATCATTCTGGACTCTCAAATATCGCCAAAATACCAAACATATTGCAAATTAAACTAAATAACCCACACTGGTTTTCACAGCTGGTCCGAATCGATTCGGATTCCTAGCCTAAATCGATTCGCCTATAAGGACCGAATCGATTCGATTATGGACATGGACTGTTCTTGTTACAAAGTACGAATTTTCATGTTTTCCTCTCAACCAATTTATTTCTTAACATCAATTCAACCTAATAAATTTATTACTTATCAATAGTAAATATAATTCTTCTCAATTTCATATTCAAATCCATATAAACATCATCAATATTACGGGATTCACTAATTTAATCAAGAATTATACTACATCTTAATAAATCACAAACTTCCACTAATCTTAACTCTTCCTCATTCAGGATTAAATCTTTATATTTAGATTAAAACCAAAATTCATATGGGATAATTATCACTCTCACTTTTAAAGATCATTCCCCCAAATCCCATATTTTTGCATGTGAATCCCACCCAAAACATTTGCCACCAACTCTAATATGAATTGAATTGAAAACATAATATTACTAAGCAAGTCAATAAATTTCTTTAATCAAATTGTAGAGTCTAAATTTGCCTTTGTTGATGATAATTCCAGCCCAAAAATCTCTCAAAAGCTTCTCCTAAGTGATCTCCTCTTCAATTCTTTGAATTCCTTTCTATTTTATCTCTAAATTGTCTCTAAACTCTTGGTATAATATCATAGACTTTTGATATGATAATATGGATGTTATCTCACCCCAAACCCAGCATTATATAAACGTAAAATGACTTGTATACCCATATGGTGGTCCCGTTTAGTCTAAAAAGCCCCCGAAACCCCATCACTATCCCCCGGGCAATTAATTTTAACTATTTAGATCCATTTTGGATCAACCGTGCGCACGAAATCATCATCCGAGTCACCGGTCTTAAATATCCCATCTCAACCTAATATCACCCACAAATGTGTCCCGGTTGAGATCCAGTCAAATCTCGTCGCGTTTACCGACTTATGACATTATACCGGTTGACATTAATTTATTTACTTCATCACATTAATAAATATCAAATCACATAAATATTAATCCCTTTTTCACTAATTAATATTTATTCTAAATTCACATTATTTCTTAATTTATTTAAATTATGTGCACACGTGTAATTTAAATGCCAAATTATAAATACTCAAAAATACTGGGCGTTACAATCATCGAAGCGGAATGTCCTAAATACATGAGACAAATAAATATACCGTGACACATGGATTTTTAAGTAGAAAATACCCCCCTCTCAATTTGTTCTTCCCCTTTTTGTCCGTAATAGATCACTACTAGAAAAACGACAATTAAGGACATAGGTATTAATGACAACTTAAAAGCTGTCCTTTAAAAAAATGTATAAGGAAAAGGAAGATGTAATTGTCCTTTATAATAGTAAAAAAGGACATCAATATTTTATGCGTCCTTAATAACCGACTGTAAATAGTTTTTAGGATAGCAAAAAATGACTGTCCTTTAAAATAACTCTAAAAGGACATCACTTACTGTCCTTTAAAATAATTCATTTCCCTCTCTTATTTTTTTCGTTCCCTCTCTTTTAAAAAAGGATAAATAATTCATTTCTCGCATTTTTATTAATGAAAGAAAAAAGGACAGCATTTTTATTGTCGTACCTTATATGACATCAAATAGGACAGCAATTTGAGGGTGTCCTTTTGAATATCTACTTACCTTCTTTAATTGGGTCAAATAAACAAGTAACCCTCAATGTAAATTTGGCAAAAGAAAAACCCAAAAGTAAAGAAAACCCAACCCTCGTCATCTCTCCCTCTCCCTCTTCCTCACACCGCTCATCGTCTCTCCGTTTTCCTCTTCCTCACCTCTCTCCCTCACAGTCGCTCGCTCGCTCTCCTCCACACTATAAGATGTCCAGCGTCTCTCCACACTATACCAGTCCGGCGCCGTTCAAGGTTTGTCCTTAATTTTTTTCATTTTGTTTGCTTTTACTTAGGATAAGGATTTATTGTCTCCCCCACATAGTTTAGTACACTTGTTTTGGAATGTTTAGTTTAGGATAAGGATTTATTGTCGAAAGTTCGTGCACTCTGCTTGTTTTGGAGGATTTATTATCGAAAATTATCTGTACACTTGCTTTGGAATGAAATGTGAAAGTTTGGTGTATCATCAAATAGTTTTTGAGAACTCAAATCCCTGAAAAAATAATATATGCAAAAAAAAAGATAAAACACAAATATATGTTTATAAACTAAATAAGACAGAATTATTAACTCCAAATAAAAAAAATGTACCTGCTTATGAAATTAGTACCTCCAAATCAAATATATAGCAGGTTGTTTCCTACTATATATATAGATAATTACATTTAAATCCAATACTCGAATGCCCTGACAACTCTCATGTACCTATTAGGCTGTTGAGTTTGTGTTGGAACAGCTGGCTCATTAACAGCTGTGTAGTGCAAAAGCTTTCAAAGCTTTAAACTGCCTTTTGCAGTGTCCCACATCGGTGGGAATGAAAAAAAGTGTTGTGTATATTTACAATTTTTTGGGAACAAAGGTTCAGCCCTTTGGGCATTCAAGTTTTTGTGGGTATGTGGGGCAGACCCAATGGGCCAAGTCACACACGCGCGCGCGCGCCGCCGCCGTCCGTCCGGCCCAGCCCGTGCCCGTGTCCGGGTCCGGGTCCTGGGTCTTGGGCTTGGGCTCATTAAGAATTAATTTTTTGGACAAATAAATTAACGTTTTTTGGGCCTTAAAAATTATTTTTTAACGGTAATTAATTCCAAAAAAATTAAAACGTGGTTTACTCCGTGTTGATTTCTTCAACCGAGTTGCCCACTTCTTCCAGTTTTTTCTCCACGTTGTTTCCAACGTCTCTTTTCTTTTTGCCCCATAAAAGAGCTGGTTGCCTCCGGTTTTGGCACACAGTTATCTTCTTCCAACACGAAAATTTTCTCTACAGTTCTGAAAAATTTCTTTCTCCCAGAATACTATTTCCAGAATAATTAATCTCATTACAGATTAATTATAGAATCGAGCAATTAATACAGAATGGGTGTATACAGACCGGATTAATTCTTGTGCTATCAATCCGTAATTTAATTGGAGGCTGTTTTATCCTGGGGTGACGGGGCTGCACACTGTCAGCACAATTAGAGGCAGAGCCGCGAAACACCTTAAAGAGAGCGACCTAGTCCGCGACTCAGTCGTGTTCTTCGCTGTCCAGTTTCCGAAATTCTTATATTATTTTTCTGCCCCAGAATTATTTGCTCCAATTGGGTAATTTCGTTCCTGAATTTAATTCTGCATTTGATTGTTTATTACTGCAACAACAATTTTAAGGTGTTCTTATTCTGCCATGGACGAAATTAATTCCAGTAACCTAAATAAGCCTTTCAAATATGAAGGCACTCATTTTAAACGTTGGAGCAAAAAATTGCTATTTTATTTAACTACGAAAAAGTTCGCATCATGTGTTCAATTTGACAAACTCGTAGTTAATAATCCACCTACTGTTGAGGAAAGCAAAACAATTAGAACTTGGGAGGAAAATGACTTTTTGTGCAAGAACTATATTCTGAATGCTCTAAGTGACGAACTTTATGATTATTATGCCAATTATAAAACTGCGAAAGATGTTTGGGACGCACTTTTTAAAAAATATGACACGGAGGAGGCGGGTGCTAAAAAATATGCCGTTATTTGAAATTTCAAATGACGGATGACAAATCTGTTGTTGCTCAAACCCATGATTTGCAAATGATTGCCCATGAAATTATTTCCGAGGGCATGGCTTTAGATGAGCAATTTCAGGTGGCTGTGATTATTGATAAATTGCCTCCACTGTTCAAAGAGTTTAAAAATATTTTGAGGCATAAGTCTAAAGAATTCTCACTAGAGTCATTAATTACTAAATTGAGAATTGAGGAGGAATCCCGAAAACAGGACTATAAAGATGAAATTCTTGTTGTGTCTAACAACAAAAATCAGAAAAAGAACCACACTCCAGTTGTTTTAAAGGCAAACGGGAAAAATATGAAAAATCAGAAAAAGAGCCACAACCAGAATTTTAAAAATCAGACTCAGACTCAGAATAAGTATAAGAACCCTGGAAATGGACAGTCTAGCAACTCGGGACAGTTTCTCTGTTTCAAGTGTGGCAAGCCTGGCCATATGGCTCGCAAATGTCGCAACGTGCCACAAGCACAAGCGAATTTGACCGAAGAGGACCTATGTGCTATGATTTCAGAAATCAACATGGTTAGCGGTGCCGAAGGGTGGTGGTTGGATACTGGCGCTTCCCGCCATATCTGTTATGACCGTAGTCTATTTAAGACTTATTCTGAGACTGCAGATAATAAGGTGTTGTTGGGTGATTCTCACTCCACCGAGGTTGCTGGTACTGGAAATGTGGAATTGAAGTTTACTTCGGGAAAGACTATTATCCTCAAAGATGTTCTTCACACTCCCGAGATAAGGAAAAATTTGGTTTCGGGCTATCTTCTCAACAAAGCTGGCTTTACTCAAACTATTGGTGCTGATTTATTTACTTTGACCAAAAATGGAATTTTTGTAGGCAAGGGTTATGCCACTGATGGGATGTTTAAATTGAATGTTGATGCAATGAATAAAATTTCTCCTTCTGCTTATATTGCTTGTTCATTTAATATTTGGCATGCTAGGCTTTGTCATGTTAATAAACGACTTGTTAAAAATATGAGCACTTTAGGATTAATTCCCGAATTATCATTAAATGATTTTGAAAAATGTGAATGGTGTAGTCAAGCAAAAATCACTAAGACACCACATAAATCTGTTTTTAGAGAATCTGAACCACTTGATTTAATTCATTCAGATATTTGTGAATTGGATGGTGTCACAACTAGAAATGGCAAACGTTATTTTATAACTTTTATTGATGATTGTTCCGATTATTCATTTTCGTATTTAATGAAAAATAAAAGTGAAGCGTTTGACATGTTTAAAATTTTCCTAAATGAAATTGAAAATCAATTTAATCGGAAAATAAAAAGGTTACGTAGCGATAGAGGCACCGAATATGATTCTGGACTATTTATTGAATTTTATAAAACCCACGGTATTATTCACGAAAAAACTGCCCCTTATTCGCCCGAAATGAACGGTAAAGCCGAAAGAAAAAATAGGACATTAACTGAATTAGTAGTGGCTATTTTATTAAATTCCGGGGCTGCCTCACATTGGTGGGGTGAAATTATTTTGACTGTGTGTCACGTGCTTAATAGAATTCCTAAGACTAAAATGAAAATATCTCCTTATGAAATTTGGAAAAATATTAAGCCTAACGTGTCATACTTTAGAACGTGGGGGTGCTTAGCCTATGTACGTATACCCGACCCTAAAAGGTCTAAATTGGCAAGTAGAGCATATGAGTGTGTTTTTATAGGCTATGCTATTAATAGCAAAGCATACCGATTTTATGACTTGAAAAATCAAGTAATTATTGAATCAAATGACGCCGATTTTTATGAAGATAAATTTCCTTTTAAATTGAAGAATAGCGGGGGCGAGTCATCCACTAATATTTCTTTAAATAAAAATAAAGAAAATAATGAATCCATTTTAGAAATTCGAAAAAGTAAAAGGGCTCGTGTAGAAAAAGATTTTGGTCCCGACTTTTATGCTTACACCTTAGAGGAGGATCCTAACACTATTCAAGAAGCCTTATCTTCTTTAGATGCCGATTTATGGCAAGAGGCTATTAATGATGAAATGGATTCTTTGGAAACAAATAAAACTTGGCATTTAGTGGACCTTCCTCCTGGATGTAAAACAATTGGGTGTAAATGGATTCTTAAAAAGAAATTAAAACCTGATGGCACTGTTGAAAAATATAAGGCACGTCTTGTTGCTAAAGGTTTTAGACAAAGAGAAAATGTAGACTTTTTTGACACATTTTCACCCGTGACTAGAATAACGTCTATACGTGTACTATTTGCTATAGCTGCCTTAAATGATTTAATTGTACACCAAATGGACGTTAAAACTGCATTTTTAAATGGAGAATTAGAAGAAGAGATTTATATGGATCAACCTGAAGGTTTTATTGTACACGGTCAAGAAAATAAAGTATGTAAATTAGATAAATCTCTTTATGGACTCAAACAGGCACCTAAACAATGGCATGACAAATTTGACAGCCTAGTCATCTCTAATGGGTTTAAAATTAATGAAAGTGACAAATGCATTTATTATAAATATGTTGAGAACATTTGCACTATCATATGTCTTTATGTTGATGACTTGCTCATTTTTGGTTTCAATAATCATGCCGTAGAAAATGTTAAATCATTATTATGTGCCAACTTTGATATGAAGGATTTGGGTGAAGCTAGTGTAATATTAGGAATTAATATTACTAGGTCAGAAAAGGGACTTTCTTTGGATCAATCTCATTACATTGAGAAAGTTCTAAAGAAATATAATTACTTTGACTGTAAACCTGCTAGTACTCCATTTGACCCTAGTGTAAAGTTATTTAAGAACACTGGCGATAGTGTAAACCAAAATGCTTATGCAAGCATTATTGGTAGCTTACGTTATGCTACAGATTGTACTAGACCTGACATAGCTTATGCTGTGGGAGTACTATGTAGATTTACTAGTAGACCTAGTATGGAGCATTGGCATGCTATTGAGAGGGTCATGCGGTACCTTAAAAGGACGATGAACCTCGGATTACACTATAATAAGCATCCCGCTGTCCTTGAAGGATTTAGTGATGCAGATTGGAACACCCTATCTGATGATTCTAAGGCTACTAGTGGATATATATTTAGCATCGCTGGTGGTGCAGTTTCTTGGAAATCTAAGAAACAAACTATTTTGGCTCAATCCACTATGGAGTCTGAGATGATAGCGCTAGCTGCTGCTAGTGAAGAGGCAGGTTGGTTAAGAAACCTCCTGTCAGATATCCCATTATGGGAAAGACCGATTCCAGCCGTTTTGATTCATTGTGATAGTACCGCGGCTATTGCAAAAGTTGAGAACCGTTATTATAACGGTAAGAAACGACAAATACGTCGTAAGCACAGTACTGTCAGAGAATTTATCTCTACGGGTGCTGTGAGGGTGGATCATATACGGTCTGAACAGAACTTAGCTGATCTTTTGACGAAAGGACTAGCCAGGGAAAAGGTGTGGAACACCACGAAAGGGATGGGACTAAAGTCCTTGGATAAATGAGTCATTTGTGATGGTAACCCAACATATAGACTGGAGATCCCAAGAAATATGTTCAAAGGGTAATAACAAGTCACAAGTGATATGGGTTGAATCATGCGATTATTAATTAAAATAGAACGGGGTTTTACTCCGAGTCCATCCCTAAGGAGCATGATATCCTAAAGCGAGTTAAGGATGAGTTATGATAACTCTTAATGAGATCTATAGCTTTATTTTGAGTGGGGTACTTAGCTACAGGAGTATTCTTGATAGACTCACCTATGTGAATGTGGAAGTGTGGCCGCTTCCTATGGATATTTTGGGCAAATTCCTAAAGCGTTCACTATACTGGGATAGAAGCACATGGCCGTAACGTGCTAGCTATTAGACTTACACCCAAGTAGGGTTGTGTGTGGGATGTTGTCAGAGATAGAGTTCAAAACTACGGTTACTCTAGTATATTCTGAATCATCTTTACTACGTAAAGGTTCAAGTCGAAAGACACCTTTGCTTATGCACAATTCTATAGATTATTGCTCGATAAAATGTTTTCAAGTTTTGCAAGTGGGGGATTGTTGGAACAGCTGGCTCATTAACAGCTGTGTAGTGCAAAAGCTTTCAAAGCTTTAAACTGCCTTTTGCAATGTCCCACATCGGTGGGAATGAAAAAAAGTGTTGTGTATATTTACAATTTTTTGGGAACAAAGGTTCAGCCCTTTGGGCATTCAAGTTTTTGTGGGTATGTGGGGCAGACCCAATGGGCCAAGTCACACACGCGCGCGCGCGCCGCCGCCGTCCGTCCGGCCCAGCCCGTGCCCGTGTCCGGGTCCGGGTCCTGGGTCTTGGGCTTGGGCTCATTAAGAATTAATTTTTTGGACAAATAAATTAACGTTTTTTGGGCCTTAAAAATTATTTTTTAACGGTAATTAATTCCGAAAAAATTAAAACGTGGTTTACTCCGTGTTGATTTCTTCAACCGAGTTGCCCACTTCTTCCAGTTTTTTCTCCACGTTGTTTCCAACGTCTCTTTTCTTTTTGCCCCATAAAAGAGCTGGTTGCCTCCGGTTTTGGCACACAGTTATCTTCTTCCAACACGAAAATTTTCTCTACAGTTCTGAAAAATTTCTTTCTCCCAGAATACTATTTCCAGAATAATTAATCTCATTACAGATTAATTATAGAATCGAGCAATTAATACAGAATGGGTGTATACAGACCGGATTAATTCTTGTGCTATCAATCCGTAATTTAATTGGAGGCTGTTTTATCCTGGGGGTGACGGGGCTGCACACTGTCAGCACAATTAGAGGCAGAGCCGCGAAACACCTTAAAGAGAGCGACCTAGTCCGCGACTCAGCCGTGTTCTTCGCTGTCCAGTTTCCGGAATTCTTATATTATTTTTCTGCCCCAGAATTATTTGCTCCAATTGGGTAATTTCGTTCCTGAATTTAATTCTGCATTTGATTGTTTATTACTGCAACAACAGTTTGGATAGTACCATATCCCCAATTGGCTACTAAGTAGAGGCTGGGAGCCGATGTTTGAGTTATACAGGGTTATATATCCAGACCTTGTCCACGAGTTCTATTTTTAAGCGTTTAGAAATTTCTTTGGTCTATAGAGCTCCATTATCCAGGTCATCATGGTTGTTACCGCGGACCTTATTTCTCAGTTGTTGCAGGTTCCCCGCGTTCTTGATGTGATTTTCCCTGGTCTCATCCTCGGTGGTCCTGATACTGACGGGGTTCTTTATCAGTTTATAAAGAGGTGCCCCACCGATCCACCATTCTATATTCCCAGAATCAACACCCTGACTATCGATTACTTAATTGGTTTGTATCTTCTGCATTTACCATGGGATTAATTATACACAGATTTCATTTGACATTGTCTATTTCATGTACACTCTGAGCCAGGGGTGGGCCATAGATTTGCTAGCCATCCTTTTACATGTCATTTCTTTTGTTTAATTCGTAGGACGTACTCCAGTTCATACTGCTCCACCTTTCGCTGTCTTGGTGACACGTATCTATTAGGCTTCTTTAGTCCCTCTCCTACAAGATGAGGTCGAGAGTCATCTTTTTTGCCCATAGAGGCAAACACCATTCATATGTATAAGAGTCACCTGTGTGAGGCAACCCACTTTGTTCCTACTGCTACCAGGTCTTCTTCAGATGGTAATTCACTTCACACACTGCCGGTCTCTCTCAAACTGAGCCTCCTTCCACAGAGTCTAGAGATAGTGCACACACTGGTGAGCGTACGTATAAGGAGGACAGACAGTTTATGCAGACCCAGCAAGAGGAGTATCATCGATTGACAGAGATGATTATGACTCATTTTGAGGCAGAGGCCTAAGAGAGAGTGATTGAACACTTGCAGCTTAGCGCTTTCTTTGATGAGATGCACCGTCAAGAGCAGATCCACGATATGGTACTGTCCAAACTCAACAATGGTACTGTACAATTAGGGATATTTTGTTGAGTGGTCATAAGAGTTTGCCAAGGAATAGAGGATTTGGGGATAGAAATTTCAATTCTTCATCTTTGAACCTTAATTGCTTTGAAAAATTGACTGCTTTCCGTAGGGATTTGGTTTTGTCCCTTTTTAATGGGTCAGTTGCACAAATTCAATCCATAATTAACTCATCCTTATCGAGTGGTTTACTTTGTTGATTGATTTGCTTTTTTAAAAATTAAGCATTATGTAGCATATATATATATATATATATATATATATATATATATATATATATATATATATATATATATATATATATATTTATGGTTGTAAGAAATATAAAACCTCCACCATATATCTCGTAATTAAGCTTCATTCTCACTATTCTATCTTTCATTTCAATCGATGAGACCATTTATCAAGTTTTTCTTTGATGAAGCATGCCTTCTTTAAATTGCCCTTTCAATCAGGGCAGAACTATCCATGATAATGTGATAAAGAGATAAACAATATTGAAGCACATATATTGGATTTAATCACGTACTTTAAATGTCTACGTGATTAAAAGCACATATATAGCAGGTTGTTAAAAATATATAGCAGGCTGATTTTCTGAAGCTGTTTGTGATATTTATTCGCATCAACCTAAAATACTAACATAAGTCTGGATTAGAACCTCCAAACCAAATTTCATTTAAACCCAAAAAATTTGTTGTGCTAGTAAAAACTATCAGGTTGGTTTATTTAACAAGGCAGTGCCATACTAACCATCATTTTTAACAGTTTACCTCATTAGCTACAATTTTGTTACCTTAAATATGCATGTTTAGCATTTGCACCGGAGATGCTTGACAAGTATTTTTGTAAAATTTGGTGCAGATAAAGAACTATGTGCGCTCCACTGTTATTTATAGGCATGGTTGGTGTTTGGTCTTTTATAATAGTTGTGATTCACACGAAATACTTGTACGTTTTGGAATAGACATAAGCAACTACGGTCCTGATCCAAACAAGGACAGTTTAGATTGGAAGAAATATTTGACTTGGAGTTCTTGGATTAAAATGGATCAACGAAAACTCGACTTTGTTTGGGAACAAGTTCAAGTAATATTAAATTAATCTTGCTTTAGTAAAATTGATTATTTAGAGTCATTAATATATCTAACTAATGCATTTTTTGTTCTTAGATTAACACAAATGCACCGGACAATTACCAAAACCTATGTTTGCGTAAGATTGGAATTCAATGGAGATCCTTTAAGTACGAGATCAAGAGGAAGTACTATACAGAATTGAACACGGATGCAGAGCGTTTAGCAACTACACCCCCTCAAGTCGACCCGAATCAATGGAAAGTCTTAGTGAAACTTTGGGATCAAGAAGCATCAAAGGTATCACATTTCTTTCTTGGTTAGAAACATTTTAGATCACATTTCTTTCTTGGTTAGAAACATTTTATATTACATGTAAAAAAATAGTGGATGTGGGGTGTGGAGATGTTTTGGGATCGGGTGGGGATTGTTTTGAGTTCGGTGGGATGTGGGGGCTAGTTTAGGTAAGGGTGGGGTGTGGGGGAGGTTTTGAGTTCGGGAGGGATGCGTAGGGGAGGGTGGGGGTTGTTCTGAATTGGTGGAAGGGATTTTACATGTTTTTTTAATTATTGATATTAGTGTTGATGATTAAACATGTTGGATTACATGTAAAAACAAAGGAAGCTCTGTTGAAATTTTTAAAAAATAATACATTGTATCGGTAGGGCGCGCGGGGTTTTTTTTTGTTCGGGTGTGGTTAGGGGATGTTTTGGGTTTGGGCGCGGGTGGCGGTTGTTTTGGGTTCGGGTGGGTATGGGGGTTGTTTTGGGTTCGGTGGGATGTGGAGGCTAGTTTGGGTAAGGGTGGGTGTGGGGAATGTTTTGAGTTCGGGAGGGATGCGTGGGGGAGGGTGGGGGCTGTTTTAAATTGATGGAAGGGATTTTACATATTTTTTTAATTATTGATGTTAGTGTTGATGACTAAACAGGTTGAATTGCATGTAAAAATAAAAGGAAACTCTGTCGAAATTTTAAAAAAATAATACATTGTATCGATGGATCGGGCGGGGGTTGTTTTTGGTTCGGGTGTGGTTAGGGGATGTTTTGGGTTCGGGCGCGGGTGGGTGGTGGAGGGTGGGGGTTGTTTTGGGTTCGGGTGGGTGTGGGGGTTGTTTTGGGTTCGGTGGGATGTGGAGGCTATTTTGGGTAAGGGTGGGGTGTGGGGGATGTTTTGAGTTTGGGCGCGGGTGTGTGGGGGAGGGTGGGAGATGTTTTGAATTGGTGGAAGGGATTTTACATGTTTTTTTTAATTATTGATGTTAATGTTGATGATTAAACTGTTACAAGTAACTTGAAATCTCATTAACATTATTTATTTTCTCGTGCAGAAAGTGGAAAATAGGAATATAATTAATTGAGCATATTTGTATTCACACCCTAGAATTGGAAGAACTTCAATTGCCGTAATAAAGCAATAAGTTAGTATTTATTTTCTTACTTTAATATGATTATATATTAGTTCTTTTTCGATTTTGTTAACACGTTTTCTATTTTTATATAAATTAGATGAAGTCAAAATAGGAGCCTATCGTGTTTGGAGATGGACACGTAAGAAAAAGGATCTCACATATGATGTCTATGATGGAGCGGCTGGTAGAGAAGTATACATATGTGTGTAACTGCAATGTAAACGACTTGGTCACATTACAAATTTTATTTTGGTGGATGTTTGCAAATTTCAATTATGAAAAGAGGTTTATTGTGCTTATATGTTTTTTTCTCAATTTGTAGGAAGTGATTAAAAGACAATTGGATGTGCAACCGCCGGATCAGCAAACTAGGGTTGAAGTGCGGGATTCTATATTTGAGGACGTGATAGGACCTGACAAACAAGAACGAGCATTGTGTATGGGAGTATGTATTGAACCAACTTCTTCACGTTCAACCCCACCATCTCATTATTATCATAATGAGATTGCTCGACTAGAGGAGGCTAATGAGCGAGATACTCGTTATCGGGAAGAGGTTGAGGCGCGAGAGAATCGTCATCAAGAAGAAATTGATATAGTGCATGCAGATTTAGAAAATGAGATACAAGAAAGAGTCACGAGGGCCAAGAGAGAAATTCTAGCAGAAGCTGGGATTGAAATCGCTCGTATGCTACGAAAGGCGGGCATCTCGCTACCACCACTACCTACAACAACAATTGATACTTCAGATAACCAAGCTTGACTATGAATCTATGTAACTAAATTTGAAGTGGAAATGACGATTTGAAAGCATGTGCCTGTGTTTATTTTGTGAAGTGCGATTATATACTATTTGATTTTATTATTATTTTAACAATGAGATTTTGGAATAACATGACTTAGCTTTTTTGTTTGTTAATATTTTTTTATTATATTAGAAATTGAACTTAGGTTGACTGCAATATAGATTTTGAATATATATATATAAATCTTTTAGGATAGCTACAACTGCCTTTTAAGATAGTAATTTGGCGCCACATTTTATGCGCCAAAATTTACTTGGGACAACAAATTTTGTCCCTAATACTTCGTTTTAAAGGACATCAACATCTGTCCTTATAAATATATAATAGTATTTGGATTTAAAAGGACGGAGCTAAAAGGACGGCTTTTGCTGTCCTAAAAGATCAAAAAGGATAGCAAAAGCTGTCCTTTTAGCCTTTTATGACGCCCACCTGATAGGACGGCTCTTCCTGTCTTTATGACTATCCTAAATACTATTGGGGACAGCAAATGGTCTTTTGGGACAGCAAATTAGCTGTCCTTAATTGTCATTTTTCTAGTAGTGGATAAAGAAGTCGAAAGGAGGCATGAGATACATGCATCACATGAAGAGGTAAGGTATCAACACAAGTATAATTAAGTAATCAAGGTGATGATAATCTCAAAGCATGTACTAACCAACTATTTCTGAAAATTTTCAATTCTTTTAAATATAAAGTATACAAGGAATAAATACAACACACCATGAATTAAGACTAAAATATCAGAACCGTGAATACGAAATGTACGGGTGTGAAAATTTGTCATATGTTAATCAACATATGTAGTCATAACATGTGTGCATGAAGTTTTGATATACCTTTAATAAAAGATCTCAAAGTCTGCCTAGGTGTAAAAATTTTGAACTCAAATGAAATTGACTCAACTTAATCAAGAAGTTATGAACATAAATAGTTCTCACATCAATGACGTCAAGCTATGTAATGTTGTTTTTGAGACATTTTAGCAATGTAAACCTATTGATCTTTGACTTTAACTCCCTGAAAATCTCACATATATGATGGTAAACTCTTAATGATTTTTGAAGAAATTATTGCTCATATGTAGCGAAGTATCAATGTATCAAAAATGGCCTGACACTTCTGTTTTTATGCGCCTCTAATCTTTTTAGGCTCTTTTATGTAAATGGTGGTTTTTTACGCAAATAATATTTTTTATCTTTCATGGCCCCTTTCCATTTCTTAACATTTAACAATATTTCCCCCCCAAAAATTTGAATCCCAGCAATGGTTATTACGTAAACAACTTTATCTCTTTTTATATTTGGTTCGTTATAAAGCAAAATTGAGATGAGAACATCGTATTCGACAAGTGAGTGTAATGTTCTATAAATCCGTGCATGTGAGCACTAAAGGTGACTAAGAGTCCAATATTCAGAGAGTAATCATCAAATATTAACGTAATGACTCCATTCATTATTAAGCACACTATGGAAATGACGTCATGTCTCAAAACACTGAAAAAGTCACATGAATATATGGAATGAATGGGTGATCCGGACATCTTAAATGCTCATCATATATGGTGAAGAAAAAAAAAAATTTTTGGATTTTTCAAAAGATTTATCAAAAATAAAATCTTTTTTGCCTTTTTCATAAAAATTGAAAATCTTTTTGTGTTTTTCAAAATATTTTAAAAAAACAAAATTCTTCTTGGATTTTTCTAAAAATATCAAAATGAAAAATATAGATACAATGATAATACAATCTAGCAATAGGAATAAGAAATATAATCATGAAAAATCATCCTATAATAGATAAAGTACCCAAAGTCAGTCAACGGTGCAAATACCTAAAGATTTTCTAAGATCCTCAAATCCAAGTGCGTCTAAAGGTTTCGTGAATATATCGGCTAATTGACTATCGATGCTCTTAAAGCTCAAGGACACGACCTTCTCCTCAACTAGGTCACGTATAAAATGCTAGCGTATCCTAATGTGCTTTGTGCGTGAATGTTAGACCGAATAATGGGCAATATGGATTGCACACGCATTGTCATAAGAAATAGTCACCATGCCTTATGAAATACCATAACCTCCAACATTTGCTCCATCCATAAGAATTGCCTATAATAAATCCCAGTAGCAACGCACTCAGCCTTCTCCATGGAGAAAAATATAGATTTTTTCTTCTTGCTTAACCAAGAGATAAAAGAACTCCCAAAATATAAAAACCTACCCAAAGTGCCCAATAACCATCTACATCCCATGCCCAATCGACATCCGAATAGGAGGATAAACGGCCATCGATATCAAAGGAATACTAAATATTATATGAAAGAGTTTCACTCATGTATTTGATGATATGTTTAAGTGCGTGTAAGTGTGACTCTTTCGGGGATGCCTGGTATCACGAACATAATCCAACACTAAAGATGATATCAGGATGACTAGCAATCAAGTAGAGGAGACTACCTATCATACTATGATAAAGGGTTTGATCTATGTCCTTGCTTAAAGTGTCTTTATTAAGCTTTGTCGATGTACTCATAGGGGTGTGAGTGTGTAAGGATATTTTTGTCCATTAACAATTTATATGTCGTACGCCGTTACACCGTTGAAGAAATTCAAGATTCATACGCTCATCAACGGATCCGAATATCAAAAGAAGAAGAGGAATCAATGTCTGACAACCGGACCGGTCCGCCTAAAATAAAAGAACCGATCCGGTCATTCGGACCGATCCGATCACACCCGGACCGGTCCGTTTGCTGGAGATCCAGTATACCTCGAACCGCAAGAAAATCGATGAAGCAGGAATAAACGAATCGATCCGATCACAACCGAACCGATCTGCCTCAGAATAAAAGAACCGATCCGATCAATCGGACCGATCCGCCTCATACCCGGACCGGTCCGACTGGGATAATCTCAAACAGATCGTGTTCAGATCGTGGTCAGATTTTGATGGCTCAAGTCCTCTTATTTATTCCCACTACGGGAAGTGGTTTTCTAAGACTCATTTACACGATTTCCAGAGTAAAGAAAGCCCCAAGTCTTCACCTATTGAGCATCTAGACTCTAGGTATTTAATTCACACAAATTGCCAATCCTTTGTGAATCACTTTGCAACCCAGGAACGCACTTTTGCTGTTCAACCCTCTGTGGAGAAGACCGAACTTCTTCTTCATTGAAGCCCTACTGGAAAGGGATATCTCCAGCCGTCGACTACAGAATCCGATACCTGAGGGTAATTCTTAGTCACTTGTATTTTCATTGTAATCCGATTGTAAGCCGTTCTCTTACAAATTATAGTGAAAATAAATGGTTTTGCCCCTTTGGGGGATTTTTCCTCAATTATGTGTGTTTGAGTGTTCTTGCTTTGTTCGATATCTTATTCAATCACATATTATTGCATGATTAGGATTTGTTTGGGTTAAAAGGTATTTAATATATAATTTGCTCATTTGAACGCAAGCGCATACGTTCTCAGAGTGCCTAGCAGAGTCTAGACCAAACTTCTTCAAATGGTCTCTTGCATATATAGATTGAGATATATTAATATACCATACTCAAGCTGATGAACCTGGAGACTTAGGAAGAATGTAAGATCACCTACCCCGCTCATCTCAAACTCACTCTTCATCTCCTCCTCAAAGGTGGGATCATGGTGGGAGCACATGGATCTAAAGACTATATCACCGACATAGACTTGGGCAACTAAAATATCACCACTCTCTCTCCTCATAAGTAATGTCTTATCCATTCACCCTCTCATGAAGCCACGAACTATGAGATAGGAAGTGAGCCACTCGTACCAAGCACGGGGTGCTTGCTTCAAAACATACAAGGCCTTCTTAAGATAATAGATGTGTCCCGGGTGCTTAGGGTCTTTGAACCATTTTTGTTGTTCCACATAAGCATCCTCTTGTAAAATTCCATTAAAAAATGAACTCTTGACATCCATATGATATAACTTAAAATGCAGAGAACATGCTATAGTGATTAGTAAGCGAATGGACTTAAGCCTAGCAACCGGAGCGAATGTCTCGTAAAAGTTTACACCATCGACCTGTGTGTAGCCTTGAGTGACCAACCTAACCTTATTGCTAACTATGGTACCATTATTGCCCATCTTATTCTTGTAAACCCATGTGGTACCTATCACATTACACTCACTAGGTTGGGGGACTAATTCCCATACATCATTCTTACGAACTTGAAGTAACTCATCTTGCATATCGGATATCTAATGCTCATCTTTAAGTGCTTTTTTCATATTCTTGGGCTCGACTAAGGATGTGTAGCATAGATAAATAACCATATTTTTTTAGTTGAGCATGAGTCTTAACACCTTGTGTAGGATCACCAAGTATAGCAGAATGATCATGACTCTTTCAAACCTAAGACAGTATCTCCCCAAACCATCGTAGCATGAGGAAGAATGGTATCGTCACCACGGGTGGATCATCCTCACACTATGGGCTAGGATTAACAAACGTCGGTGGCTCATCATCTCTAATCGTAAAGTTTATTGAATCCATAACCTTAGATCTAGCAAGGTTAAAAACCCTATAAGCCATACTCGTCGATGAATATCCAAAAAATATCCCCTTGTTCCTCCAGAAGTCAAACTTTCCTAAGTTCTCTCTATCTTACAAGATGTAGCAGGTGCTCCCAAAGACATGTAAATATAATAGGTTAGGATTCTTCCCTATCCACAATTCATAAGGCTTGTGAAGTGTGTGTGAAAGAAGATATTTCTATAAATGGTATGGCATGCTGTGATCACCATCTCTACCAAAAAATGTCTAGGCACGCTTCTTTTAAGAAGTATGGATTTATCCATTCCTTATATCATTTGGTTCTTTCTCTCAACAATCCCATTTTATTAGGAGTACGAATGGTAGAAAACTTATGTTTGATGCCCATTGCATCACAATATTTATCCACTTTAACTTTTTTAAAGTCGATGTTATTGTCACTATATACTCAATTAATTGTGACTTTGTGTTGGTTTTGTAGGACACAACACTTGGTTATAAGGAACTCAATCGTATCAAACTCCTACAATAGAATATCTAGAAACATCATCGACCATCATGAGAATATATTTTTTACCACCTACGCTCTTCGAGCGAATAGGACCCATAAGATCTATGTGAATTAACTCTAAAACACAGGAGGTGGTAATGGTATTCAACTTTCGATGGGAACTTCAAATTTTTTTCCCTTCTTGGAAAGGTCCACAAATCGAGGAAGTTGGTTTCCCAAGTTATGGTAAGCCACAAACTAGGTCCTTTTTCACTAATCTCTCAAGATCTCTAAATTCACATGACCTAATCATTGATGCCAATGGTTTATAGTGGAGATCGTGGCACTGTTGCACACAAAGGTGGAATTGGACACAAGCCCATAATAATTATCTTTTATCCTCACACCTCGTAGTAAAAGTTAATTGAATTGGTAATAAACATTAAATTTGAATAGGTCAAAGCTTACCGCAAATTTTGCATTGCACTGTTGGCTTGTGCTAATTAAGTTCGCTTTTAACCCTTTTATATACAACACATTGTCTAGTTTAGGAAATTCGTGTATCTCCACACGTCCCACCCTAAAATGCTAGACCTAATTCCTTCTCCAAAAGTGACTTTACCTTCTTTATAATCCTCAAGGTAGGTAAAAAATGAAATGTAACCAGTCATGTGCCTAGAGAATCCACTATCAAAATACCATTGAGAAGTATTTTGAACCTTGAGAGCAACAAGCATAACAAGGCATTTGGAATCTTGCTTAGGTAACCAAGTGGAGGTAACCTTTTGTTTCCCTTGTTCGTTGTTAGCTCTAGTCGGAGCATTGGAACCATTATCAAACATCAAAGACATCCGTTGAAATTCTTTCATTAGGCTTTAAGAAGTCATGACTAGAAACTCAACTTGCTCTCTAAGACTAAGGAACTTGCTAGAGTGGTTTATGGGAGTATGTGTACGCCTTTTTCTACCTAATTTATAGCAAAACTCTCTTAGGTGACCTCTCATTTTGTAAAAAGTGAAAACATAGACAAATTTGGTCTACCTTGGTTCACTTTTCTCGGTTAAACTCTCTTTTATTATTTAGGTTGAGGACCATAAGGATTAGCCACAAATTTAGGAACCGATTCCGATACGGTATGGGAAGTGAATGTATAGTCATAACCTATTCCATGCCTCTCACCAAAACCTAAAGTGGGTCGAGGAACATCTTACCTACCTTTTTTAACGTATCCTCGAAAGTTACCTTGACCTCCTGGGCACGTTCAAGATCTTTATCGAGTTGGTATACAAGGGCTTCAAGTTTCTCATGAGTCATTATGGATGCTTAGAGATCTCTCGTAAGACTATCCACCTTGTTGGTCAAGTCCCCGTTTTCTCTCTCAACTAAACAAACTCTCTCTACCAAAGCTTCTTTCATTGAGGACTCATTCTCTATCACCTCTTGCAACTCTTTCTCTAACGCTAAAACTCTTATAGCTAGCCCTTTATTTTGTTTCTTAGTTTTGAAGGACTCAGCATAACGATCGGTATAGGCGCATTGTAGGTCACTCTCGCTCTCACTTAAAACATTCCTCCCTCACTCTTATCGGAATGGCTAGACTTATTGTCGAGATGTCCATGTTTAATAGCTTCCACATTGGTGTGAGGTGCGCTCGGCGTACTAACATGACTAACCATGAACGCGGTGAAATTACATCCATATGGTGATTCATCCCCCGAATTAATCGACTCAACCACGCTATCGCTAAGCGTGACGCTCAAGGAAGCTTTTCCTTTCCCTTATCTATTTAACCTAGTCGAACACTCATGAGCTTTTTAACCATTTCCCTTACACTCATAACAACTCTCCTCGTCTTTCTTTAGGAAATCATTTTTTTCTTTTTCAAAATTTTTCTTTCCCGATTTATATTTTTTATATTTCTTGAAACTTTTATTTTCTGTGGAACTATTTTGCTTTTTAAGTTTGAGATTTTTTGAATTTTTTAGAAAAAAGGGCTAAATCTTCTAAATCAAAATAGTACTCAGAATCTGACGACACTTCTTCTTTCATTTTAGATTGGGCTTTTAGTGCAATTCCCTTTCCCTTAGGCTTAACAGTTTTTGGAAACATATTTATATCTCATATGTTTGGAGAGCTCCTATAAGTTCTTCTAACCTAGGAGTATCTAGGATTCCTAATGAATTTAACACGGTAACTTTAGGAATACAATGGGCAGGGAGCGATCTCAAATTTTTCTCAACGATAAGTGTCTCAGGTATTCTATCACCTAAATTGAAACTATAGTTACTATAGTGAATAGTCGAGCGTAAAACTCGTCAAATAATTCAGATTCAAGTACAATTATAGTTTCAAATTATGTGGTGAGATTTTGTAGCTTAGAATCTTTAACATCATTTGTTCCCATGTGAGTGAGCTGGAGGGTATCTCAAGCTTCTTTAGACATGGCGCACGTCATAATGTGGCGGAACTCGTCAAGGGTGGCGGCTCCAGAGATAGCACTCAAATTGCGTGAGTTAAAATTTCTCCATTTTAAAGTTGTCCTCTGTCTATTGAGAGACATGTTTAGGTCCAACGACATTGTCAACAGTTACAGTGAGTGGTGTCCACCCTCTTTCATAAAGAAACCATACACGTTCATTACTTAATTTTAATGTAGACCTCATCCTAACTTTCCAGTAAGCATAATTGGAACCATAAAAAATGGGAATACGGTTATAAAAATTATCCATTAAATTTTGGATTTTTAAATATTAATAAATTTTGTGAAAAAAATATCACGCGATATTTTGGTGTAACCTTCTCTGATAACAATTTGAGAGTGTGCACAAACTAATGGATTAATTTATCTAATTAAATTCCCCAACACACAAATCCAAATTTTAATCAAATTTAAATCTTTAATTAGTTATGGTGTGCATGCGAATTGTGTTCAAATACCAATTTGCAATGTCAGACCAAACATGCAAAAACACATGAGATGAGGAAAAATCCCATAGCAGGGCAAAACCTTTTACTCAACACTATTGAAATTTTATGAATACAGATGACTTACAAAACACTTAGTTAAACTAAGTTAGACTCGTAGAACTCCAAAAACTCCAATAGATATGACCATCTCTAGAGTTGTCCACATGTAGCGGTCTACCCTAAATATCCACCAATTTAGTCTTTTTCCTTCTTCAGCAGTGAATGCTTGTTTCATAAAGTCAGCCGTAGGGAAAAGTTACTATAAGAGTTTATCACAAGATACCTTCTTTATTTTGGTAAAAGTGATCTTGAATATATCCCGAGGGTGAGGAATATGATTATAAGGAGTTTTGATAACAAAAGAGAACTCAAATGGTGTTGTTCGTTTTAAAAAAGAGTTCTTAGAATATCTGATCCCGCTCAGCCTTTTTATAAGAAGGGAAGAGAAAAAGGATAAACACAAAAGATATTGGGAAGATATTCATTAAAAAAATAAAAGTTGGGCCCGATGTTCGAACGAAAAGGCATCTTGTTCGAATGATAGCCTTATTTTTTTCGAATGACATCAAACTATAGTTTCTAACGAGATTATAGAGTAAAACACTTGATATCTCATTCGAACGACCGTGACCCTCGTCCAAACAATGTGTCGATTTTGAAAAACTTTTTCTTAAAAAAAAATTGAATTTCGTTTTAAAAGATATTTCCTTATAAATAATAATCAATCCCCAAAAAATAATCAGAACTTTTTTACCACTCCAAACGCATACTTCCATGATTATTAAGATGACCAAGTCTTATATTCTTTGACGACCTTCAACATAGTCTTCAAGTATCGAGAAGTAATGAAGTAGTTGTATTTAGGTGACGTGTTTGTGTATTGGGATATGCCAAATTAAACTAAATTAAAATGTGTGCAATCATAAATTTTGTTCTTACATTATGGTAGGTACATGGAACTACCCTTAGGCATATGTAAGAGAAATATTTAACCATTGCTCATAGTTGAGATATTTTGATGTATCTCTTTACAAATCAAACACTACATCCACATATGCGTACTCGATCTTTAAAGACATGTTAATGACCGAGCAATATTTTGAAGTTCAAGCCTTTGGAACGGTCTCGAATCAATATGGAGGTATATTGTAATTAGGGTGTTTGATTTTGCTTAGTTAATTTTATTATTGGATGTGAATTTTTATTCGAGGCATTTTTCAAAATAATTTTTTTATTTTTTGGTTCGTTAGAATGAGGTTGGCATATCGTTAGAACAAGACGTTGTTCTCATTCAAAGGAGGTTGTAACTTCGTTGGAATGAATGTTGGAGTTCGTTGGAATGAACTTCAAAAATATTTAAAAAGGTTTTCTCTGTTTAATAGAGTTGTACCCATTGGAAGCTCATTGGAGAGAACTAAGCAGTTCGTTCGAACGAAACTTCAACTCGTTAAAACGAAACATAGGTTTTCATTCGAACGAAGTGGATATTTTGTTTAAACGAACACCAACGCCTCAAAATTTATATTTTTTTATAAATTGGATACTTTTGTACTATTTTACACAACTATTTTGGAAAAAATCAATTCAAAGACCTGTTCCAAAAGTTTTCCTTTTCTTGTTTCATACACTACATCCCTAATATGATTTGTTGAGTTTGTACAACCCTAGTTCCATACAATACATAAAATCCTTGTAGAATTTTCTCTACTACTGATTTATTGAGTTGCGACTCTACTACTACTGCTGAAGAAAAAAAAATTCTGTAATCCCGAAGCTCATCGGTGGATACCGAGGGAAGAGTTGCTTCTCGTGGAAATGTTGGACTGCATTATTTTTTTATTGAAGATTCGAAGACACTAAAACATTAAATCTAATTGATATTTAAGTTTTCTTTAAGTCTGTCGAGGTCTATTGAGTCTAAAACCGTGATAAAAATAGGTTTTTCCCA
This sequence comes from Sambucus nigra, assembly GCA_949130495.1. Taxonomy (NCBI): domain Eukaryota; kingdom Viridiplantae; phylum Streptophyta; class Magnoliopsida; order Dipsacales; family Adoxaceae; genus Sambucus; species Sambucus nigra. The sequence goes on along the minus strand of OX422207.1, from coordinate 839,182,799 downwards.
AACGGGTTTTCCTTACATCTTCTTCTTCTTCATTTGTTTGGTTCGATTGATTGGGTTGGCATATTCTGTTTAGATATTATCTTGCATTCACACCTAATTATAATCAAGATGAAATTTGGTTAAAAATTAAATCTTTATGCGTGTGACATAAGATACAAGTGATTCTATATAGTCCCTGCATTTTCAGCATGCAACCATCATCTGCCAATTATGGCATTATATGGAGAATCTATATCTACCATGAGGAACTCAATAAGCTTAGAGATTACTCCTCTCGAATTGGAAGAACAAACTTCCCGAGTGGTAAAGTCATCATTCCTGCAAAATCGACCAGAGGTACAGTGTCTTATTGCATGTCTTCTATGCACAGGTTCAACTGATTGAATATCCTAAGGTTTATAACCTCCGATGATCTCCCCTGGTCCACCAATAGTTTCTCCACATCAAAATTATCATCCCTTAGAGTGGTTATAAGATCATATTGACGGGGAGTCCTTACTTAGACTAAATCACCATCGGTGAACATAATGTTCTTCGAATAGTCGATATCCTCAGGTCATCAGCATTTACCTGTGACGGGCTTTTCCAGGTCTATCTAAAAGGCCTCCATAATTATCATAAGCTTCTTCACTTCCATCTGAGGGAATTCCCCTTGATTTGATTTAGACTTGAGGCTTAATAAATTACCGTAAATTCATAACCCAAACATTGATCCAATACATTATCTAGTTTTTGTTAATGTACTTTACCTAAGCCCCCATATATTACTGTAAATTTTTACACTGCGTCTTCGTTCAAGATATTATCTGGTCTCTAGTCATGCACAGGATATGATTAACCTTCTTTTTTCTCTACAAAATCATTCAAGTGCCCATCTTGGACCAGTTCCTCGAATTGGTACTTGAGTGCCTCGCAACTTTCATTCTTGTGGTTGTGTTATTTGTGATACGTGTACTTTAGTGCAATATTTCTCATCTTGGGTTAACTAAACATCTTCTTAGTCCACTTAAAGTAGGGGAAACCTATGATCTTTTAGAAGATCTTAGATATTGATTTGGAGAATACTGTGTTTATAGATTTAAATACATTCTTGGGATCCTTCTTCTCGGCTCCTTTTTGCCTTTTGTTTTAGTTCATCCCTAATTTCTTTTTCATCCCCTCTTTTTCCTCGTTCTTAGACTATTCATGTAGATCTCCTTCCTGACCAACTCCGGTTACTGTAGTTCAACCTCGACGTACTTCTCGATCCTCACACACGAAGGTCATAGGTAGTAGAGAATCCTCCACCTCCTAGTACGTTCTAGCGTACTTTCGAAGTGTTTTTTGTGGCTTCTTCTTCATCGTTAGAATTTAATACAATCATTTAGAATGGGTGCTACCAGTAATGAACCTGATCGTGAAAGCGTTGACCAACTACTTAAAGGAAGAAATTGATCGGTGTGGTAACTTATGAAATAAGTTCTGGGTATTGTCTCCATGACTTAAGGGAAATATTAGTCACATCAATCCTTCGTTTGTGTTCCACAGTGTCATCACCTGGCGATACTTCTTAATGTGATCAGTAGGGTCAGTCCTACCATCATAGATATTGAATCGTTGGGGAGTAAAAAACTTAGAAGGCTAAAACTCATCTGTAGATCGACTGAAGGGAGACTTCATCTGACAAACAAGATCTTATCATAAGGTCCTTGGTCGTGCGAGCCCCTTGGTGGGATAGCTGCCTCTCTAGATCTCTTTTGATGAAATCGTAAAGCTCTTTTTTTACTTGCCGCTCGTTAGAGCGTGGTCTCCCTCTATAAGACCTATTGTGATGGGAAATCCCTCTATCTCTGAGTGCTCTTTCGTTGGCTATGAGCCCTGTTCATCTGAGGGTAAGGAGTTCTTGACATTTTTCCTTGCTTTCACTTCTCCCCATGGGATTCCCTTTTTAACTTCTCTAAGCGTCATTGGAGTAAAACATTCAGCTCCTTTTGGTGGCACATTAATCTTGGAGGCACTTTTTCTAATTATTAATGATCCTTGAGATCTGGTTAGATCATTCAAGCTCACCACTACCCATTATTTTGTCCTCCTGAGGATCGTAGTGCGCATCAATGATTGGTAATAATTAATAATTTTAAATCTGGTCCTCTGAGATGGAAGAGATGACTGACGGTTGTCCTGGTTATTGTGACTGTATTAGTTTAAGGAGTATCCCTCTTGGTCCCCTAGTCTATGATGATTACCATCCTGGTCATCTAGATTTTAGTGATCTTGGTTGGGTGAGTGAGGCATCTGATAATCTTGGCTAGTGGCAAAGAACTCAGATCGTTCCCATAGACGACGCCAATTATAAGTGGTAATTTCCTGCAGGTGATGATATCCAATTCACACAAGACAAATAAGAGTAAATATCAAAAGGGGAATGAAATCACACACACGACACAAGATGTACGTTGTTTGACAACATGCTTACATTCATTGGGTTTTGGGTCTGTTCTTTATTACATCAAAAAACTAATCGGTAGGGTTGTAGTATTGCTCAACTGTATAATTTTACATTCATAAAGAATATTAAAAGAGTCATAAGCTCTATCAATAGATATCCATAAGAGTTTCGACCTATCCTTAATCATCTTTAGTCGTTCTAAGAGATGGATTTGTGGGAGTCTTCTGTGAGTCGTACTCTTCATTAACTTTGGGTGCACGTAGCCTGTGCGCTTGTGCCGAGCAAGTGCTTGCATAATCATAAGCCCTAAAGTTAGTATACTTTAGGTTGTTATACTTAAAACTAAAATGTAAATGTTGTTATTGGTTATAATTTTAACAAACTTAAACTAAATGTATGTTATTTATATTGGGTTGAATATACATGGGTTAAAACTATATACACATTAAATATTATTGGGTTGAATATATTTGAGTTAAAAATACACATCTACTCAATAATAATGTGATTAAAAAAACATAAGTTTATGATTGTGGATACCTATTGATATCGAAGTGGTAGTCCATGCTGACAGACACGATTGAAATCTTGTAATTTTTTTATGAAATGCATGCAATATGTATGTGAACCATCACCTTCAACCAATGTCAAAAAATATATCCATACAACACCTTTCAAAATGCGTCAACAAAATAAAATATCATTTAAACTGCGTTTATTGTTGAACAATTTCATGCATAAAACACCTTTCAAAATATGTGCCCAAATAGTTCATGTTTTTTAAAAAATCTGTGTTTTAGTCTATGGTATTGATGTAGTCCACATTTTGAAACTATGCGATTGAGAAACCTTTATAAATATTGCCTTCTATTGATTTGACAAAAAATTATATACTATTTAACTAACTATGCAATTGCAATAATATTAGGATAAACCTAACAAATTCATAAGAAAAAATGGATGAATACTTTACCCTATTACATGTTATTACTAATTAGACAAATAATTTGCACTTATTGTAGTCTCAGGTAATAAATTGAATCGAGCCAAATAAAATTTTAAACTCAAAGATGTAATAATTTTGTAGTTATTATAAGATATATAATATACAATTCATCAACATATTTGATTCCATGATTCAAAGGTATGGAAAGTAGATGTGTGACATTCATGTGCTATTGGGTAGGTAAAATATTTATTGACCAAATAGACAACCTAAGCTATGAGGGTCATCCATAGAAGGTAATCTCATTGAAGACTACATCGATTTACGATGTCTTATTGAAAAAATCACTTTAAGTAATGGTTGTAGACATTTCTATGGTTGACGCGAAGACAATCTTGTACAAAGTATGGTCGAGCTTGGATTGAATAACAATGATTTTAGTAGTCTTTTGTATCTAAAAATGGACCCAATTATTAGGACGAAGCATGAATACAAATATCATACATCATAAGAATGCAACCTCACTACAATGCCCCCATCCCCTGAAGCAACTTATACTCTTGACTTACTTAAGTCTACATTGTATAAGTGCTCTTATAGTTTGAAAATTGTGAAAAATTTTGAGTCCCTTCCCCTAGATACCAAAGAACCTCAGATTCTACACATTATGCCTCAATTGATTCATTTAAAGGTAAATTCTCAACCCCTCACACACACTAGGATAACATACATATTATATATTGCATCATTTGCTTGTGTGCGTGTTGATTCCCTATTAAATAAGATTTTAATAATTTTGGGAATTTTTAAATAATTTTCAAGAAATTAAAAGTTGGGTTTTAAAACTTTTGGGTCATTTTGTGATTATTGGTTTTATCATTTCTTAACTGAATGTTTGGTTGGGTAGGATCCGAAAGCGCTTGAGACTTGAGGGTGCGTGTGTAATTAAGTTTGAAACACGCGTTTTTAAGTTCATTTGAACCTTACACCTGTCATCGTCACAACAACCTGATTTGTGTTTGTTGATAGACTCAGAACCTGTTCGCAATCTCAGCCCTTGGATTGTTTTTAATCAGCAATCTGCATGCATTTTATCCTAATCCTTGTGAACCCTTTTAGCCCAATAAGCTTACTCTTAATCCACCGTTATTGTTAAACCGTTGGATGAGAGTCAACGGCTTATGACCAAATCTCTCCATTAGATTTGAGGTGATGTTCTGGATCCTTCTTTGCTTAGTATAAAAGGAGGTTGGGTCTCAGCATTTGAAAAACTTTTGCCAGTTCGTCTAACTGAGAGAGAGAGAGAGAAGAGAAAGAAACCAGAGAGAGAAAACCCTAAATCGTTCAAACCCTAAATTCCCTTTCCAAAATTAGTTTACAACCAAACACCAAACCTAAGTGTTAATGAGTTATTTTGGTAGTGGTGTGAAGCCTGCTCGTGGTTTGAATCCTCTATGTTTGAGATCTTGTAACCAACTTAAGCATTTCGGTTTGATCTCTATTTTTTTATAGAAACTGTGGATCTTGCTATTTTATGTTATATTACACTTAGATTTGCATTATTTAGTTTCTCATCTTGAGAAATCACATTTGTTAATTATTTTTCAGTAAATGTTTTTCACAATTCAAGAATTAACAAATTAATTTTCTATTTCTAGTTCTTATGAAACAAGACTTATGATCTAGTTGGAATCGCAATTGGTGGTTTCCAATTTCAAAAATATTTTCAAAACCCCCTGAAATTGGTTATAACCTTGGGCGTCTTCTGAGCAAGGTAAACTTGGATTTTGGGTTAATTTGAAAGATCAAGAAAGTATGTAGTTTCTAAAGAAGAGAGAAACTCAAAACCTTATCATTTAGATCTTTCTATAATTTGATAGGACTTGTTTGTATAAATAAGTGTGCGTGTGTGCATGCATGTGTTAGAACACTGTCACAAACACTTGTCACACTACAACATAAGAAGTGTTGGCTATAAGATCTTAAAACGTCAAGAGTCGACGTAAAGCTGGAACAAAGTGTTGAGAAGTTAGCAAGCTGAGAAAGCCACATCAACGTAAGAACTGCAGAAAAGTTAGAATCAAACCAGTGGGTACATATTATAAACTTATATAGGTCTGTTTTGTTTGCATGTATGTTAAATAGACGTAAGTTGTATATTTTATTTTAGTGGATTTTTTGGTTTGTGACTTAGAAGTCACCGTGAATGTTTCCTGAGTTGGGTGAGGTTTTACCACGTTAAAAACTCTGTGTACTTAATCTTTCTACATCTCCTCATCTCATTCTTAGTGGTGTGCTGATTTAAATTGATTTAAACAGTTTTAGTTTTATTTTTCAAAACTACTTACATAATCTTGAACATATCTTGTACATATTTTTATTAAACACATCTTGTGATTAATCTGTTTGATTTTAAGAAAAGAGTTTCTCCAAAAAATAGTTCGGAGTTACTTAGATAGTTTAATCTTGAATTAAATGGATCAAGTAATACCTTTTCAATTGGTATCAGAGCTTGGGAAATTTGCTTTAAAATCTTGTGTTTCTGAAATTATTTTCTTAAAATCAAACAATGGACGAGAAATCTGAAAGATTTGGTAACTTGACCGGACTCCCTCTCTTTGATGGAAATAACTTTCCTTACTGGAAAGTAAGGATGGTTGCTTTCATACAAGGAACCTTGGGAGATGATCTCTGGAACATGGTTGAAAATGGATATACTTATCCTACAAAACCCGCCACTGAAGGAAGCAATGAGAGGATTAAGAAAGTATTAAGTGAATTTACTCGAGAAGAGAAGCAAGCCTCTCTAAACAATGACAAAGGAAAGAATGCCATTTTTATATCTATAAATGAACATAAGTTCAAAAGAATCTCATCTTGTACCATTCTAAGGAAGCTTGGGATACACTGGTTACTGTACATGAAGGTGACACTAGAATTAAGGCTGCTAAAACACAAATGCTTATCCAGCAATATAACTCTTTAATCATGTCAGGCTCTGAATATTTTGATGACTTTTACATCAAATTGACTGACATTGTGACCAAATTATATTCTAATGGGATAACTTATGATAAACATGAAATTGTCTCGAAAATTCTAAGGTCATTGCCACAGAAATTTGATAACAAAAGATATGCTATTGAGGAAATGAGTGATCAAAATCTCACTCCTGAATTACTCAGTAGTAAACTAGTTCCAACCCAAGTTTTTCTTCTAAGCTAATAAAACCTGAGCTTAGTATTCCCAATAATGATTCTGATGAGGAATGTGATATAGATAGTTTGGATAATTAGATTGCCTTGATGTCAAAGCAGTTTAAGAAGATTGTGAAATTTAGAAATAAAATGGCAACCAGACAAGGCAAGACAAATTATCCAACTCATTCTAATCACAAACCTCATGAGAAAGGTCAAGACAAACGTCACAAGGACATTCATATGAGACCTAACAAAGACTTTAACAATATTAAATGTTTTAGATGTGGAAAATTGGGTCATATAGCACAAGATTGTAGAGTTAACTTGAACACGACCAATAAACATACTAGGGCCAACATTTTCAAGACATGGGATGATTCAGGTGACTCTGATAATGAGGTACCTGAGTCATATGATGTTTTTTTTTATCATTGCATGTCTTTCTTGGCTAAGATAATCTATAATGATGATATGCCTGTGCCTAAGTACGAGGATGATGAGAATAGCTCTACTTCTGTTGTTATGAATCATGTTGCTACTGGTTTAGATGCTTTAATTTCTGAGAACATTACTAGTTCTACAGCGGTGTGTGAGAGTAATAGGGAAAGCGATAATGAAGATGTCAATGTGTATGTGAGTTCAAAAATTAAATCCTTAGGGGTCACTTCATACACTACACTTAGTGATTCGGACACTGAAGACCTCCCTGATGTTCACACTCTTTATGCCAAAACTCTCAAGAAAAGCTCTAGACTAGAAAAAATAGTGAAAGATCTCACTAAGAAACTAGAAGACTTAAGTTTAATGGTTAAACTTAATGCTGAAGAGTATACTACCCAATGTCTAACTCATGAAAATGAAGTCAAAATTTTTGATCAAAAATTGAAAGATTTGATTGAAACAAATGAAACTCTAGAGAAAAAATATAAAGGGACATTATTAGAATTGGAACAAGCCAAAGAAAAGACAGCAACTGTTTTAAAAAAAATTGCTAAGTTTGAAAATAACTCCAATTGTTTTGATGGTTTTGTTATTGATTCAAAAACCAATTCTAATGATCGAACTTGAATAGGATTTTGCCCAAATTCAAAGACATAAATTAAAAACTTTGAACAAATCAAGTTTGTGTCAAGTGGCAAAAGACCTATGGAAACCTGTCCAAATTTTCATTCCCTAAAAGATGAGTTTGATGAAAAATAACAAAAGTTTGATATTGGGGAATCATGTAACTCTAAGTGTGATAGTCTACCTAAGGCTAAATACGTCTGCCCTCCAATTAGGAAGAGTGATTCTGCATTTCAAAATGTACTCCTTAGGAATAAGGTTCAACGTTAAAACCCCATGAAACCTATGTTTATAGACTTTCCTAAGGAGATACCCCCTTCAACCAATATGTACTGCTCTTACTGTGACATATTCAGGTATTCTTTCGGAGGTTGTTACTCTAGACGCTTAGTTAATCCTGTCTGTAATACTACTTTATAACCAAACTTTAACTACTCTAGGAGAAGTCGTAATAATTATGTTCTGCCTAGATAACCAGACAAAAACTCTAACTATAGAAAGAGAAAGACCAGACCTAAAGATCATTTGTAAGGGTAATTCTTAGGAACTTTTCTAAACCAAATGCTCATGTCCTCCATAAAACTCAGATGCATGCGTAAAATATTTTTCAACAAAAATGTAATGGTCACAAATTTTATCAAATGAGAGAAAATAAGTGCAAATTAAAAATAAGAGATATTTGGGTTAGAAAAGATGAGATATTTCCCCAGATGAAGTGTAACATTATGATTACAGCTTTAAAAGATGAACACACCTCTTCTGGTTAGTATTTAGACTCTGGGTGTTCAAAACATGTGACTGGGGATGATACAAAACTTTTAAACAAAACTATCTTTACTGGAGGAAAAGTTATTTTTAGTGATGGTGTATCATCTCAAATCATTGGTAAAGGACCACTTTAAGAAGAAGGAATACCTGTGATTGAAAATGTTATTCTAGTAAAAGGTCTTAAGGCTAATCTACATAGTATTTCATAATTTTGTATCTCAAATCATACTGTCACCTTTTCAAAGAATAATTGCAAGATTTTAAATGAAGAGGGTGAGTGCATAATTACTGGATTCAGGACTCCTGACAATTGTTATACTGTTTAGAACAGTACTGAAGTCTGTAACGTTGCCAGAATGATTGACAATAAAATATGGCATAATAGGACGGGTCATATAATTTACGACAGCCTTGGTAGATTTTCGTCACAAGAAATAGTTAGAGGAATTCATAATATCAAACCAATCTCTAACATTGTATGTGGATCATGTCAGGAAGGAAAAATTGTTAAGCCACCTTATAAGAAAGTTAAAGATATCCTTACCTCTGAACCCTTAGAGCTCATCCATATGGACCTAATGGGTCCTTCTCGTACTGTTAGTCTATGTGGACACAGTTACATTCTAGTTATGGTAGATGACTTCACCAGATTTACTTGGGTGGCCTTCTTAAAGCAAAAGTCAAACACTTTCAGAAGCTTTTTAAAAATCTTACTTCGCATTGAAAATGAGAAGGATACTCAAGTAAATAGAATTCGTAGTGATAGAGGAGGTGAATTCATAGATACAGGTGTCATAGAGTATTGTGACTATAATGGTTACAAACATGAATTTAGTGCTCCTAAGACTCCTCAACAAAATGGAATTGCTGAGCGAAAGAATCGTACCCTTCATGGCACGAGTTATGATTCATGCCAAGTATTTACCTAAATATTTTTGGGTGGAATCAATTCGTACTGCGTATCACATTATTAATAGGGTCTATCATAGGGATAATTCTAAATAAACTCCTTACGAACTATGGTATGGGAAGAATCCCAATCTTAAATACCTTAGAACTTTTGGTAGTACATGTTACGTCTGCAAAGGCAGAGAACACTTATCTAAATTTGAGACTCGTGGAGATAAAGCTATCTTCCGAGGATATTCTCCCGACACTAGAGCATACTGTTATATAATCTTCGCACAAAGACTTTAATGAAATCCATAAACATTATTGTAAGTGACACTACTGTTGAGAGTAATACTGGAGAACCAACTATTGTGGAAGAGTCTGAAATTATTTTAGAAAATGACTCCAAAAATAAATGATTCTTTACCAATTGAGAAACCTGATGTGCCTAACTGGGTTTCTAAAGATCATCCCATAGATAATGTTGTTGGTAACCCTTATGAGCCCGTACGTACAAGATCTCAATTTAGAAACTATGCTCATTATGCATGTTTTATTTCCCTTGTGGAACCAAATAATGTAAATGAGGCATTGAATGACCCTCAATGGATTTCTGCCATATAGGAAGAAATTCTTCAATTTGTCTTTCATGATGTTTGGTATCTTGTACCTAGGCTTGATAATAAAAAGATTATTGACACACGTTGGCTATTTAAAAATAAAACTGATGAAAGTGGGATAATCATAAGAAACAAATCCAGATTAGTGGCACAAGGATATTCTCAAATTGAAGGAATAGATTTTAACAAGACGTTTTCTCCTGTTACTTGCTTCGAATCTGTTCGTCTTCTCTTTGCCATAGCCCGTTACTTACACTTTATGCTTTATCAAATGGATGTAAAATCAGCCTTTCTTAATGGAATCTTGACTGAAGAGACCTATGTTGAACAACCCAAAGGGTTTATTGACCCTCCGTATCCATATCTTGTTTATCGTCTTAAAAAGGCGTTGTATGGTTTGAAACAAGCGCCAAGAGCTTGGTATAAGCGACTTTCCAACTTTCTCCTAGATAAAGGTTTTAAGAGAGGTGAAAATGATCAAACTTTATATATCAAACATTTTGATAAAGATATTATTATAGCTCAATTATACGTAGACGATATTATTTTTGGATCAACTCCCCCTTCAGAAGTTAAATCATTTTCTGAAATTATGCATAAAGAATTTCAAATGTCTCTTATGGGGGAGTTACAATTTTTCTTGGGTCTTCAAGTTAAACAGAATTCAGAAGGTTTATTTGTTTTGCAATCTAAATATGCTTTAGAGATTGTAAAAAAATTTGGGCTTGAAAGTGCCAAAGAATCTAGAACTCCCATGAGTACTATGATCAAATTATCTAAAGATGAGAGTGGTAAATCCATAGATCCAACTCTATATCGTAGTATGATAGGAACCTTACTATACCTGACTGCCTCGCATCCTGATATTATGTACGCCGTTTGCGTGTGTTCCCGTTATCAAAATAATCCTAAAGAGAGCCACTTAGTATGTGTAAAAAGAATCATTAAATATATAAAAGACACTCTAAATTTAGGACTCTGTACACTAATGATACTCCTAGTACTATAATAGGATACACTAATGCCGACTGGGCAGGGTGTACTGATGATAGTAAGAGCACATCAGGAGTGTGTTACTATATCGGTAACAATTTGGTAGGATGGAGTAGTAAGAAACAAAAATGCAATTTATTATCCACAGCTGAATTTGAATACATAGCTACTGGTAGCTGTTGTGCCCAATTATTTTGGCCTAAGAAAATGATAAATGATTATGGAATTCAAGAAGACCAATTGCATCTTTATTGAGATAATCAAAGCGCGATCAATATCTCTAAAAATCCTGTTCAACACTCGCGAACTAAACATATAAAAATTAGACATTATTTTATATGCGAATTAGTTGAAACTAAGGAATTAAAATTTATTTATCTACCTACAGATTTGCAGCTCGCAGATATGTTTACAAAACCTTTGGATTACAATAGATTTCATTCTTTGCGAAAATCGATAGGAATGGTTTGTGCTAAATAAACTCATATGGCTTAAGTATTTTTTCCCTATGTCCATTTGAGACAAAATGGGGGAGAAATTTGAGTCTTTTGAGTTCATTTTTTCTTGTAGATATTTCTAAAAAGCTTGGTCTTAGTTTTATTTGCAGGAATCTGTACCGTTGTCTACAACATATGTTATTAGGGTATTGGTTTATAATTAGTTGAGTTATGTAATTTTCTTTTTGATATGGGTAGATAGATTTTGTATAAGAATAGGTTTTTCTTATTTCGTATCCCTACGAGTCCTAGATGACTCAAAGGAGATTTTGTCTCATATTTCCAAAGGGGGAGATTGAAGCACCTTATACTCTTGACTTACTTAAGTCTACATTGTATAAGTGCTCATCTAGTTTGGAAATTGGGATAAAATTTGAGTCTTGACATACCCATATATACCCTCGGCCAGGCCGAGGGAGCCCTGCACCTGGACGGGGACAAGTTGACCTCTCAACATATATCAGACGACCCTTCAAGGGGCCGACCCCTCATCAGGCCCAGACGACCTTTCAAGGGGCCAACCCCTCATCAGGCCCAGATGGCCCTCCAAGGGGTCAACCCCTCATCATGGTCCAGACGACCCTCCAAGGAACCGACCCCTCATCAGGCCCATACGACCCTCCAAGGGGCCGACCACTCATCATGGTCCGAACGACCCTCCAAGGGGCCGACCCCTCATCATGGTCCGAATGACCCTCCAAGGGGCCGACCCCTCATCATGGTCCGGACGACCCTCCAAGGGGCCGACCCCTCATCAGGCCCAGATGACCCTTTAAGGGGCCGACCCTCATCATGGTCCGAACGACCCTTTAAGGGGCCGACCCCTCATTAGGCCCAGACGACCCTTCAAGGGGCCGACCCTCATCATGGTCCGACGACCCTCCAAGGGGTCGACCCCTCATCAGGCCCGGACGAACCTCCGAGGGTACGACAGTACGAGACCTAAATTATCCCAGACTCACCACCAGAGGGAACTTTGCCTCGGCCTCGTGTCACAGGCCGAGGGTGACATCATCACAGCGCATGGTTTGGGAGACGCGTGGAACAGTGCACGTGAGGCTCATGTGGCACGTGGAAGACCGTTATAACAATATCAACCGCTCACGGGAGGGAATATTATATCATCATTTGGCATCGACAGGTGTCAACAGAGATTGGCTAGATTATCATTCACAATCACCATGCATACTTGGAGGGTACACTACACCCCCCAAGACCTATATATACTTGTCACCTACAACCCTACAAGGGGATGGATTGATAATTGTAACCCTAGTAAAAACTCTGCTTGTGCACACAGTAGAGAGAGAAAGTGAGCATATGTGCATTGTATCCAAGGCCATTAGCACCCATACTTAGTGGATCACACACTCATAGTGGATGTAGGCCTAATTGGCTGAACCACTATACATCATTATCTTATTCCTCTTATACCCATCCCCTTCTATACACTTATATACATACATATCTCTATGGCTGTCATGGTTACTACTGTTTGAGCCCATCATCACTTATCTGGTGGTGCTGAATCTCAACATCATCAGTTTGGCATCGTCTGTGGGAAGACGAAGACATCTTTTCCTTCGTACAGCTTGACCTCACTTGGCACTCTGGTGGTGAACCAGTTCTCTCCTCGGGAGGAGATGTTTCACCATTAAAAGAGACCCACTAAGGTTCGCAAGCTAACCAGTCCTTTCTTCAGTTCAGCTCTTCATAGCTCAAACACATGGCATAGGAGATGCCAGCACCACCACTTCCTCCACCGTATAGTGGAGTATGACCCAGTTCCAGTCAGCCACCACCTCAGTCTGAGATGGCTGATGTGGCGACAACCTTGAAGTCTCTGGCAGCAAGCCAGTGGATAATTCAGGAGCAGTTCGCAGCTCTAAGCCAGAACATACTAAGACCACCAGGGGTCTCACCTGAGATGATTACTCCGACAGTGGCTCCAGGGAAGCATGAGGCCAGGGGACCACCCCAGGCACTACGCAAAGACCTGCCACCCCCTCAGCGGCGGAGGGATGTTGATGTCCCCGACGTCTACGCTTGGGGAGGCAAGGAAACCCTTGCCTTGAGGACAAGTATGACAATATGGAGGGAGATGAGGCCCCCATAGAATGCTGGGAGCCGTATGAGGTCTCCAATAATACTGTACGACCTCTCCAGGAGAGCAGAGGGAAGTGTGGAAGGCAAAATCCTTAGGATCTCCCGAGAGGCTCTCCTTTCGATCGCCTGAGCAGGGGGGTCGGCCTTTGAGAGGCTGGGCCCAGTAAATGACCTGCGGGAAAAATTGTCCAGATCAAGGAGTGCTGTGAGGCCCAAAAGGGAGGCAGCAGATGGCCGACCCCACTGGGCAGACCCCAAGGATAGGACGACGGTCAGGGGGAATTAAACAGCCGACACAGGCCTCATAGAGGCGGCAGGGGATAACATCGGCCAAGTCGACCCTACGAGGCCCTGGAATGACTCGATCCAATGACTGAAGGATAAGATCGGTGATATACTGAAGAGCCGCGACCCTCTTCAGAGAGGATACTCTATAGGCTCACCCTTTGTGGTAAAGATAGTCAACTTCCCTACGCCATCAAAGTTTAAAACCACCTGTGGTCACCCCAAGATATGACGGGAGTACAAACCCTGTCCATCATATTGAGATATATCAGTCGGCGGCAGACATATACTCTATCTCAGATGAGATGAGGTGTCGTGCCTTTTCTGGAACTCTGACCGGGGCTGCACATGTCTAGTATATGTGTCTTCTAAAAAACCCCATTGAAAACTTTAAGCAGTTGGCAGACCGGTTCATCCACAACTTTTGCTTTGGGATGAGGCCACAGAAGAAGACCACACACCTGCTCTATGTTAAGCAGGGGAAGAATGAGAGTCTAAGAGACTACATAGACAGATTCAATGAAGAAAAGTTAAAGGTGGAAGACTATGAGGAGAGCATAGCCATGACCGCCCTCATTGGAGGACTCCAGAAGGGGAAGCTGCTATGGAATCTTGCTGAAGACCCTCCAAGGACGATGGCAGAATTATTATCGACAGCAGGAAAGGTGATGAACGCCGAAGAGGCGATGGCCTCAAAATACGAAGATGAAAAAGGAGGCACTAGTGGGGGGTAAGTACCCTAAGAAGAACAAAGGGGGGAAGAAGAGGCCTACCGACGAAAAGTTCGCTGATTACACTCCTCTGATGGTCAGCTGTGAACATATTCTCAATGAGATAAAAGTGACCGATCCCTGAAGTGGCCTGAGAAGTTGAGGGCAACCCCCAACAAGAGGAATAAAAACCTTTGGTGTGAATTCCACCAAGACCATGGCCACGTGACAGACAAATGTTTTGCTCTGAAAGATGAGATTGAAAAAATGTTGAAAGAAGGGAAGCTAAGGAAGTACGTTGATAAGAGTGCCTTCAAGAGGGGTCGAGGGGACGACCCCAGAAAGAATAAAGGTGATACATACCGAGAAGATCCTCCAAAAAGAGGGGATGACCATTCTGATGATGAGGACGACCCTGACCTCCCTCCAAGAGACGACCACGACCCTGTCAAGAGACTTAATATGATCTCTCTCGGTATGGGGATGATCTCCAGGGGCCTAGCAGGAGGAGGGTCGGAGTTCGCGAACAAGATGGCCCATGTAGCTGAAGCCAAGGCAGTGACGAAAAATGTGCACTCAACCTCTTTGGAGGCAAAGTCAGAAAAGAGGAAGAAGGTCGACATGGACACTCTGATAGTGGGATTCTCAAGAATAGACTTCAAAGGCCTCTTAGCCCCACATGATGACCTTCTCGTCATCACTACCAGGGTGCACGGGTGCGAGGTGCCAAGGATCTTGGTAGATGGGGGGGAGCTCTACAGATGTGATGTTTTGGCCATGCTTCAAAGCCTTAGGTCTCAGCCGTGCTAGACTCATCCCGTACCATCACCCATTAATTGGGTTCAGTGGGGAAATGTTTCATCCCCTCGGAGTGTATAAGGCCGATGTCAGGATGGGGGACGAGTGGCCGAGATGGCTAACCAAGAAGGTCAGCTTCTTTGTGATGGATGAACATGTCTTTTCAGCCTACAATATTATACTGGGGCGGGTAACCCTCAAGGGGTTTGAAGCTGTGCCGTCTACGGTCCATTAGATGATTAAATTTCCAACCCCTTATGGGGTGGGGGAAGTTCAGGGAGACCAGATGACAGCACGGGAATGTTATTACAACTCCGTTGAAGAAAGAGAGGCGCACAAGAAGGTAACAACCACTTGTAATATTGATAACCTTGATCCCAGGGAGGAGAAAAAACTCAGGAAAGGAGAAGCCGCGAAAGAGGTAGAATCCATCATCCTCATTGAGGATGACCCGGAAAAAATCGTCCAAGTCGACAAGACTTTGAAGCCAAGCAACAAGGAAGACCTCATCAAGCTGTTAAGGAGAAGATAAAGCGTCTTTGCATGGAGTCATGCAGATATGCTGGGGATCGACTCCGAAATCATGTGCCACAAGCTCAACGTGGTAGAGGGTGCAAAGCCAGTAAAGCATAAGAGGAGAATTTACTCTCGAGAAAAGTATGAGGTCATAAGGGACGAGGTCAAAAAGCTGGAAGCATGGCCGGCCCTGGCCATGTGCCAAGTGGGCAATGGCACAGGGCCCATTTTAGAGTATGCACCTATATATGTATATAATAGGGGTCTAATTTTTTTTTATGTATATTAAAAATGTCAATTTTTAAAATAATTTTAATTTTTTAAGGGACAACTACCCAAAAATCTCACCCAACTAAAATGGGCTCCTAAAAAATAAGTCTAATTTTTTTGGGGCCCATTTTATGTATTTAATATTTTTGTACAGTATTTTTTTAGAAGGGTCCTAAATTGATTTTCGCACAGGGCACTCTCAATCATCGGACCGGCCCTGGCTGGAAGATGCTGAGTTTATCAGAGAGGTCATCTACCCTGAATGGCTGTCCAATGCAGTCATTGTCCCAAAAGCCAACGGGAAGTGGAGAATGTGTGTAGACTTCACTGACCTCAACAAGCATTATCCCAAAGACAACTTCCCTCTCCCCCACATTGATTAGATGGTAGATGCTACCGAAGGCCATGAACTAATGAGTTTCATGGATGCCTACTCAGGTTACAACCAGATCTTCATGGACCCTGGAGACTCGGAGAAAACATCCTTCATTACCGATAAGGGGACATACTGTTATAGGGTCATGCCCTTTGGCCTGAAGAATGCAGGGCCAACGTATCAGCGCCTTGTAAATAAAATGTTTGAAGACCAAATTGGGAAGTCTATGGAGGTTTATGTAGATGACATGCTGACTAAGAGTTTGAAGGCAGAAGATCATGTGCTGACCTGGAGAGGACCTTTAATACGATGGACAAGTACCGGATGAAGCTCAACCCGGACAAGTGTGTCTTCGGGGTGGGGGCAGGAAAATTCTTAGGGTTCATCGTGAATCAAAGAGGCATTGAGGCCAATCCTGAGAAAATAAAAGCCCTTCTAGAGATGAAGACCCCCAAGACCATTAAAGACATTCAGAGGCTCACGAGGCGAGTGGCTGCTTTGAATAGGTTCGTGTCCAGAGACACAGATAAGTGTTTGCCATTCTTCAAAATTCTCAGGAAGGCCTTTGAATGGAATGAAGAGTGTGACCAGGCCTTCAAAGAATTGAAGTCATACCTAGGGTCTCCCTTGCTGCTGTCATGACCAATGCAGGGTGAACAACTTTATGTGTACCTAGCTGTCTCAGAATCATCCATCAGCACAGTAATTGTTAGGAATGAAGATGGGGTACAGAAGCCTGTGTATTTCAACAGTAAGGAACTCCAGGGGGCAGAGCAAAGATACACAAGGATGGAGAAGTTAGCCTATGCCTTGATCCATGAATCAAGAAAGATGAAGCCATACTTCCAGTCCCATACAATGGTCATCCTCACCGACTCTCCTCTTAGGCAAGTCTTGCACAAGACAGAAAAATCAGGGAGGCTAATGGCCTGGGCTATAGAGTTAGGGGATTTTTACATTGTGTATCAACCTAGGACGGCCATTAAAGGGCAAGCATTGGCAGATTTCATGGCTGAATTTACTTGGGAAGACGATGAAGCTGAAGATGAGAGCCTCGAGAAGACATATGCCCTACTAAGCCCACTTGCTGACACACCCACAGATAAGGTTGAGACAAGCACCGCTAGAAGAAAAGTGGTCAAAAATGAAGAGGGAAGATAACTCTTTATAAAGGGGTCCCTCGTCGAGGGAATTTTCTCATAAGAACAGAATGTGTGGAGCCTCTTCGTCGACGGGTCCTCCTGCGACAGCGGAAGTGGAGCTGGACTGATAGTATCAGCACCCGATGGCATAGACATTGAGTACGCCCTAAGGTTTAACTTCGAAGCCTCCAACAAAGAGTTCGAATACGAGGCCCTGATTACAGGCCTCTTCTTGGCCAAGTCTCTTAGTGTCGGCCAGATTTTGGTCCATAGTGATTCAAGGCTAGTAGTGAATCAGATACTAGGAGCCTACGAGGCCAAGGATAAGCGGATGGCCAAATATCTTGAAAAGGTGAGGTCAATATTAAAGAGCTTCAGAGAAGTAAAACTGAAGAGGATACCTAAGCTCGATAATGGTCGAGCTGATGCCCTTGCTAGGTCGGCCTCGATGACTAGGACAGATATCAAGAGGACAGTCCCAGTGGAAATTTCGCTTCGACCAACTATTGAAGATGCTGAGGGAATACTTAGCACTTGCCTGAATGTTTCTAAGGAAGCTTCATGGATGGACCCTCTGATCAGATACATTAAAGAGGGGGAGATGCCAGAAGTAGGGCAAGAAAGGAAGAAGCTGAGATACAGAGCGACGAAATTCACTGTCATCGAAGACACCTTGTACAAAAGGGGTTTTTGCTCCCTTTACTTAGGTGTGTGAACCCGTCTGAAGTCCCACACATTTTACAAGACGTGCACGAGGGGTCATGTTCAAGCCATATTGGGGGCATGTCTTTAGCGAAGAGGATAGTAACCCAGGGGTACTGGTGGCCGACCTTGGGGAAAGATTCCACGACATATGTAAAAAATTGTGATAAATGTCAAAGATTTGCCACCATCCCTCACCAGCCTCATCAGCCTCTTACCTCCATTACATCCCTATGGCTATTTGCAGCATGGGGGATCGACCTAGTAGGACCCTTGCTTAGGGCCATCAGTAACTATCGATTCCTCATCATAGCAATTGACTATTTTTCAAAATGGGTGGAGGCGGAGCCGATGGTAACAATCACAGAGCAGAAGACCTTCCAGTTTATATGGAAAAACATTATATGCAGATATGGTCTCCCCAACACCCTCATATCAGATAATGGGACTCAATTCAAGAATACATCTCTAGAGAAGTACTGTGAAAGGGTGAGTATCAAGTAATTCTTCTCTACCCTAGTCGACCCCAGGCTAATGGGAAAACAGAAGTTACAAATAGGACGATCCTAGACGGGATCAAGAAGAGGTTTAAGGAGGTAAAAGAAAGATGGATTGAGGAGTTATATGCTATACTGTGGGCCTACAGGACGACGACAAAGACCTCTACCGGAGAAACCCCGTTCATGCTGGCTTATGGCTCAGAAGCCGTCATCCCCACTGAGATTGGGTTTCCTACTCACAGGGTCCAAATGTATGACCCACAGAGAAATATGGAGGAGAGGAGACTTGACTTGGACTTGATTGAGGAAAGGAGGGAAGACGCCGAGATAAGGCAAGCCGCCTACCAGCAGAGGACTGCAAGGTTTTACAACCAGAGGGTGAAGCAGAGGCCAATTGCAGTGGGAGACTTGGTCCTCAAAAAGACTTGGTAGAAGCCCAACAAGATCCATCCAAATTGGCCTGGCCCATATAGGGTCATCGATGAAGTTGTCCCGGGAACCTATAAACTAGAAAACCTAGAAAGGGAACCCTTTTCCAACCCCTGGAATGAAGATCACCTGAAGAAATACTATCAGTAATTTTGTAAAGTCCTATCAAACAACATTTGTAATGAATGTGTTGCTCCAACAGAACACTTGGAAAGTTAATGAGAATGTTACATTGGTCCCTCATTTTATGTTTGATGAAAGCAAGTGTAATTGGGGTGATGCTCGCTAAGTCCACCCTCGGCTATAATGAGGGTCAATGCTGAGGACGACCCCTCATTCACCCTCAAGAAAGACGAGGGAGGACATAATTTAAAAACCATTAGGTTGGCTGAAAACCACCCTCGGCTATAATGAGGGTCAATGCTGGGGACGACCCCTCATTCACCCTCAAGAAAGACGAGGGAGGACATAATTTAAAAACCATTAGGTTGGTTGAAAACCACCCTCGGCTATAATGAGGGTCAATGCTGGGGACGACCCCTCATTCACCCTCAAGAAAGACGAGGGAGGACATAATTTAAAAACCATTAGGTTGGTTAAAAACTACCCTCGGCTATAATGAGGGTCAATGCTGGGGATGACCCCTCATTCACCCTCAAGAAAGACGAGGGAGGACTTGATTAAAAATCATTTGGTTGGTTAAAAACCACCCTCGGCTATAAGGAGGGTCAATGATGGGGACGACCCCTCATTCACCCTCAAGAAAGACGAGGGAGGACATAATTTAAAAACCATTAGGTTGGTTGAAAACCACCCTCGGCTATAATGAGGGTCAATGCTGGGGACAACCCCCCATTCACCCTCAAGAAAGACGAGGGAGGACATAATTTAAAAACCATTAGGTTGGTTGAAAACCACCCTCGGCTATAATGAGGGTCAATGCTGGGGACGACCCCTCATTTACCCTCAAGAAAGATGAGGGAGGACTTGATTAAAAAACCATTTGGTTAGTTAAAAACCACCCTCGGCTATAAGGAGGGTCAATGCTGGGGACGACCCCTCATTCACCCTCAAGAAAGACGAGGGAGGACATCATTTAAAAAACCATTAGGTTGGTAAAAACCACCCTCAGCTATAATGAGGGTCAATGCTGGGGATGACCCCTCATTCACCCTCAAGAAAGACGAGGGAGGACATAATTTAAAAACCATTAGGTTGGTTGAAAACCACCCTCGACTATAATGAGGGTCAATGCTGGGGACGACCCCTCATTCACCCTCAAGAAAGACGAGGGAGGACTTGATTAAAAACCATTAGGTCGGTTAAAAACCACCCTCGGCTATAATGAGGGTCAATGTTGGGGACGACCCCTCATTTACCCTCAAGAAAGATGAGGGAGGACTTGATTAAAAACCATTTGGTTGGCTAAAAACCACCCTCGGCTATAATGGGGGTCAATGCTGGGGACGACCCCTCATTCACCCTCAAGAAAGACGAGGGAGGACTTCATTAAAAACCACTAAGTTGGTAAAAACAACCCTCGGCTATAATGAGGGTCAATATTGGGGACGACCCCTCATTCACCCTCAAGAAAGACGAGGCAGGGGTTAGTGATATTGTTAATTTTTGAAAACATCACAAGGCATATCATACAAGAGCAAGTACAGAAGACAAAAAGAGGCATTATATTACAAAATGAAGATGTTTATTAGATAAAAGAGTACAAAAATATTGATTACACGAAGAGGGTATGGGCTACAGACAGCCACCCTATTGAGCAATGTCGGAGGGCAATATTTCAACATTAATGATGGGGGTTTCCTAGATGACCAAGATAGGCCGATCCTCAGACATACCAGTGCCCTCGGTGTGCACTTGAGACTCCACCTGAGCCAAAGCCTCAGCAATCAGGGGGCCGTCCAGTTGGACTGCTTCAATAGAGGAGCTGACAGATGATACTGCGTCAACGAACATAAGGACGACCCACCGACAGGCCGTCCTAATCCCCCTCTCTAAGAATTCAAGACCGAAGCCTTGAAACTCATCTGAGAGTTTGTAGGCCTCCACAGCATCGGCCTCGGCTTTCTTTACAGCCACTTAAAGATCAGTCTTGAACTGAACCCCCAAGTTGATCAAGGCCTCGTCCTTCTCTTTTATAAGAAAGTACTTGGCCTTCAAGTATGCATCATGCTGCTTCGTCAACTCGTCCAGGACCCTTGCATGTTCGGTCCTTGCACTCTCCAGTTCAGCCCATGCAGTCTTAAGCTCTGTCTGCAGATTAGCCTCGTGCTGAATGGCCCTCTTGACTTCTTGATATTTTTGTTGGTTTTCAGCCATCCACTTAGTGGCCGAGGTAAAGGCACAGACAGACTGCACAAAAAAAGACACTTGTTAAGAGGCCGAGGAAACAATTTGTGAAAAAAATCAATTAAGGAGATAAAGCGAAAACAAATACCTGAGCCAGTGTGTGCAGACCGTAATCATAAATCTTTATCGGGGGCATCTTTGATAAGAATTCATAGTTCGCGACCGAGGGAACGAAAAACATAGAGGCCTTGGCCGCCCTCAAGTTAGCAATGAGAGAAGACGGTTAAACCTTCAGGAATGCTAGGTTCTGAGACCAATAGGCCCCCATAATGGAAGAGGAACCAGTCCCCTCCGATGCCTCCACCCTTGCCCTCGTCCTTGAATCCGACCAAGGGTTAACAAGAACTTCAGGACCTTTTCTTTTGGAACCCTCGACGGAAGGTTCAATAGGTGTCGGCCCTACGACCTTCGACTTCCTCGGAGCCTGCTGAAGCTCCTTGCCCTTCTTCTTGCCCAAGACAGATAGCATGCTGGGGGTAGTCATTTCCCAGAGATGGTCAGAGATACCTGCAGGACGACCTGAAAAGAAGATGGCACATAAAAGAAATGCAAAGGCGAAGATGAAACACTTGGAAAAAATAAAAGACAGTAAAAAATAACAATAACTCACATAGCTCTGTCAAGGGCCCCCCTCAGACCAGCTTCTTTGAGGAACCGAGGGGTCATCAGATCTTCAAACTTTGCAAGTTCACCCGCTTTCCCTCGTTCTCTCAAATACTAGACTATATCCTTCTCATCCAGACTAAGTCGGGGGTCTGACCTAGCCTTCATCGAGGGCTTCGACCATCTCCTTGGAACCCTCAGACCATCGTCCAAAGGTTGAGTCTCGGCAGAAAATTCCCATTCTCCATAGGTGAAGAAAAATCTCTTCTTCCAATCGTGGTTGGAGGTTTGTGCCACATGGAGATGTTTTTTATCAGACCTCCTCACCCCCAGGTGATAGTATCCAGGCTGTTTAGACGAGGAAGTGATATTATAACAAGCCACAAACACGTCGGCTGAAGGCTCGTTAGTGAAGACATTCTTCCACAAGGAGACGTAGCCCAGGATTGTCCTCCAGGAGTTGGGAGGAAGTTGAGAGGGAGCAACGCCAAGGGCTGATAATATATTGACTATGTCAGGGTGCAGAGGGAACCTAACACCGACCTTAAACATATGTTCATATACTGCGATCTCTCCCTCTTCACCCTCAAAGACTTTCTCAGACTCAGAGGGGACCCTTATACTTATGTTGGGGGGCAGACCAAATGTATGCCTCCACAGTAGGAGGTCACGATCCCTGATGGAGGAAACATAAGCCGAGGCGTGGGTGGTATCAACTGGGTCAGCGTCTGAGTCCTCACCATCATCCTCAGTCCCCTCGCCCTCGGCCTCATCACCTGTTAGAGGTCCATGAGGAAAAGCCATCTGGAAGGCATGATGGGATAAAGTTATCACAGGAACAGCCTCGGAAGGGACCACACCCTCGGCCTGTCGGCCTGGGCTAAGATTAGACGTTTCTCTCCTCCCAAAAGGGCCAGCACGTGTTGGTGACGATGCTCTCTCATCCATCTCTCCATCGCACGATTGACCCTCGGCTGGACGACAGGACGACCCACAAGACTCAGATGGTTTTATTATGGCTAGAGGAATGGGAAAAATGGGTTGTACCCAATTAGGGTCGGCCCCTCGTCTTCTCCCCTCCTCTTCCTCTACTCGTCTGATCTCAACAAATAATTTCTCTCTCAGGGAAGGGAATTCCTCAGCTAAATTGTAAAGCCTCCTAAGCATTAAGAGGGAGACCCTACACTTAAAAGAATTTGGATAACCTAATCACAAATAAGTTGACAATTGACTAAGTTGGACTTTTGGATCAAAACCAAAAATTAAAGGTTTTTGGTCAAGAACAACTCGTCGGGGAAGACGGCGAAGGGAAGTAAAACAGCCAAAGAAAAGTCCTACAAGCCTAGAGCAAGAAAACAAGCAGCAATGGAAGATACATAGATCACTAGGGCAGAGAGATTATGTGACAACCCGAATATAATTACGATTAATTATGCTTAAATCATGCTTAGCTTATGTGATATGATTAGTGTGTTATTAATATATATGATGTTAATTTACTATGTTTAGTCTAATCCTACCTTCAAAAATCATGAAATGTCGGATTAGTTACAAATACAAATTTTGAGGGTTTCGGTAGGAATGTTCATGTTTAAGGCTAGTTTTTACCTTTATGACATAACAATTGACTTGAGGTGGAAACTATATAGTTGTAGATAAGTGAGTTATGGTTGTAACACAGCAAACAGTGTGTGAAACAGAGGTTTGAGTGAGAAGTTATACCAAAATTACGAACAAGGGCAAAACAGTCCATCCGTTAAGTAGTTTTTTTTGTCTTATTATGGCAACAAATGTTTTATTCTCATTGGTTGGGAAGGGTGGTGGCTTTGGCCGACCTTAAACCCTTAGAATTTCCTCTTTATTCATCCAAGTGCATCCATGAGAGATTTTAAGCTTAAGGAAAGAGAAGTAGGAAGTTAGGAAGAAAAAGTGAGGAGAAAATTGAAGAAAAATTCATTGAAAATTACGTAAAAGCCCCGAAGGTAATTCTAACTGCAAATCTTATTGTTTTTCTTATATTTATGTTTTATATGATATAAATCATCATTTGTTTACTAAACTTTCAGCCCTTGATATATATGTTTGGTTAGATGAAAGTTTAAGTTAAGTTTCATGTAAAAATTCCTAAAATTGCTTTGTTTAGAAACTCTGTTTATTCAAACTTCCTTATATTTTTTTTTACTTACTGGAATTGATTTATTCCAATTGGATATTAACTTGGACTCATATATGTATGACATATCCGAAAATCATGTCCAAATACCAAGAAATGTGTCTTTGGTGGGAGTTTGAAGTTCGGGTATGAAATCTGCCCTAAGGGTAAAAGTATGCCCGCCAGGTGTTCGATGTTTTTCTTGACATAACAAACGAACCTTAAAAATTATGAAACTTTAATCTTATATTTTTCAATGTGTTTACTGATGTTGGGTGAAATATCATAGAAATTTATGATGTAGAAAAATCATGAAAATACCTGGAAGTTGAATGAACGATAAAAGAGCCTATAGGGCAGATTTGCTATGTAGTGAAGAAATAGGCTTATTTTGCTCTAGGAAACTCGGAATGATGTGCCGTCTTTTGTTTTGGAAACATGATATAATAAGGATTGGATTACCAAGAATAATTAAAAAGGGTTTGGGCTGTAATTTGAATATGTTAGATATCAGAACCTGAGTCTAGATGGGACTTCATTTTAATGATTGATTTGAATTGAATAATATGATGCTTATGAATTGAGTTATGATCGAAGTTATTCTTTGGACTATTAATATTCTTATGATGATACTAATATTGTAAGAAGGATAGGAAGGGAAGAAGATCTGATTGAACAAGTACCGGATAAAGGCAAGGGAAAATCCAGTTAAACTGTCAAGGTGAGTGTACTTATGATTTGTTTCATATATAAATATGAATATAGCTCTAAGAGCGGATTTGTTTGAATACTTCGGTATTCAGGATTTGTTTGGATATTAAAATATCCAGGATTGGTTGGGTCTTATGATCCAGGATTGGAATTGGACAAAGATCCAATGATTTGTTGTAACTTATGTTCCAGGATTTGTTATTACCAATGGGCAGAATTAATTGGAACTTATGTTCCAGGATTTGTTATTGCCAATGGGCAGAATTATTTGGATCTTATGATCCAGGATTTGTTATTGCCAATGGGCAGGATTGTTCGGATTTTACATCCACATATTCTATATAGAATTGTTATTACATTGTAGGGAAGGAGTACCTCACTAAGCTTAATGCTTACAGTTTATATTTTAACAATTTCAGGTTTGTATGCTGCCAACTAGAATACCATATGACCGGTAACTTCGAGAGTTGCACCGTTGGAAGGAGCCGAGGTTTAAATGTGGGGATTCTATCATTGTCACACTGAAGATTTTAATCTACTCACACATTGTATATTTTGCGTTAGTATAGATTGAGTTGATGATTGTGAATTTTTATCATAGTTAATCATAGTATTGTATGTCCGCTTAATTATGACTCTGATATTGATTTCGTTATGGCACAAGAATAATATTATGTTGATTATGCACATTATGCAGTAAAATATGGATAGATGAATTATATTTCCAATGGGCTCAAGATTATGATTTAATTATTCTAATAATAAATGATCAGTATGGATATTGGGTTTGGGGTGTGACAATTAGTGGTATCAGAGCCAGGTTATAAATTCTGGACGTGTGTGACGGTTAGATGGCAGTATTGAGTTGATTTGATATTTATGAATTGTTTATGTACTAACCGATAGTTTAGTATTATAAACTGTATATATTGGTTGTTAGAACTTTGTTGTATTACAGATTATTCCAGATGGAACTTGGGAATGGAAAACCTAGAGAAGAGGGAGTAGCTTCTCGTACAGATAATGCTGAAGTAGAGCAAAGTGTTGCTGGAAGGGATAGAGAGCAAGAACAGCCTACAGAGATGCAAATAATGGCACAAGCAATGATGAGGATGGCAGAGCAACAAGAAAGAAATATGGCGCAATGGCAGAACAACAGGTTAGATATCTAGAATCAAAGATTGTGGCCAGGATTGAGAAAGAGGCAAGGAAGGAAATGAAGGATTCCATGCATGAGAAGTTTTTGAAGTAGAACCCTCCAGAATATTCAGGGTTAGTTGAACCTACAGAAGCTGAGATGTGGGTCAGAGATCTAGAAACTATCTTTGCAGTTATGAAGGTTCCAGATAACCAGAAAGTGAATCTAGCTGTGTTTAAGCTCAAAGGAGAGGCGAAATATTGGTGGGAAGCCAACAACCATTTGGTGCCAAGGATGGAAGGTACTGATGTCATTACTTGGGCTGAATTTATTAAAGCTTTGTATGTTAAGTATTTCCCTAAGGTTTATAGGAGGGAGAAGCTGAGGGAGTTTATAAATTTAACCTAAGGGAAAATGTCTGTGAGGGAGTATGATGCTAAATTTACTGCTTTGTCTAGATTTGCTATTAAGTATGTGTAGGATGAAGAAGATAAATGTAGTAAGTTTCAAGATGGACTGATTTGGCCTATTCAAAATAGAGTGGCCACTTATGAGTTAGAAGATTATGCTTCTCTGGTGAACAAAGCCACGATAGCAGAAAGGCAAATGAACCAAGGGGTGGCAAGTAGAGAGAGTTTTAAGAAGAGTAGATTTGGCGCATTTCAGTCTAAGGGAGGTGAGGGTGGAAGTGTTAAGATAGAACCTCACAAATTTCATAGAGGTAGTGGAGATAGTGGTAGAGGTCTGGGGAGATTTGGCAGAGATACTAGGGGTGGGGAATCTTCTAATCTGGTTAGGAGGTCAGGAAAGGGTGAGGCACCGACAAGAGTTATTACATGTTTCTTTTGTAAAGAGGAGGGGCATTATAAATCCGAGTGTCCTAAGCTTAAAGGAGTGGAATGCTACCATTGTCATCAAGTGGGGCATGTTAAGAAAAATTATCCGCAGTTAGCTGAGACTCCAGCAGCACCTAGTGAAGCAGCAATCATAGTGTTATCTCCAGGCAGTGCAGTGAAAAGTATGGGTAGAGGACAAGCCAGTGGTTCCAGGCCAGGTGGACGAGTCTTTACGATGAAAGAGGCTCAGATTACTCCAGATGTGGTGACAGGTACACTTTCTGTTACTGATAGAAGTGCTTATGTTTTGATTGATCCTGGTTCCACACATTCTTTTGTGTCCTATGCTTTTGCTGTATACCTGAATAGACCATGTACTCGTTTAGATGTGGGGTTGGGTATTTCCATGCCTATGGGGGATATGATTGTAGTCGAATATATTTTTCGTGATTGTGTTTTGACTGTGGGGTTTAGAGATACGGTTATAGATCTACTTCCATTGGATATTTCTGATTTTGATATAATTCTGGGAATGGATTGGCTATCCAAATATCATGCATCCATGGATTGTTTCCGTAAGGAAGTTGTTTTTAATATGCCTGGTGAGCCTGAATTTAAATTTGAGGGGGAAAGGAAAATTATTCCCAGTTGCATCATTTCTGCTATTCAGAAGAGGAAATTATTGAGTAAGGGTTGTGAGGGTTTTATTGCATATGTTCTTGACACTAGGAAGGGGGATTTACAATTAGTCGATGTTCCTATTGTACGGGATTTTCCTGAAGTGTTTCCTAGTGAGTTGCCAGGGTTACCTCCAGAAAGAGAAGTTGAATTTAGTATTGAATTAGCACCAGGGACAACCCCTATTTCTATGGAACCGTATATAATGGCACCTGCTGAGTTGAAAGAACTTAAGATCCAGTTGCAAGATTTACTTGATAGGGGCTTTATACAACCCAGTGTATCTCCATGGGGTGCACCAGTTTTATTTATGAAAAAGAAAGACGGTACTATGCGTTTGTGTATTGATTATAGGCAACTGAATAAAGCCAAAATTAAGAACAAGTATCCTTTACCTCGTATAGATGATTTGTTTGATCAGTTACATGGTGCTAAAGTGTTTTCAAAGATAGACTTGCGATCGGGTTATCATCAGGTGAGGGTGAAGGAAAGTGATATTTCTAAAACCTCTTTTCGTACTCGGTATGGTCATTTTGAATTTCTTGTGATGCCTTTTGGGGTGACTAATGCTCCAGCTGTATTTATGGATCTTATGAACCGGGTACTGCATCCTTTTGTTGATTCATTTGTGATAGTTTTTATTGATGATATTTTGATTTATTCACGTGATATGGTTGAACATGAAAAGCATCTCACAACTATTTTGAATCTGTTGAGAGATAAGAAGTTGTATGCTAAGTTTAGCAAGTGTGAATTTTGGCTATCACAAGTTTTATTTTTAGGCCATGTTATTTCTGGAGATGGTATATGTGTTGATCCTAAAAAGGTAGAGGCTATTGTGAAATAGGAGAGACCCAATAATGTGACTGAGGTGAGGAGTTTTCTGGGTTTAGCTGGGTATTATAGAAGGTTTATTAAGGGATTTTCTTCGATTGCCTTACCAATGACTAAACTAACCCGGAAAGATGTTAAGTTTGAATGGAATTCTGATTGCGAAAATAGTTTTGATGAATTGAAAAAGAGGTTGGTAACTGCACCTGTTCTTACTATTCCGCATGGTGGAGATGGTTTTGTTGTTTATACCGATGCTTCACATCAGGGGTTGGGTTGTGTTTTTATGCAGCATGGTAAATTTATTACCTATGCTTCTAGGCAGTTGCGTACACATGAACGTAATTATCCTACACATGATTTGGAACTTGCTGCTATTGTGTTTGCTTTGAAGTTGTGGCGTCATTATCTATATGGTGAGGTATGTGAAATTTTTACTGACCATCAAAGCCTTAAGTATTTGTTTACTCAGAAGGAGTTGAATTTGAGGCAGAGGCGGTGGATGGAGTTAATTAAAGATTATGATTGTACAATTCACTACCACCCAGGAAAGGCAAATGTAGTTGCAGATGCTTTGAGTAGAAAGGCTTCAGGCAGGTTATCTTGTATTCGATGTGCTAGAGTTGCTTATATTATGGAGTTGAGATTGATGGGAGTGGAATTGCATCTAGCAGATGGGGACAGATTCTTTGCTCATGTAAGCGTGAGGCCTCTGTTAGCTACCCGTATTCATGATTTGCAAGGTCAATATCCTTTCCTTGAGAAGAAACGACAAGATGTCCAAGATGGTAAGTCTGAAGATTTTTGTATTATGAATGATGGCACTTTATTGTATAAACAGCGGTTATGTGTGCCTAATGTGAGTGGATTGAAAGAGGAAATTTTAGATGAGGCTCATAATTCCATTTATACTATGCATCCTGGTAGTACTAAAATGTATAGGGATTTAAAGGAGCATTATTGGTGGAATAATATGAAGAAGGAAATAGCTGATTTTGTTGCTAGGTGCCTTATATGTCAGCAAGTGAAAGTGGAGCATCAGAAACCTACTGGTCTGCTTCAGCCATTGCCGATATCGGAATGGAAATGGGATCATGTAACGATGGATTTTGTGGTTGGGCTTCCTCGATCTCAGAAGGGGTCAGATTCGATTTGGGTAGTGGTGGATAGATTGACCAAGTCTGCTCATTTTCTAGCAGTCAAGACTACGTATACAGTTGATAGGTATGCTAGACTGTATGTTAATGAAATTATTCGATTGCATGGAGCACCGATATCGATTGTTTCAGATAGGGACCCTACTTTTACATCTAGATTTTGGGATAGCTTGCAGTATGCTATGGGTACTAACTTGAAGTTTAGTACAACTTTTCATCCCCAGACAGATGGGCAGTCTGAAAGGACAATACAGATTTTGGAAGATATGCTTAGAGCTTGTGTGCTTGATTTCAAAGGTAATTGGGATGAATATCTGCCTTTGATAGAATTTTCATATAACAATAGTTTTCAGTCTACTATTGGTATGGCTCCATATGAAGCGTTGTATGGTAGACGGTGTCGTACACCCGTATGTTGGGGTGAAGTTGGTGAGAGGAAGATAGAGGGTCCAGAGTTGATTGAAGTCACCACTGCAAAAGTGAAGATTATTCAAGATAGAATGAGAACGGCTCAAAGCAGACAGAAAAGTTATGCGGATAAGAAACGAAAAGATTTAGAATTTCAGAAGGGGGATTACGTGTTTCTTTGGATATCACCATGGAAAGGAGTTATGAGGTTTGGAAAGAAAGGTAAATTAAGTCCACGCTACATTGGACCTTATGAAATTCTTGAGAAAGTTGGGATGGTTGCCTACAAGTTAGCGTTACCACAAGAGTTAGCTCGATTACATGATGTTTTCCATGTTTCTATGTTGAGAAAGTATGTAGCGGACCCTTCCCATGTAGTGGTAGAACAACCTATTGAGTTGAAGGAAGATTTGAGCTACGTGGAAGAACCGCTTGCTATCGTCGATGGGAAAGAACAAATATTGAGATCAAAGGTGATCCCACTTGTGAAAGTTGTGTGGAGAAGGCATTCCATGGAAGAAGCTACATGGGAGAGTGAGGATAGCATGAAAATGTGTTATCCGTATTTGTTTGATTCGGACAACCAAGGTATGTTAATTTCGAGGACGAAATTTCCTAACAGGGGGAGAATTGCGACAACCCGAATATAATTACGATTAATTATGCTTAAATCATGCTTAGCTTATGTGATATGATTAGTGTGTTATTAATATATATGATGTTAATTTACTATGTTTAGTCTAATCCTACCTTCAAAAATCATGAAATGTCGGATTAGTTACAAATACAAATTTTGAGGGTTTCGGTAGGAATGTTCATGTTTAAGGCTAGTTTCTACCTTTATGACATAAAAATTGACTTGAGGTGGAAACTATATAGTTGTAGACAAGTGAGTTATGGTTGTAACACAGCAAACGGTGTGTGAAACAGAGGTTTGAGTGAGAAGTTATACCAAAATTACGAACAAGGGCAAAACAGTCCATCCGTTAAGTAGTTTTTCTGTCTTATTATGGCAGCAAATGTTTTATTCTCATTGGTTGGGAAGGGTGGTGGCTTTGGCCGACCTTAAACCCTTAGAATTTAATATTTATTCATCCAAATGCATCCATGAGATATTTTAAGCTTAAGGAAAGAGAAGTAGGAAGTTAGGAAGAAAAAGTGAGGAGAAAATTGAAGAAAAATTCATTGAAAATTACGTAAAAGCCCCGAAGGTAATTCTAACTGCAAATCTTATTATTTTTCTTATATTTACGTTTTAGATGATATAAATCATCATTTGTTTACTAAACTTTCAGCCCTTGATATATATGTTTGGTTAGATGAAAGTTTAAGTTAAGTTTAATGTATAAAACCCTAAAATTGCTTTGTTTAGAAACTCTGTTTATTCAAACTTCCATATATTTTTTTTTTACTTACTGGAATTGATTGATTCCAATTGGATATTAACCTAGACTCATATATGTATGACATATCCGAAAATCATGTCCAAATACCAAGAAATGTGTCTTTGGTGAGAGTTTGAAGTTCGGGTATGAAATCTGCCCTAAGGGTGAAAGTATGCCCGCCAGGTGTTCGATGTTTTTCTTGACATAGCAAACGAACCTTAAAAATTATGAAACTTTAATATTATATTTTTCAATGTGTTTAATGATGTTGGGTGAAATATCATAGAAATTTATGATGTAGAAAAATCATGAAAATACCTGGAAGTTGAATGAACGATAAAAGAGCCTATAGGGCAGATTTGCTATGTAGTGAAGGAATATGCTTATTTTGCTCTAGGAAACTCGGAATGATGTGCCGTCTTTTGTTTTGGAAACATGATATAATAAGGATTGGATTACCAAGAATAATTAAAAAGGGTTTGGGCTGTAATTTGAATATGTTAGATATCAGAACCTGAGTCTAGATGGGACTTCATTTTAATGATTGATTTGAATTGAATAATATGATGCTTATGAATTGAGTTATGATCGAAGTTATTCTTTGGACTATTAATATTCTTATGATGATACTAATATTGTAAGAAAGATAGGAAGGGAAGAAGATCTGATTGAACAAGTACCGGATAAAGGCAAGGGAAAAGCCAGTTAAACTGTCAAGGTGAGTGTACTTATGATTTGCTTCATATATAAATATGAATATAGCTCTAAGAGCGGATTTGTTTGAATACTTCGGTATTCAGGATTTGTTTGGATATTAAAATATCCAAGATTGGTTGGGTCTTATGATCCAGGATTGGAATTGGACAAAGATCCAATGATTTGTTGGAACTTATGTTCCAGGATTTGTTATTGCCAATGGGCAGAATTAATTGGAACTTATGTTCCAGGATTTGTTATTGCCAATGGGCAGAATTATTTGGATCTTATGATCCAGGATTTGTTATTGCCAATGGGCAGGATTGTTCGGATTTTATATCCACATATTCTATATAGAATTGTTATTACATTGTAGGGAAGGAGTACCTCACTAAGCTTAATGCTTACAGTTTATATTTTAACAATTTCAGGTTTGTATGCTGCCAACTAGAATACCATATGACCGGTAACTTCGAGAGTTGCACCGTTGGAAGGAGCCGGGGTTTAAATGTGGGGATTTTATCATTGTCACACTGAAGATTTTAATTTACTCACACATTGTATATTTTGCGTTAGTATAGATTGAGTTGATGATTGTGAAATTTTATCATAGTTAATCATAGTTGTTGATACCAAAATTAATATGCTGATGTGGACGAATCAGACGAAGACACGTGTCAATATACGTGGCACAATAGTAATGAGGAAGTTCATTTCCTCGACCAACTCATGTTCTCCCCGAGCAACGAGGATATACCGAGGAACTTCAGCACTCCGAGGTACTCTAGTGCTCCGAGGAACTCCTGAGCAACGCGCAACTAAGGCGGTCCGAGCTGCATCTCGGCCGTATTATTAATTGCCAGAATGTCAACAGTTCAACTATTCATTGAATGTTCATCATCTTGACGCACACACTGCATTAAATGTATTACCCTTTCATATGTATTCTCATTTAATGTATCGGCCCATTCATGTACAGCCTAAGGGCTATAAATACCTTGTATCACCCTCATTCAAAGGGACCGGAATTTCTTGATAGAACCTGGTAATCGAGAATTCCCAAACAATCAGCAATAACATAACAGTGGACGTAGGCCATTCTTATAAGGCTGAACCACTTTAAAAATTTGTGTCTCATTTTATTTATCTGTGATTGAATAATTAGAGCGATCTAATTTTTTACATCAACAGATTGGCGCCGTCTGTGGGAAACGACTGTTGCTATCGTTTTTCACCAAAAATCATTTATCATCAATGGCAGATAATCCAGAATCCAGTAATCGAAATGCTGGAAATACTGGAAATCCTCCGAATCCATCTGCACCTCCAGATCTGGCTGGAATTATGACGAATCTGGCCGAAGGACAAACCGCCATGCAAGAAACAATAAGGCAACTCATTCAAACTCTTCATGGCAGTGCACCTACTCATTCAAGGCAAAGGAGTGATCGTGGGCAATCGCGATCCAGGCGTACTGATTCATATCGTAATGAAGAATCTGATGATTTTTCTTATCAACCTGGGCGAACTTCATCGATACGGGCCACGAATACAGATCAACATATCACCCTCTCTCCGGAGAGAACTAGCGCCCTGGAAAGATTAAGCAGGGCATCTTCTTTCAGTCGGTTAGGACCAAGGAGAAATATGAGTCCGCCTAGAGCCCCATCGAGAGGCTTTCGACCACCATCAGGTTTGAGAGAAGGATCAGCACAATCAAGACCAATTACTCGTCGAGATAGATCTCAGGGAGCTACGTCAGAACAATCAATTGCTAAGACTAAGCAACCCGAGGAAGGAAATGAAGCATGGAAGGGTTCCATTCAGCGATTGGAGGATAGACTTGGAGAAATGGTTAAAGAAAGGAATCCCTTACAGAGAACTTTTGTTCAAGGGGCACCTTTTGTGCAAGCCATTGTGAATTTTCCTACACCATCTAAATTCAAAGCACCGGTAGTGACCCCTAAATATGATGGAAAGACAGATCCTGTTCTTCATATAGAACAATACCAAGCTGCTGCCGACATATATGCCGTCCCCGACGAGATGAGATGTAGAGCTTTCTCGGGAACTCTTACTGGGTCTGCGCAGATATGGTACAACAATCTTCCTCGGGGTAAGATTTCGACTTTTATTCAGTTAGCCGAGATGTTCATTGGTAATTTCTGTTTTGGAGCAAAGCCAGTAAAGCGAGTAGCGCACTTGTTAAGTGTTAGATAAAAATCAGGTGAGAGTACTAGAGATTACATAACTCGTTTCAATAACGAGAAGTTGGAAGTCATAGATTACGAAGAAAAGACAGCGATCACTGCTTTGATGAGTGGACTGCTGCCTAACAAATTACACTACACTTTGGCCAAAGACCCACCTAAAACTATGTCAGAGTTGATGGCAAAAGCGATCAAAATCATGAATGCCGAGGAGGCTATGGCTGCAAAGAAGAATATGGATAAAGAAACCAAGGTGGAGGTTGACAAATCTAAGAAGAAAGAGCAAAGAGGTAATGGTGGTGACAAGCATTCCAAGAATAATAGGACGTCATGGGAAGTCCTGAAGAAATATGATAACTATACTCCATTGAAGATGGGTATTAATCATGTTTTAGAAGAAATCAAGAATAACGAAGAAATCAAGTGGCCAGATAAATTGAGGACCAATCCTGAACTGAGGAGTAGGGCTAAATATTGCGAGTTCCATAAAGATCATGGCCATACGACCAAGAATTGCATAGCCCTTCAGAACGAGATTGAAACGCTCATCCGGAGAGGAAAGTTGTCAAAGTATGTAGATCGCAGAGGTGAAAGGAAGAATGATGATAGAACTAGAGATCGTTCCAGATCTCCTCGTCGGACGGAGGAGAAAAAGAAAAGAAATCATGAAGATGATCCAGATGAAGACCCCGATCTTCCAAAAAAGCCAAGGCAGCCTGAACGAGAGGTATTTTCCATACGTTTTGGGTCAATGGATTGTAATGTTATAACAGGAGGAGATGCTGGAGGGGGAGACCTTACTGCAGAAAGAAAGGCCTATCTCGGAGAGGCTCAAGCCTGCTCATATATTCAACGAATAAATCTTGCCGAGGATGATCGTCCGAGGAAGGTAAATAAAGAGAAGCTAGTTATTGGTTTTTCAAAAAACGATTTGGCAGGTGTTCTTTACCCTCACGATGATCCTTTGGTGATCAAAATGAGGATGAAAGATGTGGTCATTTCAAGGGTGTTGGTAGACAACGGTAGTTCGGCAGACATCATGTATTATTCATGCTTTGATAGCTTGAATTTGAAATTATCTCAATTGGAACCTTATCACAGTCCCCTTCTGGGTTTTGCTGGCGAGAAAGTTTTTCCACTTGGGACGATCAAGTTGGATATACTTATTGGAACTTGGCCTGCTTGTCGAACAGAAAGAATACGCTTTTTTGTGATGGATAAGAATGTGCAGTCAGCCTACAACATCATCATGGGAAGAGTTGGATTGAAGAAGTTTGAAGCAGTTCCATCTACAGTACATCAGTGTTTGAAATTCCCAACAAATTTTGGAGTTGGAATTGTGAAAGGTGATCAAAAAGTAGCTCAGGAATGCTATTATTCGTCTGCCGAGCAAGAAGAACTTGAAGAATCAAGGAAAAAGACTACTACCTACCAGGTGGAGGAAGGTACAGAAATTGAAACTCTTGATCCCAGGGATGAATCCCAACTTGTAAAAGGACAGGTGGTAGAATCTACAAAAAATGTTATTCTGGACGAGGAGCACCCTGAACGAGTAACCCAGATAGGTTCGTCGTTGGATGCTTCAATAAAACAAGAGTTGATAATATTCTTAAGAAACAGGAAGAAAACTTTTGCATGGAGTCATGAGGACATGCCGAGAATAGATCCAGAATTCTTATGTCACGAACTCAATGTGAATAAGGAGATCAAGCCTGTAAAGTAGAGAAGAAGGGTATTTAGCCCCGAGAAGAATCAAGCCATACAAGAGGAGGTCGAGAAGCTCCAAAAAGCCCAATTCATCGAAGATGTGAAATATCCAGACTGGCTAGCAAATGTGGTGATGGTAAAGAAGAAGAACAATAAATGGAGAATGTGTGTTGATTTCACTGATCTTAACAAGGCATGCCCAAAAGATCATTTTCCATTACCCAGAATTGACCAACTAGTGGATGCTACCTCGGGGCATGAGTTGCTCAGCTTCATGGATGCTTACTCTGGCTACAACCAGATCAAAATGAAATCTGAAGACAGGGAAAGTACTTCTTTTATTACCCCTAGGGGAACTTATTGCTATAATGTTATGCCTTTTGGTTTAAAAAATGCAGGAGCGACATACCAGCGGCTGATGAACAAGGTTTTCACCGAACAAATCAGTTGCAACATGGAAGTCTATGTCGATGATATGCTAACAAAAAGCAAGAAAGCTGCAGATCATCTAGTTGACTTAGCTCAGACATTTGATCAACTAGATAAATACCAAATGAAGCTCAACCCGACGAAGTGCACATTTGGAGTACGAGAAGGAATGTTTCTAGGAAACATTGTCAACCAGCGAGGCATTGAAGCAAATCCAGATAAGATCAAAGCTCTTTTAGGGTTACGATCTCCAACAACAAAGAAAGAAGTGCAGAGTCTTACAGGACGAGTTGAAGCGCTCAACAGATTTGTGTCCCGAGCAACTGACAAATGCCTCCCATTCTTCAAAACACTTCGAAAAACTTTTGAGTGGACTGATGAATGCGAGAATGACTTTCAAGACTTGAAAAAGTATTTGGGAGCACCTCCATTATTGTCTAGGCCAATAACAGGAGAGACGTTGTATTTGTATCTGGCAGTATCAGAGAATGCAGTCAGTTCAGCATTGATCAAATTGGAGAATGGAGTCCAGAAACCAATTTATTACACAAGTAAGGCTTTCCGAGGTGCAGAGATCAGGTACCCAAAGTTAGAAAAATTGGCATTGGCATTAATTGAAGCAAGTAGAAGAATGAGGCCATATTTCCAGGCCCATACTATCATTGTGTATACCGACATGCCATTGAGACAAGCCCTTCACAAGCCAGAAAAATCAGGAAGATTGATGTACTGGGCAATAGAACTCGGTGAATATGATATTGTATATGAGCCCAGATCATCATTGAAAGGGCAGGCTGTAGCAGATTTTATAGCAGAATTTACATACCCTGATACCCCCGAGGAACAAAAGTTGCTCACTGACCAACCTGTGGATGTTACAGGATCAACAGACATAGGTCTAGACCAACTCCGGTTGGTAAAAGGGCTTGTGGATGTAGAAGAATCATCAACTTCAAACTCAGATCAGCTACGGTTGGTAAAAGAGCGAGAAGAGATGGTTGACGAGGAGCGAAAAGTGTCCGGGGAGGATGAAAAGAAGCAACAAATATTTCACCGAGGAACTCTATTGGATAAGAAATTTGAAGACGAGTTACCTATATGGAGATTGTATGTAGATGGGTCATCCTGCACAGCGGGTTGTGGAGCAGGGATTATTTTGAAAACCCCAGACGAGATTGATATAGAATATGCTTTGCGATTTCAATTCAAAACCTCCAATAATGAAGCTGAGTATGAGGCCATGATAGCAGGTCTTAATTTATCAAAGATTATGGAAGCGCAACAAGTGATGGTATTCAGTGATTCTCAATTGATTGTGAATCAGATGATGGGAACATATGCAGTTAAAGGAGAACTAATGGTCAAGTATCATGCAAAGGTGATGGAATTATTGGCGAAATTTGATGCCATTCAGTTGATCAGAATACCCAAAATAGAAAATGCACAAGCAGACGCACTGGCCCGACTAGCATCAGCTACTCGTACCGAGTTGCGAAGAACGATACCAATTGAAGTATTGGAGAATCGAAGCATAGATGAAGACCTGACAGTGAATGTAATTACACTTGATTTGGGACCATCTTGGATGGATCCCATCAGGGCATATATTGAAGAGGGAGGATTGCCGGAGGACAAGCTCGCTGCCAAGAAACTGAAGTATAAAGCTGCTCGGTATGTGTTAACTAATGGTATTTTGTATAGACGAGGAATTATGGCAGGTTTGCAGAGATGTGTACATCCCTCCGAGGTGAAAGAATTGATTGAAGAAATCCATGAAGGGTCTTGTGGAGCTCATGCAGCAGGTCGAACGCTCTTACAAAGGGTAATGACTCAAGGATACTATTGGCCAACGATGAGGGCTGATTGTATAGCATATGCTAAGAAATGTGACAAGTGCCAACGTTTTTCCTCTATCCGACGAACTCCACAAGCATTGTTGACACCAATAACTTCCCCTTGGCCATTCGCCATGTGGGGAATTGATTTGGTGGGACCATTGCCGATCACCCGAGGAAGATTCAAGTACCTCGTCGTTGCAGTAGATTATTTTACTAAGTGGGTAGAAGCTGAACCCCTCATCGACATGACGTACGAAAAGGTATACCAGTTCGTTTGGAAGAATATCATCTGTCGATATGGTCTCCCTCATGCTTTCATCACAGACCATGGAACCCAATTTGACAACGAGGAGTTTGCTGCCTATTGTCAACAATCAAACATCCTGAAGACCCATTCAGCACCAGGTCATCCTCAAAGCAATGGACAGACTGAGGTGACGAACAGAACGCTGCTAAATGGTTTGAAGAAAAGACTAAGTGAAGCTAAAGCTAACTGGATTAATGAGCTACAATCAGTACTATGGGCCTATCGAATAACTCCCCGAGCAGCAACTGGAGAATCACCATACATGCTGGCATTTGGAAGTGAGGCTGTGATACCTGTCGAGTTGGGTCTCCCAACGCATAGAGTGCTGAATTTCAATTCCCCAGTCAGTGACTTGATGAGAAGACTGGATTTAGATATGCTCGAAGAAGTAAGAGAAGAGGCAGCCATTAGGAATGCTGCTTATCAACAACGAACAGCTCTGTTCTACAACAAAAGGGTGAAGAAATGCGATTTAAAAGAAGGAGATTATGTGCTAAATAAGGTCATTCAGAAGCACAATAAATTGGAGGCAAACTGGCATGGGCCTTACCGAGTTACAGAAATTGTTCGACCAGGAACTTACCGGATAGCAACTCTAGAAGGAGAAGAATTCAAGAATGCTTGGAATGCTGAACACCTTCGCAAGTATTATCAGTAATGTAAAATGTAAAGCAGTTCCTTCATTATGAATAAAATGAGGATGTTTCACCATTTTCTTTCTATTGAAAGTTTTTCGGGGAATACTAGTGTTGTACACTACGCTGCTCGACAGCAAAAAGAAGACAAAAAGTTCGAAAGAACCAAAAAATAATACTCCTTTGGTTAGGAGACGACACTAGCGTGATCAACTACGGTTGGTAAGATAACTAGTGGACAGTTCGAAAGAACCAAAAATAATACTCCTTTGGTTAGGAGACGACACTAGCGTGATCAACTACGGTTGGTAAGATAACTAGTGGACAGTTCGAAAGAACCAAAAAATAATACTCCTTTGGTTAGGAGACGACACTAGCGTGATCAACTACGGTTGGTAAGATAACTAGTGGACAGTTCGAAAGAACAAAAAATATACTCCTTTGGTTAGGAGGCGTACACTAGCGTGACCAACTAAGGTTGGTAAGATAACTAGTGGACAGAAAGTTCGAAGGAACCAAAAATATGCTCTCATAAGCCAACAAGTTGGTCGGAAGGTAAAATCATTCCAGAAAATACAAAGAATTCCAAACTGAACCAAGTATAGTCGGTCGGTGACCAGTTATACTTGGTTGACGAGGATAAATTATTGACCTTAGTTGGTCGGACACATTTTATGAAAATATTTGAAATTAAACCAAGTATGGCTGGTCGGGGATAAAAACCCATCAACTGTAGTTGGTCGACAAACATTATTTATCCACCCTGGTTGGTTGGAAACAGTTTGAACATTTTATACTCATTACTTTATTATTAAGTGATTGAACGACATTGAATACTTGTAATTTTGCTTACTAAGTTGGTTGATGAACATCATCATATTGTTATCTTTTTAACAGATACATATACACAAATATAAAGTGTTTGACAGGCACAAAAGAATAGCAATAAAGACTTGCAAACAAAAAATGAAATTCTTTCATTAAATTCAAAATAAATTACAGATTACATGAATGTACTAACTGTTACATTGAAAACCTATTCTATTGGTTTCTTTCCTTTATTTTTTGAAACAGGCTCCTCTCCAGCAGGAGGATCCTCTAGGCAAAGAGGAGAATTAATGAAATTAACATCTCTGAGCATTCTGACGTTCATCACAGAAGGTGTATCCAAGAGATGCTCAGGACGAGATAATTCAATCTGAGAATGAAGGCTATAATCACCGAGGTATTTTGAAATTAAGCTGCGAGGAATGGAACGAGCTGGGATCCAGGCCATGTCCAATTTGAAAGGTGGCACAGGCAAGTCTAATAACCCTGGAGCATGGTAATCCCATAAATAATGCCCTTGCTCCAATTTTAACACACCCAGTGCGTTCAACCACCCCTGCTTATAACCTTCATTGTTGGCATGTTCAATACGAGCATCCAAATGAACAAGAGCTTCATTATATCCTGCCATCCAGAATTCCCTGGTTTGCTTATGAAATTGAAAGGTTAATCTATCCAATTGTTCGAGAAGGTTTTTGGCAAAAAGATCCTTAGTATGTAGAGCAGACTTCGTTGCAGTAAGTTGATCTTCCAAGGATAGATTTTTCTTGGACATTTCTGATAGAGCCCGATCTTTGACGTTTAATTGGAATGCTTGAGTTTCCAAAGTAGATTGGGTACGAGCCTCTTCGACATTACGACTAAGAACTCTTGATCGACTCCGAGCAGCGATTGGAGAACTTTGCTCCTCGGCAACATTTTGAATAGCTCTTCCTCGCCACTGAGCACCTCTTCCTCGTCCCCGAGCAGTCCCAGAAATAGCAGATCTTCTTAAGTCATCCAGTTCTTGCCTTAATTTGGCATTTTTGACCTCTAAGAACGAGAAACCTTCATCAGTAACTGGTACTAAAGCAGTGGAAGATGATGCTGTAGATTCATACTGAGCCAACTTTTTCTGCAAAGTATTGTTCTCCTGTTCCAGCAATCTGCCTGCAAGCTTCAACTTCACCTTTTAAAGTTCTTTCCCTAACGTCGTATCCAGCAAGGATCTTTTTATGGCCTATTTCAGAAGAAAGTTGGTGGTATCTATTTTCATAATCTTTGTGCAACAAAGCCATTGATTCATTGTGCTGACCTTGGAGATCTTCTAAGGAACAATGAAGTTCCTCGATCAATTCGTAGTATGCCACATTATTGGCCACAGATCTGTCAAGTAAATCCTTCAAGTACCGGTAAGCCTCAACTGCTTGTTCCGAAGCATCGTGGCCAAGGATGTCGACAATCTCTGATACAGTCAGGTCTGTATGACCAGCTTTATAATATCCATTGCATTGTTTCATCAATTCGGTATTAGGGGCAGATATCAATTCCATTCTGGCCAAAAACTAATAAAGAAGAGGGCAGGAGTTAATAAATAAAAGCAGACAGAGTATCAACAATGAAGAGGAACGAAGATGTATTTTTATTAGATCATCAAAAGATTACATTGTTCGATTACAAATAATAAAAGATAGAAATGATACCGAACAACTTCACACCTTTTCCTTGTCTCCCAAGACTTTCTCGGGAGGCTGGGATGAGGAGCTCGGTTGCTCGGTGGTAACGGCGACTTGGTCTGCAGGAGTTGATATTTTGTCAGAAGGAGGAGGCATGGAAGAAATGTCCTCGCTGGCAGCAGGAAGAGAGGTAGGGACTTGATCACCTATAGCCATAGAAGATTCATCAGAGGCTGGATCATCTTCTTCTTCCTCCACAATTGGTGGAGGAGGACCAGGGAGGTGCAACTCGAATAGATCAGAATCATCCTTGACCTTCAGTTCCTGTAGAGCAGCTACCCAGCCATCATGGAAGTATTTCAACTTCCCATATTGAACTTGGGATGTCATAGCAGCAATTCCCTTATCCCATCCTTTCTCCCAGCCAGCGCTGAAGGATTTTTTGACTGCTACTTTTCTTCTTAGTTTCTCCGAGGAGAGCTTCACATCCAATTCTTCTTTTTGGACCTTGATATCTTGCAGGGCGGACAACTTCTCCTCTCCCTTCTTCAACTTATCTTCAAGCTCTCCCAAGTTCTTGAGCTTGACATCATACTTCTGATGTTCGACCTCTAAACCTTTTACTTTATCCTCCAGATTCTTAGAGATCTCAGATATCTTCACCTTCTCGGCCTCAACTGCAGACAACTTTTTCTCCCAAACAGCCTTATCCTCATTGTACTGTTGGCGAGATTCCTTCAAGGACTGGGTCAAACCCAACAGAGCATCCTCTACACCAGACGAGGAACTAGAGGCTTTAATTACCTCGTCCTTCTTCACAATGTTATTAAAACAGTTCACCAGCTGAAAGAGGAGAAAAACAGTAAGTCAGTGCAAAATACAAATACTCAGAAAAAGAAAGGAAATTCAGAGAGTAAGAAATTTACCGAAGGAAGATGACGAGTAGCTAGAGATGTCAGCATATCCCTAGAAATTTTTTCATCAATTCCTTGGACCTCGGGTATGACCCAAGTTTTCACCGAGCTCATTGCAGAGCTCGGAGGAATGATGGTGGGAACACCAACATCACCAGTTGGCAGTGTGGAGGCAGTTTCAGCCAAATTGACTGAGGATGATTTCCTCAATCTCCTCAAAGGAGTTTCAGCAACTTCAACCAAGGAAGAACTCTTGGTCGGAGAGATAGTAATCACTTCTACAGGAGCAATTTTCTTGCTCGGAGCCACTGGGGGCTTCTCGGTAGCCTTGGAAGGTGCAGCATCCACCTTCTTAGTCCCCTCAGGGACATCAGTTTTGCTCTTTTTGGTCCCAACAGCAGAAGAAGTGTCATCAAATAGAGAAGGAGGAGCTCTTTTCTTGCCCATTCTCTGACTTAAAGGAAGATGAGAATCTGAAGAAGAGTCCTCTGGAGTGGAAGCTGGCTCAACAGGGCGAGCAGTATAAGAGGTTGTATAACTCTTATACTGTAGCAAATATGATGCAGACCTGATGTGCTCGTCTGCAACGTTCTTATGCAAACCCCAGATAAGTTTCAGATGCTTGATATTAACCTCTGATTCTTTTGGAGTTTTTCTTTTGCTATCAACTGCAAATAAATACATAATGAGATATCAGTCATACATTTTGTCAAACATGATAAAAGCATAATTTCATAAGTAAAATAAAATGAAAAGTAAACCTATCCCATTGCCATATGGGGGGCATCTGGGACCGTTGTATACTCCATCTCCAACTAAAGGGGCATGTTGCCAATTTTTAATAACCAACCCATGTTCAAAATAATCTATATTTGAGTCAGGGAGGTTAACTACAAGAGCCCTATTCAGAAACCTAGTTTTTAAATAATAAATATTATCTAGAGTGGCCCATTTATAGAAATACATAATTTCAGGGATCCTAATACGAGTCCCATGAGTTAGATTTAATTTGTGCACCCCATTAATTATTCTCCATGAATTGGGGGCTATTTTTGCAGGGACAAGATCAAAATACTGACAAAACTCAAGACACAATGGGTTTGGTGGAAAAGAAAATCCACATTCAGCTATGAATAGACTGGGGAACCAATGCCCCTCAGCCAATCGAAAATAATCTAAAGGTTCAGAAAGAACCTCCAGAGTTACCCAAGAAGGAATGGAAAAATCAGAACGAAACTTCTCAACAGACTCCACAATATAAACCATACTGAATAGAAGAGATACAGAAGAAAGGAAGAAGATCTTACAGGAAGAAAGGAGGTATGTTGACAACGAACGAAAACTAGGATGAACGCACAAGAGAGAAGGAGAGAATAGAAAGCCTGAATGCAGGAAATTGGAAAAAGAAGAAGACGGTATGGTTACCTAAGAAGTTTAAATACTTTGCCTTGGGAAGCGGCGAAGGAAATGATTACAAAAAAGAAACTATTGAACTTCCGGCGGCTAAAAGGACAAAAAGGGAACTAAGATCGAAGCGCTCTTAAAAGTTCGAAAAAAGGCGGATTCTTTGAATTTGGAAATAAATTTAAATACGATGCTCCAAAAACCCAGGAAGATCATTCAATATTGCCATAAACTGAGAAAGAATGTTCCATACTCCTCAAAGTTCGAAATATGAAACATTGGGGGCTTCTGTTGATACCAAAATTAATATGCTGATGTGGACGAATCAGACGAAGACACGTGTCAATATACGTGGCACAATAGTAACGAGGAAGTTCATTTCCTCGACCAACTCATGTTCTCCCCGAGCAACGAGGATATACCGAGGAACTTTAGCACTCCGAGGTACTCTAGTGCTCCGAGGAACTCCTGAGCAACGCGCAACTAAGGC
The DNA here is from genome assembly GCA_949130495.1 of Sambucus nigra. Lineage (NCBI taxonomy): Eukaryota > Viridiplantae > Streptophyta > Magnoliopsida > Dipsacales > Adoxaceae > Sambucus > Sambucus nigra. Next base: position 839,138,178 of record OX422207.1, on the reverse strand, counting down.
GGTCCGAGCTGCATCTCGGCCGTATTATTAATTGCCAGAATGTCAACAGTTCAACTATTCATTGAATGTTCATTATCTTGACGCACACGCTGCATTAAATGTATTACCCTTTCATATGTATTCTCATTTAATGTATCGGCCCATTCATGTACAGCCTAAGGGCTATAAATACCTTGTATCACCCTCATTCAAAGGGACCGGAATTTCTTGATAGAACCTGGTAATCGAGAATTCCCAAACAATCAGCAATAACATAACAGTGGACGTAGGCCATTCTTATAAGGCTGAACCACTTTAAAAATCTGTGTCTCATTTTATTTATCTGTGATTGAATAATTAGAGCGATCTAATTTTTTACATCAACAATAGTATTGTATGTCCGCTTAATTATGATGATATTTATTTCGTTATGGCACAAGAATAATATTATGTTGATTATGCACATTATGCAGTAAAATATGGATAGATGAATTATATTTCCAATGGGCTCAAGATTATGATTTAATTATTCTAATAATAAATGATTAGTATGGATATTGGGTTTGGGGTGTGACAGATTACCTGAGAAAGAACAACGAGGCTTGATGAAGAAGAAATCGCAGAAATGGCTATGGAGCTGTGGAAATTCTAGAGAGAGAGAGAGTTCAGGCGCGAAGAAGAAGAAGAAGAGAAGAAATGATTTCAAAAATTGCTTAAATATCTTGCTAATGAGTGGTCCCATTAACAAAGGCAGAGCACAGCCCACAAGGAGGGCATCATTAGGGCACAAAGTCCCAAGCAAAGTGTGAAGCCGTCATGCCTAGGAAACTGGAACGACAGTGGATATCTGCCTAGGTGTCACATCAGCTTGACAGGTGTCATTCATCTAACTGAACATACACTCATCTCAAAGGAAACAATATCCCTCAGCCATCTCAATAACATCGATGGATAAGGGCTGGGGGGTGATTGATATACCCATATATACCCTCGACCAGGCCGAGGGATACCTGCACCTGAACGGGGTCAAGATGACCTCTCAACATATATCAGACAACCCTTCAAGGGGCTGACCCCTCATCAGGCCCAGACGACCCTTCAAGGGGCCAACCCCTCATCATGGTCCGGACGACCCTCCAAGGGCCGACCCCTCATCAGGACCAGACGACCCTTCAAGGGGCCGACCCATCATCAGGCCCAGACGGCCCTCCAAGGCGCCGACCCCTCATCCTGGTCCGGACGACCCTCCAAGGGGATGACCCCTCATCAGGCCCAGACAACCCTTTAAGGGTCCGACCCTCATCATGGTCTGGACGACCCTCCAAGGGGCCGACCCCTCATTAGGCCCAGATGACCCTTCAAGGGGCCGACCCTCATCATGGTATGGACGACTCTCCAAGGAGTAGACCCCTCATCAGGACCGGATGACCCTCCGAGGGTACGACAGTACGAGACCTAAATTAGCCCAGACTCACCACCAGAAGGAACTTTGCCTTCGACCTCGTATCACAGGCCGAGGGTGACTTCGTCATAGCGCGTGGTTTGGGAGACGCATGGAACAGTGTACGTGAGGCTCATGTGGCACATGGAAGACCGTTATAACAATATCACCCCCTCACGCGAGGGAATATTATGTCATTATTTGGCATCTACAGGTGTCAACAGGAGATTGGCTAGATCATCATTCACAATCACCATGCATACTTGGGGGGTACACTACACCCTCCAAGACCTATATATACTTATCACCTACAACCCTACAAGGGGATGGATGGATTGATAATTGTAACCCTAGTGAAAAATATGCTTGTATACACAGTAGAGAGAGAAAGTGAGCTTATGTGCATTGTATCCAAGGCCATTAGCGTCCACACTTAGTTGATCACACACTCACAGTGGATGTAGGCCTAATTGGCTGAACCACTATACATCATTGTCTTATTCCTCTTATACTCATCCCCTTCTATACACTTATATACATACATATCTCTATGGCTGCCATGGTTACTACTGTTTGAGCTCATCATCACTTATCTGGTGGTGCTGAATCTCAGCATCATCAGTTTGGCGCCAACTGTGGGAAGACGAGGACATCTCTTCCTTTGTACAACTTGACCTCACTGGGAACTCTAGTGGTGAACCAGTTCTCCCCCTGGGAGGAGATGTTTCACCATTAAAAGAGACCCACTAAGGTTCGCAAGCTCACCAGTCCTTTCTTCAGTTCAGCTCTTCATAGCTCAAATACATGGCATCGGAGATGCCACCACCACCACTTCCTCCACCGTATAGTGGAGTATAACCCAGTTTCAGTCAGCCACCACCTCAGTCTGAGATGGCTGATGTGGCGACAGCCTTGAAGTCTCTGGCAGCAAGCCAGTGGATCATGCAGGAGCAGTTCACAGCTCTAAGCCAGAACATACTAAGACCACCAGGGGTCTCACCTGAGATGATTACTCCGACAGTGGCTCCAGGGAAGCATGAGGCCAGGGGACCACCCCAGGCACTACGCAAAGACCTGCCACCCCCTCAGCGGTGGAGGGATGTTGCTGACCCCGGCGTCTACGCCTGGGAAGGCAGGGAAACCCTTGCCTTGAGGACATGTCTGACGATCTGGAAGGAGAGGAGGCCCCCATAGAATACTGGGAGCTGTATGAGGTCTCCAACAATACTGTACGACCTCTCCAAGAGAGTAGAGGGAAGTGTGGAAGGCAAAATCCTGAGGATCGCCCGAGAGGCTCTGCTTTCGATCGCCTGAGCAGGGGGTCGGCCTTTGAGAGGCTGGCCCAATAAATGACCTGCGGGAAAAATTTTCCAGATCAAGGAGTCCTGTGAGGCCCAGAAGGGAGGCAGCAGATGGCCGACCCCACGGGGGCAGACCCTAAGGACAGGACGACGGTCAGGGGGAAGTAAACATCCGACACAGGCCTACCGCAGTAGAACCCTCTGTCCACCTCAAAGAGGCAACAGGGGATAACATCGGCCAAGCCGACCCTACGAGCCCCTGGAATGACTCGATCCAATGACTGGAGGATAAGATCGGTGATTTACTGAAGAGCCGCGACCCTTTTCAGAGAGGATACTCCATAATCTCACCCTTTGTGGCAAAGATAGTCAACTTCCCTACGCCATCAAAGTTCAAACTACCCGTGGTCACCCCAAGATATAACGGGAGTACAAACCCTATCTATCATATTGAGATGTATCAGTCGGCGGCAAACATATACTCTATCTCAGATGAGATGAGGCGTCGTGCCTTTTTTGGAACTCCGACTGGGGCTGCACATGTCTGGTATATGTCTCTTCCAAAAAACTCCATTGAAAACTTTAAGTAGTTGGAAGACCGGTTCATCCACAACTTTTGCTTTGGGGTGAGGCCATAAAAGAAGACCACACACCTGCTCTATGTTAAGCAGGGGAAGAATGAGAGTTTAAGAGACTACATAGCCAGATTCAACAAAGAAAAGTTAGAGGTGGAAGACTATGAGGAGAGCATAGCCATGACCGTCCCCATTGGAGGACTCCAGAAGGGTAAGATGCTATGGAAGCTTGCTGAAGACCCTCCGAGGATGATGGCTGAATTACTATCGATAGCAGGAAAGGTGATGAACGCCGAAGAGGCAATGGCCACAAAATACGAAGATGAAAAAGGAGGCACTAGTGGGGGTAAGTACCCTAAGAAGAACAAAGAGGTGAAGAAGAGGTCTACGGACGACAAGTTCGCTGATTACACTCCTCTGACGGTAAACTGTGAACATATTCTCAATGAGATGAAAGTGACTGGTCCCTGAAGTGGCCTGAGAAGTTGAGGGCAACCCCCAATAAGAGGAGCAAAAACCTGTGGTGTGAATTCCACCAAGACCATGGCCACGTGATAGACAATATTTTTCTCTGAAAGATGAGATTGAAAAAATATTAAAAGAAGGGAAATTAAGGAAGTACGTTGATAAGATTTCCTTCAAGAGGGGCCGAGTGGACGACCCCGAAAAGAAGAGAGGTGATGCATGCCGAGAAGATCCTCCAAAAAGAGGGGATGACCCTTCTGATGATGAGGACGACCCTGACCTCCCTCCAAGAGATGACCACGACCCTGTCAAGAGACTTAATATGATCTCTCTCGGTGTGGGGATGATCTCTGGGGGCCTAGCAGGAGGAGGGTCAGAGGTCGCAGACAAGAAGGCCCATGTAGCTGAAGCCAAGGCAGTGACGAAAACTGTGCACTCAACCTCTTTGGAGGCAAAGTCAGAAAAGAGGAAGAAGGTCGACTTGGAGTCTCTGATAGTGGGATTCTCAAGAATGGACTTCAAAGGCCTCTTTGCCCCACATGATGACCCTCTCGTCATCACTACCAGGGTGCACGGGTGCGAGGTACCGAGGATATTGGTAGATGGGGGTAGCTCTGCAGATGTGATGTTTTGGCCATGCTTCAAAGCCTTAGGGCTCAACCGTGCTAGATTCGTCCCGTACCATCACCCATTAATTGGGTTCAGTGGGGAAAAGGTTCATCCCCTCGGAGTGTATGAGGCCGATGTCAGGATGGGGGACGAGTGGCCGAGATGGCTTACCAAGAAGGTCAGCTTTTTTGTGATGGATGAACATGTCTTTTCGGCCTACAATATTATCCCGGGGCGGGTAACCATTAAGGGGTTTGAAGTTGTGCCGTCTACGGTCCATCAGATGATTAAATTTCTAACCCCTTACGGGGTGGGGGAATTTCAGGGTGACCAGATGACAGCACGAGAATGTTATTACAACTCCGCTGAAGAAAGAGAGGCGCACAAGAAGGCAACAACCATTTACAATATTAACACCCTTGACCCCAAGGATGAGAAAAAACTCAGGAAAGGAGAAGCTGCAGAAGAGGTAGAATCCATCATCCTCATTGAGGATGACCCGGAAAAAATCGTCCAAGTCGGCAAGACTCTGAAGCCAAGCATCAAGGAAGACCTCATCAAGCTGTTGAGGAGAAGACATAACTTTTTTGCATGGAGTCATGCAGATATGCCGAGATCGACCCCAAAATTATGTGCCATAAGCTCAACGTGGTAGATGGTGCAAAGCCAGTAAAGCAGAAGAGGAGAATTTACTCTCGAGAAAAGTATGAGGTCATAAGGGATGAGGTCAAAAAGCTGGAAGATGCTGAGTTTATCAGAGAGGTCATTTACCCTGAATGGCTGTCCAATGCAGTCATTGTCCTAAAAGCCAACGAGAAGTGGAGAATGTGTGTAGACTTCACTGACCTTAATAAGCATTGTCCCAAAGACAACTTCCCTCCCCCCGCATTGATCAGATGGTAGACGCTACCGCAGGCCATGGACTAATGAGTTTCATGGATGCCTACTCAGGTTACAACCAGATCTTTATAGACCCTGGAGACTCGGAGAAAACAGCCTTCATTATCGATAGGGGGACATACTGTTATAGGATCATGCCCTTTGGCCTGAAGAATGCAGGGGCAACGTATCAGCGCCTTGTAAATAAAATGTTTGAAAACCAAATTGGAAAGTCTATGGAGGTCTATGTAGATGACATGCTGACTAAGAGTTTGAAGGCAGAAGATCATGTGGCTGACCTGGAGAGGACCTTTAATACGATGGACAAGTACCGGATGAAGCTCAACCCGGCCAAGTGTGTCTTCGGGGTGGGGGAAGGAAAATTCTTGGGGTTCATCGTGAATCAAAGAGGCATTGAGGCCAATCCTGAGAAAATAAAAGCCCTCCTAGAGATGAAGACCCCCAAGACCATTAAAGACGTTCAGAGGCTCACGGGGCGAGTGGCTACTTTGAATAGGTTCGTGTCCAGAGACACATACAAGTGTTTGTCGTTCTTTAAAATTCTCAGAAAGGCCTTTGAATGGAGTGAAGAGTGTGACCAGGCCTTCAAAGAATTGAAGTCATACCTAGGTTCTCTCTTGATGTTGTCACGACCAGTGCAGGGTGAACAACTTTATGTGTTCCTAGCTGTCTCAGAATTAGCCATCAGCGTAGTAATTGTCAGGAACGAAGACGGGGTATAGAAGCCTGTGTATTTCAACAGTAAGGCACTCTAGGGGGCAGAGCAAAGATACCCAAGGATGGAGAAGTTAGCCTATGCCTTGATCCATGCATCAAGAAAGATGAAGCCATACTTCTAATCCCATACAATGGTCATCCTCATCGACTCTCCTCTTAGGCAGGTCTTGTACAAGCCAGAAAAATCAGGGAGGCTAATGGCTTGGGCTATAGAGTTGGGGGAGTTTGACATTGTGTATCAACCTAGGACGGCCATTAAGGGGAAAGCATTGGCAGATTTCATGGATGAATTTACTTGGGACGACGATGAAGCTAAAGATGAGAGCCTCGAGAAGACAGATGCCCTACTAAGCCCACTTGCTGACACACCCGCAGATGTGGCTGAGACAAGCACCGTTAGAAGAAAAGTGGCCGAAAATGAAGAGGGAAGATATATCTTTAGACAAGGGTCCCTCGTCGAGGGAAGTTTCTCAGAAGAACAGACTGTATGGAGCCTCTTCATCGACGGGTCCTCCTATGACAGCGGAAGTGGAGCTGGACTGATAGTATCAGCACCCGATGGCACAGAAATTGAGTACACCCTGAGGTTCAACTTCAAAGCCTCCAACAAAGAGTCCGAATGTGAGGCCCTGATTACAGGACTCTCCTTGGCCAAGTCTATTAGTGTCCCAATCTCAGCCCTTCGATTATTTTTAATCAGCGATCTGCATGAGTTTTTTCCCAATCCTTGTGGACCCTTTTAGACCAATAAGCTTACACTTAATCCACCGCTATTTTTAAACTGTTGGATGAGAGTCAACAGCCTATGATCAAATCTCAGCCATTGGATTTGAATTAATGTTCTGGATCCTTCCTTGCTTAGTATAAAAGGAGGTTGGGTCTCAACATTTGAAAAAATTTTGCCAGTTCGTCTAACTGAGATAGAGAGAGAAGAGAGAGAAACCAGAGAGATAAAACCCTAAATCGTTCAAACCCTAAATTCCCTTTCCAAAATTAGTTTATAACCAAACACCAAACCTGAGTGTTTGAGAGTTATTTTGGTAGTGGTGTGAAGCCTGTTCGTGGTTTGAATCCTCTGTGTTTGAGATCTTGTAACCAACTTAATCATTTCGGTTTGATCTCTATTTCTTTTTTATAGAAACTGTGGATCTTGCTATTTTATGTTATATTACACTTAGATCCATATTATTTAGTTTCTCATCTTGAGAAATCACATTTGTTGATTATTTTTTTGTAAATGTTTTTCACAACTCAAGAATCAACAAATTTATTCTGTTTTTAGTTCTTATGAAACAACACTTATGATTTAGTTGGAATCGCAATTGGTGGTTTCCAATTTAAAAAATATTTTCAAAACCCTCTGAAATTGGTTATAACCTTGGCCATCTTCTGAGCAAGGTAACCTTGGATTTTGGGTTAATTTGAAAGATCAAGAAAGTATGTAGTTTCTAAAGAAGAGAGAAACTCAAAACCTTATCATTTAGATCTTTCTATAATTTGATAGGACTTATTTGTATAAATAAGTGTGCGTGTGTGCATGCATGTGTTAAAACACTGTCACAAACACTTGTCACACTACAACACAAGAAGTGTTGGGTATAAGATCTTGAAACGTCAAGAGTTGATGTAAAGCTAGAACAAAGTGTTGAGAAGTTAGGAAGCTGAGAAAGTCACATCAACATGAGAACTACAGAGAAGTTAGAATCAAACCAGTGGGTACATATTCTAAACTTGTATAGGTCTATTTTGTTTTCATGTGTGTTAAATAGCCTGTAACTTGTATATTTTATTTTAGTGGATTTTTTGGTTTGTGACTTAGAAGTCACCGTGGATGTTTCCTCAGCTGGGTGAGGTTTTACCACGTTAAAAACTCTGTGTACTTAATCTTTCTACATCTTCTCATCTCATTCTTAGTGGTGTGCTGATTTAAATTGATTTAAACAGTTTTAGTTTTGTTTTTCAAAACTAGTTGCATAATCTTGAACATATCTCGTACATATTTTTATTAAACACATCTTATGATTAATCAGTTTGATTTAAAGAAAAGAGTTTCTCCAAAAAATAGTTCGGAGTTACTTAGATAGTTTAATCTTTAATTAAACGGCTTAAGTAACAGCTTTTCATCCCCATCGATGTAACAAGTGTTCTCCTAAAAATCTAACAAAAAAGGTCCATAAAACATCAATGTTCCATGAAGTAGCCAAAGAAACTGAGCAACACAACACTTCTCCCGCGGGTATGATGTGCCAATAGTGACACCTGAATCAACCAATCCATCTAATATTGTTCAGCTACATGTATCTATTATATAGGAACTGCCATACCATAATGAAAAAGTTAGCCCTCATATTTTGAATGATATGGTGAATGGTGTTGTTGGCAATGTTTATCCTAAGGAGGTTTAATCTGACATAAAAATGAATGAGGATGTGTCCTACATAAGTGGACATAACTGTATGGGGATTTTGACGAATCAGATGGCCGAGCGGTCAAATGTTTTGGGTCGTTGATTTTTTATCAATGATTGAAAAAATATTTGGATAATATTTGTGTGTTAGAAGCTTTGGCCGATCGACTATTGCTTGAGGGACCTTTAGTCAATCGACTAAAACTAACAGGGGGGCTATTTGTTAGTTGCTTTAATGGATTAAGTAGGTTTTTGATTTTTTGGGTATTTATAATTTGGACCTATATTTTCAAGTTTCTCATTTTTTTTACACTCATAACTTTTTCGTGGGTTTCGAAAGTTAGTTTTTTTTTAGAGTTTATCTCGAGGAATATGTACAAGATTTATTTAGAATAAGACAAAGTGTCCTAGATCCTTGATTACAAATCAATTTATACATATAATTAACCACTTGGCATTATGATTTGGCACCCAAACACTCGAAGGGGCACAATCTTAACCTTTTAGTCCTATTACTAATGATGTAGGTTTTTTCGGACTTCATAGATTGCTGTACATCACCGTAAATAAGGTTTTTATCGCTGTGCTTATTGGGCGATAGCGTCCAGAGACCCATACATTTTATCAATTATTAAGTGAGTGCAACATCACATTGCAGGAGGTTGAGGCATTTTTGGGTTTACTGATGGATGGTCTTCCCCATACCTGAGGGGAAATGTCATTGGGACATGATCGTTTGAGTACTTCCATGCCAGCGTTGACGAGTTCGAGTTTGGCACTAGAGAAAAACTTAGGGTTAAGTTTCTTGTAGAGATATTTAGGATTGTCCTAGAGCAATCTAATGATGACACATTTGGGATTTACACACAAGCTTATATCCTTCGTATGATTGAAGGCACGTTGCTACATGATAAATCTTGCAGATATGTAAATCTACGCTGCCCGACATTCCTATAGGATTTAGGTTAGACTCAATCGTACAATTATGTAGGGTTGTACTTCTCGACATCAAAGGGATACTAGGCCCTCTTGTTCAGTTTCTGGTAATAAATTTTATTAAATCAATTTCATGGTGTTTTTATACTTCGTTATTTATATTGTTATTTTTTAAATGTATTCGCGACTCTAAGAGTATAAGTGTCTTTCACACTTGCATCTAGAGAACATATTACAGGGCCTCATTCAGTGTGCTATTGGCGAGGATGGGGATGCACTCCTTTCAGGACCTTTTGATTACTGGTTAGTTATATGTGTTTTGTTATTAATTAATTTCACAAATGTCGTATATATGTAAAATTAATTATCATCCTACGTAATTAATTTGAAAAATGTTCATTTTGTAAATGGGGTTTGTTAACCAGAGTGGTGCCAAAGATGATGCCAGAAAGAAGCACGACGGGTCGAAAGATGAAAGGTCGAGATGACAGGCTCAAGCCAACAAGAAAGATGAAGATTTAGATAGCGATGAGGATGATCGATATCTCCTTCCTAAGATCCATGATCCTATGGGACACATGCATATGATTTTCTTCGACGTTAAAATGACCGGTGGAGGAATGGATGGTGGAGGAACTGAGTTGACCGACTGTAAGCCACACATCATGGAAGTAATATCTGCACCCAAACGAATAGATCTGAACTCGATTGCTTCAGACTTGAAGTCAAAAAATAAAAAGAAAATTGACATGGACACCCTAGTGGTGAGATTTTTGAGAATGGATTTCAAGGTAATTCTAGCCCCTCCTGATGACCCTTTGGTCATCAACACCAGGGTCCACGGATATGACGTGGCGAGGATACTCGTTAATGGTGGTAACTCAGCCAACGTGATGTTTTGAAAATGCTTTAGGTGTTTGAATCTCAGTAAGAAAAGACTGGTCCCATATCATTAACCATTGATCAGTTTGAATGGAGAGAAAATGCACCCAATTGGCGTATTTGAGATGGACGTTTGTATGGGCACCTGGCTGAGGTGCCTGAGAAAGAGAGTAAGCTTCTTTGTAATGGACGAGAACATATCCGCGTCCTATAATATCATTCTCAATAGAGTAGCACTCAAAGAATTTGAGGCAGTGCTCACCAAATGGTAAAATTCTTGACTACTTTTGGGGTAGGGGAAGTCCAAGGTGACCAAGTAGAGGCAAGAGAGTGTCATTTTAGCTCGACAAAATAAAAAGAAGCTCATAAGAAGCTCACAACCTCCTATAGTATTAACACTCTTGACCCAAGGGACGAAAGAAAACTAAAAAGGGTGAGGCCATAGAGGAGGTAGAATCCATCGTCCTCAATGAAGAAGAGCCGAAAAAAAACCATCCAAATCGGCTCATGATTAAAGAAGGATATGAAATAAAAGTTAATAAAGCTTTTGAGAAAGAGACAAAGCATTTTCGCATGAAGACATAGGGATATGTCGGGTATTGACCCCAAAATTACCTGTCATTGTCTTAATACTGAGAAGGATACCAAGCCAGTGAAATAGAGGAGGAGGAACTATGCAAGAGATAGGTATGCAGTTATCTAAGATAACGTCAAAAGGATCCAATTGGTCGAGTTTATTCGCGAAGTACAGTAATCGTATTGGTTGTGTATGTTGTGATTGTGCCGAAAGCCAATTGATAATGGAGAATATGTGTAGACTTCAAAAGTTTAAATAAATCTTGCCCAAAAGATATCTTCCTTTTCCCCAAATAGACTAAATTGTAGATGCCACAGCTGGGCACGAACTAGTGAGATTTATGGATGCTTATTTGGGGTACAATCAGATCTTCATCCACGAGGATGATGCAAAGAAGACCTTCCTCATCACGGATAAAGGAACCTACTAGTATAATGTCAAGACATTCGACCTGAAGAATATAAGGGCAACCCATCCGAGGTTGTTCAATAAAATATTCGAAGATCAGATTGGGAAAACTATGGAGGTTTATATTGATGATATGCTAACAAAGAGCCTTAAGGCCGGAGACCATGTGGCCGACCTTGAGAGGACGTTTGACACCATGGATCACTATAATATAAAGTTGAATCCGACAGAGTGCGTGTTTGGCATCGGTGCCAAAAATTCCTCGACTTCATAGTCAATAAAAGGGTAATTGAAGCAATCCCAAATAAAATTAAAGCATTGATAGATATAAAGACACCAAATACTATAAAGGACGTGCAGAGGTTGATAGGAAGAGTTACTGCTCTCAACCGCTTCATCTCTAGGGCTACACATAAGTGTCTTCCATTCTTTAAGATCCTAAGAAAAGAATTCATTTGGGACGATGAATATGATAAGGCTTTTCAAGATTTGAAGACTAATTTGGGATCCCCGATGCTATTATCTCAGCCAATTCAAGGGGAGAAACTGTTCCTACACCTAGCAGTATCTGAGTAAAACAACAGTGCTACCATGTTACGAGGCGATATTTCAACAGTAAAGCTCTTCAAGGCGCCTAACTCAAGTATCCCAAGATGAAGAAATTAGCATATGCTCTTATCCACGACTCTAGAAAAATGAAGCCTTATTTTCAAGATTATACCATGGTTGTACTCACTGAAACTTCTTTAAGGCAAGTCATCCATAAACCCGAGAAATTAGGTATACTAATGGCTCGGGCGATTGAGTTAGGAGAGTTTGACGTCGTATGTCATTCAAGGACTGCAATCAAGGGCATGCATTAGACGATTTTGTGGTTGAATTTACTTAGGCCGAGGCCGATGTTAGAGAAGATGGGGTTGCGGTATCATCTGAAAATACATCCTTAGCTGATGGAATGAGTGTCAATCCTATATAAAATGATGTTTTATTCAAGAATGGGTAGTGAATGAGGGTCCTTTTCCCAATATGGAGTTTATTTGTGGACGTATCCTCTTACAAAAGTGGGGACGGGGAAGGACTCATATTATCGACTTCGGACGAGACTGATATTAAGTATGCCTTAAGGTTTAGTTTCAAAACTTCAAATAATGAATCTGAATATGAGGCTTTACTGGGCAATATGTCCTTGGCTGAGGCATTTAATGTCGGCCACATGATAGTGCATAATAACTCTCAGCTTATAGTGAATTAAAGCCTGATAATCTATGAGGCCAAAGATGAGAAAATGGCCAAATATTTGGCAAGGGTAAAAAATGCGTTGGACAACTACAAGGAAGTAATGGTGAAGAGAGTCATTCGCGTTGAGAATAGACAAATAAATGCATTGGCGAGGTTAGCCTCGACCACAAGAGTAGAAATCAGGCGAACCGTTCTCGTGGAGATTTTTCACAGGACCTATATTGAGGTAGATGATAATGGAGTAGAAATGTATTTAAACTTAAACTTGGGAGACACTTGTATGGATCCTTTGATCAAATATATCAGAGATGGGAAACTCCTTGACACCAAAATCGAGAGAAAGAAACTCCAATATCGAGCGACGAAGTTTACTATTATAGGATATGTGCTCTATAAAAAAGGCTTCCTGCTACCTCTCCTCAGAAGTGTTCATACTACAGAGGTTGACTATGTCCTACGTGACATGAATGAGGGGTCATGTGCAAGCCACATTGGAGGAAGATCTCTCGTGAAGAGGGTTGTTACACAAGGATATTTGTAGTCGACACTCACTAAGGATGCAACTGAGTATGTGAAAAAGTGTGATAAGTGTCAGCGATTCTCCAATATCCCACACCAACCTCACCATCCACTCTCGTCCATCACAGTGCAATGCCTGCTTGTAGTATGGGGAATCGACTGGTTGGTTCACTCCCAAAGGCGATCGCCGGTTATCATTAATTGATTGGGCCATTGATTATTTTTCTAAATGAGTAGAGGTTGATGCTATGATCTCCACCACCGAGGTTAAGATCTTCAAATATATTTGGATAAATATCATATGTAGATATGACTCGCCTTATACACTCATATCGAACAATGGAAAGAAGTTCAAGAATAAATCCTTGGAGGCATATTCTGAAAAATTCGGCATCAAACAGTTTTATTATGTGCCGGGACAACCTTTAAGCTAATGTCAAAATCGAAGTCACTAATATGACGATCTTAGATGGAACTAAAAAGAAGCTGGAAGATTCTAAGGGCTTATATACGGAAGAGTTACATGGAATTCTATGGGCCTACAGAACGAGATAGAGGACTCCTAACGATCTTTATGTTGTCCTATGGGCCAAAGGCCATAATCCCCAGTGAACTCAACCTTCCTAGTCATGGAGTCCTGACTTTCAATTCTAAGACTAACAACGAAGAAAGGAGGTTGAATTTGAGCTTGATGGACGAAAGATGAGAGGACGCCGAGGTCAGAGAAGCAGCATATCAACAGAGGACTGCCAAATTCTATAATAAGAGGGTCAAAGCAAGGCCTATTACGTGGGATATTTGGTGTTAAAAAAGGTTTGGTAGAAGCCGAAAAAGTTGCATCCAAACTTGCACGACCCATACAGAGTCACTAAAGAGGTTGTCCCTAGAACTTATAGACTGGAGAACCTAGAGGGAGAGCCTTTCTCCAATCCATGGAATGGAGGTCGTTTAAAGAAATATTATCAATAGGCTTGAATGTCATCCTCTTTGTGTACAGTGTTTGTATTTGGAATATTTCAAAGTAATTAATAAAAAAATGCAAGTTTTTCCTCATTACTTTATGTTCAAGTATCCAATATATGGCTAGAATTTCTCTAAGCTAGATAACATTGTTTGTATGGTGAATTTGTTTTAACTCACTATCACCGATACGAGAAACTAGGGGAGACTCGTCTCGTCTATGAACTATCAATAACATCGAGAGGAGGGGAATAGTGTGACAACATCACTTAGGTGGTGAAAAGACAAAGAAAATGTTAAAAATCATTCAATTATGGTTGTTTGAAACATCATTAACTTGGTGAGAATCAACATCATTAATTTGGTGGCTTTAAATTTTGTCACTCCCTCGGCAAAGATGGGAGTGTATGAAAAGGAGATACTCGTCCATACACTCCCAAAAAACGAGGTTGGGGGGGGGGGGGGGGGGGGGGACTTATGATTAACATCATTAACTTGGCGACTTTATAAACATCATTAACTTGGTGAGAATCAACATAATTAATTTGGTGGCTTTAAATTTTGTCTCTCCCTCGATGAAGACAAGACTGCATGAAAGGGCGAAACTCATCCATACACTCAAAAACGCGACGAGAGGGGACTTATGATTAACATTATTAACTTGGTGACTTTATAAACATCATTAACTTAGTGAGAATCAACATCATTAATTTGGTGGATTTAAATTTTGTCTCTCCCTCAACGAAGACAAGAGTGTATGAAAAGGTGAAACTCGTCCATACACTCACAAAAGCGATGAGAGGGGACTTATGATCAACATCATTAATTTGGTGGTTTCAAATTTTAAATCATTTATTGGTTATATAAATGCCACTACATGGTGACCATTCTTGGCTAAGACGAGAGTGACTTCAACAAATTATAGTCATACAGATGAAGACCTCTATCGACTAGGATGAGAGCAAGTTCATTAACAGTCATACAGATTGAGACAATGCACTTCAACAGATTACAAAGCAGATATGAAATTATAATGCGAAGAGAATTCATACTCAACAAACTTCATACATCACATGATAAGTAACAATCAAGGAAAATATTGTTAAAAAAATATTACATACAGAGATGAAAGACGATATTGCAGGTTGTTCAAATATTGTTAAAAAATTGTTACAAGTGGAATGATCATATGTCAGGCCATAGGCGGCCCCGTCTAGTAACTATTGTAAAAAAGATTATGCTGTCTTCTGTGGGAGATCCTTGGCCTAGTTGAAAATGACTTTGTACGCAACAGGATGAGTCTCGGCTTCATCATCATTTGGTGCACCTTCAGTTGTCTCTGCCCCAACCCGCTCTATAGTTAAGCTAAAAAAAAAGAGTCTGAATGCTTCTGCTAGAGCATGACCACGGCCTTTTAATGACCTGAATCCTTAAAATTATGCTCTCTCCTCATATCTTTCTCAGTGTTGTGGGCGTCCTGACCCTTTTTTATCAGTGCGAGCTTATCCTCAACCCACTCACCAAGACGTGTAAAGGTGAGTAGAGACTACAAAATAACAAATGCAATGGGTTATTAAGAGACAACACTTGTAACAAAAAATTAGCAATCGACAAACAAGTTTGAGACAATTACCTGAGTGGCTGTAACACCCCGTAGTTTTATTAATTAATTATTTAATTAATTCGAAAATTGGAGAAAAATAAAATTTTGTATTTAATTATTTTTAATAATTAAATATGTTGGTTTTTATATTCGAAATTCAGAAAGCTAGATTACAAGACTCTTAATACGAGTATATATAAGTCTTGAGGCATTTAGAAGAGTCCTTAAAACATAAAACTCTCTAGAAAAAATATATATAAAAATATTCGACCGTCCAATTAAGTTAAAATTTTTTGTTTAGCTTCCTCTCGTCTTCTGCTACTATGCCCAAAATTTCATCCAATTTCAACGGTCCGATCATCCGAAATGTTTTTTTGGTGTTTGTATCTGATTAGAACTCTTTTCTTAATCAAACTCTTAATCCTTTATATATCACTACAAATTCGTGGCTTGGCTTTTCAAATCACTTTTTCATTAACTTTTCAACCAGAAGGCTTATCCAAAATTATTCCCTTTCATCTACAAACTTTAGCGCCAAACTTAATCAAGTGTTTGACTCAATATTTGAAGGCTTAATTGGTGTTTTCTCAAGATTGTTCAAGAATGACTCTTTGCTAATTTTTCGAGAGGAATCTAACCGTCTATTCAGAATTTACAAACGATTTATACCCAGGCATCAATACTCGTTTCTCTTTCTTTCGTATTATGCGTCTTAAGTGTCGCCCAAACCCTTAATCACGCGTCTTTTATAAAATCAATTAGTAACTTAATTAGAGAAAGTGGACACTTAAGTATGCGACTGTTTTTATGAAACTTTTAAATATGAATCAATCTTTGAAATCCTTGGGTGCATAGGTTAGATTTTTAAGTTTTTATGGATTTGGGTGTAGGTTCTCATGCAGATTTTTATGGAGTTGTTTAGATGTTAAATGGGACGCGTAAACACTTATAAAATTATGTGACTTATAAAAGAGAATGATTATGACGTATTGAATATGTTTGCATGTTAATTAATATAACATTTTGAACATGACGACAGTGTTATTAATTGAATAAAATTAAATTGGGACCTTATTGATTAAATTGCTATGTTTTGCTTATATGAAGTGTGTATTGTGTGATTCTTTTTAGTCACTTTTGCCATTGCGGGGATGAGGGGACTTTGGGTAGTATGTTTCTTACCTCTATTATATGATGCTTACTAGGTATGGGACTAGTGGGTAGTCCTTGGTTATAATTTATCCTTGCTAGGTATGGGACTAGTTAGTGTACATTTGTGCAGATTTAATATTCCGGGGTGGGACTGATTTTCATGTTTTATCGTCGTTACGATAGCCTAGGCATGAGATTAGGACGAGATTTATGTTAGAAATTCATCCTATATGTAGGGTAAGACGTATGTGTACTTTGGGGACCCTTAGGTATAGGACTAAGGGGTATTTTGAGGATCTCACATGGATAATAATGGTGGAGTATTTTGTTATATGATAAATTGAGAAGATGAGAATAAATACATAAGATAATAACGGGTATTAAAATTGGTGGCAATATAATGTGCGTGGACTGACAGTTTAAACGGGTAAGCTCGAGTTTTATGTCATGTCGTGTGTGGAACCTTGTCAAATTGCAGGATCGACAGTTTAAACGGATCAGCTGGTGTTTTGACAAGGAGAAGTGTAAAACTTTGTTGGGAGCACCATCCGAGGCGGGAGGACTACTATAATATATATGCGGGAGAATCGCGATTAATAATAAAATTGAGAAGTATAATGATATTGGGTTAATTTAATTAAATAAAAAACTTGAGGACTTTTGGATATTTAAAATCTTTGAATTAGAATTATCGAGGGTAGTTAGTGATTTATTAATGATCGCAAATATTCATATCTCGTTTAATTAAAATATTCTTTTGTGATATTTATCTCGTATAATGCTACTATGTGGATTAACGGATCCTATTTGAGGGGAGTAGTGTGTATTCATGCTCGGAGCTCTGACCCGTGCGTTGACTAACCTTTTTTAGGAATAAGTATTGGAGTAACTGCATAAGATTTATTGGGGATTATCTTGGAGGTGCAGCTGGAGTTATTCATTTTATTCTTAGTAGTTTAGTTTAGTTTCCATTCCTTCGCATTTATATTGAGAATCAATTTATGGATTTGGTGGGCCATTTGGTTCCATAGTTGTACGGTTTTATTAAGATATTTCATTATGGATTCAGTTTCATATTTAATGGATATTGGATTATTTGGAGTTTAGCGTGGTGATGGATTTCATTTATCGTACAGTTGGTTATTGTCATTTAAGATTGATTAAATTATTTATCTTATGAATTGATTTTATTTGTCTCATATCTGTCACATGCTAAGAATGGTATTTTATTTACTCGCACCCGACTTAGTTTTAGTAGCGACCGATGCTAAAATTTAGCGAGGTGTGACAATGGCCTTATGAAGGACAAATTGGATGCGACGAAAGGCATCCATAACTTCCAGAAAATTCCTTTCGACCTCGAGAATCATTGAAGTAGCATCAACCTTGGCCCGCTTCCAGTCATCGATCAAGGTCTTGTCACTGAGGTTCAACTACTCTAGACGGGCTTCCAGGGCAACATCAGACGAGATAGGGATCACTTTGTCTGATCCCCTTTTGGATGAGACATCCTTCTTGATCTTCTTGTGTGGATGAGGAATGTGGGTATCGTCAACTACCTCTTTCCTCTTATTGGATGCCTCGGCATTATTGGGTCCACCGACGGTCGATTTCTTTGTCGAGACTAGGGGTATCGACTTCTTCTCGAATTTATTGAGCATGCTGGAGATGTTGGGTGCAACCATTTTCCAAACAGCTTTCGGAGTGTTTTCTGATGGATCTGCAAAAATTGAGAAGATGTTAATATCAGAAAAGATTGAATAAAGACGACACCACAATTCAGAAGCAAAATTTACATCCTTATCAGAAGAGATCAACTAAAGAAGACACCACAGTACATAAGGGAACTTAAGCAATTCAGTAGGGGGATCACCCCCCAGTTCCGTATCGGCCAGGATTTTAGAGCTCATAAATTGCTCTAATTCCATGAGTCCACCATCATCCCCCTGACCTCAAATTGGTTCAATCTTATCATGATCAAGCTTGGTAGACATTGAGGCTTTCACCCACCTCTGTGGGACCCTCGACTTTGAGGTGGAGTAGGAAACATCTGGCAAAAACTCCCATACACCAGAGAAGAAGAAGTATTGTGTTTTTCAGTGATAATTTGATGTTTGATTAACGAGAATAAACTTCTTTGTGGATTTCCTGGCTACGAGATGGTAATAGCCAGGTTAGGCCTTCATACATGGTACATTGTATCACATCTTGAATACGTTAACTGGAAATTCATAGATATATTAGACCTTCCAAAGAGATATGAAACCAAGAAAGATTATCCATGCATTGGGAAAAAGTTGGGTTGGGGCTAGTCCCATACTAACGAGTATCGTCCGCACAGTAGGGTGAATTGGAAGGCATAAGCCAACCTTAAACATATGTCGTTAAGGACCCCCATATGAATATCGGGATTGATCCTTTATAAATGCCTCCAATACTGATGAGTTCATTATTTTGTATTACTTACAGCCAAATCTAGGCCTTGTTAGTTCCTTTGCACCATCAATAAAATATTTTTTAGAGCCATTTTTATTATTTTAGAGAAAAATACAAATTTAAGAATAAATGGGGTTAATAATGCAATTTTGAGATCTTCAAGATTACATCTTATATTCATTGTTAATCTATTGCTCAAGTTTATTTTTGAGTATTAACAGGTTAAAAAACAAAGCGGTGAAGTCCGGACGCGAATTGAGCATGAAAAGGTCACTTACGCATCTTCAGGGGTAATATTGTAAATTCAAATGACTGATTTCGAACTCAGATCAAACACGGAAATTGAAGGCCTTGAATCAAGGGACGCTTGGGTTGAAACGGTATGTTAATCAGAGTTGAAATGAAGAAGTTATGGCCGTTCAAAGTTTGAAGCCGAAAGAAAGTCAAAAGTCAACCCCGAAGTCAAACCTAATCCCTTAACCAAAACCGACCCCTCTCGCCGAATGACTTAAATTTTTTGTTCGAACGAGCCGCCGCCTCAAATTTGTGCAACATCTATAAATTCCTGTTTTGAGTTTTTTTGTCAGACTTTGGAAAAAACGTAAAGAGAATATCTTTACGAAGGTTTTCCAGACACTTTTTGATTCACACTTTACTTCCCCAAATAATTTTCTAAATCTTTTTGAAAACTTAAAAGTTTCGTATCTTGCATACACTTCTGGAGAGGATTCTGAACGACTGATTTTGTGACCCGAGTGATCACAACAGAAGAAGGCTGAAGGCTAATCGGTGGATACCGAGGGTGGACTATCACCTGTGGATGAATCTGAACTGAGCCGTTTTCTTTAGAAGTTTTGGATACATTGCGCGTTATACTTTTGGGCGTATCAAGTAGCCCATAAGTCGATAGTCTTCTAAAACTTTCTCAAGTGCTGATTAAAAGCTTTTTCCCTGAAAAGGATTTTTTTTCTCAATATTTGTGTCCTTTGCATGCGTAATTTAAATCATTATATTTTAAACACATATTTTCCTTCACATCTAATTTACTCAAAGATTAAAATTTGTTTAAAATTGGACTTTGTGTGCTTGGGACTTAAATTGATAAAAATATAAAAATAGAATTTTTATTGTAACCATCCTTGTCGGGTGTATTCATACGCGCTTACAAACTTCACAGTAATGATTAAGCAAAACATACATAGGTTCACACTACCTCCTTAAGTTCATAATCTAAGAATATATATATATATATATATATATATATATATATATATATATATATATATATATGTGTGTGTGTGTGTGTGTGTGTGTGTGTGTGTCTATGTGTGTGTGTTCCAAATTATTTCAACATTTGTTATCCACAAATATTGTAAAATTAAAAACCTTTTGGTATATTTGTAAGAAAAATCGAACAAAAATATTTTTGGTTTATCTTAAATAACTTAAAACAAAACAAAATCATTTTGTATTTTCATTTATAAAACCAAAACAAAAATCAAAATCGAACTTAAAGTACTTAAAAAATATTTTTGTTTTTTCTTATTTTTCAAGAACAAATGAATAACAAAATGATGCATATTTAATCAAGGGTCACTATAAAAATATAGTTTGGGGACTGAGGCTTTTGAAATGACTAAATTTTTTGTCCTTGTAACATATGTTTTTGGATGGGTCTAATCAACTGTCTTTACACCTTTTGTTACCCGTCTTATAAAGTAATACTAATAGGACTACATATTAGTAGCCGACCCAAACAATACACCTTATGAGAAGGCTGAAAATTGGGTTCCTACCTTAATAATTTTAACTCCTGCATATTAACTTTTCTATAAGCCTTTTACATAGAATACCAAAAAAGAAAAGAAAAATCAAAACAAAACCTAAGCCCCAGTCATTTCTCTAACTCTGATAAACCCCCCACCCTGCTCTCGCTCGCCCTAGCCCTCGTCCTCGCCACTGGTTAAGTTGACAAGATCACAGGTGCTCCAACATTCCAAAAAACTTTGTGGTACTCAGGGGTAAGTCGTATTCTTTCTGTTTTGTTTGTGGTACGATTATGGTGGTGTAAGTGGATAGACAGGTAGGATTTCAAAAATTCAAATTAAATATAATTAGAAATTATCAAATTGGGGTTTTATGGTTGAATACATCAAATTATTTTTTTTATTTATTGATTGCAAATTTTCTTATTTGGTTGTTGTTAAAATGAAAGTAAAGACAATGAAAAATTAATTTGATGGTTATTGGGATAGCTGGAGGTTTTGTTATAATAGAAATTACTTATAATCAAAGAATTATAATTTTTTCTTCCTGATATCATAATTATTATTTTAAATGGAAATCATATGTTCTTTATTAATGGGAATTTGATAGGGGGATTATTGATTGCATGATAGATTTTCATTGACATTTAAATTTTAATCTAATTCTGGACATTCAAGTTATAATATTGTCGAATTGATATAAATAAAAGATAATTTTAATTCTTGGTTATTGATTCATATCACTAGTTTCTATATTGGTTTAATATGTAGTGGTGATAGGAGGTTTAGGGTGAGCCAATTAAAAATCCAGATTGTCAATTGGTTATTATAGTATAGTTTTAAAATTAATTTATAAGAATATTTATATACTAGTTTGTGTGAATTTTAGTTAGAATTATTGATATGTTTGTTTATAATTGATCGTTTAATTCATGTCCTTTGCAAGGAATTTATACCATTAATTTGATTTACTATTCTCTTATGATTATAATTTATGATATACGTGATGGACACAATGAATTTCCACATGCATCACAGCTGAAAAAATCGCCAATGTTATCTAACACCATATCAAATGCTAAATCTTAATATTCAAACACGAAGTGTTGGGGCACAAACTCCAACATATAAGGTGGCACCCGAAAGAAATATATAAAAAGACTAAAACATTAGTTAAACTCCTAAGTAGAATATAAATAAAGTAAACACAAAAAAGTAATAAAAAAAAATGTTTATAAAAACCTTAGAACTAAATTAGTATTAACCCCCAAATCTAAAATTATAAACTACAAAATACATTCTCAGTAATGAGCATCGAGCATCAATAGATTCATATTGTATTGATGTCACGATCTTTAAATAATCTAAAAAGATAAACTTGATATTTCACTATCTCTCTCAGCCTCATTCATTCTCTAATTACATATCTTTTATCGAAAAAAAATATATGACAATGAAGGAGTAGGAGAGGTACAAGAAGATAATAGAGAAAAATTTAAGGAATTGGGAGTCCATGAATTGTATTCGATAATGCGGGACCGTGCCAAAAGTAAGTCAAATAGTAAACAAAAATTTCTAAATCATGTTGAAGCGTATGTGCCATATAAAGGCGAAGATGAGTATAATAATTCGATCAGGGATGAAAATGGGTGTGTTTGTTGTAATTTTTTCAACGTATAAATGTTTAATGATGTAGATACTAATTCGTTGATTGCTTTACTTTTTAATTGCGTAAGATGCTTTCCTTGTTATGTTTTAGTGCATTAGTACTTCATTATTTCAAATTTATAAGTTTGAATTGTTGGAGGCCAAGTAGACGAACTCATATAAATATTATTTTATGCTTTCATTTGTCAATTGTTGTTATATGAATTATATGTGTGTGACAAAGTTTTTCGATGTTTACCCTAATATCATTTACTGCTGTAAGGACACAAATTTCCAATTGAGTCCATTTATAGTTTTGGCTCAATTTCAGACAAAAACATTTATTCATAGGATAGTATTTAATTGTAATATTCTGAAGCCTATGAAGTGTTTGTTTGAAGACGTAGCGGCAAAGAGTATAAAGATTCATCAAATATGCCGGTTTACGTGCCTCGTTTCTATGTCATCAACTATAGTTCCATGCTCCCAAGGTATGAATGCAATATTATATATATAGGAGCTTGGAACAAGTTTATTGGGTGTTAGGTTTTATAAAAACTGTGTTTTTATTTTCAGAAAGAATTAATTAGAACTTTAAAATAAGTTTATAAAGTTTTCTGGGCTAAAATTGAATTTTCCAAACTTTCTGGAAGTTCGTTCGAACGAGATTGTTGTTCGAACCAGATGTCGTTCGAACGAGTTTGCTAACTACTTCCCACTAAGGCATACTGGACCTTCATTCGAAATGTCATTCGAACGAGATTGTCGTTCTAACGAGATTTCCAACGAGTTTCTAACGAGTCCATACTGGAGCTTCGTTAGAAGACTCGTTCGAACGAGAATGTCGTTCGAACGAGATGCCAGGCGGGAACAGTTTTTGGCAGTTTTTCACCCACTTCCCCACTTAGTTTTTAACCAACTTTTTCAGACTTTATTATGTGCGGGAATAACATTTTCCAGCTTAACTTTTCCATTCTATCTCATCTCTTAGAGAGTGTTTGAGAGAAAAATTGGTTTTAGGAAAATGTTCATGTTTTGAGTGTGTTTTTATCAAAGAGAAAATCATTCACCACTCTAGTTTACACCCAAATTAGTATTTATCCAAGTTCACATATATACATATCAATTGCTTGGAGTTTGGCACCGATTTTTCTCTACCGATTTGAAGAAGAGAAGTTTCGGGTTTCCTTCTACATCCCATAAACAAAGAAGAAGTTGTTTACTTTGTTTTACTAGCTTGGAGAAAGGCTTTGTGTTCGGGTGACGGTGACCATTTAAAGTCCTATCGGTGGATTCCGAGACCGCGGTGGAGTTCCAAGGTTATTCGCTAGGAAGAGGTGTCTACAAGAAGAAGCGTCGAGGCTTGAGAGGGATCGAGTCGTGTGTTGTAAGCCTTTCTGTCTTGTATTTGTAATTCCGTATCTAGTGGATTTGTGGCTAGGGCAGTCCGAGGTTGTTTCCCGTCTTGGGTTTTTCCTCGTACATCGCGGCGTAGTGTGATTGATTTATTTTATCTTGCATGATAATTTAGAATGCATGCTTAGGATAATTCAAGATAAAATTTGGTTTAAATTATCACACTTAATTTAATTTGGTGCTAAATTAAATATTGGGTAAATTTAGTTAATTCAAGTCCTTTGCTAAAATTGGTTTGGCCTAACTTCGAACTATTGATAATTATGACTGAGGCAAATTCTAGGGCTTGGATTAATTAACATTGGTTTAAGTGAAATTTAAAGTTTGTGTGTTTAAGTTATTTTCACTCGATTTAATTTTAAATTGTCTAAGAAAATTAAAATTTGGTATTCGTCTATTTTAGTTGAACCATCCTACGCTTCCGCATCTAGATATATATAAAAGAAAATTATAAGTTAATTTTAATTGTGATAATTAAAAATCCGGGGGATCCATAACATCTCAACGTTTACAACTGCACTGGGGAGTGGGGGTATATTTACTTTCCAACTGCGAGTAATTATGTTCAAATTGTTGAATATAGTTTTCAAACGATTACTTTACCAAAGAGTGAGAATGCAGTGTGATATCGATTTGAATAAATTCGCAAATTCTAACTATAAACTTATTTAATTAGAGTCAATTTTTAAATCAAATTAATCAACCCCTAAACATGCAAATACGTGTGTGTGTGTATGTGTGTCCAATCATCACAAATAAAATTGCTAACTCACAGATTTCAGGAAAAAAACCCTTTCGGGTAAAACCTTTATTTCACTATAATACTTACAATTACAATGAAATCCGTAATGATCACTCCACAGAACAATCACATAGATCGCAGCCTGGAGTCAGCCAGAACCGTAGGTCCAATTCAGCCCAGGAACACCCACAAGCACTCCTTATTGACACAGTTGTATTCAGCCCAGTACTCCCATCAAGATTACATAGATCAGTAGTAGAGATTCTCTCTATAAGAGAAACTTGACACAAGATGTTTTCTTGGGTTCCAAAACAACTCATACAAACTATTGGGATGATTTTTGAATTGAAAACAAAGGATTAAAACCCTAAAAGTTAGAAGACAAAGTATTATGCCAAAGAATTTTCGTGTATGGAAAATTTTGCAGGTCTTCTGATTAAAAACGAAGTTGGAAAACTCTATTTATAAAAAATATAAGGTGGCGCGTCGCTCGAACAAAAAGGGTTGTCGCTTGAACGATGCCAGCTGTCGCTCGAAAGACTTCGCCCGAAATGCCTCCGTTGCTCGAGCGATGTGGCAATCTCGCTCGAACGACTGGAGTGAAAGATAATTTTTTTATTCCAGTCCTCTTCAACACTTAGAAAAAATATTTTGCCGAAAAAAATCCGCTCCAACACTTAGAAAAATTTTAGAAAAAATTATCCCAACACCTTAAGTGAAAAGGGACTAAAACACAAAACTTGATATTCGGATCAGTTTTGTTTCATATGAGATCTTGAACATACTTCAACGTTTGTAGCGGTATACGACATACTCAATTGTGAACGGACATTTAGAAAATTATGTCCTTACAAATCTCCCCCTATGTCTATGCTGGTATAAAATAAAAAAACATCTGAATTATTAAATCAAAATGCCTATACAAATCTAAAAGGTACTAAACATGCAAGTCTCAAAACTTTTCTTCAAAATCTTCAAATTTAAAAATTTTCAAATCTCAAAGCTTCTCTCATCAGGGTGTGCAAAATAATGATCTTCAACTTTGTACCTACACACATGAGACAAAAAAAATACCATTGTGACGCCTCAAGGTTGAAATGATATAAGCATAAATCAATTAATATAATTAAATCTCCCCCATAATGCAAAAAATCCTTCATAATTTGTTTTCTCCCCCTTTTTATTTATCTGAAATAGACCAGGAAACGAAAAAACTAAAAAAACATGGAGTTTTCACAACAAAAGTGCATAGAAAATATGAACCAAACTACGCTCAAGCAAAGAGTAACTCAAAAGCTTCCACAAACTATTTTTTATTTTTCGATTTTTTCAAACAAAAATGCAAAAATAATTATACAAAAATCACATACCATGAATGTACACTAAGACAACCAAATCATGGAAACGAAATGAATGGGTCTGAAGATATTAAATAGGCAAATCAACACAATCAAACATAACATATGTGCACTGTGACACCCCGTCTAATTAAATACCGGGTAGCTACTCCTTTATTAAATTAAATCAAAATGCCAAGTGGTTCAGTTAACAGCATCACTGTCGAAAACATTTTTATAATTACTAACCACCTAGTATTTAAAAAGTAAGATGTCAAATTTTAAATTAAGTCTGGTTAACATGCGAAAAGAATAATGAAAGAATAACATAACCATTCACTATAACGAAGCAATGAAATAACCAACAAATAATAATAAGTCCGGAGGAAAAACTCCTCACAACAATCCCACAACTGAAATAAATAAAACATTGTATCCTAAATTAATTACATGCCAAAAGTCTGAATAACTGGAATAAGAATGTGACTAAAAGAAATGGGCGACATGCCCTACAATTGATGAAAACTGAATATAGAGTCAAGACAAATGAAGCGTCTACTACAAAGGTCCTGTAACTTCCACAACAGCTACTGCTCATCACCTGAATAGAATTCCTATGCATGGTGTCCTTGTGGCTGGGCACCTAAAATGGTTTTTACAAAAAAAATAGATTTGAAAGCAAACGGGTCAGAGCCCGAAAGTGGAGAGTATTTTAAAAACAGCAAGTGCTTTAATAACAATAAAACAATGAATGTCAAATACATGTTAGGACGTGCACTCACATGAAATTCTCACCTCTCGACTAATTGTGCACTCCTAACGTACGTACCCATCTAAATGATATTCATGTCTAACTAAACCGTCATAAGTTCTACTTCTTTCTACTCGATTCCCATTAGGCATTCTAACGTTATCAATTAAATAGAGGTCTTTACTTAAACTCGAATTCTCAAATATTAGCAATACAATTCATTACAGCTTATCCCTTTATATTATCTCAAAGCGTTTCCGTATTTATACTCACAATACCAACATGAAAGTTCTCATTAATTAAGTGTATATTATTCACGTCATAAATATACAATACAAGCACCCCGAGACTAAGCTGCGATGCACACATACTCTGCTATCAATCCCGGTACATCACGTACATAAGGATCACGCATTCTGAATCTCTCAGGAATCGTTCTCAGATAACAACAATCACAATCAATGGAGGCGAACACAGTCACATCACATGGGTCACGCACATACCTACGCTCCCACGATCAGCAAACTTATTAACATCTCAATAAGTCCTTCTCTAACCTATGTTCTCGAGGTACCAATCTATATCCCCCCGTAGGCACACAAAGATTAGATGGCCCTAAGCGAACACAAACCTCCCGTGATAGCAAGTATGGTAGGTATGTCATACACAAAAATCATATACATATACTAAGTATGCACACATCTTAGTAATCACCATAATTTATTTGTGGTACACTTCTCATTCTCATACCAACTGATAATGTTACACAATGCACATATCCCCAGTTAATACAATTATTTAAGCCGTCAATTGTTCTCACATCGTAATAGACACTCACGTCCTAATCCATAATTTTCATTTGGTTCCAATCACACTTCTATGTTTTACTCCTCAATATATCCCAAATATCCCAAATATATCAATTAGTCATCAAGGAAATGTTATCTCTACATTTAAACCAGGTTACGGGACACTAGAAATCAAATCAGACCAAAAAGGCCAAACTGTCAACTCGTTCGAACGAGGCTATTCGAACGAGAGTTCGTTCGAACGAAGTGGGCATCTAACGAGACCTCGTTCGAACGAAAGGCATCGAACAAACATCCAAATCGTTAGAAGTCAAACAGTCAACTCGTTAGAAGCTCGTTCGAACGAGCTCGTTCGAACGACCTGGGCAGGTCTTCTAACGAGAGGCCAGTTTCAAGCCCAGAATTTTCCTATTACGTTTTCCCAACTTTTCTTCACCTCTAATCTCATCTAAATGTCATTCCAACAATGCTTCAAGGTTTCTAATCATCCCTAAACATATTTAATTCGTATTACAACATTTATATGGGGTCAAATCTTCCTAAACTACATCAAATTATCAAATCTCCCCAATTTTCCCAAATCTCAAGAACATGAACCCTAGAAATTTTAAAGTCATCAATGGGCATAATTAAATCCGTTTTTATTTTATAAAAGATATATTATTATCAGAAGATTCACCCAAACACAATTCTACATGCAATTCCTCATCGAAATGTAAGTATCTAATTCCAATTCAATGGGTTTTTATCAATCTCCCAAACAAATGCAATTTTCAGAAATGTCTAAGCATGGAAGAAGCATTCAATGCAAATAACGTAATCAAACCACTTGCCTCTGATATTTCTCTGAATTAAATGTTGAAGGTTGAATTGTACTCTCTCTCTCTCTGCAGAATTTTCCTTTCTCTCTCTACAAGTTCTTCTCTAAAGATGACAATGGAGGTTAGGATTTATTTTTGGACCCTTAACTTCTATTCTAAACTTCTCCCGTAGCCCACTACTTAGTTTAGTGCTGATGATGGGTTGGTGGGTTAAATTACAAATCATAATTAAACTCTAATTTTCGTGGGTTTTAATTCCCAAAATTCCAAAATTACCAAAATACCCTTATAAGTTGCCGGTATGGCCTAAAGATGCCCCGAGACCCAAACTAAACCCCCGACTAGTGTTTTCTGACTATTTCGACCCTTCCGGACGCGTTGGCGCACTCAAAATGACCATACGGTTAATAAAAATAAAATTCACTTTTTAATTAGCATAATTACTTTCCTGACGTGACTGTCACACGCGTCCCAACAAAATTTCCAAATTGCCGTACCTCAATCTCACGACAAATATTATAATTCAATATTCATATATTGCCATATATACACATTAAAATCAAATACTAACTCGCATCTCGCTAGTATTTTATCCGGATTAATTTCCAATTAATTCACATTTAATTTAATTAATCCCATAAATAAATATCACAAAAATACGGGGTATTACATACTTCCCCCCTAATAACAGAATTTCGTCCCAAAATTCGGAATTAGAAAGTACCTGGTAAAAATAACTCTGGATAACGTTCGCGCATCTCATCCTCGCGCTCCCATGTGTACTCCTCGACATTATGATGTCGCCACTGAACACGCACTAACAGAATTATATTTGACCGCAGTTTCCGCTCACTTTCGTCCAAAATAGCAATCGACCCCTCCCCGTGGGAGCTATCAGGATGAAGATCGATGTCCTCCAAAGAAATATGGGAATGAGACGAATCATCTCAAAGATATTTCCTTAGCGAGGAAATATGAAACAGATCATGAATTCGATGCAAATGCTCCGGTAACCCAAGTCTATAGGCAACGGACCCAATCCGCTCGATGATAGGGAACGGCCCCACATATCTCGGTGCCAACTTCCCCTTCTTCCCAAATCGTATAATCCCCTTCATAGGTGATACTCTGAGTAAAACCTGGTCCCCTACTTGGAACTCCCTAAAGAACCTCTTCACATCAGCATAGCTCTTCTGCCGATCCTGAGCTACCCGAATGCGACTTCGAATCAATTCTATCCTCGCCGAAGTATCTTGAATTACTTTCGGCCCAAGTAGTTTGTTGTCCCCCACCTCCAACCAACATGCTGGGGAACGACAAGGTCTGCCGTACAACGCCTCAAATGGAGCCATGCCAATAGTGAACTGGTAGGAGTTATTGTAAGCAAACTCCACCAGTGGAAGATACTGCTCCCAACCACCCCCAATATCAATGATGCACATACGCAACATGTCCTCCAACATCTGATTTGTAAGCTCGGTTTGCCCATCGGTCTGCGGATGATAAGCCGTACTCAACCGCAATTCCGTGCCCATGGCCTCCTGAAAACTCTCCCAAAACCGTGAAACAAATATCTTGTCTCGGTCAGACACGATATTTAGGGGCACACCGTGAAGTATCACTATTTCTGCAATAAAGAGCTTGGCATACTGTCCCGTAGTGTAGTCTGTCCTTACGGGTAGAAAATGAGCGACTTTGGTCAACTTGTCCACAATTACCCAAATGGAGTCGTGACCCCTCTGTGACGTAGGTAACCCCGTAATAAAATCCATGGATATGCTCTCCCACATCCACATCGGAACCTCTAATGGCTGTAGAAGTCCTGCCGGTCTCTGATGATCCAATTTTACCAGCTGACAAGTGGCTCATTTAGAAACAAACACGGCTATATCTCTCTTCATCCCGCTCCACCAATACTGTCATCTCATGTCTTGGTACATTTGTCCCCACCAGGATGTACCACGAACCGTGAGCCGTGCGACTCTGCCATCACCTCGTGTCGTAATTCCTCCCCTTCTGGAACTACCAGTCTCCCATTGAAGCGTAATCCCCTGTCTGAGCTAACGGTATAGGATTCGGCTCCCTCTGCTAGTAATCGAACTATCTGCTCCTGACAGAACGAGTCATTTGCCTGTACCCTTACCACCTTCGTGACAATCTGCGGTGTAACGGTCATCACAGACATGAATGATCGGGCCACTGCATCCTGGTGTCCCAACTCCTTCCACTTTGCCTTCCACACTCCTACCACCTCATCTACTCGCCTACGGCTCAACGCGTCTGCTACCACGTTAGCCTTCCCCGGGTGATATTGGATATCAAACTGATAGTCCTTCACAAACTCAAGCCACCTTCTCTGCCGTATATTCAACTCCTTCTGCGTGAATAGGTACTGTAGGGACTTGTGGTCCGTGAACAATCAGAACTTCTCCCCCGAAAGATAATGTCTCCAAATCCGAAGGGCAAATACCACTCTCGCTAACTCCAAATCATGAGTGGGGTAATTCTTCTCGTGAGGCTTAAGCTTACGGGAAGCATAAGCTATGGCCTGACTCTCCTGCTGCAATACACCTCCAAGTCCTTGTAAGGACGCATCGGTGTAAATTAGATACTCAACTCCCGGTCTCGGCAATGCTAACACAGGTGCTGAGGTCAACTTATCCTTCAACTCATCGAATGCCAACTGACAGGCATCACTCCAGATGAATGGCACACCCTTACGAGTCATTTGTGTCAAAGGACCCGCTATCTTCGAAAATCCCTGAATAAACCTCCTGTAGTATCCTGCTAGTCCCAAGAAACTACGGATCTCAGTTGGTGTCATGGCTGTCCCCACTCCCTTACCGCGGATACCTTTCCTGGATCAACAGATATCCCCCGGTCGGAAATAATATGCCCCAAAAACTGAACCTCCTTCAGCCAAAACCCGCACTTCTCATACTTTGCATACAGCTCGTTCTGACGTAGCGTCTGCAAAACCTGCCTCAAATGCTCGGCGTGCTCCTCCTCTGTCTGGGAGTAAACCAGAATGTCATCAATGAAGACAATAACGAACTGATCTAGGAACTCTCCGAACACCCTATTCATCAAGTCCATAAACATGGCTGGCGCGTTGGTCAAACCAAAAGGCATAACCCGAAATTCGTAGGAACCATATCTCGTTAAGAAAGCAGTCTTCGAGACGTCCTTTTCCCTTATACGCAACTGATGGTATCCCGATCGCAAGTCAATCTTTGAGAAGAAAGAAGTTCCTCTCAACTGGTCGAATAAGTCATCGATTCGGGGAAACGGATACTTATTCCGTATCGTGACTTTATTCAACTCCCGGTAATCCACACATAACCTCAACGATCCATCCCTCTCCTTCACGAACAACACAGGGGCACCCCACGCCGAAGTACTCCTCCGTATAAACCCCTGACCCAACAACTGCTCAATCTGATCCCGTAACTCTCTCATCTCAGCTGGAGCCACACGGTAAGGCGCGTGGGCAATAGGCCGAGTTACCGGCGTCAAGATGATCACAAAATCTATCTCTCTACTCGGAGGTAATCCAGGTATATCTTGAAATACGTCGGCAAACTCTCGAACAACCGAAATCGAATCAAGTGGTATCAACACTTCCTTAGAGGTCTCCTCCTCTATATAGTACAAATGAGTGGACGATCCTCCCTCAGGATGAGGCATCACCACTAAAAATATCTCCTGCCCGGGAATGGCAAAGATAATACATCTACTAAAACAATCAATCATGGCTCGGTACGCAACAAGCCAATCCATACCAATAATGGCATCATACTCGGTCATCTCTAACACTAACATATCCACGGGTAAAGTAAACCTCCCGATCTCTATACCCACGCCTCTATATACAAGGGAAATCACGGAATCCCTACTCAATGGCGAATCTACACAAGTAACCGTACTCTCGGCGGTGTCTAACAACCCAATGGTGCGTGCAAATCTCATAGCAATAAAACAGTGTGTAGCCCCCGTGTCAAACAAAATACGCCCCATAGTCCCCTGAATAGAGAACATACCCTCAATGGCTGGTGGATCCTGTGGGGCTGTGGCCTGCTGAAGCTGATATACTCTCCCATACTGCAGCTGCCCCTGCTGAACTGGGACCGCTGGAATGGGTGGTAATGCTGCCATCTGTGGTGGTGCCGGGAGGGCGGTGGGAAACATGGGTCTTTGCGGCTCCTGTCGAGCACCCTGCTGCTGCTGTGGGGCCCTGCCCCTATCAGGACAATCCTGGAGTTTATGGCCAGTCTTGCAACAAACGTAACACTTCCTCGGGAAGTTCCCCCCTCTCTGTCCCTGCTGCCCCTGGCCCTGGTGGTCGTTACCATTTCTCCCCTGGCCCTGCTGAAACTGTTGTTGACCATTCTGCCCTTGCTGGCCCTGATGGCCGTTCGGACCCTGATGGCCCTCCCGGAAACCTCCCTGTCCGTGCCTGAAATTTCTCGATCTGAACCTCTTATGATCTCCCTGCTGGGAACCCTGATCACCCTGCCTCTGTCCCTGAACAGAATGTGCCCCACTGGCACCATTTCCTCCAGTCATGCCCTGATGGCTGGACTTGCCCGATCTCTTGCCCTCAGCCATATGAAAGCGGTGATCCTGGCAGTGTAACAGTGAAGCGTTAACCACATCAGAGTAAGTGGCCAACGATAGATTCCCCAACAAATGCTGACGGATCCTCCATGTCAACCCGTTTGTAAACTTCTGGATCTTCTTCTCCTCTGTCGGTATCTCGTCCGGAACAATATTCAACAGATTTGTAAATTCGGCCTCATACTCGGCCACAGTCTTACCCTCCTGTCTAAGATTCATCAACTTCCTCCTCATTTCCGTATGAACAGCTGACGGAAAATACTTGCGGTCGAACCGCACCCAAAACTCCTGTATCGTGAGAGGATCTCACTCCTCCACGGTGGTAATAGACTCCCACCACTGCAGTGCAGACCCCACTAGCTTAAGAGTAGCTAGTTTCTGTTTCTGGACATCGGTGCACTCATACATCCTCAAGTTCCTCTGCATGTCTTTCCTCCACTGACTTGAAACCACGACATCGGAGCTACCTACGAACTCCGGTGGGTGTGCTTTCTGAAAAGCATATCGAACACGTTCCCAAGCAGACGGGAATGCATGTGCATGGACTGGCGCGGCTACTGGCGCTTGAGGTGGTGCCTGCTGAACCACGGCTAGTGCGGCATTTACCGCTTGGGCTACAATGGCTGCAACCTCGGCGGCATTCATCGTGCCCTGAACTGGTGCGGGCTGTGGTTCTGGCGTTGCATCCCTAGGAACCCGTGGTGCACATCGTGGAGGCATCTGAAACAAGAATAAAGTCTATAAGTTCGTAGTTATAGACTCAAAATAGCTGGAGAACGAAGCATACACAAGAGAATACAACAGTCCTAAAATATAGGGCTCTACATCAAAGAAAGCTCAGCGGAAACATAATAAGCCGTACAGATCCTAAAGGACACTAGAACCTGATGCTCTGATACCACCTGTGACACCCCGTCTAATTAAATACCGGGTAGCTACTCCTTTATTAAATTAAATCAAAATGCCAAGTGGTTCAGTTAACAGCATCACTGTCGAAAACATTTTTATAATTACTAACCACCTAGTATTTAAAAAGTAAGATGTCAAATTTTAAATTAAGTCTGGTTAACATGCGAAAAGATAAATGAAAGAATAACATAACCATTCACTATAACGAAGCAATGAAATAACCAACAAATAATAATAAGTCCGGAGGAAAAACTCCTCACAACAATCCCACAACTGAAATAAATAAAACAGTGTATCCTAAATTAATTACATGCCAAAAGTCTGAATAACTGGAATAAGAATGTGACTAAAAGAAATGGGCGACATGCCCTACACTTGATGAAAACTGAATATAGAGTCAAGACAAATGAAGCGTCTACTAGAAAGGTCCTGTAACTTCCACAACAACTACAGCTCATCACCTGAAGAGAATTCCTATGCATGGTGTCCTTGTGGCTGGGCACCTAAAATGGTTTTTACAAAAAAAATAGATTTGAAAGCAAACGGGTCAGAGCCCGAAAGTGGAGAGTATTTTAAAAACAGCAAGTGCTTTAATAACATTAAAACAATGAATGTCAAATACATGTTAGGACGTGCACTCACATGAAATTCTCACCTCTCGACTAATTGTGCACTCCTAACGTACGTACCCATCTAAATGATATTTATGTCTAACTAAACCGTCATAAGTTCTACTTCTTTCTACTCGATTCCCATTAGGCATTCTAACGTTATCAATTAAATAGAGGTCTTTACTTAAACTCGAATTCTCAAATATTAGCAATACAATTCATTACAGCTTATCCCTTTATATTATCTCAAAGCGTTTCCGTATTTATACTCACAATACCAACATGAAAGTTCTCATTAATTAAGTGTATATTATTCACGTCATAAATATACAATACAAGCACCCCGAGACTAAGCTGCGATGCACACATACTCTTCTATCAATCCCGGTACATCACGTACATAAGGATCACGCATTCCGAATCTCTCAGGAATCGTTCTCAGATAACAACAATCACAATCAATGGAGGCGAACACAGTCACATCACATGGGTCACGCACATACCTACGCTCCCACGATCAGCAAACTTATTAACATCTCAATAAGTCCTTCTCTAACCTATGTTCTCGAGGTACCAATCTATATCCCCCCGTAGGCACACAAAGATTAGATGGCCCTAAGCGAACGCAAACCTCCCGTGATAGCAAGTATGGTAGGTATGTCATACACAAAAATCATATACATATACTAAGTATGCACACATCTTAGCAATCACCATAATTTATTTGTGGTACACTTCTCATTCTCATACTGACTGATAATGTTACACAATGCACATATCCCCAGTTAATACAATTATTTAAGCCGTCAATTGTTCTCACATCGTAATAGACACTCACGTCCTAATCCATAATTTTCATTTGGTTCCAATCACACTTCTATGTTTTACTCCTCAATATATCCCAATATCCCAAATATATCAATTAGTCATCAAGGAAATGTTATCTCTACATTTAAACCAGGTTACGGGACACTAGAAATCAAATCAGACCAAAAAGGCCAAACTGTCAACTCGTTCGAACGAGGCTATTCGAACGAGAGTTCATTCGAACGAAGTGGGCATCTAACGAGACCTCGTTCGAACGAAAGGCATCGAACAAACATCCAACTCGTTAGAAGTCAAACAGTCAACTCGTTAGAAGCTCGTTCGAACGAGCTCGTTCGAACGACCTGGGCAGGTCTTCTAACGAGAGGCCAGTTTCGAGCCCAGAATTTTCCTATTACGTTTTTCCAACTTTTCTTCACCTCTAATCTCATCTAAATGTCATTCCAACAATGTTTCAAGGTTTCTAATCATCCCTAAACATATTTAATTCGTTTTACAACATTTATATGGGGTCAAATCATCCTAAACTACATCAAATTATCAAATCTCCCCAATTTTCCCAAATATCAAGAACATGAACCCTAGAAATTTTAAAGTCATCAATGGGCATAATTAAATCCGTTTTTATTTTATAAAAGATATATTATTATCAGAAGATTCACCCAAACACAATTCTACATGCAATTCCTCATCGAAATGTAAGTATCTAATTCCAATTCAATGGGTTTTTATCAATCTCCCAAACAAATGCAATTTTCAGAAATGTCTAAGCATGGAAGAAGCATTCAATGCAAATAACGTAATCAAACCACTTGCCTCTGATATTTCTCTGAATTGAATGTTGAAGGTTGAATTGTTCTCTCTCTCTCTCTGCAGAATTTTCCTTTCTCTCTCTACAAGTTCTTCTCTAAAGATGACAATGGAGGTTAGGGTTTATTTTTGGACCCTTAACTTCTATTCTAAACTTCTCCCGTAGCCCACTACTTAGTTTAGTGCTGATGATGGGTTGGTGGGTTAAATTACAAATCATAATTAAACTCTAATTTTCGTGGGTTTTAATTCCCAAAATTCCAAAATTACCAAAATACCCTTATAAGTTGCCGGTATGGCCTAAAGATGCCCCGGGACCCAAACTAAACCCCCGGCTAGTGTTTTCTGACTATTTCGACCCTTCCGGACGCGTTGGCACACTCAAAACGACCATACGGTTAATAAAAATAAAATTCACTTTTTAATTAGTATAATTACTTTCCTGACGCGACTGTCACACGCGTTTAGTGATGATGATGGGTTGGTGGGTTAAATTACAAATCGTAATTAAACTCTAATTTTCGTGGGTTTTAATTCCCAAAATTCCAAAATTACCAAAATACCCTTATAAGTTGCCGGTATGGCCTAAAGATGCCCCGGGACCCAAACTAAACCCCCGGCTAGTGTTTTCTGACTATTTCGACCCTTCCGGACGCATTGGCGCACTCAAAACGACCATACAGTTAATAAAAATAAAATTCACTTTTTAATTAGCATAATTACTTTCCTGACGCGACTGTCACACACGTCCCAACAAAATTTCCAAATTGCCGTACCTCAATCTCACGACAAATTTTATAATTCAATATTCATATATTGCCATATATACACATTAAAATCAAATACTAACTCGCATCTCGCTAGTATTTTATCCGGATTAATTTCCAATTAATTCACATTTAATTTAATTAATCCCATAAATAAATATCACAAAAATACGGGGTATTATATGCACGATGTATACGTGTACTCCTATCGAATGAATCTCAAAATCGTCCTTAGGTGTTTAAAATGTTAAATTTTAATTACACTGACTCAATCCATCAACACATCAAAGTCATGAATGATTCCCACACCAATAACGTCTAAAACTATGAATGCTTTTTCATGATGTTGTTAGGACGTGCAAACCCGTTTTTCATTTCTTTCCATCCAAACTCCCTCATAAATAATAATCATTATATTTTTCATTTGAGGTGGCCCCTTTTTGGCATATTTTCTTTTTATTGCCTTTTTTGCGCTCTTTTCAAACGGTGGCTTTCACGACGAGTCAATTTTAAACTCTCGCAGCCCTTTTCTATGTTTCACTCATCATTTTTGTTGCAATTAAATTCCTCATGGTTAACGGATTTTACATGCACTACTTCCATTGTCATATTTTATCGCATATGGTTCGTTTTAAAGACAGAATTGAGATGACAACACTCCAACCAATATGTGATAAACAAGTAAAATATTCAAACAAATCCGTGCAAGTGTGCATTAAAGGAACTTATGAGTCAAACATGTAGGTAGTAACACTAAACACATGTCAATGACTCCAAACAATGTAAAGCACAAAAATGAAATGATGACGCATATCAAAACACTATCAAATCATCACATGGATATGGAATGAAATTGTGACTCGGTCATCCTTAATGTCCATTCATATATGGTGCAAAATAAAATACAAAACTCTTTTTGTCTTTTTCAAAAATTGTATCAAAATAAAATATTTTTGGATTTTTAAAATTTTTCAAAAGCAAAAAAACTAATACAAAAAATACATACTAGCAATAGGCAAAAATACCATCATGCAAATCATCCTATGCTAGCAAACAAGTCTAAACCTCAATCATTAGGTGCAGTGGAGTTTTCCAAAGGTGGTGACATCCTATTAAAAATCTCCATAAAATCATGTGAAGTCTTGACCAAAAATTTTACCTGCTCCCTAATATGTGAAAACTCTCTCGTGTAATCATCCGGAGCATTAGGTGTGGGTGCGTGTGTGTGAACATGTATAGTAGCAAAACGTGACACATGACCCAACTTAAAACAAAACTCCCTAAGATGTCCTCTCTTCTTGCAGTGTGTGCAAACATAAATAGGCCTAGGTTCACCTTTCTCAAAACGTTTCCTAGCGCTCTCCTATCAGGTAAGAGACGCTTAGGTGGGTTAGGTTGAGAGCCATGTGAATCAACCACTGAAGCGAGAATCAACTCGGTTGCAACATGTGAAGTGGACGCACCGTCATGACTTATTCCTAAACTCTCACCTCTACCCTAAATGGGATTGAGAATCATCTTTCCAACCGTCTTAGATGTGTTTTCTAAAGGGATTTTGACCTCCCGAGCATGTTTGAGAACACTCTCGAGTTAGGATACACGTGTCACTAGACTAGACACTGTATTGGTGAAATAACTCTTTTCTTGGCTTAAAATTGTCAATTGTTCACTTAAAGAAACATTCACTTTCTCGATTTGACTCGTTTTCGTCTCAAACTCCCATAAAACCTCTAAATCTCTCTCCAAATCTCTCAACCTAAGACTTAACTCCTTATTCAATTTTTTAGTCTTTAAGATCTCGGCGTACAAATCTCTAAATGTGATCTGGAGCTCACTATCACCACTAGCGCACTCACTCTCAGATTCACTAGAAGCACTCAAATCATCCTCGGGGGTCTTACATGCACAAGTATCCGCATCGTCGTGGGACAAACTGGGTGTGCTCACGTGACTAGCAGAAAAAGAAACAAACTTCTAATGTGACGACTCATCCCTGAAATCTTTCACATCTTCCTCACTATCGCTAAGAGTGGGTGGCATGGAAGTTTTCTTGCCCTTTCTCTTTAGCCTAGTGGGAGACTCAAACGGTCTATGGCCTCTCCCCTCACACTCAAAACACTTCTTTTACTCTTTCTCACCTTCTTTCTCACCGATCTCTTTGGCCTCATTTTTATTTTTCTCAGAAAATATTTTATTAGAATAATTTTGTTTTGAAAACTTGAGAAACTTTTTTAAAAAATTTCGCAAGCATGGCCATATCAAAATCAGACTCGTCCTCAGACTCGGAATCACGAAAAATCACTTTCTTTTTCTTCCTATATTGGGATTTTAGCGCTATTCCTCTATCCTTAGGCTTGACAGTGTCAAAAAACATTTCAATCTCATATTTCTGGAGGCATCCTACCATCTTTTCTAATTTCAGACGATTTAAATTACCTAAGGCATTCAAAACAGTCTTTTTAGGGATAATACATTTTGGCAGCGATCTTAAAATCTTTTTAACCACTCATTCATTAGGTATAATCTCACTAAGATTGAAACTAGTGTTGACAATGTTAGACAAATGTGCATAAAAGTCATCAAAACACTCAGTCTCAAGCATGGTAATCGTTTTAAATTGAGTAGTTAAATTTTTAATTTTAGACTCTTTGACCGCGTTAGTGCCTTCGTGGGTGAGTTGTAAAACATCCCACGCTTCTTTATACGTGTTGCACGTCATAATACATCGGAACTCGTCAGGGGCGATATGTCCGAAAATTGCACTAAGCCCTCGTGAATTAACAATGCTCCACTTAAACTCATCCTCAGTCCAGTGTGACACAGATTTTAAATTTGTGACATTATTCGCGGTGACAGTGGGAGGAGTCCAACATCTTTCACAAATGACCCAAAGTTTCTCATCGATTGCTTTTAAATGTGATTTCATGCGGGATTTCCAGTAAGCATAATTAGACCCGTAAAAAATTGGCAACCAATTATATAAGTTTTCATTTGGAATCATTGCGACAATTTGTAAAAATCAGATTTTTCAAAAAGAATCAATATCACACAACTTTTGCAAAAAAAAAAATAGGAATAGACAATAAATTAGTGTAACCTTCTCTGATACCAATTTGAGAATACGGCGTGATATCGATTTGAATAAATTCGCAAATTCTAACTACAAACTTATTTAATTAGAGTTAATTTTTTAAATCAAATTAACTAAGATGCTAAATATGCAACTACGTGTGTGTGTGTGTCAAACCATCAAAATAAAATTGCTAGCTCATAGATTTCAGAAAAAAACCCTTTCGAGTAGAACCTTTATTTCACTATAATACTTACAATTACAATGAAATCCGCAATGATGAGTCTGCAGAACAAGCACATAGACCACAACCTAGAGTCACCCATAACCACAGTTCCAATTCAACCCAGGAACACCCACAAGCACTCCCTATTGACACGCAGTTGTCTTCATCTCAGTACTCCCCTCAAGACTACCTAGATTTGCATTAGAGATTCTCTCTATAAGAGAAACTTGACACAAGATGTGTTCTTGGGTTCCAAAACAACTCATACAAACTAATGGGATGATTTGTGAATTGAAAGCAAAGGATTAAAAGCCTAAAGTGAGAAGACAAAGTATTCGGCCAAAGCAGTTTCATGTATGCAAAATTTCGCAGGTCTTCTGATTAAACACGAAGTTGGAAAACTCTATTTATAAAAATCTAAGGTGGAGTGTCGCTCGAACGAAATAGGGTTGTCGCTTGAACGATGCCAACAGTCGCTCGAAAGACTTCGCGGGAGATGCCTCT
This sequence comes from Sambucus nigra, assembly GCA_949130495.1. Classification (NCBI taxonomy): domain Eukaryota; kingdom Viridiplantae; phylum Streptophyta; class Magnoliopsida; order Dipsacales; family Adoxaceae; genus Sambucus; species Sambucus nigra. Next base: position 839,097,444 of record OX422207.1, on the reverse strand, counting down.
GTCGCTCGAACGACGTGGCAATCTTGCTCGAACGACTGGAGCGAAAGATAATTTTTTATTCCAGTCCGCCTCAACACTTAGAAAAAATATTTTGACGAAAAAACTCTGCTCCAACACTTAGAAAAATTTTAGAAAAAATTATCCCAACACCTTAAGTGAACCGTTAAGGGACTAAAACACAACCTTACCAAAGTTAAACTTGCGGAGGCTTGAATGTTGAAGAAAACTTGATATTCGAATCAGTCTTTTTGCATATGAGATCTTGAACATTCTTCGACGTTTGTAGCATTATATGACACACTCAATTGTGAACGAACATTTATAAAATTATGTCCTTACAAAGAGAAGTTGGATAAGTTTTTGACTACTCAAGTTGAGTGTTTAATTTTTCCAATTGTATTGATCTTAATTAAATATTTTATTTGTTTATGCATATAGGTGTTATATTATGGTGATAGGCTAAAGTTCAAACCCTCTTATGCCTTGTATTGATTTTGGTGCTGAAGTTTAACGCTTAATCAATTTGGGTATCATTTTCAATTTTGAGATAATTTTTTGAAAATGGTTGATCTAAGGATCAAATCCATGCTCACACAGTTGGCAATAAGAGCATTAGGTCCATGATGGCACGATTGGTAACGGGAGCAGTAGGCCCTCACACAGTTATAATCCAGTAGTATGTTTCCTTTGCTTTGCCTATGGTTTAATGGTCACACAATTGGTCTATATACTGAAATTTGATTATTTGCTTATATATGCATGCTAACACAGCTTTGCATATATTATCATTTCTTTTCTCTGCCTATATATGCAATTTTCTTTTCCCATATTTGCATGATAAGGACATATATAGGCAAAGTAAATCAATGATCAAAATTAAATTCTTCTTGAACTCATTATGCATTTTGCCTATATTATCATTGCTTTGCTTTAATCTGCCTATATATGTACTTTTATTTGCCTATATATACAATTAACTTTGCTTTTCTTTTCCAATATATATTATTTACTTTCCCTATGCGTTGTTGAAATTCAGATGTGGTAACTCTCTATGGAAATCGTTTATGCATGCCAATCCATACGCACACAATTTTAATACATTATGGTCCAATAGTATAAGATTTACAATTTGCAGTAGAATATTTGAGATTTCCATTTCCTATATAAATATGATAAGGGCCTATATAGGCAAAGTAAAACAATGATCAAAATCACATTCCTATACAACAATTTGCGTTGGTTTGCCTATTTTTCAAGTTGTGAAGATTGATAAAGATGAAGTTTTGAGTGCTAAAATTCTTTTTGATACTAGTCCCTATGATTCAAATAGATGTACTCCCACACTTTTTAATAGCAGCCTCAACAAAGCTTTGTCTTTGGAAGAAGAATTTTGGATGAAAAAGCCTAAAATTTGGCACTGAGAGTACATCTATTGAAATTTACTATGGTCCAATAATATATTTCTTCCCTTTGCATATAGTTTCATGCTCACACAACATATCCCCAAAAAAACTCCAAGCTTCTCTAGCTAAAGTGATTTCCAATAATGTGTGTTTAGTGAATTTGTATTTGTCCTTCATATACTTTGACCACATACTATAGTGGGAAAGATTCGGGCAAGTCTAGAACTGATAATTTTGAAAATAATCTTCATAGAAAAATTAACTAAGCTTATAGGTTTGAATTGCGAACAAGAAGTGCGATTTGCAACTTTGGGAATAATACTAATAGTTGCACTCTTCCAACTAATTGGGGGGAAGCACTAGCAAAAAATAATGGATAGCCTATATAAGATCAAGCTTAATAATTTTTCAAAATTGTTTATAAAAAACTACACTATAATAATCAGGACCAACAACACTTTCACCATTAAGATCATTTACATATTTGATTATCTCTTTTTCTTCAGGAAAATGTGAAATGGATTTATTAAATTTTAGGGATATTAATCTGGTAATATCATCAAACAAATTAGAATTTTGATTAATACTTTCAATAGCCAGAACCTTTTGAAAGTAAGACACAAAAACATATTTGATATCAGCATAAGATCCCACCCATTGTTCCTAAGCATTTTTAACTCTGTTAATAGTCAACTTACTTCTTCTGAATTTAACATTGGAATGGAAAAACATAGTATTTGAGTCTTCTTATCTTATCCATTTCAATCTAGACTTTTGATGCCAATAATATTCTTTAATTAATAAAGCTCTATTCAAGCCTTTTTTGGTTTTACTCATTTTGGGCATGATCTCTTCATTATTATCTTGTTCAAACACAGTCTCATTAGCAATCAACTAATCTTCAAGGTCTTTAATATCCTGAAAATTCCTTGAAATAATTTTTATTCCACCCTTTCAATGTGACTTTAAGACTCTTCAATTTTTCAGTGAACCTTCTCATATGATTACCGTTCAAAGGAGCTGGCCAAGAATCTTGAATGATCTTATAAATACCGGAACTAAGACACCAATTTTTTGGAAAAATAAATGGCTTGGGCACATCATCTATAAAATTCTTCAAACTAAGCTTCAAGGGGGAGCGGTTAGAACATTTCCTGTTTAGGTGAGTGATGGACGAATTGAGAAATCAGTTAATCCATGAATAATTCACAAGGAAGTTGATGAATTCTAATGATCTTATTAACTAACTACTAACATTCACACATATGAAATTTAACATTTAGAAATAGGAGGGATTAATTTTGAGACTTGTTTAGATCCGGACTTTTTATCCTATTGAAAATAGAATATTTAATGCCTTTCTTCTTCTGGACATTTTCAACCACTGAGGTTGATTAAGTAATATTTCTTGTCTTCTTGGGATGCTTATGCAATTTGAAAATATTATCATTTCTTTGCTTTGCCTATATATGCAATTTTCTTTTTCTTTCCCAATACATGTTCTTTGATTTGCCTATGCATTGTTGGAAATCATTCATGTATGCCAATCCATGCTCACGAAGTTGCAATACATTATGGTCCAATAGACTCAACAAATACATGTAGTTTTGAGTGCCGAAATTCTTTTTGATATTATTCTATATGATATAAATAGATATATTCTCAGTCTTGATAATAACAAACATAACAAAGCCGTGGCTTTGGAAGAATTTCATGACTGTTCTATTTAATGGAAGTTCTATTTTAAGATGTTAATTTAGTTTCAATTGCGCTTGCCCATTATATTTCACCCAATGTATATTTTTAATATACTTAAAACATTATATTTTGGTAACTCTGTGAGAAATCAGAATTTTAATATTTTTTCTCCATAAAAAAATCTTTTAATTCAAGTTTAAGCATCTGATATTTTTTCTTCATAAGAACTTTTCCTTCACTCACTTAATTTATGTGACTAATTTAGTTTCCTTATAATTATCTTTAATTTTACTAGTATGCTTTAATGTTTAATTTCTCCTAAATACATTGTAAATTTATAATATTCCCTCCGTCTTTGTCGTCTATTTATCTTGCTCAGTAATATGTAACAGAAGCAAGGTGTTAGGCATTGTTCTAAGTGAAAATGTTGTTCTATCTCTCAAAATATAGAAATTATCCAACATATATGCTCTACAAGGGATTTTGCAGATTCTATTTGGGCTCGTTTTAGCGGTGAACTTGGGATTCCTGTGCAGTCCTCTCTTATTCCTATGAAAATTTTATATCAAAACTTTATTCCCCCTTCAAATAAATATGCTTATTATTAAATGGATCCCTCCTAAGCATATTTATTTCACTGTACTTCTTTATTATGTTTTTTTTAAGAGCGTGTCTTAATACACCTGTTATGTACATATACAAATCTATGGAAGACAAGTGTCGATGTCATTTGAATATGTGGGATCTCATAGCCGAGGAAAGACCACTTGAGAAATAACTACTCACAACCATTTATATCAAATTGAGGAGCCCGAAGGTATATCAAGTTAGCAATGCACCTTTTATATCTCATTTGATACTACATTTCACATAATTATAGTCAAATCAAATAAAGTGTTATAAACATAATGACTTGCATGGTTATACTTTCCTAAAGAGAGTAGGTATTAGGTCAGTATCTACACGAGCAAGTTCTTTGCATGCAATATTAGAAGATATTAATCGGTTAAAGAAAGACTCTGAAGATTAAGAGGCTCGACATCGACAAGACGCTAAAGATTAAGACGCTCGACATCGATAAGAGCTCGAAGAATTAGAGATTCGCTATCAACAAACTCTACTACATATAAAGACTGACATGAGAAGCGAAATGCAAAGTTTGTTTAAGAGTATTATCCCTTATCATGCTTCCATTACCTCAACGACCCATACCGACTAAGTAATAATACATCTTTATCATTATGAGATCGATATAGTTTATATATATAACTACTTATTATGCATAGAGAGTTATTTTGCTAATTACACATTTATTATTCCTTATAACATAATTATTTTATGTCTATATATGTATGTGAGGGAGTGTTAGGTAGGATACATGTATTGAGATTTTTTGCCCTTATGTTAAATTGGATATATTTTTATATTTTTTGGACGGAAAATTCTCCCTTTTCAAGTACTTGTTTACAGTGTTGTGACTATTGTTGTTGTTGTTTTGGAGTTAATTTAATTTTTAAGCAGGATGGTTTTCATGAATACAAAAAGGAGAATCTGTCCATTTTTTTTAAAATATTAAGTTTTTTTAAATATTGTTAATAAGAAGATATATAAAATTGATAATATTGTTATCTTTTAGAATTATTAAAATTAAATCTTCTTTGTTTAAGGTAATTGATACTAAATAAATCTTTTTTTGAGTAGACACCTTTGGTAGACGAAAAATCATTAAAGTCAATTTAATATAGGTAGTATGCTTCAAGATCACGGGTTTACTTTACTGACATCATTTTATGTTAGGAGTAGATGGGTTTTATGTATTTTTACTAATGAGACTAGTGGAGTATTTTAGAAACTTACTATTACCATTAATGTTTTCATAGACACGATGTTCGACAAGTTGATTGTATAGAACTAGATTTTACTTGTAGGAACTCTAATTATAGTTTAATGGGAAATGGCATGTTGTGTTAATGATTGATCTTGCAATAAATATTTGTTAAAATGGGTGCCAAATATGTTATATATTATTTTAATAGGTTTTTATTTATGGTTAGATAGAATGTATGCTGGAATGTTCAATTCTAAATTAAACTTTAGGGATAAATTTTACCGTCCTTAACACTTTGGCGCCAAAATTTTGGCATCCCACCATTTTTTTAGGATGGCCAAAATCCATCACAAAAATATTTATTAAAGCACCTTCCTTGCCGTCTCAAAAGATCCCCATAAATAATGAGCTTTTGAGACGACTTAGTTCCAATCTAAAAAAAACTTTTGAGATGGTTGTTGCCGTCTCATAACTATTTCAAATAGGTTTTCCATAAAACCCCTTGAGCCGTTCTAAATGCCATCCCAAAAAGTATTTGAGAAGACTGGTGTACCTTTTGAGACGGCTGGAGTACCATCTCAAAAAATAATTTTTTTATAGTGGGTATAAACAATCATGCCTAAAAGATAATCTAAGACTAGAATACAACTCACATCATGACTAGGAAAAGAATAAACTATAAGTTTAGGAATGTGCGTTATTAATGCTAGTGCTCAACCTATAACAAACCTAGCGTGGGGTACATATGTTTGAATGCATCTCATGACTAAGTTTTTTAATTCAACAGTTTTTCTTGCAATTTCACAAACTTAAAACAAGTTTTACCAAATTCATTGCTCAATGTCTTGATTAACACATACAACAATGTAATTAGACTAATTTTGATGAGAAAATTATATCTAACACACCTAAGTCAATTTTAAGTCAATTCACTAGAATAAAATGTGATCTAAGTGATGTGTGTTACCAAAAGTGTGCATATGAATAGAAATCATTTACAATCAACAACAAGAAAAGGTTTATGAGGAAAAACCTCCACCAAGGAGAAAATAAACTCAACATAATTCAATTTTCGTTTACTTGATAAAATGTTTTACACAAGGAAATAAGATTCCTCTCACATAAGATCTCTAATGTAGTTATTTATGCACCTTGAAAATTTCCCGCATAGATGATGAAAATCCATACTGAGCTCTACGATGTTAATCAAGAACTAGACTCTCGTCCTTCGAATCAATTCCACACTTTAAGTTTTTTAATAAATCGAAGTGCTTCCACTTTTAGATCTAGGAGTAGCAATTCAAAAGTAGAACTATGAATTGAGATAGACTAGTAATGATCGGATAAAAACACTCTAAATGAACTCAAAAAACACTTGGATCAAGCCATAGATCTTAGTTTGAAAGTTTATGAGGGATAAGTGAGATTGTAATAATTGAGAAGGAAAAATAGCTATCAAGTTCGAAAATACGCTCAAAGAAGTTTTTCAATTATGTAAAATTCAGATCTTATGAAATGGTAGGGAAATCAGCCTATTTATAGAATAGTTTGAAAATTTGGCTTCTCCGTGCGCTCGGTAGACCTTTTTTTGGGTGCACGATTTCTAGCAGTAAAGAACCATAGCTAAGGCCGTGTGCACGTATGCCAAATAATATCGTTCGAATGCCGCCGTGTGCACGATCTCAAAATAGTTTTATGACAACGGTTATGACTACACAATTATAAAAAGCCTTAGTTTTGCACAAAACAAAGACTAACACCTAAAAGTATTTTCAAAAAACCTCTCAGTTGGTTTTAACACTTGTTCCAATAAAATTTAACATCCTCACACATTTTGAAAACGTTTGTTCACATGTGTGCGTTTAGCTATAGATAATTCACAATAACTACAAAAAGGATATTAACTTCAATCCAAGGTAACATATAGCAATTAAAATTTTCAATGAGAACTGTATAAGATCTTTAATCTTCAAAGGTACACCTAATGCAAATGACCACATCTCACTCAATTGTATCAAGTTTATATGAGATGAATGACTTAAGGACTCAATGTTTTTATCACCGAATCTAGCCAACTAATATATATTATAAAATTAAATTTTCATAAGCACACCTGTTATATGGAGTGAAACAAATAACTGTGAGGCGAAAACTATTTACGCGCTAGAGATTCAATGCAATGTTTATTCAAAGGAACTTGGTACAAAAAATCAAGACTATTAACCAATTGTGAAACCAAATCAGATTTCTTAACCCAAATGAATCTAATAATGGGAAAATAAGGTTTGGCAAACAGTTTGGTTCAAACCATATAAGGTACCTAAGTCTTAAGATTTGGACATGTGAACTACAAAACTTTAGTCACATAATTGAATACTCTAATGAGGTCCTGAATCCTTAGACCTATAAGATTTGAATCAAAATTTTAGCCCGTGAAACGGTTGACTTTAGGAATCCTAGGAACTCTCCTAAGATGAAAATAAAAATCTTTAATGTGACCATTTCTATGATAATAGGTGCATGCATAAAATTGCAGGGCGTATACCTTTTTTCGCTTAATTGTGTTACCAGGTGGGATACGTATAGGAGTTTTCTTTGACCTTGTTACAAAGACGGTCTCCATTTTGGGAGTAAACTCTTTTGAATGATAAAATCTAAGGCCGATCTTATTCTTCAAGGATTGGGATGGTGTAAGGATCATATTCCTTAGCTTCTCAAATATCTCTTCAAGGTTAAACTTCACCTTCCTATTAAGATTTGAGTCCATAAAGACCAAGAAATGCCTTTTTTAGGCTAGCGACTTAGTTGTGTAAAAGATAAAGATCCACATTCCCCTCCTTAAGATTCTCAAAAAACGTAATATCACGGACTTTCAATTGACTCACAAACGTCTTAATTTCTTTCATGGGATAATCACCTCCTCAAGCTTATTAAGTTTAACGAGAAAATTAATATTTACCTTATCCATTTTGAGGGACATGGAAATAAGCTCAGAGAAATCCTTTTCAATGTCAACCTCCCTATCTCAATCTTAACTAAAATCCTCATTTTCATACTGGATCTATCAGAATGGGACTCTACAATCATATTCAACATTGTCTTCAACAAGGGAAAACTTACGATTAAATACATCCTTAATGGCGGTGAGTGCGATGATATTTCATTTAATAGAAGACTCACTTGTGCAGATCGAGTCACTATCAATAACCGTGGCATTCAACTTCTTCTTTCCTTTACTCCTTAGTTTAATGGGATACTTGAATGAATTGTGTTTGATATCTTTACATTCGAAGAATTTCCCCAAATAAATTATTTATCATAGTGGAATGGATTTCCTAATTTCCTATCATCTGAAATAAATACAAAACCATCTAAAAATAGTGGATGAGAAACCAAATTACCCTCCATAGACAAAAATATGGTAATACATATTTAGAATTCTCTCCGATACATGTTTTAGAAAGATTTGTCATAGGCAGTTGATTCGTGTTAAATATTACATTTTATTACCCTTTCTATTGTGCAATTTTACAATCCCGTGCTCATTAAACTCACATTTAATACCCATTTATTGTGTAACCTTAAATATGCATTGTTCGTCATTTTTGTAAGGTTTATATGAGTATTTACAAGGTTTACGATGCTAATGGCGAAATCTGAAAGAAATCAGGGCAAGAAATGTTCACACACAACCCTTAAGGAGAAAAATGGTAAAATAGAAAACCAATTTTGGACTCGAACTATTCACAATAGTTGTCAGCCTCCAATAAAGGAACACCTGGATTCAAACGATGTGTCAATTCGATCTTAAATAAAGAAATTATGACTGTAAAATTTGAAACTATAAAAAAGTCAAACCCAAAATTAGACCCCATAACCAGAGCACTGTTGAAATATTGTTAGCCCTGAAATGTGGGTCACGTCAGTTCTTGCGGTGCATCGATCCGAGGTCGTAAGAGAAAGTTATGGAGTTTTAGGGTTTAATTGTAATTAATGAAAACAACGTTTTAATAAGGGGTATATATCTGTTGATCTATTAATATTAATGAGGATCCAGTCAGCTCAGTGGTAGGGGAGACTTTACGCGAGCTCAAGGTCATGGGTCCAAAAGTCAACCCATTTTATTTTCCAAATCCAAAGCATAATCTGACGGCCAATAACGCGCCATGTAGCACCACCATCAGACGACACTTGGCGTGCCACGTGGCGCCTTTTCCCTTGCCCATTTTTCTCTTGCACCTTTCTTGTTTCGTCCCCACCCTTCCCATCCACGTGCCAGGTGCACGTGGCATCTCCTTCTTGCCCTTTTGTTTTCTTCCCTCGCCATATTCTATTACTTCTCACGATTCTTTTCCAGTTTCGATTTCTTCTATTTTTTTCTTTTTCCCTTTTTAATTATCCCATGACCATTTTTTCCCATCCCTTTTGTCATTCTTTTTTCTATTCCTCCCCTTTATTCCTTTCGCCCATCAGTTATATTTCTACCAAAACCCATTTTCAAGCCTTTATGCCATCCTTTTGCCAAGACCCATTCTTCCCTTTTTCTAGAGATAACTTTTTCATTTTATTATATAACCCATGATTCAGTGAAACTCCAGGTGTGCCTCAAGCTCTTTTTTTACACCTATAAAAGGTCCATTGAATTTTATTATTTGTACCGGACACTTCACATCTCATTTTAGATAAAATTTTAGAGTAGTGTAATGTAGTTACTTTTAGTTGCAATATGCAATTTAAATACAATTTTAATAAATTATTCCCTTAGTTAATTAATTGTTACGTTATTATTATCAGTACTCTAAAATTAGTTTAATGATTTCATAACTAGTATCTCACATTAATTTTTTTTTTCCTTTCAAAATTATTTATTCACAAACACTGTTTTTAATTATTTAAAAATGCTTTCTAGGTAATTTTAATTAGGTTTAGGTTAATGAACTCATCTCGGGTGTGTAGTTATTTCGTTATGGTATGATGAATTACGCCGATTTTTCACGGGTTGATTACTTCAAAAATTACACCTAGGGACCTTAATGGGCTATATCGTGTATGCACTATATTTGGGATACTGTGTGTGTAATTTTAGAATTATAGTTGACGCCAAACTCGTATTTGGACTTTTATGAAAAATCGGGGAATTACACTTTGGGTTTAAATAACTATTTAAACGAGTATTAATTGCATTTTTTATGTGTCTATTTGTGTAACTATTTATGCTATGTATTCCAAAATGAAGGATTTAATGCTCAACCTATGATTTTTATAGTTATAAATTAATTTAGTTTAAATATTCGACTAGATAAATTATACTATGAAAACATTAAAAAACCAAAAATCATATTTCAGATTTTTTTGGAGAAGTAATAAATCAATTAAATTTTAAAAACATTCTCTATGGATTCGATACCCGAACTCGCCACTATACATATAAAACATGTGTTTATTTATATTAAGGTGCAAAATTGACAACAACGACAAGCGTATTTACACAACGCTCGATTTTCGCTTAATCAAAATGGTGTCATTGTCGGGGAATATTTTGTTTTAAAGTTTTTTTTATAATAGAAACGCAATCACCAAGTAAGAATAAGGAATGCAAAATGCCAATCACACAACAAAGGATGTACGTGGTTCAGCAAAGAGGTGCCTACGTCCACGGTGGTGCAGTCAGTATATTTCTATATACTTCGAGGAGTGATTACAGAGAATGCGATGTGTCCTTTTCCCCGGACCTAGGGTTTATTATATACATATTTATTTCAGTAAGTGGGGGTGTTGGACTCCCCCACGTTTTCCATCTCTTCCTAGAACCTCTCTTAATGGGAACATGGGGAGAGACTAAATCATAATCGGTTAAGATATGGAGGGTCTGGACTTTGGGCCGCCACAATTGGGCTACTCGTCCAGGCCCATCATTCTAATTTCAGGTACCCACAATTGCCCCTAAGTTTGTTGGGCCATGCTTTGGACTCAATAAATTTAAATGATTTGTCATAATGGCTCCTTTATACATCGTGCAACTCTTCCCAAAGTTTGAGGACTGATTATGGTGGCACCCGCTTCGTGGTCTGTGCACTATGATTAGTAACACTTAAAGGTTTTATTCAGAGAAGTCATCGTTTCAAGCTTCCCAGTACTCTCCTATTTTCTGTGAGCTCTAACGATGTACGCCCTCTTCTCTCAGTCTCCATTCTTATTGCCTCCTTGTTATTTGTGCTCGTGATTCTTCATCGTTCGAGTCGAACTTTTATCTTGTAAGTCTCCTGTGCCTTCTCTTTGTATTTTCTCTTTGAATTTGTAGTTTTATAGGGTTTCCCAATAGCAAAGATTGGTAATAGGTCGGTGTCTGAGTTTAGGAAGTTTTATAATATCCCAGAGTGGGTAGAGATTGAGTGTGTTCCTCCCCCTAGAAATGTTAGAGAGATAGAGGGTGCCCATTGGATCCATGTCTTGATGCTTTCCCAAGGGGGACTTACTTTTCCTCCCAACGACCTGTTCTTGCACTTCTTTGGTTACTTCAATATTGTTCCTGCACAGTGTTCGCCCAATGTGTGGAAGATAATCAATGGTGTCCATAGAATAAATCAGTTATATGGTACCAAGTTAGGGCTTGTCGAGGTCTGTTTTTGCTACTCATTTTCTCGAACTAGTTCTGGTGTTCTTTATCTCAAATCCAGTAGCCCTGACAGGGTATTGGTAGTAAACCTACCTGATTACCATAAGGACTATTGGCAAGAGGGATTCCTTGCTAGAAATTGGCAGTTTTCTCCCCAGTCTGAGGGGTCCAGGTCCGATAGGTTTTCAATTTCCTTTTATGGGGAAGAATACATAGGTAGACTTTGCTCTGTCCGTTCAATTTCTTTACTGATTTGTGATCTTTCTGACTTTTCCTATTTTATTTCTTCAGCGAGGTTGAAGAACTTGGAAACTACTCTCAGCGAGGTTCGTCTTTCTAAATTGGTCAAGGCCTGGTATATCAGGGAGCCTTTAGCCGACGGCGAGCATCTCCGGTCTGCTACTTTCTTGGTCGAATACAAAAATGTTGGTTCTAGCTTTATAGCAAGGCTGGTAGATAGTATCCCTGAATTTGATACCTCTGAAGAGACTGCTGCTAATCCTATTCAGTTGGACGAGGAGGAGAGTAGCTTAGAGAGTGATATCGTAGGTGGTATCGAAGGAAAATTTGGTGAGGGGAGCTCCAGTGGTGGTAGCTCTTCTGGTTCAGAGGAAGTTTCTGAATCCCGAGATTCTTAGAGCACGTCCAACAGTTCAAGCGAGGAGATGGTTCCTCCTAGGAAAAACTTGATCCAGGACGATGATGACGATGATCACGTGCTCCTTGCTCAAAGGTCAAAGAAGTAGAAATCCAGTACCGGGGCTGTAGCTACTGGCTCTCGGTCTTCTTCTCAGGAGCAGGAGAGGAAGAGGAAAGAGGAAGAACAGTTGAGAGAGAGAGAAAGAATGAAGATAAGAGAAAGAAGACGGAGGAGAAGAAGAGAATGGAGGAGAAGAAAAGAATAGAGAAGGATAAAAAAGAGGAGAGGAGAAAGATGGAATCGCTGACGAAGGCTGGGCAGGCCTTGGTTCCTGTGTCCGCATTGCCCGAGGGGGCCTCAGCTGCTATTTCTCCTCAACTGGCCCTTGCACTAATCGAGAGGGCAGTTCTTCTTGCAGATTGCCAAAGGGCATTGGGGTCTGATTAATTGGCCCTACAAGCTAGTCAGAGGCTAGCTTTGGTAAGATCTTTTCCCTTATCTAATGTTTTAATAAATTTAATCACTTCCTTCTTCTGATGTCTTCTTATTCTTATAGTTTGTGACCGACTTTGCCGTGCTCTATCATTCTCGCGATGAGCTGGTGAAGAAAAATGGCAAGCTGGAGCAGCAAAATGCTGCCTTGAGGTTGAAGGGTACAGAGTTGGAGGTTGGTTTCAAGGCCATTAATACTGCTCGGATATCGTTCGATCTGGATCTTGCTAATGCCAACTGGGAGAGGGATGCAGCAGTTACAGAATTGAACGAGCTGCGATAAGCCTATGACTTGGTTTGATCTAGCAAGCTGGCTATTGTGGAAGAGAACAGAATGCTATCTGAGGAGTTAAAGAAGAAGGAGTCTGAGGCAGTCACTGCCAAGGAAGACTCATATAATTCTAGTTGGGTTGCCGCATACGAGGATTCTGAGGTTCAGATAGGCTACATTAGCCGTCTGAACTTCAAGAAGGGCTGGAACAAGACCCTCATAGCTGCTGGAGTGGATGTTGCATCTCCTCTGTTTGATGAGCACGACCCAGGCCTGAGGCCAGTTATGGATGAAGTCCCTGCCCCAGCCATCGAAGGTGTTGACCCTGTCTCCTAGACAATTTCTACTGATGTTCACCCTATTTTGGCGACCGAGGTTATCCCTGCTGAGAGGGGTGCTCCTGCTAATGCTGATAAAGGGAAGCAGCTATCGACTTCTGGGCAGCCTGATGTTGCTAGTTAATTTTTACTTCTAGGACTACCTTGTATCTTTGCTTCTTCTATTTGTAATTTTTCCTTTTGACTCGTCGATGTATTCTGACTCTCTTCGTTTTAATAAAACGAGAAGGTTTTTTACTCCCTTAGTGTACTGAATGATTTTGTTCTTCATTGCTATTTTATTTCCTGTAGTCAATTGATGTTGATGATTATATACCTGCCACTTCTCAATTGGGAAGAATGCTTGGGCCTAATGTAAGCTCTGAAATTCGTCATACTTTTGTGAGGATTTGCAAATCTCTGCGATTGAGGAACAAGCGCTTTATAGAGCAAATTGAGCTCGTTGTTAAGCTGAAGGACAGGCTCCAGGAGATGGAAGAAGTTGGTGCTTTAGTGCAAGAAGAGGTGAAAACATAGCGAGCAAAGCTTCTAGATGCTTTTGATATCAACCAAGTTTGGGAAATACTTCAACAAGAAAATGAAGCTTTAAGGAGAGAGGTCTCGCATCTTAGGGAGCATACATTAAGCATCGCTCCTGCAGTATTAAGAGGTTCCTCCTCGTCGCGAGTTGGAGCTGGCCCGAGCGATATTCCTCTAGTGCTACGAGGCCCTACTCCTTCGACTGCTCCGCGAGCTGGTACTCGAGCAAGAAGTCCAGCTGGGGAAATGGAAGAGCTCCGAGGTGAAGTCCAACGAGCGTATGTGATTGCTGCTGGTCTTTAAAGGGACATCACTCGACTGAGGCACCTATTTAGGAGAGGTCCTCGGTAAGTATGGGCTGATGGTTATAATCAGGGTTAGCTAGATGCTCTAACAAGGCTGACAGAGTTTGAAGAGCTCGCCTTTATCAGGGGGTGGTTGAGTGCCTTGAGGGAGATGCAAGTTCCAAAGAACTCAATGCTCTGGTATCGCCATAATATATCTCCTTCCATTCGGACGCCTAACGCCTTCCGAAGAGATGATCAGTGGATACCCATTGATGCCATACCTCGGCAGCTATTGGAGTCGGATGCTAACGAAATCGGGGAAGAGTTAGTTCCCCCTCCCGATGATGGTCGAACAGCTCAAGTGGCTGATTATCTCATTCAGAGGCCTCACCCTCACTAAGATTTTTCCAGTAGTAACACTGTGTATTTTGTATTGAAGTGATGTTATGTTAATGTTTTGGGCGAGCTCGCCGACTAAACATGTATTGTATTTGCTGTAAATGTGCTGAATTAATATAAAATTTATGTTTTGGGCGAATTTGCCGACTAAACAAGTGTTTTATTTTTCACCCCTTTGCTTAAAAATCTTGAGTCCGTCTTGGCTGACTAGATTTGTATGTTCGCATTATCAAGTAAATGTCCTTCTAGTCCAGTATCCTAGCGAGATACCATTCTGCCCCACTTTACCTTTTAGGTTGTGTCGTCACACTCCCTTAGGCCTAAGTGTGGCAATTGGTGAGGACACAATTGGTGTTGGATGTTTCATCCGATCAGGATTTTATCAACCAAACATAGTTTGGCAGCCAGTCGAACTGGCCATATTGCCTAAGGATTTTCTGTAGGGCTTCATGTATTGCCAGGGGCAATGCTAAGAGGTCGTTCATGTTTCATAACAAAAACCCGAGGAGGGTCATTTCCCTACTATAGTGTAATGATCAGTGTGCCTGTTACTTGGAAAAGGTGTGTGGGTTATAAAGTTTATTCATTGATAGCTCAAAAAATGCAAATTATGGACTGATACTTAGTAGAATGCAACTGCCAAACGTCTTTTTATTAATGATAAGGGAATGAACTTCCAATTTCACAATCAAAGATGAAAAGAAGAATCTAGAAATAGAATTTCTTAAGGTTGGTCGCATTCCACGCTCGGGGTATCTCTATGCCTTCCATCGTTTCCAAGTGATAGGCTCCTTGCAGGTCGTCTCTAGTTATCTTGAATGGTCCTTCCCAGTTTGGCCCTAGCTTACCGTCTGATGGTTTTACTGCACTGCCCAGGACTTTCCTTAGGACATAGTCCCGAACTTGGAATGCCCTTGGGTTGACCCTTTTGTTATAATGCCTTGCGAGCTGTTGTTGATAGCTCGTTAGTTTTACTAGGGCTAGCTCTCGACGCTCGTCGGCTAGGTCTAGCTCAGCGAGCAATGCTGCATCATTATGGCCCTGGTCGATAAGGCTGGACCTCATTGTTGGCAAGCCTGCTTCTAATGGGATGACTTCTTTCATTCCATATGTTAGTGAAAATGGGGTTTCCACCATTGCTCATCGTGGAGTGGTTCGGTAGGCCCATAGAATATGTGGTAATTCATTTACCCATGCGCCTTTAGATCGCTCTAATCATTTCTTTAATCCGTCGATCACTGTCTTGTTGGAAGCCTCGTCTTGGCCATTGCTCTGAGGATAGGCCACCGAGCTAAAATAGTGTCTGATTCCATGCTCATCGCAGAAACTCTAAAAGGAGCCGCTCTTGAACTGCGTTCCATTATCAATGATGATGGTTCTGGGGATGCCAAAATGGGTTATTATATTTCTCCATATGAACCTTATCATATCTTCATCTCGGATGTTCGCTAGGGGTTCTGCCTCGATCCATTTGGTGAAGTAGTCAGTTGCAACCAATAGATATTTACGATTGCCTGTGGCGGTAGGAAGTGGTCCTATGATGTCCATTCCCCATTGGGCGAATGGCCATGGGCTAGACAGTGATTTTAGGTCTCTAGCAGGTTGGTGGACCATGGGAGCATAAAGTTGGCATTTTAGGCACTTGCGGACATACATCGCAGAGTCCCTTTGCATATACGTACACCAATTGCCTTCCTTCATTGCTCGAAAAGCTAGAGACCTTCCTCTGATATGGCTACCACAGATTCCTTCGTGAAGCTCATATAGAACTTGCTCGACACTCCTTGGGTGAACACACTGAAGGTAGGGAACGAAAAAGGATCTCGTATATAGGTTGCCCTCTGGAGATAAGTGAAAGCGAGCAGCTTTGACTCTTATTTGGTGGGCAGTCTTCTTATCATCCGGGAGCCTGCCATCCTTCAAATAGTTCCTTAAAGGGTCCATCCATCTGGGAGCTGATCCTACCTGGAGTACCTGTTCCACATCTGACGGCTTGCTATTACGGTTGATGCTCGGATGAGCGAGGAAATCGATGGGGATTATTCTTTTTAAGTCAAAATTGACTGGTGAACTCAGGGCTGCTAGGGCGTCAGCATGGCTGTTCTGCCCTTTGGGAAACTGCTGGACATTGATCTCTTCGAAGCTCTCCATTAGTCTTTTCACTAAGGTGAGGTAATCTGCCATTCTTTCATCTTTTGCATTGTAATCTCCACTTATCTGATTGGAGACTAATTGAGAATCTCCGAACACCTGTAAATGCTTTGCTCCCAAAGTGTGCGCCTTCTGGAGGTCGGCTATCAAATCTTCGTATTCTACTTCGTTGTTGGAGGCTGTAAATCCAAGCTTGATTCCTTGTTCAAGGATTGTATCCTCTCGAGTAATGAGTACAATGCTTACACCTACCCCCTTTGAGTTGGAGGCTTCATCAACGAGTAATTTCCAGGTTTCCTTCGTTGCGTCGTTCCCCTTTTGTCTTGCTGGTGGAGGTTGGTTGGAAGGTTGCTCGCCTATGAATTCGGCTATGAAATCAGCAAGGATCTGCCCCTTGATTGCGTTCCTTGGTTAAAATTGGATATCAAATCGTTCGAGCTAGACTGACCATTTAGACAGTCTGCCCGATAAATCCGCCTTCCTCAGGATTGCTTTAAGGGGGTGTGATGTAAGGACGATTATAGTTTGGGCTTAGAAATAGTGCTTCAGCTTCCTCGAAGCCACTACTAGTGCAAAGGCGAGCTTCTCCAGTGGTAGGTACCTCTGCTCGGCGTCTAGTAGGGTCTTGCTCACGTAATAAATGGGGTGCTGGATTCCTGTAACTTCGTACATTAATGCAGAACTGACAGTGTGGTTGGAAACGGAGAGGTACAAGTACAAGGAATTTTTTTCCTGTGGTATGACGAGCAGTGGTGGGGAACTAAGGTAAGCCTTGAGCTCGTCCAATTCCCATGGGCAATCCTGGTTCCCTTCTACCATTTTGTTTCCCTTTAAAAGTTGGAAGAAAGGCTTGCATTTCTCGGAGGACTTAGAGATAAAGCGGTTTAAGGCAGCGAGCATACCGATGATCTTTTGTACATCCCGAATTGTGAGAGGAGGTTGTACCCTGTTTATTGCATCGATATGGTCTGGATTGGCCTCGATGCCTCTCTTACTGACCAAGTACCCAAGAAATTTTCCTGACTGGACACCGAAAGAATACTTGCTCGCATTAAGTTTCATTCGGTACTTCCTGAGGATTTCGAAGGTGCTTGATAGGTCTGAGAGGTGGTCTTCTTTCTTTTTGCTTTTAACGAGCATGTCATCGATGTAGACCTCCATGGTGTCTCTTATCTGGTCCTTGAACATCTTGATGACCAGCCGCTGTAGGTTACCCCTGCGTTTTTGAGCCCGAAAGGCATGACCTTGTAGCAGTATAACCCAACTGTGGTGATGAATGCTGTTTTGTCTTGGTCTGGGGTATACAGAGGGATCTGATGATACCCTGAGTATGCGTCCAGAAAACTCATTCTCTCGTGAGATGAAATGGCATCTACCAGTTGATCAATTTTTGGAAGGGGGAAACTGTCTTTAGGGCACGCTATGTTGAGGTCAGTGAAGTCGATGCAAACTCTCCACTTCCCATTGCTTTTTGGAACTACTACTGGGTTGGATAACCACTTGGGGAATTGTACTTCCCATATGGATCCTGCATCCAACAGTTTTTCAACTTCTTTTTCCACGGCTTTTGCCTTCTCGGATCCAGTTTGCCGTGCCTTCTGCACGATTGGTTTGAACGTGGGATCGACGTGCAACTGATGACAAACCATACTAGGATCAATTCCAGGCAACTCGTATGGTTCCCATGTGAAGACGTCTATATTGTTCCTCAGCAAGTCCGTCAATTTCTTCTTCTCTTGATCTGTGAGAGAAGCTCCAATCAAGAAAATCCTGTTGTCATCGCTATCTACAGCTGCGACTTCCTCTAGGTCCTTGATGACCCGTTCGGAGGGGAGGAGCCTGGTCTCTTCTACTCCGGGTCTTCCTTACTTTAATTGCAATTTCAAAGGTATCAGACCTTCTTGTTTTTTAACTCTTTCACTCGATTTGTCGGCCTTCTTTTCTAGTTTTGGGCGAATGGCCGTTATGAAGCATCTTCTTGCCATTGCTTGATCACCACGGATCTCCATTACTCCTCGCTCGGTCACATAATTGAGCTTCTGGTGGTAGGTCGAGGAAATTGCCTTCATTGTATGTAGCCATCCTCGGCCGAGAATAGCCTGGTATGGCGAGTCAATGTTTACCACCAGAAATTCGATCATTTTAGAAACATTTCCCGCCCTTACTGGAAGCACGATCTTTCCCAAGGGCATAGTCATCTTTCCAGTGAAGCCAACCAAAGGGACGGTAGCTTCCTTTAGGTCGGTGATGCTTAATTTCAATTTCCTGAATATGTCGAGATACATCACCTCGGATGAGCTTCCTTGGTCGACGAGCAATTTATTGACGTCATAGTTCGCTATTCTTAGAGTATTGATCAAAGCATCGTGATGTGGGGTTTTCACTCCCACCAGATCTTCATCTGTAAACATGATATGCTTACTATAGTCGACAACATCTGCTCGCCGATGCTTTCCTGACTGTGTTTTCGCTGGCTCAATCTGAAAAGTTTGCATCACTGCCGTAAGCTTTTTTACCTCCAAGCGGGCTGAATTGCCCTGAATCTGTTTCATATCGGATGCCCCATGAATTACTACAAATTCATGGCCGGCATCGTCTTCGAGTACGTTATCAGGCCTTGCTTCTCTATGGGCAGTAAATTTCTCTGCCTTTTTCTCCACGAATTCGTTTAGGTTCCCGGACTGGGCCAGCTCTTCGAGGTGGGACTTAAGAGCTTTGCAATGCTCAGTCTTATATCCTCCCTCTTTGTGAAAAGCGAATCTCAGCGCATTGTTCCTCTTCGAGGGATCTCTTCCCATCTTCCTGGGCCACTTGATGAATGGCTCGTTTTTTATTTTTAAGAGAATTTTATAAATTGGTTCTTTGAAGACGGTCTTGACCGCCTGAAATGCTTTCGACACATCATTGTTGCCTCTGTTTTTGGAGCCATTTTTGCCCCCATTCTTTCCTCCTTTCTTCTGGTTCTCAATCTTGTTACTGCCCTTGGCAGCGATCTTAGTTCGACCATTTTCCCCTGTGCTGAGGCGGGTCACATCTTCCCCCTTGGCATACTTCTCGATGCGGGCCATTAGGTTGTCGATGGTCATGACCTCTTTCTTTGTCAGGGATTGGTACAGAAGGGAAGATATCGGTAGCCCAATTTTGAAAGAGGCCACTGCCACTTGCTCCGAACAGTCCTCGACCTCATTGAATAATTCCCAGTACCTCTTCGCGTAGTCTCGTAAGGTCTCTTGGGGTGTCTTTTTCATTATCAGGAGAGCATCCATCCTTTTGGGATGGGAGCTACTAGTAATGAATCGGGCCGTAAAGAGCTCGACCAGGGATTTAAAACTCCTGATGGACCGGTGAGGGAGCCTTTCGAACCATTTCTGCGCCACGTTATGCAGGCTCGAGGGGAAAATTTGGCACATTAGTGAGCCTCGATGGTTCCATAGGGTCATGGCGGTATTTCCTGACGTGATCAATGGGATCAGTTTTATCGTCATAAATTTTAAACCTTGGAATGGCAAACTTCTTCGGGGCTTCTTCTTCTTCAATTTCCCTCGAGAAAGGTGATTTCATATGAGTTTTGAGAGCTCGCCTAGCGAGTTCTCGGGTCGATCTGGTACCATGATGGGCAGGGTGTTGGTCCATCTCCCTTCGAACCAGACTTAGTATATTCTCGTTGCTGAGATCGGGGCTTCTGTGACTGTGAGCTAGTCACAGTTGCTCGAGCAGCTCGTCCTCTGACTCGTTTCCCTCCGCTCTTTGGGATTCGCGCCTGGGGCTCCTTCCTCGAATGTGAGACTTGCTCGCCTGAGGGCTAGGAGTGTGGTACGGACGTTTCTTGGTACTACGATGGAGCTCTCTCTCCATTCTTTCTAATCTTCTTTTGAGGCGAGCGTTCTCAGCTTCGTGCCTGCGAGAAGACTCCCTCTGCTCTTGGAGCCTCGCCTCGTATGCATCAATCAGCCTGGATATCTGCGTGGATCTCGCTGGTCCTTGTCTTTCTTCTGAGGCTGACCTTTCTGGGCGAGCCCTCTGATCTGAACGCCAAACCTCAGACCTAATCCTACGAGGAGCAGGAGGTTCTTGAATATCTCTTGCCCGGGGAGCATTACTACTGTGACCAGACATTTCGAACTCCTTTTTTGGTGTGGGATTTCTCAGGGAAGATAAACGCTTCCCACAGATGGCGCTAATCGTGGTGACAATTATTATGCAACATAAATTAGATAATAGAAACGCAATCACCAAGAAAGAGTAAGGAATGCAAAATGCCAATCACACAACAAAGGATGTACGTGGTTCAGCAAAGAGGTGCCTACGTCCACGGTGGTGCAGTCAATATATTTCTATATACTTCGAGGAGTGATTACAGAGAATACGATGTGTTCTTTGTCTCGGACCTAGGGTTTATTATATACATGTTTATTTCAGTAAGTGGGGGTGTTAGACTCCCCCACATTTTCCATCTCTTCCTAGAATCTCTCTTAATGGAAACATGGGAAGAGACTAAATCATAATCGGTTAAGATATGGAGGGTCTGGACTTTGGGCCGCCACAATTGGGCTACTCGTCCAGGCCCATCATTCTAATTTTGGGTACCCACAATATATATATATATATATATATATATATATTTATATATTTGTGTGTGTGTATATATTTAAATTTTGTACTGATCATGCACAACTGATCTTCAAGCACCGTTAATCTCTCGGTCGCATATAACTTTTGAAAATTTCATATACAAATCATTTTAGGTAATTATGTTTTATTTTTGTGTTTTCGATGATTCTAAAGGTATTATGGGTACACAATATTTTAATAATTATAATAATTTCCATATCACCTCAAACCCTTGACTTTTGGAGAATATTTGCAAAATGAAAATTTCAAAATAACCTTAGGCAAGTGTTTACATAAGCATGAAAATGGTTTAGGGAGATACGAAAATTGTTCTAATGATAAAATTCCTCAAAATTATGATTATAATGATATTAATAAATATTGTGGTAATAATTATTCAAATTATTATCATAATAATTCCTACAATTTTTATTCTAATAATTTTAAAAATAATTACGATAAAACTTCTCATAATTTCTTTTTGGTGAAGTTGCTCTACCACCAAATTATTTGGTGCGTATTTGCAAAATCTAAAAAAAATGAAGGATTTGATAAGTATGACCGTGAAGAAAATAATTATTGGAAAAAAAATTAGATCCCTTATTTGAATCCAATAATAATTTTCCTCTTAATAACTTAGAAGATGAAGAATGTTTTGAATTAAATGGAATCTGAGAACTTTGATGGGATTTCTACTTTCGAGCAAACCATTATTCTTCTCACCCGATTGATAAAGGAGACTAAAAATGTATAGGATATGAAAATATAATTACTTAATGAAAAGATTTCTTTCGCGAACGATAAAATTGCGGAAGATACTTGATTTTGACCCCAAGTAACTTTCTAAGACCGAATTGATAATGAATTTATCTCCTTTGAGATTCAGTCCACGCTTAATTATAAAGAATCGATTGAAGTTGAATTTCTACCCTCGCCATTTTCATTCACCATTATTGAACCATTACAAGTACTGCAAGAATCGAATGGAAGTCTTAAGGACTTTAACTCTATTCTTGTCAATGAATGCATTTTTTGAAATGATTTCCATGATGAATTTTTCACTTACGCGTCCCCACCTCCCATTTCAATTGGAAAAACTCTGGGAGAAGATTTTAATTTTCTTAGAATCGAGTTGTATTTTCCCTTATTATATACAAACCACCCATCACCCAAAAAATATTTATTCAAAAATTTGTGACGGTTTATTCTTTTCGCCCAAGTCATACCCCCCATTGCATAAATGGAACTCCTATTTCCCGATAGGCATGAAAAATCGTGGGAGTCCACCATTAATCCAATAATGTTAATACATTTTTTGGGTG
Organism: Sambucus nigra; assembly: GCA_949130495.1. Taxonomy (NCBI): domain Eukaryota; kingdom Viridiplantae; phylum Streptophyta; class Magnoliopsida; order Dipsacales; family Adoxaceae; genus Sambucus; species Sambucus nigra. The sequence goes on along the minus strand of OX422207.1, from coordinate 839,074,869 downwards.
GACACCCCAAAATTTCGTCTTCTAGTTTATGACAAATTAGAAGAAGATATTTTTATTTTGTACATAATTCATTAAAAAACAATTTTTTTTCTTGGTTTGCAGAATTATCGAAAGTGATTGAATAACATATCTCTTAACTTGAATTGAATATTATTCTTAAATAATATTTAGGACAATGTAATGTTATAGTTAGGAGGTGTATCGTCATGTAATTGCACACATTATGTTCATTTTTCTTGATTAATAAATAAATAAAATAAAAAATTTAAATAAATAAGATTTTCATTAAGTGATTATTGGAGGAAGTTTCTCGGTGAAACAAACTCTAATCGCTTAAATAAAATTAAATTAAAAATTAAAATTTTGATGAAAATTCAAAAATATTTTTTTTCTTCTTTTTGCCTGAATTTTTTATTTTCTTAGATTTTACTCTCTAAATTACTTCATTTTTTTAAACAAAAAGCAATAAACATATCTGAAGATTAAGCTATCTATATAGCTTTTTAGTTTATTAATCGTTACTATTATGCCGTATTAGTTCATATGATAATGTATTGACACCTTATGCACGACACGAATTATACTTGCGTAATTGTTGAAAGCTAAATGACTTGGTAAATGTAAAGATGTATAGGTATACGTACCATGTGAGTTTTATGTTTTCTTTTCTATTATGAGTGATGTATAAACTTATTCATTATGCGTTTGAAAAATATTGTAAGTCAATGACAATCTCAACATATTTGTTTTGATTATCGATTAAAGAATGGTGATATGATGTTTTGCGAAACGAAATTCAAAAATTATGTTTTAACCTACCTTTTTATCAAAGGAAATTTGTTTCATCATTCCATTCATTTTGCCAACATCTTAAAAATTGATTCAAAAGAAGTGAAAAGTGAAATAGGGACTAGACAAATAAAGGAAGAGAAGAAAAGAGAGAAAAGAAAAGAAAAAATAGAAATAAAGGAACTCAAAAAGTGCAAATAATTTCAAAGAAAAGAAATGAAAAGAATTTACTCTTTAAAAGTTCACGCTTTCTTCAAATATAAAAATCATTTTGAGTTGTTGACCGTTATCATCCGCTCATACATTTCCATTCTGAGAAGTCTTAAATGATCACAAGGTGATGTGATTTTATTCAATATTGAAAATATTATATTTTCACATTCTTTAGAAAACAATATCCTATCATGAGGTTTCATTTTATCATTTTATGTAAGGGAAAATTTCCAATCTATTCTATTTGTAGTGTTGGCTTAATTCCAGGAAAAACTAATTCTGTTATAGGATAGTAGTTTGTTATATCGTTTCAAACCTATAACATTTTAGTTTAAGACGTAGAGGCCAAGATTTTGAAGTCTACATCATTGTGAGTTTATGTTCCAAGTATTTACATTATCAACATTTGAATCCCATTGTCTCTAAAGGTATGAATGCATTAAATATATATATAACCTTCGATATATGTTTTTATGGGTGTATTTTTATAAAACTTTTATCATAGCGACTTTTTATTTTTCTCAGAAAACCATTTTAAAACTTTGCATAAAAGTTTTGGGCCTAAAAAGAATTTTTGGATTTTCTGAAATGTCGTTCGAATGACATTTTTTCGCCTTCAAACGAGGTCGTTCGAACAAGATATCAAACGAGCTACTAACGGCATTCTGCTATTGTTTATGTTTTGTCGTTAGAACTCTTGTTCGAATGAAGTCGTTTGAACGACTCGTTCAAATGAGAATTCTAACGAGATTTGACATATTTTCTCTGTTTTTTTGATAATATCTTGTTCGAACCAAGTCGTTCGAACGACATTCAAATTTCATTCGAACGATCTGGGTGGTTTTGCACGGTTTCGCCAGTTTTCTTTTGTAACCGCTATTTTCCCCACAAACTTTCTACCAGCTTTAATATATGCAGGAATACTATTTTTCGCAAGACTTTTGAGAGACTTTTAACACTTTGAGAGCAAAAACTTTTCATCAAAATGTCCCATTTTATGTTGGTATTTTTCATGGTTTAAATTCTACCAAAAATACAATGTTTACTCCCATATGTTTGTGTTGATCCATGTTATAAATATATATTTGCTTTGAGATCACCATTGTTAGGACCGGGTATTTCTCTCATCCGAAAAAGAGAAAGTTTTATGCGGTGGATTCCGTTCGTTTGAGTTGCGGTATGCATATGAAGAAAGGCTTCGTGTGTGGTTGATGGTAAATAAGCTCCATCGGTGGATTTCGAGACTGCAGTGGATTCTAGAGTTATCTACTAGGCGAAGGTTGAAGATCAAAGCAATGCCAAGGCTTGAAGGGAGTCAAGTTATTGAAAAACGTTGCTAATGCCGTTTAATACAAGATTAAACTGTATAAGCAACTCCGAGATGTTTGTTGAAGAAACCCTTTTCTTTTGAAAAATAAAAATTATAAACAAGATTTGTTTACAAAGAAACTTATGTACGAGAGTAATAAAGAATGTGTAATCAGTTTTTAAAACTAAGGCAGTTTCAAAAAATCAACACACTTAAAGAATGAGATGAGTAGATGAGGATAATCAACACACGATTTTTAACGTGGTAAAACCTCTCCCAACAGAGGAAACATCCACGGTTAAGTCACAAAAGAAAAAATCCACTAATAACAAAAATTAGTTACAAACTATACAACATGCAAGCACACAAATCAACTTATTCTAAGTTTAGGAATATACCCCACTTGGTGTCCTTCTAACTTCTGATAGATCTGATTTGTTGATGATGTTTCTCCAGTTTGCTAACTTCCTTTGCTTTAGCTTCCTTACGTCGACTCAATGATCTCAGATCTTAAACACAACACTTCCAGTGTAGTAGTGTGTTAAGTGTTTGTGTAGTGATTCCTACCAACATGCATGAACTCACACACACTTATATTTACAAACAGTCCTAGTAAAATTACATATAAAGTCTATATGCAGTGATTATAATTTAGTTCTTTCTCACATAACTCAAATCCTTTTAGACCTTTAATTTATCCCAGATTCCACGGAGATCTTGCTTCAGAAATCGGTCAAGACCTTTCTCAATCTCTTTTGAAAATATTTATGAGATTAAAAACCCTCCAAGTGAGAATCCAACTAGGTCAGGATTAAGTTTCGTAAGAAAAGAAACCAGAAAACATTTTCAAAACCAAATCAGTAAGATTTTCTTAAATCAAGTATAAAAATGCAGATCTAGTAAAAATGTAACATATAGTATGTAGATCTAACGTTTCTATGAAAAAGAAACTAGATCTTCACACAAATGTTTAAGTTGTGTACAAGATCAGAGATAATGAGGTTACAGCAACACAAGAACAAACCACTCTCTCTTAAACACTCAAGGTTGTGTTTGGGTTTGAATATACGAAGGTTTGTTTCTGAGAAGGTGAACTGTTTAGGGTTAGGGTTAGGGTTTGGCTAACAGGTTTCCCTTTCTCTCTCTTCTCTCTTTTCTTTTCTCTCTTCTCTCTCTTTTCTCTCTCACTTCTCTCTTATTTTTTTTTCTCTCAGAAAGACGAATGCCCAAAAGTTCTCTAAGGCTGAGAAGTGGAGGGTATTTATAGTGCCTGGGGAAGGTTCTGGATGATCGAGGCAAATCAAGGGCTGAGATCAAGTCTTGCAACGTTTGACTTGATCCAAAGGTTATAAAACAGCGATGGTTTAAGATGATTCTGATTGGTTCATATGGATTGCACCGGGATTAACCAAGAACACATGCAGGCCCTCGATAATGAATGATCCAACGATCAACAATCATCCATCCAACCCTCTCACATAAGAAACACAAATACGTTCACCCGGAGGATGACAAGTGTTGGTTGGTTAGTGGCTCTCACACGCGCGTCAAATTAATTACAAAACATCACCCTGAAGTCTCTAGCGCTTTGAGATCGTACCCAACCAAACATTTCAGTGAAAAATGAAGTTTCCAAAATAGTATATTAACCCCACAAACTTTATAATCCCTTTTATTAATAAAAACATTTATTTAAAAAATGTTTAAAAAATGTTCAGAAAATATTTAAAAATCCCCAAATAATTATTAAAGCTCCAATTCAAGGTGAATTAAACACACACTCAATTTTAAGCAATATGAACACATGTATGCACTTCTAATTATGTGTGGTGTGATTCATTTTGTATCTTCATGGATCATTGAAGATGATTAGAGAGATAGGTTCTGAGGCTTTTTGGATTCTAGGTTGGACAACTAATTTTGTCACTATTTCCAAACTAGTTGAACACTTATACAGTATAGACTTAAGTAAGTCAAAAGTATAAGGTGCTTCAATCTCCCCCTTTGGAAATATGAGACAAAATCTCCTTTGAGTTAGCTTAAAACTCGTAGGGAACCAAAAAAAATAAAACCTAGTCCTATACAAAAGATACTATCTACCCATTTCCTAAAAAGTCAAAAATTACATGACTCAACTATTTACAAATTTTTACACTAGAAACGGTAGACAATCAGAAGAAGAGATTCCTGCAAATATACACACTAAGATCAAGCAGATTAGATGAAATGTGAACAAAGCATTGAATCCATAAGACTCAAATTTCTCCCCCATTTTGTCTCAAATGGACAAAGGGTAAAAATTAAAGTCTTAAGAGTTTAATCAGCGCATACCATGCCTATAGAATTACGCAAATACAGAAATCTGTTATAGTCCAAAGGTTTAGTGAACATGTCTGGAAGTTGCAGATCAGTAGGCAGGTAATGAATTTCTAACTCCTTAGTCTCAACAAGTTCGCGAATAAAATGATGTCTTATTTTAATATGCTTAGTTCGCGAGTGTTGAACCGGGTTTTTAGATATGTTAATAGCGCTTTGATTGTCACAATACAATTGTAACTGATCTTCTTTAATTCCATAATCGCTCAACATTTGTTTTATCCATAATAATTGGGCACAACAACTTCCAGCTGCTATATATTCGGACTCAGCCGTAGATAAAGATGTGCAATTTTGTTTTTTGCTACTCCAACCAACTAAATTATTGCCGACATAATAACAGGCACCTGATGTACTTTTACTATCATCAGTACACCTGGCCCAATCAGCATCAGTATACCCTATGATGGTGCTACAGGTATCATTAGTGTACCTAAGTCCAAGATTAAGAGTGCCGTTTATGTACTTTATTATATGTTTTACACACAATAAATGGCTCTCTTTAGGGTTATTCTGGTAACGAGCACACAGACATACAGCATACATTATGTCTGGTCATGAGGCAGTTAGATAGAGTAGGCTACCAATCATACTTCGATAAAGTGTGGAATCAACTGACTTTCCATGTTCATCTTTACATAATTTAACAGTAGTACTCATAGGTGTTTTGGCAACTTTAGCATTCTATAAGCCAAATTTCTTAACAAGGTCTAAGGCATACTTAGTTTGAGAGACAAAAAGACCATCAGAATTCTGTTTCACTTGAAATCCTAAGAAAAGTTGTAGCTCCCCCATAAGGGACATGTGAAACTCCTTGTGCATAATAGAAGAAAAGGATTTAACTTCAAAGTTTGAAGTTGACCCAAAAATGATGTCGTCTACATAGACTTAGGCTATAATAATGTTTTTGTCAAAATGTTTGACAAAGAGAGTCTGGTCATTTCCTCCTCTCTTAAAACCCTTATCCAACAAGGTGCTTCAGTCATTGTTGTAAGTTCTTCTGTCATATCTTTGTAAAAATACCGTACTTAGTGAATTTGTAGGCTGGGTCATCTGGGTTTTTTTTTCGTTGTGGGTTTTCCTCATACATCGCGCCTTGTGTGTGTTGTGATTTCTTTTTATCTTGCAAACTCACTTAGATGCATGTGTAGGGTTAAAAAAATAAAAATTGATTTAATCACAACTTTAGTGTAATTTTGGTGCAAATTAAGTTTGGGTATTTTTAACCTAATTTAATTCAAGTTGGCTTCATTAATTTGGCAAAATGTATGCTTAAGTTTGTTTGGCATAATTTAGAACTTGAATTGCATTAATTTTGTTTAATTGTGATTAAAAGAAGAAATTCAAATATTTATTTGTTTAAGTTTAATTTGGTTTTAAATTTGAAAGAAATTTTAGGTTTGATATTTTGTGTGAATCATATAGTATTTAGGATTTTAAAATTGGGGTATCAAAGCATATACTCTAAGAAATTACCTCGTTCATATTGGTATCAGAGCGGGAATGCTAAATTATCGTGTTAAGATCCTTTGTCAAAACTTTGCTTTAAAAATGGAAAATTTACCTTTTGCAAAATTTTCTATTTTTAATGGTTCCAACTACGCATATTGAAAAATGCGTATGAGGTCGGCACTTAAGTCATTAGATGAGTGGGTTTGCTATCGGTTGTTAAACGGAGGACCCCACCAACATATCTTGAAGGAGAGGTTCCTGTTCCTAAGCCTGTAGAAAGATGGAATGAAACTAAGCTTAAGTTAGCTAATTTTAATTCTAGTGGTTTAAATGCCCTTTTTAGTCCAGTCAAAATGGATGAATTTTGTCGTATTATGACGTGTGAAACGTATAAGGAGGCATGGTATATACTCCAACTCACCCATGAGGGAACAAGTGTCGTGAAAGCTTCAAAACTCCAAAATCTCACCACTTAATTTGAAACCATTAAGATGTTAAAAAGTTAGACATTTGATGAGTTCTATGTGAGATTGTCAGATATTATGAATTCATGTTTTAATTTGAGAGAAAAGATACCCGACAACCTCGTCGTAAATAAAATTTTGAGGTCATTACCCGATGGATTTATTCCAAAGGTGGCCATTTTAAATTCTTTAGGCACTTTAGACTCTATAAAACTAAAAGAGCTTATAGGTGACTTATAAACCTATGAACTCGACATGTTTACCTCCAAGGATGAGAAGGAGAAAGATAAGGGCATAGCTTTGAAAGCCCGAAAGGAGGAAACACTGATTTCGGATGATGAGTTTGAGATTGACTCGGAAGATATGGCTTTATTTACTCAGAACTTTAGAAAATTTCTCAAGACTAATAAAGAGAAACTTAAAAATGATTTTAAGAAGTTTGAGAATTCTAAGCATAGTAAAGTCGAGAGATTACCTAAAAATCGTAATGAGGATCTTAATAGGGATGAGTCAAATAGGTGTTATGGTTGTGAGGGTTATGGCTATAGGGCATCGAGTGTCCTACTAAACTAAGGAGGGATGGAAAGCAATCGATTTTATATAATGCCACCCTTAGAGATAGTGAACCGGAAGAGGGACCCGATTCCCCCATTGACCGTAACTTATCCACGTTCTTGGAAAGTCATGTGAGCATTGACAATGAATCTTCCCATGAAGATATCCCTTTACATGACACTTCCGAGGCCATTGTTTGTGAATCCCAAGAGTTTGATGGTAGAGAGAGTGGAGAAAAGAGTAAGGATGAAGAAGAGGTTGAAGAGAGTGAACTTCAAGTAGCTTTCCGTGAGTTGTATGCAGAACCATTGAAATTAAAAAGGGCTAACTTGAAGTTAGAAGCTAAAATGAGAGAACGTGCCATAGATAGTGGTGAGAGTGTTTTATTTGAAAATCGTAAGGCACGAGAGATAACTCTCTGTGAGAAGCTAGAGTACATAGAAGGTGAAAAGAGATAGCCGTAGAGGTTTAATGGAGGCTATGAAGAAAGAGATTCTCGAGTTTGAAAAGAGTAGGTGTTTTCTTGAGTCTCGAATAGTAGAACTTTAAGAGAAATTAAAAGACTCAAGTCGAGTCAAATTTGATTTGGAGTGTAGGTCGGAGAAATTAGATAAAATCTTGTGGACCGTCCAAATCAAAGACGACAATAGTGGTATTGGCTTCGATACTCAAGATACTTCCGCTAATAAACCCAAAACCACGATTTTGAGAGAATCAACTAGGAATACTATAAAAGGTAAATCCTTAGGTCATACTTCATGCCGTGTTTTCACTTGCACACATTGTGGTCGGAAAGGGCACCTTAGAAAATTTTGTTTTGATATTAGAAATGGTCCTAGAAAGTCAAAAGGTAGAATCCCCATGGTTATCAAATCCCTAGAGCGTTGTGTTTCACTTACGTGGGTTAGGAGATCCGATTTGGAGACTTTACGTGATAGAGTTTATGATTTTTATTTACTTTCACATGATTCCTCACTTGCGAAATCAAAAGGTTAATTATGTTAGTTTTTTTTAACATACACTAGCTTTTGTGCTACATAATATATTCTTGTTAGTTGCATGTTTGTTTGTCATTTTCTAGTCCTTGCTATATCATATATATGTTTCTAGAATTATGACTTGTGTGTCTTTTGTATTTAATTCTTGTATTATGTCTTAGTTGAAAAAATACAAAAAGATTTTTTTTTTGGTCTTTTGGGTTATTCTTGTGTTTGGTTAAAAAATTGGAAAAACTCAAAAAGATTTTCTATTTTTGTGTATTTTTGTTTTACACATTTTATGGGCATATACGTGTGTTTGAATCCAATATCACCCCACTTCCATGTGGCTAGAACTTTTGGTTAAGATTTTCAATCCTTAAAGTGTTCGTTATCATGCTTGCATGGAGTAGTTTGACTTTGTCTTGCTTAATGGATTCTCTTTTTATATGCCTCGATTCACACATGCACGAGCTCATTTGATATTTAACTTCACATGTATATTAGCTAAGTGATATGTTCTCCTATCAATAGTCTGTGACACCCCGACTAATTAAATACCGGGTAGCTACTCCTTTATTCCAATTAATACAAAATGTCAAGTTGGTTCAGTTCATAGCATCACTGTCGAAAATATTTTAACAATTTCTAGCCACCTAATATTTAAAAAGTGAGTTGCGAATTTTAACTAAATTAGATTAACATGCAACAAGTATTAAATTATGAAATAATGATACCACAACCACATTACAGTCACATTACAATAATAAAGGAATAAATGAATCTGGAGGAATACCCCTCTGAATAAACCAAATACTAAATAAGATTTAAATACAAAGTCTGAATTCACTAATTAATTAAGTCCAAAGCTGAATTAAAACTAAATAAATAAACTGTCTAAGAAAGAAGGGGCGACATGCCCTACAATTGAATAAGTCTGGAATGAGGTCAAAGTGAATAGTGGAGGCGTCTACTATCGAGGTCCTGTAACTTCCACAGTAGCTACAGCACGTCACTGGAATGTAACTCTAAGCTTGGTGTCCTCGTGGTTGGGTACCTAAAAGGTTTTACAAGAAAATAGATTTGAAAGAAAATGGGCCAGAGCCCGATTGTGAAAACAGTTTAAAATATAGCAGGTGTTTTAATAACATTAACACAGTGAATATAAAATACATGATAGTGCGTGCACTCACCTGATTCCCTCACCTCTCAACTAATCGTGCACGCCTAACGTACTCGTACCCGTTCTAGTTATTCTATTATCTAAATAGTCCATCCATAACCTAACTTCACCTTAAAATTCAAAGTTCAATTCCCGATATCTCAATATAATTGCGAGTCTTACTTTTATTACTCAGAATTAGTTATCATAATTACTAAGAATTTTCCATTTTTAACCCTACTAAAATTGTTACAATGATTCACACTTACACTTTAATAAATAGTCCATCTCAAATATTAGTATATTAATCTCATCATAAATATACAGTAATGGCACCCCTACGCTAAGCTGTGGTGTACACATACTCTGCTATCGAATCCCGGTACATCACGTACATAAGGACCATGTATTCCGAATATCTCAGGAAACGTTTCAATAAGCTACAATCACACATAATGGAGGCGAACATAGCTCACATACCCATGGGTCACGCACATACCTACGCTCCCATGGTCAGCTGACTTATTAACTCACCAATAAGTCATTATCTGACCTATGTCCTTAAGGTACCAATCTAAATCCCCCCGTAGGCACACAAATATTAGATGGCCCTAATCGAAAGCTGACCTCCCATGATAGCAAGTATGGTAGGTATGTTATACACATATAAATCCATATACTAAGCATTCACACATCTTAGATATCTTATAAAAATAATAGAGGTATATTTTATATTCCTATACCGTCATTAAATGTTGTGTGTTTACAAGTCCCCGAATAATTTACAATATAGATCACCAACACTTCTCACATCGCAAATTCGAGTACTTACAACCTAACCCATAGAAGTCACTAGGCCTTTATATAATTTCCAGTTTTAATCCTCAACGTACTCCAATCTCATGACTATACCCACTAATCAACAAGGGAAGAATTACAATCAATTAAATAAGCCTACGAAAAGTTAGAAACTAAAATCGGGCCTAAAAAGGCCATTCTGTGAACTCGTTAGAAGTCACTGAAATCTCGTTCGAACGAGGTCGCGTTCGAACGACCTATGAACTCGTTAGAAGGGACACTGGAACCTCGTTCGAACGAGGTCGTTCGAACGACCTGGGTTGGTCTTCGAACGAGATTGCAGAAAACGCCCAGAATTTTTCCCAACTTCGTTTTTCACCAAATTCCTTTCTCCAAATCCGTCCTAAGTTCATACTAATTACGTTTTTGTGTTGCTAAACTACTCTGGGTCACCCTAAGTCATTTCTTCACATATTTTTGGGGTCAAATCTTATTAATTAACATGTAATCACCATAAATTCTCAAATCTTGCCCCAAACCCTATGAACATGAACACATAATTTTATTGCACCTAAATACCCATCATTAATCCATTTTTAAATCATCAAAGTTAAGTTTTGGGTACCAATTTCATCCATAATCATTCTACATGCAATCCCTATCCAAACTTAGGAGTTCCATGACAAATACATTGGGTTTTCATCAAAACTTTCAAAGCATATAAAGTTTCCACACTAAACATGGAGGAAATATTCATTGAAATTAATAACATCAAATCACTTGCCTTAGGTTTGTTCTTCAGATTTGTTGTCGGTGATTATAGGCTGATTCTCTCCTCTTTCTGGTCATTATTCCTTTCAAAATGATGGTGATGGGAGATGGTATGGTTTGTAACCTCTCTTAACCTCTCTCTAACTTCTCTCAAAAACCCCCGTAGCCCACTCCCTTACTTTTGGCTGATAATGGCCTTAGTGGCCCCTCTAATAATATCTAATTTAACTCTAAAATTCGTGGGTTTTAATTCCTCAATTTTTAAAATTACTAAAATACCCTTTTGAGCTGTCGGTTTGACCTAAAAGTGTCCAGGGACCCAAACTATAATTTCTAAAATTACCAAAATACCCTTCTGGGTTGTCGGTTTGGCCTAAAAATGTCCCGAGACCCAAACTAAACTCCCGACTAGTGTTTTCTGACTATTTTGACCCTTTCGGACATGTTGGCGCACTCAAAATGACTATTTGGTTGATAAAAAAATATAATTTACTTTTTAATCTAAATAAATTCATGCCTGACGCGACTGATACGCGCATCCCAACTAAATTTCTCAAATTGTCGTATTTTTGCCTCGCGATAATTTTAATATTTTCAATACTCATATATTACCATATATTCTCAGTAATATTTTATTTTAACATCATACTCAAATACCAACTCACCTCTCGCTAGTATTTATCTCCGGATTAATTTTCAATTAATTCACATTTAATTCAATTAATCCATTAAATAAAAATTAATAAAAATTACGGGGTATTACATAGTCATCAACATGTTTCTATGACTATGGAGGATTTGTGCATGTAAGAACCCTTGCCTGGATTTAAAAAATTAAAAAAAATTGAAAATATTAATCCGGTGTAGTTATTTATCAATATAATCGGGCTGTGAAAGACAAAATTACTTTGAGTGAATAGCCACCATTAAAATATGGCCTAAAAATGTGGCATTATTAAAATTATCCAAGGGCAAATTAGTTCTGTTTGATATGAACATTCAATAGAAAAGAAAAAGAAATATTATGTATGAGGAAGTTTGGATGGATATATAAACAGGTTTGCACAATGACAATGTATCTTAGTTATGCTATTTTTATCACGACTCTATTGGTTTGTAGAATTATCAAAATTCTAGGCTTGTGTGCATTGTGTATGTTTATTTGTTGAGTTCACTTTATCTTGTCACATGAGGTTATATTTAAGTTTGATAAGGTTTTGTTTCAAATAAGGATTCCGTTAACATGTTTAAGTGATTGTTCTTAATTCTTTTGTTGTTAGTTCACACCCCTTCACTTCCATTTACCACGTGTTATTTAGATATATGAGTGTGGAAAGGTTAATGTATTTTGTGTCATGTGTAGTGTTTATACCTATGTGTATGTGTGTGTGCATTATTGGTATATTTGGTGTATACATATATATGGTATTTCTTTTGTTTTTGAGTCTTTGCCTCGCTATCCAGTCCATTTATGATTCATGTCAAAATACATACTCACCTTGTTGCAATAGATATCTCATGCTTATATTAATTTATTCTGTTTGGTATAGTGTTTATCGCTTCATAGTTGATCTTTATTAATCTTTGTGTTGGATTAGTTGCTTCTCATGCCATGTGCTTTATTATTCTTGTCCCTTTATTCACCATTGCATGATATACTTATTTTTCCATTATTTATATCCCTTGTTTCATTTAGGGTGAGTATTTGATTTTAACTGGGGAAAAATGAGTTAATATATGCATTTTTATCTTTGTCTAAACCAGAACAAAAAGGGGAAGAAATGGTATCTAAACCTTTTAGTTTGGGAGATATAACTTAGGGGGAGACATCGCTTTCTTAAGTAGGTTATGTTAAACAAAGTGGTAGTATTTAATTAATTATGATATTTATCTTTTTATATTCCCTATGCGTTTAATGGTATGTTTAAGTGTGCAGGATTTCATCCTTAGTGGCATTCTTTAAAGCGGCAAAGCATTTAATCTCATGTGTCTTGTCAAGTGATTTTTTATTCTGGGAGGGTTGTGTCCTTTTAGAAGAGCTTGACGACCCATAGGATTTTATTTTGGGTTTTGTCTCGGAATAGCCAAAGTGGGAGATTTGTTAGGGCAAATTTGCAATCGAGTCTATGTAATACCCTGTAATTTTTTAAGATTTTTAAAATGAGTGATTAATTAAAACTTAAATATGGGAAATTTAATTAATAATTAATTCGGATTAAAATAAATATTAACTAGTGACGCAAGGGTTAGTGTTTATTGATGAGAATATAGTGAATATTAATGAGCGAATAAAGTAAAATATAATTGTGAATTTATGAGAATTGTCACAAGTGAGAAATACGACAAATTAAGGTAATTAAATCGGGACGCGCATATCAGTCGTGTCAGGACTAAATTAATGGAGTAAAAACTAAATTATCTATAAGTCACTCAAATGGTCATTTGGAGTGCGCCAATGTATCCGGAAGGATCAAAATAGTCAGAAAAGTCTACCCAGGAGTTTAGTTTGGATCCCGGGACAGTTTTGAGCCAAACCGGCATAAAAAAAGGGCGTTTTGGTAATTTATATTTTTGGAGTATAATTAATGGTGAAAATTAAGAAATAAAAGGTTAAGTACGTGGGTTAGATTAGGGCTATCAGTGTTAGACAACAAAAGGCCAAAAGGGGCAAGGAAGATTAGGTCCAGACCCACCACGAGTGCACTGTTTTCACCACCGAGACCACCACCGCGTAGATAGGAGAGCGAGGATCCCAACTATACCAATGACATCAACGGATCAGAAGTTCTTTTGTGAGGTAAGTGTTTAATTCTTGCTATATTTTAGCAATAATCATGTTCATGTTAGTGTAGGTAATAAACACCCTTGAATTATATGTGAATTGGGTGAACAATTGATCATTACATGCTTAACTTAGAACTAAATTAATATAGAATTGATCCGTTTATGTAGTAAGAGGAATAACCATGAATCTATGATGAATATTGATGATTAATCTCTGATTAGAATGCTTGAATTAGAAATTTGATGAATTAGGGTTTATTTTCATTGATTTGGGGATTTCGGAATTTATCAAGTTTTATGCAAGATTAAATGATCCCAAGTTGTTAGAAATCATCCCTATATGTTGGAACAATGATTGGAATTGATTGTTGGGAGTTTGGGAGTAACCAGTAGAGGTTTCTACGTTGAAAATGGTGGAAAAACGCTACAACTAGAATTTGGGGACGGTACAGCGTCATCTCGTTCAAACGAGATGGGATCTCCTTCCAACGAGATGGCATGTTGCACGAAGAGGTCGTTCAAATGACTTGATATCTCGTTCAAATGAGATGCAATTTTGTTTGAATGGCTTGACAGGATTTCTGTAAAAATTCAATTTGGTTCCAATTCGTTCAACAAAGTTAATACGAGTGAGATTAAATAATGTGGAATAAATTTTAGTATAGGGAAGAATTTATTAAAGTTATTTGGGAATAAAACTTTAAGGTGTTTGGAGCGGTTAGTTATCCTTGAGAATTACGAGAGTGAGAATTCATAATTAAATATATATGTCGTAAGTAGTAATGAGAATAATACTACGTATGAACTAAAATATTTCGGTTGTGTGTATACCTAATGATCTTGATGGGTTTGTGTGAATACCTATAATACTATTATTTCTGTGTATGACATACCTACCATACTTGCTATCACATGAGGTCTTAAAGAGAGGACAATCATATCTTGAGGAGCCTTCGTGGGGATTTAGATTGGTGCCTCAGAATATCGAACCTAGGTACGGGATATATGTAAGAATGGTAGTTTGACAGTCATATGGGTGCGTAGGTATGTGCGTAACCTGGGCTTGGAACTAAGTTTGCCTCCAATATGTGTGACTTGTATTTATATGGTTCGAGAGTGATTCCGAACTGATTGTCCTTATTCAGTATGAGATGTAACGAGACTTGATGGCAGAGTATGCATGCACCGTAGCTGAGTCTAGTGGTGCCGTATTAGTATTTATTTAGAGTAGCGTAGTGGAAAATAAATACTTGTGATTTAATCTACCGTGTGAATATGTAGATGAGTATGTTAATGGAACTGAATCAATTATGTAAATTCTTAACCTTATTGTGGAATTTTACTTACGGATAGTAAATGTGGGAATATTTAATAACAATAGTATGTGGGGAATTCGGGGTATTGCTAGGGGTGAGTATTAGAAGATTTAAGGCGATGACCTAGTTAGGTGTGAGAAAAATAATTAGGACGGGTTAGAGGTACATTAGACGTGCACAATAGTTGAGAGGTGAGAACTTCAAGTTAGTGCTCGAAAAGCTAACATGCACATAATATTTGCTTTATTGCAATTTTTAAATACTTGCTAAATTGTTTTAAAATGTCTTACACTCGGGTTTTGACCCGTCTCTTGCGAAATCTCTCTTCTTATGAAATTATTTTAGGTGTCCAACCAGGGGGACACCATGCTTAGACTGTTGAATCTTTTGACATGCTGCAGCTATTGTGGGAGTTGCAGGTCCTCGTATGTAGACGCTCCCACATCTATGACTTCAGTTCTTTGATTTAGGCTTCTCGGTTAGGGAATGTGTCGCCCATTCTCATTTTATTTATGTTAGAGAGACATTGTACTCTTTTTATTGCAGTATTTCAGTTTCAGTTGGATTTGGTATTATTACGAATGGTGGTATGGATTTTATTAATTGGATTGATTATGTCAGATTTATCATTTTCCATTAGATGGTGTTTTGTTCATAAATTGTTTATTCAAAATATTGAATGTGTTAACGGTTAAATTAATTGATTTTAATTATTGGACAAAATGTTTTGACACTAGCTTAATTAATTATTAGGTGATTAATAAAAGAAATATTTTCGACAGTGATGCTAAGACCGGACCAACTGGGTACTTTGATTTAATTTAATAAAGGACTAATCACTCGGTATTTAATTAGGCAGGGTGTCACATGTGGTATGAGAGCATCATGTTATAGAGTCCTTTAGGATCTGTACGACTTATTATGCTTCCAGCTTAGCTTCTTTGATATAGAGCCCTATTATTAGGACTGTAAATTAAACTTTGTGTATTGGAGATTATATACATCTGATATTATGTTTTGGATCGACGGTGAACATATATAATTTATTTAAATTTCAGATGTCGCTTAGGGAAGGACGACAAACTAACGCCGCTGAAGGAATTGAGGTGGGATAAAGTCAACAAGTATCCCAAGAAATGGTGATTGTCAGAGAGGTGGCAAGTATAGCTGCACAAGAAGTTACTAATGCAATATTGAATTACCAAGTGCACCATGTCCAGCTTATAGGTGACAGGAGATCAAGAGAAGTTAATCGATATGGCAGGACAAAGTTTATTAATAGTGGGGAAGCACCGTTGCAACATTGATAAGTCCCCAGAGTCCTCAGAATTAATGGAACGATGTAAATGGTGGACAGAGTCAAAACCGCCAGGGCTAATAAAGACAAGAACAAGGAAACCTCAAAAGAAAAAGGTGTTTTAAGTGTGGAAGAAATGGTCATAAATGCCAAGCTTGCCCGCAACGGGCCGAAGGGAAGCCTCGGTCAAATCAGTACAGTCAGTAGGGCTAGCAGCGTTTACTGCAAAGTCAGTAGGGAGGAAATTTTAATGGGAAGTGTTTTATCTGTAGCGGGTGGGGACACAAGCGTTAATATTTCCCTGAGAAGGGAAGGACCCCGCAGGGTGCCCTTCATGATCCATAGAATAACCCTTATGGGAGGTAAGTACAGTTACCTTCGCAGTCCCAGCCCCACAGTAACAGGGGACATTATCGTGTAGTCGTGCTTACAACGTCCGATATGTAGTCTTGCCACTAGTACTGAAAGCACTACCAGAGTTTGGAGGTACGTTAATTTTCCAAATTACTGCACCTTCATCATGAGTATATTTATCATCGGGTAGCTGAGTTCTCCATTATCGCCAATGCGGGAAGTAGGTGTAAGCCCTATGAGGGATCCTACGTTATGATTTGCTACCTTGGAGAGTAAGGGAAATAGAGTTTATTATACTTTTGCGTAATGACTGGGTACCGAGGGTTCGAATGGTAGTAGGTTGAGGGGTAAGACCGTCTTGTGAGTATCCCAGAATGAATTATTTTGTTTTAGGAGGTGGCAATTGAAGCGTGTTGGGCCTGCTTGTATATACTATAAGGTATCGAAGGCCTCTGTGAGTATGTTGCCCCATTATAACTGATTCCAGAGAATAGGGACATTTACTGATGGGATTCGGGGTATATTAAAGAACTGTCGAGTGAAGAGATTTGACTCGTTAGTGATTTAACTCCAACTCCTAATTGATATTAAGAGCACCGCATCATTTATCATTTTTAGTAACATGAGAGCGGAAGAGTAGATTTGTATGTTGGGAAACAAAAATTTGGGGTACTGATTGTGTGCTGAGGGACTACGGATATTAATGATAGATAATGTTAATTAGTATTGTATCGGGGGGTTCCTTGTTTGGATTTCGCTTTGTAAGACATCCCACGCATGAAATTTAGAGAATGTCGGAAGTTGGCAAATGTTTGGCCCACATTACATAGGGTTGATACCTTAGTTATCATATGTATGTTTAGTTATAACTGGAAGTTGAGAGGTATACTTCGATTAAATGTCGATAGACCCGTCTTGGGTTGGCACGAAAGGACATTGTGGGACGTTTACACCACGAGTAGATTAGTGGAACGACCTAGAGGATAATTAAGTATTACTAGTTGTGTAGTTGAATATGATCTTATCGAATAATCAGGCCAAGGGTACAAGGCTTAAATTAAAATGAGTACATTACGTTCAATCGACTTAGGTAACAACTCTGGGGACAAAGGGCTATGGGCGCCCTAGTTAGTTGAAATATTCACTGTTAACTACAATGTACAGATAGGGTGTGTAGAGAATTCTTGGATCAAAATGTCATTTCCTTCATAGATGACATCCTGGTTTAGTCTCAGACTGAGGAGGAGAACGTCGAACATCTACGTTAGGTAATTCAGGTACTACGTGAGCACTAGTTATATACGTAGCATGGGAAATGAGAATTTTGACTGCATGAGGTACAGTTTCTGGGGCATATCGTGTCAGATAAGGGTATAGCAGTGGACCCGAACAAGTGTCAGCGGTGAGGGAGTGGGGACAACCCACGACACCGACAGAGGTGCATAGCTTCTTAGGCCTAGCCGGGTACTACAGACGGTTTGTTCGGGGGTTTTCAAAGATTACGGGTCCAATGACTAATCTGACTCGTAAGGGCATACCGTTTGTTTGGGATGATGCGTGTCAGTTAGCGTTTAATGAGCTGACTTCGGCACTAATTTTAGCACTCCCCAAGGCAGGTGTGGAGCACCTCGTTTTTAGTGACGCATCGTTATAAGGGCTTAGTGGGGTGTTGCAACGGGAGGATTGAGCCATAGCTTATGCTTCCCATAAGCTTAAGCCACACGAGAAATTACCCCACCCACGACTTGGAGTTGGTGCCAGTCGTGTTCGCACTTCGAATTTGGTGAAATTATCTATTGGGGGAGAAGTTTCTCCTATTCACAAATAACAAGTCACTACAATAATTGTTCAATCAGAGGGATTTGAATATGCTTTAGCGCAGATGGCTTGAATTTGTCAAAGACTACCAGTTTAAGATCCATTACTATCCGAGGAGGGCTAACGTGGTAGTAGATGCGTTGAACCGTAGGCCAGGGGTGAGGTAGCCGATGTGTGGAAGGTAAAATGGATAGAGTGACATCAGGAGGCAATTGCCAGATCATTCATGTTAGCCATGACCATTACACCCCAGATTCTGACGAGGATAGTACAGGCCCAGGCAACAAATCTATTTTCTCAGGAGAGGATTCTACAGTTTTTAGCCGAGGGAGCAGAGTCCTACTCAGTGAATTCTGAGGGAGGCTTACGCTTTAATGGTAAACTGATTATTCCCGAGGGGGAGGACTTGCAACACGCAGTGATGACAAATTTGCATGGATCTCGATTTACAATACATCCCGACGGGGATAAAATATACCAGGATATGATGCGACAATACTGGTGGAGCGGGATGAAGATGGATATTGCAGAGTTCGTCTAAAAATGTGCCACCTGTAAGCTGGTAAAGGTGGACCATCAAAGACCGATAGGGTTTCTTCAGCCTCTAGAGATTCCTATATGGAAATGGAAGGGAATTCCATGGATTTCATCACAAGGTTGCCTACTTCTTAGAGAGGCAGCGATTTAAAATGGGTTATTATGGATCGATTTACTAAGGTAGCCCACTTTTTGCCAGTCCAGATGGATTTTACTACGGCACAGTACGCTCAAATCTTTATAGCGGAGGTAGTGAGATTACATGGGGTGCCCCTTGATATTGTGTCCAATAGGGACAAGATTTTTGTGTCTCGATTTTGGGAGAGTTTTCACAAGGCTATGGTTACCGAGTTAAAATTGAGTTCAACCTATCACCCACAGACGGATGGAAAGACGGAGAGGACGAATCAGATGTTAGAGGACATGTTACAGATGTGTATCCTCGACTTTGGGGGAGGTTAGGAATAGTAACTTCCACTGGTGGAGTTTACCTATAATAGCTCCTACCAGTTTACTATAGGCATGGACCTATTTGAGGCACTGGCCGGTAAACTTTGTCATTCTCCTGCTTGTTGGTTAGAGGTGGGGGGCGACAAGCTACTCGGGCCCAAGGTGATCCAAGATACGTCAGCCACGATTGAAATGATTAGGAGTCGCATACGGTTTGCTTAGGATAGACAAAAGAGCTACGCCTATGCCAAGAGGTTCTTCAGAGAGTTCAGTGTGGGGGACCAGGTGCTACTACGAGTATCTCCAATTAAGGGGATAATGCGATTTGGGAAGTTGTCCCCGAGGTATGTTGGTCCATTCCCTATTATTGAGTGGATTAGGCCAGTGGCTTACAGACTTGGATTATTCGAGCGCTTGTATAGAATTCGTGATGTGTTCCATATTTCTTTGCTTTGACGGTATCTTTGGGATGAGTTGGCTCACACTCACATCACGCTGGAGCAGATTGACTTACAACCTAATAGTTTATACAAGGAGAGATCGATGGCTATCTTAGACCAAAGCGAGAGGAGATTGAGGTCAAATATAGTTCCACTTGTGCGTGCTCAGTGGGAGCACCATAACATAGAGGAGTCCACTTGGGAGCGCAGGGATGAGAAGCGCGAGGAATATCCAGAATTATTTTTACCATGTATGATTTTATTTCCGAATTTCGGGACGAAATTCCGTTATTAGGGGGGAAGCATGTAATACCTCGTAATTTTTTAAGATTTTTAAAACGAGGGATTAATTAAAATTTAAATATGAGAAATTTAATTAATAATTCCGAATTAAAATAAATATTAACTAGCGAGGTAAGGGTTAGTATTTATTGATGAGAATATTAGTGAGTATTACTGAGCGAATAAGGTAATATATAATTGTGAATTTATGAGAATTATCACGAGTGAGAAATACGACAATTAAAGTAATTAAGTTGGGACGTGCTATTTCAGTCGTGTCGGGACTAAATTAATGGAGAAAAAAGTAAATTACTTACCAGTCACCCAAATGGTCATTTCGAGTGCGCCAATGTGTCCAAAAGGGTCAAAATAGTCAGAAAAGTATACCCGAGGCTTTAGTCTAGATCTCGGGACAATTTTGAGCCAAATCGGCATAAAAAAGGGGCATTTTAGTAATTTATATTTTTGGAGTATAATCAATGACGAAAATTAAATAAATAAAAAGTTAAGTACGTGGGTTAGATTAGGGCTATTAGTGTTAGACACATAAAGGCCAAAAGGGGGAAGGAGGATGAGATGTTTCTAGGGCCATAGCCACCACCAGTGCACCTTTTTCACCACCGAGACCATCACCGGGTATATCAGAGAGCGAGGATCGCAACCATACCAATGACATCAATGTATAGGAACTTATTTTGTGAGGCAATTGTTTAATTATTTTTGTCTTTTAGCAATAATCATGTTCATGTTAGTGTAGGTAATAAACACCCTTTAATTATATGTGAATTTGATGAACAATTAATTAGTACATGCTTAACTTAGGACTGAATTAATATGGAATTGATCCGTTTATGTAGTTAGAGGAATAACCATGAATTTAGATGAATATTGATGATTAAATGTGGGATTAGAATGCTTGAATTAGAAATTTGATGAATTAGGGTTTATTTTCATTGATTTGGGGATTTCGGAATTTATCAAGTTTTATGCAAGATTAAATGATCCCAAGTTGTTAGAAATCATCCCTATATGTTGGAACAATGATTGGAATTGATTGTTGGGAGTTTGGGAGTAACCAGTAGAGGTTTCTACGTTGAAAATGGTGGAAAAACGCTACAACTAGAATTTGGGGACGGTACAGCGTCATCTCGTTCAAACGAGATGGGATCTCCTTCCAACGAGATGGCATGTTGCACGAAGAGGTCGTTCAAATGACTTGATATCTCGTTCAAATGAGATGCAATTTTGTTTGAATGGCTTGACAGGATTTCTGTAAAAATTCAATTTGGTTCCAATTCGTTCAACAAAGTTAATACGAGTGAGATTAAATAATGTGGAATAAATTTTAGTATAGGGAAGAATTTATTAAAGTTATTTGGGAATAAAACTTTAAGCTGTTTGGAGCGGTTAGTTATCCTTGAGAATTACGAGAGTGAGTATTCATAATTAAATATATATGTCGTAAGTAGTAATGAGAATAATACTACGTATGAACTAAAATATTTCGGTTGTGTGTATACCTAATGATCTTGATGGGTTTGTGTGAATACCTATAATACTATTATTTCCGTGTATGATATACCTACCATACTTGCTATCACATGAGGTCTTAAAGAGAGGACAATCATATCTTGAGGAGCCTTCGTGGGGATTTAGATTGGTGCCTCAGAATATCGAACCTAGGTACGGGCTATATGTAAGAATGGTAGTTTGACAGTCATATGGGTGCGTAGGTATGTGCGTAACCTGGGCTTGGAACTAAGTTTGCCTCCAATATGTGTGACTTGTATTTATATGGTTCGAGAGTGATTCCGAACTGATTGTCCTTATTCAGTATGAGATGTAACGAGACTTGATGGCAGAGTATGCATGCACCGTAGCTGAGTCTAGTGGTGCCGTATTAGTATTTATTTAGAGTAGCGTAGTGGAAAATAAATACTTGTGATTTAATCTACCGTGTGAATATGTAGATGAGTATGTTAATGGAACTGAATCAATTATGTAAATTCTTAACCTTATTGTGGAATTTTACTTACGGATAGTAAATGTGGGAATATTTAATAACAATAGTATGTGGGGAATTCGGGGTATTGCTAGGGGTGAGTATTAGAAGATTTAAGGCGATGACCTAGTTAGGTGTGAGAAAAATAATTAGGACGGGTTAGAGGTACATTAGACGTGCACAATAGTTGAGAGGTGAGAACTTCAAGTTAGTGCTCGAAAAGCTAACATGCACATAATATTTGCTTTATTGCAATTTTTAAATACTTGCTAAATTGTTTTAAAATGTCTTACACTCGGGTTTTGACCCGTCTCTTGCGAAATCTCTCTTCTTATGAAATTATTTTAGGTGTCCAACCAGGGGGACACCATGCTTAGACTGTTGAATCTTTTGACATGCTGCAGCTATTGTGGGAGTTGCAGGTCCTCGTATGTAGACGCTCCCACATCTATGACTTCAGTTATTTGATTTAGGCTTCTCGGTTAGGGAATGTGTCGCCCATTCTCATTTTATTTATGTTAGAGAGACATTGTACTCTTTTTATTGCAGTATTTCAGTTTCAGTTGGATTTGGTATTATTACGAATGGTGGTATGGATTTTATTAATTGGATTGATTATGTCAGATTTATCATTTTCCATTAGATGGTGTTTTGTTCATAAATTGTTTATTCAAAATATTGAATGTTTGAACGGTTAAATTAATTGATTTTAATTATTGGACAAAATGTTTTGACACTAGCTTAATTAATTATTAGGTGATTAATAAAAGAAATATTTTCGACAGTGATGCTAAGACCGGACCAACTGGGTACTTTGATTTAATTTAATAAAGGACTAATCACTCGGTATTTAATTAGGCAGGGTGTCACAGTCTATTTGTGGTGTTGGCTTAATTTAGAACAAAACTAATTGTTTCATAGGATATTAGTTTGTTATATGCTTTCAAGCCTATGACGTTTAAGTTGAAGACATAGCGGCCAAGATTTTGAAGTCTACATCATTGCCGATTTATGTGTCAAGTATTACGTCATCAACATTTGAATCCCAAGGTCTCTAAAGGTATGGATGCATTTAATATATATAGAACCTTTGATATATTTTTTATGGGTGTTTTTTAACAAAACTTTTGTCATAACGACTTTTTATTTTTCTCAAAAAATCATTTTAAAACTTTGCATAAAAATTTTGGGCTTAAAAAGAATTTTTGGATTTTCTAAAATGTCCTTAAAACAATATTTTTCCTCGTTCAAGCGAGGTCGTTTGAACGAGATATCAAACGAGCTTTTAATGACTTTCTGCCATTTAATCTGTTTATCATTAGAACTCTCGTTCGAACAAAGTCATTCGAACGACTCGTTCAAACGAGAATTCTAACAAGATTTGGCCTGTTTTCTATGTTTTCTCGTTAATATATCGTTCGAACGACATTCAAATGTCGTTTGAACGACCTAGGCAGTTTTGCACAGTTTTTCCAGTTTTCTTTTTTAATCGTCATTTTCCCCACTAATTTTCTACCAGCTTTAATATGTGCGGGAAAACTATTTTTCACAAGACTTTTGAGAGACTTTAGAATACTTTGAGAGTAAAACATTTTCATCCAAAAGTCCCATTTTGTGTTGGTATTTTTCATGGTTTAAATTCTACCAAAAACACAATATTTACACCCATATGTTTGTGTTGATCAAAGTTCTAAATATATATTTGCTTTGAGGTCACCAATGTTGGCACTAGGTATTTCTCTCATCCCAAAAGGAGAAAGTTTCATACGGTGGATTTCGTTCATTAGAGTTGAGGTACGCATACGAAGAAAGGCTTCGTGTGTGGTTGACGGTAGCTGAGCCCCATCGCTGGATTCTGAGAGTGCGGTGGATTCTTGAGTTATCTACTAGGTGGAGGTTGAATATCAAAGGAGTGTCAAGGCTTAAAGGGAGTCGAGTCGTTGTTGTAAGTTCTTCTGTCGTGTCTTTGTAAAAATACCGTACTCAGTGGATTTGTAGGTTGGGCCATCCGAGATTTTTTCGTTGTGGGTTTTCCTCGTACATCGTGTCTTGTGTGTGTTGTGATTTATTTTTATCGTGCAAACTCGCTTAGATGCATATGTAGAAATAAAAAGATAAAAGTTGGTTTAATCACAACTTTAGTGTAATTTTGTTGCAAATTAAGTTTGGATAATTTTTAATTTAATTTAATTCAAGTTGGCTTTATTAATTTGGAAAAATGTATGCTTCAGTTTGTTTGGCATAATTTAGAACTTGAATTGCATTAATTTAATTGTGATTAAAAGAAGCAATTTAAATATTTATTTGTTTAAGTTTAATTTGATTTTAAATTTGAAAGAAAATTTAAGTTTGATATTTTGTGTGAACCATAGAGTATTTAGGATTTTAAAATTATGGTATCAAAGCATATACTCTAAGAAATCACCCCTTTCATTTTATATAAACGTTTTTCATCACTAATATATGCAAGACTTTGTTTACAATTACATTTACACTTTATGCCTACGTGTCCCGAGTGAGTTACATGTAATACCCCGTATTTTTCTAAAATAAGTAATAAAACTATATTTTGTGGACAAAATAAAAATTTGTTGAAATTAAGTTGAATTGGTGAATTTAATTTATTAATTGCAAACAAGTAATTTGTTGTTATGTCATAATCATGTGTGGTTGATTTTTTGTTATGTTAATAATAACAATTGGACGTGTAGTAGAAAATTTATAAATGACATGTGACGTGATGATAAAAATGTAATGTTGTGATAAAATAATTGGGACGTATTTAAGAAATTATATGGGCTCCTTTAGGTGTTTTAAACCTTTAAAAATGGTCCCGGGGTATAGGTATATAAGTTGAGAGACTTTTGGGCTAGTCTGTTTATGGGTTTGGGCCCATTTGGAGGTCCAAAATTTGGGAATTTAACCCAACTCGGGATTAGAGAGTTAATGACTTATATTAAGAAGTTAATAAACTCCTTGGAGATAATCTAAGAACCCAAGCCTACACCACCGTGATAGAGAAAGAGAGAGAAGAAGTCACAACAAAGAATTGAAGTGGAATTCAAGGGAGATTCCATCAATTGTGTATCTAGGCAAGAATTTTCTTGCTCAGTTTAATTTCCAATTTGCTTCTCGATTCATTGTAATGACTATAATGATTTCTGGGTTTTAGATTGAATTTTGATCATTAAATATTAGGAAATAATCTTATGCATGTAGAGGATTAATTGGAACATAGAGTGTTAATCTAGAAATCTAAAAATCAAATTCTTGATATTTGATGATAAATGCCTTAGGGATTTGGAGAATCTTGGAATCACATGCAGAGGATTTTAATACATGTTTATAATATGCATATTGTGACTTTAATTCCATGTTATATACCCCATAATCTAAATTACATATAGTCAGTATTGTGGAAGAAATCTGGGTTAAAGTTCTTAATATATTCATGTGAAATTTTGGGATAAAAATTGGTGTTGTTATATGGAATTAGTTGTTCTTGAAAAACGTTGCCGATGCCCTTTAATACAAGATTAAACTGTATAAGCAACTCCGAGATGTTTGTTGAAGAAACCCTTTTCTTTTGAAAAATAAAAATTATAAACAAGATGTGTTTACAGAGAAACTTATGTACGAGAGTAATTAAGACTGTGTAATCAGTTTTTTTAAAACTAAGGCAGTTTCAAAAATTCAGCACACTTATAGAATGAGATGAGTAGATGAAGATAATCAACACACGATTTTTAATGTGGTAAAACCTCTCCCAACAGAGGAAACATCCACGGTGACTTCTAAGTCACAAAAGCAAAAAAATCCACTAATAACAAAAATTAGTTACAAACTATACAACATGCAAGCACACAAATCAACCTATTCTAAGTTTAGGAATATACCCCACTTGGTCTCCTTCTAACTTCTCATAGATCTGATTTGTTGATGATGTTCCTCTAGTTTGCTAACTTCCTTTGCCTTAGCTTCCTTATGTTGACTCAATGTTCTCAGATCTTAAACACAACACTTCCAGTGTAGTAGTGTGTTAGTGTTTGTGTAGTGATTCCTACCAACATGCATGAACTCACACACACTTATATTTACAAACAGTCCTAGTAAAATTACATATAAAGTCTATATGCAGTGATTTTAATTTAGTTCTTTCTCACAGAACTCAAATCCTTTTGACCTTTAAAGATAACCCAGATTCCACGGAGATCTTGCTTCAGAAATCGGTCAAGACCTTTCTCAATATCTTTTGAAAATATTTATGAGATTGAAAAACCTCCAAGTGCGAATCCAACTAGGTCAGGATTAAGTTTCGTAAGAAAAGAAACCAGAAAACATTTTCAAAACCAAATCAGTAAGATTTTCTTAAATCAAGTATAAAAATGCAGATCTAGTGAAAATGTAACATATAGTATGTAGATCTAACGTTTCTATGAAAAAGAAACTAGATCTTCACACGAATGTTTAAGTTGTGTACAAGATCTAAAGATCAAGAGGTTACAGCAACACAAGAACAAACCACTCTCACTCTCAAACACTCAAGGTTGCGTTTGGGTTTGAATATACGAAGGTTTGTTTCAGAGAAGATGAACTGTTTAGGGTTAGGGTTTGGCTAACAGGTTTCCCTCTCTCTCTCTTCTCTCTTTTCTTTTCTCTCTTCTCTCTCACTTCTCTCTTCTCTCTCATTTTTTTTTCTCTCAGAAAGACGAATGCCCAAAAGTTTTCTAGGGCTGAGAAGTGGAGGGTATATATAGGGCTGAGGGAAGGTTCTGGATGCTGGAGGCAAATCAAGGGCTGAGATCAAGTCATGCTAGCTTTGACTTGATCCAAAGGTTATAAAACAGAGGAGATTAAAAATGATTCTGATTGGTTCATATGGATAGCACTGGGATTAACCAAGAACACATGCAGACCCTCGATAAGGAATGATCCAACGATCAACAATCATCCATCCAATCATCTCACATAACAAACACAAATACATTCACCCGGAGGATGACAAGTGTTGGCTTGTTAGTGGCTCTCACACGTGCGTCAAATTAATTACAAAACTTCACCCTGAAGTCTCTAGCGCTTTGAGATCGTACCCAACCAAACATTTCAGCGAAAAAAGAAGTTTCCAAAATAGTATATT
This sequence comes from Sambucus nigra, assembly GCA_949130495.1. NCBI lineage: Eukaryota > Viridiplantae > Streptophyta > Magnoliopsida > Dipsacales > Adoxaceae > Sambucus > Sambucus nigra. The sequence continues at coordinate 839,047,586 of OX422207.1, read as the reverse complement.
AACCCCACACATTTTATAAACTCATTTTATTAATAAAAACATTTATTTAAAAGAAGTTTAAAAAAGTTTAAAAATGTTCAAAAAATATTTAAAAATTCCCAAATAATTATTAAAGCTCCAATTCAAGGGGAATTGAACACACACTCAATTTTAAGTAATATGAACTCATGTATGCACTTCTAATTGTGTGTAGTGTGATTCATTTGTACCTTCATGGATCATTGAAGATGATTAGAGAGATAGGTTCTGAGGCTTTTTGGATTCTAGGTTGGACAACTAATTTTGTCACTATTTCCAAACTAGTTGAACACTTATACAATATAGACTTAAGCAAGTCAAAGGTATAAGGTGCTTCAATCTCCCCCTTTGGAAATATGAGACAAAATCTCCTTTGAGTTAGCTTAAAACTCGTAGGGAACCAAAAAAATAAAACCTAGTCCTATACAAAAGATTCTATCTACCCATTTCCTAGAAAGTCAAAAATTACATAACTCAACTATTTACAAAATTTTACACTAGAAACGGTAGATAATCAGTAGAAGAGATTCCTGCAAATATACCCACTAAGATCAAGCAGATTAGATGAAATGTGAACAAAGAATTGAACCCATAAGACTCAAATTTCTCCCCCATTTTGTCTCAAATGGACAAAGGGTAAAAATTAACGTCTTAAGAGTTTAATCACCGCATACCATGCCTATAGAATTACGCAAATACAGAAATCTGTTATAGTCCAAAGGTTTAGTGAACATGTCTGCAAGTTGCAGATCAGTAGGCAGGTAATGAATTTCTAACTCCTTAGTCTCAACAAGTTCGCGAATAAAATGATGTCTTATTTTAATATGCTTAGTTCGCGAGTGTTGAACCGGGTTTTTAGATATGTTAATGACGCTTTGATTGTCACAATACAATTGTAACTGTTCTTCTTTAATTCCATAATCGCTTAACATTTGTTTTATCCATAATAATTGGGCACAACAACTTCCAGCTGCTATATATTCGGATTCAGCCGTAGATAAAGATGTGCAATTTTGTTTTTTGCTACTCCAACCAACTAAATTATTGCCGACATAATAACAGGCACCTGATGTACTTTTACTATCATCAGTACACCCGGCCCAATCAGCATCAGTATACCCTATGATGGTGCTACAGGTATCCTTAGTATACCTAAGTCCAAGATTAAGAGTGTCGTTTATGTACTTTATTATACGTTTTACACACAATAAATGGCTCTCCTTAGGGTTATTCTGGTAACGAGCACACAGACATACAGCATACATTATGTCTGGTCGTGAGGCAGTTAGATAGAGTAGGCTACCAATCATACTACGATAAAGTGTGGAATCAACTGACTTTCCATTTTCATCTTTACATAATTTAACAGTAGTACTCATAGGCGTTTTAGCAACTTTGGCATTCTCTAAACCAAATTTCTTAACAAGGTCTAGGGCATATTTGGTTTGAGAGACAAAAAGACCATCTGAATTCTGTTTCACTTGAAATCCTAAGAAAAGTTGCAGCTCCCCCATAAGGGACATGTGAAACTCCTTATGCATAATAGCAGAAAAGGATTTAACTTCAGAGTTTGAAGTTGACCCGAAAATGATGTCGCCTACATAGACTTGGGCTATAATAATGTTTTTGTCAAAATGTTTGACAAAGAGAGTCTGGTCATTTCCTCCTCTCTTAAAACCCTTATTCAACAAAAAGTTGGAAAGGTGTTCATACCAAGCTCAAGGAGCTTGTTTTAAGCCATACAAAGCCTTTTTTAGACGAAAGACATGGTTAGGGTGTTTAGGGTCAATGAACCCTTTGGGTTGTTCTACATACGTATCTTCGGACAGAATTCCATTTAGGAAGACAGATTTGACATCCATTTGATAAAGTGTAAATTTTAAGTAACAAGCTATGGCGAAAAGAAGTCGAACAGATTCAAGACGAGTGACAGGGGAAAATGTCTTGCTGAAATCTATCCCTTCTATTTGAGAGTAACCTTGAGCAACAAGTCTAGCTTTGTTTCTAAGAATCACCCCATTTTCATCAGATTTGTTCTTAAAGATCCAACGTGTTCCAATAACATTTTTGTTTTGAGGCCGAGGTACAAGATACCAGACATCGTGAATGACAAATTGTAAAAGTTCTTCCTGCATAGCAGAAATCCAGTGTGTGTCATTCAATGCTTCATTAACATTTTTCGGTTCCACAAGGGAGATGAAACATGCATAATTAGCATAATTTCTTAACTGGGATCTAGTACGAACTGGCTCATTAGGATTACCGACCACGTTGTCAATGGGATGGTCTTTAGAGACCCAGCCAGGTACTTCAGGACTCTCAATAGGTAATGACTCATCTATTTCTGGTGAATCAATTTTGAAATCATTTTTAGATTCAACCACAATAGGTGATTCAGATATCTTATTTTCGACTATAGTGTCGCTTACAATTACATTTATCGATTCCATAAGGGTCTTAGTACGCAGATTGTATATACGATAAGCACGACTGTTTGGGGAGTATCCTAAGAAGATGGCTTTATCACCACGAGCTTCGAATTTAGACAAATGTTCTCTGTCTTTACAGACATAACATTGACTTCCAAAAGTTCTAAGGTATTTCAGATTAGGCTTCTTATCGTACCACAACTCATAAGGGGTTTGTTTAGAGTTTTTCCTAAGATAGACCCTATTAATAATATGACAAGCAGTTCTAATTGATTCTACCCAGAAGTTCTTAGGTAGAGATTTGGCATGCAACATGACACGTGCCATCTCTTGAAGAGTTCGATTTTTCCTTTCGGCAATACCGTTCTGCTGAGGAGTCTTAGGGGCACTGAATTCGTGTTTGTAACAGTTGTAGTCACAATATTCAACTATTCCCGTGTCTATGAACTCTCCCCCTCTATCACTACGAATGAGATTGACTTGTGTGTCCTTCTCATTTTCAATTCTTAATAGAATTTTCAAAAAATTCTGAAACGTGTTAGATTTATGTTTCAAGAAGGCAACCCAAGTGAATTGTGTGAAATCATCAACCATGACAAGGATATAACAGTGTCCACAAAGACTAACAGTTCTAGAGGGACCAATAAGGTCCATATGGATGAGATCTAAAGGTCTAGAGGTGAGGATGTCTTTAACCTTTTTATGCGAAGTCTTAACTATTTTTCCTTCCTGGCAATGACCACAAACAACACTTGAAATAGGTTTAATTTTAGGAATACCTCTAACTATCTCTTGACTAGACAATCTACCAAGGATATCATAACTTAAGTGACCCATACGATTATTCCAGATTTCATTGTCATCCATTCTGACAATGTTACAAGTTTCAGAACTAGTCTTGACAGTATAACAATTGTCAGGTGTTCTAAATCCTGTAATAATGCATTCACCTTTATCATTTAAAATTTTACAATTGTTCTTTGAAAAGGTGACGGTATGGTCAGAGTCACAAAATTGTGATATACTTAGGAGGTTGGCTTTAAGGCCTTTAACTAATAGTACATTTTCAAGAACAGGCATTCCTTCTTCTTTTAGGGTTCCTTTACCTATGATCTGGGATGAAACACCGTCACCAAAAACAACTTTTCCACCAGCAAATCTGGTTTTGTTTAAAAGTTTGGTTTCATCTCCTGTCATATGTTTAGAGCATCCTGAATCTAAATACCAACCAGATGAAGTGTGTTCAGCTTTTAAAGCAGTGATGTAAATGTTACACTTCATTTGGGGTAAAAGATCATCTTTTCTAACCCAAATAGCTCTAGTTTTAATTTTACGCAAGTTTGCCCTCATTTGATAAAATTTTTGAGAAACAGCTTTTTGTCGAAAAACATTTGGAGCAACAAACTTATTATTGTGGAAAATTTGAGCTTTTGGTTTAGGAAAGTTTCTGGGAGCCTTTCTCTTAAATGAACTCTTAGTTTTGGTCTTTCTATTCCGGTAGTTAGAGTTCTTGTCAGGTTGTCTTGGAATGACATAATTGTTACGATTTTGCCTAGAATAGTTAAAGTTCTTGTAGACAGAATTGTTGTACACAGGGGTGTTTAGACGCCTAGCATAACAACCTTCAAAGGAATGACCATAAATGTCACAATAGGAGCAATATTGATTGCTCGAGGGATGAACTTCCTTAGGAAAACTTCTAAAGATAGGTTTAACAGCATTCTGTTCAGAAGTCCTATTCCTAGGCGGTATGGTCTTATAGGTAGATTCAGCCTTTCTGATCAAAGGACAGACGTATTTTGTTTTAAGTGTGGTGTCAGCCTTAGAGTTACTAGACTCTCCAATGTCTTTCTGTTGTTGTTTTTGATCAAATTCCTTTTTAATAACATGAAAGTCTGGACATATTTCAATTGGTCTTTTGCCTCCAGACACAAACTTAATAGGTTCAAGTTTTGTTGTTTGAGATTTGTTCTTAGGGCAAAATCCAATACCGGTTCTATCATCAGAATTGGTCTTGGAGTCAATAACAAAGTCAGTAAAGCAATTTGAATTGTTTTCAAACTTAGAAAACTTTTTGAAAACAGTAGTTGTCTTTGTTTTTGCTTCCTCTAGTTCTAATAATGTTCCCTTGTATTTCATTTCCAGAGTTTCATTAATTTTAGTCAACTCTTTTAATTTTTGATCAAAAGTTTCAATTTCAGATTGATGGGAAAGACACTGGTTAGTGTACTCTTCGGCATTCAGTTTCACAATAAGACTTAGATCATCTAATTTCTTAGTCAGGTCTCTCACAGTCTTCTCCAGTCTAGTGCCTTTTTTAAGAGTTTTAGCATACAAAGTATGGATATCTGGGAGGTCATCTGTGTCTGAGTCGCTAAGTGAAGTGTGTGTAGTGACCCCTAACGATTCAGTTTTAGTACTCACGCACCCATTTGCATCGTCGTTATCGAGATCACTTTGACTCACACACACGGAACTAGAACTAGCAACATTTTCAGATAATAGGGCATCTAGGCCAGTCAAAACTGTATTCACACAAGCAGGAGTAGAAGCATCATTATCACACACAGTCATATCATCATTGTAAATGATCTTGGCATAAAAGGACATGCAAGGGTCAAGTACATTTGATGACTCAAGTTCCTCTTCATCAGAGTCACTTAAATCATTCCAAGTTTTACAAACATTGGCTCTATTGTGTGTGTTGGCTTTATTCAGATTAACTCTGCAGTCGTGAGCAATGTGACCTAGTTTCCCACATCTAAAACATTCAATCTTTTTAAGGTCTCTAGTGGGTCTGGAGTTATTTTCCTTAGTATGTTTGTCAAGACCTCTGTCATGAGGTTTGGGGTTAGACAGAGTAGGATAATTAGGCTTGTCTTGTCTAGTTGCCTGTTTGTTTCAAAATTTGACAATTTTCTTAAATTGTTTAGACATCAAGGCAATTTGATTATCTAGTTTGTCTATATCGCAATCCTCATCAGAGTCAGAGTTGATCAAATTGGTCTCAAGTTTAGATATCTTAGAGGCAAAACTTAAGTTAGAGTTGGGCTGTTTTATTTGAGAATGATTTAATTGTTTCTTAAAGTCTAATTCCATTTCCACAGTTCTGAGTTTTCTACTGAGTAACTCAGGGGTAAGGTTTTGATCATTCATTTCCTCAATAGCATACCTCTTACTGTCAAACTTTTGTGGTAATGACCTTAGGATTTTAGAAACAATTTCATTTCTATCATAAGTAATACCATTAGCATGCAACTTAGTGACTATATCAGTTAAGTTCATGTAAAAATCATCAAAAGACTCAGAATCAGACATGATCAAAGAGTTGTACTGCTGGATAAGCATTTGAGTTTTAGCAGCTTTAACTCTTGAGTCTCCTTCATGGGCAGTGATTAATGTGTCCCAAGCTTCCTTAGAAGTGGCACAAGATGAGATTCTCTTGAACTCATACTCATTAATGGACATAAAAATGGCATTCTTGCCTTTATTGTTATTTCGAGAAATGGTTTTCTCTTCTTGGGTAAATTCAGTTAAGATTTTCTTTACCCTCTCATCACTTCCTTCAATGGCTGGTTTAGTAGGATAAGTGTATCCATTTTCAATAATGTCCCAGACATCATCTCCTAAAGTCCCTTGGATGAAGGCAACCATTCTTACTTTCCAGTAAGCAAAGTTGTTTCCATCAAAGAGAGGAGGTCTAAACAGATTACCAAACCTTTCATTCTTCTCTTCCATAGTTAGGTTTTTCAGAAAACAATTTCAGAAACACAAGATCTTTTGAAATAAAAAGTTAACAGGGCTCTGATACCAATTGAAAAACGTTGCCAATGTCGTTTAATACAAGATTAAACTGTATAAGCAACTCTGAGATGTTTGTTGAAGAAACCCTTTTCTTTTGAAAAATAAAAATTATAAACAAGATGTGTTTACAGAGAAACTTATGTACGAGAGTAATTAAGACTGTGTAATCAATTTTTTTAAAACTAAGGCAGTTTCAAAAATTCAGCACACTTATAGAATGAGATGAGTAGATGAAGATAATCAACACACGATTTTTAACGTGGTAAAACCTCTCCCAACAGAGGAAACATCCACGGTGACTTCTAAGTCACAAAAGCAAAAAAATCCACTAATAACAAAAATTAGTTACAAACTATACAACATGCAAGCACACAAATCAACCTATTCTAAGTTTAGGAATATACCCCACTTGGTCTCCTTCTAACTTCTCATAGATCTGATTTGTTGATGATGTTCCTCCAGTTTGCTAACTTCCTTTGCTTTAGCTTCCTTATGTTGACTCAATGTTCTCAGATCTTAAACACAACACTTCCAGTGTAGTAGTGTGTTAATGTTTGTGTAGTGATTCCTACCAACATGCATGAACTCACACCACTTAGATTTACAAACAGTCCTAGTAAAATTACATATAAAGTCTATATGCAGTGATTTTAATTTAGTTCTTTCTCACAGAACTCAAATCCTTTTGACCTTTAAAGATAACCCAGATTCCACGGAGATCTTGCTTCAGAAATCGATCAAGACCTTTCTCAATCTCTTTTGAAAATATTTATGTGATTGAAAACCCTCCAAGTACGAATCCAACTAGGTCAGGATTAAGTTTCGTAAGAAAAGAAACCAGAAAATATTTTTAAAACCAAATCAGTAAGATTTTCTTAAATCAAGTATAAAAATGCAGATCTAGTGAAAATGTAACATATAGTATGTAGATCTAACGTTTCTATGAAAAAGAAACTAGATCTTCACACGAATGTTTAAGTTGTGTACAAGATCTAAAGATCAAGAGGTTACAGCAACACAAGAACAAACCACTCTCACTCTCAAACACTCAAGGTTGTGTTTGGGTTTGAATATACGAAGGTTTGTTTCAGAGAAGATGAACTGTTTAGGGTTAGGGTTTGGCTAACAGGTTTCCCTCTCTCTCTCTTCTCTCTCACTTCTCTCTTCTCTCTTATTTTTTTTTCTCTCAGAAAGACGAATGCCCAAAAGTTTTCTAAGGTTGAGAAGTGGAGGGTATATATAGGGCTGAGGGAAGGTTCTGGATGCTGGAGGCAAATCAAGGGCTGAGATCAAGTCATGCCAGCTTTGACTTGATCCAAAGGTTATAAAACAGCGGTGATTAAAAATGATTCTGATTGGTTCATATGGATAGCACTGGGATTAACCAAGAACACATGCAGACCCTCGATAAGGAATGATCCAACGATCAACAATCATCCATCCAATCCTCTCACATAACAAACACAAATAGATTCACCCGGAGGATGACAAGTGTTGTCTTGTTAGTGGCTCTCACACGCGCGTCAAATTAATTACAAAACTTCACCCTGAAGTCTCTAGCGCTTTGAGATCGTACCCAACCAAACATTTCAGCGAAAAAAGAAGTTTCCAAAATAGTATATTAACCCCACACATTTTATAAACCCATTTTATTAATAAAAACATTTATTTAAAAGAAGTTTAAAAAAGTTTAAAAATGTTCAAAAAATATTTAAAAATTCCCAAATAATTATTAAAGCTCCAATTCAAGGGGAATTAAACACACACTCAATTTTAAGTAATATGAACTCATGTATGCACTTCTAATTGTGTGTAGTGTGATTCATTTGTACCTTCATGGATCATTGAAGATGATTAGAGAGATAGGTTCTGAGGCTTTTTGGATTCTAGGTTGGACAACTAATTTTGTCACTATTTCCAAACTAGTTGAACACTTATACAATATAGACTTAAGCAAGTCAAAGGTATAAGGTGCTTCAGTTCTATGATGTGTAATTATGTAGTAAGAATCCATTCACAGGTTTATGAAAAGGAAATCACGATTAGAATGGATCTTTTCAAAGAATTAAGAAAATTCATATCAAACGAAGCTGTCAGCTCTGGGCTACTGCTCTATTCTGAATCGATTCGACCTTGAAGCAAATCCATTCAGTCTGGCAACGAATCGATTCGACCAAGAATCAAATTAATTCGGTCCTTGGGGCTGCTTGAGTTGGGACCAGGGTTAGTTCCGGAATATTTTTAGAAGTTCATACGAGTTAGTGGGACGATGTTTGGGTCAACGGTGAATTTATTAAAAATGTAAATGTGGTACACATATTAACTCGGACATTATATTTAACTAGACGGTAAAATAATCTGCTAAAGAAGATGGAATTAATAATTAACTAGATGGTTAATTATTAATGAACAAATATCAAAGGATATCATGTGGGATATTTTAGGTAATTATAGAGTTATTACCTATATATATTATATATGAATAATAAAATGTATTTCTGTATATCTGTGTGGACATACTTATGTTCATGGACGGCCCTATTGATTTGAGATTTTGCGCATTCGGGACCATAGCACATGTCGGCAGTGGTGGGATGTGACACCCCGACTAATTAAATACCGGGTAGCTACTCCTTTATTAAATTAATACAAAATGCCACGTTGGTTGAGTTCATAGCATCACTGTCGAAAACATTTTTTATATTTACTAACCACCTAGTATTTAAAAAGTGAGTTGTCCATTTTAAATTAAATCTGATTAACATGCAATAAATGAATTATGAAAAGTTAACATAACCAACACAATATAGTCACAATATAATAACCAACCAATAATAAAGAGTCTGTAGGAAAAACTCCTCATAACAAACCGAATTTCGAAATAAATAAATACAAAGTCTGCATCACTAAAATTAATTACAACCCAAAGTCTGAATTAACTGAATAATTAAGATGTCTCTAAAAGGGATGGGCGACATGCCCAACAAATGATAAAAACTGATAGTAGAGTCAAGATCGAAGATGGAGGCGTCTACTGTCATGGTCGTGTAACTTCTACAGCAGCTACAGCACGTCACCTGAATAGAACTCCTATGCATGGTGTCCTTGTGGCTGGGCACCTAAAAAGGGTTTTTACAAAATAGAATTGAAAGAAAACGGGTTAGAGCCTGAATGTGAAAATAATTTTAAAAAAATGCAAGTTTTAGTATCATTAAACAGTGAATATAAAGTACATGATAGTGTGTGCACTCACATGAGTTCCTCACCTCTCAACTAATTATGCACTCCTATCGTACCCGTACCCATTTCTAGTTGTTCCCATATCTATCTAGTTCAATGCTAAATCTAACATTTTTATATGATATCCAATTCAAGTCCCAACATCTTCTATTTAATAGAGTATTGTACCTTATTACACAGTTTCCCCACTTTAGCACTACAATTTATTAGAAATCTTACATTTTCTCTTTACAAGCCGTTGCTATTATTTATACTCATAATTGTTCATGACAATTCATTTCAATCAACAGTATAATATTCTCACCATAAATATACAATACTAGCACCCCGAGACTAAGTTGTGGTGCACACATACTCTGCTATCAAATCCCGGTACATCACGTACATGAGGACCACGTATTCCGAATCTCTCAGGAATCGTTTCATTAACAACAATCACAAACAATGGAGGCGGACATAGTTCACATCACATGGGTCACGCACATACCTACGCTCCCATGATTAGCAGACTTATTAACTTCTCAATAAGCCCTTGTCTGACCTATGTCCTCGAGGTACCAATCTAAATCCCCCCCGTAGGCACACAAAGATTAGATGGCCCTAAACGAACGCCAACCTCCCATGATAGAAAGTACGGTAGGTATGTCATACACAGATAATTACATATACTAAGCATTCACACATCTTAGATATCACAATATTTCATTAGTGGTATGCTTCTCGTTCTTATACCAACACTTAGTGTTATACCAATCACATGTTCCCGGTTTATATGTATTTAAATTATCAATTATTCCCACTTTGTGATTAGTTACTCGCTTCCCAATCCACAAATAACATCCGGTTTAGGACACTATTCTAAGTTCTACTCCTCAATGTAGCCCAAATATCCCAACTATATCCACTAGTTAATAAGGGAAGGTTATCTCACCATTTAGATAAGTCTACGGGATACTAGAAATCAAATCAGGCCAAAAAGGCCATTCTGTCAACTCGTTAGAAGTCTCGTTCGAACGAAGGGCTTCGAACGAAATACCAACTCGTTAGAAGTCATACTGTCATCTCGTTAGAAGTTCGTTCGAACGAGGTCGTTCGAACGACCTGTGCAGGTCTTCTAACGAGATGGCAGTTTCAGCCTAGAAAATCCCAAATCCGTTTTTCTCAATTCTTCTCTCCTCTAAATCCACCCTAAGACCATCCAAATAATGTTTTAACGTATATAAACCATTTCTAATCACCCTAGATCATTCCTTAACATATTTTAGGCGTCAATTCTTACTAACCATCATGGAATTAATGTAAATCTCTAATTATTTCCCCAAACCCTATGAACATGAACTCCTAATTTTGTTATTCCCAATTACTCATCAAAATCTGTTTTTAAATCATCATATATAACTATTCAAGTATTAAATCAGTCCATTATCTAACTACATGCAAATCCTAACCCAAATTCAATGTTTCTCCAACAAATTTCATGGGTTTTCTTCAAAAAGATCAATATAAGATAATTCCTACAGTAAGCATGGAAGACACATTCAATGCATTAAAAATACTAAATCACTTGCCTTAGATTGTTCTTCAGAATTTGATGTTGAAGCTTGAAGGTTGATTTCTCCCCTTTCTCTACAGATATTCTCCCAAGGTTGAAGATGGTGGTTATGGGTTTTCTTTTGGGAACCTCTTCCAACTCTTCCTTTAACTCCCGTAGCCCTCTAACTTGCCAAATGCTAAAAATGGGCTTAGTGGGTTCCTAAATAATATATAATTAACTCCCAAAATTCGTAGGTTTTAATACCCAAAATTTCAAAATTACCAAAATGCCCTTTTAAGTTGCTGGTATGGCCCAAAAATGCCCCGGGACCCAAACTAAACCCCCGGCTTGTGTTTTCTGACTATTTCGACCCTTCCGAACACGTTGGCGCACTCAAAATGACCATTCAGTTGATAAAAATAAAATTCACTTTTTAATTCAAATAATTACATTCCTGACGCGACTGACACGCGCGTCCCAACTAAATTTTCCAAATTGTCGTATTTCAGTCTCGCGACAATTAAATATTTTCAATATTCATATATTTCCATATATACACATCATAATCAAATACCAACTCACATCTCGTTAGTATTTATATTCGAATTAATTCTCAATTAATTCGCATTTAATTTAATTAATCCCTTAAATAAATATCAATAAAATTACGGGGTATTACATACTCCCCCCCTAATAACAGAATTTCGTCCCGAAATTCAGAACTAGAAAGTACCTGGTAAAAACAACTCTGGATAACGTTCGCGCATCTCATCCTCGCGCTCCCATGTGGACTCCTCAGCATTATGATGCCGCCACTGAACACATACCAACGGTACTATCTTTGACCGCAGTTTCTGCTCGCTTCGGTCTAAAATAGCAATCGGCCCCTCCTCGTAGGAACTATCGAGTTGGAGATCGATGTCCTCCAAAGCAATGTGAGTATGGGCCAAATCATCCCTAAGATATTTCCTTAGCGAGGAAACATGAAACACATCATGAATTTTATGCAAGCGCTCCGGTAACCCAAGTCTATAAGCAACTGGCCCAATCCGCTCGATGATAGGAAATGGTCCCACATATCTTGGCGCCAGTTTCCCCTTCTTCCCAAAACGCATAATCCCCTTCATAGGAGATACTCTGAGTAACACCTGGTCCCCCACTACGAATTCTCTGAAGAACCTCTTCGCATCAGCATAACTCTTCTGCCGATCTTGAGCTACCCGAATGAGACTCCATATCAATTCTATCCTTGCCGAAGTATCCTGAATCACCTCCGGCCCAAGTAGCTTGTTGTCCCCCACTTCTAACCAACATGCTGGGGAGCGACAAGGTCTACCATACAACGCCTCAAATGGAGCCATGCCAATGGTGAACTGGTAGGAGTTATTATAAGCAAACTCTACCAGTGGAAGGTACTGCTCCCATCTACCCCCAAAGTCTAGGATGCACATAGGCAACATTTCCTCCAACATCTGATTTGTCCGCTCGGTTTTCCCATCAATTTGTTGGTGATAAGCCATACTCAACCGCAACTCCGTACCCATGGCCTCTTGGAAGCTCTCCCAAAATTGTGAAATAAATATCTTATCTCGGTCAGACACGATATTTATTAGCACACCGTGAAGTCTCACTATTTCCACAATGAAAATATGGGCATACTGTCCCGTGGTGTAGTCTGTCCTCACGGGTAGAAAATGAGCAACTTTGGTCAACCTATCCACAATTACCCAAATAGATTCGTGACCCTTTTGTGACGGAGGTAACCCCGTGATAAAGTCCATGGATATGCTCTCCCATATCCACGTCAGAACCTCTAATGGCTGTAGAAGTCCTCCCGGTCTCTGATGATCCATTTTTACTAGCTGACAAGTGGCGTATTTAGAAACAAACACAGTAATATCTCTCTTCATCTCGCTCCACCAATACTGACGTCTCATGTCTTGGTACATTTTATCCCCACCAGGGTGTACCACGAACCGTGAGTCGTACGACTCTGCCATTACCTTGTATTATAATTCCTCCCCTTCCGGAACGACCAGTCTCCCATTGAAGCGTAATCCCCCGTCTGAGCTAACGGTATAGGACTCGGCTCCCTCTGCTAGTAATCAAACTATCTGCTCCTGACAGAACGAGTCATTTTCCTGGGCCTTTACCACTTTCGTAACAATCTGCGGTGTAACAGTCATCACATACATGAATGATCGGGCCACTGCATCCTGGTGTCCCAACTCCTTCCACTTAGCTTTCCACACCTCGGCCACCTCATCTACTGGCCTACGGCTCAACACATCTGCTACCACGTTGGCCTTCCCCGTGTGATATTGGATATCAAACTGATAATCCTTCATAAACTCAAGCCACCGTCTTTGATGCATATTCAACTCCTTCTGCGTGAAGAGGTACTGTAGAGACTTGTGGTCCGTGAACAACCGAAACTTCTCCCCCAGGAGATAATGTCTCCAAATCCGAAGGGAAAATACAACTGCCGTTAATTCCAAGTCATGGGTGGGGTAATTCTTTTCGTGAGGCTTAAGCTTACGGGAAGCATAAGCTATGGCCTGACTCTCCTGCTGCAGCACACCTCCGAGTCCTTGTAAGGACGCATCCGTGTAAACTAAATACTCAACTCCCGGTCTGGGCAATGCTAATACAGGTACTGAGGTCAACTTGTCCCTCAACTCATCGAATGACAACTGACAGGCATCGCTCCAAATAAATGGCACACCCTTGCCAGTCAGATGTGTCAAAGGACCCATTATCTTTGAAAAACCCCGAATAAACCTCCTGTAGTATCCTGCTAGTCCCAAGATACTACGGATCTCAATCGGTGTCATGGGTTGTCCCCACTCCCTCACCGCGGATACCTTCCCCGGATCTACCGATATCCCCTGGTCTGAAATGATATGCCCTAAAAACTGTGCCTCCTTCATCCAAAACCCACACTTCTCATACTTTGCATACAGCTCGTTCTGAAGTAGCGTCTGCAAAACCTGTCTCAAATGCTCGGAGTGATCCTCTTCTGTCTGGGAGTAAACCAGAATGTCATCAATGAAGACAATGACGACCTGATCTGGGAACTCTCTGAACACCCTAGTCATCAAGTCCATAAACACGGCTAGAGCATTGGTCAAGCCAAAAGGCATAACCCGAAACTCGTAGGAACCATATCTCGTTAAGAAAGCAGTCTTCGAGATGTCCTGTTCCCTGATACGCAACTGATGGTATCCAGATCGCAGATCAATCTTTGAGAAGAAAGAAGATCCTCTCAGCTGGTCGAATAAGTCATCGATTCGGGGCAACGGATACTTATTCCGTATCGTGACCTTATTCAACTCCCGGTAATCTACGCACAATCTCAATGATCCATCCCTCTTATTTACGAATAACACAGGGGCACCCCACGACGAAGTACTCCTCCAGATAAATCCCTGACCTAATAACTGCTAAATCTGATCCCGTAACTCTCTCATCTCTGCTGGAGCCATACGGTAAGTTACGCGGGCAATAGGCCAAGTGCCCGGCGTCAAATCAATCACAAAATCTATCTCTATACTCGGAGGTAGTCCAGGTATATCTTGAAATACATCGGCAAACTCTCTAACAACTATAATCGCATCAAGTGGTATCACCACTTCCATAGAGGTCTCATCCTCTATATAATACAAGTGAGTGGACGATGCTCCCTCTGGGCGAGGCATCGCCACTAAAAACATCTCCTGCCCGGGAATGGCAAAGATAATACTCCTACTAAAACAGTCAATCATGGCTCGATACGCAACTAGGCAATCCATACCAATAATCGCATCGTACTCAGTTATCTCTAATACTAACATGTCAGTGGGTAAAGTAAACCTCCTGATCTCTATACCCACACCTCTAAAAATAAGTGAAATCACAGAACCCCTACTCAATGGCGAATCTACACAAGTAACCGTGCTCTCTGCGGTGTCTAATAACCCGATTGTGCGTGCAAATCTCATGGCAATGAAACAATGTGTGGCTCCCATGTCAAATAAAATACGCCCCATAGTCCCCTGAATAGAGAACATACCCTCAATGGCAAGTGGATCCTGTGGGGCTGCGGCATCCTGAAGCTGATACACTCTCTCATACTGAAGTTATCCCTGCTGAACTAGGACCGCTGGAATGGGTGGTAGTGCTGCCATCTGCGGTGGTGCTGGGAGGGCGGCGGGAAACATAGGCCTCTGTAGCTCATGTCGAGCACCCTGCTGCTGCTGTGGGGACCTGCCCCTATCAGGACAATCCTGGCGTTTGTGTCCAGTCTTGCCACAAACGAAACACTTCCCTGGGAAGTTTCCCCCTCGCTGTCCCTGCTGCCCACGGCCCTGATGGCCATTACCATTTCTCCCCTGGCCGTGCTGGCCCTGCTAAAACTGTTGTTGCTGGCCCTGCTGACCCTGATGGCCATTACGAAAACCTCCCTGTCCATTTCTGAAACTCCCAGATCTGAACCTCTTAGAATCCCCCTATTGGGAACCCTGATCTCCCTGCCTGTGTTGTCCTTGAGCAGATTGTGCCCCGCTGGCACCATTTCCCCCAGTCTTGCCCTGATGGCTGGACTCTCCTGATCTCTTGCTCTCAGACATGTGGAATCGATGATCCTGGCAGTGAAGTAGTGCAGCATTAACCACATCAGAATAAGTGGCCAACGAGAGATTCCCCTACAAGTGTTGACGGATCCTCCATATCAATCCATCTGTGAACTTTTGAATCTTCTTCTCCTCAGTCGGTATCTCATCAGGAACAATGTTTAAGAGATTAGTGAATTCGGCCTCATACTCGGCCACAATCCTCCCCTCTTGCTTGAGGTTCATCAATTTCCTCCTCATTTCCGTGTGAACAGCTGAAGGAAAATATTTGCGGCCGAATCGCACCCAGAACTCATGTATAGTGAGGGTGTCCCTCTTCTCTGCGGTGGTAATGGACTCCCACCACTGCAATGCAGATCCTACTAGCTTAAAAGTAGCCAGTATCTGTTTCTGAACATTTGTGCACTCGTACATCCTTAAGTGCCTCTGAATATCCTTCCTCCACTGACTGGATACCACAACATCGGAGCTTCCTGCAAACTCCGGAGGGTGTGCTTTCTGAAAATCATCACGGACGCATTCCCAAGCAGACGGGAATGTATGAGCCTGAACTGGCGCGACTACCGGCGCCTGAGGTGGTGCCTGCTGTACAACTGCGAGGGCCGCATTTACCGCTTGGGCTACAATAGCTGCAACCTCAGCGGCATTCATAGTGCCCTGAACTGGTGCAGGCTGTGGCTCTGGCTATGCCTCCCTAAGAACTCTCTGCGCACGTCGTGGAGGCATCTGAAATGAGAGTAAAGTCTATAAGTTCGCAGTTATTATCTCAAAATAGCTGAAGATCAAAGCATACACAAAAGAATACAATAGTCCTAAAATATAGGGCTCTATATCAAAGAAATCTCAGCGGAAACATAACAAGCCGTACAGATCCTAAGGACACTAGAACCTGATGCTCTGATACCACCTGTGACACCCCGACTAATTAAATACCGGGTAGCTACTCCTTTATTAAATTAATACAAAATGCCACGTTGGTTCAGTTCATAACATCACTGTCAAAAACATTTTTTTATATTTACTAACCACCTAGTATTTAAAAAGTGAGTTGTCCATTTTAAATTAAATCTGATTAACATGCAATAAATTAATTACGAAAAGTTAACATAACCAACACAATATAGTCACAATAGAATAACCAACAAATAATAAAGAGTCTGGAGGAAAAACTCCTCATAACAAACCGAATTCCGCAATAAATAAATACAAAGTCTGCATCACTAAAATTAATTACAACCCAAAGTCTGAATTAACTGAATAATTAAGATGTCTCAAAAAGGAATGGGCGACATGCCCAACAAATGATAAAAATTGATAACAGAGTCAACATCGAAGATGGAGGTGTCTACTGTCAAGGTCCTGTAACTTCCACATCAGCTACAATACGTCACCTGAATAGAACTCCTATGCATGGTGTCCTTGTGGCTGGGCACCTAAAAAGGGTTTTTACAAAATAGATTTGAAAGCAAACGGGTCAGAGCCCGAATGTGTAAATAATTTTAAAAAAATGCAAGTTTTAGTATCATTAAACAGTGAATATAAAGTACATGATAGTGTGTGCACTCACATGAGTTCCTCGCCTCTCAACTAATTGTGCACTCCTATCGTACCCGTACCCATTTCTAGTTGTTCCCATATCTATCTAGTTCAATGCTAAATCTAACATTTCTATATGATATCCAATTCAAGTCCCAACATCTTCTATTTAATAGAGTATTGTACCTTATTACACATTTTCCCCACTTTAGCACTACAATTTATTAGAAATCTTACATTTTCGCTTTACAAGCCGTTGCTATTATTTATACTCATAATTGTTCACGACAATTCATTTCAATTAACAGTATAATATTCTCTCCATAAATATACAATACTAGCACCCTGAGACTAAGCTTCGGTGCACACATACTCTGTTATCAAATCCCGGTACATTACGACATGAGGACCACGTATTCCGAATCTCTCAGGAATCGTTTCATTAACAACAATCACAAACAATGGAGGCGAACATAGTTCACATCACATGGGTCACGCACATACCTACGCTCCCATGATCAGCAGACTTATTAACTTCTCAATAATCCCTTCTCTGACCTATGTCCTCGAGGTACCAATCTAAATCCCCCCCGTAGGCACACAAAGATTAGATGGCCCTAAACGAACGCCAGCCTCCCATGATAGCAAGTACGGTAGGTATGTCATACACAGATAATTACATATACTAAGCATTCACACATCTTAGATATCACAATATTTCATTAGTGGTATGCTTCTCGTTCTTATACCAACACTTAGTGTTATACCAATCACATGTTCCCGGTTTATATGCATTTAAATTATCAATTATTCCCACTTTGTGATTAGTTACTCGCTTACCAATCCACAAATGACATCCGATTTAGGACACTATTCTAAGTTCTACTCCTCAATGTAGCCCAAATCTCCCAATTATATCCACTAGTTAATAAGGGAAGGTTATCTCACCATTTAGATAAGTCTACGGGATACTAGAAATCAAATCAGGCCAAAAAGGCCATTCTGTCAACTCGTTAGAAGTCTCGTTCGAACGAGTTCGTTCGAGCGAAGGGCTTCGAACGAAATACCAACTCGTTAGAAGTCATACTGTCATCTCGTTAGAAGTTCGTTCGAACGACCTGGGAAGGTCTTCTAAAGAGATGGCAGTTTCAACCCAGAAAATCCCAAATCCATTTTTTGTCAACTCTTCTCTCCTCTAAATCCACCCTAAGACCACCCAAATTATGTTTTAACGTATATAAACCATTTTTAATCACCCTAGATCATTCCTTAACATATTTTAGGGGTCAATTCTTACTAACCATCATGGAATTAATGTAAATCTCCAATTATTTCCCCAAACCCTATGAACATGAACTCCTAATTTTCTTATGCCCAATTACTCATCAAAATCCATTTTTAAATCATCATATATAACTATTCAAGTATTAAATCAGTCCATTATCATACTACGTGCAAATCCTAACCCAAATTCAAAGTTTCTCCAACAAATTTCATGGGTTTTCTTAAAAAATATCAATATAAGATAATTCCTACACTAAGCATGGAAGACATATTCAATGCATTAAAAATACTAAATCACTTGCCTTAGATTGTTCTTCAAAATTTGATGTTGAAGCTTGAAGGTTGATTTCTCCCCTTTCTCTACAGATTTTCTCCCAAGGTTGAAGATGGTGGTTATGGATTTTCTTTTGGGAACCTCTTCCAACTCTTCCTATAACTCCCGTAGCCCTCTAACTTGCCAAATGCTGAAATGGGCTTAGTGGGTTCCTAAATAATATATAATTAACTCCCAAAATTCGTAGGTTTTAATTTCTAAAATTTTAAAATTACCAAAATGCCCTTTTAAGTTGTCGGTATGGCCCAAAAATGCCCCGGGATCAAAACTAAACCCCCGGCTAGTGTTTTCTGACTATTTCGACCCTTCCGGAAACGTTGGCGCACTCAAAATGGCCATTCGGTTGATAATAATAAAATTCACCTTTTAATTCAAATAATTACATTCCTGACGCGACTGACACGTGCGTCCCAACTAAATTTTCCAAATTATCGTATTTCAGTCTCGCGACAATTAAATATTTTCAATATTCATATATTTGCATATATACACATCATAATCAAATACCAACTCACAAATCGTAAGTATTTATATCCGGATTAATTCTCAATTAATTTGCATTTGATTTAATTAATCCCTTAAATAAATATCAATAAAATTACAAGGTATTACATGGGATAGACGTTGTGTAGGTCATTTAGGTACTACGTAGAAGCTCCATCTACGAGAGGTAAGTGTTAATGCTGGGATCCTTTTTTATCGCAAGGTATGGACTGTGCACTGGTGTACTGCGTAGGGACAGCCCAACTTATGTGTGTTTTGTGACGTCCGACTTGGATAGAGATTCCTTCGGACTTGCAGGTAGAGCACGAACGAGACACCACGTTAGATGCCTTTGAGTGTCGCATATATGAAAGGACATATATATATATATATATATATATATAAGTCACCCGAATTAAATGAGATTAATTAATTTGTGTAAGGATGAAGACATAACTTACAGACCTTTACTATGTGTGAATAATAGATGTTATGTCACCTTCATGAGATATATAATACTGGAACCTTGGAATTGAAAATTGATTTTATTCGGCTTCTTGTTAGCAATTGATTATAGCTAATTCATTTAATATAAAATTGGTACGGTTATCGTACATTATATTGGGACTTGTATGGATGCGCATAATATCACACTCAGATGAGGGGTGACATGTTAATCGCATGTGAGTAATGATGAGGGATATTTACTTTGCATCGACTGTATTTATTGCATCTTAAATTGAATAAGTAAATTCTTGCATATCTAGGGCTCTGACCCAAATTTAATGTTTTCTCCTCCCAGGTGCTCCTAGACAGGGATAGCGGGACTGTTGACGTAGCATCCTTGCATTTTCTTTTTGCTCCTCAGGCATTTCAAATCTATTGATTCTAGCTTAGGTGCTTTTCAGATCCAGTTATTTATTTTATTTGGTATGACAGTATGGGCATAAGCCCAAGATTTATTTCCTTTATGTTGGTTTGAGATATTTATTTTTATGTCAGACTTATTTATACGCTCGGTGTTGGAGTGGATTTTACTATTGAATTGTTGGTTTAAATTCAATTATGGTCTATTAATATATGATTTATATTAAGTTAATGTTGAGAATGGTATTAATTTACAAACAAGCCCATCTTTGACGTATCGTGCTTGATAAGCCTTTATATGAGAAAATGGGGGTGGTTACAGTTGGTATCAGAACATCTAGGTTCTAGTGTCCTTAGAATTTGTGTTTCGCTCATTACGTTTTGCGTTGCGTCGTTTGAGTGTGATCACCAGTGAGAATTGAACTAGTGTGCTTTATTATAAACACTGAGCCATTACAAATCTATATACAATTTCACTATTAAATTTTGTGACGCACACCACGCACTCGATCAATACATATAAATCGCATGAATTGTTTTAACATAATGATTATAATAAATAACTATTGGAGAAATCTGCTAGTCATTGCTATTTACTTGTTAAAATATAAGATTGTGAAAAAGATTTTTGATAAGAAAATGGGTAACTATTTTGAGAAAAATCTGTTGTTTGTGAATATCATCACTGTAAACTCTCACGAGATAAAACTCATCCACTACGATAACCTAGGAATTTAACAACTTGTTGCATAAGCTAAATGCAACCGTGCATCCTGCGAAATTTGATCTCTACGCTTTTTATAGTATTTTTAATAAAATGGAGAATTCAATACGATCATATATTTTACTATGTCTCTAGGGACTAGCAACACGTTAGTTAGGGGGTGTGATTCATGTCAAATATTTCATTTTATTATCTCCCAGAACGATGAACCGCCATCCATACGCATATGCCACTATTGCCCAGAAGATGATAATGAAAACCAATGAGACTACAGTTGTGATCCAACGAAGAACTGCTCCTTCGGTAGTACAGTCAATACTACCGATGGAGGAAGAGGTGGGCTGGAGAAGAGATATTAAGAAGCAGCTAGAGTCTGGTGAGGGGGCAATGGGGCTAAGAGAGTTGGCCCAATATTTTATATGCCAGGGAAATCTCTATTTCAGAAATACAGGAGGATGGTTGTCAAGATGCGTCAGCCCAGAGGAGGCCGAGCAAATATTGAGGAAAACACACAAGGAACACTACGAAACGACTGAGATACCTCTATACAGGAGAATTCAAAGGGAGGGGTATTTCCGGCCTAGAATGAAGCAAGATGCGGCAGAGCTACAATGGAAGTGCAATAAGTGTCAGCTATTCTTTGAGGCAGCGGAGTGCCATTTTATTGAAGCTCAAACGGACTGGAGGCAGCCCTACATCGACTTCATTCAGGCGGGGGTTGTCCCAACGGAGAAAATAGATGCAATGGGTCTGAGGCGAAGGGCTCCAAGGTTCTACGTCTAGGGGGGCAGCTTTATCGAAAGGGGTACTTTAACAGGCCCTTGCGATGTATCACGAAGGAAGAAGCAGTGGAGGTCCTCAAACAAGCGCACGATCTGGCACATATAGGAGGAGCCAAGCTGTATGATCAGTTGATGACATTGGGGTATTATTGGCTAACAATGGAGAAAGACTCTGCGGAATTTGTTAGAAAATGAAAGGCTTGCCAACTTCATGGGAATATGATCCATGCCCCATCGGCAGACTTGCATTCTCTATCAACACCCTATCCATTTCATACTTGGGCGTTCGACCTAGTGGGGGCAATACACCCCTCTTCGAGAGGCAAGATATGGATACTAGTAGCAACAGAATGTTTCACAAAATGGGCCGAGGCGATACCACTCAGACGAGCAACGACTGGGGTAGTGAGCAACTTCATCAGAGAATACATCATTTGTCGTTTTGGGATCCCAAAAGTTATTCTCTCAGATAATGGCACCCCATTCGTCAATTCTGAAGTAACATTGCTCACGGACAAGTACTCCATTGTTCATCACACTTAAACGTGTAATACCCCGTACTGTTGGCTATATTTATTTTTGGGATTAATTAATTTAATGGGTATTATTGGTAATTAATCCGGGTTAAAATACTAGCGAGATGCGAGTTGGTATTTGATTATATGTACATATATATGATTATATATGAATTTGGAATTATGAAATTTGTCGTGAGATTTATATACGGCAATTTGGGAATTTTGTTGAGACGCGTGTGACCGCCGCGTCATGGTATATTATTTTAATTATAAAAGTGATTTTTATTTCTATTATCCGTATGGTCGTTTTGAGTGCACCAACGCGTCCGGAAGGGTCGAGATAGTCAGAAAACACTAGCCGGGGGTGTAGTTTGGGTCCCGGGGTATTTTTAGGCCATACCCAGCAACTTAAAGGGTATTTTGGTAATTTTGTATTTTGAGGAATTAATAATGACGAAAATTGGGAGTTTTAATCTGATTGATTATTGACCCACTAAGCCACTAACCAACCCATATTAACCCAACAAGCTACGTAGGTTATTAGAATTAGGTTTTCTAATACCTTCCCAAAGCAAACCCTAGCCACCATAGCCACCATTGGAGGAGAAGCTTGGAGAGAGAAGAAATTCTGCAAAAAAGCTTCATCAAACCTACACCAAATACAGAGACAACCAAGGCAAGTGACTTAATTCCATTTAATTTCAGAGAATGTTCTTTCCATGTTAGATAATCCAAATTTATGTTTGTTCTTGGTGAAATATGAAAACCCATGTAGTTTAGAACTTAGAACTTGAAAATCTTGAGGAGAATTGCATGTAGAATGATAGGTAGATGATTATTCTCATGATATTTGTTATTGGAAGAAATTAAAACGGATTTATATTGGGTTAATTCATGATTCAAAAAGTTAGGGTTTATGTTCTTGAATAATTGGGGAAAAAGGGTAGAGATTTGTATATTGATTGATGTTTGGGTGATTTAATCCTTTAAAACGTGTTAGGAGATGACTATAATATGTTTAGGATTGATTAGGGACCTTAAAACAATCATTGGGACAAATTTTAGAAGAGATTTGAGGAGTAAAAATGGTGAAAAACGAGATTTAGAGAAATCTGGGACGAAACTGGCAGGTCGTTAGAAGCCCCTCCCCAGGTCGTTCGAACGAACTCGTTCGAACGAGCTTCTAACGAGTTGACCAGTCGCTGCTAACGAAAAGGAATCTCGTTCGATATTCGTTCGAACGAGATCTCGTTAGAAGGAGCAGTTCATTCGAACGAACTGGATCTTGTTCGAACAGTCTCGTTCGAACGAGACTTCTAACGAGCTGACAGTTCAATCTCGTTCGAACAGCCTCGTTCGAATGAGACTTCTAACGAGCTGACAGTTTAGGCCTTTTTGGCCTGTTTTGATTTTGGGAGTCCCGTAAACTTGTTCGAGGATAGAGATAGCATTCCTTTGATGATATATGGATAGATTTGGGACTTTTGGGTTATTATATACGAGTGATTTACATCAATGAACCGTTTGGGTTGAGACGTTAGTGTTTGCTATGACGTGAGAATAAATTTAGGGCGCGTGTGATTATAAACCGGAATCGTATAAAGTGTGTAAATTTATATATTGGTACTAGAATGAGAATAGTACTACAATTAAACTACGGGATTTCTAAGACGTGTGTTTACTTAGTATTGGTATATGAATTGTGTGTATGACATACCTACCATACTTGCTATCACGGGAGGTTCGCGTTCGCTTAGGGCCCTCTAATCCTTGTGTTGCCCGGATTTAGACTGGTTACCTTGATGAACATAGGTCATAGAAAGACTTATTGGGATATTAATAAGTCCGCTGATCGTGAGAGCGTAGGTATGTGCGTGACCCATGTGATGTGACTGTGTTCGCCTCCATTATTTGTGATGTTGTTATCTGTGAACTATTCCTGAGAGATTCAGAATATGTAATCCTTATGTACGTGATGTACCGGGATGGATAGCAGAGTATGTGTGCACCACAGCTTAGTTCTCGTGGTGCTTGTATTGTATATTTATGATGTGAATAATATACACTTAATTAATGGGAACCTTCATGTTAATGTTGTGAATATAATTGCAGTATTGTTTCGAGAAACATAACGGGTTAGCTGATAGTGAAATATATTGCATAATGAGCATCTGAGTTTACGTTAAACCCCTATTTAATTACGAGCGTTATAATGTTAGTAGAACCGAGTAATAAGGGTAGGACCTATGACAGTCTAGCTAGATATGATGTCACTTAGCTAGTGGTTTGTGTCGTTAGATGGGTACTTACGTTAGGAGTGCACAGTTAGACGAGAGGTGAGAATATCATGTGAGTGCACGTCCTAACATGTACTTTGCATTTAATGTTTTAAATGTTTTTAAAGCACTTGCAGGTTTTTAAAATATCTCCACATTCGGGCTCTGACCCGTTTGCTTTCAAAATCTATTTTCTTTGTAAAACCATTTTAGGTGCCCAGCCACAAGGACACCAAGCATAGGATACTCATTCAGGTGACGATCTGTAGCTGTTTGTGGAAGCTACAGGGATTTGCTTGTAGACGCATCTATCATTTGGATTCCAGAGTCATTATCTATCAGTTGTAGGGCATGTTGCCCATTTCTATTGGAGACATTCTTCCATTACAGTTTTCAGACTTTGGCATGTATTGTTTTAGTATTCGGTTTACTTATTTCAGTTATGGGTTTGTAGTGAGGAGTTTTTCCTCCAGACTTTAATTACATTATGTGATGGTTATTCTTTTTACTTCAGTATGGTGTATGGTATTATTATTCTTCATTACACTTGTTGTATGTTAATCAGACTTAATTCAAAATTTGGCAACTTACTTTTTAAATACTAGGTGGTTAGTAATCATTAAAATGTTTTTCGACAGTGATGCTATTAACTGGACCAACTTGGCATTTTGAATTAATTTAATAAAGGAGTAGCTACCCGGTATTTAATTAGTCGGGGTGTCACAGGTGGTATCAGAGCATCAGGTTCTAGTGTCCTTTAGGATTTGACGGCTTATTATGTTTCCGCTAAGTTTCTTTGATATAGAGCCCTATATTTTAGGACTGTTGTACTCTTTTTTTGTATGCTTCGTTCTTCAACTATCTTAAGTTTATAAACAGCAAACTTATAAACTTTGTTCTTATTTCAGATGCCTCCACGACGTGCACGATAAGTTCCCAGGGATGCAACGCCCGAACCCCATCCCGCTCCAGTTCAGGGCATGATGAACGCCGCTGAGGTTGCAGCTATAGTAGCCCAAGCGGTAAATGCCGCAATTGCCGTTGTTCAGCAGGCACCACCTCAGGCGCCGGTTGTCGCGCCAGTACGGACAAATGCATTCCCGTCTGCTTGGGAGCGTGTACATGACACTTTTCAGAAAGCGCATCCGCCAGAGTTTGCAGGTAGCTCAGATGTGGTAGTCTCGAGCCAGTGGAGGAAGGACATGCAGAGGCACTTGGGGATGTATGAGTGCACGGACGTTCAGAAGCAGGTGCTAGCTACTTTCAAGCTAGTTGGATCTGCGCTACAGTGGTGGGAGTCTATTACCACCGCGGAGGAGAGGGATACTCTCACTATTCAGGACTTCTGGGTGCGGTTTGACCGCAAGTACTTTCCGTCGGCTGTTCACACAGAAATGAGGAGGAAACTGATGAATCTGAGGCAAGAAGGTAAGACAGTGGCCGAGTATGAGGCCGAGTTCACTAATCTGTTGAATATCGTTCCAGATGAGATACCGACAGAGAAGAAGAAGATTGAGAAGTTCACGGACGGATTGACATGGAGGATCCGTCAGCATCTGCTAGGGAACCTATCGTTGGCCACTTATTCTGATGTGGTTAACGCTGCATTATTACACTGCCAGGACCACCGTTTTCATATGGCCGAGGGCAAGAGGTCGGGGGAGTCTAGCCATCAGGGCAGGACCGGAGGACATGGTGCCAGCGGGGCACAATCTGGTCAGGGGCAGAGACAGAATGAGCAGGGCTCCCAGCAGGGGGATAATACGAGGTTCCGATCAGGGAACTACAGACAGGGATAGGGAGGTTTCCGTCAGGGCCATCAGGGCCAACAGGGGCAGAATGGGCAGCAGTTTCACCAGGGCCAGCAGGGCCAAGGCAGGAACGGTAACGACCACCAGGGCCGGGGATAGCAGGGGCAGAGAGGAGGGAACTTCCCAGGGAAGTGTTTTGTTTGTGGCAAGACTGGCCATAAGCGACAGGATTGTCCTGATAGGGGCAGGGCCCCATAGCAGCAGCAGCAGGGTGCTCGCCAGGAGCCACAGAGGCCTATGTTTCCCGCCGCTCTCCCCGCGCCGCCACAGATGGCAGCATTGCCACCCATTCCAGCAGTCCCAGTACAGCAGGGGCAGCTACAGTATGGACGTGTCTACAACGTCCACCAGGCTGCAGTTCCACAGGCACCGCCCGCGATTGAGGGTACGTTTCCTATCCATGGCACTATGGGTCGGGTGTTATTTGATACGGGTGCTACACATTGTTTTATAGCTACACACTTTGCGAAAGCTTTAGGATTGTTATCTACGACAGAGAGCACAGTGACGTGTGTTGACTCACCATTGGGGAGTGGGTCACTTATTTTCTTTATATGCCGGTGAGTGGGGGTAGAGATTGGTGGTTTGGTATTACCTTCAGACATGTTGGTATTAGATATGCATGTTCACGATGTGATTATCGGTATGGATTGGCTCGTAGCTTATAGGGCCATGATTGATTGCTTCAGCGGGAGCATTATTTTTGCCATTCCGGGGCAAGAGATGTTTGTAGTGGCGATGCCTCGCCCAGAGGGAGGATCGACCGCTCATTTGTATTACATAGAGGAGGATACCTCTAAGGAGGTTGTGATTCCTTTAGATTCTATCCTAGTTGTCAGGGAGTATTCGGATGTGTTTCAGGAAATACCAGGCTTACCCCCCAGTCGAGAGATAGACTTTGTTATAGATTTGCTACCGGGTACGAGACCTATAGCACGCGCACCGTACCGTATGGCTCCGGCTGAGATGAGGGAATTACGGGATCAGATAGAGCAGTTGTTACGTCAGGGCTTTATCCGCAGGAGTACCTCACCTTGGGGTGCTCCAGTTTTGTTTGTGAAGAAGAGGGACGGTTCACTGAGATTGTGTGTGGACTATCGAGAGTTGAATAAGTTCACGATACGGAATAAGTATCCGTTGCCTCGAATCGATGACTTATTCGACCAGTTGAGAGGAGCTTCTTTCTTCTCAAAGATTGATTTGAGATCGGGTTACCATTAATTGCGTATTCGGGAGGAGGATGTCTCGAAGACTGCGTTCTTGTCGAGATATGGTTCTTACGAGTTTCGGGTTATGCCTTTCGGTTTGACCAACGCTCCAGCAGTGTTTATGGACTTGATGAACAGAGTGTTCAGGGATTTCCTAGACCAGTTTGTCATTGTCTTCATTGATGATATTCTGGTTTACTCTCAGACAGAGGAGGAGCACGCCGAGCATTTGAGGCAAGTTTTGCAGACACTTCGTCAGAATGAGTTGTATGCAAAATATGAGAAGTGAGGGTTTTGGCTGAAGGAGGTACAGTTTTTAGGACATATTATTTCCGACCGGAGAATATCTGTTGATCCGGGGAAAGTATCCGCGGTGAGGGAGTGGGGACAGCCCACGACACCAACGGAGATTCGTAGTTTCTTGGGTCTAGCAGGATACTACAGGCGGTTTATCCGGGGTTTCTAGGAGATAGCAGGTCCTTTGACACATCTGACTCGTAAGGGTGTGCCCTACATCTGGAGTGATGCCTGTCAGTTGGCATTCGATTAATTGAAGGACAAATTGACCTCAGCACCTGTGTTAGCATTGCCGAGACCGGGAGTTGAGTATTTGGTTTACACCGATGCGTCTTTGCAAGGGCTTGGAGGTGTATTACAGCAGGAGAGACAGACCATAGCTTATGCTTCCCGTAAGCTTAAGCCTCACGAGAAGAATTACCCCACGCATGATTTGGAGTTGGCAGCAGTGGTATTTGCCCTACGAATTTGGAGGCACTATCTTTTGGGGGAGAAGTTCCAACTGTTCACGGACCACAAGTCCCTACAGTACCTGTTCACGCAGAAGGAGTTGAATATGCGGCAGCGTAGGTGGCTTGAGTTTGTGAAAGACTACCAGTTCGACATCCAGTACCACCCGAGTAAGGCTAACGTGGTAGCAGACGCGTTGAGCCGTAGGCCAGCAGATGAGGTGGCAGAGGTGTGGAAGGCAAAGTGGAAGGAATTGGGACACCAGGATGCCGTGGCCCGATCTTTCATGTCTGTGATGACCGTTACATCGCAGATTGTCACAAAGGTAGTACGGGCACAGGCTAATGACTCGTTCTGTCAGGAGCAGATAGTTCGATTACTAGCAGAGGGAGCCGAGTCCTATAACGTTAGCTCAGACGGGGGATTACGCTTCAATGGGAGATTGGTGGTTCCGAAAGGGGAGGAATTGTGACACGATGTGATGGCAGAATCGCACGGCTCACGGTTCGCGGTACATCCCGAAGGGGACAAAATGTACCAAGACATGAGATGCCAGTATTGGTGGAGCGGTATGAAGAGAGATATCGCTGAGTTTGTTTCGAAATGCGCCACTTGTCAGCTTATAAAAGTGGACCATCAAAAACCAGCAGGATTGCTACAGCCGTTGGAGGTCCCGGTGTGGATGTGGGAGAGCATATCCATGGACTTTATTACGGGGTTGCCTACGTCGCAGAGGGGTCATGACTCCGTTTGGGTAATTGTGGACAGGTTGTCCAAAGTCGCTCACTTTTTACCCGTAAGGACTGACTACACTACGGGACAGTATGCCCAGCTCTTCATTTCAGAGATTGTGAGACTTCACGGTGTGCCACTAAATATCGTGTCTGACAGAGACAAGATATTTGTTTCGAGGTTTTGGGAGAGTTTCCAGGAGGCCATGGGCACGGAATTGCGGTTGATTACGGCTTATCATCCGCAGACTGATGGGCAGACCGAGCGCACGAATCAGATGTTGGAAGACATGCTACGCATGTGCATTATTGACTTTGGGGGTGGATGGGAGCAGTACCTACCACTGGTGGAGTTTGCTTATAACAACTCCTATCAGTTCACTATTGGCATGGCTCCGTTTGAGGCACTGTACGGTAGTCCTTGTCGTTCTCCAGCATGTTGGTTAGAGGTGGGGGACAACAAACTACTTGGGCCGGAAGTGATTCAGGATACTTCAGCAAGGATTGAGTTGATTCGGAGTCGCATTCGGGTAGCTCAAGACAGGCAGAAGAGTTATGCTGATGCAAAGAGATTTTTCAGGGAGTTCCAAGTAGGGGACCAGGTTTTGCTCAGGGTATCTCCTATGAAGGGGATTACGCGTTTCGGGAAGAAGGGGAAGTTGGCACCAAGGTATGTGGGGCCGTTTCCTATTATTGAGCGGATCGGAGCGGTTGCGTATAGACTTGGGTTACCGGAGCATTTACATCGGATTCACGATGTGTTCCATATTTCCTAGCTAAGGAAATATCTTAGAGATAATTTGGCTCATTCTCACATTTCTGTGGAGGACATCGATCTCCAGCCGGATAGCTCCTACGAGGAGGGGCCGATTGCTATTTTGGACCGAAGCGAGAGGAAACTGCGGTCAAAGATAGTACCGTTAATGCGTGTTCAGTGGCGACATCATAATGTCGAGGAGTCCACATGGGAGCGCGAGGATGAGATGCGCGAACGTTATCCAGAGTTGTTTTTAGCAGGTACTTTCTAGTTTCGAATTTCGGGACGAAATTCAGTTATTAGGGGGGAAGTATGTAATACCCCGTACTTTTGGCTATATTTATTTTTGGGATTAATTAATTTAATGGGTATTATTGGTAATTAATCCGGGTTAAAATACTAGCGAGATGCGAGTTGGTATTTGATTATATGTACATATATATGATTATATATGAATTTGGAATTATGAAATTTGTCGTGAGATTTATATACGGCAATTTGGGAATTTTGTTGAGACGCGTGTGACCGCCGCGTCATGGTATATTATTTTAATTATAAAAGTGATTTTTATTTCTATTATCCGTATGGTCGTTTTGAGTGCGCCAACGCGTCCGGAAGGGTCGAGATAGTCAGAAAACACTAGCCGGGGGTGTAGTTTGGGTCCCGGGGTATTTTTAGGCCATATCGGCAACTTAAAGGGTATTTTGGTAATTTTGTATTTTGAGGAATTAATAATGACGAAAATTGGGAGTTTTAATCTGATTGATTATTAACCCACTAAGCCATTAACCAACCCATATTAACCCAACAAGCTACGTAGGTTATTAGAATTAGGTTTTCTAATACCTTCCCAAAGCAAACCCTAGCCACCATAGCCACCATTGGAGGAGAAGCTTGGAGAGAGAAGAAATTCTGCAGAAAAGCTTCATCAAACCTACACCAAACTCAGAGACAACCAAGGCAAGTGACTTAATTCCATTTAATTTCAGAGAATGTTCTTTCCATGTTAGATAATCCAAATTTATGTTTGTTCTTGGTGAAATATGAAAACCCATGTAGTTTAGAACTTAGAACTTGAAAATCTTGAGGAGAATTGCATGTAGAATGATAGGTAGATGATTATTCTCATGATATTTGTGATTGGAAGAAATTAAAACGGATTTATATTGGGTTAATTCATGATTCAAAAAGTTAGGGTTTATGTTCTTGAATAATTGGGGAAAAAGGGTAGAGATTTGTATATTGATTGATGTTTAGGTGATTTAATCCTTTAAAACGTGTTAGGAGATGACTATAATATGTTTAGGATTGATTAGGGACCTTAAAACAATCATTGGGACAAATTTTAGAAGAGATTTGAGGAGTAAAAATGGTGAAAAATGAGATTTAGAGAAATCTGGGACGAAACTGGCAGGTCGTTAGAAGCCCCTCCCCAGGTCGTTCGAACGAACTCGTTCGAACGAGCTTCTAACGAGTTGACCAGTCGCTGCTAACGAAAAGGAATCTCGTTCGATATTCGTTCGAACGAGATCTCGTTAGAAGGAGCAGTTCGTTCGAACGAACTGGATCTTGTTCGAACAGTCTCGTTCGAACGAGACTTTTAACGAGCTGACAGTTCAATCTCATTCGAACAGCCTCGGTCGAATGAGACTTCTAACGAGCTGACAGTTTAGGCCTTTTTGGCCTGTTTTGATTTTGGGAGTCCCGTAAACTTGTTCGAGGATAGAGATAGCATTCCTTTGATGATATATGGATAGATTTGGGACTTTTGGGTTATTATATACGAGTGATTTAGATCAATGAACCGTTTGGGTTGAGACGTTAGTGTTTGCTACGACGTGAGAATAAATTTAGGGCGCGTGTGATTATAAACCGGAATCGTATAAAGTGTGTAAATTTATATATTGGTACTAGAATGAGAATAGTACTACAATTAAACTACGGGATTTCTAAGACGTGTGTTTACTTAGTATTGGTATATGAATTGTGTGTATGACATACCTACCATACTTGCTATCACGGGAGGTTCGCGTTCGCTTAGGGCCCTCTAATCCTTGTGTTGCCCGGATTTAGACTGGTTACCTTGATGAACATAGGTCATAGAAAGACTTATTGGGATATTAATAAGTCCGCTGATCGTGAGAGCGTAGGTATGTGCGTGACCCATGTGATGTGACTGTGTTCACCTCCATTATTTGTGATGTTATTATCTGTGAACTATTCCTGAGAGATTCGGAATATGTAATCCTTATGTACGTGATGTACCGGGATGGATAGCAGAGTATGTGTGCACCACAGCTTAGTTCTCGGGGTGCTTGTATTGTATATTTATGATGTGAATAATATACACTTAATTAATGGGAACCTTCATGTTAATGTTGTGAATATAATTGCAGTATTGTTTCGAGAAACATAACGGGTTAGCTGATAGTGAAATATATTGCATAATGAGCATCTGAGTTTACGTTAAACCCCTATTTAATTACGAGCGTTATAATGTTAGTAGAACCGAGTAATAAGGGTAGGACCTATGACAGTCTAGCTAGATATGATGTCACTTAGCTAGTGGTTTGTGTCGTTAGATGGGTACTTACGTTAGGAGTGCACAGTTAGACGAGAGGTGAGAATATCATGTGAGTGCACGTCCTAACATGTACTTTGCATTTAATGTTTTTAAAGAACTTGCAGGTTTTTAAAATATCTCCACATTCGGGCTCTGACCCGTTTGCTTTCAAAATCTATTTTCTTTGTAAAACCATTTTAGGTGCCCAGCCACAAGGACACCAAGCATAGGATACTCATTCAGGTGACGAGCTGTAGCTGTTTGTGGAAGCTACAGGGATTTGCTTGTAGACGCATCTATCATTTGGATTCCAGAGTCATTATCTATCAGTTGTAGGGCATGTTGCCCATTTCTATTGGAGACATTCTTCCATTATAGTTTTCAGACTTTGGCATGTATTGTTTTAGTATTCGGTTTACTTATTTCAGTTATGGGTTTGTAGTGAGGAGTTTTTCCTCCAGACTTTAATTACATTATGTGATGGTTATTCTTTTTACTTCAGTATGGTGTATGGTATTATTATTCTTCATTACACTTGTTGTATGTTAATCAGACTTAATTTAAAATTTGGCAACTTACTTTTTAAATACTAGGTGGTTAGTAATCATTAAAATGTTTTTCGACAGTGATGCTATTAACTGGACCAACTTGGCATTTTGAATTAATTTAATAAAGGAGTAGCTACCAGGGTATTTAATTAGTCGGGGTGTCACAAAACGGTGGCATACCCAAAGGGAAATGGTCAGGCCGAAGCAACTAACAAAACCTTGGTTAACATTTTGGCCAAAATGATGCAAGACTTTTCAGGGGCGTGGGATGACAAGATACCAGCTGTCTTGTGGGCCTATCGAACGACCAAGTGAAAAC
This sequence comes from Sambucus nigra, assembly GCA_949130495.1. Classification (NCBI taxonomy): domain Eukaryota; kingdom Viridiplantae; phylum Streptophyta; class Magnoliopsida; order Dipsacales; family Adoxaceae; genus Sambucus; species Sambucus nigra. The sequence continues at coordinate 839,014,463 of OX422207.1, read as the reverse complement.
CCACAGGATACACGCCGTTCTCTCTTGTTTATGGGGCTGAGGCAATCCTTCCAGTAGAGTTGGAAGTTCCCTCTGCTCGTTATGCCTTGCGAAGTAGCATGCTCCCTCATAATAGACACGTACAGCTGGAAGCGTTGGATGAACACATAGATAACTCGATGCAGCACTTTCAAATATATACGAAACAACTCTCCAGGGCATATGACAACTTGGTGAGACCAAGGAAGTTCGTGGAGGGAGACTTCGTATTGAAAGCGGCAGTGAAGCACATTAGGGGACTTCCTCTACCAAAGTTCGCAGCCAACTGGGAGGGACCTTTCGTTGTGAAGGAAGCTCATGACTCAGGTTATTGTTTAATTTTGAGGGTAGAGGAAGACAAGCCATTTAAGATTAATAATAAATGGCTGAAGGTTTATCATGTGTAAACAATCAAGTTTGAACCAACGTTATGACTGGATATTGTTGTAAATATATAAGTTTTGGGTGGCATTTTTGAGCATAATGGAGGAATTGCAGAAATACAAAACTCTATAGCACACAAACAACAGTCACAACACAAGAAGAGATTGAAAAGTATATATATTTCATTCATAAATAATAGAGCATTACAAAATTTGTTTGGGAACTATCGCCCAATAATTACATAGATAAAGGCAAATGGAGGATCTGTGTACAAGATGCAACTAATCTAAAAGAAATGCTAAATCTGAGGAAGAGAAAAAATCTCCAGGAAGGCCCGAAGAAGCTGCGGTGAAAGATCGTTGAGCATTAATAGAAACCTCCAGTCTCGTTTGCACTTGTGTACGTTCGATCAGGAGTCTCTCGCGTTTCAGTTTAACCAGACATAAAGCTTCTTCGGCGTCCTTTACCTCTTGATCTACTGCTTCCAAAAGATGTGCCAATGCGACCAACCTAGCTTCCTCAGCTTGCTGATCCTCCTGGTGCTTTCGTAACACTTCCCTCTGGCCGATCAGTTGCTGGTTCTTCAAAGTCTTCAGATACGCGATAAGCCAGTCAAAACGGAAACCATCACGCCCCAACTCCCTCTAAAAACCCAGAAATTAGTTAAGAAGGGATCTGGTAACACTGGCAGTAGGGGTACTGGCAATTTCAGCAACAACGATCGCCATGCCTTGAAGCCTGTGACTCATCACGTGAATATTGGAGTGCAAGTAATCTGGTGTGAAGGTCTCAGGGTGGCAATTCACCAGTTGTTCGATCACCAAGCGGTGGTTGACTGGTATTTGAGGAGACTGCCGAAGCACCATTAGGCAGAACACGTGAGGAGACAGGTCAGGAAGAGGCAGTTCGCACCCAGACTCGCTCTCGGCTGCAGCACCAGTCGTGTAACCTTGATCGTTATGAACAGAATTTTCGGAAACATCAGGTTCCCTGAAGGGTGAGCCTACAGGCGAAAGAACTGGGGGAGAATCTTCCCGAGCAACCTGAAAAGAGATGGCACACATGATGAACTTATGAAAAAAAAATCATAAGGTGAAGTTTATGAAAAATCTTAACAAGTGTTTTCGTTGTTAAGCCACCATTATAAGGTGGAGTTTATGAAAAATCTTAACAAGCGTTTCGTTGTTAAGTCACCGTTATAAGGTGGAGTTTATGAAAAATCTTAACAAGCGTTTTCGTTGTTAAGTCACCGTTATAAGGTGGAATTTATGAAAAATCTTAACAAGCGTTTTCGTTGTTAAGTCACCGTTATAAGGTGGAGTTTATGAAAAATCTTAACAAGCGTTTTCGTTGTTAAGTCACCGTTATAAGGTGGAGTTTATGAAAAATCTTAACAAGCGTTTTCGTTGTTAAGTCACCGTTATAAGGTGGAGTTTATGAAAAATCTTAACAAGTATGAAAAAACTTAATAAGCGTTTTCATTGTTAAGTCATCGTTATAAGGTGGAGTTTAAGAAAAAACTTATGAAAAATCATAAGATGGAGATTATGGAAAATCTTAACAAAAGTTAACAAAAATACCTCAGTCACAACGGGAGCATATGGGACAGCCGCAGGGACAGGAACCGTTGGGGGCGAGATTATTACCCCAGAAGCCATAACGGGTCTATCACCTGCATAGGGCACCAGGGCCAGCATACAGGGTTCCTCAAGCACTGAGATCCCAAACAAAGGCACAACACGAGGGGGTGTAGACACACCGCTATGTTGGCTACAGGCACCAACCTGGGCCCTAACTGCAGGAGTTGGTGCAAGATCAGGAGAAAACCGTGGCACAAAGACAAGTGTTAGAAAAGAAGAATGGGCACAGAAAATATGAAGAACTATCTCTACGTGCTACTTACCTCTGTTATGGTGCTAAAGAGAGGAATGGCAGTCAGGGGTCTCATCAACATCGTTGGAAGAAGAACGCTTGCCAACAATGAGAATATTTCAACATGGGGTTACCCAAAACATATCAGAATTCAGCAAGCCAAATAAGAAAAGAGTAGGATCGAAAGGACTACAACAAATAAATTATAGAGGAAATCATACCTCGGGCTCACTCTCCTCAACAAGTACAATGGGCAGAGGAACCTCAGGTGCGGTATGTAATTCAGAGGGGATTGATAGTGTTGTCTCGGGTTGCGTTACCTCTGGCGGCGAAGGGGCACCCGCAGGCTCAACAGCATCACCTCCCTCGCATGTCAGGAGGCTGAACGGAGAGAATAGGTACGCCTCGTCATGGGGGAACGGGGAGGAGTCACATCGGTACGAGAAACACCGAAGTGTCCCCCCACAAAAGGGATCACGGGAGGACTAGAGGGGTCTGGTATTTCTATTTCAACTCCCTGCACCACAGTTGTCAAACAAAAAATAAACATATATATAAGTAAAGACAGTCGTCCTTAAGCAAAAGGAGATAGTAGCTAAATCAAGCATACATACCTCGGATTCAGAAGGGGAACGAGAAGACAGGATCACGGGCGAAGAAGGAGGAGTAACGGTAACAGAGGGGGGCAGGAGTGGAATGCACCACAGGGGTTTGGTGCACCTCAAGGCTTCGTTTCTTCTGGGACTTGGTGCCTAGAGTTTTCCTCCTCGATCCCGCTGCATCAGTACTGCCCCCTGAGGAACCCTGGAGCTCTTTCTCCTCCTAGCTATTGGCTCTGCAGGAGCAACCACCACCGTGGGGAAGGCAACGGAAGAAGGAACAACCACTGCATGCCGTTGATACTCGGTATTTATTCGGTCTATTTCAGCTTGGGCCTCCCTCCTTACACGCTCATCCATCTCAGCAGGCATGGGAGGTGGAATGGAGGTTATGGGAAGAGCTGCCACGGGAGTTGGGGGCCTCTGGAACTTCAATTTAGATTTTGATGTCCCACTCTTGGCTGTTTTTGCTTTCTTGGCAGGAGGTTGATAAGCCCCCTCGGTGGTAGTAGCTGAAGTAGAGGGGGCAGCCTTCTTCGGGGCAGCAAGAGTCCTGGGTTTTGGCGTTGCGACTGGAACCATGGGACAAAATGGGGGAAAATTGGTAGGAGGTGCTTTAGGGGTTGAACACAAAGGGAATTCTATCCCAAGTACAGAGTTGCCTTTTAGCCCCAACTCCAGAGCAGAAAATGAAGAAACGGGCGGATACACCGGATCTCCCTCAACGAACTCAGCAATTGCAGCTAGTTTTTCGGCCAGTACTTGGTGGCAAATAAAGGGGTCACATCCCCACGCCTAGTGATACTGGGAATCGCGACACGCCCAGCCATGGTTGAGCATATGCCCCACGCAGCGGTTGAAGAAAATAAGGAACATGCCTCGCCAAACGAGACCTTGGGGTTTGACGATTGGAACACTAGACGTGGCGCCCCCTGGTCAAACTCAAACTGGAGGCTACAACGATTGGGATTGTAATGCTCGCTGGTATATCCCCACTCGGTGTAGGAGGGCAGATAGCCTGGAGAAAATAGAAGAACCACGGGAAGCAAGGGATCCTCAATATCGGGGGAGGGGTCCTGTATCACCCTGGCTTCATGATGAAAAAAATCACAAGTGTGAAAGAAGACCTCCTCCTGATAAGGCCTCATGATAAAGTTCTCGAAACGGTCAATCACAGAAATCAGCTCCTTTCGGCTTTGTCTCTTGTGATAAATGAAAGACCGTGGAGGCAGAACTGTTTCCCCCGAAGGAGGACTGTTGGGATTGGCCGCTACGGCAGGAAAGAGAAAGTACAGGAAGCTGGTCAGAAGAACGCTATTGGCAAAATTGGCCAAGTTATAACGGCCAAGAGAGCGCTCCATGTCGAACAAGGTCCTATCCATCCAAGTATAGAGGGATCCCAAGGCAATTGCAGCCAGGGGAAGTTTTATCCCTCGGGCCAAACGAAGGGACAGGTTAATAAGGTCCCTTCGTGGTTGGTCGTTGGGCTTGCCCGTTAAAAAGAAACGAGAGAGAATCACGAGAATATAGGAAGGAAGCTCCAACGGTATACCTTGACCAGGGGCAGTTGATGAGGAACTGCCTTCACCCAAACTTTTGAAGAAATAATTGATCAATGGGGAAAAAGTAGCTTTGTTGGAAGAACCAATGCAGCTTCGACATATGTGATCCAACTCCAAATGATCTGCAGTCTCTTGAGTATCAAGAGCCTCATCGGTGTAAGGCTCATGGCCTGTTGCATCGAGGCTCAGGAGCTCTCACACGTCCTCCAGAGTTATAGTGAACTCGCCCCACGCAGCGATGAATGTGTGAGTAGTCACGTTCCATCGAGAGACCAAGATGGGAAGGGAAACATTATTCTTTGAGAGAGTGAATTCACCAAACCATTTGGCCCGTTGCAGCCCCAGCTTGGTGAGAATATCAGCATAAGCACTTTGCATGTGGGAGTTCCAGGCAGCAAAGTGGGCAGGAGAACCCCCTGGCGCTTCGAAGTCAACATGGGACCATGGAAAGTCCGCTCGCTCCAAGCGAAATTGGGAGTTCCTTCTGGGGGCAGAAAGCCCCACTTAGATAATTCTTCGTCCTCATCACCTAACAGCAAGGCATCGAACTTGGAAGAAAAATGCACAGCCTTGCAGGCAGCAGCAAAGTCATCACCCTCCCCAAAAATGGGAGAGCGACGATAAAACCTCAGATGTTCCTGGTGGACAACACCCAGGGCAGAGGCGGTAGTGGTGGTGGCAGTCAGAGAACCAGTGGCAGAGGTAGCAAGATCGCTTGAGGTGGCCATGAAAGACGACGACAGAGACAGCAGGAAAACCTTAAGCAAGAGAGGTTGCAGGAGCGATAAGGAAATAACGTGAACAGGAGCTTAGCAATAATGGGGTACTTGCAGGGTTTCTCTCTCTCTCTAAAAAGAAAATGTAAGTCTGAGGAAGATGGTAGCAGAGTAAGAAAACAAAATGAAAGAGAAGGGTTCAAGTACTTTGAACTTGGCAGTTTGAAAATCTCGAGTTTGGCGTTTAGATTTCCCCACCCTCGCACGTGCACCGCCGCCTATAATCATTTCATATGAACACGTGGCACTTCGGGAAGCACTTTGACAGTTGAAAAGACAGCGCCACGTCATTAATGAAACGACGCATAGAGGACAGGAATCGTTGCCTTCCTATACAAGCTTGAGTTTTGGCGCCAAAAAAATTTCTTGTCAGACTTATCTAATAAGACCCCCAACGAAGACGATGTCCCAACGGTTCCGAATAAAGGAGAAAAGGCCTGAATCTTTTCACACAAAGAAAGGTCCATCGGTTTGAGACATTTCATGCAGACATTTCTTGTTCCAACAAATCTCTCCACAAGGGGGCAAATGTAGAGGGGGCTTGAAGGTAATCCTGAGGTTAAGGACCAATCCCCAAATTAGCAACAGCGTTTGAGGATTAACGCAATAGAGGCAACTCAAGCGTGGCAGCTCAAGCGAGGCAACTCAAGCATGGAAACTCAGCGAGGCAGCTTGGCGTGATAACTTGTATTTTAGCTTGGTGTATTAGTCACATTGTATCTCTGTTTATACTGACTGTAAGCTATAACAGTTGTAATGATGTAACGAGAATAATAAAGAGTTTTAGTGTGAGGTCAAACGGTACTTGCGATAGACCAGGCTTGGCAGGGCCTGGGAGAGCTGTCATGCTCTATCGAATGACCTCACCGTGGAAACTTTAGAGGGACCTGGTTTGGAGGATTGAGAAGTAAGGCACCGTTGGGGCTTGTCCTGACCATCTTAGATACACCTGGTAAAACACCGAAGGACCCCGACCGTGGAACCTCGGGCGAAGCAGCTTGGAGTTCCATCGGGCGTTGAGTTGTGAACCAAACAGCCCTCTACTTAATGTCACATCTACTGTAGGTGATGTCACTAGCCAACTAAACAATGTCAGACATGTACTTGAGTAAACCATCGTGGTATTTGGGGCTGTCAGACAGTTGGTGAGCCACCTCTGCGACAACAACCCCCTGACACACAGTGGTTAGGCAAAAGGCATGTCTTGGCATTTAATGTTTATGACGTGGAGACAACTAGTGCATCAGGCATTTAATGTTGTGACATAAAGTATGAGGGATGTCTTTCATAGTCTTTAATGAATGAGTTGCCTCGGTGGTGGTGTGGGGGGCTATTTAAGGACCCCAACCACCCCTGAGGAAGGGGGATCCTTTTGAGAGTTGAAAAGAGTTATTGCGAAACCAGAGAAGTTTTACTCACCCACCACCATTGTTCTCATTCATTACGAGGCTTTTAATACCTAACAAGGATCCTTGAGGCTATTTTTGGTGTGGTCTTACCTGCCTACCAAGGTGTATCTAGGGTGCTTACTTCTCTCTCCCTCTAGCGAAGCCACTTCTAAAGTTCATTATTATCCCCTGAGTTATACACGAGAGTTTTGTGAGTCTAAGCTGAGTCTATCTTCATTGAGCTCCTGTTTTATGTGTTCTATCATTAATCCGAAGCTTTGGCCAAATAGCTTGTCATTACCATACTCGATAGGGGTTACGCCTCCATATATATAATCTAAAGTACCCTCCTACACCCATACTCGTTAAACTCACGTTGTATACTCATTTACTGTAAACCTTATATATTCATCGCTAATCGCTTTTGTAAGATTTATTTGAGTATTTACAGGGTTTACGATGTTAATAGTGAAATCTAAAAGTAATAGGGGCAAGAAACGTTCACATACGCATCTTAAGGGGCAAAATGATAAATTAAGAAGGTCAATTTCAGACTCGAATTCATAGAACTTATCGGCCTCAAGAAACTCTTGGGTTTAAACCGCGGGTCAGTCCGATCTCAAACTAATAAATTATAACCGTGTAAAGCTTGAAACTGAAAGAAAGTCAAATTCAAGGCTCCGGGTCTAGCCCAAAGTCAAATGTCATAACCTGAGCATTATTGAAATATTTCCAGCTTCGAAATGTGGGTCACGTCGATTCTTGTGGTGCATCGATCCGAGGTCGTATGACAAAGTTATGGAGTTTGGGGGTTTAATTATAATTGTTGAAAATGGGGTTTTAATAAGGGGTATATATTTGTTCATGTATTTATATTTTTATGAGGAGCCAGTTGGCTCAGTGTAGGCCTGTCAACGGGTCGGAGACGGGTCGGGTTTAGGGAGATCCAGATCCGTGTAATCCGGTCTTTATCGGGTTCGGGTCTGGGTCTGGATCCGGGTCTTTATCGGGTCTACAATATTGGATCCAGACCCGGATCCGTTCGGGGCTTCGGGTCTCGAGTTCTGGTTCGGGTCCGGGTCTGGTCAAATATATACATTTCTTTTATATTTATTTTATTTTATCCCCCTTATTTATTTTTTAATCTTAAATTAAAATATTTTGTAATGTATTATAGAATATTATTAGTATAAATAAAACATATATTACTTATATTTATTATATATTTAAATATATATACTTACATGTTATATTGATAAGATATATTTATAAATATATATAAATTTATAGTATATATATATATATATATATATATATATTTAAAAAATAATAATGTACAATTCGGGTCGGGTCTTCGGGTCCGGGTCTTATATAAGATCCAGACCCTACCCGTTTAATAAACGGGTCTTCGGGTATTCGGATCTTCGAGTCTCGGGTCTAAAAAAATATGTTCAAATCCTATTATGTGGATCGGGTCCAGACCCGACCCATTGACATGCCTAGTACAGTGGTAGGGGACACTTTGTGCGAGTTGGTTCCTCGACCCATTTTATTTTCCAAATCCAAAGCTTTGGAGTCGAAAGCCAATAAAGCACCATATAACGCCTCTTCTTCCCTTGCCCATTTTTCTCTCACGCCTTGCGCGCATCGCCCCTTCCCTTCCTAGCCAAACGCCAGACGTGTGTGGCAGCTCTTTCTTGCCCTTTTATTTTCTTCCCTTGCCAGATTCTGTTAGTTTCCACGATTCTTTGTCAGTCTCGATTTCTTCTATTTTTTTTTCGGGTCAATTATTAAATAGTCCCTACTATAAATATATATTTTTTAAAAAGGACACATATTTTTAGTTTAACCCATTTAGTCCCTCAAGCACTCAATATCCTCTTATTTTTAGAGGTCCGCGCCAGCGGCACTCCCTCTCCAAAATATGTGGCAAAGAACTTTTTGAGACAAAATAAAAAAGTTTAGACTAAATGAATATTAAAAAATGTCCGAGGGACTATTTGGTATATGTCCCTTTTTTTTCTCCCATCCATTTTGTCATTAGTTTTTTCCAGAGATTCCTTCCCTTTATTACGTTTGTCCATCAGTTACATTTTCAAGCCTTTATCCCATTCTTTTGATTAGAACCATTCTTCCTTTTTCTGCCGGCCACTTTTTCATTTTATTATATCACCCAATCATTATGTGACATTTCAGTTGTGCCTTCAAACTATTTCTTTCTACCTATAAAAGGTTAGTTGGGTTTCATTATTTGGACCGAGCACCTCACATCTGATTTTAGATAAAATTTTAGATTAGTGTAGTTTAGTTATGTTTAGGTGTAATCTGTAATTTAAATACAGTTTTAATAAATAATTCCCTTAGTTAATTAATTGTTTTGTTATTATTTTTTGCACTCTAGCACACGTTGAAATCATTTTTCTTATATTCTAAATTATTTATTCACACACATTATTTTATTTAATTATTTAAAAATTATTTTTAGATAATGTTAATTAGGTTGAGATTAATGAACTCATCTCGGGTGTGTAGTTTCTTTGCTATGGTACGATGAAATATGTCGATTTTTCACGGATTGATTATTTTTGAAATTACACCTAAGGAACTTTACGGGGTATATCACGTATGCACCATATTTGCGACACTGCGTGTGTAATTTTGGGATTATTTTTTACGCCAAACACGTATTTGAACATTTGTAGAAATTTGGGGAGTGACATTATGGGTTTAAGTAATTATTTAAATGAGTATTAATCGCATTTTAGACGTGTCCAACCATGTAACTATTTATGCTGCGTAATCTGAAGTGACGAATTTAATTCTGAACCTATTCTTTTTATAGTTGTAAATTAATTTAGTTTAAATATTCGCCTAAATAAATTGTAATGTTATAATTTTAAAAAACCAAAAATCATCTTTTACATTTTTTTAGAATAAATCAATTAAATTTTAAATGACATTCTTTGTGGATTCGATACCCGAACTCGCCGCTATACATATAAAACATGCGTAGTTAAAGTTTAGATTTTTTTTATTAAGGTATAAAATCAAATTTAACGACAAGCGTATTTACACGATGCTCGATTTTCACTTTATTAGTAGTCTATGTCCGATTGCTTAAATTTACAAATATTGATTTCGTCCTTAAAATAACTTGTAACAAAAAAGCATTTGAAAATTATTTCATTATGACACAAGACAGTTCAATTGATACCAAATTTAATTTTACTGAAAAAATTATTTTGTTCTATTTTTTCACACTAAATAAAAATTATTGGTTAATTAAACGATGATGGAGCTATTAAAAGTAACCATATATAATGAACATTGATATTTAAGTAAAAACCCTTACGAAAAAAACCACTATCACACCAACCCAACAAATCCACTAGTACATAGAATGTTTTACATGAATTATAAAGTTAACCTCATTTACTTAGAAGACAATGATTACCTCCACGAAATCTTAACCCACACATTCAACTTCAATGCCTCTGCCCGTACTAGCAATCAATTATTTTTGTTGAACCCAACTTGCATAATCCGCAGGTATCGACAATCACCAATCTCAATTAGAAACATGATCTACCCACACAATCACTCGTGCTTATATATTCTGATGACGATTTTCTAATTGAATCCAAACCACAACTCCAACTTCCTAAATGCACCACTCTCTGACAGACCCAACCTTCGAATCCACCTAAGCCTTAAACCGCAGGGAAATCATATGTATACGATTTTGATTTGCTATCATGTGTTCATATGATTATTATTTTGGAAATATTTCTCGACGTCACAAAGAAAAATTCAAAAACACTAGGGTTTTGAAAAGTTGTAACAGCTCAAGATGTAGTTCTGGATCAAAATTAGATTTAGATATATAATTTTTAAACAAACATAGTTTATAAAAACATATTTCCTCAATTGACTCTCATTCGAACTCGGTCCACCATCATGAGAAGAAAACTTTATATGTGGGTTTCTACCTCAAAATGTTTGATCTAGTGAGACATAAAAAACTTTGCATGAGCTCTCGGGAGAAAAAGTAGGTTTTTATGAGTGTCACTATTTTTAGCATAATTTTAGACTATATGTTGGAATGACATGCGGTTTTTGCGTTGCATAACTTGCCCAAAATTAGACAATTTTCTTATTTTGAATAGTTTTAACTTCCAACATTATAATTGTCAAAAATACCCTTAAACGTTTTCTGTCACTTTTAACGATTCATGCCAAACCAAATCAAGTAAAGACACAACATAAACCAAAATCAAAACTAACCAATACCTTGATATATATATAAAAGTGCAAAATTCTACACGCATGCAAAAGACTTATAGGATGGGTGATATGTCTATACAAAAACACTCCCCCCAAATTTGAACCAAAACAATTATTCACGCTCAAATGGATTACATCTGAATTATAACCTTGAATTAACCTACTTCAAATCAAATTGAACTACCAATCAATATTACACATGATTAATTTAACAACTAATTGAATTAGATCAATCATGTGTAAAAGCAAACAAATAATTTTTGTCATCGAATGCAAAATTAACCAATGACACAAATCTAAGCACATAAGATAAAGTGAAGTGGCACGTTAATCGAGTGTAACACAAATTCATTCATAAGACGAGATATACGAGGAAAAACCCCATTGTTGGAAAAAACCTCAGGATGAAAGCACTCTCTCACTAAATTTCAAAAGAAAATATTATATGATGAAATAGGAAAGTCCTAATACTTAAAATCTTAATAGGTGACTCATTTGAACATTGAAACTTTATCCCGTTAAGCAAAAGTTAAGCATGGAGCTCCACCACACTTGATTGGATATCCATTTTCTACTGTGCATTCATATCAAGAGGGAAACCCGCCAATTTTCCTTAATTTCATAATCTAATATGATAATATGACTTCAAAAATCCATTCACAATAGACCAGGTAGGTTTAGAAAGATGAAAGTGTGCCTCTCGACGGTAACTACCTATATAAAAATTAATTAACCTAATTCGATAAAAATGAAGATTAATTATTATTACTAAAAGGTAAAACAATCCTAGAATTTGTGTAACAAAACTGTTTTATTAAGTAGAAAATACAAGTTTTATCCCTTTAATATAAGGAACTGATTCTAAAATTGCGAAAAACTAAAGAAATATCACAAGACTAGTTGTACGAGGGAAAAACTCACTAATAGGAAGAACCTCGAGTCGAAATCAATGAGAAATGTACAATGATAAAGTTTTACAAAAGAAAACTGTGAGATACTTACACAACTTTCATTAGACATTCTTTCACTTCACACCATATCTTTAAAAAAAATATTGACAACTAACGAACTCTACACAACTGCCACCGATTTTAGTCCACGACCAATGTCTTCAAATCCTCTTGGCCGAAAAAAGTCTTTTCTAAAGTTAAAGTAACTTTTGTTCCAAGGTTGGAAATTTCAAGCAACCACAAAAGCTACACCTAGAATATGTAAGGGAATCCTAAAAGGTTGTGTTGGTGTATATAAGAGTAATGGTGCTCTAAATCTCATAAAATATTTTTCAAACCTTAGCAGAGAAAATGCATACCCATGAACAAAAAATTTATTTAAAAATGATTTGAATAAAAAAGATGAGTATACAAATTTTCTCTAAAGCTTTCTCAAAAAGTAAACTCAAAAGTTATGGCTTGATAAACAAATAAGAGGAGGAGAAAAATATGCTCTCAAATATAGATTTGATTTGATTTGATTTGGAGTAACATTTTTTTAACTTTGTCTTTGTTAGGAAGAGTGTTTGGCACAAAAATATATATCGAAAGGTGAGGGAACATTTAGGTAGCTTGTAGATTATGTGACACACATTCAAGGTCACAAGTTGTTAAGTATATGACTGAATCAATCGAAAAGATATCCCCGAAATTCTTCCCATTGAGATCTTAAGGAAAGATCTTCCAAAAAGTGCTTTGCGCGCACTTTATAATTACTATGCTGCAACGAAGAAAATCATTGTTGTTGCAAACTTGAAACAAGCCTGGTAATGTTAGGAGCTATGGTTTTTCATAAAAGAAAAAGTACCAATGGAAGTCTATTCGTTGTAGTGGAGAAATTTTTCACTTTGACGATGCTACGCGAGCAAGTCACACTATCGTCCTGAGATTTTATCCAATTTTTACATTCAAAGTTTTGAAAAATATTTTGAAAAAAAATCTAAGTATGTTTGTTACCAACCAAGAAGATCCATATTTAAAATACATGAATAAGATTCAATTTCTGATAAAATAGATTTTATATATGAAGAGTATATTTGCATGTTGTATTTTTCAATTTATCCAAAAATGTTCATTTTAACTAAGGGGTTGAATCTAAGTCCGCTAAGCCAATATACCTTTCCTAAGTGATGTACTTCAAGTTATACAAAGACTTAAAAGACTCGAAAAATATTTTGGAAACGAATTTAGACATGTACTCCTAATAAAAGAAAAGGTAAGTTAAAAGATTATATCTCACAAAAACTCTTATGAAAATGCCATAGATCAAAAGTAAGATCTAGGGTTTCAACACTCAAATGTAGAGGGAGAGTAAAGTAGTCAAAAGTGGTGAAAAATATTTGGGTATTTTTTTTAATCAAAATGAGCTTGTTATTTTAAAATTGGAGCCAAGACAATTATATGGTTGTTAAAAATATGACCGTTATGTGCGTACGGTAGATATTTGATTCACATGAGCATGCTTTGGATCTCTTTGGACATAAATGAGCCATGCCTCAAATGAAGATCTCAATATATATAAAAATAAAAATCTTGCACATGGTTTCTATATGGGTTCGTGAGAACTCTCGTGCATAGATTGCCCCATAATACATCTATGACTCATGATTTTGATCCAAACCCTCAAAATAGTTCCTCAAATTTTTAGAACTCCTTAACAATTTAGTTTTTTCAAAAACATGTGAAAGTGTGTGATACTTCCTTATAAACCTAAAATACCAAAGATACACATAGATTTAATGTTTGAAGCAGCCAATGTCTTTTTCAAAGTTCTAAAAATTTATAGATGATGAAATGAAGATGGTCAAAGTTGCAATGAGATTCAAGTGACCTATTACACCAAGTATAAATCAAACTTCTTATAGTACAAAATATTACATTTCAATCTCCCCCTTTGTCTCTTTAGTGGTAAAATCACATAACCTAAAACACATCAAATGTCTTATTAAATAAGTATTGTTTACATGAGACATTTTCTAATAAGTCATATCACAATATTTTTTTCCTAATCGAAACTATTTGTACATATACTGAATATTCACTATATGTTTATAAATAACACATATTGGAATTAAAAACTTTTTTTATATGACCTGATGGAGAAAAAAAAAAGAGATATTAGGATCAAATGAACTACTTAATAGATAGGACTAACTGGTAAAAAAATGCTTAATAAATCACACATATCCCCCCAAGTACTATTGATGATCAATTAGGATGAAAATAGAAACTAACAAAAGATATGATTGTGAAGTTTCGATTTGAATGAGTCGAAATCAAAAATAACAACATACAAAATTAAAACAACACAAAAACCAGTGACGGATCCAGGATTTTTATTCAGGGGGAGCGAAATTTGCGAGTGGTGGCGGGGGTTCGAGATTTATACAAATTTTTGGAGTTATTTTTTTTTCCAATAATTTTTTACCCCAATAAATATATACCAAAATTAACAATAAGTTAATTTTTGATAGTAATACAAGTAAGTTAATAACAATTTGAACGACATTAAAAATGAACAATATTAAAAATGAAATTTCAACATTAAAAATGCAAACCTTTCAATATTAAAAAATAAATGAACATCATTTATGGATAGAGCTGAAATCTCAAATTGAACAAACTCAAATCTCAAAATGAACAGCATTTAACAATATTAATAATGAACAAAACTCAAATATCAAATTCTGAACAGGAAAAATGAAAACAAAACAACAAACAAACTTACCTTTGGAGTTGGATCGGTATGAGCAGCGGGGTGAGGAGGAGATGACTAGCAGGCATTGGCCGGACTGGAGGCAGGGGCGGAGAGAGAAGTGCAGGAGAGAGAGAGAGAGTCGTGAGAGAGAAGTCCGGGAGAGAGAGAGATTTGGAATGAAAATGGAGAAAAGATGCGTTAGAGGGCTTTTTAAAGTTTTCAAAATATTTACATTTTCTTACCCTGACATTGTGAAAAACTCAATAGCTTAACCTCTGAGTTTCCATTTTTACATACTGCACCCCTAAAAAAAGTTTCTCATTAATTTTTTTTCAAAATCTCAGGAGGGGCGGCCGCCCCTCCTCGCCTGAATCCGCCCCTGACAAAAACCATTATGAAGGCAAGTTCCCCCCTCTTGGGCAAAAGATGTAAACATATGTGTTCATGTAATGTAAACATCACCAAAATAGCTACCCCTAAACTATAGCATACCAAGATATATGAAATGAAACATTAATTAGAAGCAAAACTTCAACATATCACAGCATCCACCTTATCACTCATTTAAAAACGTTTCTCCCCATTAAACTTATGTCATAAAACAAACAAACACTTCTTCTTTGTCAAACCAATTTACTCCCCCTAATATAAACCTACTCTCTCTTTTGTGACTAAATATGTCAAACAAAATTAAGCATGTAACAACAAGGATAGATTAGACAGCGTGGATAAACAGGAGATCACCACACCCATAAAAAATAATGTACTTATAAACATGCAGCAGATACGACATATGATAACACATCATATTTGAAACATGTACCAAAACTACAGAATATAAGCATAAGCCAAAAAAATTGATAAACAATGTGAAAATGGTTTGAAATATGACCCATATGAACAGATCTCCATAGAAGGGACCCTTCCAGCAAAACAACATAGTGTCATGTGAATGGACTTACATGAACTGTGCGAATGGATCTCAAAAAAAGACGTCCATAAGAAATTCTAAAGGATCATGGTTTTTGGAAAAAAATTAAAATAAGGGATGAACCAAATTTACAAAAGGAGGGAAATGTCACCCATATGAACGGTTTTATCCATAAGATCTACCATCATATCAACATCTTTCCGTGTGAACAAAACATAGAACCATCCTTGTGAACAGATTCCAGCAGAAATAAACCACCAAAACACCCTCCTCTAAAATTTTAAAAAATCACATGACTCTTTTCAAACCATTCAAAACCGAGGATCTAAAAAACGGAGGGCATTACTGAGGAATGGAGGTAACCCTTGAGGGTTAGAAGCTTAAGCGATCCTTAGATATAAAAAGGCGTGTTAACGCATTTAAGACTTTTTAAATATATTTTAACATTTTTAACTATAACAAGGCCATTAAAAATACTAAAATGGTATATGCCTTATAATATTTTTTAATATATGCAAACTAAAACACTTTTTTTTAAATACAAAGGAAAAAAAAAACAAAAAAAGAAAAAAGAAAAAACGCTGTTTTTTTTAATGAGAGGCAAAGAGGCTTGGGATACAATTTGTCTTTTGATTGTTTTGAATGAGACATTGATCCGATTTTTTTAAACAAAATCTTTATAAGGTGATATCGTTTAACTAAAGCATTTTTATTTTTTTAAAAAGTACGCTTTAAGCGTTTTACCAAGAATAAGACGTAAAAGGCTTAAGACGGAGCATTTTTCCCACCCCTCAAGGCTAGACGAAGTAGAGCTGTAAATCGGGCTGGTTGAACCGGACTTGGGCTTGCTCAGGCTCGATCCGAACTCACTTACCAATGTGCAAGTCCGAGCTCGGCCCGAACAAATTTTTCCCACCTAAGCCCGAGCTCGGCTCATAAATGTTACGGGCTTCGGGCAGGATTTCGGGTAGGCCCCATTTTAATTTTTTTTGTTAAAAAAGTTTGAATTAATATTTTTTTTCTTGTATTTTCATCATGGACAAAGTGTATACACTAAAATCTAATTGATATTTCATAAATAAAATATATATTTATGAAATATATTAAATTAAAACATGGTAAATAAGAGTCAAAACCTACAAATGCCTATTAAATTTCATAACAAGAACCTATTGTGACTTGAGCAATTAATAAATAAAATAACCATAATGAGATCAACAATAAAAATACAAAAAGGAAAATCTCATGTAATTTAATGAATTATGACGAGTGAAACTTTTAAAAAAAGTAGTAAATGAAATAAAAGAACGAAACCTAATTAAACAATGTTAACATAAATATGTTATATTATATAAATTATTTGTTTATTTATTTAAAAATTTGAAGTTCGGGCTTCAGGCCCAATTCGGGTTTGAAAAAATTTGGCACAAGCTCAGCCCGAAATTCATTCGGATTTGAAATTTTGACTAAAGCTCGACTTTATTCAAACTCAAATAAAATTCGGGCGGACTTCGGGCCTCGGCGGCTCAATTTACATTCCTAAGACGGAGTTTAGGAACGCCTTTTAGAACATGCTCAAAACCAACAATATCAAACACATATTCGTGAATTCAAGTGTTGAAATAATTTATCCAATGTAAAAAAGAATAAAAAATTTAAATGTTTGTGAGATGTTAATTTTGCCATTATTTTTGCGTGGACCTCTTTGCCAGTCCTTCTAAACAATTATCCACCAGCGTGGTAAGAGTATTTTTGCGTGTTTCATAGACAACTGTTCAAATCCATGAGAGAGAGACTCTTTGTCTGGCAAGGGTTTTAACATGTGTAGCACTTAATACAATCTCAATCTAATCAAATTTAATATAAATATTTAAATATGATATCTCTAAATTACGCTCTGCAACGTGTATCTAGGTAATATAACTCGTTAAAAATGTGAAGACTTGTTTTAAAATAATCATGCTTCATTAAAATAATAAAGGTATTTTTCACCCTCATTTTATTGTCATTTTTATAGGAAATAGTTATTTTCACACCCTCTATTTCCTTCTCCACATTCTTTAGGTAGTAAATGATAATTTTATCCTTAGATTTATAAAATTTAAATGTCCAATTTTTTCACCTCCAACTAAAATAAATAATACATTTGATAAAAAAAAATCATATTTTCAATAAAATAATTTTTTTATAAATAGCAAAATCTTATCTATTTTTAGTTAAAAACAATTTCTTTTATTTATTTAAAAAAACTATTTCATTATATATTTTTTTAATTAAAAACTATTTCTTTTACTATTTAAAAAAAAATTTCGTTTCAACGGTATATATAAGTGGTCAGTTTCTTATACTTATATCTTTCTCTATAATTCTCTTCGTCAACCCTTCAATTCTCACTATTCTCCTTTGTCCCAAACCCATTTGCCTCGGAGACAATTCATTTCCAATGAAACCCCTATTTAAGGCATGTTTGAAGTTACTATTGTCCAACTAATCATCAACATATTAAGTTATGTTTGGGAGTGGCTATTAGCACTCCCCAAAGTCTTCCCACACTCCATCTTTTTTATAAATGTCAATCATACCCTTATATTTATAAATTATATATTTTCACTTTTTGGCTTTCAATTAAAATAAATACATTTGAAAGATAATTAAAAAAAATTATATTTTAATAAAAATCTATTAAAAAAATATTTTTTTTTACTTTTCATAACTGTTTTAAAAAACATTTCAATTATTTAAAAAAATTGTTATCTATTTTTTTTCTTATTGAAAACTGTTTATATAAATTATTTTATATAAAATAAAAATTATTTTTAAAAAATAAACCTCTTTTTGTGAATCTTTTATTTTTTAAGTAACATGAATACGACTAAAAGAAACACGACGTGGCATGGAGTCGTATTTTTTTCATTTCGCCGGCACGCACCATTTTTTATTATTTTAAAAATAATCTTATTACTATTTAGAAAAAATGGTTCACGGCAACGATATGTATAGACAGTTCGACCAACTATACATACCGCTGACGCGAAGCATTTTTTCTAATATATTGGTCCGTGTCAGCTGGATGTTTTCTAATAAAACAGTTGAAATGTTTTTTTTAACAAAAACAGATGAAGTGTTTAAAAATAGTAGTCATATTTTCGAAGTGTTTAAAAATAGTAGTCATGTTTCCTTAAAAAAAAAACATTTCATCTATTTTAGTTGAAAAAAGCATGAATGCTATTTTTAAACATTTCATCTGATTTTGTTCAAAAAACATTTCAACTCATTTTTCTTTTAAAGACATTTCAAATGTTTTGTTAAAAAAACATTTCAATCCCTATACATATTGCAAACATGGGCCATTTGTTTTAAATATTTACTTGAAAAATCAAGTGGGACAAAACTTAGTCAGAGGAAAAAGAGTATAACATAACATGACATTTTTTTCAACCTATCTAGAATAAGACTGAATTAAAAGCGACATAACACAAAATATTTTTTTTTAAACCCAAAATGAACTCAGCCAAAATAAAAATGGCACGACAAGACACAAAATGTATTTTTTAACAACATTTTATGTTTTTACTTTTAAAAATGTATTTTTTGGAGTGCTAGCAGATTTGAGGGAGCGCCGATAGCTGCTCCTTTTTTTTATATAAACTGTTTTAGCTATTAAAAATCTATCTTTTATATATATAAACTGTAAATTTTATTTAACAACTGTTTTGTAAAAAAAGATTTAAACATTTTTTGTAGTGCTTTATTTATATTAATAGAAAAGAGTGTTAATTTTTTTAAAATAAGATATATAATTTTTTATTTATAATTCGTATTTTTAAAAGCTAAAACAATTTACTTTTGTAAAAAATAGTTTTTATATTATATAAAAAGTTAAGACAGTTTTTATACAAAAAATATATTTTATTATTTAAAAATAGTTTTTCATAATCAAAACAATTAAGATTTACGTATATTTTAAATTTTTTAAACAATTTAAACAACAATTTTTTTTAAAACTACAGTTAATTTAACAGTGGAAATAATATTTAATTTATATAAAGTTGGAACAATATTTTATACAAGATTTATTTTTTATTTTTTAAAAAGTGTTTTTTAAATAAACATTTTTTTTCATTCAAAGCAGTTTTTAATATAAATAAAACTTTTTTATTAAATAAATAAAATATTTATTTAGTTGGGATAAAAAAGTAAATATAAATTTTGGGTATAAATATAAATTTGGAATGAAATGAAATGAAAAGGAGTTAGTGGATTTAAGGGAGTTAATGGGTTTAGGGGCATTATAGTCCTTGAACCTTAAAATGGAGTGTGGGAAGAATGTGAAGGAGTGGGAATAGCCGGCTCGTTATGTTTCTTCTATATATTTTCCTTATATGCAGAATAATAGTGCAAAATATTTATGTGCTTTATTTTTGTTCCTGCTTTAAAATTATTTTTTAACTTTTTTATTTTTTGAACAAAACATAAGATGAAACCTTAATGCTCCCACTCATTTTTATTTTTAAATAAGATAAATTACGTGGATCACCTTTCACTATATTTTTTTTAATCTGTTAGCTCATATAGGGAAACGAGTGATAAATAATCGACTCACTTGCATAACGTCGGCAATGAATCTTAACCACTGTTAAATAAAAGACTCACTAGTTGGCAAAAAATTTCGTCAAGCAATCAATAATATTTTTGAACAATGATATGAAAAATGTGGAAGTCGTGTTATGAGGTTTTAACTTTCCATTTGAAACCATTGAACCGGAGCCCATCCCCGGGGACTATGTAATGGTTGTATTTTAGAAAAAAATTCCTCAAATTATTTTAATATTTTCTCAGTATATATGGATTGAAAAAGATCTCAATGAATTCCCCTATGTTTCACTCTTGCATAATGGGTTTGATGGGTTAGAATTGTATAGGTTCACATTGAAAATGTCTTGGATATGAATTTTAAGTTTTAGTCATTTTTTATTCTTGAAAGAACCAAAGCAAGTTTGTTCAAATATATTTGTTTTCTCGGTTTATACATATCCTCGTTTTTTTTTGTTTCTCGATATATATATATATATATATATATATATATATATATATATATATATATATATATACATATACATACTTCTCTTTCTACATCCATTGATTCTGGTTTTCACAATATAACACTAATAAAGTAGAAAAATTCCATGTTGATTATAAGGCGGCATATTTTGGTTTCTATTTTTGTATACGTATGGTATAGTGAAATTTCTCATTTGCTCTCATACTTATTTGTTGAAGGCACAAAACAACTAGAAACTATGTCACGTGTTATTGATTCCCAAATATTTGCAACTTAAGTCTTTTTTTGTGATACCCACCCTATTTTAATCACGCATGATCAGCCCTTTATTAAAATAATCAGGAATCTCATTTGGTACATTTTTTGCATCACTATCAAAAACTTTTTTTTTTAAATTACTAACCATCAATGTTAAAATAAGTCGGTGCCAAATTTGATCTTTTATTAACGGAACAACTGGCAAAAATAAACAATATAACCAAACCATTTATATTATAATAATTTAAACAATTACACATAAATTAAATAAAAAATAATACCGAATACACCATTAATTCCCAACAATAAAAACCAACTACAAGTCTGAAATAATAAACTGAATCCACAATGGCTAATAAATACACTGAAGTACTAAATCGTCTAAATGGGGAAACATGTCCAAATAAAATACTGAATCAAAAATTCTAATTTAGGAATAAATAATTGAAGCGTCTACACAAAATCCTGCAAGACTCCACAACATTGCAATTACGCATCCCTGGATTGAGTCATCAAGCTTGGCATCCCTATGGCTGGATACCTAATTTTTTTTTTGAAAAAAGATATTTTGACATGGGTCAGAGCCCAAAACCATTTGAAAAGTATTTTACAAGTAATTAAAATTCAACAATTAAACATGCATTAACACTTTTCATATTTAAGCGGGTGTCGCACTCTCTTGAGATATTACTCACCCCTCCACTATTATGCACACCTCACGCTGACCTTCTAACCCAACTAATTACGCTAACCCACCTGACTATACTTGTTACACTTCATTATATCAGACTACTCTAACTCGAGTATTCCTTACTTTGATTTGTAATTTGTTCTACTCATTAACTTATTTAATCATTTCAACTTTAATTACTCATATAACTTTCGCACTAATTATGTTTGAAATATTGATAAATGAATAGCGTTCACACTAGTTATATATGAAATACATTCACACTTTATGTATTTATCTCGTATATAATTATTTACTCGTATTATATATATACTAGTATACTACAACATTCACACACATGTCGCGTATGGTAACCATCCTCCTGAGTAATAAATCACCAGATGCTTGTCTCTACAATGCTATTATATCCTAGGTATGATCACTTTAATCCGGTTACCACAAATCGGACTAGATCACACCGAACTTTGGTAAAAGTATAGTAAACGTAGTGGAGGCGGTCATATTTTCTCGAGAGTGAGACCGAATCATACCCAAAATGTCTCACCTATAAAATAAATTACATAATAAAAATACTGGACGATATGACCTGGGGACTATACTCTCCCAGCATACACTAGCTAGAGGTTTCACCCACATCGCGTAACCTCCGATGATATCACTATAGGGGTATGCTTTCACGTAAATATCATTCACACTGATATTTATAATATAGACAGGTGTACATATATGTTGTCACAATCCTATTTATATATATAGGGAGATGTTCAAAAGCGAACATAAAATATGAACATTTTAATGAACCTTAACAAAAAACACTATAAGTGCCGTGTGATATTGATTTAAATAAATTCGCAAGTTTCCAATTTAGACTTATTTACTTGGAGTCTATTTTCAAACCAAGTTAATTCAATCAAAAAACATGCAACTACGTGTGGATAAATCAAACCAACATAAATGATTGCTGACACACAGATTTCAGGTAAAACCTTTATTTCACTATAAAGATGTAAATCGCAACTTACAATAATTATAATGAAATATGCAACAATCACTCCTTGGAACAATCACATAGACATGTAGTCTAGAGTCAGCAAGAACCATAGCTCCAATTCAGCCCAGGAATATCCATGATTACTCCCTATGACACGCAGTCGACGTCAGCCCAGTACCTCCCTCAAGTGACACCTAAACTAGCAGTAGAGATCTTCTCTATAAGAGAAACTTCAACAAAGATGTGTCCTTGGGTTCCAAAACAATTCACATAAACTATTGGGATCTTGTTAATTGAAAACAAAAAGGATTAAAACCCTAAAAGTGAGAAGACAGTGATTCTGCCAAAGCAGTTTTCATATCTGATAAAAACACATGTCTTCTTATGAAAAACGGAGTTAGACAACCCTATTAATATAAAAAAAATAAAGCGACAGATCGCTCGAACGAGATGTCAGCGTCGCTGGAACAGTGAAGCATGTCACTCGAACGACAGCTTCGCGCGAGATCACATGTTGCTTGAACGATTGTGTATCTCGCTCTAACGAGATTAAAAAAATAATTTTTTATTTTCCCAGAAAATATTCCGCCTCAAAACATAAAAAAACTTTTGACGAAAAACTCTGCTCCAACACTTAGAAAATATTTTGTAAAAAATATCCCAACACTCTAAGTGAAATGGTAAGGTACTTTAACACAACCTTGTCAAAATTAATCTCGCGAAGGCTTGAATGTTGAAGAACTTTGATATTCGGATCCGTCTTGACGCATGATTGATCTTGAATAATTCTTCGACGGTTGTAGCGGTATACGACATACTCATATGTAAGCCGAAAAATAAAATAATGTCCTTACAAATCTCTCCCTATATCTATGCCGGTACAAAATAAAAACATCTGAATTATCAAGTCAAAATGCCTATACAAATCTAATACCCTCCCATGAACCCCAAACTGAAAAAGTACTAAAGATGCAAGTCTAAAACCTTTTCTTAAAAAAATCTTCAACATCAAATCTTCAAATCTTTAAAATTTTCTCATCAGGGTGTGCAAAATAACGATCTTTAATCTTTGTACCTACACACATTAGACAAAGCAAATACCTTCGTGACGCATCGAGTTTGAAATCATATAATAAGCAATCTATCAATAATAATCAAATCTCCCACAATGCAAAAACTCTCCCATATTTCGTTCTCTCCCTTTTTATTTTACCGAAATAAATGAGGAAAAAATAAACATGCATTTTTCACGACAAAAATGCATAGAAAATATGGATCAAACTACGCTCATACAATGGAATCCTCAAAGGCATCTTCAAACTATTTTAGATTTTTCGATTTTTCATACAAAAAAAATAAAAATAATTTTACAAAAATCACACACCATGAATTTACAATAAGACAATCAAATCATGAAAACGGAGTCAATAGGTGTGAACATGTTCAATAGGCAAATCAATTCAATCAAACATAACATATGTGCACGATGAATATGTGTAACCTAACGAATGAATCTCAAAATCGTCCTTAGGTGTCAAAAGTGTTGCATTTAAATGACATCGACTTAATCAATCAATACATCAAAGTCAAGAATGATTCCCACATCAATAACGTCTAAAACTATGTAAATGCTTTTTCATGACATTGTCAGGACGTGCAAACCCGTTTTTTATTTATTTCCATCCAAACTATCTCATAAGTAATTATCATTTATTTTTCTTTTGAGGTAGCCACTTTTTGGCATATTATCTTTTTATTGCCTCTAAATTTTTTCGGGCTCTTTTCAAACGGTGGTTTTCATGACGAGTTAATTTTGTACTCTAGCATCCCTTTCCCGTGTTTCACTCACCATATATTATTGCAAACTAATCCTCACGGTAAAAGATTTTTACATGCACTACTTCCATTGTTAAGTTTTATCGTATATGGTTTGTATTAAAGACAGAATTGAGATGAAAACACTCCGACCAATATGTGATAAACAAGTACAATAATAAAAAAAATTCGTTCAAGTATGCATTAAAGAAACTCATGAGCCAAACATGTAGGTAGTGACAACAAATCACATTTCAATGACTCCAAACATTGTAAAGCACATGAATGAAATGATTACGCATATCAAAACACTTCAAATCGTCACATAGATATGGAATGAAATTGTGACTCGGTCATACTAAACTTTCATTCGTATACGGTGCAAAACAAACTACAAAACTCTTTTCGTCTTTTTCCAAAAAAATTATCAAAATAAAATGTTTTTGTATTTTTCAAAATTTTTCATAAAAATTATATACAAAAAGTACACAAGTCATAACACTAGCAAGAATATATCATCAAACATAACTAGCATATGATAAACATGAGAACAAAATCATCTATATGATATAGCAAGAGAAGAATAATGTGTAATCAACCAATATTCAACTAGTCTAACATCTAGTGCATCTAAAAGTGATCCCCTAACCCAAATAGGTGTGCAACGACGCATTGGGGTTTTGGGAACCAAGGGAACACTAGATTTCAACTTCCTAGGACTTTTTCGAAGATCGAAACAAAAATGCCTAAGATGACCTTTCCTACCACAATGTGAACATGTGTAAATGGGTGGAACGACACCAATAGGTTGACCTTTTCTAACATTCAAAACATTAGAACACGACAAGCCATTACCATTTCTACCAACACTACTCGAGTCTATCAAATCATTTTTTATCTCCAAAATTTTTTACTTAAGCAAAGAATTAGACTCTTCCAATTTTAGGGACTCCTTCTCTAAATTTTCAAATAACTTTTAAAAGGTTATCACCTTAGTTTTTAAAATACGCACACTTATCCCTAAGAGTCTCCTCATGTGCCACAAACTCATCGAGTAAAATATTTTGATCCACATTGGCACTAACACAAATCCTAGATTTTTTAAATTCTTCCAATTCTTTTTCTAAAACTAGGAATCTATCACCAGTCTCCTTTTTGGACAATTTTAACGCATTAAAGTCATGGTCCAAAGACATATATATTTTCATGATAAAAACTTCATTGATTTTGAACCGTTTGCAAAAGATCCATAGCATATTTAAAACGATAATTTTCTTTTAACAAACGTCAAATTCAAATTATTTAAATCATCAAAACAGTGACTCGTGTCATCAAAGGGGGCCATCCGATTACATAAGTGCTCCATCGAAAAAATTACGATATTTCACAAAACAGATTTTTCAAAAATAATCGATATTACACAATTATGTGGAAAACAAGGATCACTCGATAACTTAGAGAAACCCGCTCTGATACTAATTTGTAAGTGTCGTGTGTTATTGATTTAAATAAATTTGCAAGTTTTCAATTTAGACCTTTTAATTGGAGTCTATTTTCAAACCAAATTAATTTGGTCGTAAAACATGCAACTACGTGTGGATAAATCAAATCAACATAAATGATTGCTGACAAATAGATTTCAGGAAAAAAAACCTTTCGGGTAAAACTTTTATTTCACTAAAAAGACGTAAATCACAACTTACAATAATTACAATGAAATCTGCAAAGATCACTCCTCGGAACAATCACATAGACACGTAGTCTTGAGTCAACAAGAACCGAAGCTCCAATTCAGCCCAGGAATTCCCATGAGTACTCCTTATGACACGCAGTCGACGTCATCCCAATACCTCCCTCAAGTGGAACCTAGATCAGCAATAGAGATCTTCTCTACAAGAGAAACTTCAACAAAGATGTGTTCTTGGGTTTCAAAATAATTCACATAAACTATTGGGATCATGTGAATTGAAAACAAAGAGGATTAAAACCCTAAAAGTGAGAAGACAATGATTCTGGTAAATTTGTTTTCGTATCTGATAAAAATGCAGGTCTTCTTATGAAAAATGGAGTTGGACAACCCTATTTATATATATAAAAAAAAGATGGCAGATCGCTTGAATGAGATGTCAACGTCGCTCGAACAGTGAAGCATGTCGCTCGAACGACAGCTTCGCGCGAGATCACATGTCGCTCGAACGAGATTAAAAAAAATTATTTTTCTAGAAAATATTCCGCCTCAAAACTTAAAAAAACTTTTGACGAAAAAACTCCGCTCCAACACATAGAAAATATTTTGTAAAAAATATCACAACACTCTATGTAAAATTCTAAGATACTTAAACACAACCTTACCAAAATTAATCTCACGAAGACTTGAATGTTGAAGAACTGTGATATTCGGATACGTCTTGATGCATGATTGATCTTGAATAATTCTTCGACGGCTCTAGCAGTATACGACATACTCATATATAAGTCGGACAATAAAATAATGTCCTTACAAACACCTAACACTTATTAAATTTTAATTCCTATGTTGTAATTAGTCCGCTTCAGCGTCAACGGACACACGTGTGACACAAGTGTATTAAAAAAGACTTGTGCCACACGTGTCTCCGTTGCCTCTGGTGCGGAAAAATTATAACATAATTAAAATTAAATAAGTGTTAGATGTTTTTTGTTAAGGTTCATTAAAATATTCATCTTTTATGTGTGTTTCTGAACCTCTCCCTATATATATATATATATATATATATATATATATATATATATATATATATATATATATATATATATATTAAATATAGCTATCCCGTGCCTAACACCCGTACCACTAGTCCATAATCCCCGAGTCTATTTCTCGACTCTAAATTTATTTAATTTCACATCCATTAAATAATTGATGTAGCTTCACTTGCTAAAATACCCGGACTCACTAAATCGGCCCGTATCCTAATTTCATCCGAAATTGTCATTTGAATCCATTCATATATTTTCAAGTGTTGTTCATCCTAAACACTCCTAAATCCATACCCCGAATTCATTCCCAACTAATTCCAAGGTAAAAATAATGTTCCTTAATATTTTTTAGAGTCCTACACTCATCTCCGGACATCCCTAAATAATTCAGATTTGATTTCCCACCAAAGATTTTGGTCTCAGACACCCTTCTGTAATAAATTCATAACTAATTAGAAAAATCATAAAAATACGAGGTCGGTGCCCACCGATAGTACCGAAAATACCTAGAAATCATGTTTTGAACAAGCAGGTACACCGAACCTATTTGGCTAGGGGGAAAACCGGTTCGTCTTCTAAGCAAAACAATGTAGTTTTGATTCTGGCAAACTTCATCTTCCCCAATCATTTGTTTCCATTTTTGTTCACCCAAACCTCCATGGATTTTTCTCAAAACTCAACCCAAATATACCCAATGATTAATACATGTTTCCAACGGTTTCTAATCATCAAATACATCACTAAAAATTAACGATTCCTACTTAAATTAATTAATCCATGAATTGGATTTTCTCACTTTTATTCAAATTCCTCATTCAATCTGATTCTATACTCCAAATTAAATGACATTAGCTACTGGATTTCGACTCAAATTCTATTTTCAACAACATATGATATCGTCTCATTATTAATTTAGCATTAATTTCACATTTAAAGCTTAAATCCCCAAAAATCCATTTTAACATGTGATAACCCTCCCAAAAATGAGTTTGTCTACACCTAACATGATATGAACATGAGTTTTTGCTAATAAAAAACATAATCAAGTTAATGAATTGCCTTTCAATGTTCGTAGGGTTTTATTACACATTGTAGATGATGAACCAATGATCACACACCCAAATCTTCTTCGAATTTGACTCCTAAAGCTCCATTATTTTCTTCCTTTTATCTTCTCTCCAATTCTAGAGTTTAGATAAATCACAATGGCTACCCAAAAATCTCTAGCTTAGGTTAAATGACTTAAATCCTAAAATTTAGCTAACGAGCCAAGTCTAAATGACCCGAACACTCCCGCGTGGGTCTGGTTATGTCTAAAAAGGCCCCGATACCCAATTACTACCATCGGGTACACTATTTTGATTATCTCGACCCTTCTAGAACCAACCGTGATCTTAAAATTACCATACGACTCACCCTACAATAATTTCCAATCTCGACCTCTTATCATCTACACTCGACTCTCAGGTGAGATATAATACTGTCACGTCATTATCACTCGTTATGATGAAAAATAATCATTTACTATTCACTTAGTAATTATATCCAATAAACGTTAATCATTCTCTTTTCGATTAATATTTTAACCAATACATAATATTTCATTCCATGAAATTACGTCACACGTGTAATTTAAGATTAATTGAATTAATTCAGTTTTTAAATACTCAGAATTACGGGGTCTTACATACTTCCCCCTTACAACGGAGTTTTGTCCTCGAAATTCGAATATGCCCAGTATTACCACCTCGAATTCTTACACACAATTGCATCCGAACGTATCCACAAATTTACTCGCAGTAATCTTTTGGTATTTCCACTATACACACACCAATGGTACCGTTTTGACCGAAGGTTTACTCACAACAACCCACATATAGCGATAAGTCCATTCAAAACCTAACATACCGATATATTCCCTTATGCTTAAGGTTTCACTTATATAATGACACGTAAAACTATCGTGAATCCGATAATAATGTCTCAAAATACGAGCCTATGCTTTACTGGATTTGTCATCCCTATGTTAGAAAAGACCCCACTTTTATGGGTGCTAATTTCCCTTATTTCCATACCACATAATCTCTCTTCACGGGAGAGACCTTAGCAACCCCTGATTACTCATGTCAGGCCTCAAAACTTTAGTTCACGATAACGTACTCTCATTACATTCCTGAACTATAAGAAAATGATGTGGATTAACTTAATCCTTATCGATTGACCATGAATCGCTCCAGGTCCGAGAAACTTGTTATTTCCCATTTTTTAACTATCCAAAGGGTGGGAAAAAATTCTTCCTATGAAACCTCAGAAGTCACTTCATAACTAATATCCTGTTATGAGTCACCACATGCAGCTCTACTAGTTGCAGTTAATATTTACAATTACTCCAAAAATCCAAAACATGCATTCTCACATTCGGCCGTATTTTATGTCACCCCTTCCGACTATCCATCGGCCTACGATTGACACACTTAGCTCAGGATGGAACTCCATCCCCATCACCTCGTGACACTCCCTATCCAAGGTGGGACTCAAGGGTCTCGTCCTAATTTACAATAATATTGGGCGGCACCTTATACCGATCCATTTCTTCACTCTAATAACATGCTGGGCATACTTCTTTAGTAAATTCACTTCACAACCCAAAGAAAATCCTGTCCCCTCCACGATTTTGGTAATCCAATAATGAACTTTATTAGTCCACGTATCCATTCCGTCCCTAGAATCATCAATCTATCACAACATTCGGGTTGGTAATATTGAACCAACCTTTTCCCTTTACGAGTGGCACACTTAGAGACAAATTCACTATGTCTCACTTCACGTGGAACATCTTACTCCCTTTTTTCTGAGATATACAAAAATCACGGCCATGCGTTTGCTCCAAAACTGTGCACTTCCTAGGCTCTTTTCCATCTGTTAGAATTAACAGCCTATCTATGAGCAAACCACTCTATACATTCAACTAAGTGAGACTCCATTTGCTTCTAACGTATTTCGACTTAACTAGATTGTGGGAGTTTTTTCGTGACATATACACAGTCAGATTATCTCCTTTCCTCGAATAAGGTTCAGTCCCTCATACTTTTTCACTTGTTTTTTTACTATCCCACAGACATATTTACAATATCTTTATAGGTATCCTTATCACGGACGATACTGAAAGTCAAATTAACCAAGGTTCCCATACATCCTATATCATGTGCATAACTGGACAATCATCTCTAACATCCCACACGTAACATACTTATCTCAAGTTCGTCCCCGTATTCTCATAGTGGATATACCGCATGGCTAACCTAATTTACCCTACTAAAATGATTTAATTCCCCTTAAGACTACCCCACCCATCAACTAGTGGTGCAAAAAAAATTCGCCAGTGCTCCCCACATAGCACTACTCGACTCCACAGGTCTTATGCCATAGAATAGCTCTCAGCTCATGATTTGATCCACATACACATGTAATAACTAAATTGTTAAACCCATGACCTAGTAACATCCCTCAACTCTCGACATTCGTTGGGATTCATGAGTGGGATGTCTCACAAATGAAATCCAAACAAGGAACACCCCTGATACACACCTACCTAGCATTGTCGATCATCGAGATTAGTAGGCCCTATGCACCAATATAAAATATTCAAAATCCTATCCCCAGACGTACAAGTCTAACCGTCTACTCCCACATCACTAAAGGAGTTATGTAACACGACACTCTCACTATCACTAGTTTTCACGCGCTAAGTCGATGACGAGCTAAAAAATTTCGCTTAACAGTAAACTTAATACACCCTGACTTGCATCAATACAATCCCTATACACTAGGATCAAATATAACGAGATGATTATAACCTCTAAAGTCTCCTTTATGATATAATATAAACACGAGCTCAACTCTCTTCCAGATGACACATCGCTAAATAACACATCCTGCCCTGGAACAACGAACACGATAGCCTTGCTATAACAGCCTACCATCGCTCAACCCATTGCTAACCAACCCATACCCAGAATAACATCATACTCGAATATCATCTCTTAAAACGAGTTAACCCACTAAAATATATCCTCTCAATGTCCCCACCCGCTCCCATGCAGTGGAACCAAAAAGAGCCCCACCCCTCAACGGTAAATATATACACACAATAGTAACACTAACAATACACACCCTAAAATAGTCTCACGCGCGAACCTAATGCTAACGAAATACCGTGGTTTGCTCATCTTACACAAAAAAATACCCCATTCACCCTAAGATAAGTCTCACACTTTCAATTATCAATAGCACTGGCAGTCGAATTACTTCCTCGACATGACATTCTCATTCAAACTGATCCAAAAACTTTTACAACAATTGCCCATGTTGGGTATCCCACTCCTATATCCTAACTTACTGCGGATAGGGTCAATACATGTGGTCTTAATCTCTACACCTATGAGACCTTTCCGTGTCATCGCTCGGTCTCTGTCACCACTGAACATATCGAGGTTTTCCTCTCGGACCTGGTAGTCTTGACCCCGATTATTACCCTCATTGTTCCTTTGGTTCTGTTAGCCTTGTGGAACACACGCTGATCTTGATGGCCCTGACTGAATCCACCGTCACTTGGTAGGAATTTCATTGATCTAGATCATTTAAATGGGTCCTCTACCGATTATCCCCCTATGGTGCCTCACTATCACCAATTACATCCGATCTTGACCTTCTGGCTCGGTTGTCCAACTCTCTTGGCTTCCTTATCATGGAAGCGTTGATATAAACATTGTAAATGTAGGTCATTGAAGTTATCTACATAAGTTGTCCAAGATTGATTTCCCATAATTATTGTCAACTCCTACTCGTGAGTCCATCTTCACACTTAAGAGCCTTCCTCCCCATTACCTACCTCCCTAGGTACGAAGTTCACTTAAACAAATAAATTCTTCATCACAATCGGCCTCTGTTCGCCCCTCCTGGAATAAGTCCAGAAAATTCCAGTGCATCTCTATCTGAACAGAAGATGAAAGAATTTGTTGTTAAACTGCACCCAAAATTTCTCGATTAATTCCTTATCTACTTCCTTATATGTGGTGACTGTCTCCCACCATACCAACACTGCTCCTACGAGTAAAACTTTTAAACCAAAATTTTAATCATGGGTGCCACTGCACTCCACCATAGCAGTTGCCTTTAGATTGTCTCCTTCCATTGGGTCATCAAACTTCCTCTCTTCTCTGAACCTTTGTATATGGCTCTTTGAAAGGGTCCCTCCGACTTCACCTTTTATTGACTATGTTGGGTGAGTCTGAATTTGCACCATCATTTTCTACGATGGTGCTTAGGGATACTACTAAACCCTAGTGATTAGCCTATCAGCGTCTGCTTGAACAATAATCATGGCGACTCCTATCGTGGCCACCATGCCTAGAATACTCTAATGGCCCTTCTTTGTGGCCCTATATTGTTCGGTGTATGAATCCCAACCTAACTCGCATATGATTCGTATAAACTATACTTAATAGCAAGAGAACGTAAATGCGTGTACGAAGAGGAATACAATAATCCTATAATAGGGATCTATATCAAAGAACACTACGTTGAAATCGTAGTAAGCGAAACAGATCTTATAGACACTGGAACCTGATGCTCTGATACCATCGATGACACCCCACCTATTTTAATCGAGCGTTATGAGACCTTTATCAAAATAACCAAGAATCTCATTTGGTATATCCTTATCATCACTGTCGAAAACTTTTTTTTAAATTACTAACCATCAATGTTAAAATAAGTCGGTGCCAAGTTTGATCTTTTATTAGCGTAAAAACTGGAGAAAATAAATTATATAACCAAACCATTTACATTATAATTATTTAAACAATCACACGGCAAATAAATAAATAATACTGTAGAATACAACATCAATTCCTAACAATAAAAACCAACTACAAGTCTGAAATAATAAACTGAATCCACAATGTCTAATAAATACACTAAAGTACTAAATCGTCTA
Organism: Sambucus nigra; assembly: GCA_949130495.1. Classification (NCBI taxonomy): domain Eukaryota; kingdom Viridiplantae; phylum Streptophyta; class Magnoliopsida; order Dipsacales; family Adoxaceae; genus Sambucus; species Sambucus nigra. Next base: position 838,981,408 of record OX422207.1, on the reverse strand, counting down.
AATAGGGAAACATGCCCAAATAAAATACTGAATCAAAAATTTTAATCTAAGAATGAATAATTGACGCGTCTATAAAAAATCCTGCAAGACTCCACAATATTGCATCTACGCATCCACGGAATGAGTCATCAAGCCTGGCATCCCTATGGCTAGACACCTGAAGATATTTTTGAAAAAAGATATTTTGACAAGAGTTAGAGCCTAAAACCATTTGAAAAATATTTTGCAAGTAATTAAAATTCATTAATTAAATATGCATTAACACTTTTCATATTTAAGCGGGTGTCGCATCTCTTGAGATATTACTCACCCCTGCACACCTCACGCTGACCTTCTAACCCAACTAATTACACTAACTCACCTAACTAGCCTTTTTACACTTCATTATATTACACTAATCTAACTCGAGTATTCCTTACTTTGATTTATAAGTTGTTCTACTCATTAACTTATTTAATCATTTCAACTTTAATTACTCATAACGTTCGCACTAGTTTTATTTGAAATATTGATAAATCATATAACGTTCACACTAGTTATATATGAAATACATTCACACTTAATGTATTTATGTAAGGACATAAATTTCCAATTGAGTCCCTGTATTGTTTTGACTTAATTCCATGAACAAAACTATGTTTGTAATATGTCATAGGGAGATTTTTATTTTTTCACGATCCCACTTGGTCTATGACGTATTGAAGAAATTGAAGACGTTGCAGCAAAGATTCAAATATTTAATCATGCCGATATTTATTTGGTGCAAGTTTAATCGTCTTCAAAGTTAATTTCATTCCGAGATCACTCAGGTATGAATGCGTATAATTAATGGTGCTCGGATTTTTTTTATAAAAGATAAGGATGTAATTTTTATAAAGAAAAATGTTTTTAAATGTTTTAAAAGTGTTTTAATGGTTTAAACTTCGTTGTATGATGATAAGCTCGAAATAGAGTTTGACTAATTTGTATCTCTTTGTTAAGAGACGTTTTTATCCAAAAGTCAAAATTTCGCTATGTCGCTCGAACGACATTGGATCTTGTTCGAATGAGATACAATCTCGCGCGAACGACATGCTTAAGTCATTCGAATGACACGTTTTTCGAGGCGGTGTTTAAATCCTATTTAAACAGTGTTTGCATTATAATTTCGTAAGTGTGCTTTCTGGAAAAAAGTTTTACGAACCAGAACCTTGTTTGCACATGTTTTCTAAGGTTTAAAAGTCTTAAACACATCCTTAGAGTTTGCAAAGATCCGAGATATCATTCTTATATGTTTACGTGATCTTGCTGTACCAAAGTTGCTTTTTCTACACATTGAACACAAAGGGTTTTACGGTGAAGAAGCGACGGACATCGTGTTCAACATCGTAGACGTATCAAAGCCATATCGGTGGACACTGAGACATACGTGGAGCCGTGTGTTGTGGTCAGAGATCGTGGAAGACAGAACTTCTACGTGGGCACTATTGAAGAACGGTTGAAGATCAGAAGGAGCGTCAAGACCCGTGGGGATCGAGTCTTAGTGTAAAGCTAATCTGTCTTTGTAAAACCATTGTTCATAGTGATTGTCTGGCTTGGGCCGTCCGAGGTTATTTTCCCGTTTTGGGTTTTTTCCTCGTACATCCGGCGTTGTGAGTATTCTTTACTTTGCTTTACTTGTTTTAATCACTAGATGCATGTTTGGGATTAATCAAGATAAAATTGGTTTAAAGTAAGAATTGGAATTTCACAACTTGGTTGGTGCATAATTAAAAGTTGGATCTTTTTCAAAGAAAATTTGGTTTTGTTGAAAACACACACTTTGGGTGTTTTTCAAATTGGTATCAGAGCTAGAAAACATTTTTATTTGTTTTGTGATCCCGTGTGTTTTCCAAAATGAATTCTGGATATAATGAATTTTCTCGAACTCCTATTTTTGATGGCACTAATTACACTTATTGGAAGATGAGAATGAGATGTGCTTTAAAATCTATTGATGAACGAGTTTGGCTTGCAGTTGAAAAAGGTTGGACACCCACTGTCACTATTGTAGGTGAGGTCACTAGTTTAAAGCCTGTTGTGTCTTGGACCGAAACAAAACAAATACTTGCACAATATAATTCTAAGGGTTTACATGTTATTTCTTCACATGTCACACATGAAGAATGTAACAGAATTATGACTTGTGAAACATCAAAAGAGGCTTGGGATATTTTGGCACTCACTCACGAGGGCACTAGCACGGTTAGGGCGTCAAAACTTCAAAATCTCACTACACAGTTTGAGACCATTAGGATGTTAGAGAGTGAGACCTTTTATGAGTTTTATTCTAGGTTGTCCAATATTGACAACTCGTCGTTTAACCTAGGTGAGAAAATTCCCGACAACCGTGTCATTAAGAAAATCCTTAGGTCGTTGCCTAGTAGGTTTGATGCGAAAGTGACCATTTTAAACTCCTTGGGTAGGTTAGAGTCAACGAAACTAGAAGAGATTGTAGGTGACTTACAAACCTATGAAATCGACATGATTACCTCCAAGCAAGTGCCTAAGAAAGAAAAGGGTATTGCTTTGAAAACCCGGAAGGAGGAAATTAAAGTTTCGGATTTCGATTCCGATTCCGATTTTGAGGATGTTGCTTTGTTGGCTAAGAAATTTTAAAAATTTATTAAGTTTCAAAAGCAATCGAAAGATGCCAAGAAATTTGAAAAATTCAAGAACAACAAAGTGGATCCCACCTCTAAGGATAAGTTTGAAAAGCCTAAGAGAGATGAGTCGGATAAGTGTTTTGGGTGTGAGGGGTACGGTCACAAGGTTAAGGAGTGTCCCACTAGACTTAAGAAAGAAGGCAAGCAACCCATTTTATATAGTTCCACCTTAAGTGATAGTGAACCGGAAGAGGGAGAGAGTTCCCCCATTGAGCGTAACTTTACTGAGTTTATGGCATGTCATATGAGCGACGACGACAATACTCATGTGAATGACACTTCCGAGGAGGTTTTGAGTGTATCTCATGTTAGTGAGGGTGAAGAAAGTGACGAGGAGGAGATAGATGTGAAAGAATTGTAAAATGCGTTTAATGAGTTGTATACCGAAACGGTGAAGGTGAAAAAGGCTAACTAAAAATTGTGATCTAAGTTGAATGAGCGTGCCATAGAAAATAATGATAGTTTGATTGAGGATATTAGGGCACGAGAGAAGAAGTTTAGGGAGAAATTGGAGTTTGTGGAGAAAGAGAGAGATAATCTCCGTGGTTTGATGGAGTCCTTGAAAAAGGAGATTTTAGAGTTTGAGGGGACTGGGCGTTTACTCGAGTCTAGGATTCACGAGTTGGAGGAAATGTTGAAAGATTCGTCTAGAGTCAAGTTTGATTTGGAGGTTAGGTCGGAGAAGTTAGATAAGATCTTAGGCACCGTCCAAATTAAAGGAGATAGGGGAGGTATAGGTTTTGGTGAGAGAGTAGTTCCCATTCCCCCCGCACATGTGAGAAACACTAGGAATGTTAGAAAAGGTCCACATAAAGGTAATCATTACCACCACCACTTCTCTTGCTCGTTTGGTGGTAGGAAAGGTCACCTTAGGCGTTATTGCTACGAACTTAGACAAGCTCCTAGGAAGTTTAGGAATAAAGTTGCCCGGGTTCCCAAAACCCCCATGTGCCGTTTTACACCTACTTGGGTTAGGAAATCGGATTTAGTGGCTTTAGGAATTAAACTTCATGATTCTCATTTGGGTGCACTTGATTCTTCCCATGCTAAATCTAAAGGATGATAGTGTTGCCATGTTTGTCATATGCTAGTTTGCTTCATGATATATCCATTGCTAGTATTATGTCATGTGTATCATTTTGTATTATAGTTTTCATTTGTTTGAGTCCTATTTGAAAAAATACAAAAAGATTTTTCTTTTCTTTGAGTCAAAATATGTTTCAAAAGCCAAAAAGATTTTCGATTTTAGTTTTTGAGTTTACATGTTTGATGTGGCATATTGGTGTGCTTGGACCCCCCCCCCCCCCCCCCCCATCGTTTCATTATCCATGTGGCTAGTACATTTGGTCATTATTATCAATGCTTAGAATGATCTTAACCATTGTTTATATGGGGTTGTTTCGAAGTTGATATGCATCTTGATTCGACTTTGTATATATGCCAACATTGCACACATGCACGAGTTTATATGGATGTTTGACTTCTCTTGCATATTTGAATTTGGTGAGCCGTTCTTATCTCAATCTTGTCATCTATGCGTAAGTAAACTTAAGGAGAAGTGTGCATGTAATAACCGTTTTACCGTGAGGATTTAAAATTGGTAAAAATGATAAGTGATTCACGGGAAAGGGCTGAGAGAGTTCAAATTAACTCGTCGTGAAAGCCACTTCTTAAAAGAGCCCAAAAGAAAAAGCAAAATGCTAAGAAAAGGGCCAATAAGATTTTCTCTAAGTTGAGAATGCTAGAAACCTCAGAAGAACTTAAAAGCAAAATATGTTTATATGAGGGTGTTTGGTTGGAGAAAATTTAAACGGGTTTGCACAACTAATCGTAATGTTCAAACATTGCAATTTCACGCTATTGTTTGTAGAATCGTCAAAATTTTGGATTTGTGTGCATGTAGTATGTTTAGTTCATTAAGATCACACTTTAATTGTCATTTGGCTATGATAAAGTTTGATGATTTATCGCTATCAATTAGAGCTTCTTGATCGTTTCGATGTGTTAGAATTGTGACTCATTTGTTGTAGTTTCACGCCCTTTCATTCCATGTCCATGTTTGAGCACATCGGTACTATGTTTGCATGTAACTCACATTTGTAATTTTTATGAGTTTTTGCGGTTTGTGTTAAAAGCCTACTGTTTTAGCACTGTTTTGCTTCTGTCAGTCCCTTCCTGGAATTTTTTTGTGGAAATTTTTTCACTGGGCAATACTTTATAATATTTCTGGGAAACTGGGAAATTTTAGCAGGTCGTGCGAAGTCGTTCTAACGACATTGCATCTCGTGGGAACAACTTCTGACTTCGTTCGAGCGACTTCCTCACCTCGTTTGAGTGAAGTCCCTGGCTCGTTCGAAGGACAGGGTAATAAAATTGCTTCTAATTGGTTTGCAGTCCTCAGGTTCATTTTGGTATTTTTTTGGTACCGCGGGAAGCATTTCTGGACTGTTTGGTTTACATGCAGGTTCTTTATGTTCCAAATTGGTATTTTGCATATATGTCCGTTTATCACACTTGATTTGATTCGTATACTCTTTGTGTGATTCCTTGTTTATTAGCTACTATTTTGACATTACATGATCTTGTTTAGCTGATTTTCTCATGTTTATCTAGCGGCTTTCATTTTTTAAAAATTGGTATCCACTTGATTCTATTTGGTATCATTTTCTCATGCTAGATATTTCATATTGGTTTATCTTTTCACCGGATTGTCTATTCAAGACAAAAAGGGGGAGAGATTTGGTATGTGATGTAGGGGGAGATTTGTTGAGCGCTTATATTTGTTTCAAATTGGTTATAAATGATATGCTTTTATTGAATATATAAATTGGTTTCATTTGTTCCTCCATACTTCAATGGGTATCTGTTTGTCTGTTTCATGTGTGTAGGTATGCTTTCAGCGATTCGAGATTTCAAGTCTACATCACATTCAGATAGTTCATGCTTTCCGGTGCTACATATTCTAGTCCGTGTCATGTATTTTGATTTTGGGTTTATGGGATGGGATTTAGGCGTCATACGGCTTGACGGCCCGGTTAGGCATTTCACTGGTTTAGTTTTGCCCGGAATAGTCAAAGGGGGAGATTTGTAAGGACATAAATTTCCAATTGAGTCCCTGTATTATTTTGACTTAATTCCGTGAACAAAACTGTGTTTGTAATATGTCATAGGGAGATTTTTATTTTGTCACGATCCCACTTGGTCTATGACGTATTGAAGAAATTGAAGACGTTTTGGCAAAGCATCAAAGATTTAATCATGCCGATGTTTATTTGGTACAAATTTAATCGTCTTCAAAGTTAATTTCATTCCGAGATCACTCAGGTATGAATACGTATAATTAATGGTGCTCGGATTATTTTTATAAAAGATAAGGATGTAATTTTTATAAAGAAAAATGTTTTTAAATGTTTTAAAAGTGTTTTAATGGTTTAAGCTTCGTTGTATGATGATAAGTTCGAAATCGAGTTTGACAAATTTGTGTCTCTTTGTTAAGAGACGTTTTTATCCAAAATTCAAAGAAAGTCAAACTTTCGCTATGTCGCTCGAACGACATGCTTAAGTCGTTCGAATGACACGTTTTTCGAGGTGGTGTTTAAATCCTATTTAAACAGTTTTTGCATCATAATTTCGTAAGTGTGCTTTCTGGAAAAAAATTTTACGAACCAGAACCTTGTTTGCACATGTTTTCTAAGGTTTAAAAGTCTTAAACACATCCTTAGAGTTTGCAAAGATCCGAGATATCATTCTTATATGTTTACGTGATCTTGCTGCACGAAAGTTGTTTGTTCTACACATTGAACAAAAAGGGTTTTGCGGTGAAGAAGCAACGGACATCGTGTTCGACATCGTAGACATATCAAAGCCATATCGGTGGACACCGAGACATACGTGGAGTCGTGTGTTGTGGACAGAGATTATGGTAGACGGAATTTCTACATGGGCACTATTGAAGAACGGTTGAAGATCAGAAGGAGCGTCAAGACCCGTGGAGATCGAGTCTTAGTGTAAGGCTAATCTGTCTTTGTAAAACCATTGTTCATAGTGATTGTCTGGCTTGGGACGTCCGAGGTTGTTTTCCTATTTTGAGTTTTTTCCTCGTACATCCAGCGTTGTGAGTATTCTTTACTTTGCTTTACATGTTTTAATCACTAGATGCATGTTTAGGATTAATCAAGATAAAATTGGTTTAAAGTAAGAATTGGAATTACACAACTTGGTTGGTGCATAATTAAAAGTTGGATCTTTTTAAAGAAAATTTGGTTTTGTTGAAAACACACACTTTGGGCGTTTTTCAATTTATCTCGTATATATTTATTTACTCGTATTATATATGTACTAGTATTAAAACATTCACACACATGTCACATATAGTAACCATCCCCCCAAGTAATAACTCACCGGATGCTTGTTTCTACAATGCTATCATATCCCAGGTATGCTCACTTTAACCCGATTACCACAAGTCGGACTAGCTCACACTGAACTTGGGTAATAATATTGTAAACAAAGTGGAGGTGGTCATATTTCCTCGAGAGTGAGACCGAATCATGCCCAAAACGCCTCACCTCGAAAATAAATTACATAATAAAAATACTGGACGATATGACCTGGGGACTATACTTTCCTTGCGTTCACTAGCTAGGGATTCACTCACATCACGTTACCTTCGATGATATCACTAGAGGGGTCTGCTTTCACTTTATTAACATGCACACCGATATTTCTAAAATACACAAGTATACATATATATTATCACAATCCCGTATTTATATGCACATATTTATGTACCCGTAGCACTTGCCCATAATTCCCGAGTCTATTTCCCAACTCTAAATTTATTTAATTTCACATCCATTAAATAATTTATGTAGCTTCACTTGCTAAAATACCCGGACTCACTCAATCGACCCGTATCTTAATTTCATGTGAATTTCCCATTCGAATCCATTCATAAATTTTTGAGTGCTGCTCGTCCTAAACAATCCTAAATCCATACCCATAATTCATCCTCATCTAATTAAAAGGTAAAAACAATGTTCCTTAATATTTTCCAGAGTCCTACACTCATCTAGGGACATCTCTAAATAATCCAGATTTGATTTCCCACCAAAGATTTTGGTCTCAGACAACCTTCCGTAATAAATTCATAACTAATTAAAAAAAATCATAAAAATACGAGGTCAGTACCCATCGATCGTAATGAAAAGACCTACAATTCCATGTTTTGAGCAAGTGGATACACCGAATTGGTTCGGCCAGGGTACGAACTGGTTCGCCTGTCAATCAAAACGACGTAGTTTTTATTCTGGCACTTCATCTTCCCCAATTATTTTCTTCCATTTTTGTTCACCCAAACCTCTATGATTTTTCTCAAAACTCAACCCAAACGTACCCATTGATTAATACACGTTTCCAATAGTTTCTAATCATCAAATACATAAATAACATTAATGATTCCTACTTAAATCAATTAAACCACGAATTGGTTTTTCTCACTTTCATTCAAATTCCCCATTCAATCCAATTTATACTCTGAATTAAATGAGATTAGCTACTGAATTTAGACTAAAATTCAAATTTCAACAACATATGATATCATCTCATCATTAATTTGGCAGTAATTTCACATTTAATGCCTAAATCCCCAAAAATCCATTTTAACACGTGACAACCCTCCCCAAAACGAGTTTCTCTAAACCTACCAAGATATGAACATGAATTTTTGCAAATAAAAATCATAAGAAATTTAATTACTTGCCTTTCAATGCTCGTAGAGTCTGATTACATGTTGTAGACGATGAGCTAATGATCACAAACTTAAATCTTCTCTTAATTTGACTCCTAAAGCTCCCTTCTTTTCTTCGTTCTTTCTTCTCTCTAATTCTAGGGTTTAGATTAATCACAATGGTTGCCCTAAACTCTCTAACTTAGGTTAAATGACTGAAGTCCCGAAATTTGGCTAACGGGCCAAGCCCAAATGACCTAAACACCCCCGTGTGGGTCCGGTTATGTCTAAAAAGGCCTCAGGACCCAATTACTATCCCCAGGTACACTATTTTGACTATCTCGACCCTTTCGGAACCAACCATGGCCTCGAAATCTCCATACAACTCACCCTACAATAATTTCTTATCTCGACCTCATATAGTCTACACTCGACTCCTGAGTGAGTATAATACCGTCACGTCACTATCATTCTCTATGACAAAAATAATCATTTACTATTTATATACAATAAACATTAATCATTCTCTTTCTGATTAATATTATAATCAACAAATAATATATAATTTCATTAAATTACATCACGCGTGTAATTTAAGATTAATTGCATTAATTCAGATTTTAAATACTCAGAATTACGGGGTGTTACATTTTGGGGGCCTAAATATATTTATTTTTATCAATATTCAAATAACTCTTTTTAGTGCAATAAACATTGGTATTGATAGTTAATTTATTCAGGCGTTGATTTTCAATTATTATTGATATTCGTCCTCGCATCACACTTTACATGATAGTATATAAATAAATAAAATGACGTCTCTTCAAATTATTTTTCCATGTATCTCATCCAATTTACTCTCTCATTAAATTATTTGAAGTTTGAGAAATGAGATGAAGAGATACCATTTTTATATTTATATATTAGATATATTAGATTGTTAATTTTTTTTAATAGAATCGGTTTTATTTCTAAACTAAAATTGCCAGAAACTCCTCACGTAAATTATAATTGGTTTGTACAATTATTTTTTTTTCTTCATTCAAGAACTCAGGAACAATATCAAAAATGAAAATACAAGTGTGATTAGAAACTCTAAGGTGCATTCTTTTAGTTTTTCCTTTTGAAGGATTTGTTAATCATTTAAGTATTAGACATTATATATATATATATATATATATATATATATATATATATATTAGCTCTCATGCATACCACCTATGCGAATCCTTTTTATTAAAACAGTAAAAAAAGTATTTTTGAATTTATTTTTATGTGATATTTAAACATTTTAGGGAACTCCACAAAAACAAATCATCTCAAAATAATTTCTTTTGCTATTTTAAAAAAATCGGTCAAACTATATCAGTTTTTAACAGCTTAAAAACTCACATAGTTTAACCGATTTTTTAAAAATAACAAAAAAAAATGGGACTAATTTTTTTTTTTGTGGATTCCCTTGAAATGTTTAAACATCATACAAAAAAACTCAACTCAAAAATATTTTTTTTCTTTAAGAAGTTAACTATATTTGTGTGCTTGCTTGACTACAAGGTTTGATCACTTTGTAATAAGAAATGTGTTTGTATTTTTTACTTAAATAGAAGAAACAGTGCTACCCAACTAAATTGATGATTTGATTATTTTCTTTTTGCAATAAGAATAAGAAGATCTAACAATAAAACAAAATTATTTTTTATCTCATTTCGTTACCATTAAGAATTAGGTTGGTTGAGTATATGGCCAAATTATGAAATACCCATCATTAGATAACTTCCAATACGAAGTTGTAGTATTGTGCATGAAACTATTCGATTAGAATTATGTCAAATAATTTTTTAGCACAATCTCCATCAAAAGAGTAGTATATCATAAAAGGTTGGATACTATTTACTTTAAATGAGTGGATTTCATGCCAATTAGTTTGTTTTCACAAATTTAACACCATTTTTTATGTAATTGTTAACAAATAGAAAATTTTGCTCATTAAAAATATTTGGATATGTGTTTCTATATTATTTTAATAACATGTTTCTTTTAGTATTTCTATACGAGGATTGTAAAACGCTCGCGCATTGTGCAAGGTTAAAATCTAGTTCTCATATAAATTCAACATTCACATGATATATTTAAGAAAGTATGCTCAAGGACATAAAGAATGAATCACAAAATATTTAAAGTAAAGTATTATTCTAGAAAAAATAAGAACTTGGGGTCTATGTGTTTCTTGAATGGATGAGGCATGAACAACACCAATGGAAACGTTTTTTAAGATAATAGTATTTCAATAGTGAGAACAAAGATAAAGACAAAAACAAACTATTCCCTTTTAGTAATGAGATTTTAGTTACAAGAACAATGAACCAGTGATTGAGTACGTAACTTTTATATTATAAATAGGCTTTTCTATAATTAATGAGGAATGAACACTTTTGAGATTTATGATTCTTTGAGGGAGGAGAAGTAGTCACTTTAATATCTTAAAGAGAGCGGGGAGAGAATATCTTTGTGGGGTAATTTATGCAGCATAACATTACTTGTTATATCATTATCAATAAATGTGCACTTAGTGCTCTGTTTATAATAGAACTTTAGGTTGGCATGTCTATTACACACCCAAGAATATTCCTTTATGGTAAATATCTGAAAATATTTTTTCATTATCGTTGTCTATTACTACCTACCATGATTTGTCCTTTTGTGATGTGACACCTGGTGAAATAGTGGACAAAAGGTGATCTTATTGACCAGTAGGCCAAAAAGTATTATTTTGTCTTTTATTGAAAATACTTGCTGAATAAGTTTTTGAAAACTTACGAGTGATCTTGAGGGTCACTCACAATGTTATGACTTTAAGAAGTTATTTGCGAGTATCATAATGGTCTCTCGTTGTTTTGTAAAATATTTGTGTAATGTGTATGTGTCTTGTGCGAGCGACCTTTTGTGGTTGAGTCTTAGTTTTCTCAATAAGATTTATCTCTCATCCTCCAAATTAAATCTCTCAAAAGGTCCCAAAGTGGATTGTTGCTCGAGCCCTACTTGCTTGGACAAGGCCTTTTGCTAATTTAATCTGTCAAAGATAACAATAATGGGTGTTAGCAGGGACGGAGGCATATGGGGGCTTGAGCCCCCCCGGTTTTAAAAATATATATATATTTAGAGGTAAAAACTAATTTTTATAAAACTTAGGGTAAAAAACATAAATACTTTAAACTCTTTGAGGTTAAAGCCCTATTTTTTTTTTATAGCAACAACGTTTTAAACACACACCTGCTTCTTCTTTCCATCCATTTTCTCTTCCAAGTTCCATTCCATTCTTTCTTTCAAGTTGCATTCCATTAAATTATTTAAATACCAGCAGGGTATTTCGTTTTGTTTTATAAGCAAGCAGCAACAAGTTGTTGAAACAACTTTACAAGCAGTAACAACTTTTCCTTCTTCTATCCATTGCGTTTGGAACTTTAGTAGTTAACTCAATTAATTTCTGAAATTAACTATGTTAATTGTTGAAATTTATTAACTCTATTACCTCTATTAATTGCTGAACATTATTAACTCCATTAATTGCTGAAATTTAATAGTTGAATTTTAGGGGTAAAATTGTAGAAATTTTATGGTTGAATTTTAGGGCTGAAATTTTATGGTTGGTGTTATGTAATGCTATTACTTTTTAGGGCTATCAATTTAGGGGATATTAATGTTATATAATGCTATTACTTTTTTTGTGGATATTAATGAACCTAATTTTTTCGTGTCAAATCAGTCAATTTATGTAGAGGTTTTTTAAAAGAAAATTGGAGTCAATATCCACTAGCATATTGACAATTTCATGTCGTTTATTGACAATTTATGAAGAGATTTTTCAAAAGTTGACTTGTTCATGTCGTCTATTGACAATTTCATAGCCCACCCTTCACTAGGTTCCCAGAGACTGAAAACACTCCTGTTGTGATTCCCAATAGCATATTGAGAGTGAAAGTGGATAAGGGTGGCTTTCCCTTATATAATGTTAATTTTGATGTTTGTGGTGGTGCACCCGGGGATTTGAAAACCATGGTAAACCATGTTTGATCTGTGCATAGTTATCAATAGATAATTGATCACATTCGTTTAGTTCGGACTCATTGTAGTTTACAAAACTATACTATAGCCAAGAGTGCGAATGCTTTTAACATTCCGGTGTCTCGTTGCAGTATGGGCAGATAAACCTTTGTCACTGTTTAGAAGTTTACCCTTACTTTGGAAGGTGTTTGTGAATTAACTGGATTGCCCATTTTGGGCACTCACACTTTTCCTGATCGTTATGAAGATGATAATCAGAAGTCCTTGTGCAAGACCTTGGTGAAGAGAATGGGTGATTGTACACATTTAGTGGGTCTTACCCATACTGGTGTGAGAAAACACTCATTTGCTAAATGGTAGAGATATTGGTTTAGGGACTTTGAGCCACCCTTGTCTAAGGATGAAATTAAAACAAAAGCTTTTAAGAGAATGAATAAGCTTGGATTGAACACCCCTAACCATCTGGCTATCTTTTGTAGCATTTTTTCCTAGTTTTTATTTTCTAGAAGTCTGAATGACTCTCCTCGTGACCTCCTATCCCATTTAGTTGTCCCTTTTTCACGTGGTAGGAAGGTGCAACTCATAACAATGACTTTGGGAACAATATACACTTAGCTATACCGAGCACATGTCGACATCGAGAGATCTCATGATAATTACGACATCTAAATTTTTTTAACTCTTTTATTTCATGGATTTAATTTTCGAGCGGCTCCATAGCTTTGATCCGAATCCCCGTTCACCACCTGATAACATTACTCGCATTTCCACGTAGCACAGGAAGACGCCAAGGTCATCTTCAACTCCCTCTTAGACAATATTGATGATTTTTTTATCCCTATGCAAAGAGTTTATGGGATATCTTTTCTTGGACCTTCTGTCCTTATATCCCCCAAGTGTTCTCTCTACTAGGAAAAGTGGAAGATTTGTCGAGCACTCCTTAGGATACTACAATGGTAATAATATTTCCCTCTATCCTCCTAACTTTAACAGAGTTAAGATAAGGTGAGGAAATTTATAATCCTCACCAAGGAATAAGACAATTGGGATATAATCAGGGTGATTATTCTTTATATTTTCCTCCACTCGCCCAACAGATCAACTGATCATAAGTTCGTAATTTAACTTTACTAGTTATGTTGTTTTAAAGAGGTTTTCTAGACTTAGGCACATCCAAATCTCCTCTTGTGATTATTTGCCTACTATTAGTGTAATGTGGTTTGATTTTTGGTAAAACCAAGTGTTAAGCATTCAAAATTATATCAAACATTTGCCTTAAGAGAGATTCTTTGAGATTATCCCTCTCTCTAATAAGTTTTTTTGGGAAATCATATTCACAAAGAGACTTGGCATCCTAGCACTTTTATGAGAGCTCCATTATAACCATTCACTCTTATCTTGGTGAATCCTTTAAGTGAGGATACCATTTGCCCCCAAGTATCTTAGTATAGACACTAAACAAGTGAAATCCTTGGACAAAGTTACTTCTAAGAGAAAACACCTATACTTAGATGTCCAGAATTTTATTCTTGCTCAGATTGATGGGTTTTCCTCGCCCATGTATCCTATTAAAATGTGAGTAGGGAGAAGGAAAAATCATGCAACAAACGTTACGAGAACATTGCCTTGGTGGACCAGAGTTCAGAAACAGTTACCCTTGGTGTGGAGGAGACTTATCAGATTATTCTCGAGCGAGGGTATGAGCCTTTTGATGCAGTCACTTCACACCCATCCATTCCAACCAATTTTCAACCCGTGGAAGATACCTTTGTTATTTCTCACTTACTTTATGAATATCAAAGTAATGAGGATATACGTGCTTGATCAACATCATCTTCATCTGAAGTGTAACTTATTGATTATGGAAGTAGCCCTTCATATGAATATCATAGTTCATCTTCAAATGACAATGGGTTACTCTCTATCATTGAAGATCATTTTATTGATACTTCATATTTTGTGTTATCTCAAAGGGATGTGGTATTAGACATTGTGAAGAATTCCCTGAGTGACCGTGAGGATATGGTGATTTTGTCTCCTATCACAACTAGTCCCACTACCGGGTTGTTACCTTATGGGCAAGTTTCTCGCCTTGAGGCTGTAAGTTCTTAATGCTACTCATAAATTTTTTGTTACCCTTTGTTTTACTGGACTAAAATTCCCCAAACATGTTATTTTTTCTTTTATTTCTAGTAGGTTTCTTCTAGGAGGACAAACTTGGCCCCAGTGGCAAGTATTCCTCCTTTACCTGATCACCCCATCCGTGATCATTTTTAGAGGGAAAGGAACTCCATGTTGGTAACCTCCTTGAGAATTTCTCGCGAGGTATACAATTTGTACTTTGTGTTTATTTAATATTTGTCAAGGATAATTGCACAAACACTTGTAGACTAACTCTATAGCTTATGCATGTAGCTTTTAAATGTGTTTTCCATGGCCACGGGGAATCTTACATGAGTTTCTTGTTCATTAGATCAAGTGGCGAGCACCACCACATATGTCTATAGAGTAAGATTAATTTTGCTCTCAACGTTATTTTCCCCTCTACTTTATACTCATTTGTGCCTTGGTTGGTAGATACCTATTGTACCACCTCCTCCTGCCCATACATTTGTTATTTCTTCAAGGATGAGCAATTCATCTAATCAAAACCCAACAAGTATTGTAGCTTCTACGACTAAGGCGGTGTTTATTCAACCATCTATTTTTCATTATTTGAAGATAATTTTACTTATAATTTTTTTATCTCCCCAGTGACCTTTGGCGAGAAACCTTCTTACCTCTCGGGGCATCAATTTTCCAATTGGGGTGACTCTTACTGAGTTACCCATTTCAGGCAGAATTTTTTCCCTAAAGTGCAAGTGCCTGTAGACAATAGGGTTCAGGTTCAAACACACTCTTTGCAAAAAGTTTTGCATGTTGCATCTAGTGGTCTAACACTACCTACCTCTTTCTTAGAAGAGGTAATCTATTACTCTGATTTATATATTAAGATATTTATTAAAATGAAATTCATTATAATTTATTCATGCAATCACTTACTACATTTCTCATCTTTTTATTTTTGTCAGTTTAGTACAAGAGACTCGTCTCTTACTATCTCTCAATCTTTTGAGTCTCTGGTCAATGTTGTGACCAACTCGAGTGCTATTCCCCTTATGGAGGCTCATGTATTAACTTTTTATCTTCATTTCCTTTTGTTTATACTTTGTGTATTGTTGCAATGATATTACTAGCATTCCTATATCTTTGGAACCCCAGGTACTTAACTTTTGTACCATTTTCATTTAGTTTTTTACACTTTGCAAACACTTGCTCGTCTGCTCAAACTGCTTCTTTATTTTTAGGTTTACACCACGAGTGCTCCTATAATTTTAGAGCCTAGGGTAATAATTTTTTACCTCATGTGTACTTTTTCTTATACTTAACAAATACTTGCTCGTCTACTCAACCCGATTCTTTGTTTTCAAGATCACATTATGAGCGCTCCTACTTTTGTTCATATATAATTTTGCTTATACTTTGCAAATACTTGCTCATCTCCTCAACTTATTTCTTTGTTTTCAGGTTAACATTATGAGCATTCCTATAATTTTATATTCAATTTAATATTCCCAATCTTTTTACTATTAAGGCCTTCCAGTCTTTGACCTCCTCTCTTGGAAATGGGATTTCACCATGGTAGGAACTCTTATCTTTTAAACGACGACCATTGCTAGTGTCTTATACATTTTTAACTTTTGAGCGATTGTGGTCAAAGCATCAGAATGCATGTTTATTGTTTGGGGGAGCTTTTATAGCTTAACAAATAAAATTTTATTTAACAAACGCGAAGTGATTGCTCGATAAGGAGCAAAGTTGGCATATTTGAGAGAAATTACCCATTGACTTGTTTGATTATGAGTTTAAAATACCCTCGTATGTATAGTACTCTCGCTCCTCTTCTTAAATCTTCTAGTGACCCAATCATTAGCGCTTTATACTCTGCTTTATTGTTCGATAATTTGAAATCTAACTTGTAAGAAAAATTGATATTTTCTTTGATGTTGGAGAGTATGATTCTAGCCCCTCCAACACCTTGTGTCTACATGATTCCAATCCCTCAAATACATTGTGTCTATAGACTATCACATTATATCTTCCATTTCTTCGCATAAATAATCTTGAAAATTATTCCCTAATAAGTCTTCGCTCGGAGGTTAAATCATTTAGCTTAAAAAGTGGATAGAAGATTAACCAAATCTTGACTTTTAATAGATTTTGGTCCAAGGAATTTCAAATCATATTTTGAGAGTATGAGAAACAACCAGTCCCTTCGCCCAACTAAAATAGTTCTTGCGAGCAAGTAATTAATAGGATCACATTTGGTAATGATATGCACAGTATACGTGAGTAAGTAGTGCCTTAACTTCTACACCATAAATACTAAGTCCAAGCAATGACTTTCCACACTTGTGTAACTAGACTCAGTCCCAGATATCACCCTAGAGAATTAGTACACAGGATTATCTTATCCTTCGTTCTCCTAAATGAGAAAATCTCCTATAGATCTTTATGTAGAAGTTAAATACAAGAGCAAAGGTTTACGTACTTCTAGAGGAATTATGGTTGAGGGAGATGCCGAGATCTCTTTAATCCTTTCAAATTATTTCCTTCCATACCCACTTTACCTTAACTTTTACAAGCGATGATAGAGGATGAGTAATCTCTAATAGCTGGTATAAATCTGCTCAAGTAAGAAAATTTGCCTAGAAAACTTTTGAGTTGCCTTTGGCTCCTTAGTGGTGGCATTATCAAAATTGTCTAGTGCTTCTCTGCATCCATTTTCACTCCTTGTCCATTTATAAGAAATCCAAGAAACTTGCCTAATGTGAACCGAAAGCCACACTTCAAGGGGTTCATCCATATCTTATAATTTCGTTAATGTTCAAAAAATCTTCTCAAATCTTATATGTGCTTTATCTCTGTTTTGGACTTCACTACTAGGTCATCAGCAAAAAATTCCAATATGTCATGAAATAAATCATAATATATGGGCATCATTATTCTTTGATAAGTTTCCCAATCATTTTTTAATCCAAACGACATGACTATTTATTGAATGTTTCTAAGAGGATTCCAAAAGGTTACATTTTTGCATCTATTGGATCCATTTGATACGCTTCTATCCATTATACCCATCCATGAAAATATACATTTCACATCTAACAGTTATGTCCGCTAAACTACCAATACTCAATAACGAGAATTCATCCTTTGGACATGTGCAGTTCAAGTCTCTGAATTGCCCGCAAATTTTGAATTATTTTTTTATCCTTTTGGTAACGGGGCTCAATGCTCGAGGGCCAATAGGGTGTTCGATGATCTTAATGAAACCTTTTGCGATTATCTTCTCTTCTTCTAACTTTATCTTTAAGTCCGACTCAGCTTTGTAAGTGGGAGTAGCCTGTCTCAAAGTCAAAATATTCAACTTGTGAAAGCTTACCTCTAGGCCAGTACTCGATATTTTTATATATTTCCATGCGAACACATCCACGGACTCTTTGAGAAAGTTAACAATTTCTTCTCTATGCTTTGGAATTAAACCTTTGGATATGAAGATGGGCCTCTCATAACCACCATTTTCTCCCAATTTTTAATCTTTTAAGTCTTGTAGCTTCTCCCTTAGCCCATCTTTCATGCACTCTAGGTCCTCTTTCGGTTCTTCATCATACTTTACTATATGAGAATCATTAATTACAAAGAATTCTAGCATCGGGTCGACACTCTCATCCCTGAACGTCGTCCACTCACACCTTTATAAATGATAAATCACCTTACCATTAAAAAAAGGCATATTTTTGTATGTTCGAGCAGGCATATTGTTCTCCTCTAACTTTCTTTTACATTTATCTTTAACCTTAAATGGTGTCACTCGTGGACCTAATCAGGCGTGAATAAAACTCCTTGACTGTATCCCTTAATGAACTGCTCGGGTTTCCACAACTCCTTCAATCATATGGGATTTTTATTCTTCACCAAGATGAGTGTAAAATGTTGCATCGATCAGATGACGTTCTTCCACCGAGACAGGCCTCTCAGTTTCTTTTATCACTATTTTTATTCCACCAATATTGGATTTCACACATTAGTAAAGTGTGAAAAACACGATGTCATGGGTGTGGATCTAAACCCTTCCTATCAACAACTAGTAACTCGTGTTGGCTTTAATGACATGAAATTTGATGTTGGGAGTAAAGTTGCCCAAATTTATCCTAACGTTCACATATCCGATCGATTATAATCCTACACTCTCAAAGCCTGAGTCGTTGAAGGAATTGTTAAGATCTTCTCTTATGACATTCCCATCTCATTGAGTGTTCTTATGGTCATAACATTAATTGATGCCCCTCCATACGATAATTCTCGTAGAAGCTAATACCATTCACCAAAGAAGTGAAACATAAATGTCTCTTGTGAAAGAATGGTACCTACCTGTAAACTTCTAAGAATACCACATTTGACGTGTAGCTTTTGATGAGCTTTTAATTATCCCATGCCAGTTGATCAAAGTGACTCCTCTATCTTGCGCTGCTTCAAGAATTTTCTTGGTAGTCATCAATCTGGTTTCAAATTTAACTCTAATTTGATCAAAAAAAATTTAAACCTTTGACTTTTTGCAATAGCAGCGCATTTAGAGTCCATTTCTACGTCATACATTTGCTTATTACGAACATACTCTGCTTATGAGGTTCCATCTTTATCTAGAATGAGAACCACACTCATGTTTCTTACTTTAATTTCCTATTCCTCGTCCCAATAGCACTTGTAGTCTGTATCAACTAAATCGAGTAGCCAATCAATATAGACTTTGTCAATTCTACCCATTCTTCGAACATCATCATTTATTCTAAATCATGGGCCGTAAACATATTTGCAGATCCATATTGGTGGGTTGAAAATAGGTTCTTATTTACATTCAGAAGGGGAAATTGAAGAGTTTGATTGTTTACTTGATTATTTCTTATATTACGTAGATAATAATAATAATATTTGGTCAATTGTTGAACTCTCTGGTTCAACTCATAAAATTTTGCATCCGCCTTTTTGGTTAATGTAGTTTCTTGATCATGAGGTGGGGTGTCCCCACCATTCCTTCTCACACCAGTCTTTGATAAAAATCCATATCTTTCTCCACACTAAAATGGAGGATGGACATCACTTAAAAACCTTATTTTCCCTAGAGAGCCATTCTTTAATGTTCCTTAACCATTTTTTCCCTTAGGGCTGCCGTCATCATAGTTGACAGCTTGTCGTCGAGCAACCTGAAGTTTTTTCTAGTTGAAGAACTGCCAAGTTCTTCCATCTCTATGTTCATTTTTTCCCTTAGAGCAACCTGAAGTTTTTCTAGTTGAGGAACTACCAAGTTCTTCCATCTCTATGTCTTTGGTTTTATAATCGTCTCAATGTTTTTTGTCGATCAAGTAAACTCCTAGAACATACCATCTCGTGTTTCATTTATCAGATGTGTAAGGACATGTTTTTATAAATGTCCTTTAATATCTAGGAAATTTTGTATACCGTAGATTACTTCAAGTATGTCTGATACCGCAACATTCAACACTTCTCCACGTTCATCCATGATAGCCTCGACTTGGATCTGAAGTTCTCACGCACCCACTACCTTCATACGTGAGTAGTGCATTAACATTTTCTATCATGCATCGTGCGTCTTCAACAATCATATGTTCCCACTACTCCACTCACAATTATAGTAAAATAATTTAATTAGAGTTTTTGATATTTTCATAAATATTTGGGAAAATTTTTAAAATAAATTTTTGAAGTCTGAAATATTTTTATCTCGAAATAAGATTTTTTCTAAGTGTAGAGGCAAACTAGTACAAGTCGTTCAGATCGTTCGAACGACATAGCTTGTCGTTCAAACGACAACTCATGTCACACGAAGTCGTTCTAACGACACCTCGCCCCATTCGAGCGACACCCCATATCGTTCGAACAAGACACGACCTCAATTTTTGTATTTAAATAGTCTTCATTCTACATGTTTTACAAGTCTTGGACCTGACGTTTCTGTAGTCCTTCTGCATTAAAAACAGACTTCGTTTTTCTCGTTTTCTACACTTTTTTTATTCCCAAAAAATTCCCAATCATTTATGTGAATCTTCTAAACCCAAGAAAATTGTTCTACTCTTCTGGAGTACTTGTGGAGAAGAAGAAGGTTGATTTTCCACTGTTGAACTTGGAGTTTACGGGACCTCTTGCTAAAGACGCCGAATCGACACCTGGGGGTATTTCGTGGGTCACTGTATTTCATTGTAATCCGTGTAAGTTGAGATTTACAAATTATAGTGAAATAATAAGGTTTTGCCTCATTGGGGGATTTTTCCTCAAATTGTGACTATCTTGCATGTCCATTTTATTCGAGTTATTTGTAACAATTATTTGCAAGAGTTGAGACTATATTGGATAAAAATTAGAATTTAATTAAATAAGCTAGACATTGATTGCTGGCGCACTCTCAAATTGGTATCAGAGCCAATTACATAATTTTACCTGGTAATTTTTTCGCAAAATTTTTCTGGATATCAATTTTGTTTTGAAAATTGATCTTTGAAAAAGCACAATTTCAATGGAAAACTTATATAATAGTCCCAATTTTTGATAGGTCAAATTACATATATTGGAAATCCCGTACAAAATCTCACTTAAAGGCCATAGATGGACGTGTTTGGGTTGTGTGTGAAAGAGGGTGGATGCCTCCCACTATCACTGTAGACAACGTAACTAATGTAAAATCTATCACTGCATGGACTGTGGATGAATTTAAATAGAGCACATATAACTCATGTGGATTTAGTGCCATTTTTGGAGTCATCACACCTGAAGAGTTCTGGTGCATCATGATGTGTACCATGTCTAAAGAAGCATGGGATATTATTCAACTTACCCATGAAGGCACGAATGCAGTTAAAGAATCAAAATTGCAAAACTTAACTACACAATTTGAAACTATCACCATGCTTGACTCTGAGTGTTTTGATGAATTTTATGCACGCTTATCTGATATTGTAAACACTGGCTTCAACTTAGCTGGACATATTCCTGATGCTAGAGTAGTTAAGAAAATTTTGAGATCACTGCCTAAGAATTTTATCCCTAAAGTTGTTGTGCTAAATTCAATAGGAAATTTAAATAGTATGAAACTATAAGAATTGGTAGGAGACCTCCAGACTTATGGAATTAACATGTTTCTTAATATAATAAAATCAAAAGACAAGGGGGTAGAACTTAAAGTCCAGGCTAGGAAGAGTGAGGGGTCAACAAAAAAAAGAGGTGAGTCATCTAAGAAAAGAGAGGAAGAGTTGTCTGATTTCAATTTAAAGAAAAATGGCAATTTCAAAGATAAAAAGAATTTTGAGAAAAATAAATTTGAGAAGAAAAATGAAAAGGATAAAAAGGATACGCCTAAGAAAGACGAGGAGAGATGTTACGAGTGTGACGGTAGAGGTCATAAGGCATTTGAGTGTCCTACTAGGTGGAGATGTCAAGGCAAAGGTAAAGATGCTCTTAATGCCACCGTTTGTGACGACAGTGAGGTGAGTCAGTGGACTTTGGAGACGAGTCACTGCATGAATGTAACTTCACCGCATTCATGGCTAGTCATGTGATTACTGATAGTGCACCTCATGACGATGATGATGCTACTTCACATGGACACCTCAACGGTGGAATAGATATGAGTGAGGGGGAGGATGCTGCAAATGAGAGCGAGAGTGATTTACGACGTGCATACGCTGATTTATATGTTGATTCTTTTAAAACTAAAAAGCGTAACAAAGAGTTAGCTCTTAGGATAGTTGCCTTAGATAAAGATTTAGGAGAGATGAGAGAGAGAGTCCTCGATTTACACTACCTTGAGAGAGAGAGAGAGAGAGAGAGAGTTTGTGTAGAGAGGGAGAGTTAGTTTGGTGAGAGAGAAACATGTTTAGAGAAAAATAAAGGGGACTTGACCAAGAAAGTGGCTAGTCTTATGAGTGGGCTCCAGACCTCCATGGACACTCGAAAGAAACTTGAAGCCCAACTTACTCATGACCTTGAGATAGCCAGGGAGGTCAAGGTAAAGATTGAGGATAGATATAGAAATATGGGAAAGATGCTCCTCGCCCCTGCTTTAGGTTTTGGTGAAAGACAGGGAATTGGTTTTGATGGTGCCTCCATGTCCCATGTGACACCAGAACCGGTTCCTGAGTTTACTATGAACCCATATGGCCATCGCCAAAATCTCCGAAGAAGATTTCAGCCAAGAAAAGCAAACCAAAGTCGGCCACAACCTGTGTACTTTTGTACCTACTGTAAAAAAAAGGGCCACCTTAGGGAGTTTTTCTATAGTGTGGGTCGGACATGACGTATATTTGCTCCACCACGTGCCACTAACGATTTCTCTAATCTTAGAGAGAAGGTTGAGTTTCTAGTCGCCACTTCCCAGAGACTAATGGAAGAGTTCTAACGGATTTCTATGCCATCAACGAACACTTCTAGTATCCCAACTAGAACTAACAATAAAAAAGGAAAACTGAATGTTACCACATCTTGGGTGATTAAACTCGACGCAAAATCCCTTGTTGTTCATGTTGCTCTTAAAGCACATAACACGTCTCAGTGGTACTTCGACAGTGGGTGCTCCAAACACATGACAAACGATGCCTCATTTTTTACCTACTTAGAGGATCCCAAGGAAGGTAAAGTCTCCATTGGAGACGGGAGAAAATCTGGCATAGTATGACGAGGTACAGTAGAGATATCTGGATTTCCTAAGCTAGAGGATGTTTTGTACGTCAAAGGTTTGAAAGAAAACCTTCTCATCATTAGCCAGTTGTGTGACGCTGACTTTGTAGTAAAGTTTGACCAGAACAAATGTAATGTTTATGATCAGGCTGGTAAAATTTTATCTCAAGGGGTGAGGACTAAAGATAACTGTTATAGGATTGTGCCCTAGTCCTCATTTATCTCCAATAGCCCCATGTCACTCCTATGGATCTATGGCATCAACGTCTAGGTCATGTGAACTTTAGATAGTTGGAGAAATTATCTAAAAAGGACCTAGTATGTGGCTTTCCATCACTTGGAAAGCCGACTTTCGCGATTTATGGACCCTGTCAGTTGGGAAAGTAAGTTCGTAGTCCCCATAGGAAGTTAAATTCCATTACCACTTCACGACTGCTTGAGTTGATACACATGGATCTTATG
Source organism: Sambucus nigra (assembly GCA_949130495.1). Classification (NCBI taxonomy): domain Eukaryota; kingdom Viridiplantae; phylum Streptophyta; class Magnoliopsida; order Dipsacales; family Adoxaceae; genus Sambucus; species Sambucus nigra. The sequence goes on along the minus strand of OX422207.1, from coordinate 838,957,684 downwards.
GATCCTACTCATACTAGGAGTTTGGGGGGCAAGAGGTATATCCTCGTGATGGTAGATGATTTCTCTCGATATTCGATTGTAGGTTTTCTGAGAGAGAAATCCAATGCTGTGGAATTTTTTATAACCAAGTGTTGTGTCCTGCAAAATCAACACGGAGTCACTATCAATAGAATACGTAGTGACAACGACACTAAGTTTAAGGAAGCTGAAGTTCATCTTTACTGCGATGGACTCGGGATCAAACATGAATTTTCATCCGTGAAGACGCCTCAGCAAAATGGTATTGTTGAGAGGAAGAATCGAATGATTCAGGAGATGGCTAGATCTATGCTTCTAGGTCGTAGAGTTGCTAGGAGATTCTGGGCAGAGGTAGTGTCTACTACATGCCACATGGTGAATAGAGTTTACCTTCACCCACACACACTTAAGACTCCCTAAAAATTATGGACTGGAAAGAAGCCCAACCTTTCATATTTTCGTGTCTTTGGGAGTAAATTATACATCCTATGGGATAGAGAACAATTAGGAAAGTTCGACTCCCGGATCAATAAGGAAATATTGTTAAGATATTAATCAACTAGTAGATCATATCAGGTTTTTAACCTAAGTATCTCTACGGTTATAGAGTCAATAAATATCACTGTGCAAGATGACAAACCACTGGCGTTTGTTGATTCTAACCTTTTGTGTGAGGACGGCGCACTTTCTTCTGATGATCCCATTATGCCTCCCACATACAGAGTGGACCCCATTCCTAACTTAGGGGACACTCCCGCTTGGGTTCGCAAGAGTCATGATCCTTTTACTATTTTAGAAGATCTCACCCTAGGGGTCAAGACTCATGCTCAGCTAGAGAACGTTGTTAGACATGTTTTCTAAACATCCAAAGTTGAGCCTAAGAACTATAAGGAAGCACTCAAAGATGAACACTGGATATGTGCTATGCAGGATGAGTTTATTCAGTTTAGAGAAAATGATGTCTGAGAATTGGTCCCCCAACCTAGTGAGACAAATGCGATAGGCACCAAGTGGATCGTCAAGAAGAAGGTGGACGAGACTGGTACTACTATTCGAAATAAGTCTAGGTTGGTCGCTCGAGGCTACACATAGATAGAGGGTGTTGACTTTGACGAGATATTCGCTCCTGTTGTGAGGCTTGAGTCCGTCCATTTACTACTCGCCATCTCATGTCATCTGCACTTCAAGTTATATCAAATGGGTGTCAAGAGTGCCTTTCTGAATGGCATTCTACAGGAGGAGGTTTATGTGGAACAACCAAAAGGGTTTGAAGACCCTAAGAACCCTGAACACGTCTACTATTTGAGGAAAGCCTTATATGATTTGAAGCAAGAACCCCGTACTTGGTACGAGAGGCTTACTTCTTATCTCTTATCCCGTGGCTTTAAGAGAGGGGGAGTTGATATGACGGTGTTCGTAAGGAGAGATAACGGTGCTATTTTAGTTGCCCAAGTCTATGTGGATGACATAGTCTTTGGATCCACAATCTCCCAGCTTGCTCACCACTTTGAGAAAGCGATGAAGAGTGAGTTTGAGATGAGCATAGTAGGTGATCTTACTTTCTTCCTAGGTCTCCAAGTTCATCATCGAGTGGATGGAATGTTCATCTCCCAATCAAAGTATGCTAGAGACCATGTTAAGAAATTTGGTCTAGACTCAGCTAAGCATGCACGTACACCGATGGGTATCTCAACTATAAGCTTAGCAAGGACACTTCAGGCAAGGACGTAAAGAAAACCTTATATCGGAGTATGATAGGTAGTCTTCTCTACTTGACTGCCAGTTATCCCAATATCACCTTTAGTGTTAGAGTCTGTACGTGATATCAGGCGTCCCCGAAATATTCACACTTACTCGCTCTTAAATGTATTATAAAATACGTAAGTGGGACTCTCTCACTTGGAATTTGGTATTCCTTTTATACCAGTGACCGTTTATCTGCCTATTCGGATGCCAATTGGGTCGGGGATGCAGATGGATGTAGGATCACTTCTGGTGGGTGTTTCTTCTTTGATTGTGCTCTTATCTCTTGGTTGAGAAAGAAGCAAGACTATATCTCTTTTTCCATTGCGGAGGCTGAGTACATGGCCACCAAGAGTTGTTGCACTCAACTTTTGTGGATGAAGCAGGTGTTGGAGGATTATGGGATATCAGAGGACACCATGACTATTTCCTTTGATAACACGAGCACGATACACATATCTCGTAATTCAGTCCAGCATTCGCGCACAAAGCACATTAGGATACTCGAGCACTTTATCCGTGAGTTTGTATAAGCAAAGGTCGTACCCTTGAGTTTTGTATCTATCGACCTCCAGTTAGCCGATATCTTCACGAAGCCTTTAGATGCCCTTAAATTCGAGAGTCTTAAGAAGTCTTTAGGATTTTGCACAGTTGACTGAGGGGTGGTCGCCATGTCTAGAGTAGGATGCATTTTTTCCATGTTTATATCATCTGATTCATATCTCTAGATTGTGTCATTTGTATCATTATTTGTTTGATTTTTTTTTAAATTGAAAAATCCAAAAAGATTTTATTTTTTTAAAATTTTTAGAAAAAGCCAAAAAGATTTTCTTTTTATAAAAATTCTTTTGAAAAACCCAAAAATAGCTTTATATTTTGTTTACACCGTTTATGGATGGACATTTAAGATATCCATAGTCACAACTTCATTCCATATTCCACGTGATTGTTTGATAGTGATTTGAGATGCTACATCATTTCATCCATGTGTTTTACATTGTTTGGAGTCTTTGAGATGTGATTAGTGATATCTTCTACATGTTTGGATTCTTATCTCCTTTATTTCACACATGCATGGTATTATTTCAGTATTGTACTTATTTATCACATATTGGCTTGAGTGTTTCCATCTCAATTTTGTCTATACAACGATCGAAATGCGATAAAACTTGACAAGATAGTAGTGCATGTAAAAACCGTTTATCATGAAGATTTAATTGCAACAAAATATTTTGAGTGAATCACGGGAAAGGGCTACGAGAGTTCAAAATTAACTCGTTGAGAAAGCCACCGTTTGAAAAAAAAGGCCGAAAAAATTAAATGGCAATAAAAAGAAAAATATGCCAAATCAAATGGGCCGGTAGGTTTTAGTTTCATTACCTCAAAAGAAAAATATAATGTATAATTATTTATGAGAGAGTTTGGATGGAAAGAAATGAAAAACGGGTTTGCACGTCCTTGAAAGTCATGAAAAGGCGTTACAACATTTTGGACTTTATTGGTGTGGAAATCACTTTGAGCTTTGATTTTTTATTTGATTTCGTCAATTTTGTTTAATTCCATGATTTTTGCACCTAAGGAAGATGTTGAGTTCATTCGTTAGGAATATCCAACATTCATCGTGCACATATGTTATGGTTGTATGTATTAATTTTCCTAATGAGTTTGTTGACATCCCTACATTTTCGCTATCACCGACTTTGTTGTTTTGGTTTTATTTAATGGTGTGATTTATCGTTGTATATTTTGTAAGAAATTTTTTTGAAAATTTCAAAAAGAGAAAGTTTGATTACCTTACGACATTCTCTATTTTCTTTTGCTTTGTGTTCTTCATATCTGTCTATTTGAGGACATCGTAAAAAGGGGGAGAATGAATTATGGGGGAGATTTTTTTTTTAAAGTGATTTTCTTGAGCATAAATTGATACTTACTTTTGCTTATAATTATATTTCAAGTTGTTACGCGTCACGGGTATTGTTTCTTGTCTCATGTGTGTTGGTACTTAATTGAGGATTATTTATGCACACCCTGATGATGACAAAGAAAGTTTGAAGATGTTGAAGAAGTTGAAGACATGTCATTTAGTATTTCCACTTTTGGGGTTTAATGGAAATATTAAATTGTATGTTTCTTTTGGGTTGGATAGCATAATTCGGATAGTTTTAATTTATGTGTCGTCATAGACACAGGCGGAGATTTGTCAGGATACTAGGAAATTTTTGGGTATATCCTAGATCACTGTAAGTATGTGTGATACCGCTACATTCAGCAAGTCTCCACGTTCATCCATGACGGCCTCGACTTGAATCTGAAGTTATCACACACCCACTACCTTCATACGTACGTAGTGCATCAACATTGTTCTATCATGCAACGTGAGTCTTCAACAATCATATGTTCCCACTACTCCCCTCACAATTATGGCAAAATAATTTAACTGGAGTTTTTAATATTTGCATAAATATTTGGGAACATTTTTAAAATAAATTTTTGAAGTCTAAAATATTTTTATCTCGAAATAAGAATTTTTTCTAAGTGTAGAGGTGAACTAGTACAAGTCGTTCAGATCGTTCGAACGACAGAGCTTGTCGTTCAAAAGACATCTCATGTCGCGCGAAGTCGTTCTAACGACACCTGGCACCGTTCGAGCAACACACCATGTCATTCGAACGAGCCACCACCTCGATTTATGTATTTAAATAGTGTTCATTCTACACGTTTTTGCAAGTTTTGGACCTGAAGTTTTCGCAGTTCTTCCGCATTAAAAACAGACTTCTTTTTCATGTTTTCTACACTGTTTTGATTCCCAAACAATTTCCAATCATTTACGTGAACCGTCTAAACCCGAAAAAATTGTTCTACTCATCTGGAGTACTTGTGGAGAAGAAAAAGGCTAATTTTCCACTACTGATCTTAGAGTTCTTGTGGGACCTCTTGCTGACGACACCAAACCAACACCTGTGGGTATTTTGTGTGTCAATGTATTTCATTATAATCCATGTAAGTTGAGATTTACAAATTATAGTGAAATAAAAAGGTTTTACCCATTCGGGGGATTTTTCCTCAAATTTTGGCTGTCTTGCATGTCAAGACTGTATTGGGAGAAAATTGGAACTTAAGTAAATAATTGGGGATTGATTGCTGGCACACTCTCAATATGGATCTTGTACTCCTCAAGAAAACCTTCTACATGAATTTTTAACATCCTTGCCTCTATGACCTCCTCATGAACTTTTAGAGAATTTAAACCTCTTGGGGAAAATTCCTTATAGTAAACTCATCTTCATCTAGATATAATTTCTTAAGGAAGTTATTAAGAATTTCTTCCCAATTGGGAATACTCTTCGGTACTAAGTGAGAGTACCACGAGTAGGCCTTCCTTATAAGAGTCTTTAAAACCTCCCTCAGACTTAAGTTCTTGTCATTATAGTGGACACCGAGGTACTCTACAAACCTCTTGACATGCATTTTAGGGTTTCTACTTTGCTAGTAAATTTGATGAATTTTCTTGGAATATATCCTTATGGGTAGGATACGTCATTAATATTATCCGAAAAAAGATTCTTCAACTCCTCGTACGATTGAGAAGACTCAATCTGCTTGAGTGAGAGAATCTTATATACTTCCTCTATAGTAACTTTCTTTATAGGTGACTCATCCTCCTCATCCTCCTCTACCTCCACTTTCTTTGCTGCTAGAGATGCAAAAGGAGTAGAGGTTTGCTCGGACACCACTTTCTTAGGTAGAGCCAACTCTAGCGCAACCACTCCTCCAGTAGGAGCCACCATTGGTGTGGCATAGACTTAGCCCAAACTCGTCATATCAACATTGTGATGCTTCAAAAAATCAAAGAATAACCTCATGACATTAATCGTTGTGAGCTGCGGAGAAGTATCTGAGCTGCTCATCTGGACTACAAAGGACCAGACCCTGTGTTCCTATAATCACAACATCTTCATTGAAATTTCTGTCACTTGGACATCTATTAACTACTGTAGTGTCTCAAAAAATGATCTACATAGAAATAATATAACCTTATTTCTCCATGTCTTTGAGGATACCTCCCCAATGGAGTCACCAAATGTAGGAGGGTAGTGGTATTAGGCTCTATGTGTTTCTTGAATGGGTGACGGTTGACTTATACTAATCAAAAACTTTCTTTAAGATAATTATATTTCAAGAGTAATGAGAGTGTGATTTTCGTTCAACTAGATAAATTAATTTAATTAATCCTAGTTTTAATAAACCAATTTTAAATACACACCTAGGTCATGCAACTAATGGTGATTGATTAATTGATAAACACATTTAAATCAGGCAATAGTCAATCACACATGGCGAATGAGGAAAATCCCACAAAGGGGCAAAATCTTTTTATTTCTATATGATTTGTAAACACTTACATACATAGAGAAATAAAATTTGGCAAATGAAGACCCTCATGAACCGGTCCGTTGTCGTCAACAAGAGCTTCTCGCAAGACGCTCCAAGTTCAGTAGTGTAGAGAACCCTTTCTCAACACAAGATGCTCCACAAATGTAGGTACGGCCGGGTTTAACACGATTCACACATAATTCTGAGTGTTTGTGAATCTTAAAGTGTTTGGGCTTCATAAAAGATGAAGACTTAATAAATTAGGTCTGATGAATGTTCCTCCAAAGTCTTAAACAAAAATGTCTCTGAATTTGGAAATTTATAGAACTAAAAGAAAACAGATATATTGGATTTTTTTGAGCTCGTCGGACTGGTTCGAAAAGGATAATCGAATCGGTTTGACATCCAGATCGGTTTATTTTTCTCTTTAAACATTTCAATACCCTTGTTAATACTTGGAAGAAGGTTTTCCAGAGCCGGAACGCTTAATTTTTGTTTTGGGCCAGATTGGTCCGGTATCCAAACTTGGGCAGTAAGACTTCAGGTCATCAGACTGGTTTGATTTTCTTCAGAATCGGATCGGTTCGATCCCTATTTTGTTTCAGCTTCTCTGTATGTGGACTTTTATGAACCAAAAAATGTTACCACGAACACAGGATTGAAAGAAACTGGCATGACGCAAGCTGCTGGTGATGATGGATACGGTAAATGCAGAATTTAGATTGAGGCCGTCGAAATATGATCGTGCTGAGACGAGCCGATTGCAGCGGTATACGAAATATATTCTAAAATCTAGGATAAAACAGAAATACCTAGATACTACCCTGGACATTTATAGAACATTTCCTTACAAATCTCCCCATATGTCTATGTCGGTAAATAGATAAATATGAAATCCGAATTATGATCCCCCAACATAAAAGAACCAAATGTCATACAAAAACAGGAAAAACTCAATGAATGACTTTAACCATCTTCAAATCTTCAAACTTTCTTTGTCCTCATTAGGGTGTGAAAAAAGATTCCTCAATTTGATACCTACACACATGAGGCAAGAGATAAGTACCCAATACACGTAACATTTTGAAATATAATGATAAGTAACAATGAGTATATTCCGTATGAGAAAGCATATCATTGAGAAAAAAAACAAATCATTCTCCCCCATAATGAAAATAAATCAAGCTCCCCCTAATTTGATCTCCCCCTTTTTATGATATCCCCAAATAGACCAATAAGAAGAGAAAAAAATGCAAATGGAGAATGTCACACGAAGAACCACTTTCTCTTTTTTAATTTTCAAAGTTTAGCTTGCAAAAGTAAACAACACATAATTAAACCATGGAAGGAACACTATTGCATTTTGTCAAATTTTATTGCATTTTGTTCGTTGAATAGGTAGAATTGAGATGAAAACACTGATCAACATGGGACAAGACAAGCATAATAATCAACCAGATTTGTTCACGAGTGCAATAAAGAAGATATGGAGCCAAACATGTAGAAAGATATCACTAAACACATCTTAATGGCACCAAAACATTGTAAATCACATGATGAAATGAAGTAGCATATCTAGTCAATACCAAACTGTCACATGAAAGATGGGGATGATAAGGTGACTTTGGCCATCCTAAGAATCTAACCATAAAAAGGGGCAAACAAAATACAAAAATCTTTTTTGACTTTTCATTTTTTTTTCAAAAAAATGAAAATATTTTTGAACTTTTCATATATTCCTAAATAACCAAAAATCTTTTTGTATTTTTCAAAGAATAAAGAATAATGCAATATACAAAATGATACAGATGAGACAATCTAGTAATAGGAATCATATGATATGAACATGAAAAATGCATCCTACTCTAGATATGGAAATACCCCTCAGTCAACAGTGCAAATTCCTAAATACTTCCTAAGACTCTAAAATCTAAGGGCATCTAAAGGCTTCGTCATAATATCGGCTAACTGAAGGTCAGTAGACACAAAACTCAAGGATACGAACTTTTCCTCTACAAGCTCGTGAATAAAGTGCTCACGTATCCTAATGTGCTTTGTGCGCGAGTGCTAGATAGGATTACGGGATATGTGTATCACGATTATGTTATCACAGGAAATGGTCATGGTGTCCTGTGATATCCCATAATCTTCCGGTATATGCTTCATCCATAGAAGTTGTGTGCAACAACTCACGAATACTATATACTCAGCCTCATCGGTGGATAAAGAGATGAAGTTTTTCTTCTTGCTCAACTAAGAGACAAGAGTCGAACCAAAATAGAAACACCCAACAGAAGTGCTCCTACATCCATTTACATCCTCGGCCCAATCGTCATCCGAATAGGCGGACAGAAGGTCATTGGTATCAAATGAATACCAAATGCTAAAGGAAAGAGTTCCACTTACGTATTTGATAATACGTTTTAGAGCGAGTAAGTGTAACTCTTTAGGGGATGCATGATATCACACACAAACTCCAATATTAAAGATAATGTCGGGACAACTAGAAGTAAGGTAGAGAAGATTGCCTATCATACTCCGATACAAGGTTTGCTCAAAGTCCTTGCCTGAAGTGTCCTTACTAAGCTTTGTCGATGTACTCATGGGTGTACGAATGTTCGTAGTGGAGTCTAAACCAATTTTTTTCCCTAGATCTCTAGCACACTTGGATTTAGAGATAGACATACCATCCTCTAACTGGAGAACCTGGAGACCAAGGAAGAATGTAATCTCACCTACCATGCTCATCTCAAACTCAATCTTCATCTCCTCCTCAAAGTGATGAGCATGCTGGGAGCATGTGGATCAAAAGACTGTGTCATCTAAATAAACCTAGGCAACCAAAATAGCACCGTAAACTCTCCTAATAAACAACGCCATATCAACTCCCCCTCTCTAAAAGCCACGGGCTAAAAGGTAAGAAGTAAGCCTCTCGTACCAAGCACGGGGTGCTTGCTTCAAACCATACAAGGCTTTCCTCAGATAGTAGATGTGTTTAGGGTGCTTAGGGTCTTCAAACCCTTTTGGTTATTCTATGTAAACCCCCTCCTGTAGGATGCCATCCAGAAAGGAACTTTTAACACCCATTTGATATAACTTAAAGCGCAGATGACATGCGATGGCGAGTAGTAAATGGATGGACTCAAGCCTTTCAACAAGATCAAATGTCTCATCAAAGTTAACACCCTCTATCTGTGTGTATCCTTGAGTGACCAACCTAGCCTTGTTACACATATTAGTACCATTTTCATCCATTTTATTCTTAAAAATTCACTTGGTACCAATCACATTAGTCTCACTAGGTTGGGGGACAAGTTCCCAGACATCATTCTTTCTAGATTTAAGAAACTCATCCTACATGGCAGATATCCAATGTTCATCCTTGAGATCTTCTTTATAATTCTTAGGTTCGACTTTGGACGTGTAGCAGAGATGGTTAATAACGTTCTCTAGCTGAGCACGAGTGTTGACCCCTAGGGTAGGATCTCCCAAAATGGTAGTAGGGTCATGACTCTTACGAACCCAAGCAGGTGTGTCCCCTAAGATATGAGTAGGGTCCACCCTGGGTGTGGGAGGCATAATGGGATCATCAAAAGAATGTGCATCATCCTCACACAACTGGATGGGGTCAACTAACATCGGAGGTTCGGCATCTTGCACGATGACATTAATTGACTCCATAACCCTAGAGCTGCTGTGGTTAAAAACCTGGTATGCTCTACTTTTCGATGAATATCCTAATAGAGTTCCCTCGTCACTCCGATAGTCTAACTTTCCTAGTTGCTATCTATCCCGTAGGATATAGCATTTACTCCCAAAGACACGAAAATATGCCAGGTTGGGCTTCTTTTCAGTCTACAATTCATAAGGCATCTGAAGTGTGTGTGGACGTAAGTAAACCCTATTCACCATTTGGCATGCGGTAGACACCGCCTCTGCCCAAAATCTCCTAGAAACGTTATGACCAAGAAGCATAGATCTAGCCATTTCCTGAATCGTCTGATTTTTTCTCTCAACAATACCATTTTGCTGAGGTGTCTTTATGATCGAAAATTCATGTTTGATCCCAAGGCTATCATAGTAAAGATCTATTTTTTGCTCCTTGAATTTAGTGATGTTGTCACTACGCATTCTATTGATAGTGACACCGTGTTGGTTTTACAAGACACGACACTTGGTCGTCAAAAACTCAACAGCATCTGATTTCTCTCTCAGAAAACCTACAATAGAATATCTAGAGAAATCATCCACCATCACGAGGATATACCTCTTACTCCCCAAACTCTTTGTACGAGTAGGACCCATAAGATCCATGTGAATCAACTAAAGTACTCTAGAGGTGGTAATGGAGTTCAACTTCTTGTGGGGGCTACGAATTGGCTTTCCCAACTGATAGGGTCCAGAAACTGTGGAAGTTGGTCTTCCAAGAGATGGTAACCCACGTACTAGGTCCTTTTTAACAAGACGATATAAATCTCTAAAGTTCACATGACCTAGACGTTGATGCCACAGATCCGTAGGAGTGATCATGATGCAGTTGCAGACAAATGAGGACTTGGGCACTATCCCATAGCAGTTATCTTATGTTCTCACCCCTTACAATACCAGCTTACTGGTTTGATCATACACATTACAAGCATCCCGATCAAACATAACTGCAAAGTCAGTGTTGCACAGCTGGCTGATGTTGAGAAGGTTTGCCTTTAAACCTTTGATGTACAACACATTTTCTAGCTTAGGTAACCCTGGTATCTCTATAGTACCTCGTCCTACAATGATAGACTTGATACCATCACCAAAAGTGACTTTACCTTCCTTTCTATTCACTAAGGAGGTAAAAAATGAGACGTCACCAGTCATGTGTCTAGAACACCCACCGTCAAAATACCACTGTGAGGTATTCTGAGTTTTCAGAGAGACATGAGAAATAAGAGCTTTATTGCCATTCTTAGGTACCCAAGAGGAGGTAACCTTTTATTTGTCCTTGTTATTGATGGTTCTAGTTGCAAAGTTGTTAGTATTCATAGACGGTCCAGATAACCGTTGGAATTCTCCCATTAGACTCTGGGGAGTAGTGACTAAAAACTCAACCTGCTTTCTCAGTCTTATGAGATTATTCGTGGGGTGTGATGGAGCATAAGTACATCCTGTTTGTCCCAAACTATAGCAAAACTCTCTTAGGTGACCATTTCTCTTATAATAAGTATAAAAGTACACAGTCTGAGGTCTACCTCGGTTTGTTTTTCTTGGCCGAACAACTTTCTAGGGTTTTGGTGGATGACCATACGAATTTGTCATAAACTCAAGGACTGGTTCAGGTGAAATTTGTGACGAGGATGCACCATCAAACCTAATTCCCAGCCTCTCACCAAATCCCAATGCAAGGGTGAGGAGCATATTTCCCATCTTTCTGGATCTATCCTTGATTTGAACCTTGACTTCACGTGCTCTTTCAAGATTTTGCGTGAGCTGGACAACAAGGGCTTCCAGTATCTTCCAAGCCTCTTCAAATGCACAGAGTTCTCTTGTCAGATTATCCACTTTTTTTGTTAAGTCCCCTTTGAATTTCTCAAAACACTCTTCTCTCTCTCCAAACAAACTCTCTCTCTCCAAAAAAGGGTTTCTCTCTCTCAAAATGGTGCACAAGGAGGATTCAATCTCTCTTATCTCTCCTAAATCTTTTTCTAACACTGCAATCCTAAGAACTAAACCTTTATTACGCTTTTTGGTTTTAAATGAATCAACACATAAATCAGTATAAGCGCGACTAAGGTCACTCTTGCTCTCACTCCCTGCATCCTCTCTCTCACTCTCAGTTTCAAGGTCTCCATATGAAGAGGCATCCTCATCGACGTAAGGTGCATCCAAATATCTTACGTGGCTAGCCATGAATGCGGTGAAGTTGCACTCATGCGGTGATTCTTCTTCTGAATCCACCGACTCGACCTCGCTATCGTCACACAGGGTAGCATTTAGAACAGCTTTGCCTTTTTATTTGGCGAGTCTATTAAGCCTTGTATCACACTCAAAGGCTCTATGACCCTTACCGTCACACTCATAGCATCTCTATTCGTTTCTCGTGGGCGTGTCTTTCTTTTCTTTGTCAGAATTCTTGACATTTTTACTTTTCTCAAATTTATTTTTATCATTAAACTTGCCACTATTTTTTAACTTGAGAAATTCTTACAATTCTTCGCAAACAAAAACAAATCATCTAAATCAAAGTCGAAATCAGAATCTGGCGTATTTTCCTCACTCCGTTTAAACAATTCTACCCTTCTCCTAGCTTACTAAAAATTCTTTTTAGCTTGGGCCTTAAGGGAAATTCCTTTATCTTTTGCATTAACAATTTTAAGAAAAATGTCTATTTCATAAGCTTGAAGATCACCATCTAATTCTTCTCATTTAAGGGAGTTCAAGTTTCCTGAAGAATTTAACACTATGACTTTGGGGATGAAGCGCTTAGGCAAATAACTCAATATCTTCTTACCAACTCTAGCATTAGGGATGTTTTCACCAAGGTTGAAACTAGTATTGACTATATCAGATAAATGAGCATAAAATTCGTCAAATCATTCTGATTCCAACATGGTAATTATTTCAAATTGAGTTGTTAAATTTTGTAATTTTGATTCTTTAATAGCATTAGTTGCTTCTTGGGTAAGTTGAACAACGCCCCATGCTTCTTTAGACATGGTACACGTCATTATTCTTCGGAACTCGTCTGGAGTGACGGATCCCGAAATAGCACTAAGTCCTTTATAGTTATATTTGGACCATTTAAATTCATCATCTGTCCATTGAGCCACAAATTTTAAAGTTGTCACATTTTTAACAGTGACGGTTGGAGGTGTCCACCCATTTTCAACAAGAATCCACACACGTTCATCAATGGCTTTAAGGGCAGATTTCATTTGGGCTTTCTAGTATGCATAGTTAGACCCATAAAAAATTGAAATTTTACTAAATGATTTTTCTATTTGAACAAACGCCTTTTCAAGAAATAAAAAAAAATGATGTTAAAAAAAATTGCAGAAAATTACACGATGAAATTATGTAATTGGCTCTGATACCAATTTGAGAGTGCATTTTTTGTTCAACTAGATAAATTAATTTAAGCAATCCCAGTTTTTAATAAATAAATTTTAAATACACACCTAGGTCATGCAACTAATGGTGATTAATTAATTGATAAACACATTTAAATCAGGCAATAGTCAATCACATAGAGCAAATGAGGAAAAATCCCCCAAAGGGGAAAAACCATTTTATTTCTATATGATTTGTAAACACTTACATACATAGAGAAATACAGTTTGACAAACGAAGACCCTTAGTCACCGATTCATTGTCATCAGCAAGAGCTTCTCGCAAGACGCTCCAAGTTCAGCAGCGTAGAGAACCCTTTCTCAACACAAGATGCTTCACAAATGTTGGTATGCTTGGGTTTAACATGATTCACACATAATTTTGAGTGTTTGTGAATCTTAAAGTGTTTGAGCTTGATAAAAGGTGAAGACTTGATAAATTAGGTCTGATGAATGTTTCCTCTAAAGTTTTAAACAAAAATGTCTCTGAATTTGGCAATTTATAGAACTCGAAGAAAATAGATACGTCGAATTTTTCTGATCTCATCGGACCATTCCGAAAAGGATAATTGGATCGGTTCATTTTTCTCTTTAAATGGTTCGGTCTTCTTGTTAAAACTTGGCAATGGTTTTCCAGAGCCGGATCGGTTCGTTTTTGCAAAGAGCCGGATCGGTCCGGTATCCAAACTTGGACAGTAAGGCTTCAGGTCATTGGATCGGTTCGATTTTCTTCAGGATCGTTCTGGTCCATATTTTTCTTTATCTTCTCTGTATGTGGATTATTATGAACCAAAAATTATTACCATGAACATAGAATTAAAGAAAACGTGCATGACGCACGATGTTGGTGATGATGGATACGTGAAATGCAGAATTTGAATTGAGGCCGTCGAAATATGATCGTGCTAAGACGAGCTGATTATAGCGGTATACGACATATATTCTAGAATCTACGATAAAACAGAAATACCTAGATACTACCCTGGACATTTATAGAACATGTCCTTACAAGTAAGAATAAAGAAAAAAGAAAACTTTTCTTTATAATAATGAAATACTGGTTATAAGAATAATGAACCAACAATTGAGTATATAAATTTTCTATTACGAACAGAATTTTATGTAATAATTGAGGAATGAACACTCTTGAGGATGATGATTCGTTAAGAGTGTATAATTAAGCACTTAAATATCTAAGAGATCAGGGAGAGAATATCTTTGTGTGGTAGTTTGTGTAGAATAACAGTGCGTGTTATGTCATTACCAATAAATATGCACATAGTGTTCTATTAATAATAAGACCTTGGGGATGACATGGCTATTTCACACCCAAGAATATTCCTTTACGATAAATATTTGAAAACATTTTGTCCTTATCATTGTTTGTCAGTGCCTACCACGGTCTCTCCTTTTACGGTGTGACACCTAGTGAAATAGTGGACAAAAAGGTGATCTTATTAGCCAATAGGCCAAAAAGTGTTATTTTGTTTTTTATTGAAAATACTTATTGAATAAGTTTTTGAAAACTTACAAGAGACCTTGAGGGTCACTCACTATTTTATGACTATAATAAGTTATTTGCGATCTCATTGTTTTATAAAATATTTATGTAATGTGTTTGTGTCTTTTAAGAGAGACCTCTTGTGTCCCTCGTACCAATATCCTCTCTTTCTCAATATGTTAAAGTGGTTGAGCCTTATATTTCTCAATAAGAATTACCTCTTAGACTCCAAACCAAAACTCTCTAAAGGTCTTAAACTAGATGATTTTTCGAGCCCTACATTCTTAGCCAAGGCCTATTTCCAAGTTAACATGTCAAAGACAATAATAGTAGGTGTTAGTGAAGGAAGTGATCGCATAATTATTTTTTGGGGTTGCTAGGGAACTATTCCTCCTATTATTTGATATTTTCTGCTTGTGCACTTATTTCCTTTTTATTATTAAGGAGCCTCTCATGCTACTTCTTGCAGCTAAATGGTTGCTCGTGCACGACCTTAAATCCTTGGCACTGCTCGCATAACCCTCAAGTAGCTGAGGGGTTGCTCGTGTAACTCTCTACAAACTCTTATTATCATAATGTATAATCGTTTTATAAGTTTACAAGAATTTTATATCCATTTCAAATCTCCCTCATAGCATACTGATCAAATATTTTATGCCAATCTAAAAAAAATATCATTTGAAATGCTTAGTCTTAACTTTCTTTTATTTCCTTGAATTTTTTTAGCTCTTGTATATGACCTCTTACATAACATCTTAGTTGTTGCCATCGATTCGATTTTAGCACACATTTGTATGAGAACTACGTAACTATACTTAAATTCGAGTTATGCACTATCACTCCAATGGTAGAACTTATAGGTGCATATCAAATTGGTCATTTTTTAACTCACACGAGATATAACACTCAGAAGCTTGCAAGGAAGTATATCGTAGAAGTTTCATAAGAAAATAATACCACAATTAAAGTTATAGATATATAGGATCGATCGTTTGGACAAGTTTCATAATATAACCAAAAATATAATGTGATTGGGAAATGTAAGTGAGTATAAGCTTCCAATAATCATTGCACCAGATGCTATTGAATTTTTTTAAGTATTATTAACTCAAAAACTTACTCCAAATTTTCATAACAACACAATCCATAAAATAAACTTAATGGTTTTCAAATTCATCCATTGTCATGTCTAGATTTTGTATAGAATTCTACCAAAGATCTCAAAACATCAAAATATTTTTGGATTTTCCAAATTATAAGCATGTGAACATTTTTTTTTGTATTTTTCATATCAAACAAGAATAAAATAGAGTATATACAAGAAAAAATATGTACAAATACCAATATGTGAAATATGGAAATCAAGATACACCTCACACACTCCAAAAAAAAAAGCTATCACTCAACCTCACAGAGACCTAACAACCCCTAAGGTGATTAAACCTAGTGTAATCCTAAAGCTTTGTGAAGATATCCACTAATTTCTTTATCGTTGGGATATAGTTCATATCTATGACTTTTTTTCTCAATTAATTCCTTTATGAAATGATGCGTCAAATCTATGTGTTTGTACAAATAGTGTTTAACAGTTTTTTGGAAATATAAATGGCACCCATATTATTAATTTACAAATACATTGAATCTTGTTCAATTTCATAGTCATTGACCATTTGCTTCATCCAAAGAAATTAGGTGCAACATCTGTATACTCAACTTATGTGGTGGAGAGGAACATATAAAATAGTTTGTTAAATCATTACATTAATCAGGTTTTGAAGAAGAAAACGAGTGGGCGACTATAGCGCAATATACGAATGTACGGAAGTAAACTAGTGCTGAATAAAACCCTAGTTACTTAGGAGTTTTACAGATTATCAAGAGAGGAACAATTTTAAACTTTTCTTAAATTAATAACTATCTACAAATTGATTTGAGTTTGGAAAGTTATTAAAAGTCCTAATTGTTATCTTTAAATTAAACTAGATGATTAAGAAGATAATAATCAATTCAGTTTATTTAGGACTTGTTTCTAGATTTTAATCCTACTTTATCGATATAAGTGATTAATGCAGAAATTAAAGCACACGATGTTTATTTTACGTGGCAAAAACCCTTCCCCGAGAAAAACGATGGACCCTCTATAGTCACCGAGTCTACCAAGTCCACTAATACAAAATCAAAAAGTAACGATTCATAAACATGCAACAAGACTCAAAGCAAGATAAATCAGAATAAGCTATTACCTTTCTTTACCAAGCTTCTCTTTGCTCTGGTTTCTCTTTCTCAATTATCCTCATTATGCAACTCTTGTTCACTTTGCTTTCTTCACATCTCAGCCTCCCCTCTAGCTTCCTTAGCATAGGTTGGCTCAGTGCCTATTGATTCTTGTAGTGACTAGTGGTAGTACAGTGCTCTTGTGACGTGTCATGTTCTATATGACACACTCACCCTTAATGATAAAACCCAAATATTAATGCAATAACTTTTGATATCCTAAATATCAGCAGCAAATCTTATGTTCCTTCTTTTCATGTTTAAATCAAACTATCTTGATTTAACACAACTTTCAACAAACTTTCTTTTCAAAAATAGAACAATCAGATTTGATCTAATATGTATACACATAAAAATTAGTGCCTAAGTGAATGTAGTGTTCTAAGTGCGTGACAGAATGTTGTTCCATAAATATATTTAAATAAGACAAGCACAATCAAGAACACTAATATTCTAAGATAGAATATATACACACAATATTTAACTAATGAATATAGCAATTTAAGCACAAGTCAAAATAACAAAAATGTTGTAAATTTTTTTTAGATTAAATCAAGATTAATCTAACAACTTAATATGCAACTTCTTAATAGTTCTGATTTAGAGTCCTTTGTCCAAAATCATGTAAGGTTCAAGTAGAAGATTAAGGACAGTTAATATTTTTTTTTGTCAATTTCGCTCCTTAAGCAGATTAGGTTTAACTTTTTAAAACTCTTATAGTTCAAACCTTATTTTAACCAAACCTTTTTATACGTGATTTAAAAAAACACATTTTAATCAAGCACAAACTTATAAACTAGGTTGATAAATCAGAATACACACAATCGTGATTTATGTGTGCAAAATTGTTCACACCCACACACCAAAAATGATTTAAGAGAACAAACAGATTTGTACATTTATTGTGACAATTCGTGTGTAATTTGTGTAACTAGGCTCAAATATAAAACATGCAACAAGTATTATCACGGATAGAAACAGATATACCTCACGCAAATATATGAATCAGTGTGTCAAGTGGTTCTCACAAAAAATATCCAAATACCTTTAATCCTTTGAAGGATTTTCTTGATATACCCGGGTTATGTGAGATGCAACAAGTACATAAGGAATATACACCAAAAATACAAAATATTCACACAAGATCTAGAAATCGGATCTAAAAACACTAGAAGAGAGATATTTCACTATAACATGAATTTTCACACAAATTAGTAATGAAAAATAGGTAGGGTTCGTTTGTATAAAATCTTTCAAGAACGCATATGAACCCTAAGTGAGTTTAAAACAATTTTGAAAAGATATCAAAAAAAAAATTTCAAAAAAAATGTACACACAAAACAGAGATATAGTATTAGTTTTTAAGAATAATTTATGAAGAGGATATTTCCTCAAACATAAACTCAAGTGCAAAATTAGTGGTTTAATCTATTGATTCTCTTGACGAATTAAGAAATGAATTTAAGATTCCCTCTTGGGTTGATCTGGAACAGCTACTTTACCTGCTAATTTTTTTTCACTTGCCGAGGGTCACTGATTTCCCTCTATTTTTATAGCTGAGTGTGGGTTTACCTTTCCTCCAAACCCATTTTTCCTTGAGTTTTGTCAATATTTTGACGTTGTACCGGCTAGGATAGCCCCCAACACCTAGAGGGTCATAAATGGCGTATATAGGTTGAATCAAATCTATGTAACCCATCTAGGGATTCCAAAAATAATGTTTTGTTATAAATGGGTGACTAGTGACACCACTTTTTATTTAAACACTAGGGTTGCAAACAAAGCGTTAGTAGTCAATCTTCCAGACTCCAATAAATATTATTTTGAGCATGGAGTTGTTGTAAAAAATTAGAAATACGCCCCTTTGACTGGGAATGCTGAGTATTAGGGGCCTAGATGCCTTCCTGTTGGCAATGGGATAGGTTATTCCTTATTTAACTGTCTTAACCTGTACATGCTTGTTTAAATGTAATACTAATTATTGCTCTGTAAATTTTGATTGTAGTTGATCAGAAGAAAGGAGAGTGAAGTGAACCTTAAGGAGTTAAAATTCATTTGGGGACTTCATCAGAGGATTGGTGAGGAGCACATTAGATCTTCATCCTACTTGCTGCAATACAAGAATACGATTTCCTCCTTTGTTGCTCATCCCACAATAGCCATTCCTTCCCCTGTAATTGATCTTGACTAGGAACCTCTCCCTACCTCCTGAGCTGCTGCATATGGCAGTGGTGATCTTGCTGCCCACTGCCCTTCTTCCTTGGATTTAAACCTACCTCTTACCACTCTTATGGGAAAAAGAAATGTTCCTAATATTTTGAGAGACATGACTGCCAATGCCCCTTCCAAACAAGCTGATGAGGGGGTGAAAAATAAAGATGAAACTGGGAAGAAATCCTCAGTCAAGAAAACTAAAGAGATCCCCTTGAAAAGAATAAGGAAAGGGCTTCCTTCTAAGTTAGTAGAACGTTCTTCTGCCCTCCCTGACTAACGAGAGTTGGTAGATATATCGTCTTCTACCTCTCCAGTGGTCCTTGGCCCTGGATTGGCAAGACAACTAATAAGGTCTGGGACTTTACTAGACCATAGGGGTGCTACAGCTACACTGCCTCATTCCAAAAGTTTTGACAGGGATGCTCAAAGCCTTGCTCTGGTATATTATTTTACCTTCTTTATTTTTCTATCTCTTTGTTTGTTCTTTATAGTACTGACTTTCCTTGTTGTCTTTATATAGTTCTTCGTTGATTTCAACAACATGCTAGAGAAAGATAAGGCTTTGAGAGCTTCTTTTAGGGAAGTTAGAGAGCATTTTAATGAGCTAAAAAATTCAATGCTTGATTCCCAATAAGCACTAGCCAATGAATAGAACAAATGGGAGGAAAAAGTGAAAACTGCTGAAGGAGCTGCTGAAACTACTCGGGGTCTAGCTGATAAGTTACAAAAAGACTTAGATGCTGAGAAAGCCAAGATCTATAAGCTACAGAAGGATTTGGATGTTAAGAAGGTGAAAGGGACTAAGACCAGGGAGGCTAGCTTCAATAGAGGTTGGGATAAGGCCATTGGAGCATCTTCTTCGCAAATTGAGTTTATGAAAAATAAATTCTTCAAGGATGGCTGGTCAGCTACCCTGGTGGAGGTCGATACTCCAAAAAACTCTGAGTTGTTCTTACAACATGATCCTAGGGCCCCTCTAAACATGGACAAGGAATTAATGATGATGGGGTTCAAGTTAATCCCTTATGGTGATGGAGATTGTCGATCAACACCAGGATATTAATTCTTCTTCCCCCTCCATAGTTAATCCTCATCCTCCTTCTCCTCATGCTTCTACTTAAACTGATCCTGAGGCAGATAAGAAGAAGGTGTAGATCCGATCATCTTTTTATTTTCCTTTTTCAGTAGTTATACTTTTTCTTTTTCTTCTTGAAGATTTAATTTTACTTTCCCCTTTTATTAATAAAAAGAGAAATGTTTTTGTTCCTCTGCTTGTATTTTTCCATGCTATGCACCTTGTTGATTGATGATTTTCTTCTTCTTAATAATTTATGGATAAATTGGAATACTTCCCATCTACTGACTCCGAGCTACTCCAGAGGTGTAATGAGCTTTTCAAAACAGGTCACTTATCTCTGATTGATGCCGACCTACTGAGGTTTCTTGTGGAAGGGGTATCTGAGCAAGCCAAAGAGGCCTATGTTCATCTGAAGTGTCTTCTTGATCAGGCAGTGGCCAAAAACGTTGTCTAGTACGAAAGGATTGAAGATCTACAGGAGGACCACAAGGAAGCTAAGGCACATTTGCATGAGAATTATGAGAAAAAGTTCCAGGCCCTGAGTGAAGGTTGGGGCTTTGAGAAAAAGTTGGATAAATTTGTCTCCCATTTTCTAAGGCAAGAATTCCTGCTTAATCATGAAGTGGAGGAAGCAAGGGCCATTGCCAATCTTCTGTAGGAAGAGAACAACACTTTAAGAGATGAACTTGCTTCCTTGAAGTCATCCACTGTTGTTGTTGCTACTAGGGATGAGGGTCATTCGTTCGTAGAGGCTGAGAATGTAAGATTGAGTGAGGAGTTAGAGGCCCTGAAGAAATTAAAACCTGATTCTTCATCTTCCCGAACTAGAGCCAAACCTAGTCGAGGTACTACAGAGGAAATCAGGACCCAACAAACCCTTAATAATCAAGTTGCGTATTTAAAAGCTAAAAATCAAGCCATTGCTAAGATGTCCCAAAAGCTACAGGTCTTGTCCGATCAACTATCCACTCAATCTTCTCAGTTACAAGCTAAGGATGGAATGTTGAAGAAACTTCATCACCAGGTTGACAAATTAACCTTCTAATTCCACAAACAATCAAGGGAAGTCTTGATGGAAGGGTACAATGAAGCTCTTGGGCATTTTGATGACAAGCTTCAACAAGCTAAGAATAATAGCTATAAATGGGGTTAGATGAATGCTTTGACAGTGATGAACTGTGGGACTGGTATGATCTAGGATCACTTGATCTTGATGATCCCCCTATTAAATTAGGTGTCAATTGGATGCTTGTCCTAAGTATTCCAAAATGCTTGATTTTAAAGTACTTGGGAGATTATGAGCTCCATGATGAAGTAGAGATCGTCCGACCTCCTCACCTTCTCGATCGTCCCGGTAGCAGCAATGCCAGAATGCTTTAGGATTTTAACTTCATTAATTATCCTTACATTTTAGATGATCCTCCTGCTGGAATGGATCATGTTTCCAAAGCTGAAGGGAAACGTCCTGCAAAATGAAGCTTTGTACTTTGTTTTGTTAACACAATTATGTAATTAATTTAATTTAATGAAATACAAGTTTGATCAACTTATCTTATGTTGAATGTGTAAAATTAATCATTTCTTTGTCATTAGTTATATTGATACATATAGATTAAAATATAAATTGAGTATCAATTACCGATGAATGCAGATGTTCTATTAGCATACTTAGATTAAAATCTCAATTTAGAGCTAGTTAGATGAATACATGGGTTCTACTAGCATACTTAGATTAAAATCTAAATTTGTATCTAGTTACCCATGTGTCTCCAAAGGTTTTACTAATTCACCCAAGTGTTAGATTTTTGCATCAGATACCAATGGTGTGACCAGGCTTATGTGGAATATGTGCTTACATTCCTCTTAAGGAATCTTTGCAACGTTATTCCTACACTTTGCCCAGTAGGATAAAGATCTTGTTTTATCCTTATATTTATGGACAAAGTTTCTTGAGAACTTAAAATCTTGTTTACTTGGACTTTGCGTATCAGCGATCAAGTTTGTGGCTTTTTTGAGAAACTTGTTGCTTGTGCTGAGTAACTCTCTTATATTCTTGTGTTCTGCCGAGCATCTTTCAAGGAAAGATTTTCTTAATCGTGCAATAATTTGATGTTTTTATGTCAATGACTTCTAACTTTCGTGACTTCTATTACAATAGTGCATAACACTAGTACTTCCAAAAAAATTCAACAACAAAAATTGAAAGAACTGATTATTTTATTGATACTGAAATTTGATTTCGAACTGATTACAACTGATAACATCATTGGTAATATTTTCTGAGATGCTCGGCATGCCATGGGTTTTTGAATTCTTCTTCTTCCAAGGTTTTAATTAAATAAGTTCCAGGTCAGATGACTACTGAAATATGGTATGGCCCAAGCTAATTGGCCTCAAGCTTGTTATTTTTCTGTAGAACTTTCTTCAGCACGTAATCTCTTTCCTTCAAGTTGGTTGGTTTCATCCTTTTATTGTAAAAATAGGTTGTTCTCTATTAGTAGGTTGCATTTCTCAGGGCAACATCTTCTCTTACTTCTTCTAATATATCTACATCTAACCTTCTCATTAAGTCCCTTACATGAGAGTTAAAATTTAAAACTCTATGGGATGGTAAACCCAGCTCAGTAGGTATGACAGCTTCAGTCCCAAAAGTTAACATATATGGGGATTCTCCAGTTGCTGTTCTCGGGGTTGTTCAGTATGCCCACAAAACAAAGTGTAGCTCGTTTATTCATTTTCCCTTCTTATCCTTTTCCTCAACCCATTGAGTAGAGTTATGTTTGTAACTT
Organism: Sambucus nigra; assembly: GCA_949130495.1. NCBI lineage: Eukaryota > Viridiplantae > Streptophyta > Magnoliopsida > Dipsacales > Adoxaceae > Sambucus > Sambucus nigra. Next base: position 838,934,605 of record OX422207.1, on the reverse strand, counting down.
CAGTTTGGCCATTACTCTGAGGATTTCTAGAAGTCGAATGCAATTTTTCAATATTGGACTGAGCACATTAAGCTACGAATTCATCATTGCCAAATTGTGTTCCATGGTCGGTAATGAAAGCATAAGGCACCCCATACTTACAGATGATGCTTTTTCATATGAACCACTGTTCTAAAAAACCCGCCTAGGCTCCGCCTAGGCTTAAAGCTTGGGCAAAACGCCTCGCCTTAAGTTTTTTACGCCTTATTCTTAGTAAAAACCTTAAGGCGCACTTTTTTCTAAAAACTATAATGATTTAGTGAAACGATATCACCTTTTAAAGAATTTTTTAACTAACCAGACTATTATCTCATCCAAAATAATCAAATAATATTTTAATTTTCATATAGTCAGACATATTTTTATGATATGTACAATTTTAGTATTTTAATAGCCTTGTTATGATTTAAAAATATTAAAATATATTAAGAAGGCCTAAACGCCTTTTAACGCCTTTTTACGCTTAAACCCGCCTAGGCTTCTAAGGCTTAAGGCTTGACATCCACGCCTCGATCACGCCTCGCATTTATTAGAACCTTGATATGAACCGATACACCTTTTCATAAGGCATGTCCATCAAGGGCTCCTCCTCAACCTATTTTGTACTTGAATCTTCCTCGGGTGGTCGGTAGTGGTCTAACCACGTTTATGCCCCACATGGAAAATGGTCGTGGTGAGGTGATTGGAGTGAGAGTAGCATGTGGAGTTTTTTTAATGTTGGAGAATCTTTGGAATTTACCACACTTCTTGGAAAAAGTTACATAATTTGTTCGCATTGTTGGCCAGTAATATCCTTGTGCACTTATTCTCTGCAAAAGTGCTCTCCCTGCTATGTGAGTTCCTCATGATCCTTCATACACATCCTGAATTAGGTCTTAGACCTCTGATGGATGCACACAACGTTGAAAATTGACTCTTAGACCTCTCCTGTAAAAAACACCTTTATCTTGCACATACCAAGCTGCTTTATACTTCCGTTTCTTAGCTCCCACTATATCTGCTGGTAGAGTTCCCTCTTCACTGTATGCTCTAATGGGGTATATCCATGATGGTCCCATGTCTATGGCAATAAAATTGATCATCAAATCTTCATCGATGCCCCTATTGGCGAAAATCTCAATAGGGATAGTTTTTCGAAGTTCAATCTTGGTAGCTGGGGGTAGCCGAGCAAGAGCATCAGCTCGGGCGTTCTCCAACCTTGGGATTCTATTAATCCAAACATATAGTAATTTTACAATTACTTACGTCACCTTGGATAGATAAGTGGTTGTTAATTATCCTTTAGCTCCATATAAACCTAGTACTTGGTTCACCACCATTGAGAATCATTGTGTGTCACAACTTGCTCGGCACTCAATGATTGGGTTAAACTTAAGCCCACAATAAAGGATTCATACTCTGCCTTGTTATTTAAGGTCTGGAATTGAAAATGCATGGCATACTCAATATCAATACCACCAGGAGTGTTAAATATTCTACTCCAATGTCGGTTGCACAAGATGACCCATCAATATATAAATTCCATATTGGGGTGTTGTTGTCAAATGCTTGGTCTCTTAAACTCTTATAGTGGAATATTTTTCCTTTTGTTTCTTCACAATTCCTGGTCATCTCTTATGTTCGGGAATAGGAATTTGGTAGGTCTGCAACTACTTCTTTCGTTGAAGGTTCCAAGGGAACTTTCTTGTTAACATCACTTCCTCCTAATTCTTGTTTGGCCTATTCACTTTATTGCTCGGGGACCTCAGAATAAGTGAAATCAGCTATGAAATATGACATTGCTTGGCCTTTCAAAGAAGACCTTGATTCATATATAATATCATATTACCCCAATTCCACAGCCTAGTACATTAATCTACCAAATTTCTCCAATTTGTGCAAAGCCTGCCTTAGAGGCATATCAGTGTAAACTACGATTGTATGGAATTGGAAATAAGATTTCATGCATCTGGATGCTTTAATCAGCGCTAATGCCAATTTCTCCAAATGAGAGGACTTGATTTCTGCTCCTCGAAAATCCTTAATGGTATAGTAGACGAGTTTTTGAACTCCATTCTCTTCTCGGATCAATGTAGAACTCACGGTTGATTTAGATACAGCTAAGTACAGGTACAATTTCTCACCTATGATTGGTCGAGAGACCAATGGAAGTGACCCCAAATACTTTTTTAATTCCCAAAAAGATTTTTCACATTCTTTTTCCATTCAAAACTCTTTCTGAGTACCTTGAAAAATGGCAGGCACCTATCTGTAGCTCGGGACATGAATTTATTCAGTGCTGCTACTCGTCCAGTCAGCCTTTGCACATCCTTCTTGCAGGTTGGGGATTGCATTTTAATTAATGCCTTGATCTTATCTGGATTTTCTTCAATTCCCCTTTGATTTACTATGTACTCGAGGAACATTCCTTCTTGCACTCCAAAAATGCACTTGGTCGGATTCAGCCTCATCTAGTGCTTCTCAAGTTGATCAAAAGTCTGGCTGAGGTCGGTAATGTGATCAGATGCCATTTTTCTCTTTGTAAGCATATCATCCACGTAGACTTCCATATTCTTACCTATTTTATCCTCGAAAACCTTGTTGACCAGCCTTTGATATGCAGCACCTACATTTTTCAAACCAAAAGGCATTAGATTATAACAATATGTTCCTCGGGGAGTAATGAAAGAAGTGATTTTCTTGTCTTCAGGCTTTATTTTTATCTGGTTATAACCAGAATAGGCATCCTTAAAACTGAGTAGCTCATGTACTGATGTAGCATCCACGAGCTGATGTATTTGGGGCAAAGGAAAATGATCCTTTGGGTATGCTTTATTTAGATCTGTAAAATTTACACACATTCTCCACTTATAGTTTTAGCTTCTCGACTTCTTCCTGTATGGCTTGGTTCTTATCGGGGCAAAACATTCTTTGTCTTTGCTTTACTGGTTTAACTTCTTTGTTTAAGTTGAGCTCCTGGAAAAGGAAATTGGGGTCTATCCCAGGTCAAGCTGGTAATTTTTTACCCGATAACCCATTTATGGTAATAACCTGAAATGACCCGAATATGACCCGATTAGCTTGTATAGATTTAGGAGTACCCAAAACTTATACTAAAATAAAAATCAGGGTGACCCAAAAATGACACGACGAACCCGAATTACCACCCCTAATCCCAGGCATATTTTCGTGACTCTAGGCAAACACATGCTTTCTCTATCTAAGGAAGTTTCACAATTACCGTTTAAGAATAGGATCCAGCGTTGTCCCTATCTGAGTGGTGCGCTTTGGTTTGTCGTCATCTAAAATAATACTCTCAGTTGCTTGCACAATCTGTCCCTTTACCATCTTTATTTCCTCCCTTGGGTCTAAGGTTTCAACCTCAGATTCTTCGTCAGGTTCAGAGGTCTCCACTTAATAGGTAGTGGTTTTCTTCTTTATTTCTTCCAAGTCTTCTTTCTCGGCAAAAGAGGTGTAGCACTCCCGAGCTACTTTTTGATCACTTTTCACAACTCCCACACCAAAGTTAGTAGGGAATTTTAAATACTTATGAACAATGGAAGGTACTGCCTCAAACTTCTTTAGCCCTGCTCTTCCCATGATTATGATGTAAGTTGAATGGACGTTTTATCCATTATAAAGGAATATATCTTCTCTGTTCGGCTGGTTGGCCATGTGCCGATCATCACCTCCATCTTAATGGTTCCCAAAGGGAAGACTTTATCACCTGTAAAGCCTACTAGTGGTCGATAATAGGGCTCTAATTGGCTGAGTTTAAAATCCAAGTTGCTGATACAAGGATAAAACATGATATCTGTCGAGATGCCATTATCTACTAGTACTCTAGAGACAATTATTTCTTCCTTTTTGACTTTGATTACCAGTGGGTCGTCGTGAGGGTACAGTACCTCTAAGAGATCATTTTTAGAGAAACCAACTACCAGTTTATCTTTGTTAACCTTCCTTAGTCGGTCTTCCTCGGTGAGGTTGATCCTCTATATGTACGAGCAAGCTTGTGCCTCATTGAGGTAATCTTTTCAATCTTCTATATGATCTCCTCCTCCTGCATCTCCACCTATAATCATTTGGCAATCAAAAGAACCAAAATTGATACAGAATACCTTGCGTTCCGATTGCCTGGGCTTTTTAGAAAGATTGGGATCATTACCCTGGTCATCTTCATGAGTTCTTTTCTTCTCCTCTCTGGGCTTGCAAGGGGATTTTGATCTATGTCGAGCTTCTTCGTTATTCTGCCGATCAACATACTGATTTAACTTTCCTCAGTGGATGAGAGTTCTTATCTCATTTTAAAGAGCTATGCAACACTCCGTCGTGTGATCGTGATCCCCGTGGAATTCACAGTACTTAGTCTTATCCGTCTTGGTCGGGGAACTTCTCAACTTATCAGGCTAACGCACATCTTTATTTTGCTTGATTTCTTATAAAATATGGTGAATTACCATGGTTAATGGAGTATAACTGTCGTACTTCTCGAGTCTCTCCAAAACTCCTTTTTATTTTGACTCCCTATGCTCTTTGGGGTCTTTATGATCTTTCTTATCATTTTCGCCATCAACTTTTATGCCCAAGCTATGCTTGGCTGCCATTATTTCCTCGATATTCATGATCTTTTTTGATTTAGCCATCAATTCTACCATTGTCTTCGGAGGGTCTTTGGAAAGAGTGTAATACAATTTCTCGGGTAGCAATCCACTCATAAGGGCATTTATTGCAGTCTTTTCTTCATAATCCACAACTTCTAATTTCTCGTTATTAAAACAGGTGATGTAATCTCTGGTGCTCTTTCCTTCTTTCTGTCTCACACTAAGCAAGTGTGCACCCTTTTCACAGGCATTTCTTCGAAGAAAAATTTGCTAATGAATAGTTTAGCCAGTTGGTTGAAGCTAGAAATTTTCCCCCGAGGAAGACTATTATACCAGATTTGGGCAGATCTAGTAATGGTTCCAGAAAATGCTCTACACCTCATTTTGTCGGGGAAGGTATAAATGTCACCATCCTCTTGATATTGTTCAATGCGGAGAACTGGGTTAGTTTTTCCATCATATTTAGGTGTTACCATTGGAGCTTTAAACTTTGATGGAGTAGGGAAATCCATAATTTCTTGCACAAACGGAGACCGTTTTATAAAGCTTATTTGTAGTGCGTTTTTGGCCTTCACCAATTCTCCTAATCTGTCTTCCAGTCTCTGTATGGAGCCTTTCCATGCATCATTGGCAGCACCAGATCTATGTGTTGCAACCTTGTTATTTGCTGAGCTTTCTCCCTGAAGTTGTTGCTCGGTTCGCGCAGTAGTTCGTCGGGCATTTAATGTGGACTGGGTAGTGCCCTCCCTTTGATCAAATAGTCGTCGGGTGTTACCTGACATTTCCCTAGGAACATTTATGTTCCCTCTAGGTCCCAAACGGTTGAAAGTAAAAGCACGAATTTATCTCTATAAGGCACTTGGCCTCTCTGGAGAATAAGATTGCGTGTGGAAAGATTTTGATGTCCTGAGCAATGATTTTGATCTTGGATGGTAGGAGACATCCCTTATTGTCATTGATTGGCTGCGCCGACCACCTCTTGGTGGGGGTGGTGTCATATTTCCCTGGGCAGATAGAGCAGGTTCCCCAGCTTAAAGAGTTTGTGCAAGTTGCCTGATAGTAACTTGTATAGCCTCTTATCCTCTTGCAAGATTAGCCAGAATTCCAGTTAAATGGTTTGCAGATATTGGAGCGGAAGGGACAGGTGGAATGCCCTCGTTCCTGAGACTTAATTCAGGAATATCAGGCATTTAGATGTTTGAATGGATGAGATCGATTAAAAATATCGTTCCCACAGACGGCGCCAATTTGTTGATGCAAAAAATTAGACTAGGCTAATTAATTAATCACAGATAAATATAAGTAAAAAATACAAAACATTTTAAAAGTGGTTTGGCTTAAAGGAAGAGCCTACATCCATTGTTGTATATTGCTTTGGGCTAGTTCAATTGCCTCTTATTTCATGTCCCTTGGATGTAGGGTTTATAATGTATTTATAGCCCACAGGGGGTGTACAAGTGTTGGAATATCAAAGGATGAAATGTCTTTATATCGTAGACATTTACATCTATACAATCATTTGTGTATACAATTGTTGGCGTTTTACTGTCATTGTTAGTCAGTCTTCCTGGTGTTGGTCGGGCTTCAATGACAGGTTGGTCGGTATCCCTCAGTAGGTAGGCATTTCATCCTTGCTAACTAGGATTAACCTTCTACAATATTGCACGTGTCAGTATCCTTTTGGTCCACGTAGTAGGATAATTTTTTGTATCAACGGTATGTTTGTTGTAATGGTATAAAGTTTTAAAGGAACTTAAAAGGGTTTTAGTAATTAAGGTCCACTTTCTATGCATATAACCTTATAGTATTTTAATAATAATGGTGTGGAAAAATCTAAAGAAAGTCTTGTTGGGTTTTAACATAAAATAAGATAAAAGAGATATTGAGAATGTGAATGATGTAGAGTATAAGACTACATGTGCTAATGAAAGAAATGGTAATTTCTAAGGAAGAAAAAGTAGTCTTGTGTAAAGTGTGATATTAAACAAGTGTTTAAATGGCTAAAGTGTTTTAAATTTAAGTTGGAGACTTAAAAAGCATTTTGAGAAATAGCACTTGTTAAGGAACTGAATTGAAAGTTTGGTAAACAAGGGGTAGGTTGTGAATTTACTTAAAGTGGAACATTTTTATGGAATAAAAATGTTAAAGAGCGTCTTTACACTAATGTGTGTGACAATGAATTAAGTCCTAAAGCGTGAATGATTTCTGTATAAATCACATGTGTGGGGGTAAGCGACTTAAAGAAGAAAAGAAATAATTTTTCAAGTGTTAATGGAAAAACAGATGGTTAAGTTCGGGTTTTGGCTTCGGCCGAGTAAAAGTAAGGAAATGGAATAATGTGGACATGTGTAAAATGTTAAACACATTAATAAGGACTCGGATGCAACCGAGAATAACCAAGAAGGGCCTGGAGCCCTTGGGTATAAAGTCCTAAATCATTGGTCAGAGCATACAGTTTGCATAGCCATCGGTGTGGAGCCCGTATAAGTATGCGATAAAAAGGAAGATTCCAAGAAAATATAAAAGGAATCAGGAACATATCAAGAAAAATGGGTTGTGTGGTAAAATGTGTTAATACAACCTAACTTGGATTAATGAAATAAATGTTCCGGTAAAGGTGAAATGGATAAGTAAGTGTGTAAATCTATTAATGTCCATAAGTTAAGGTAAAAAGGGTAAAGTAAAGTAGGCAAATGGTTGGTTAAGTAACCTAAGTCTTTAAACCCACACTACTAGAAAAATGGCAATTAAGGACAGCTAATTTTTTGTCCAAAAGCTCATTTGCTATCTCCAATAGTATTTAGGATAGTCATAAGGACAGTAAGAGCTGTTTTAATAGATGGGTGTCATAAAAGGCTAGAAGGACAGCAATTGCTGTCCTTTTTGAGTATTTAGGATAGCAAATGCCGTCCTTTTTGTTCCGTACCTTTAAATCCAAGAACTACTATACATCTATAAGGACATATGTTGTTTTCCTTTAAAACAGAGTATTAGGGACAACAGTAGCTATCCCAAATAGGTTTTAGCGCATAAAATGTGGTGCCAAGTTAATATTTTAAAAGGCAGTTGTAACTGTCCTCAAAGATAAATATATTGTTTTAAAAAAACTATATTTATTATTTGAAAACAAATCAGCAAATTTCAAATATGAAAGAAAAAATATTTATTATTTGCAAAAAAATAAAGAAAATTCATAAATTGTGAATCTGACACGTTGTTGATAAACTAATGTACATACAAATTTAAAAATATTACAAGTCTTAATAGTTCACATACCAAAAAAAATTGGACATAATTTCCTTTGTTTTCTGGACATTATAAACATGTTAATACAAAACCTGCATAATGTAAAGCTTACACGGGCGTGAAATTTAACAATAAAATTACAAAAGCCCGTACGACCGTAAAATTAAACAATAAAATTACAAAAGTACGCACAATCATAACACAAGCAATCTCCCCTGTTGTAAACCATTGACTTCTTCGTGTGTTCAATGCGGATAAAAGCTAACGACAAAATATTATCCTGCAAAAAATAAGATACAAAAAAGAGATGATATCAGTAATCGAATAATTTTTTTAAAAAATCATATTCATGCTGAAAATTTGCATATGCTTATCTTCATACTAATAAATTATCGTCATATTCTCAAACCAGGAGTCTCGTGACCACGCGGTCAATTCCTATGAGTTACATTGATCATGTGTGAGGTGTTCATGCCTCTCACGGCATCGTTTGAGGGTTGTTTTGGATTTTTGCCCTATAACGGCATGTTTTTTAGCCTAATTCTAGATATTTTTAAATTATCGTCATATTATCAAACCCGGAGTCTCGTGACTATATCGTCAGTTCCTACCATTTATATTGGTCCCGAACGAGGTGTTCGTGCCTCCCACGAGGCCGTTTCGAATTGTTTTGGGTTTTTTCCGTTTAAAAGCCTAAGTTTAGATTTTTGCAAATTGTCATTAAAGTCTCAAACCAAAAGTCTCGTGACTACGCGGTCAGTTCCTACGATTTGCATTTATTCCATGCGAGGTATCCGGGCATCTTACGGGGTTGTTTGGAGGTTGTTTTGAGTTTTCTCCCTTTAAAGGCATGTTTTTAAGTTTAAGTTTAAATTTGTACAAATGGTCGTCAATTTATCTTACCAGGAGTCCCGTGACTACGCGGTCAGTTCCTATGTGTTACATTAGTCCCCTGCGAGATGTTCGTGCCTTTCACGGGGCCGTTTGGGAGATTTTTAGATTTTTGCTCTCTAATAGCATGTTTTCAAGCCTGATTCTAGATATTTCCAAATTATCGTCATATTCTTAAATTGGGAGTCCCCTGACTACGCGGTCAGTTTTTACGTGTTACTTGGTCCCGTCCGTGCCTCTTATGGGATCGTTTGGGGCTATTTTTTTGTTTTCACCTTCTAACGACATTTTTTTAATCAATTTATGACATTTATTAATTTTAAAAAATTTGACATAATTTCCTCTATTAATTCATTAAATCCAACCCGTTTTAACATTTAAAATAATCTCAACAGCGGCAACAAATTCCACAATCAAGAAACCAACAAATCCCTTCCACCAATTGAACTAAATAGGGTCTTAAACTAAGCCATTTTACATTCGGCTATGTTTTGCCGCTATTTCTGGCCATTTTTCCATTTAATGTTGTAATTTTTAACGAGAATTTTAGACATTCTATAGAATAGGGATTACATGAGCATACAATTCGAATGTGATATTTAACTAAATGTGAAAAGAGTTGCAGCCACTTAAACAACATCTACATGCTCACACATGATTCAAAATAAAACAATGAATTACAATATCATAAAATTAAATTTAAATCGATATTAACAAGTTCGTGTATAACGGAACAAGATTAATATACATACTGTTTACTGGACAAATCGTTGAGTCCCTTTTGCTATCATCATCAAATAATCATCAAAAACTAGAGCAACAACAACAACTAGAGACTGCTACAGTTTTGATGGTAAACAAGTTGGGGGAAATTTTTCTTGCAAGGTTAGTAATGTGATAACTAGAGGCCGAGTACCTAGAAAATTTCATCTTTATTGGCTTGTTTAATGTAGATGTATAATGTTTAGTTTTGTGAGATGTTTGTTTAGTGGAATCTGAAAGAAAAGAAGAAAGGAGAAATTGAAATGAGGATGTTTTAATTAGTTCCATTGATTCTTTAAGACAATTGAGCCCCAATTATTTATTGTTGTTCGAAAGTCAGCCTAAGATGGACTAGGCAGGCCTTGGGCGATATTTTTCTTTGAATTCACACAAGATAATGCTATATTTACGGATACACGGGATGGCAGTTGAGTTAGCCATGTCATTTTCGGGTTGTATTCATTTTGTTTAAGTACTCATAAATTTTAAAACGAACAACGAATTACAATTATAATATCTTAATGCATATTAAATAATATACATTAATAAATATACAATATACATATATAAACTAGAACTGAAAACCTAAAATATAACACAGTTATAGTTGCATCACATCTCGACAATGAAATTGAATCAAAACCATAAAAACTAAATGAGAATAAAAGCAAACCTTGTCTTGCCATTTACACTCGCAAATTACGGAATTAGAATCAACATATATGAGGAGAGTTCGAGTTTGTTGAATGAGATCAATCGCGCTTCACATTAGTATCCGAATCGTCACTTCTTCAACTTCCTCACCTTCAATATGGAGATCAAATAGATAGTGAGTCAATTAATGTTGTTGACATGCTTCTACACATTCACACAAAATTCAAGAATTTTCTTGTATCTGAAAAGTAAAAATGGTTGAGGTAAACGCCATTGGTGCGTTGCTTGTGAAAACATTATATGTTTTCGAATCCATTGGCGTGTTGCTTGTGACTGCAAATATCGATACAAAATTTCTGTAATTAACACTACTGTTTGAAGCCTGGTTTGAAACCATAAATACTGTATTTCTATTCCTTTATATATATCACTACTATTGGTAACGTATATTAAAGAGACATTCCATTTAATTGACAGTAAGCTAACATGCCAACTAGTGGTTACCAGGAGGTACTTTGGGTTGAACAACAACAATCTTAAATAACTCATTTAAGATATATATAAAGCAAATGAATTATTCGCCTAATACAATAATTTCTAAGTACCCCATACGAATAATTTCAATGCTAAAGCAAGGAACAAAATAAGAGAATATTAATGATACCACGCGCCGAATTTTATCATTCTCGACTACATTCATAATACAAATATCTCAACTGATAAAGCATAGAACATAATGTTACAACATCTTTCCTCTTCATAGTTAGCTAATTTATCTATGAGGGAAGTTAATAAGCAGGCTATTGTCAGTTGATGTTGATGCTGAATTTTATTCATGGTGAATTTTGGTTCAGCGGTGATCAATTTTGGCTCAGCAGTGTATTTATGTTGATTTATGGGAAGATCTAATTTTTTGTTGAGGTAAATAGCATTACCATAATGGTCCGATGCTAAGAATATGAATTTGTTAGGCATTGAATTATCAAAACTTGAAGTCTTGGCTCATTATAAAAAAAAATATTTGGCCCATTAGCATCTAATTCACTTGAAATCGGATAGGGGGTAAATAGCATTACGGTAATGCTATTTACCTCTATCTGATAGCCCAAATAATTCTTGTCTCACTAAAATGTATGTGTAGATAGACTCTATCTGAGAGAGAATGAGGCACATAAACAAATATGAAAGGTGAGAGTGATTAAGACAATAGTTACAACATAAACTGCAGCTTCTGAGCTCAAACTTAAGATGAAAATCAGGTGGACAGATGCAATTCCTATTTTGTATTTCATAAACATTTCACGATAAGTCTTCTCCCCTCCTAAGGTTTGTTAGTACATAGATAATATGTGAAAAATAATCCATCAATTTCTTCAACCCAAATAAATAGAAGCTAAGGTGTCTCTCGGAGCTATAAATTTTGCCACCACTTATGGGTTTTTTCACTTTGATACTATTTAAACATAATGTGTCATTTAAAACGATTGTCAGAGAACTGCATATCTCTTAAATTATACATTTTATAATTATACAAATGAAATATCTAATAATCGGGCACAACAAACATTTGTGTATTATCATTAACTCGTATAGACGAGGGAAGATTGTATGCTAAAATTCAAATAGTTATACAGAAGATTTTCAGGGTGGTATCCTTTTAAGAACTACTGTTGATATGTAAGTACCCAAACCATAACCTCCAAAGAACATTGACTTAAACAAAATTGAAACAAATAGAGGATTAAACTGACAAAAATTAAAATAGAGGATTAAACCATACCTACTATTAGGACATAAAAAAATTTAATCACAAACTATAAGATTTGTTATCTATTTCTTTTATTCATAAACAAGTTTTGTTAGTATGATTGAGAAACCATACATAAACAAGGTTTGTTAGTTTGATACTTGAAAAGACTTCAAATTTCATACTCCATACATGGCTGAGCGATTACCCTAAGGCAATGGTGGTGGCACCTCGACCAATGATTTAAGGGGAATGATTATTAGCACGTGAATCTTGTGTAACAGAAAAATGATTTAAGGGGAATGGATTGGAGTGTAAATAAAAAATAAGTAACAAAATTTGACTCACCCAATATATTCCTACGTCAAACACAAACAACTAGTGCATAAGGAAATATAATTTGAGAGTAAAAACAAAGATAAATAAATAAATAAAGATTGGTTGAATGTGTATCCAATGTGTCAACCTAATCCAGCCATTACTTTAATAACCAATTCATTAAAAACCTTTTTGTAGTGTCTTGATCAGATTTTGAAGTGAGAAAAATAATTCGTAGACAACAAATATAAAACAAATAAGAAAACCAGCAGTAGCAGCAATGGCAGTGGCACCTCGACCAATTTCAAATTACTATTCTCCATTTACCTCTATAAAACATCACCCAGATTTTTCATGTCTCACATTCATTTCTCCCTTGTCAATCTCACTTCCCACATGGACCAAAAGAACACAATCGCATAAACAACCAGCCTTTTCTACTTCATTCGACAAAAAGGTAGCTTCTTTATATGTTCCTATTATCAGCTTTATTATGTTAATAAGTGAATGAATGCAGAAATTGGTATAATCTTTTGGAGAGTAGAGAGTTAGAGTTTAATCACACTGAGGAAGAGGAAGAATCCAAGCGGAACAGATTGAGAAACCATACATAAACAAGGTTTGTTAGTACCTGTAGGAGAGGTATTGAGAAACTACTCCTTCTTAGATGAAACCTTCAATTCAAAACCCTCTAAAGTGTTAATAATGATTGGGTACATCCCTATATAAACCATACATAAACAGTGTAGATATAGGAAGAGATATAGGAACCTGAGAGGTGGTTCCATATTGGTTGAAGAAATCTTCTGCTACGTTGTCGGATTAGGAGACGGATGTTAAATCTCTCTACAATCTCGATTGACTTCGATAGAAAATCGTCTATGTGGGTGGATTTAGGAGGGGGTAATATAGGGTTTGAGGTGCTTTATCTTCCATGATGAGGGGTTCGTAGAGGGAGATTGGGAGGGAGTAATCTAGGGTTTGGCTTTGATCGAGTGAGGAGAGGAAAGAGAAGTGGGTGAGTACGATTTGAGTAAGAGGGAATGAAACAAATAAAATATGGAATGGAGGGAAAAAAGAGGGAACCAAAAAATTTTAAAGGACAGTTATATGTTGTCCTATTAGATCTCTTATAAAGGACATTAAATTTTTTATCTCCCTAAAACTATTATAAAGGACGATTAAAAAATTAAATATCCTTTATAGTAGATTTAAAAGGATAGTTATAATTTGATGTCCCTTATGTATTTTTTTAAAGGACAGCTTAAAAGCTATCCCTAATACCAGTGTTCTTAATTGTCATTTTTCTGGTAGTGCCATAATTTGCATAAGTATGTATTGAAACGTTTTCAAATGACAAAACAAGCATTTTTCAACATAAGCAACGCGTGTGTTAAAATGGTAATTTTCAATGAAATTACTAAAGTATATTCCGAATGAATAAAGAGGGGTGATTCCAGTAAAAGAATGGGTTGGAATAAATCAAGTGTAGTGGTGTTAAGTTTGGAACCGGGTGTGTCAAACAAAGGGAGAAATGCTAAGTAGGAATAAAGGAAGTCTTTTCAAGATTAAGGTAAATTAATCTGGATAAGTAAGGTTTTCATAACTAAGACGGCTAATGCATTTGAACACGTATTTTCAAAGGTGTATCTATATATATGTAGATACATACATATATATATATATTTTCGCATGCATGTGATTGTAGAGCGTGAGTATTCTTTTTTCTCGTTCATTTTTGTACTGCTTTGTATATTCCCATTGGGCATAGGCTCACACCCTCGCTTTGTTACAGTAGGTTGGGTGCAAATTCGTATTTTGAGGGTGTTACACAGGTAAGTGCACCTTATTTATTTTATGTTAGTAGCTCTGTTTACTTGGACTTGGGGTGCTCCCCATGGGTGTTACACGTAGTTTAACTTGAAACTGGAATCGCATGCTAAATAAGTGGAATGTTAATCTAAAATCAAATTGGCCTATCAACATTACATAGGTTGTTTGATTTCACTTCATACCTAATGCTTAGTTCAAATTGAGTTGACTCACGGGTATCCCATATATCCGGGCCGGGGCGTTACAATCATATAGTTATTCCATGTGCCATATTAGTTGAAATTGAAAGAAAAATCGAATTGAATAAAAAATTGTCCATGTTATGCAATCAAGACAATTCACCCCCACACTTTAGGTTTGTTTAAGAATGAAAACTTATGGTTTAAACACAAATCCTCACGTCTTGTCCACAGTTAAAAGGACCCCCATATGCGCTATTTTTGGCATTAAGAAAAACGTGCAAAAATCGTGACTACTATGCGCATAGGTACAAACCCCATTCGTGCGCACGATTTTATGCAAAAAGTATAATATCCCTAAGACCTCCTGAGACGTGCACACGGGATTAAAATACTTCAGTGCAAATGGATAAAGTCAAAAAGTATTTTTACCCTATGCAAGCTGCATTTTTCAAAAGTGAGGCCTTTCTTTTTAGGTTAAGCGCATCACTTATTAAATTACAAGATTACTTGTTTCATTTAAAAGAATTATTTTCACGACTAAATGAAAATATGTGCATGTGTGCATAACCTTTAGATGTTCGAAATGATAATCACTAAAATGGTATAATGAAGTGTACAACAAAAGTATTTATTATATATAAATCGTATTTTATCTTTAATTTTCAATATCCACTGATGTCTAATGAACAAGAGTCTCTCCATCAAACAACGCTTGTATGAAATCAAGCATTTAGTGTTGACAATGCATGACTTAAATGCTTTGAAATGGAAATAAGAGGACTAAAATTATATAAATGGACAAAATACATTTCAATCATTCAACTCAATGTTTAAAATGGAAAGCGTTAGGTGAGTGATACATGAGAGAGAAATTTTGACACTCAAAAGATGATTTTTGGTAGACCAGTTAGCATAGATGAAAGTAATAACGAATTTCTTCATATTGATGTTGAGTATTTAAGGAACTATTTGCAAAATAGTGAAGAATTTATAATTGCCTTAATGAACAAATATTTGTACTAGAGATCGAGATTTTATCCGAATCCACATTGAAGTTATATTTTGAAGATAAATCTTAAAATTTAGGTACAATTCTTTTAGGAGGAACGTCTTTGAAAGAAAACAGAGGTCTATGTTTCGTCGGTGAAATTCATTTGTCTTATGATTGTATAAACGTTATAATCCCAACATTACAATATATTTTCCAATTTCCCTTAGAGAGTTCCTCTTCAACTAAGTGATTTGTGAAGAATAAACAGAAGGTGAAGTTCATGTAGTACTATTGTGATAAAGAAGGATATCGAAACATTTTTGTTTCAAGTGGAAGAAATTTACACTCAAATAATTGATCACTTTGGTAGTTACTAAACCTTAAAAGTGTAGCCACGAACAAAATATAGGTCACTAAAGTGTGTTTTGTATTTTGCACCAATCATCTATGTCTTTGGATGACTTTAAGGATAGTACGAGTGTTTAGTGTAAAGGAGGGACGAAGGTAGGTTCCCTTAGCAAGGTTCCTGAGGGAAAATTAACCATAGTTATTTATCCCAAAGTCATATCCAAATCCTCTACACCGTAAATATGTTGTAATTGGTCTAGGAATCTTAAAGTTGATAAAACCTTAATCAATGCCCTTCCAAAGCGTTGAAGGCCTTTTTCTTCCTCTAAGTGATTAAAGTTAGGTTCATTATATATGCTTAGGATGTACTTTAAATTTATCAACTTATTCCTTAGTTATTTTTAGGTCTACTTTCATCCTTTGGTATTTTAGGTATTGATCTTGGGTTATTCCTATCGTGAACCTTTTTATTGTTAAATTTTAGTTTTCAATATTTGTAGGTATACATATATCCCATACTCATTATTCATCCTTCATACTTAAATATTATGCAATCAATTTCATTAATAACATATGTACTCCATGTTTATAATTATTCAGCTTAAAATGCTTTAAAAAATTAAACTTGAAAATTTTAGAGAATTTTGTCATAACTCATGCACTTTACACCGCACTAAAACTTGAGAAATTTTCAAACAAAATATAATTAATGGATTTGTTTATACTTCAAAAAAAAATTAACATTTCATGTGGTTTTTTATAAGTAGGGTGTCATTATAATCCTTTATGTATGATAGAGTTTGATTATGGTTAAATTTGAAAAAACAATTGCTAAAATTTTCAGAAAAGTCTGAGAGAAGGGATCAGGACTAAGACTCTAGGTCAAAGGAGTTGTTTCCCTTTGAAAATTAAAAATAAGTTTCCCACCTTTTGTAAAGAGTGAAATTATCCACTTAAAAAATCATTTTGGAAGTGATGTCTCAAATATTTATATCTATCTAAAATTAAGTAACATAAAAGATATGCGACTTTAAAGATTTAAATCATAAATCACTTAATATGGAAATAAATGAAACTTTTTTGAAGTTGCATAACCCAAAATTTTCAAAACTGACTTTATGGCCATCCCTAATCATCTCTTTCCCCGTGGGGGGGGGGGGGGGTGAAGGTCTCGCGCCCTCTGACTCTAGGAACGCTTCAATCGTCATCGGTGTGGGGTGAATATAAAAAGATGGAGTCATCAGCCTATTTTGCACAAAGTAGGAAAAAGAACATGCCGTCGCCTCGAGAGAGTGGCATCAAAGACAAACTGATACTAACGAAACCAATAGTTCGAAGGTCCCGTGGGCTAAGTTACGGAATGGGAAGGTGTTAGGCACCCATCCCAACCTTTCGGTCTCTCATAGGCATGTGTTATTGTTTTACTTGATTTCTCCGTGAAGTGTGTGTGCGTGTATATATAATGGAGATCGAAATCTCCCAACTCATACCTGTAAAGGATAGAGTGAGGTCATCCATAGGAATGTTCCCAAAATAATATATAGAAAATACGATGTATGCATTAATCGAGATATTGATCGTTATGCTGAAACGATAATATTTGTTGGATAAAATGCCAGCAAGGATCACAAGTATAATATATATTAAAATAATGTATATATGAGAAGGATAAAGATATGAAAATGGGAAAATTGGGAAAAATTGGAAAATTGGACTCGAGTCTCGAGTTTTAGCCCGAAACGCCTACGTAGCCTATAAAGGCATCAAAGTCCCATAGTTCACATGCGGCATAAGGGTGGGGTTTATCCCATAGATTCGAACAGTAATTTATTATATGTGTGTGTGTAGAAAAAAGTGTTTTAGTTTTGAGAAATTGTGATGGGTAATCCGGTTAGAATTTAAAGGTGTAACCATCTTATTGTTTGTTTTGGGTTTTTCATAGAAAATAAAGTATGTAAAATATAACTAATAAAAATTTGAGATATTAATGTGTATGAATTAAAGAAAAAGATAAATTATCAATTTATGTAATTTAATGCAAAAACATGAATTTTAAATAGAGAAAGAAGGATTTTGGGCCTTATTTAGAGAATTGAAGCTTGATCTTGATCTTTAATGAGCTCCCTTGAATGTTGAGATGAATGTCGGATGTGAGAGAATGATATTTTGCTAAATGGTGTATAAAAAGGATAGGAATATAAGATTGAATGGAATTTCACATAAGGAAACTTCGTTGATTGCTAGAGAATGTAGTTGAGATCACTGATATTGATGGATTTGAGGTGTTCCTTGGGAGTAAGGTCATGCCCTATATTTATAGGGTAAGGGGGTACTGATTGGCATAGCCCTAGCCCTATGTAATACCCCGTATATTTGTGACATTTATTTTTGGGATTAATTAATTAAATGCGAGTTAATTGGAAATTAATCCGGATAAAATACTAGCGAGATGTGAGTTGGTATTTGACTATATTGAGTATATATGATGATAATTGAATATTGAATAATGAAATTGTCGTGAGATTGATATACGGCAGTTTGGATATTTTATTGGGACGCGTGTGATAGTTGCGTCAGGATATAATTATTTTAATTATAAAAGTGAAATTAAATTCTATTAACCGTATGGTCATTTTGAGTGCGCCAATGCGTCCGGAAGGGTTGAGATAGTCAGAAAACACTAGCCGGGGGTTTAGTTTGGGTCCCGGGGTATTTTTAGGCCATACCGGCAACATAAAGGGTATTTTGGTAATTTTGTATTTTTCGGAATTAAAAGTGATGAAAATTAGTGAATTATATCTGATGTGGATTTGACCCACTAAACCACTAACCAACCCATATTAACCTAGAAGGCTACGTAGGTTATTAGAATTAGGTTTCTAAGTTCCCCAAAACAAACCCTAGCCACCATAGCTATTGGAGAAGAAAGCTTGGAAAGAGAGAGATAGAGGAGAAAAGCTTGGAGAGAGAGAGAGAGAGCTTCATCAAATCGTCATCAAAATCAGAGATTGAATCAAGGCAAGTGGTTTAATTTACGTTTTTATGCAGTAAATGCTTCTTCCATGCTTAGACTATTCAATAATCATAATTAATTGGGAGATAATTGAAAACCCATTAAACTGGAGTTGTTAATAAATTTTGGAGATAGGTTTGCATCTAGAAATGTTATTGGAAGATCGAATTAAGAGAATTATAAGTTTATGTGTTGTAAAAACGGATTTATTTCTGGAAATTGATGATTTATAATCTTAGGGTTTATGTTCTTGAAAAATTGAGGAAAAGTAATGAGACTTGTGCTTTGGTGATGTTTAGGATGAATTATTCCCTTAAAACACGTTAGTATGTGACCTTGATATGTTTAGGATTGATTAGAGACCTTAAAACGTTGTTGGGACGAATTCTAGAGGAGAATTGAGGAGTAGAAATTGGTGAAAAACGAAAGTAGAAATTCTGGGTACGAAACTGGTCGTTCGTTAGAAGGCCTCCCCAGGTCGTTCGAAAGAGCTCGTTCGAACGAGCTTCTAACGAGTTGACCAGTTGCTTCTAACGAGGGGGAATTCGTTCGAACGAGATGTCGTTAGAAGGCTCAGTTCGTTCGGAGGAACTGAATCTCGTTCGAACAGTCTCGTTCGAACGAGACTTCTAACGAGCTGGCAGTTTAGGCCTTTTTGGCCTGTTTTGATTTTTGGGAGTCCCGTAAACTTGTTCGATGATAGAGATAACATTCCTTTGATGATGTATTGGTATAATTGGGACAATTGGGATATAATGAGGAGTAAATTATATAATTGTGGAACGAATCAAATAGACATTTTGAGTCGAGACGTGAGTGCCTACTACGACGTGAGAATAAATTATGGCGTGTATGATTATGAACCGGGATTATATAAATTGTATAAATTATAAGTTGGTACGAGAAGGCGATATGTACTACAATTAAACTACGGTGATTACTAAGACGCGTGTTTACTTAGTATTGATATATGATTTGTGTGTATGACATACCTACCATACTTGCTATCACGGGAGGTTTGCGTTCGCTTAGGACCCTCTAATCCTTGTGTTGCCTACGGGAGGGATTTAGACTCGTACCTCGAGAACATAGGTCAGAGAAGGACTTATTGGGATATTAATAAGTCTGCTGATCATGGGAGAGTAGGTATGTGCGTGACCCATGTGATGTGACTGTGTTCGCCTCCACTATTTGTGATTTGTGTTATGTGAACGATTCCTGAGAGATTCGGAATGCGTGACTCCTTATGTACGTGATGTACCGGGATGGATAGCAGAGTATGTGTGCACCGCAGCTTAGTCTCGGGGTGCTTATATTGTATATTTATGTTGTGGAAAATATACACTTAATAAAATGGGAACTTTCATATGGTATTGTGTGTATAACTAGGGAATAATATAAAAGGGTATAATCTATAATGAGTTGTATTACTTTTATGTGAGAACCTGAATTTACGTTAAGCCCTCTATTTAATTGAGATCGTTATAATGTTAATGGGAACCGAGAAATAAGGGTAGAACCTATGATAGTCTAGCTAGATATGATGTCACTTAGCTAGGGGTTAGTGTCATTGTAGATGGGTACTTACGTAGGAGTGCACAGTTAGACGAGAGGTGAGAATTTCATGTGAGTGCACGTCCTAACATGTACTTCGCATTTAATGTTTTAAATTTTTTTAAAGCACTTGCAGGTTTTTAAAATATCTCCACATTCGGGCTCTGACCCGTTTTCTTTCAAATCTATTTTTCTTGTAAAACCATTTTAGGTGCCCAGCCACAAGGACACCAGACATAGGATTCTCACTCAGATGACGAGCTGTAGCTGTTTGTGGAAGTTACAGGGACTTGCTTTTAGACGCCTCTATCATTTGGATTCCATATTCAGTATTCCTCAGTTGTAGGGCATGTTGCCCAAAATTCTATTAGAGACATTTCCTAGATCAGTTTGTCATTGTCTTCATTGATGATATTCTAGTTTACTCCCAGACAGAGGAGGAGCACGCTGAGCATTTGAGGCAAGTTTTGCAGACACTACGTCAGAACGAGCTGTATGCAAAGTATGAGAAGTGCGGGTTTTGGCTGAAGGAGGTTCAGTTTTTGGGACACATTATTTCCGACCGGGGGATATCTATTGATCCGGGGAAGGTATCCGCGGTGAGGGAGTGGGGACAGCCCACGACACCAACGGAGATCCGTAGTTTCTTGGGTCTAGCAGGATACTACAGGAGGTTCATTCATGGATTTTCAAAGATAGCAGGACCTTTGACACATCTGACTCGTAAGGGTGTGCCATTCATCTGGAGTGATGCCTGTCAGTTGGCATTTGATGAGTTGAAGGATAAATTGACCTCAGCACCTGTGTTAGCATTGCCGAGACCGGGAGTTGAGTATTTAGTTTACACTGATGCGTCCTTACAAGGACTGGGAGGTGTATTGCAGCAGGAGAGTCAGGCCATATCTTATGCTTCCCGTAAGCTTAAGCCTCACGAGAAGAATTACCCCACTCATGATTTGGAGTTGGCAACAGTGGTATTTGCCCTACGGATTTGGAGGCACTATCTTTTGGGGGAGAAGTTTCAACTGTTCACCGACCACAAGTCCCTACAGTACCTATTTACGCAGAAGGAATTGAATATGCGGCAGCGTAGGTGGCTTGAGTTTGTGAAAGACTACCAGTTCGATATCCAGTATCACCCGGGTAAGGCTAACGTGGTAGCAGACGCGTTGAGCCGTAGGCCGGTAGATGAGGTGGCAGGGGTGTGGAAGGCTAAGTGGAAGGAGTTGGGACACCAGGATGCAGTGGCCCGATCTTTCATGTCTGTGATGACCGTTACACCGCAGATTGTCACCAAGGTAGTAAGGGCTCAGGCAAACGACTCGTTCTGTCAGGAGCAG
Source organism: Sambucus nigra (assembly GCA_949130495.1). Taxonomy (NCBI): domain Eukaryota; kingdom Viridiplantae; phylum Streptophyta; class Magnoliopsida; order Dipsacales; family Adoxaceae; genus Sambucus; species Sambucus nigra. Next base: position 838,913,104 of record OX422207.1, on the reverse strand, counting down.
ATAGTTCGATTACTAGCAGAGGGAGCCGAATCCTATACTGTTAGCTCAGATGGGGGATTACGCTTCAATGGGAGATTGGTGGTCCCGAAAGGGTAAGAATTGCGACACGAGGTGATGGCAGAGTCGCACGGCTCACGGTTCGCGGTACATCCCGGAGGGGACAAAATGTACCAAGACATGAGACGGCAGTATTGGTGGAGCGGTATGAAGAGAGATATTGCCGAGTTTGTTTCGAAATGCGCCACTTGCCAGCTAGTAAAAGTGGATCATCAGAGACCGACAGGACTTCTACAGCCATTGGAGGTCCCGGTGTGGATGTGGGAGAGCATATCCATGGATTTTATCACGGGGTTGCCTACGTCGCAGAGGGGTCATGACTCCGTTTGGGTAATTGTGGAAAGGTTGTCCAAAGTCGCTCACTTTCTACCCGTAAGGACCGACTACACTACGGGACAGTATGCCCAGCTCTTCATTTCAGAGATAGTGAGACTTCACGGTGTGCCCCTAAATATCATGTCTGACAGAGACAAGATATTTGTTTCGCGGTTTTGGGAAAGTTTCCAGGAGGCCATGGGCACGGAATTGCGGTTGAGTACGGCTTATCATCCGCAGACCGATGGGCAGACCGAGCGCACAAATCAGATGTTGGAAGACATGCTACGCATGTGCATCATTGACTTTGGGGGTGGATGGGAGCAGTACCTTACACTGGTGGAGTTTTCTTACAACAACTCCTACCAGTTCACTATTGGCATGGCTCCGTTTGAGGCGTTGTACGGTAGGCCTTGTCGTTCCCCAGCCTGTTGGTTGGAGGTGGGGGACAACAAACTACTTGGGCCGGAAGTGATTCAGGACACTTCGACAAGGATTGAGTTGATTCGGAGTCGCATTCGGGTAGCTCAAGACCGGCAGAAGAGCTATGCTGATGCGAAGAGATCTTTCAGAGAGTTCCGAGTAGGAGACCAGGTTTTGCTCAGAGTATCTCCTATGAAGGGGATTATGCGTTTCGGGAATAAGGGGAAGTTGGCACCGAGGTATGTGGGATCATTCCCTATTATTGAGCGGATTGGACCAGTTGCGTATAGACTCGGGTTGCCGGAGCATTTACACCGGATTCATGATCTGTTTCATATTTCCTCGCTAAGGAAATATCTCATAGAGGATTTGGCTCATTCTCACATTGCTTTGGAGGATATAGATCTCCAGCCTGATAGCTCCTACGAGGAGGGGCCGATTGCTATTTTGGACCGAAGTGAGAGGAAGCTGCAGTCAAACATAGTTCCGTTAGTGCGTGTTCAGTGGTGACATCATAATGTCGAGGAGTCCACATGGGAGCGCGAGGATGAGATGCGCGAACGTTATCCAGAGTTGTTCACATCAGGTACTATCTAGTTCCGAATTTCGGGACGAAATTCTGTTATTAGGGGGGAAGTATGTAATACCCCGTATATTTGTGACATTTATTTTTGGGATTAATTAATTAAATGCGAGTTAATTGGAAATTAATCCGGATAAAATACTAGCGAGATGTGAGTTGGTATTGGACTATATTGAGTATATATGATGATAATTGAATATTGAATTATGAAATTGTCGTGAGATTGATAAACGGCAGTTTGGATATTTTATTGGGACGCGTGTGATAGTTGCGTCAGGATATAATTATTTTAATTATAAAAATGAAATTAAATTCTATTAACCGTATGGTCGTTTTGAGTGCGCCAACGCGTCCAGAAGGGTCGAGATAGTCAGAAAACATTAGCTGGGGGTTTAGTTTGGGTCCCGGGGTATTTTTAGGCCATACCAGCAACATAAAGGGTATTTTGGTAATTTTGTATTTTTGGGAATTAAAAGTGACGAAAATTAGTGAATTATATCTGATGTGGATTTGACCCACTAAACCACTAACCAACCCATATTAACCTAGAAGGCTACGTAGGTTATTAGAATTAGGTTTCTAAGTTCCCCAAAACAAACCCTAGCCACCATAGCTATTAGAGAAGAAAGCTTGGAAAGAGAAAGATAGAGGAGAAAAGCTTGGAGAGAGAGAGAGAGAGCTTCATCAAATCGTCATCAAAATCTGAGATTGAATCAAGGCAAGTGGTTTAATTTACGTTTTTACGCAGTAAATGCTTCTTCCATGCTTAGACTATTCAATAATCATAATTAATTGGGAGATAATTGAAAACCCATGAAACTGGAGTTGTTAATAAATTTTGGAGATAGGTTTGCATCTAGAAATGTTATTGGAAGATCGAATTAAGAGAATTATAAGTTTATGTGTTGTAAAAACGGATTTATTTCTGGAAATTGATGATTTATAATCTTAGGGTTTATGTTCTTGAAAAATTGGGGAAAAGTGATGAGACTTGTGCTTTGGTGATGTTTAGGATGAATTATTCCCTCAAAACACGTTAGTATGTGACCTTGATATGTTTAGGATTGATTAGAGACCTTAAAACGTTGTTGGGACGAATTTTAGAGGAGAATTGAGGAGTAGAAATTGGTGAAAAATGAAAGTAGAAATTCTGGGTACGAAACTGGTCGTTCGTTAGAAGGCCTCCCCAGGTCGTTCGAACGAGCTCGTTCGAACGAGCTTCTAACGAGTTGACCAGTTGCTTCTAACGAGGAGGAATTTGTTCGAATGAGATGTCGTTAGAAGGCTCAGTTCGTTCGAACGAACTGAATCTCGTTCGAACGAGACTTCTAACGAGCTGGCAGTTTAGGCCTTTTTGGCCTGTTTTGATATTTGGGAGTCCCGTAAACTTGTTCGATGATAGAGATAACATTTCTTTGATGATGTATTGGTATAATTGGGACAATTGGGATATAATGAGGAGTAAATTATATAATTGTGGAACGAATCAAATAGACATTTTGAGTCGAGACGTGAGTGCCTACTACGACGTGAGAATAAATTATGGCGTGTATGATTATGAACCGGGATTATATAAATTGTATAAATTATAAGTTGGTACGAGAAGGCGATATGTACTACAATTAAACTACGGTGATTACTAAGACGTGTGTTTACTTAGTATTGATATATGATTTGTGTGTATGACATACCTACCATACTTGCTATCACGGGAGGTTTGCGTTCGCTTAGGACCCTTTAATCCTTGTGTTGCCTACGGGGGGGATTTAGACTGGTACCTCGAGAACATAGGTCAGAGAAGGACTTATTGTGATATTAATAAGTCTGCTGATCATGGGAGAGTAGGTATGTGCGTGACCCATGTGATGTGACTGTGTTCGCCTCCACTATTTGTGATTTGTGTTATGTGAACGATTCTTGAGAGATTCGGAATGCGTGACACCTTATGTACGTGATGTACCGGGATGGATAGCAGAGTATGTGTGCACCGCAGCTGAGTCTTGGGATGCTTATATTGTATATTTATGTTGTGGAAAATATACACTTAATAAAATGGGAACTTTCATATGGTATTGTGTGTATAACTAGGGAATAATATAAAAGGGTATCATCTATAATGAGTTGTATTACTTTTATGTGAGAACCTGAATTTACGTTAAGCCCTCTATTTAATTGAGATCGTTATAATGTTAATGGGAACCGAGCAATAAGGGTAGAACCTATGATAGTCTAGCTAGATATGATGTCACTTAGCTAGGGTTAGTGTCATTGTAGATGGGTACTTACGTAGGAGTGCACAGTTAGACAAGAGGTGAGAATTTCATGTGAGTGCACGTCCTAACATGTACTTCGCATTTAATGTTTTAAATTTTTTTAAAGCACTTGCAGGTTTTTAAAATATCTCCACATTCGGGCTCTGACCCGTTTGCTTTCAAATCTATTTTTCTTATAAAACCATTTTAGGTGCCTAGCCACAAGGACACCAGGCATAGGATTCTCACTCAGATGACGAGTTGTAGCTGTTTGTGGAAGTTACAGGGACTTGCTTTTAGACGCCTCTATCATTTGGATTCCATATTCAGTATTCCTCAGTTGTAGGGCATGTTGCCCAAAATTCTATTAGAGACATTTCCTAGATCAGTTTGTCATTGTCTTCATTGATGATATTCTAGTTTACTCCCAGACAGAGGAGGAGCACGCTGAGCATTTGAGGCAAGTTTTGCAGACACTACGTCAGAACGAGCTGTATGCAAAGTATGAGAAGTGCGGGTTTTGGCTGAAGGAGGTCCAGTTTTTGGGACACATTATTTCCGACCGGGGGATATCTGTTGATCCGGGGAAGGTATCCGCGGTGAGGGAGTGGGGACAGCCCACGACACCAACGGAGATCCGTAGTTTCTTGGGGCTAGCAGGATACTACAGGAGGTTCATTCGGGGATTTTCAAAGATAGCAGGACCTTTGACACATCTGACTCGTAAGGGTGTGCCATTCATCTGGAGTGATGCCTGTCAGTTGGCATTTGATGAGTTGAAGGATAAATTGACCTAAGCACCTGTGTTAGCATTGCCGAGACCGGGAGTTGAGTATTTAGTTTACACCGATGCGTCCTTACAAGGACTAGGAGGTGTATTGCAGCAGGAGAGTCAGGCAATAGCTTATGCTTCCCGTAAGCTTAAGCCTCACGAGAAGAATTACCCCACTCATGATTTGGAGTTGGCAGCAGTGGTATTTGCCCTACGGATTTGGAGGCACTATCTTTTGGGGGAGAAGTTTCAACTGTTCACCGACCACAAGTCCCTACAGTACCTATTCACGCAGAAGGAATTGAATATGCGGCAGCGTAGGTGGCTTGAGTTTGAGAAAGACTACCAGTTCGATATCCAGTATCACCCGGGTAAGGCTAACGTGGTAGCAGACGCGTTGAGCCGTAGGCCGGTAGATGAGGTGGCAGGGGTGTGGAAGGCTAAGTGGAAGGAGTTGGGACACCAGGATGCAGTGGCCCGATCTTTCATGTCTGTGATGACCGTTACACCGCAGATTGTCACCAAGGTAGTAAGGGCTCAGGCAAACGACTCGTTCTGTCAGGAGCAGATAGTTCGATTACTAGCAGAGGGAGCCGAATCCTATACTGTTAGCTCAGACGGGGGATTATGCTTCAATGGGAGATTGGTGGTCCCGAAAGGGTAAGAATTACGACACGAGGTGATGGCAGAGTCGCACGGCTCACGGTTCGCGGTACATCCCGGAGGGGACAAAATGTACCAAGACATGAGACGGCAGTATTGGTGGAGTGGTATGAAGAGAGATATTGCCGAGTTTGTTTCGAAATGCGCCACTTGCCAGCTAGTAAAAGTGGATCATCAGAGACCGACAGGACTTCTACAGCCGTTGGAGGTCCCGGTGTGGATGTGGGAGAGCATATCCATGGATTTTATCACGGGGTTGCCTACGTCGCAGAGGGGTCATGACTCCGTTTGGGTAATTGTGGAAAGGTTGTCCAAAGTCGCTCACTTTCTACCCGTAAGGACCGACTACACTACGGGACAGTATGCCCAGCTCTTCATTTCAGAGATAGTGAGACTTCACGGTGTGCCCCTAAATATCGTGTCTGACAGAGACAAGATATTTATTTCGCGGTTTTGGGAAAGTTTCCAGGAGGCCATGGGCACGGAATTGCGGTTGAGTACGGCTTATCATCCGCAGACCGATGGGCAGACCGAGCGCACAAATCAGATGTTGGAAGACATGCTACGCATGTGCATCATTGACTTTGGGGGTGGATGGGAGCAGTACCTTCCACTGGTGGAGTTTGCTTACAACAACTCCTACCAGTTCACTATTGGCATGGCTCCGTTTGAGGCGTTGTACAGTAGGCCTTGTCGTTCCCCAGCCTGTTGGTTGGAGTTGGGGGACAACAAACTACTTGGGCCGGAAGTGATTCAAGACACTTCGACAAGGATTGAGTTGATTCGGAGTCGCATTCGGGTAGCTCAAGACCGGCAGAAGAGCTATGCTGATGCGAAGAGATCTTTCAGAGAGTTCCGAGTAGGAGACCAGTTTTTGCTCAGAGTATCTCCTATGAAGGGGATTACGCGTTTCGGGAATAAGGGGAAGTTGGCACCGAGGTATGTGGGGCCATTCCCTATTATTGAGCGGATTGGACCAGTTGCGTATAGACTCGGGTTGCCGGAGCATTTACACCGGATTCATGATGTGTTTCATATTTCCTCGCTAAGGAAATATCTCAGAGACGATTTGGCTCATTCTCACATTGCTTTGGAGGATATAGATCTCCAGCCTGATAGGTCCTACGAGCAGGGGCCAATTGCTATTTTGGACCGAAGTGAGAGGAAGCTGCGGTCAAACATAGTTCCGTTAGTGCGTGTTCAGTGGCGACATCATAATATCGAGGAGTCCACATGGGAGCGCGAGGATGAGATGCGCGAACGTTATCCATAGTTGTTCACATCAGGTACTATCTAGTTCCGAATTTCGGGACGAAATTCGGTTATTAGGGGGGAAGTATGTAATACCCCGTATATTTGTGACATTTATTTTTGGGATTAATTAATTAAATGCGAGTTAATTGGAAATTAATCCGGATAAAATACTAGCGAGATGTGAGTTGGTATTTGACTATATTGAGTATATATGATGATAATTGAATATTGAATTATGAAATTGTCGTGAGATTGATATACGGCAGTTTGGATATTTTATTGGGACGCGTGTGATAGTTGCGTCAGGATATAATTATTTTAATTATAAAAGTAAAATTAAATTTTATTAACCGTATTGTCGTTTTGAGTGCGCCAACGCGTCCGGAAGGGTCGAGATAGTCAGAAAACATTAGCGGAGGGTTTAGTTTGGGTCCCGGGGTATTTTTAGGCCATACCGACAACATAAAGGGTATTTTGGTAATTTTGTATTTTTGGGAATTAAAAGTGAAGAAAATTAGTGAATTATATCTGATGTGGATTTGACCCACTAAACCACTAACCAAGCCATATTAACCTAGAAGGCTACGTAGGTTATTAGAATTAGGTTTCTAAGTTCTCCAAAACAAACCCTAGCCACCATAGCTATTGGAGAAGAAAGCTTGGAAAGAGAGAGAGAGAGGAGAAAAGCTTGGAGAGAGAGAGAGAGAGCTTCATCAAATCGTCATCAAAATCTGAGATTGAATCAAGGCAAGTGGTTTAATTTACGTTTTTATGCAGTAAATGCTTCTTCCATGCTTAGACTATTCAATAATCATAATTAATTGGGAGATAATTGAAAACCCATGAAACTGGAGTTGTTAATAAATTTTGGAGATAGGTTTGCATGTAGAAATGTTATTGGAAGATCGAATTAAGAGAATTATAAGTTTATGTGTTGTAAAAACGGATTTATTTCTGGAAATTGATGATTTATAATATTAGGGTTTATGTTCTTGAAAAATTGGGGAAAAGTGATGAGACTTGTGCTTTGGTGATGTTTAGGATGAATTATTCCCTCAAAACACGTTAGTATGTGACCTTGATATGTTTAGGATTGATTAGAGACCTTAAAACGTTGTTGGGACGAATTTTAGAGGAGAATTGAGGAGTAGAAATTGGTGAAAAACGAAAGTAGAAATTCTGGGTACGAAACTGGTCGTTCGTTAGAAGGCCTCCCCATGTCGTTCGAACGAGCTCGTTCGAACGAGCTCGTTCGAACGAGCTCGTTCGAACGAGCTTCTAACGAGTTGACCAGTTGCTTCTAACGAGGGGGAATTCGTTCGATACCTTCGTTCGAACGTGATGTCGTTAGAAGGCTCAGTTCGTTCGAACGAACTGAATCTCGTTCGAACAGTCTCGTTCGAACGAGACTTCTAACGAGCTGGCAGTTTAGGCCTTTTTGGCCTGTTTTGATTTTTGGGAGTCCCGTAAACTTGTTCGATGATAGAGATAACATTCCTTTGATGATGTATTGGTATAATTGGGACAATTGGGATATAATGAGGAGTAAATTATATAATTGTGGAACGAATCAAATAGACATTTTGAGTCGAGACGTGAGTGCCTACTACGACGTGAGAATAAATTATGGCGTGTATGATTATGAACCGGGATTATATAAATTGTATAAATTATAAGTTGGTACGAGAAGGCGATATGTACTACAATTAAACTACGGTGATTACTAAGACGCGTGTTTACTTAGTATTGATATATGATTTGTGTGTATGACATACCTACCATACTTGCTATCACGGGAGGTTTGCGTTCGCTTAGGACCCTCTAATCCTTGTGTTTCCTACGGGGGGGATTTAGACTGGTACCTCAAGAACATAGGTCAGAGAAGGACTTATTGGGACATTAATAAGTCTGCTGATCGTGGGAGCGTAGGTATGTGCGTGACCCATGTGATGTGACTGTGTTCGCCTCCACTATTTGTGATTTGTGTTATCTGAACGATTCCTGAGAGATTCGGAATGCGTGACTCCTTATGTACGTGATGTACCGGGATGGATAGCAGAGTATGTGTGCACCGCAGCTTAGTCTCGGGGTGCTTATATTGTATATTTATGTTGTGGAAAATATACACTTAATAAAATGGGAACTTTCATATGGTATTGTGTGTATAACTAGGGAATAATATAAAAGGGGATAATCTATAATGAGTTGTATTACTTTTATGTGAGAACCTGAATTTACGTTAAGCCCTCTATTTAATTGAGATCGTTATAATGTTAATGGGAACCGAGCAATAAGGGTAGAACCTATGATAGTCTAGCTAGATATGATGTCACTTAGCTAGGGGTTAGTGTCATTGTAGATGGGTACTTACGTAGGAGTGCACAGTTAGACGAGAGGTGAGAATTTCATGTGAGTGCACGTCCTAACATGTACTTCGCATTTAATGTTTTAAATGTTTTTAAAGCACTTGCAGGTTTTTAAAATATCACCACATTCGGGCTCTGACCCGTTTGCTTTCAAATCTATTTTTCTTGTAAAACCATTTTAGGTGCCCAGCCACAAGGACACCAGGCATAGGATTCTCACTCAGATGACGAGCTGTAGCTGTTTGTGGAAGTTACAGGGACTTGATTTTAGATGCCTCTATCATTTGGATTCCATATTCAGTATTCCTCAGTTGTAGGGCATGTTGCCCAAAATTCTATTAGAGACATTTCCATTTCAGTTTTTCAGACTTTGGCATGTATTGATTCAGTATTCAGTATTTAGTTATTCATTTCAGTTGTGGGATTTGTTGTGAGGAGTCCTTCCTCCGGATTTATTTATATCATGTGATGGTTATTCTATTATTTCGTTATGGTGAATGGTAATATTATTCCTGTTTTATTCTTTCATTGCATGTTAATCAGACTTTAATTAAAATTTGACAACTTACTTTTTTAAATACTAGGTGGTTAGTAATCATTAAAATGTTTTCGACAGTGATGCTATTAACTGAGCCAACTTGGCATTTTGATTTAATTTAATAAAGGAGTAGCTACCCGGTATTTAATTAGTCGGGGTGTCACACCCTATCCCTTCCAATCGATAGGTAACACTAGACACACTGCCAATAGGCAGGGAAATGGACTTGCCAATTGGCAGTCTCGTGCAAAGTTTTTTGGAAAAATAGTCATAAAACGCAATTCATTAATCCAAATTACACATGGGGCATACTTTATAAGGGTAATTCATAGACCTACAAGAGTCCTTTGGGCTGCTCCCGGGTCCGGGAGTTAACTTTGGCTCAAATGTGGCTCGAAAGTGCTCGCCAGTCCTTTGGACGAGAGATCGTCGGATGGAAACGGATCGTTCATCCTAACGTTAAGTCAAAAGTACGCAGGGGGTGGCCTATTGGAAAGTTTATGAGAGGTATTTCGACATTCCAAAGAGCTTTTCTTGGTTCGAAAAGTTAACTATTGTCAACCGGGGTCCGAAAGTGCCCGGTGCCCTCTCGAAGTTAAACAGATCTTTCATCCGTACTGTAAGGATGATTTGAGCATGGGGCGGACTGTTAGAAAGGTTATTTAGTGCCCTTCGAAGATTCATTCAGTGTCATTCAATCTAAAGAGTTGACCTTGGTCAAACGGAGGCCGAGAGCACCTGGGGGCCTCTGGATCAATTTTCGAGGGAAAACATATCGTTTGTTCGAACGGTTTTGCTATTTTGTGCACGAGATGGACCCTTGGAAAGGGGTTTTAGTGCCCTTAGAAGATTCAAAGAGCTTTTGCTCTAATGATGAAGTTGATTGGGGGGTCAAATCGGGGCTCGGGAGTGCCTAGTGGCCTCCAGATTGATTTTCAATGGTAAATTGATCCATTTGTCCTAACAGTTATGCCAATTTTCACAGTGGGACAATCGTTGGAAGTAGGATTCGGAGCCTATTGAATATTTAAAGAGATTTTGCTCTAACAATAGAGTTGACTGGAGTCAACGAGGGCTCGAGACTACCCGATGGCCTCTAGATCAGTACTCGGAGTATAACCTAGGGTTTGTAGTGAAATGGGGAGGTGTTAGGGACCTAAGGAGAGACTTAGGGGGTCCTAGAATGTGGTGTCTTCAGATCCCCTCGACGGGTGATCTTGGAACAAGTGAAAGTTATCGAATATACACGGCACGATGTTTTGGGAAATAGGTCGATTATGAGGACCTACAAGGACGAGGATGACCGTTTCAGAGAGTCGAGGCCGATTCTTAGGCCCTAAGTAAATGCTAGGGATGGAAAATTCTACGGTTCAAAACCAATTATAAGGGCTTAAATAGGGATAACCAATTCTGAGGGCTTAAGTAGGAGCGACTAATTCTGCGGGTCGAAGCCAATTATGAGGGCTTAGGTAAAAATGACCAATTCTGAGGGCTTAAGTAGAGATAACCAATTCTGAGGGTCGAAGGCAATTCTGAGGGCTTAAGTAGGGATGACTAATTTTGCGAGTCGAAGCCAATTATGAAGGTTTAAGTAGAGATGAGCAATTTTGAGGGTCGAAGCCAATTATGAGGGCCGAAATAGGGATGACCAATTCTATGGATCGAAGCCAATTATGAGGGCTTAAGTAAAGATGGCCAATTATGCGGGTCGAATCTAATTATGAGGGCTTAAGTATGGGCAACCAATTCTGAAGGTTGAAGCCAATTCTAAGTGCTTAAGTAGAGATGACCAATTCTGAGGTCGAAGCCAATTCTAAGAGCTTAAGTAGAGATGACCAATTCTGAGGGTCGAAGCCAATTCTGAGGGCTTAAGTAGGGATGACCAATTTTTTTTGGTCGAAGCCAATTCTGAGGGCTTAAGTAGGGGTGACCAATTCTAAGGGCTTATGTCGGAGCAACCAATTCGGTGGGTCGAAGCCAATTTTGAGGACTTAAGTTGTAGTTTTCTTGGGGAGTTGGGAGACTCCACTAGGGAAAAGATATTAATCCGGGGATCAGGTGCAGGCTTGCTGGGGAATTTTCTTTAATTTTTATGGTGTCACTAAGAGATGTTAATAGGGAGATATCCAATTGGATTATGGGAATTCTGTTGGGGAAGTAAGTATCGTAAAAAAATGTTTTTCCCGGTGAAAAAGGTTCTAAAATCCACTTGTTAATTTTAGGAATTTTTTGAGCATTTTTCGGTATTTTTGGGAATTTTTTAGGAATTTTTGTACAAAATTTCAGGGAGGTGCCAATCAGCATGGTATAGGAGGTGCCAAACGGCAGTGGCACGGTCATTTAGGCTTCCTCGGGCAGGTAAAGGGATAGTGTCGATCGGAATGTGGACGGGACCTGCCAATCGGCATGCCCCTTAACCTTCTATAAAAAAAAGGGTGAGATTTCCTCATTTTTCACAACTATCAAATCTTCTATCATCTACCTTTCCTTTTGGGGAACTGTTCTAGCGTTCTTTTTTCTTCCAAAACCAAGAAATGGTGGATTTTAAAGCATTGTGGTCCACATGGCATGGTTGAGTGTTGACGAGTGGGCACATTTGGAGTGGCGGGCCAAGGGGCCCCTAGCGCTGGGTAATGAGAATGTTTTTGACTCATTCGAGCCAGTTGAAGACGAGCGGGCTCTTCTGCGTGAGCTAGTGCACCATTGATCTTATAGGGTGGTGAACCCTAGTGGTTATGTAAGTGTTTAATGACCTTTGGCATTCCTTTATCATCTTGGTGATATTTCCTTATTTTTTGAATTTTGACAAGGGTTTTTCCTTTTGACTTTGACAGACTGATATCTTTGTGTCGAACCTGCATTCTTGAGGGACGAAGGTGTTCAAGGATATCTGGGAGCACCTTTCGCCAGTGGTGCGTTGGGTGGTGTCATCAGCTAGTTTTTATGGTTTGGCATCTGCACTGGACGAGACGCCTCCTTCGATGGTCGTTCTTTACGCTTTAAGGGAGAGGTGGTGGAATACCATCGACACAATGCATTTTGGCTTTGGGGAAATGACATTGACTCCTATCGATGTATAGATGTTACTGGGGATGGACTGTGAGTGGTCCCAAATAGAGGTGGATCAGACTTTACGGGTGACGCCAACGGCGGTGGAGGTGGCGTTGGGTGATGTGGGAAGGATAGTCTCTGGGGACTCCATCCATTTGTCTATTTTAAAGCAGAGTTTTTTTATCCAGAGTATTGACAAGACTGACTTACTATAGATGCAGCAGATGTCTCGTTTGTTTATTCTTCTATTGAGGATTTTTGGTGGCGACGAGTGGCGATGTCATCAATCTGTGGTTTTTGCCTTATTTGAGGTTAGTTTCGAATATCCCTCTTTTTGACCGGGGGAGCCTGACTTCGGCAGCCCTTTATTCATCTTTGGATGCATTCAGTCAGTGTTGTCGGTAGACTTTTACTGGGACCACGTATCTTTTTGAGGTATTCTTTATTTTGTGCATTTTCCCTTATGCATTTGCATTTTCCTTTATGCATTTTCTTCTTGATTCCTTGATCCTTTATCCTTTGCAGACATGGTTTTATGAGTTTATTGGTCTTAATGCCCATTTGACGTCTTTGAAGGGTGAGTTTGTTGGGGGCTTCTATCGTATGTACCAGTGGAAGAAATCCAACCGGCAGTCTAAGCGGTCTCTCTCGTTAGGGTCGATGCATCATGTCTTGAATGGCCTGACAAGCGATTGGATAAATCCTTTTTTTCTTTTCGAGAACATTTTTCCTTGATGATCTTTTAATATATTAATTTTCTGTTGGGGATTTTGCAGGTGACCTTCTATCCCTAGGGGATGGCCATCTAGCATATGGGGGTGACCGGGGGGAACGCGCAGCTACGTCATTTGTTAGTGCATGAGTTCGGCTACTCCTAGTACCTGGGCGAGAGAGAAGTTTGATAGATGGTGGAGGAAGATATGATTGTGCCACTTACGAGGCCCCCGATGTATATGAGGCGAGAGTGGGAGGTGTTAGAAGAGGCAAGGGTGGCGGCGATGGTCGGTAAGCATTATTTGTCATATACCGACACAACGGAGGATTATGACTATCTGGCATTTCGTGTTAAGTTGGTTGATTCCGCGTAGCATATATGAAGTTATGACTCTTCCTTTGATGGCTCAAGTAGAGGCACGAGTCGTCTATTGCGTCTGCCCGCAGTGTAGGAGGTGCGTGGACATGGACATCGATTATGGCATCGAAGGTTCCATTTGTGCAGTTGACTCCTCCTTCCTATAACATCTGACGGTCTGGTGGAGGGTAGGTGTCATCCTAATGCGATGGACCTAGAGGAGCTCAGGCTGACAGAGGACGTCCTTTAGCCAACGATATACCTTTTATTTCTTTGACTTTTGCCTTTTGATTTTCTGATTTCTTTCTTTGCCTCAGACTGACTGATTCGCTCTTTTTTGTTTTTCTTACAGCACATTCGGGTGTCAACCACCTTGCTGAGAGACATTCGGGATTGGGTGGCATCTGTAACTTCTCATATTCAAGAGTCGATCCTGGTTCCGTCTTTCTTGGTGCCGTCTGACTCGCCTAGGGAAAGTTCTGGATCAGGGAGTGGAGGCTTGTCATCCCATCGCTAGGGAAAGTGCGTACGCCGCAGGGACAAAGGATCTTAGAGAGAGAGAGAGAGAGAGAGAGAGAGAGAGAGAGAGTGTAGGTGAAGGTGAGAGAGAGTTTTTGAGGGGTTCGGGCAGAGTCCCGTTGTTTTTTGTGTTTTCCTGCAAGATAAATGTAATAAAGCAATATATATGCAATGAAATGGGATTTTGTTAATTTTTTGCTTTAGTGACTTAATGCATATTCACTTTTTGCTTTTCTGCTGAGAGTGTAAAAAAGGATTAAAATGATTTAAGATAAAATTTATTTTAAAGTAGGATAAGTAAAAATATAGGGAGAAGGAAATGTTAAATTCCTTAAGATAAAAATGGTTTTTATTAAATTTTTTGATTTTGAAAAAAAGAGGAAAAAGAGAACTTTCTAAAAATAGGGAATTGTCGATCGTCATACCACTTGTCCTGCCTATTGGCATGTCAGGCCAGCCTAATTTCCCCTTGGTTTTGATTGCACTTTCTTTAACTACTTGGTCCTTGGTGGGGCAGGATTTCTTCCGGGATTTGTAGGACTTTTGATTTTAGCTGAGTTTTCCAAGTATAACTAGGAGTAATGGTGGAGTATTTTCTTCACCCATCCAAATTTCCTTCTTATGCATACTTCTTGTTTCTTATCTCGTCATTTCCAATATGGCTCTCCTAGTAAGTTTTGAATTTTCTTCTTACCTTGAAAATTTTAGAGGTTAAGTGCTCATATAATATAGACTATGAGGCTTTCAATATGCATCGAGTTTCCTTATGGAGCAATCGGCCTATTGAATGGAACATGATGATGGAGGTGGTACTATATTGGTACCTCTAAGACCATGTCTTTAGCTTTGGTTTGGATGAAGTATGTCCGACTTACGAAGAGTTCTCTACTATATTGGGGATAAATCCCAGTGTTGTGGCAACCATGCCTAAATTCTCCCGTTCTCCCCAGGAAATCTTAGCAGGACTTCTCCATATCTCACCCTCTGTAGCTCGATCCTTAGTCACAGGAGGAATTATCTCACTCCCAGGTGTGCTACATTTTGTGCAGTTTCATTACGTCGGTGACGCGAACTATTTCGGAGTCGTCATTCTTAGCTTAACTTTAAAATTATTATTGGTGACTGGGGAATTATTAGCGAACCCACAACTTACAGCCATCACTTCGTGGATGTCGTACCATCGCAATCCTACGATAGATATACTAGCGAAAACCCTGAATGGTCTTGATGCTTAGCAGGATGGCCGTTCGGACTTTCTGAGAGGAATCCCTGTTATCTTGTTCATATGATTGTCGAAGAGATTTCGTATGGTGTTCCCTCCAGAATATCCCTTGGCAGTTGTACCAAACTTTTTTACTTGTTACTTTATCAGCGTAGGCCTGAATATTGGGAGCTAGGAGAACTGATTTGTGGAGCACGAGACTCGCGGTTTGCGTTGGTCAGTACCTTAGTGGGGTGAGTTGCAACCCATTTTAGAAATGGGGGAATACCAGTATGTTCGGTTGGTTGGACTTCAACAGACCTCTTTCTATTTCCCTTGGCGGCTCTTGTGTCAATTTTGATGGGAGCAGATTGTGCCACCTCGAACACTAGACTTCTTTCCTGTGGAGGATTTAAGAGAGCGTCTGCACATGCGGTTGGGCTCTCTGTGGGAGAATCGTTGGCCATCGACCCATCCTTACCAATCTATTGGCCGAGTCTATCATGTTTTTGAAGAATACATGAAATGGTTGTGGAGGAGGGTAGTTGCCAAGATGTTAGCTGAGGAGACCGAAAAAAGGTGGTTCACCATTTATGAAACCATGGAGGGTGGTGTTGTTATTTTCCCTAGGATGGTCCGGGCTTACCGTTCCATGGAGCTTCTTCGAGATTCCATCCAAGCAGGAGAAGTTTGGGGACCCCAAGATGTAGATGATGATGGGGTCAGTTCTTCTATCACCTGTAGGTAGGATCCCTGGGGAATTTATCTGTGAAGCTTTTGTAATGGTGTTCAGTTATGTATCTGCTAGGAATAACTTTGGGAAGGGGTTTTTATGAATGGACTATCTTGTTTAGGAAAAATAATGTTAGGTTGGTAAGGGATTTTGTTTGACTCCCTATGCCGAAGTAATTTAATGGAAAATTTCAAAAATAAATAAATTTTTAATTATATTGTTGTGCCTCTTGATAAGTTTTTGCATTTGAATTATCTATATCATTATCTAAGGCATACATAATCCTTTTGTTTATGTAAATGATAAAAACAAATCGTCGTTCTCGAAAATAAGAAAAGGGTAGCATTTTGTGAAAATAAAGGGGGTCGTGTTCATGTAAAGCATATAAGCTGCCTACGTACCTCCGAGGGTTCTGAAAATTTTCTGAATTTCATTTTTGAAGGTAAAAATATTTTTAGAAGATCAAGTCCCATGTAGTTATGAGTAGAGGGAACTGAAGAATTGTTTTTCCTTAGAATAGAAGGGGATGAGAAGAATCGTAGTGTGTCGAGATTTTGGACTAATGGTAAAAAAATTTGAGACGGTCTGGGTTCACTGGACGGGACATCTCTTCCCCATTGAGGTTTATGAGCATAGTATCGCCACCGGATACGATCTTTTTCACAATGTAGGGGCTACTCCAATTGGGCTTGAATATCCCTCTGGTGTCCCAGATGGGTTCTACAATTTATTTAAGGACTAAGTCCCCTTCTCAGACACCACAGTCCTTGACTCTCTTGTTGAATGAACGTGCTATTCGGCTATGGTACCCTTGTATGTGATATAGATCCTTAAGTCTCCTTTTGTCCAAGAGTGACAACTCATCAAGACGGATTTGATGCCAGTCTTCCTCGCTGACTTTTCTTTCAAGCATGAAGGAATTTCCATCTCAACGGGTAGGACTGCTTCCATGTCGTATACTAGAGAGTAAGGGGTAGCCCCAGTAGATATTCTAACTAAAGTGAGGTATCCCCAGAGGGCGTAAGGGATTCGGTTGGCCCAATTTGGGCAACTATCGATCATCTTGCTGATGATGGCCTTGCAGTTTTTATTAGTGGATTCGACTACACCATTGGTTTGAGATCGATATGGAGAAGACTTGTGCCACTAGATCCCATACTCATCAACTACTTTTATAAATTCTTCCTCGAAATATAACTCACTATTTGACAATAGCTCGTGCGGGACCCCATATCGGTAAATGATATTTTTTCAGATGAATTTGGCCACCTTTTTGGCATTCAGTATTGTGTATGACTCGGTTTTAACCCATTTGGTGAAGTAATCAATGGCAACCAAGATGAATTCATCCCCGTTGAGGGCCTTGTGTGTTACTTTCCCAATGATATCAATGTCCCCATGTGGAAAACGGACAGGTAGAAGTCATATTATACAATTCCCATGGAGGCAAGTGTTGGAGATTGGAAAACTGCTAACATTTAAGGCATCTTTGAACATAGGCGGTGCAATCCTGAACCATAGTAGTCCAATAGTTACCATGTCTGATGATTTTCTTGGCAAGCATATGGCCATTCATGTGGGGTCTTCATTCCTCGTTATGGATTTTCTTCATCATCTCTTCAATGTCAGCCCATGCGATGTCATGTAAGTGGTTTTATCGAAGTTTCTCTTGAACGGTGATGTATCGCAGATAATGTACTGGGCAACCAGTTTGCAAAAGGTTGCTCGGTCTTTCTTATTACACTCGCGGGAATATCTATCGTGCTTGAGGAGACGCCAAATTCCATAGTACCAGCAGTCGGCTATATCAAGTTCTTCCTCTATAATGAGCTCAATGTGGTAGCAGTGGGTAGGTTTAGCTTGCTTTTGGATTAGGAAGGGGGCATTATTATTATTCCTTCGGGCATATCATCCATGGAGGCTAAGGTTGCAAGGGCATCGGCTAGGTTGTTCTTTGATCAGGGCAGGAAATGGAAGGTGATATCTTAGAATTGGGAGTCCAGTTCTTCTAGGTGGGCATGGAATGGTAAGAGTTTCTCGTCCTTAACTTTTCATCTTCTGAGTACTAGACCGATGATGAGGGCCAAATCCCCATAAACATCTAGGTATCGAATTCCTTTCTTGAGAGAGACTTTGAGGCCTACTGTGCATGCCTCATATTCGGTCATGTTGTTGGTACAGGGAAAGTCTATCTTGATGGAAATGGGAGTGTGAGGGTCATCAGCGGTAATTAGGAGTATCCCAATGCCATATCATTTCTTGTTGGCAGCGACGTCAAAGAATATTTGCCACAGAATGTCTTTTGGGGAGGTAGAAAGGTTATCTTTATCCAGCAACTCGGAGATCCAAATATCGGTTTCTTCCATAGGGTAGTCAATAATATAGTCAGGGATGGATCTTCCTTTCATGGCTTTCTGCGTAACATATACAATATCAAATTAGTCTAGTATCATCAACCATCGAGCCATTCGACTAGACAATGTAGCTTTCTCGAGCAGGTATTTGATAAGATCCATTTAGGAGACAAGTTTGATAGGAAAGGCGAGCATATAGTGTAGTAATTTTTGGGTGACCCAGACAACGAACCTAGATAAGGTCGATAAATGCTTTCTCCAAGGCAGTGTAGTTAACTTCATACCCGGCCAACTTGCGACTGGCATAATAGATGGCCCTCTCTTTACGACACTCTTCAAGATATTGGGCCAATAAAGCCCTAGCTGCGGTGTCTGTTACAGTGAGGTATAGTAGTAAGGGAAGACCAAGTTGTGGTAGCATGAGTACCGGAGGTCGGGTTAGGTATTGCTTGATTTGATCAAAGGCTTCTTTGCAAGATTCGTTCCAAACCTTGGTTGAGTCCTTCTAAAGGAGTTTGAAGATGGGTTCACAAATAAAAGTCAACTGACTGATGAACCGACTGATATACTGTAATTTTCCAAGGAATCCCTGAACTTCCTTCTCTTTTCGAGGTGGTGGCATCTCGAGTATAGCTTTCAATTTGGCAAGATCTTCCTTAATCCCCTTTTTGCTAACCATGATCCCAAGAGATTTCCTTTCCTAACTCTAGAACACCATTTTTGCAAATTAAGTCGCATCTGGTATTGCCATAGTCGCTCGAAGAAATTCTGGAGATCGGGAACATGACCTTCCCAACTTATAGACTTAGTGATCATATCATCTACGTATACCTCTACTTTTTTGTGTATCGGATCATGTAAGATAGTTGTGGTAGCCATCTGGTAGGTAGCCCCTATATTTTTTAAAATAATTGGCATAACGGTGTAACAAAATGTTCCTCATGGGGTAACGAATGTGGTCTTCTATTGATGATTCGTGTGCATCTTGATCTAATTATATCCAATAAAACCATCAAAAATGACTTGAGAGCATGACTAGCTATGTTATCCATAATCATGTCGATATTAGGTAGCGGGTAATCATCCTTCAGAGAGGCATTTTTCAAATCTCAATATTCCTTGCACATGCAAACCTTTCCTCCAGATTTTAGCATGGGTACGACATTGGCTAGCTATGTGGGATATTCGATCGCACGAATGAAACCCACATTCAACTATTTAACTGTTTCTTCCTTAACCTTGAGTAACCATTCGGTGCGGAGTTTTTATAGTTTTTATTTGATCGGTTTGCATTCTGGGAGAGTTAGAATCTCGTATTGAACTATCTCGGGATTAATTTTGAGCATGTCATTGTAGGACCATGCAAAGACATTCACAAATCCGTTCAGTAATTCTTTGAGTTGTGCACACTCTTGCTCGTCAAGGGTAAATCCTATCCTAATCTCATGCAGTTGGATACTAGAATCGAGATTAATACTAACAATTTCATCTTCATTAACTTGAACGTGATTATGTTATTTGTTATTAACCTTATTAAGATCAGTTAATAATTGTTCATTTGCAAAGCAACGTCATCAAGAGTTTGATTAGAATCAAGATAATTAATGTAAGGCACGACAAGATACTCAAAATCTTTATTTATTTCATTATTGGGAAAAACGGCATTAAGAACCTCAGCGAAGGTGGTCTCGACTACATCAGGATAGGAAAAAACAACAAAAGAAGAAGAAATGGGATAAACATCAGAGCTGGGTTGTATTTCAGTAGGTGGGACTAGTCCAACATGCCAGTTGAGGAGAGGTGCATCAAAATCTTTAATTAGGTGGGATGAATCCAATGATGAAGTACTTGAGTGGATTGTGTAGAGTTTCATCCCTAGTGTATGCAAATTGAACGAATCCTCAAAGTCACTTCCCGCGGAATCTCTAGTAAAAACTATGGTCTTTTGTCAATGAGTGGACACACATGATGCTGGGAACTTTCAGCTCATGAGTAGTTATCTTGAAAAAAGATCTTCATTCTTGGCTTCATTTTTTTGTCCACGTGATCATACCACGGTTCAGGAAAGCCACAAAAGGGAAAATATTCACCCTCTCTGATGAATATTATATTCAAGGAATCTCTTGAGATAGTCTTAAGACTTTTTGTCCTTCTCTTCAACCCAGGTTGGCAGAGCATTATAAGTTCTTCTACTGACGATTGATAACCCAGACCACAAGGACGAAAATATTTCTTCAATAGTCTGGGTTCAAGTATTAACTGTTGACATCGCCTTAGCCCCAGTCTGGGCATAAAGTGTATGTTCTTTAACATTTGTATCACATTGACGTTGTTGTGAGGGTTGTGCTCTGAATAAACCCTTTTTTTTAAATCGTCCCCTGCTGGGAGCGAAAGTGGTTCAACTCAAAAACTTGATATAAGCATATCATTTGCCCCATATTGTATCTTTAGAACTGGATTACTAGTGTTCTCAGCATTATCGGCGTCGTCTAAAATGGTGATGACCTACCCATTTGCGAAGAACTTCAGTTTCTGATTTAGGAAGAAGGCACACCCTTGATACTATGGATCTATGGTCGTCCAAGCAATAGATTTAAACAAGTCAGGATATCGATGGCTTGGAATTCAATAACGGGATTTATAGGGCCATACCGTATTGGAAGTTTTATGGATCCCATCACTTCTCGACGAGTGTTATCATAAGCGCCCATCGTGACAGAGTTTGGAGTAAGGTCACTCACTTTCAGTCCCAAACAATTGAGAGTTCTCAGTGGGAAAATGTTAAGAGCTGATCCATTATTGACAAGAGAAAGTGGGACGGTTTTTCCCATGACTTTGACAGAGATATTGAGAGCATTGTTGTGATTTGTACCAATCTTAGGGATTTCTTATTCGGAGAAAGAGAGCATTTTAGTAAAGGTTAGAGATCCGACCAGATTCACTACTTCTTCTAGCATGGTCAGAGGCAGGACTGTGGGTCCGGTAGGTAGTTTAATCAAGGCATTCTAGTGTAGTTGGGAAGACATAAAGAGTTACCATAGAGTGATGTTAACCTGAGTTTTATTCAACTGATCAAGGATCTTGCTCTCCTCGAGGTTCATCTCCAGCATTGGAAGTTTCTCAACACCTTTTACCTTATCGATCACTGATGGTTGCGGGTTTGGAACTTATTAATGCCTCCCTGATCTAGTCATATGGTTAACAGAAGAGGGAAAAAATAGGAACCCCGTTTCCTCATATATCTCGGGTTGTTCATCCACCTTATTGATTTTTCCCAGCAGCTCTTCAAACGCTATCATTCCACATATAACTACTCAGCTAGTCTTATCTAGGCTTTTCTCTTCATATGAACTGTCAAATTCGTCCCATTATCTGCTGGCGATGATATCATCCTTCCATGAGAAGTCAATGTACTCTACAACCTCAATGGCTTTTTCATATAAATCCTCCCACTCAACGCTAACGAGTCGACGTGGGAACGAGAGGAGAATAAACGAGAGCACTATTCCTACTTATTCACCGCAGGTACATCCTAATTTCGAGGATAAATTTTTTTTGTAAGGGGGACGTATGTAACACCCCGTATTCTTGAGAATTTATATTTAATTAATTCGGGTACTTTAAATTCATAGTGTATCATAGTTTAATTGAATTAATTATTATGTGTTGATTAAAATATTAATCGGGAGAGTTAATGGTTAATACTTATGAAAAATAATTACTAAGTGAATAGTAAGTCATTAATTTTACGTCCTAGCAAGTGATAGTGGCGTGGCGATATTATATCTCAACCAGGAGTCGGTATAGACTGCTTGGGGTCGAGATAGGGCCTTATAAGTTATTGTAGAGTGACTTGGATGATGATTTTGAGGTCACGATTGATTCCGAATGGGTCGAGAGAGTCAGAATAGTGTACTCTGGGGTAGTAATTGGGACCCGGAGCCTTTTTAGACATAATTGGGCCCACACGGGGGTGTTCGGGTCATTTGGGCTTGGCCTATTAGCTTAATTACGGGAGTAAGAATTTTAAACCTAAGTGTTGGAGTTAGACGAAGCCATAACTCAATTGAAAAACACTAGAAATTGAGAGAAGGGAGAAGGAAGAAAAATAGAAGGCTTTAGAGACCAAATTCAAGGGGAATTCGGGTGTGCTTCGTCAGATTCATCATCTTCTATGGGGAATCAGAATCTAATAATCCTATAAGTCAAGTGGTTAAACTTGATTTTATTCTAAATTGTAGTATTTCAATTCATATCATAGTGGGTGTGATTGAGAATTCGTTTTGGGAGGGTAACACATGTGAAATTTGGGTTTGGGGGGATTTAAGCATTAAAGATGAAATTGATGTTTAATTAATGTGAGAATACCATCTTATGATGTTAGAATATGATTTAGAATCAAAATCCAGTAGCAATTATTATTGAATTTGGATTATTGAATCGAATTGAATTTGTGATTTAAGAAATTTTGAGAAAAACCCAATTCATGAACCCTAGAAGTTGTAATGAGAATCAGTGATGATTGATGATATATATTTGTGTTAGAACATGTTTATAGATATAATAAACATTGGGTAACAATTGGGTGGAATTTTGGGTTGAATCCGTGGAGGTTTGAGAGTTACAAAAGGAGAAAAATGATTTTCGGATAAGAGGGCATGGTCAGGTATCGATATATCGAGCTAGGGACGATTCATCAAAAACTTGTTCGAACGAGTTGAGATTGTCTTTCAAAAGAAACTAGTATCTCTTTCGAATGAAGTTGATATCTCCTTTAAATGACCCTAGGTTTCGGACATGGAGATAGATCTTTTCATTATGATCGCGTATCCGATTTTTTTCTAATTAGTTATGAATTTTCTAAGAAAGGGTGTCAGAGATCGAAATATTTAGTCAGAAATCAAATCCGTGTATGGATGCTCGGGATTATTTTACCAAAGGATTATAGGTGGATGTATATAAGCTTAGAAAGGAGAGAACAAGGAGGAACCTAAATAACGAATTGAGTGAAATAAATTCATAAATGTTTATATGGGCCGATTGGGTGAGTTCGGGTATATTAGAAAGGGAAGATACTTTAAATTATTTAATAAATGTGAAATTAAATTAAATAAAAATCTGGGATATAGATTCGGATATTATGGGCTAGGACTGCAGGAGTTAGGCGCAAGTTAGCTGGATGTTATTTTATTTATATATATATATATATATATATACGAATAGTGTGATAGTGTATATATACACACACACACACACACACACACTCTTGTGTGCTTTATAAATATCGGTATTAGATATTTATGTGAATACATACCCCTCTAGTGCTATCATAGGAGGTTGCGCGACGTGGGTGAATCCCCTGGCTAGTGAATGCTGGGAGAGAATAGTCCCCAGGTCATATCGCCGGATATTTTATTGTGTTATCTATTTTTCTGAGGTGAGATGCTTTGGGTATGATTCAGTCTCACTCTCGGAAAGAATATAACCTCCTCCAATACGTTTGCAATATTTTTACCCAAGCTCGTGAGTGAGTCCAACTTGAGGTGAACATACCTGGGATATGATAGCATTTTAGAGAAAGCATCCGGTGAGTTATTACTTGGGAATAGATGGTTATTATACATGACATGTGTGTGAATGTTGTAGTATACTAGTACCTATATAATATGAGTAGATAATTATATACGGGATTAATACATAACTGTGAATATATTTCTTACAAAATTGGTGTGAAAGTTATACGATTAAAAAGAGGTTTCCTATATAACTAGTGTGAACGTTATATGACTTAATATAAAGTTAATGAGTAGATAACTTAGTGATCAAAGTAAGAATACTCGGGCTAGAGTTATGATATAGAAATAAGTGTAATAAGGATAATTGGGTGGGATAGCGTAACTAGGGAGGATAGAAGGCAAGCGTTAGGTGTGCACATTAGATAAGGGGTGAGTTATACCTCAAGAGAGAGTGCGACACTAGCTTAAATATGAAAATAGTTCATGCATATTTAATTAATTACAATTTAACTGCTTGCTAAATAGTTTCAAAAAAAATTACTTGGGCTCTGACCCGTGTCAAAAAAAATTCGAAAATATTTTAGTTGTCTAGCCATAGGGACGCCCAGCTTGAGAAGTCTATCCTGGGATGCATAGCTTTAGCTCGTGTGGAAGTTGCAGGACTTTACTATAGGCACCTCATTCATTTATTCCTAGTGTAGGGACTTTATTTTAGTATTCTTTTGGGCCTGTCACCCTCAGATTTAGTATTTGAGTTTATTCATTAAACCTTATGTAACCAATTTAATTTTTCAGTTTATTGTTGAATTTTATTGTTGAACCGATAATTTATTTGGTCTTCTTTATTCATATCATTTATTTGTGTTGGATTCGAAAATTAGTTTGTGTGGATGGTTTAATTATTATTTATTTTTGCATATTGTTAATTAACATAAGATAAAACTTGGCACCAGTCTATTTAATTACTAGGTGGTTAGTAACTTTAAAAATGTTTTCGACATTGATGCTAAGAATGAACCATATGAGACCAATGTTTTATTTTGATAAAGGGATGGTCACCCGATATTTTAATAGGCGGGGTGTCACAGATAGTATCAGAGCATCAGGTTCTAGTGTATATAGGATCTGTGTGGCTTTTTACGTTTTAGTGTAGCGTTCTTTGATATAGAGCCTTATTATAGGATTGTTGTATTCCTTTACGTATGCGATTTATGTTGTCTTGCTATTAAGTATAGTTGATGCAATTCATATACGAGTTAGATTGAGCTTCGTACACTGAACAATTTTAGACAACTAGCTAGGGCCATTAGAAGGACTGCATGGGGAGAGGCTCAGTAGAAGCCATGGAATACTAGGAACGGTGATCGCGATAGAAGTCACCATGATTATTGTTCAGGAAGATGACGTTAGGATAATCACTTAGCCACAGTAGTTTTCCTAAGAACTGTCGTAGAAAGCGGTGGAGCAGACTCAGACTCACCTAGCGTAGTCGGTAAAGTGGGGAGGAGTCGGAGGAACTCTTTTGAATATCCATCCGTAAGGATTCGAGGAAGAAAGGGAATGTGATGGGTCAATGGAAAGGGATAATCCAATGGTAATTGTGTGTGTGGAGTGCAATGCCAACCCAGGTGTAACAACCCGGATTTTTAAATGGGTATTTTTAAATTAATTTTGAAAAATTCGAGGAAAATAAATTTTCAGGATTTAATTTTTTTTATAATTAAATATGTTGAGTTTTATATTTGAAAATTGGATTTTCAATCGGATTGTAATCGAAATTAAAATCGGAGTCATAATGGGATTTTAAAATAAAAATAAGAAGCCGTTTGTCACGGGTTTAGGTCGTGACTAATGGGAAGTATTTTTTTAGTTAAATAGAATTAAACTAGGGGCTCTGGCAGAGGCGGCATACCTGATCGATCAATCGATCGACCAAGGGAGTCGATCGATCGACTATGCCCAGATTTGAGGTTGTTCGGTGATTTTATTTGTAGTGTTAGAGTGGGATTAGGATTCCTAATTAGTAGATAACCATTCTAATTTGTGGGGGGACTTCTCATAATCACTTTTTCCCAGATTTTTCACCAGAGAGATCTTCAAAAAGTTTTTACTCTCCTCCATAATCATCAGCCTCCAACATAATCAAATTTTTGTCACAAGTTTTGAAGGCTTAATTGGGGTTTAATAATGTTTGTCAAAGAACACTTCTTTGTTAACTTTTTGAGATGAATCCAACCGGGTTACCAGTTTTTCTACAACTTAATCTCAGGCATGAATACTCTATTCTTTTTCTTTAGTATTATGCATTTTAAGTGTCGCCTAAACCCTTAATCATGTGTTTTTTATTAAAATCACTTAGTAACTTAATTAGAGAAAGTGGACACTAATTATGGAACTGTTTTTATTAAATCTTTTAATCTGAATAATATTCATAACCCTTGGGTACGTAGGATTGATGAGTGGATTTGGGATTTTATTGGTATAGGTTGTATGTAAAAAAATCTTGATTTTCAATTGAATGAATTTTGGGGACGTATAACTCCTATAAATTGTGTAGAGATAATGAAATTGGAAATATGATGTATTAATGATGAAATCTCGGTGTATTTAATTTAAAATAATTAATTGGGTGTTTATGACGATGTGATAATTAAATTAAGATTTAATTGAATTAGACTATTATGCGCAGTTTTATACGTTGTTTAATTATGCTTGTTTGTGTGACTTATTGGTATTATTAAATTTTCATTGTGACGACGGGTGGTTGGGTATTTTTGCTCTCCCTATATTTTAGGATACCTTCTAGGTATGAGACTAGTGGTAGGCCTTTTGATGATTTACACCTTTTAGGTATGGGACTAGTGAGGGTAGATTATTACGGCTTTATTATGTCGGGGGTGGGCTGATTTTGTATACTTTATCGTCGTTACGCTAGCCTAGGCATGAGACTAGGTCAAGATTTATGTTAGAAATTCATCCTATACATAGGGTAGGACGTATTGGTGACTTGGGGACCCTTATATATGGGACTGGGGGGATATTTTGAGGATCTCACATCGATTAAAAGGGTGGAGTAATTTGTTAATTTTGATAATTGAGAAATTGAGAATTTAATACCTAAGATAATAAAACGGATGTTAAAATATAATGGCGACATAATCAGTGAGGGCCGACAGTTTAAACGGGTCAGCCAGCGTTTTATGTCGTGTCGTGTGTGGAACCTCGTCATGTAGCAGGGGTCGACAGTTTAAACAGACCAGCTGGTGTTTTAGCGAGGGGATGTGTATTTTGGTAGAGAAATCACCCGTGGCGGGAGGACCGCTATACTAATTGTAAGGACACAAGTCTCCGATTGAGTCTTAATGTTGTGTTGGCTCAATTCCGGACAAAAACATTTTGTGCCATAGGATAGTGTTCAAGTGTATCCATCCAAGCCTATGACGTGTTAGTTGAAGACGTAGCAGCCAAGGTTATAAAGCTTCATCATATGCCGAGTTTAGTGTGCCTCATTTATACATCAACAACATTTTTCCAATGCTCCTAAGGTATGAATGCAATTTATATATATAGGAGCTTGGAAATTTATTGGGTGTAATTTATAAATTTTTCATAAATTTTTTTAACGACTTTGTTTTACTCAGAAAATATTTTTAGAACTTGTCATAAAGAGTTTTGGACTTAGAATGAATATTTTATTGTTTTTTGATTTTCTGACACATCGTTCGATACACACTAGAATCTCATTCAAACGAGATTACCATGTCGTTCGAACGAATTGACATCTCGTTCGAACGAGATTGCCAGGTCATTCGAACAAGACTTCTAACGAAATTCCTTTTTCATCTCTGGAACATCGTTAGTAAAGTCTTTCGAATGAGAATGTCATTCGAACGAAAAGTCATTCGAACGAGATTTGGCGGGAATAGGTATTTTGACAGTTTTTTTACAGTTTTCCCACTTTTCCCACTTCTTTTCCCCACTATCTTTTGCCAGATTTATTAAGTGCGGGAACCAACATTTTGGAACTAAATTTTTCACATACTACAATCTCCAAGAGAAAGTTTGAGAGCAAACTTCCAAAAATGAAAGAGTTCAAGTTTTGAGTCTTTGTTTTTCAAGAAAAATCCTTAAACACTTTTGTTTCACCCAATTGTTTAGTTTATCTAAGTTCCTTAATATATATACTTTGCTTGGAGTTTTAGCATTGGTTTTATCTCTACCGTTTGAAGAGTGTTTGGGTTTAATTCTACATCCCACAAAGAAGAAGACTTGTTTGTTGCTGCAGCATTCTCATATGATGAAAGGCACCGCGTGTGGTTGATGGGTTCCTAAAAGTCCGATCGATGGATTCTGAGACC
Organism: Sambucus nigra; assembly: GCA_949130495.1. NCBI lineage: Eukaryota > Viridiplantae > Streptophyta > Magnoliopsida > Dipsacales > Adoxaceae > Sambucus > Sambucus nigra. The sequence continues at coordinate 838,885,077 of OX422207.1, read as the reverse complement.
ACGGTGGAGTTTCGTGGTTATTCGCTAGGCAGAGGCGTGTACAAGAAGGAGCATCGGGGCTTGGATGGAGTCAAGACGAGTGTTGTAAGTCTTATTGTCTTGTACTTGTAATACCGTACTTAGTGGATTTGAGGCTAGGGTCGTCCGAGGTTTTTTTCCGTTGTGAGTTTTTTCCTCGTATCCCGACATAGTGGTTATTTGTTTATCTTATATTTTGCAAAATTCACATTAGATGCATGCTTAGGTAAAAAGATAAAATTAGCTTAAATCACTACTCATACTTAAGTTGGTGCTAAAATTAATTTGGGTAATGTTTAATTAATTTAGTTCAAGTCATTTACTTTAATTTGATAAAATTTGGTTTGGCCTAAATTTGCAAAAATGTATTAATTATTTTGTTAGGCAAATTTCTAGGACTTGGATTGAATTAAATTGTTTAAGTGAAAAATGTATTTGTTGATTAACTTAATTTCACTTTGAGTTTAAGTTTTAATTTAATTTGTAAAAGAAATTTAAATTTGGTTTATGTAGTTGTTTAGTTGAACCATCTCTATTCCGCATCTAAAAGGAAATTGAAATTACTTTTGGTAAAATCTAAAAATTTGGGGGTCCTCATCTCCAACACTAATATATTTTGGTGGTAGAACCACCCGAGGCGGGAGGACCGTCGTACCTAATAATAAAGTGAAAAGAATCATGCATGTGGCTAATTTAATTAAATTGATACTTTGGGACTGTGAGATAATTAAAATGATATCGGTGTGGTTTTATAAGAATATTTGGGGGTGGTTAGATATTTATCTTCCTTGCGTTTAATTATATTCGTAATTAAAATACTCTATTGTGATATTTAATGTGTATAATGATATTGTCTGGATTCACGGACCCTATTTGAGGGGAGTAGTGCGTATTCATGCTCGGGGCTTTGACCTCGTGCGTTGACTAACTTTTTTAGGTATTAGCACTGGAGTAGTTGCACGGGATTTTTAGAATTTATCTTGGAGGCGCAACTGGAGTTATTTTGATTATGCTTAGTAGTTTAGATTAGTTTTCCATTCCTTCGCATTCATAATGAGACTATGTTTATGGTTTTGGTGGGCCATTCGGTTCCACAGTTGTACGGTTTTATTTAGATATTCTTAGTTGAATTTTATTCAATTTTATATTATTGGAGATTAGGTTATCATTGGAGTTTAGCATGGTGATGGATCTTTTATCGTATAGTTGGTTATGATCATTTGGGATTGATTAAATTATTTATCTTGTTTATCTCGTGGATTGATTTTATGATGTCTCATATCTGTCACATGCTGAGAATGGTATTTATTTCGTTCTCACCCAACTTTGTTTTGGTGGTGGCCAATGCTAGAATTAGGCAGGGTGTGACACGAGGATTAAATTTTGGATGAAGTTTTGCTCACAAGAGTTGTGTTATAGTGATAGGAGTCAGTCACCACAACCATGGAGAGATACCATGAATAACGAGGAATTTGGGGTGAGGTTTGACCGCAAATCTTCTCATCAGCTGTTTAAACAAAGAGGTAAAGGAGATTTCAATACTTATTTCAGAAGGGTTTGACCGCAAATCTTCTCATCATATGTTTAGCGAACTTTGTACCCTACTAGGTGGACACGGAGAATCAAAAAGGTCCGTAAGTTAATAATGGAGTCATGGGTAGAATATACAAGCATGGATGGGGAAACCTGGATAGAATTACCGGTACCCTTGTCATCAATGTCGTACATTTACAATTTGATATCAACGCTTCCGTGAGAAGGGATCCAAAAGAGTTAGAGAATCTAACCAAAAGGAAACACTGAATTTAACAGTGCTAGTGAGGCACCACAGGAGGGGATACCCAGTAGAGGACCCATTTTAATGATTGAGATCAATAAAATTCCTACTAGGTGACAGTGGATTCTGTCATGGCCATTAAGGCCAAAAATGAGTCCCATAGCGCCAGCGGAGCCAAAGGGACAATGGGGGTAGCAATCAGGGTAAATACTACTAGTCAGCAAGAAGGACAAACCCGACATGGACACTGGGGCCAGAGAAAGGGGAATGACATAAAGTGGTATCTTATGTGTAAATAGTAGGAACACATATGTGGATTTTGTCTGCGACGAATTAGGGGATAGGAACGGGATGCCCAGTAGGGGCAACAGTTATAAGAAGTTTTTGGTTCAGTTGGGACGAGGGTGTTATATCCCGGAACCATTTGAACCGCCAGTGATATTGGCAATTGAAGGTATGAGTTTTATCCCAGGGTGATTGGGGTCTGTTTTGTGTGACACGAGTGAGTCACAATAGTTTGTTAGTACTATATTTGCATGTGAAACTAATTTAGTAGAGGTGTCATTAATATTACTATAGTGTGTATATATTTATCATTGAGTGATGGGGCTCTCTTTCGTTCCATCTACAGGGGAGCAGGTGTGGACACTAAGAGAATGTTTTACATTATGCTGTAGTTTTTGCTCCTTATGAGGGTTATGAGAGCATATCATATTATTATCTTGTGTAGTGACTAGACAGAGGGTTTGAGCGGTAGTAGATTGTATGGTAAAATTATCGTGCTCGCTATTCCAGGGTGAGATATTTTATTTTGTGAGGAATCACCTGAAAGAGGGTCGAGCCTATATATATATTGTATTGTATCATAGACTTCAGTGAGTATAATTGTCTCATTACATTTGATCCCATTGCATCGGGACTTTTACTGAAATGATTCAGGGTATATCGGGCTTACCGTTGAGTGGAGAGATTTAGCTCATTATTTTTTAAGCGCTGAGCACTTACTGATAGTGATAGCACTCTATTGTGTGAGAGACATGGGCATAGACAATTTGATTTATATCCCAGGAGACAGGATCTGTGATATCTTAGTTATGTTCTTTGGACCCACGAATTTCGATGATCGACAATACTAGGGAATAGTGCATTGGGAAAAGTTCTTTTGAGCTTTGTTGCGGGATGTCACAAGCGGGGACCTTAATAAACGTTGAGAGTGGTGAGATGTTGATGGATGCTAGTGCATCGATTTTAAATGTTAATTATTGAACGTGTAGAGGAAACACTTTAAGTTGAGAGCTATTAAAAATATGGGGCCAGTGGAGTCGGGTAGTGCTGTGCAAGAAGCACTGAGAAAACTTTTGCACCACAAGTTGATGGCTGGGGCAATCTCATGAAAATAAATTTGGATTTGTAGGGTGATTGAGAATACTCATATGATATAGCCACACCAAGAATGCGAGGGCCGGGCTTGAGATAAATATGTTACGTATATGACTTTTGTGATATTTGACCAAATATGCACGGGTTATAGGGTGTATGGGCGCCCTGGTTAGTTTGACTTCCAAAATCGTCCAAAATAAGGGGAGGTGATTACAAGCATTTTGAATATATATATCGGTGGCGCAGCTAGAAACGTAGGGGGAATGATATGATGGACTGAACTTTGTTGAGAAAAGAAGATAATTCGACTGTGTGTATATCAAGGAAAATTATCACAACCGAGGGGAATTAAAAAAAAGGTTAGGGAACACATGTAAAAATATATCCCTTGAAAAGTAAGGACTCCACAATCTTGGAAAAGTAGAGAAGAGTCTTACTTAGTCAAATACCTAAAGTGTCTTACGCATAAATGAGATGTTAAATACCACCAGATGAAAAAGTTCCCAAGAAATGCACAGTTTGGGGCAAACGCAAGGGCAATGAGTTTGGTATATTTCGAAAAAAGGGGAGTAAAATGCTCCACGTGATGTGAAATGTTAGGCATGGGGATTGGTGTTAAGTAAGATATAGTGAAGTTGACTCCAAGTGCACCATTTGTGGATGGTAAAGTGTTGGTCCGAGGTTACCAACCAGGATTTTGTAATAGATTGATGGTTCAAGTGAAGGGATGGATACAAAGAGAGGTCATGAGTTCCTTCGGGTTTGTAGGATGAATTGACCAAAATGGAAAAAGAATTATCATTAATTGGAGTGGTTTATAATATTAGGTAGTATGCACAGCATTTCATTAGAGATGAGAAATGAACCGAAATAAGGCGTCGCCCAATATTGTTGTGGTTTAGGATGAAACCCTTCCATTCCACCTCTGATAGATAGTGTCAGGAGGCGATGCGGACGAAGTTAGATTTTGATCTAGACATGCCATCTATACGTCGTTGGATAGATAGGAGGTGACTAGGATGTTGGAAAATGCAAGAAATGCATATTTTGAATTCATGGATAATTAGAATTGCTAATTACAGTTAGTAAAACTACGCGTGATACCTTGTATTAGTTTATTATCTGAGCGAAGCCTTCTGAGGCTTCACACGAAAATTTTGTCACCCACATTTCATTTGGTTAAGAGTGGGGAATAACAAGCTTCTCGTGCCCGAGATGATTTATGGCCTGTCGGCAAGGATTGAGTTAATCTACGTCAGTTTCGTACAGTTCAGGAACGTAGTGAGATTTACGTCATCGTAAGTTAAAGTTTACAAGTCTGACATGAGTGGTCAGGAATTATTGCGAGTTCCTACCTTTGAAGGGGGTCATGAGGTTCGACAAGAAAGGGAAGTTAGCTCCGAGGTATGTGGGACCGTTTTTTATCATTGAGAGGGTGGGACCAGTTGCGTATGGGATAGGCCTACCCAAGAATTTGAAGCGAATTCACGATGTGTTCCATGTGTCCCCGCTGAAGAAGTACAGGGGGAGCGAGGGGGCCTTTTTGGCACATTACGTTAGAGGAGATCGATTTAAAACCAGATATCTCTTATGAGGAGAGACCAGTGCTGATAATTAATCGTAGTGAGCATAAGTTGTGATCTAAGGTGGTACCCTTAGTATAGGCCTATAAACGGATCGGATTCGGACCTGATCAAGGAAATCCAAATCCATATTCGTTTATGTTAAACGGATTCGAATTCGATCCATTTATTAATCCGATCGGATTAGGCAAATCCAAATCCAGGATCCGATCCGAATATTCGTTTATGTTAAACTTGATTTGCAACATTTTTATTTTCAACTCCTATTTCATAAATTATATTGCATATGTTCCAAAAAAACAGATAATGAAATAAAGAACTATTATAATATATATTTAAAATTAAAAGTATATTATATATATATATATATTAAAAATATTAATCGGATCGAATTATTAACGGATCAGAGTATATGAATCCAAATCCGCTCAATATAATAAATAAGTAATCGGATAATCGGATTTTAGGCATGATCCATATCCGCTTAAATGGATGGGATTCGGATTCGAATAAAATCTGATCCATTGACAAGCCTACCTTAGTTCGAGTCCGGTGGGGGTACCACAATGTTGACGAGTCGACGTGGGAACCAGATGAGAATATGCGAGAGAAGTATCTAAAGCTATTCACCGCAGGTACATCCTAATATCGAGGGAAAAATTCCTTTGTAATGGGGAAAGTATGTAACACCCCGTATTCTTGAGCATTTATATTTAATTAATTCGGGTACTTTAAATTACAAGTTTGTCATAATTTAATTGAATTAATTATTATGTGTTGATTAAAATATTAATCGGGAGAGTTAATGGTTAATATTTATGAAAAATAATTATTAAGTGAATAGTAAGTTATTAAATTTACATCCTAGCGAGTGATAGTGACGTCGAGATATTTTATCTCAATCGGGAGTCGGTATAGACTGCTTGGGGTCGAGATAGGACTTTATTGTAGAGTGACTCGAATGATGATTTCGAGGTCACATTTGATTCCAAATGTGTTAAGATAGTTGGAATAGTGTACCCGAGGATAGAAATTAGGTCCCGGAGCCTTATTAGACATAATTGAGCCAACACGAGGGTGTTCGCGTCATTTGGTATTGGCCCATTAGCTTAATTATAGGATTAAGAGTTTTAAACCTAAGTGTTGGAGTTATAGGAGGCCATAACTCAATTGGAAAACACTAGAAATTAAGAGAAGGGAGAAGGAAAAAAAAGAGAAGGCTTTAGAGACCAAATTCAAAGGGAATTTGGGTGTGCTTCATCAGATTCATCATCTTCTACGTGGAATAAGACTCTACGAATCCTATAATGCAAGTGATTAAACTAGCTTTCAATCTAAATTGCAGTGTTTCAATTCATATCATAGTGGGTGTGATTGAGAATTCGTTTTGGGAGGGTGACACATGTGAAATTTGGGTTTGGGGGGATTTTAGCATTAAAGGTGAAATTGATGTTTAATTAATGGGAGAATACTATCACATGATGTTAGAATATGGTTTAGAATCGAAATCCAGTAGCAATTGTTGTTGAATTTGGAATATTGAATCGAACTAAATTTGTGATTTAAGACATTTTGAAAAAACCCCAATTCATGAACCCTAGAAGTTTTATTGACAATCAGTGATGATTGATGATATATATTTGTGTTAGAACCTGTTTATAGATGTAATAAATATGGGGTATCAATGGGGTTGAAGTTTGGGTTGAATCTATGACGGTTTGAGGGCTAAAAATGGAATAAAATGATTTCGGATAAGAGTACATGTTCAGGTATCGATAGGCTCCTTCGAATGAGTTGAGGTTGTCGTTCAAACGAGATTAGTATCTCGTTAGACTGAGATTGATATCTCGTTTGAATGAGATTGTATATCTTGTCGTTACGAACACGTGGCTGCCAGTTTCGTATTTTTCTAAAAAAAATTAATTAGTTATGAATTTTCTAAGAAAGGGTGTCAAAGATCGAAATCTTTAGTTAGAAATCAAATCCGGGTATGGATTCTCGGGATTATTTTACCTACTGATTATAGGTGGATGCATATGAGCTTAGAAAGGTGAGAACAAGGAGGAACCTAAATAAGGAATTGAGTGAAATAAATTCATAAATGTTTATACAGGCCGATTGGGTGAGTTCGGGTATATTAGAAAGGGAAGATACTTTAAATTACTTAATGAATGTGAAATTAAATTAAATAAAAATCAGGGATATAGACTCAGGTATTATGGGTTAGTTCTACGAGAGTTAGGCACAGGTTAGCTGGATGTTATTTTATTTATATATATACGAATAGTGTGATAGTATATATATATACACACACACACACTTGTGTGCTTTATAAATATCGGTATTAGATATTTATATGAATACATACCCCTCTAGTGCTATCATAGGAGGTTGCTCGATGTGGGTGAATCCCTTGGCTAGTGAATGCTGGGAGAGTATAGTCCCCAGGTCATATCGCCTGATATTTTATTGTGTGATTTATTTTTCTGATGTGAGATGTTTGGGGTATGATTCAATCTCACTCTCGAGCAGAATATAACCTCCTCCAATACATTTGCAATATTTTTACCCAAGCTCGTGAGTGAGTCTGACTTGAGGTGAACATACCTGTGATGTGATAACATTTTAGAGAAAGCATCCGGTGAGTTATTACTCGGGAATAGATGGTTATTATACACGACATGTGTATGAATGTTGTAGTATACTAGTACCTATATAATATGAGTAAATAATTATATACGGGATTAATACATAACAGTGAATGTATCTCTTACATAATTGGTGTGAAAGTTATACGATTAAAAAGAGGTTCTTATATAACTAGTATGAACGTTATATAACTTAATATAGTTGAACTGATTAATAAGGTAATGAGTAAATAACTTAATGATTAAAGTAAGAATACTATGGCTAGAGTCGTGCGATCGAAAGAAGTGTAATAAGGCTAGTTAGGTGAGGTAGCATAACTAAGGAGGTTAGAAGGTAAGCGTTAGGTGTGCACATTAGATAAGTGGTGAGTTATACCTCAAGAGAGAGTGCGACGCTAGCATAAATATGAAAAGAGTGCATACATATTTAATTAATTTCAATTTAACTTCTTGTTAAATATTTTCAAAAAAAATTACTTGGTCTTTGACCCATGTCAAAATCTTTTCGAAAACATTTTAGTTGTCTAGCTATAGGGACTCCCAGCTTGAGAAGTCTATCCATGGATGCATAGCTGCAGCTCGTGTGGAAGTTGCAGGACTTTGTAATAGACGCCTCATTCATTTATTCCCAGTGTAGGGACTTTATTTCAGTATTTTTTTGGGCATGTAGACCTCAGATTTCGTATTTCAGTTTATTCATTAGGCCTTGTTTAACCTGTTTATTATTTCAGTTTATTGTTGAATTTTTGTTGTTGAACCGATAGTTAATTTGGTCTTCTTTATTCATATCATTTATCTGTGTTGGATTCAGTATTTAGTCCGTGTGGATAGTTTAATTGTTATTTATTTCCGCATATTGTAATTAACATAAGATAAAACTTGGCACTGGTCTATTTAATTATTAGGTGGTTAGTAACTTTAAAAATATTTTCGACGGTGATGCTAAGAATGAGCCATATGAGACCAATATTTTATTTTGATAAAGGGTTGACCACCTGGTATTTTAATAGGTGGGGTGTCACAGGACCAGACGCCCTTGTAGTTTCAAAGCATCAAGCAGCTCGGACATACTAAAAATTTCACCAGTCTGTCAGAATAAATCTGCCATGATGTGGATGACATCATATAAATTGACTCCATCGGTAAGTATTACGCAATTATCTAACTCTTTAGCCCATTTTTGAGCTTCTAAGAACAGTGTACTGAATCTCTGGCAGTCGATGGTCATCTCTAAGGGAAATTTCAGCCCGAACTCTAAAAGTTTGTTCAATACTTCTAATAATTTCATATATCTCCCTCTGGAGCGGAATGTATGGCAATGCATGCTCTAGCAAGGAGTGACAGAGCTTGATCGGGGAAGCAGGTGGGATGTGGGAGAAAATATGGGAAAAATTGGAGGGGTTTAAAGGAATATATATATATATGTATAATGGGTGATTTACTGGGTACAATCTGGGTAGATGGATCAAATTCCGAATCTTCTTCTAGGAAGATGGAATTTGTATGATTTGGGAGTAGATTGTGGCTAGTGTTTGGTTTAGGATTGGCTGGTGCGATAATGATACCCCGATCAATCAGACCTTGAATTACATTTCAAAGGTGGAAGCACTGATCTGTGGTGTGGTCAGAATTTTAATGAAAATCATAATGGGCATCTAGTTTGAAGTTTTTGGTAAGTGGGTTTGGTAATGGATGAGGGTCCAATGGCTTGATAAGATTGCATCTTAAAAGGGCTTCGTAAACTTTTGAGAGGGGAGCATGAAGCTCGGTGTATTCCTTTTTTACTGGGTTTGAGCGACTTTTTAGTGCCCATGAAGTGGCAGGCTGAGAGATTTTATTGATGGATAAAACTATGGTATTGGTAAGCTTCTCATACTTTCTAGGAGTGAACTGTCCGGATACTTTCTTAGGCTCAACATCTGTGTTGGCAAGACCTTCTTAGATATCTACTCTTATTTCTCAGATGGCTCAGAAATGAGGGTGGTACTGTCCTCCCATAGTTGCTCAGACATGGGATAAGAAATTATTCTTCATAATACTGATTTGCTCCTCTTCGGAAGGTCAGTTGGTTATGGTGGATGATTTCTCTCTCTACCTTACTATAAAGTTACTGACTGATTCCCCAAGATTCTATTTGAGAAGTTCTAAATCATGACGGGTAAGCTCCAATTCCTCATTGTACTTATACTGTGGCATAAATTCACAGGCAACATCCTCCCTGCTGGGGATTCTGGATTCCTCGAGAAATAAGAACCAGCGAAGAGCATTGTCTTTCAAAGTTTGTTAGAATATTTAGGCCATTATTTCCTCAGAGGCACCTAGGAGTGTCATGGCTCGGTGGTAACTTTGGAGATGAACGATTTGGGGTCCACTACCCTCGAACTTCTCAATGTTAGGCATCTTAAACTTTTCTGACAACCTTGCTTTAGGATCGGGAGACATATGGGTGTACTCTATGTAGTTATTAGAGATTCGAACTCGGTCAAGCTTCTTGGTCAACATCTTAAGATCCTCCTTAACCTTGTTCAACTCTTTCTCCTTCGAATCAACAGTCACGAGTAGGTTAGCCCATGGTTGGGCAAGATTTGACATAGGGAGCGGAGCTAGTGGCGACCCATTAGCAAGAGGGGAATGTGGAGCGTGCTGGTATTCCTTGAGGAACCAAATAGGATTAGGCACGGGCGGATCCATTGTTCAAGGGAAGAGGACCTTGGGCTCTTCAGGAATAGGGACCCGATTTTGTTGCATCTCATAAACCTCGATTTAAAGGTCATATATCTTGGCAGTGATTTGGGCTAGGATCGTCATCAAATCAGGCTGCACATTTGGTACTTGGTCGGTATTTTCCATGGAAAATGGGCAAAGGAGAATTCTGGACTCGAAGGAAGTAGAGAGGGAACTAACGGAGCCTCGGACCGATTCGACGAAGGAGCGAAGCCAATAGAGATCCAGGCTAAGGGTAAGGTATGCGATTGACCTCAGAAGGAGAAAATTTTAAATTTATTTTTGAAAGAGAGGAGGGAAAGACTTTTGTTATAGGAGAAAAAAAAATTGACGTTTTTTGGAAGGGAGGACAAAATGTTTTGGGGTATAAAGGAGGAAAAATATTTTTGGTATAAGGAAAGGAAAATATTTTTGGTATTTTGATAAAAGGGGGGGGGGGGGGGAATATTTTTGACACTTTTGGTAAAATATTTTTGGTATTTTGATATAAGGGTCTCAGGATTATTATTATTATGTTTATTATGTTCTCACTTGTATTAGGTTTACCTAAATGCAAAAAAAATGCCTGACGGGATCCGATCCTGGGAAATTTGGGTTTAAAAAATATGTAAAAACATGGTTGGACTTGTTGTCAGGCTCATGGATAGGGTCCCGTTTTAAAAAAAGGCAAAATAACGGAAAAATTTGGGCAGCAGGCCGAACCGTCATTTTGACAAAGTTTTGGGTAGAAACCTGCAAACTAAGTATGAGTGCCCTAGGTTTGACACCTATATGAGGGTATGCAGTTATTTGGTTAATTGGAAGGGCTCCCCTCTTTGGCATGACTTTCATAATATACATCATGCTTTTGAGGGAAATCAGTACGTGTGGACAAGCCATTTGATATACCTGAGTGTACGTTAATTGTCTCACTATATACCTTGTGGGGACAGTACATGTGAAAGAGAATTTGATATAATTGACGTACCTGAACGAGTTCCTTGTGATATACCTCCCATCATAACTTCGGTCAAGCGGTACGATACGGAGGGAGCCATACGATATATGTCAAAGGTACTTGGCTAATGGAATGTGAGAGTCATATCGCTTAGGCTAACTGCGACTTGTTAGACCAGCGCCCATCATGAAGTGACCCCCAGTTATGAGACAAAATTTGGTCAATTTCCATGCTCTTTGGTGATGTAGTGTGAAAAATGCATGATTCTTGATTAGCATATTATGGAGAGAGTATCTTTATTTATCATGATGAGCATTAATAGGGAAGAGTGTACAAGTATAAAAAGTAAATCTAACATGGAGCATGAAGATTACACTAAGCATGGATATGTGAGAATGAGTGATGTGTGAATATCTATAAGTGAGTGTGTGATAGTGAACCTAAGCCTTGATCAACTACAAGTGGTGTGTGACAAGTGTGAGTGAGAATGGATATATACAAGTTTGATAAGTGGAGTTGTGTGTTAGTGGCACCTAAGTATGGATATTCTAAGTGGAACATGTGGATATAAGTGATCCTTTGTGTAAGTAGTGTGAAGTGTACATAGAGAGTACCTACAAGTGTGTGAGTGACTAGTGATATAAGCACGAGTTATATATGTACAAGAAATAATAGAGGAGAAAAAGGGAACATACAGGTAGGTGCATACGCACACAAGAAGAAAATAATGACACCTATGCATATAGAGTCTAGCCCTCTTATAAAAGCTTCCCAGCAGAATCGCCACTACAATGTATAATGCAATCCGTTGATCCAAATAGTGCATAGGGAATAAATTTCAAAAGGTAATTTAAAGACCTTCAAGAGTCCTTTAGGCCGGTCTCGGTTCTGGCATTGACTTTAGGTTAAACGTGGTTCGGAAGCGCTTGTCGATCATTTGGACGAGAGATCGTCAGACGAAAACGGATCGTTTGTCCGAACGGTAAGTCAGAATCGCGCACGGGGTGGACCGTTGGAAAGGTTATGAGAGTTATTTCAATATTTTTAATAGTTTCTCTTGATTTGGAAAGTTAACTTTGGTCAACCGGGGCCCAGAAGCGCACGTTGACCTCTCGGAGTAAAATGAATCGTTCCTTCATACCGTACGGATGATTAGCGTATGGGGCAAACCATTGGAAAGGGTATTCAGTGCCCTTCAGATATTCATTTAGTCTTGTTCGAGTTGAAGAGTTGACCTTAGTCAAACAGAGCTCTGGATCAATTTTCAGGGGAAAATGGATCGTTCGTCCGAAGGGTTATGCCATTTCACGCATGGGAAGACCGTTGGAAAGGGTTTCAGTGCCCTTTGAATATTCAAACAGATTTAGCTCTGATGATGAAATTGATTGGGTTCAAATCGGGGCCCAGGAGTTCCCGGTGGCCTCCTGATCAATTTTTGATGGTAGAATGGTTCGTTCGTCCGAATCGTTGGAAATGGGATTCAGATCCCTTTGATGATTCAAAAAGCTTTTGCTTTGATGATAGAGTTACATGAGTCAAATGGGTCTCGGGAACGCCTGATGGCCTCTAGATTAGTACTCAGAGTATAACCTAGGGTTTGTGGTGAAATGGAGAGGTTTTAGGGACTTAAGGAGAGACTTGGGGGGTCTAGAATGTGGTGTCTACAGACTTCAAATATTTACCTCCATTATTGATTTTAATGTTAATACTCATTTTATTTAAATATATCACGAGTTATGTTTACATATCACTCTTATTTATAAATGGATTTAATTTGGAATCTAAGCCTTTGAATGCTAGATAATTCTTTATGTAGAGTTTTGTACATAACCATAAACTTTAAGTATGATATTTTAAAAGTATATATGGTCATATCATTATTTAATTTAAAGGGGATATAATGCACTTGATTAGAACTAAAAAGGTCAAACTATACACATCCTTGTGCCTATATTCTAAGAAATCTTTGCATGCATTCGCAACCTATCAATAGTAGGATTTGCTACTGCAAAAATATCGCGATGTAAAATAAAATCCTTCGTGTTGGTGGAAAAGTTTAGGATGGTAAAGTTTCCCCTTTTGGATGAATTTTGCAAGTTTTACCATTTTTAACCAAACCGAGCAATTTCCTCACCTAATTTCATCTCTCTTACTCCAAAATCCTTACTTTGTAATCTTAGGTGTTTAATCCTCGATTTAGAGACTATTCATTATCTTGGTTAAAGTTTGGTGTTTTAGATTTTGTTGGTCTGTGGCTGAAGTTATGTCTATTTGACTTATCTTGAGATGAAATTAATTGTCTTAGAGTAATGGCTCTTCACTTTTGCTTTGTAATTTCATATTTGTTATACCCATTATAGAACTTTGTTACTCTAATGTTTAGTATGAGTTAAAGTTTATGATTTTTTGACCTATTGCCTTATATAAAACTCTTTTTATTTTTACTGTAGGATCCTTTGGTTTATCTATATATTATATCCATTTTCGCATAAGAATTATGTTTTTTTCTTGGTTTATGATTTGCATGCTACTCATATGGATCCTGAATCATATTCATGAGCCTCAACATCTACTAATTCCCTTTACAAATTTCTTGAACATTTTTCTCAATGCTCCAATGTTCCATTGATTTGGATTACCTCTCCTAGACTCATGTACCTTAGATATGGAAATACTTTGTTGACTATGTTTTCATTCTCAATTGGTTTAATGATACCCCAATTAGGTGAGATAAATGTATGCATCCGTTATAGAGGAAAATGCCAAGACAGGACTTCCAATCCTTATTTCCCATGTCCAAGATATTAAGGTAGTTATTCCTAATGAGATGATTTATCATCACTATAATCTAACATAGAAATATGCACCCACCCCTTTACTAGGTTAACTATGCCTTCCTCTAAAAATTAGGTGGTATATTTTTTAAGTGATGACCACTTCCATATTTATCCCTAAAAGAATTTTCCTTAAGTCTTCCCCGCTAAGGATTTTTATATTCTTAATATAGTGGTATCCTCGTGTATTTTTCCTACTATAAACTTGCATGAGATTTCTTTTGAGCATGATTACTTATTGTATACATTTGGAAATTAATATAGTGTGGATTTCATAAGCCATATTGTGATGTTATCATGGCCTTTTATAAGGAAGTTATGAAGTTCCGTGCTTTTCCCTTCGGTCATATGATTGTGCACTTGCTTCAAGAGTTAGTGGTTCCATTTTTTCTTGATGAAGCAATTAAAACATAAAGGTATTATGACTACGATGTCATACTATAATTCAATTTATCACCTAACAACTACAACGATCATCTCATTTCATCGCATATTGTACCTCCTTATGCTCCTCGTCGTTCTTGTGCATCTCGTATCCACGATGTTCATTCAATTGCTCTTCCTCTTAGTAGTCCTCCGATGAGTATCAATAAACTCTAACATCATCTATATCACATTTGGTACACCTTACACGATGTTCATTTGGGTATTTGGGATATTTGGGCTTTGATAAAGATTAAAAAAATAGAATGATATATATATATATATATATATATATATATATTTTATTTGGGGCGTTGTAGTTTAAAAGTTAGGATTTAACTTCATTTGATAATATCTTATATCATTCTACAACTCTAGCTTATTTTAAATTCTTAGCACATTTAAACTTGATTTTGATATATATCTTTTCTTTGATATATTGTATATCTCCATGTGCAACAGTTGATATGTGTATCTTAGGCATATTTATATCACATATATCATATCTTGCTTATAATTGCGTATTAATGGCTAATCGCTATATGGTTACTCTCATTTTGTTAATTTGATTTATATTTGCTACTCTCGTTAAAGTCTACATTATATTATATCTCATTATATGCTTAGTTCTTTACTTTTTTCTCATTTGTGACGAGGGGGAAAGTTTGTAGATAAGAGGAGTACATGTTTTGATCATTTTGGATTATGGAAAGTGTTTATATGTTATATTATAATTATTGAAAGGAATTGCATAGTTGAAGAGGAGTTACTTTAGTTATTTAATGTCCACATATATGCATTGTTATATTACATGTTTCATCCTATTACTCTCATATTTTTCTATCTCTATATTACGCATTGGTGTATGATGAGTTCGCTAGTTTGCGACAGGAAAATAGGTACAAGAAAACATTTATAGAAGTCCTTGAGCATCTTGTTTTTAAATTGCTTGTAATTGTATTTTGTATATCTTAGGTGATATATTTGTTTCATTTGTTTGTAATTTTTTCTTTGTGTTTTTTTTTTCATTGTATATACAAAAGGGGAGGTTATAATAATATAGTATACTCATGTAACCCCAACTCATTTGATTGTTTTGCTATCATTTTGCAGAAGCACACTTTGAGTATATTATAAGAGGTCTCTCGAAAGTTTCATCAAAATCATACTAGATCATTCACGATATTACCTCGAGTTAATCATGGAGGATAAAGGTATATTGCCTATAGGACTTAGATTCACCTCGTGGTTAAATAAACTTCATAATTAGTAAATATTTTAGTTTAATTTTAAGGTTTTTGATAATGACAAATACATGATGAAATATATTCTTCCTATATAAAAATTATTTTCAAAATGAATATTTCATTATTAGAATTTACTTGGTCAAAGGTTGGACAAGAAAATATATTTTGTGAAATTTCAAAAAATAAGGAGTTTTTTCCATTTGTGACCTTGTTCGCTGGTCGGTCGCTGCAGAAAAACAAGACTTCGATTCATTATCTTTTAGATCTTTTAAAAATTCTTTGGGTTTCTGCCAAGACACAATCTTGGTTGGGCAACCAAAAGGATTGTGGCTTGATACTTGGATTTGCATCACTTGGTTTATATCCCACTTTTCTCCACAAACTTGTTTATATAATCTAAGAGTTGTTCCATTACTCTATTAAGGTGAGAAGACAATTTTAAAGTTAAGGGAGAAAATATTTCATTTTTTAAGAGAAATATTCTTGTGTCTTCTCGTTGTGTTGTTCAAGTTTCTTTTGATTCATTATTGAATCAAAGAAAATTATACTTTCATATCAAAGCTTGCTTTGACAAACTATTTTGCAAAATATCTTGTTTTTGAATATGATATACTTTCAAAATATGAAAAACACTTTGGGGGTCTTTTTAATGAAACCACAACTTTAACTACATATTTTCAACCATAGGATATTCTCACACATCTCAGTTGTAGTCGATGATTCTATTTCATTGTAACAAAGTGTTCTTCCATTTCAAAAAAGATTTTGTTAGAAAAAGATTTAAAGATATTGGTTAAGACCAAAACCAGTCGCGGTTGTATAGTGTGCGCGAGTTGTTGATGCTCTCCCAGGAGAATATGGTGTGAAAAAAATGGATTGGAAGTTAGTGCATTATGTGATTGTAAATCATTTTTACCTATTTATAAATCTCTGTCATAGTTTGTATCTCGTTCATTTCATCCCTGAGTATTTTTTTCATATGCATGGTATTGTGTAAATTATTTTATCTCGTCGCAATAGTATAATTACTTGTATTAACTAATATATAAAATTTGAATGTATTCTAACATTGATAAAATATTTTGTCTCGTGGACTTTTCGAATGATTAATAACCTTTATTTATCTAAAATGTAATTATCTTTTAAACTGTGAATAATTTTTAATTACTAGTGAGAGCTCCCACTCTCATAGTACTTTGGGGGGATATTTAAAATATTAGGAACCCATGGTGAAAATTAGTTGTTTATGATGTGTAATATACGTTAGCCTATTTTGATAATTGTGATGCATACTTATGTGTATCTAGTTGGACGCCTTTTATGTGTGCGAATGGGTGTGTAGCATGTGAATAATATATTAGTTAAAGATTTTATGGGGCATATGCATTAGACTGTGTTATACGCCCCCGAGATGATGAAGTTATTTAGGTATATCATCTCGATCCTACATACTGATTATAATCACTGATATGCCCATATATATCCTCGGCCAGGCCGAGGGCCAGCCCAACCCTTCATCATGCTCCAAACGACCCCTCAGGGGGCCAACCCTTCATCATGCTCCAGACGACCCCTCAGGGGGCCGACCCTTCATCAGGCTCCGAACGACCCCTCAGGGGCCGACCCTTCAGAACGTTCCGGATGACCCTCCGAGGGTACGACAGTACGAGGCCAGAATTGGGCCAGACTAACTACCAGAAGGAACTTTGCCCTCGGCCTCATATCATAGGCCGAGGGTGACATCATCACAGCGCGTGGTTTGGGAGACGCGTGGAACAGTGCGCGTGAGGCTCATATGGCACATGGCAAACCGTTATAACCAAATCACACCCTCACGTGAGGGAATATTATGTTATCATTTGGCATCTACAGGTGTCAACAGGACATTGGCTAAATCATCATTCACATGCACCATGCATACTTGGGGGGTACACTACACCCCCCAAGACCTATATATACTTGTCACCTACAACCCTACAGGGGGATCGATAATTGTAACCCTAGCTAAAACTCTGCTTGTACACACAGTGGAGAGAGAGAAAGTGAGCTTATGTGCATTGTATCCAAGGCCATTAGTGCCCATACTTAGTGGATCACACACTCACTGTGGATGTAGGCCTAATTGGCTGAACCACTATACATCATTTTCTTACTCCTCTTATACTCATCTCCTTCTATATACTTATACACTTACATCTCTATGGCTGCCATGGTTACTATAGTTTGAGCTCATCATCACTTATCTGGTGGTGCTATATTCCAGCATCATCAGTTTGGCGCCGTCTGTGGGAACGAGAAGACATCTCTTCCTTGAATACAACTTGAC
Organism: Sambucus nigra; assembly: GCA_949130495.1. Classification (NCBI taxonomy): domain Eukaryota; kingdom Viridiplantae; phylum Streptophyta; class Magnoliopsida; order Dipsacales; family Adoxaceae; genus Sambucus; species Sambucus nigra. Next base: position 838,867,180 of record OX422207.1, on the reverse strand, counting down.
CTCACTGGGCACTCTGGTGGTGAGCCAGTTCTCCCCCTGAGAGGAGATGTTTCACCATTGAAAAAGACCCATTAAGGTTCTCAAGCTCACCAGTCTTTTTTCCAGTTCAGTTGTTCACAGCTCAACACATGGCACCAGAGATGCCACCACCACCACTTCCCCCACGGGATGATGGGGGAGGACCCAGTTCCAGTCAGCTGCCGCCTCAGTCTGAGATGACTGATGTGGCGGCAGCCTTGAAGTCTCTGGCAGCGAGCCAGCGAATCATGCAGGAGCAGTTCAAAGTTCTGAGACAGAACATACTAAGACCTCCAGGGGTCTCACCTGAGATGATTACTCCGGCAGCAGCTCCAGGACAGCATGAGGACAGGGGACCACTCCAGGCACCACGCAAAGACCTGCCACCCCCTCAGCGGCGTAGGGATGTTGCTGACCCCCGGCGTCTACGCCTGGGGAGGTAAGGAAACCCTTGCCCTGAAGACAGGTATGATGATCTGGAGGGGGAGGAGGCCCCCATAGAATGCTGGGAGCCGTATGAGGTCTCCAACGATACCGTACGGCCCCTTCAGGAGAGTAGAGGGAAGTGCGGGAAACCAAATCCTGACGATCGCCCAAGAGGCTCTGCTTTTGATCGCTTGAGCAGGGGGTCGGCCTTTGAGAGGCTGGGCCCAGTAAATGACCTGCGATAAAAATTGTCCAGATCAAGGAGCGTTGTAAGGTCCAGAAGGGAGGTAGCCGATGAACGACCCCTAGGACGAGATGACGGTCAGGGGGAAGTAAACAGCCGACGCAGGCCAGCAGCGGCAGGACCCTCCGTCCATCTCAAAGAGGCGGCAGGGGATAACATCGGCCAAGCCAACCCTACGAGACCCTGGAATGACTCGATCCAGCGGTTGGAGGACAAGATTGGCGATATACTAAAAAGCCGAGACCGTCTTCAGAAGGGATACACCATAGGCTCACCCTTTGTGGAGAAGATAGCCGACTTCCCTACGCCATCAAAGTTCAAGCCACCTGTGGTCACCCCAAGATATGACGGGAGCACCAACCCTGTCCACCATGTTGAGATGTATCAGTCCGCAGCAGACATATATTCTATCTCAGATGAGATGAGGTGTCGTGCCTTCTCTGGTACCCTGACTGGGGCTGCACATGTCTGGTACACGTCTCTCCCGAAAAACTCCATTAAAAATTTTAAGCAGTTGGCAGAAAGGTTCATCCATAACTTTTTCTTTGGGGTGAGGCCACAAAAGAAGACCACCCACCTGCTCTATGTTAAGCAGGGGAAGAACGAGAGCCTAAGAAACTACATAGCAAGATTCAACAAAGAAAAGTTGGAGGTGGAAGACTACTAGGAGAGCATAGCTATGACAGCCCTGATTGGAGGACTCCAAAAAGGGAAGATGTTATGGAAGCTTGCTGAAGACCCTCCGAGGATGATGGATGAACTGTTGTCAACAGCAGGAAAGGTGATGAACGCCGAGGAGGCGATGGCTGCGAAATACGAAGATGAAAAAGGAGACACTAGTGGGGGTAAATACCCTAAGAAGAACAAAGAGGGGAAGAAGAGGTCTACGGATGACAAGTTCGCTGGTTACACCCCTCTAACGGTCATCTATGAACATATTCTCAATGAGATAAAGAGTGACCGGTCCCTGAAGTGGCCTGAGAAGTTGAGGGCAGCCCCCAACAAGAGGAATAAAAACCTGTGGTGCGAATTTCACCAAGACCACGGCCACATAACAGACAAATGTTTCGCTCTGAAAGATGAGATTGAGAAGATGCTGAAAGAAGGGAAGCTCAAAAAGTACGTCGACATAGGTGCCTTCAAGAGGGGCCGAGGGGACGACCCCAGAAAAAAGCGAGGCGATGCGTGTAAGGAAGGTCCTCAAAAAAGAGCGGACGACCCTTCTGGTGATGAGGACGACCCTGACCTCCCGCCGAGAGATGACCAAGGCCCCATCAAGATGCTTAATATAATCTCACTTGGAGTGGGAATGATCTCCGGGGGTCTAGCAGGAGGAGGATCTGAGGTCGCTGACAGGAAGGCCCATGTGGCTGAGGCAAAGGCAGTTACGAAGACAGTACACTCAACCTCTCTGGAGGTCAAGTCAGAAAAGAGGAAGAAGGTCGATATGGACACTCTGATAGTAGGGTTCTCAAGAATGGACTTCAAAGTCCTATTATCCCCACATGATGACCCACTCGTCATCACTACCAGGGTGCACGGGTGCGAGGTGCCGAGGATCCTGGTAGATGGGGGATCATCTACAGACGTGATGTTTTGGCCATGCTTCAAAGCCTTGGGTCTCAGCCATTCTAGACTCGTCCCATACCATCACCCGTTGATTGGGTTCAGTGGGGAAAAGGTTAATCCCTTTGGAGTGTACGAGGCCGATGTCAGGATGGGGGACGAATGGCCGAGATGGATTACCAAGAAGGTCAGTTTCTTTGTGATGGATGAACATGTGTTTTCAACCTACCACATCATACTGGGGCGTGTGGTCCTCAAGGGGTTTGAAGTTGTACCGTCTACGATCCATCAGATGATTAAATTTCCTACCCCTTACGGGGTGGGGGAAGTTCAGGGAGACCAGACGACAGCGCGAGAATGTTACTACAACTCCGCTGAAGAAAGAGAGGCACACAAGAGGGCTACAACCACTTACAATATTGATATCCTAGACCCCGGGGATGAGACGAAGCTAAAGAAAGGAGAGGCCGCGGAAGAGGTAGAATCCATCATCCTCGATGAGGATGACCCAGAAAAAACCGTCCAAGTCGGCAAGTCCCTGAAGCCCGATATCAAGGAGGACCTCGTTAAACTGTTGAGGAGAAGACGAAGCGTTTTTGCGTGGAGTCATGAAGATATGCCGGGGATCGACCCTGAAATCATGTGCCACAAGCTCAATGTGGTAGAGGGAGCAAAGCCGGTAAAGCAGAAGAGGAGAATTTACTCTAGAGAAAAGTATGAGGTCATAAGGGATGAGGTCAAAAAATTAGAAGACGCTGAATTTATCAGAGAGGTCATCTACCCTGAATCGCTGTCCAATGCAGTCATTGTCCCAAAGGCCAACGGGAAGTGGAGAATGTGTGTGGACTTCACCGACCTCAACAAGAACTGTCCCAAAGACAACTTCCCTCTCCCCCGCATCGACCAGATGGTAGACGCTACCGCAGGTCATGAGCTCATGAGCTTTATGGATGCCTATTCAGGGTACAACCAGATCTTCATGAAACCTGAAGACTCGGAGAAGACAACCTTCATTACTGATAAGGGGACTTACTGTTATAGGGTCATGCCTTTTGGCCTAAAAAATGCGGGGGCAACATATCAGCGCCTTGTAAATAAAATGTTTGAAGACCAAATTGGGAAGTCTATGGAGGTTTATATAGATGACATGCTGACTAAGAGTTTGAAGGCAGAGGATCATGTGGCTAACCTGGAGAGGACCTTTAACACAATGAACAAATACCAGATGAAGCTCAACCCGGCCAAGTGTGTCTTCGAGGTCGGAGCTGGGAAGTTCTTGGGGTTCATTGTCAACCAAGGAGGCATCGAGGCCAATCCCGAAAAGATAAAAGCCCTTGTTGAGATGAAGACCCCAAGTCCATTAAAGACGTTCATAGACTCATGGGGAGAGTTACTGCCTTGAACAGGTTCGTGTCTAGGGCCACAGACAGGTGTCTACCATTCTTCAAGATCCTTAGGAAAGCCTTCGAATGGAGTGAAGAGTGTGATGAGGCTTTCAGAGAGTTAAAATCATACCTGGGGTCTCCCTTGCTGTTGTCACGACCCGTGCAGGGTGAACGACTTTATGTGTACCTCACCATCTCAGAGTCGGCCATCAGTGCAGCCATTGTGAGAGACGAAGATGGGGTACAGAAGCTTGTGTATTTTAACAACAAGGCACTCCAGGGGGCAGAGCAAAGATATCCAAGGATGGAGAAGTTGGCCTAAGCCTTGATCCATGCATCGAGAAAGATAAAGCCATACTTCCAGTCCCATACAATGGTCATCCTCACTGGCTCTCCTCTTAGGCAGGTCTTGCACAAGCCTGAAAAATCAGGGAGGCTAATGGCCTGGGCTATAGAGCTAGGGGAGTTTGATATTGTGTATCAGCTTAGGACGGCCATTAAGGGGCAAGCATTGGCAGATTTCGTGGTCGAGTTTACTTAGGAAGATGATGAAGCCGAGGGTAAGAGCTTCGGGAAGACAGATACCCAGCGAGGTAGACTTGCCAACCCCTCTGTAGATGAGGCTGAGAGAAGCACAGCTAGAAGGAAAGTGGCTGAAAATGAAGAGGGAAGATATCTCTTTAGACAAGGGTCACTCACTGAGGGAAGTTTCTCAGAAGAACATATTGTGTGGAGTCTCTTCGTTGATGGGTCTTCTTGCGAAAGCGGGAGTGAAGCTGGATTAATAGTATCAGCACCCGATGGCACAGACATTGAGTACGCCCTGAGGTTCAACTTTAAGGACTCCAACAACGAGGCTAAATATGAGGCCTTGATAGCAGGCCTTTCTTTGGCCAAATCTCTTAGTGTCGGCCAAATTTTGGTTCATAGTGATTCGAGGCTAGTAGTGAATCGTATACTAGGAGCCTGCGAGGCAAAGGACGAGAGGATGGCTAGGTACCTTGAGAAGGTGCGGTCATTATTGAAGAGCTTCAGAGAAGTAAGGTTAAGGAGGTTACCTAGGCTTGATAATGGTCGAGTTGACGCCCTTGCTAGGTTGGCCTCGACGACCAGGACAGACATCAGGAGGACGGTCCCAGTGGAAATCTTGCTTCGGCCAACTATTAAAGACGCTGAGGGAACACTTAGCAATTGCTTGAATGTCTCTCAGGAAGCTTTGTGGATGGACCCTCTGATCAGATACATTAAAGAGGGAGATATGCCAGAAGTAAGGCAAGAAAGGAAGAAGCTGAGATACAGGGCTGCAAAATTCACTGTCGTCGGAGACACTTTGTACAAAAAGGGGTTTTTGCTACCCTTACTTAGGTGTGTGCATCCCTCATAAGTCCCTTCCATTTTGCGAGATGTGCATGAAGGATCGTGCTCAAGACACGTTGGGGGAAGATCCTTAGCGAAGAGGGTGATCACCCAAGGGTACTGGTGGCCGACCTTGGGAAAAGATGCAGCGGTATACGTAAAAAAATGCGATAAATGCCAGAGATTTGCCACCATCCCTCACCAACCCCATCAGCCTCTTACCTCCATTACATCCCCATGGCCATTTGCAGTGTGGGGGATCGATCTAGTAGGACCCTTGCCAAGGGCAGTCAATAACTATCGGTTCCTCATCGTAGCCATTGACTATTTCTCAAAATGGGTGGAGGCCGAACCGATGGTCACGATTACAGAGCAAAAGACCTTCCAGTTCATCTGGAAAAATGTTATATGCAGATAAGGTCTCCCCAACACCCTCATCTCGAATAACGGGACTCAGTTCAAGAATACCTCTCTACAGAAGTACTGTGAAAGGTTGAGTATCAAACAATTCTTCTCTACCCCAGGCCGACCTCAGGCCAATGGGCAAACAGAGGTTACAAACAGGACAATCCTAGATGGAATCAAGAAGGGGCTTGAGGAGACAAAAGGAAGATGGGCCGAGGAGTTATATGACATGCTGTGGGCCTACAGGACGATAGTGAGGACCCCTACCGGAGAGACCCCATTCATGCTAGCTTATGGCTCAGAAGCCGTCATCCCCACCGAGATTGAGTTTCCTACTCATAGGGTCCAAATCTATGACCCTCAGAGAAACACAGAAGAGAGGAGACTCGACTTAGACCTGATTGAGGAAAGGAGGGAAGATGCCGAGATAAGGCAAGCTGCCTACCAACAGAGGACTGCAAGGTTTTACAATCAGAGGGTGAAACAGAGACCAATTACAGTGGGGGACTTGGTCCTCAAAAAGACTTGGCAGAAGCCCAACAAGCTCCATCCTAATTGGCATGGCCCGTATAGGGTCATCGATGAAGTCGTCCCAGGGACTTATAGGCTAGAAAACCTAGAAGGGGAACCCTTCTCCAACCCCTGGAATGCAGATCATTTGAAAAAATACTATCAGTAGTGTTGTAAGGTCTTGATGGACAATAATTGTAATAGGTGTTGCTTCGACAGAACACATTGAAAATTAATGAGAAATATCAGTGTTTCTTATCATCTTGTGTTTATCAGTTCTAGTGCACATGGAAACATCTTCGGAGAATAACCGTCGGCTATAATGAGGGCCAATGGAAGGGACGACCCCACCATGGTCCTCAAGAAAGACGAGGGAATACTTTGTTAAAAACCATTAAATTGGTAATAATAGCCCTCGGCCTATAATGAGGGCCAGTGGAGGGGACGACCCCACCACTGTCCTCAAGAAAGACGAGGGAAAACTCCATTAAAACCATTAATTTGGTAATTTGACCCCTCGGCCTATATTGAGGGCCAGTGGAGGGGACGACGCCACCATGGTCCTCAAGAAAGACGAGGGAATTAATACTTTGTTAAAAACCATTAAATTGGTAATTATAGCCCTCGGCCTATAATGAGGGTCAATGGAGGGGACGACCCCACCATGGTCCTCAAGAAAGATGAGGGAATACTTTGTTAAAAACCATTAAATTGGTAATTATAGCCCTCGGCCTATAATGAGGGCCAGTGGAGGGGACGACCCCACCACTGTCCTCAAGAAAGACGAGGGAAAACTCCGTTAAAACCATTAATTTGGTAATCTGACCCCTCGGCCTATATTGAGGGCCAATGGAGGGGACGACCCCACCATGGTCCTCAAGAAAGATGAGGGAATACTTTGTTAAAAACCATTAAATTGGTAATAATAGCCCTCAGCCTATAATGAGGGCCAGTGGAGGGGACGACCCCACCATTTTCCTCAAGAAAGACGAGGGAAAACTCCATCAAAACCATTAATTTGGTAATCTGACCCCTCGACCTATAATGAGGGTCAATGGAGGGGACGACCCCACCATTGTCCTCAAGAAAGACGAGGTAATACTTTGTTAAAAAATATTAAATTGGTTAAAAACCCTCGGCTATAATGAGGGCCAACGCAGGGGACGACCCCTCGTTCACCCTCAAGAAAGACGAGGGAGAGGTTAGTGACATTAACATAAAGATTCACAACACAAACCATACAAAAGGCAAATATGGGAGACAGCAAGAGAGATGATAATATAAATGAAATATTACAAAGCCTTCTACAAGTAGAGTACAAAAAGTTTTTTACATCAAGAGGGTATGGGCTACAGACAGCCACCCTATGGAGCAGCATCAGAGGGCAGGGCCTCAACATCTACAAGAAGGGTTTCCTCAATGACCACAACTGGCTGGTCTTCAGACGTCCTGACACCCTCGACTTACACTTGGGATTCCACCTGGGTTAGAGCCTCGGCAATCAAGGGGTCGTCCAGTTGAACTGCCTCCAGAGAGGGACGGACTGAAGAGAAGACATCGCCGAACTTGAGGATGACCCACCGACAAGCCGTCCTAATCCGTATCTCCAAGTACTCAAGGCCAAAGCCTTGTAACTCATCTGAGAGTTTATAAGCCTCCACAGCATCTGCCTCTGCTCTCTTCACGGCCTCAGATAGCTCAATCTTAAACTGGGCCTCCCGATGGGTCATGACTTCATCCTTCTCCTTAAGAGGCAAGTCCTTGGCCGCCATGTCTGCGTCATATTGCCTCGTCAGCTCATCCAGGATTCTCACATGCTCGGTCCTAGCGCTCTCCAGCTCCGCCTTAGCAGTTTTGAGCTCCGACTGTAAATCAGCCTCATGTTGAATGGCCCTCTCGGCCTCATAAAACCTCTCCTGATTCTCAGTCATCCACTTGGTGGCCGAGGTAAAGGCGCATACAGACTGCACAGAAAAAATAAACAGATGTCAAGAGGCCGAGGAAACACTCGGTGAAAGAATGCAATTAAAGGAATGAATCAAGACCAATACCTGAGCAAGGGCATGCAGACCATAGTCATACAGCTTTGCTGGAGGCATCTTTGACAGAAATTCATAGTCAGCAGCCGAAGGGGCAGAAAACATGGACGCCTTGGATGCCCTTAGGTTCGCAATGAGGGAAAATGGCTCGGCCTTCAGAAGTGCCAAGTTTTGAGACCATAAGGCCCCCATGCTAGAAGAGGAGGTGGTTCCCTCAGATGCCTCAACCCTTACCCTCGTTCGTGATCCTAGCCGAGGGTCTACGGGGACCTCGGGTTCTTTCCTCTTCTGCCTGTCTACGGTCGGCTCGGTGGGTGTCAGCCCTGTGGCCTGTTTCTTCCTCGGAGCTTACTGAGGCTCCTTTCCTTTCTTCTTGGCCAAGCCTAACAATAAGCTGGGAGCAGTCATTTCCCAGAGATAGTCTGATATACCAGCAGGACGACCTGAAAAGAGGACGACACGTTAGAAAAGTGCAGAGATAAAGAGAAAACACTTGGAAAAAGTAAAGAATGGAAAAAAACATTAAGTATAACTCACATAGTTCTGTCAGGGGGCCAACCCTCAGACCAGCTTCCTTGAGGAATCGAGGGGTCATCAGATCTTCAAACTTTGCAATTTCACCCCCTCTCCCTCTTCCTCTCAGATATTCAACTATATCTTTCTCCTCCAGACTAAGTCCGAGGTCTGACCTGGCCTTCATTGAAGGGTTAGACCATCTTCTGGGGACCCTCGGACCATCGGCTACAGGTTGAGCCTCGGCGGAGAACTCCCACTCCCCATAGACAAAGAAGAATCTCTTCTTCCAATCGTGGTTGGAGGTTTGTGCCACGTGGAAATTTTTTTTCTCAGACCTCCTCGCCCCTAGATGATAGTACCCAGGCTGTTTGGACGAGGAGGTCATATTGTAGCAGGCCAAGAATACGTTAGCCGAGGGCTCATCAGTGAAAGCATTCTTCCACAGGGAGATGTAGCCAAGGATCGTCCTCCAAGAGTTGGGAGGAAGTTGAGAGGGGGCAACGCCCAGAGCCGACAAAATGTCTACAACGGCAGGATGTAAAGGGAGTCTGACACTTATCTTGAACATTTGTTCATATACTGTAACCTCTCCCTCTTCACCCTCAAAAACCCTCTCATACTTAAAGGGAACCCTCATAGTTATGCTGGGGGGGCACTCCATAGGCATGTCTCCACAATAAGAGGTCGCGATCCCTAACTGAGGAGATATAAGACGAGGCATGGGAGGTATCAACCTGGTCATCTGAATCATCGCCCTCGTCCTCAGTCCCCTCTCCCTCGGCCTCATCATCTGTCAGAGGCCCCTGGGGAAAAGCCATCTGAAAAGCGTGTGGAGACAAGGTCATCATAGGGACAGCCTCAGAGGCAACTATATTCTCGGCCTGTCAGCCTGGGCTTAGGTCAGACACCTCTCCTCTCCCAGAAGGTCTAGCGCCAATTGGCGACGATGCTCTCTCGTCCATCTCACTTGAATGACTCTTGGCTGGACGACAAGACGACCCACAAGACTCAGATGGCTCAAATGGTTTTATTGTGGCGAGAGGAATGGGAAAGATGGGTCGTACCCAATTAGGGTCGGACCCTCGTCTTCTCTCCTCCTCTTCCTCTATTCGTCTAATCTCAACAAATAACTTCTCTCTCAGGGAAGGAAATTCCTCAGCTAAGTTGTAAAGCCTCCTAAGCATCAAGGGGGAGACCCTACACTTGGGAGAATTTGACTAAGCCAACTACAAACAAGGTTACAGTTGACCAGGTTGGACTTTTGGATTGAAACAAAAGAAATCAAGGGTTTTTACTCAAGAAAACTCAAGAACACTCAAAAACCAGTCGCCGGAGAAGATGCCGAAATGATATGAAACAGCCTAAGTCCGACACTACAAGCCTAAAGCAAGAAAGAAAAAAAGAAATGAAAATAAAGATGACACTGGGGCAGTTAGATTACCTGAGGAAGGAGAGAGAGTACCAAACTCGAAATGTCAAAATTTACAGGTATGTCTGTTGGAGGTCTAGAGAGAGAGCTTGGGCGCGAAGAAGAAGAAGAGAGAGAGAGAAAAACTTCAAAAAATTACTTAAATACCTTGCCAATGAGTGGGCCCACTCACCAATGTAGAGCACAGCCCACGAGGAGGGCATCGTTAGGGCACAAAGCCCCAAGCAAAGTGTGCAGCTGCCACGCCTTGGAAACTGAAGCAACAATGAGTACCTGCCTAGGTGTCATATCAGCTTAACAGGTGTCACTCACCTAACTGATTATACACCCATCTCAATTACAACACTATCCCTCAGCCACCTCAACAACATCTATGGCTAAGGGATGGGGGGTGATTGATATGCCCATATATATCCTCGGTCAGGCCGAGGGCCAGGCCAACCCTTCATCATGCTCCAGACGACCCCTCAGGGGGCCGACCCTTCATCATGCTCTAGACGACCCCTCAGGGGGACGACCCTTCATCATGCTCCAGACGACCCCTCAGGGGGCCGACCCTTCATCAGGCTCCGGACGACCCCTCAGGGGCCGACCCTTCAGATCGTTCCGGACGACCCTCCGAGGGTACGACAGTACGAGGCCAGAATTGGTCCAGACTAACTACCAAAAGGAACTTTGCCCTCGGCCTCATATCATAGGCCGAGGGTGACATCATCACAGCGCGTGGTTTGGGAGATGCGTGGAACAGTGCGCGTGAGGCTCATATGGCATGTGGCAGACCGTTATAACCAAATCACACCCTCACGTGAGGGAATATTATGTCATCATTTGGCATCTACAGGTGTCAACCGGAGATTGGCTAAATCATCATTCACATGCACCATGCATACTTGGGGGGTACACTACACCCCCCAAGACCTATATATACTTATCACCTATAACCCTACAGGGGGATCGATAATTGTAACCCTAGCTAAAACTCTGCTTGTACACACAGTGGAGAGAGAGAAAGTGAGCTTATGTGCATTGTATCCAAGGCCATTAGTACCCATACTTAGTGGATCACACACTCACAGTGGATGTAGGCCTAATTGGCTGAACCACTATACATCATTGTCTTACTCCTCTTATACTCATCTCCTTCTATATACTTATACACTTACATCTCTATGGCTGCCATGGTTACTATAGTTTGAGCTCATCATCACTTATCTGGTGGTGCTAGATTCCAGCATCATCAATCACCGTCTGCCAAATTCGGACAACTGGACTAGATCATTTTGTGTAAAGTTTGACATGTAGTTAAATGATTGGTTTCATGGCTTAGTAATTTTTTTTCTTGATGTGTACTTGGAGACCTTAAGAGTTGGGAGCTTATATTGTCAGGACTAATATGGTCCCATGTAATAGTCCTTACGTTTGTGGTAGTTTATTTATTAATAATTGTGGGAATAAATTAATTAATGGAAATAATCATTATTTGAGTGAAATGGTAATAATAAATGCGTAATTTATGGGACAGTTAAATTTTGCATGTTGTGTGATTTTAGAACACGTGTTATAAATGAATTAAGGGCTTTTTTTATTTAACCCCCTGGAATAATGTTGTATTTTAACATAACCCCTTAAATATTAAAAAACTAGACATAAACCCTAGATTCTAACACCCTAACTTTTTCATTAAAAATTGCACTAATTCATATTTTTACTTAACCGCTATATTTTATATTACCCTTCTTCTTCCCATAATCCAATAACTCTTAACCATAATTTAAAAAATCCTAAATATTTAAAAAAAACAATACTCCATAATAAAAAAAACACCACCACGACCATCTATACCCACCGACACACTCAAAATCAAATTTAAAATACTAGTGTTAAATGTAAAATGCTACTTCATTAATTTTATCGGGGTTGGTACTAGTTCTTGGGAAAATTTTCAATCCACCCTTAGTACAAAGATAAATATGATGTTGGTTTAGGTAGGATACATTTTAAATTGGGATGGACGCATTAAAAGAGAGTGATTAGTGGTGTAATTGGCCCTTTCACTCCAACGTGTTGGAATCAGTACAGAGCTGGAATTTCTATATCCTCATCGGATGTTATTGGCGTCTTTTGCGCTTTTTAGCATTCCCAAATTGTCTCAATTTTTCCATACCCATAAGTGTGCATCACAGTTTGGGGGGGGGGGGTGAACAAGTTCTTTGTAGGTATTGAAGAAACGAGTGGTGGTTCATATTTTAGTGCATTTAAACAAATGATGGTTCATTAATAGTTTTTGTTTGTGAAGTACTGATTTTTTCTAATGTTTTAGGGTTTTTGAAATTCGGGTCAAAGTTGTTACATTTGGGGAAGAAGGTGAAGTGAGGAAGAAGGGTGTTTTTGTCCATAAAATATAGGAGGTTAAGTCAAAATAAGAATTAGAACAATTTGTAACGAAAAAGTAACGGCGATAGAATTTAGGGAATTGTGTATTTTTTTCATATTGAGGTGTTATGTCAAAGTACAACATTATTACAGGGGTTAAGCAAAAAAACCATTAATTAATCGGTGGAATTAATTATGTGTGATTACTCATAAATTAATTAAGTTGTGTATTTTATTTTATGTTGTGAGACATTATCATTTGGACTGGACTATAGGGTAGTACAAAGGCTTGGAGAAGTATTTTTAGTGTTTTTGATTGGGTCCTAGGGGTAGGTATACATTTAAACTAAGTTTTGGGTCAGTTTGGTTAGCATTTCAGGCTAATATGGAGGCTTAAAATTAGACATTTTATGGACCTGCGGAATTAAGGGTATATAAATTATATTAACCCTCATTAATTAATTACATTAAATAAAAAAATAAACTCTAGCGACGGGGGAGGTTTGGGAGAGCTTAGGAGGTCTTTTGGGAAGAGCTAAGAGATCACAAGATAGGAAATCGTACGCCCTTCATAAACTGGCAAGAAATCTCTTGCTTTATCATAGTATAATCTATAACTTGTTATTTTTTTACTCCTATTTAATTTCATTTCAATACGAAGCATGTTTAGATGTTAATCTATTAATTAATCGTATTCCATAATGTGCTAATATCGATTTGAGTTGTAAATTGTTATTTGGTTTTCAAATCTGATTTTCAATTGGAGTTTATGATAAAATCCATGTTAATCTGTGTCGAAATATACAATTCCTGACATTAGAACTCATGCATTGGAAGTATTTCTACATTCTGACGATATCTTATATATGAAAGAGACTTAATTAATGGAGAAACCTAATCTGATATTGAATCCGGAGTTAAATGTATAGAATGTTTGGATTTTGGCATAATGTTCTTGTTTGGATTTGCATAGTGTGATGTGAGAAATATAATTAGGGTTATTTAGGAGTGATAAAGAGTTAAATTGGACTTATATAGAAATTTTTATCTATGTTAACGGAGGAAATCATACTATTGGATGAAATAATAGGTTATGTGGAGGTCGATGATATTGATCATGCATTTAGTCGGTTACCATCTCACAACATGGAGACATAGATAACTTTATCTATCGGACAGTTTCGTAAGTGACTAATCGATGGTGTGACTGCGTGTTGATCCCCTATTCTTTTATGTATACATATTTTGAATTTGTTAGGTACGAGACTCCTTCGAGTTTATCGTCGAGGCTTGAGAAGGTCCTCAAAGGTTAAAACCTTTATATGGTTTATGAGACTTATAATTATACTATTTAGTCCAGTGATGGATATGTTACTTAAAGACATTATGTCATATTATTGTGTGTATTATGATATCATGTATGTAAGATTATTTTGGTGATATAAGTAAGGATCGTATCGAGTGGTACTCTTTTTATGCCTAATGGGTTATATTACGATGCAGTTGCAAGATAGTGGATGGTTTACTTTATAACCTAGTAAATGAGACTTATTAATATTGACTATGCCTTGGTTTGCGACAATCGTGTAGCTTATTTTACTTATGATGAGGGGTGATGTATAATTTACATGTGAGTGTCGACTGGCTAGCGTAATTATGTAAATGACTCGCATGATTACTACTGCATTGATATAGTAAGACATTTCTTACACCTTTTGGGATCTGGCCCAAAATATTATCAAAATCTTTTCCATGTGTTCATAGTTAGGAGTAGTAGGGTTGAGTAGTTATACTTATCACTTCCACTATCCAGTAATTTCCATTCCTAAATTAGGTTATTATCTACATTAAGTTATTCAGTATTTAAGCTCATTGAGTCAGAGATTTATATGGACTGTGTTGGTCTCAGTTTATTGATTTCAGTTGAGATTATTCATGGGGTTCGAGACGATGTATTTACTTATTATGGATCTGGAGAAGGTTTGTTTCTTCGGTATTTATATTTTATTTCATCATATGTTGTAGATGGTTTAAATTTCATTACGTTATTGTTATTATTATTATTATTATTATTATTATTATTATTATTATTATTATTATTATTATTATTATTATTGTTGTTGTTGTTGTTGTTTTTGTTGTTGTTGTTGTTGTTGTTACTACTACTACTACTACTACTACTACTACTACTACTACTACTACTACTACTACTACTACTACTACTACTACTACTACTACTACTACTACTACTACTACTACTACTATTTTTGTTGTTGTCGTATTTCTACTACTACTACTATTGTTGTTGTTGTTGTCTTATTGCTAAGAATTATAAATTGTTTTAAAATGCCCTATCTCTTGTGTTGAGACTTGACAACTGGATACGTGGAAAATAGGGGGTGTTACATCCCAAAAGATCCCTAGAGGTGCAGACCTCGATGAGATTATTTATGTGAAGGTGGTATGAATGCCCTATTCTTTATTGTGATGAGTCAAGAATACTCATGTGAATAATTTTGACGTGAATATTATGTGGAAATTTTACATGTGATGATTATATGGTTAGGAATAATAGTATTAGTTATATCCTTTATTTGGTTAATGATATAAAGAATTGACATATAGTAAATACATTATAATAATGTGGGTTCAATAAAGATTATGTGGATATTTCTATAAGTTGGGATTTAACATATTTAACGTAGGAATGACATGACCATAGTATCATAAATTGGTTCCTCTTATTGGGATCACATAGGAAATTCTTATTTCAAGCTTGATTCTTTTTGCATTGAAACATTTCAGGTCCTGGGAAACAACACTATGAGGGTTGAATATGCAACAACGATCAGGTCCATCTTAGTTTTTTTTGTTTAATTTATCAGTTATATAGGTGTCAAGTGTTTCATCCCCACACATATATTAATGTTTATTTTATTACAAGAGAGTTTGTGTATGGACCTGGGTTGATTGACACAATTTGAGTTTTATTTATCTTGTTGAGGATTTATTATGTCGTGGAGTTGAGACTTATGTTGGGAGTTATTAGTTATTTATGTTCATGGTTTGGATTTAATAATTTATTTTTATTTTTTTATATATTATTCATGTCTTTATTTGTTCTTGGATGCGTAGTTATATATAATTGTTAGATATCCCTTGTGTACTACTGTACATGGTACTAGCCACCTTATGTAGGGTAATAGGGAGTGTCACACAAGGTTAATTAAAGTTTAACATCTGTTCTATGTAAAACATGAAGCAGCTCCATCTAAGAACTTCTAATTGAGATATGAATATACATTAGGTTGCACAAAAAGTCCTTTTTCTATCAATCCAAAGCCCAGAAAGGCTTTTATAAGAGAAAAAGGGTCGTTGAGCGCCTCATGGCTATGTCATAATAGATCCGAACACTTGCC
Organism: Sambucus nigra; assembly: GCA_949130495.1. NCBI lineage: Eukaryota > Viridiplantae > Streptophyta > Magnoliopsida > Dipsacales > Adoxaceae > Sambucus > Sambucus nigra. The sequence goes on along the minus strand of OX422207.1, from coordinate 838,851,494 downwards.
CTAGATCGACTTCCAAGGGGACTTATTTAAATGAGAAATTTAAATAATTTATAAAGTGGTTTGGTTATATATCAATAACCATAGGTAATGTACGTGTTCGTACTATAATGAGATAATAATGCTGAGAGCTTGGGTATGGGAGTGAGTATGGAACCACAACCTAATGTCGAGGTCTAAGAAAATGTATATGCCTATTTATGTATGTGTCAATGTGTGTACCTATTATGTGGATGCATAGGTTTATTTGAGTGCCTATTTTATGTGTGATATGAAGGGCTGACACTTGATCCTTGCAATGAAGTGTTATGTTATGGATTGGCTGTTGACGTAGTCTCCTGCAAAACAATAACATAGTTGATTTGTCAGGCATTGGAGATTTTTTAAGGGGATATTATAAAGTTATTTGGATATTGATGTTATTTCATATAGGTGTAGCTTGGGGTATTCACTAGGATATGGTTTAGTTGATTATGACGGCACATATGGAAAAAATACAATGTTTATTTTTTTCTTATAGGGGTTCCAAAGCTATTGATCTTGGTGATCCATGGCTCCCATGGTATGTATATGGGATTTTCCTAATTTGTATTATTCTTTCGATTGACTATACCCCATACTGATAGGTCATTTAGCCCAATGATGTAGGGATTTTAGTTTATGAGTGTAAGGTCCATAAGATATTCAATATAACTCTCATCTAGGTAGGGATTATAGAATATATGGGGGTTTCCTTATTTATATTATTCGCCCAATCTATTTGTCCCTACTACCAATTGAGAGTCGGATTCAATATATTATAGTCCTTAGTATGGTTGTATATATTTTCTTATATGTGTGGGATATTCCATAAGTTATTGGTTTTAACTCTCAACTAGGTTAGGCTAATGTTACATATATGAGGATTTCCTTTTTTGGATTGTCCAATCGATGTACTAGGCCATACTATAATTGATAACGAGATCCAATAGCTTACTATTTCTCAGTTGCGGTATATAACCATATTATACTAATGGTATATACATGAATTTCCTTATTCGGATTATTCATCTGGTGACGCGCTAGTCATACAGTGGTATTGTTATTTGCATCGGACTACCTTTTCGGTCGCTCGTATTTTTATCTTTGGGCGTAATGATAATGGTTTTTACTACCTGTTGAACCCGAGTGTATAAGGGTTAGTCATTTATTAGTAATTATGAGATAATTGTTAAGAATTTTGTTTCTAAATGATAAAGGTGTTATGAATTTGAAGTACAAAATTCATGTTGTTAGGGGAAAGAATGTAATACACAATTTTTTTAGTTATTTAAATGAGAAATTAGAATAATTGGAATAATGGTTTGTCTTGCACATAAAGTGTATGATCGTGTGGGATACTTTAGAATAGTTTTAGAATCATTTTAGCTAGTGAAGGAGACTAAAGAAGCTAATTTGTTTTTTTTTTTTTTTTTGGGGGGGGGGGGGGGGGGGGGGGGGAATAACACTATCATTCCAATAAGGGTCGTTTGAATGAGAATGTAGTCATTCGAATGAACGACCAAATTTATGAATGCTATTTTAAGTGAATAGACATCGCTTAATGAGATTCTTGGGAACCCAAGAGAGTTGAATAGCGAATTTGGAAACTCTAAAAGATAAAATTTATATTTATGAGCACGTGAACTCTTCCATTCCCATTTGGTAAAGTGATTGTACATGTTGCCTAAACTTAATAATAATTATAGTTTTCCTCAAAGATTAAAATAGGGTCATGATTATATCATTAGAGTTACAAATGGTTATACTAATAACCTTTTATTTTTTGAACTTATGAGGTTGGCGAATATGGAGTGATTGAGAATCCAAGACTTATGGATTTGAATTGAGAGGAGTAGAACCGTGAATCTTAATTTTTCTATGGAATTATGGTGAATTAATTCTTGGGTTTTAACTTAGAAAAAAAAATCTTGGAACGTCACAATTTTAAATTATGTTACACGATTGATTTGGATAACAAAGTATGATATTTTTTACAAATATGTTTTTATAATTAAGATTTTATAAAGATATATATAGGATAAAGATCTAATTTCTACAAATCATTTTGGGGTGTAAATCCTATTATTTTATAAGAAAATTTTGAGAAACAAATGCTGGTTTTGGGGATAGAATCACGATATGGCTTTGTGGGTGTAAACCCTAGATTTTTGTACATGAGAAAATGTATATATTGTTAACTTTTTACAAATGTAAGATTAATAAGGAATTAATTATGTTGAATTTTAAATGAAGTTATTATGATTGTGCCATGGTTTGGAGATAAGCTATTTTGGGAGGAAATAATGAACGGTGGGGTCTGATCCAAAAAGGGGGATACTGGGAAATTAAAGTTTATTTTAAGCTAGAGTTTAGGGATATATTTTTTGGGATGTTAACCAAATCATGGAGTGGTTGTGGGAATATTATTTAGCTACAATATGGTAGAACAGGCGACTAGCATGTGATGTTAAACCCTTAGGATTTAATATATGCCCTAAAGAGGACTTGATTATCAGGAGAGAAACCTAAATGGTGGATAATGTTCATAATGAGAGAATAATCCCTAAATGAGAATATTATTTAGCTAAAAAAATGGTAGAATAAGTGACTAGTATGTGAAGTTAAAACCTTAGGATTTGATAAATTCCTTAAATAGGACTTGATTAAGATGAGGGAAACCCAAATGGTGGATAATGTTCACAATGAGAGAATAATTATGAATTATGTGGATGCGAGTCGAATGGTAGAGGATTCTTAGAGCTTAATGTAGTAGTGGGTAAGCTTCTGTAACACTTATATACCCTATGCGCATAGGGTTGCTTTAGGGTATCTAAGATTTTATGCCCGATGGTTGTGATTTTTTATATTTATGAATGAGGGACCTATGTCTCTATGTGTGTTTTGGGTGTATATATGTGAGTAGGTTTCATATGATGAGATATGTATAGATATGGGTGTTTGTGTATAATTTGTCCATTTGTGTGTAATAAGCCTGGTTATATGGATGATGATCTGAGCAATGTGATCATATATAATTGTGTTATGTAAATGTATGACTATGCGTAGGTTTTATAGGGTAGGTCGCTCCAATATTGATTTATTGCATTGATAAAGGTATTTTTATATGTGGATCATGGTATGGGTAAGTGATACCCTATGATTTTTTAGATATAATATCGGTCTTGTGTTAGCCTATATTATGTAGTACGAGGTTTGACATGCATGAAACTATGCTTTGTATATGTGTTGGGTTGGGTGCATGCGAGACTATACTATGCGATGTGAGGTCAGTTAGGATTGTGAGATCATTTTACATACATGATGGGATTGGGTGGGTATGAGACAACAAATAATAGTTTTATGTTAGTGTGATGTATCCCGTGGAAGCATGGGATAATATGGGATGTGTGATAATTCAACTAGCCTAATGTTGGGATATAAAATGGGGTGCATAAGATTCGATTAGTAGGAGTTGAGTGTGATGGTAAGGTTGGAAGGGAAGAGAGACGAGAATGGTTGTGATGTAGATAAGATTGTGGTAGATTGATAATGGGTCTTATGTTAGTGGTGTCTTGATGTTGAATATTAAGATTTATAGAAAAATTTGTATAAGACTTGCGTGCATAAAATTGTTAACATTATTAGTTGTATATATATATATATGTGTGTGTGTGTGTGTGTGTGTGTGTGTGTGTGTTTTCTTAATTCCGTGTCAAATCATTTGAGTCATGCACCAAATCGAGCTACATAAGCTTGATGCCTAGTGAGTCTTATTCATTAAAACATATGAAAATTTAATTGAAATCATATTCTTTGAGGTAGTTTTTACTGAATCGTCCAAGGCTATCACACATGTTCACGTTCATATTTATTACAAAATGACTTTCAATTTGATCAAGTGAAAATGCCTTTTTGAAAATATTTGCCTTGCATTCTCTTGTAGAGGAAAATCTTAAGTTATGCCTACAATCCTGAGCATATTTGGGATTTGGTTTCGTGTGCAGGAAAGCATGGAAAATAGGCCAAACTATTCTCTGCCTACTTCTTTGTGGACATGTACAGATTAACTCCGTGCGCTCAACCAAGCACATTTTGGGCAAAACTTTTTTGCTGCCTAAAATCATGCACACGAGACAAATTACCTTTGTGCGCACGAATGTCACATTTTACTTGTAACCAGGCTTATTGCTCAAATCCGTGCACATAAGGCTTAATTTCCACTTTGTGCATGTCACTACCCAGGTTTTGAAAAATTCTATATATATGAGTGTTTTCCCTCCCATTTTAAGAGATCTTTTTTCCCGAGTACTTCTCACACTTAAAGAGAGTACTTTGGAGCCAAATGATCGCATTTAAATGCTTAAATTGTCAAATTCGCTTGATTTTACAAAATTGAGAGAAAAACTTGGATCAAACCTAGATTTATGGTTTTATGAGATTTGAAAGTTCTTTAAAATTGAACACTACACAACCTAGATTCAATTATGCCTTCTACATCTGAAGTTGATGACCCAAGACTATGAGATCTGAAAATGAGGTATTTGATCTATTGGAGAGGTCAAGCATGGTAAAATTTGAGGGTTGATAATGCTACTTTCATGTTTGATCAATTGAGCTTTGAATTAATTTTTAATTGGAATGGGGAAAGTCTTAGCGTCCATAGGTAACTTATTGATAAGAAATAAAGGAGAGGTATCTTCTTGTGTTGTACAAAGGAATATTTAAAAATATAATAAGACACTAGATTGCACCATAATTTTTTTATCCTTAGGTAGGGGATTTTTCTGGTAAATTTGTCTTTTGCCTCTTTTTGTGGTTGTTATTTGTTCTTATACACACTCTACTGCACAAACTCGCCTAGATATAAATTTGGATCCAAAATGTCCCTTTTCAAATTGACTTAGGGTTTTGTATCTAGTTAATTCAACTAATTAACTTTGATTAGATCCTACATTGTTTTAACCTAATTAGATCTATTTAGATTTGTCACCTAGATGAATGCAAATTCAATGGATCTAAAATTTGGCCAAGCTAATTCAAAAAATTGATAATAATTCTTCATAAAACCTATTCACCTCCCCTCTAGGTTTATTCCAGTAGAACATATTGTGTATAGTACATCAACCTCAATTGGTATGAGAGTTGTTGCTCTTCTAAGCATTAACATGTTAAAGTTGATCTTGCGTATTTGTGTGTTTATCTTGTTGTTCGTTACAAATAAGTATTGTTCACATAATAAATGCGTTAATTGATTCCATCAAAAGAAATTTTTTACATGTTTTAAACATGTAATAAATATGACTACATTCCATATTTACGAAAGATAGTAAATACTTGCTATATGTTTTGCACAAGTAACAAATGTAGTATATATTTACTACTTGTTTTCAAATACTCCTTTTGTCCCAAATTAATAGTCCTACTTTCCTTTTGGGGCCATATCAAATTAATAATCACTTTCCTTTTTGGGACGTAATCAACTAACCAAATTCCAAGATATCGAACCAATCTTGGCCTTAACCATTTATTGAGTAAATCCTTAAATATTGTCAATGTAAATATTTCGACACTAAAAGTAATATTCAGTGACATTTAGCAATGTAGAATGTTCTTATGTCTAAAAGACTGATTAATTTGGACTGGAGACTATTTTTTAACTATAATACATTACTAAATCTTTATTTTAGACTTTAATACAATTTTATCATTTTATTAGATTATAATACATTTTTCGTTGCTAAATGTGAAAATTTCACCAGTAAAATTATTTTGGTGACATTTAGCGATGAAAAAAGTCATTTAGCGACGAAAAATGTACTAAAGTCTATTAATTGATAAAATTGTTTTAAAGTCTAAAATCAAGAATTAGTAATGTATTAAAAAGAAAAAAATCCTAAAATAAAAATACCCCCAAAACAATATACAACTTATTTATATACAAATTTAGTAATCATGACCTATAGAAAAAAAATCCCTAAACTTAATTATTTGACATATGCAATGGGATGCTCGGTCGTTTGTTTTTTTAGCCTTCGAATACAAAATGCTTAATGTTCAATGCTTAACTTTTGTTTTTATCTGGCTGAACCGCTTAATGTATGTTGTTTGTTTATTTTTATTTAATTTTGAATGCTAGATAGAAGTAATTTGACCATTTCACCATTACTAACTATTTACTAATATGTTTTGTATTAGCGTCCTTTTAAAATTAAAGTAAGGGAAAAACAGAATAAAGATTTATAAAAAAATTCAGCATTTAACATAATCATTCAAAAGGGGACTTGCCTCTTAATGCTTAATTCTGAACAAATAAACACCAAATATTTCTTCTTAATACGGCACGAAACTCAATTCAGCATTAAATATTAAGAGACAAGTCTCCTACTGAATGCCTAATGTTGAATTCTTTTAATGAAATTTTATTTCAATTTTACCCTTATATTTGTTTTTAAGGACACTAATACAATACAAATTTGTAAATAGTTAGTAATGACAAATTGTCAAATTACCTATATTTAGCATTCAGAACTAACTAAGGTCGCGTTTGTTTTTCATATGAATCTAAAGTCTAAAATCTGAATTTGAAAAATATGTTTGTTTTTGTAATAGTTCACTCTTCCACCGTTGATATTATCCCTAATTTAACCACCATTCACAGTGACATGGGGCTTTATTGGCTCTAAATTCACAAACTGGTGTTAGTATGGTTTGAACCACTAACTTGTGCATCATCACTTACATGCCTTATAAGTTGATCTAAATGACCTCGTTGTTAGAAGGGTGCAAATTTACATATATGAACCATTATTTTCCCTCACTCAGGCAATGTGAGTTGTAACTCTCTAGCTACCAAATCAATTATGGCACCAGTTTGTTACAATTCACCCCCTTAGGGATCCCAACATCCTCATTAAGATGAAATCAATCATCACTCAACACATTGGCCCACTTATTCTGGCTAGTAAGTGATTATGATACCATCATGTGACACCCCGCAAAATTTAACACTAGATTGATCAGGTTTAATACAAATTTACGGGAATAAAATAATTTAATATCATTCTAATCATGATTGCAATAAAACTAAATGCATAAAATAAATAATTGAAACATACCATTGGTGAGTCGGTCACTCAAGTAATAATCCAATATAAACGGGTATCGAACATAGGGACTAATACGAAGAATTGTGACGATGAATAGGGAAGATGATTAACCTCACAGTCGACTCTAGAAAAGAAGAAAAAGATGATTGATTTAAATTCCGTTAACTAGCTAAAACAAATAAATTAAACTAATGACTTGACTACGCATGCAATAAGAATGATGTGGTTTTAAACTATATGAGAAAATGGGATTAGGGTACACTCCCCTGCACCGTTGGTAAATTCGTTGGATATTAAAGGTTCAAAAATTATATTAATAATTCAAAGAAAGCATTAAATCTTCTCAAAGCATTGACTATATGAGAACTTAACTCTGTAAAATAATTAATCAATAATAAATCTAACGTGGATGATTAAATTGCTGACACGCATATTATACTCTCAAATACTACGGTTACCTAAGGCAAACTAGGTTAAGATATTTATAATACGTGTTCTGATAAAATATCAAACCTTCAAATTATCTCCATATTTTATTCACTTTTATACCCAACTCATTACCTAGGTTGGGTTCATGTACCCAACCCTCTAGAAATATAGTCGGGCATTGTGTAACTATAACTAAACATGATATCTACGTTGCATGAAATCATTCTTATTTGAAAAGTGTAATTAAACATATGGAAAAGACTTCTAGCAAAGAAATAATAAATCATAAACCAAAAAGAAGAGAGAAACTGAAAGTAATAATGGAACTATACTTGGATTGATGAAAAATCCTTGAAATCAATGTAAAAGATGAATAATTGTTGAAGAAGATTAATCCTAGGGTTCTTGCCTTCATGTTTCTCTCAAAACTATGTGAAAACTTACTTTCTAATGTCTGGTATCAAAATTAAATATAACTCTCATGTTTTATTAAGTGTTTGCACCTTGCATAACTCTAATTTTTAAGAAATAAAATTCAAAAATTTGTCTCACCGAACCTGTTCGAAATGGTCCTTCTTTAATTGGAGAGTCGGTTCGCTAATTCTAGTTAGTATAACCGGTTACACTTCTTATCCATTGGTTCAGTTCTGTTTTGTTTTACAGTGTGTAGAACCGGTTCTCCTCAGATATAACCGGTTCGCTTCTAAATTTTTCTTCCTTTCTTCTTTGATTACTTCTTAATTTTAAATCTCCATATCTTTTCAATTGGGACTCAGATTTGGATGTCATTTCTTCCGATGCGCTTGTGGACTCAACATATTCGATTCCACTTAGGTTCCCCATCTGAATTTTGGGTGTAAAATTACTATTTTGCCCTTGACTTTTATTTTTTTCATTATTTCTTGATTTTGGTTTCTCTCTTTTCTTCACGTGCACCAAATACCTATTGCAGACACCCCATTTTAATACCCCCTAACCTCTCCTTAGGTCCCTAGCACCTCCCTTCATCATTGCAAACCCAAGTCATACCCCGGGTACTAACCTAAAGGCCATCCAGCACTCCCAGGCTCCGTTTGACCAAAAGTCAAACTCTTCAGCTCGACTAAGACTCAATGAATACAAGAATGGCACTAAAACCCCTTTCCAACGGTCCATCCCGTGTGCGATTATGACTTACCATGCGGACGAATTCCCCTAAAACTCGATCAGAACGTCACTAGACGCTCCCAGGCTCTGTTTGACCAAAGTCAACTCTTCAGCTCAACCGAGACTGAATGAATCTTTGAAGGGCACTGAAACCCCTTTCTAACGGTCTGCCTCATGCGCGATTCTTACATACGATACGGACAAACGATCTATTTTACTCCGAAAGGTCACCTAGCGCTTCCAGGCCCCGACTGACCAAAGTCAACTCCCCCAACCAGATCAAACTCTTCGAAATGTCGAATTACATCTCCTAACCTTTCTAACGGTCCACCCTGTGCGCGATTCGGACTTACCATGCGGACGAACGATCTTTTTGCGTCTGAAGTTTCCTCGTCCAAAGGACCGACGAACTCTTCCGAGCCATATTTGACCCAAAGTAAACTCCCAGACCCGGGAGCAGTCCAAAGGACTTTTGAAGGTCTCTGAAATACCTTTCCAATGGTTCTCCCCGTGCATGATTCGAATCAATGATTCGCGCTCTATGATCGATTTTCTGAAGGAACCTGAAAGACACTGCTAAACGGCAGGTTCCAAGCCCTACCTATCGGCAGTGTGCTTAAACACACCTGCCGATTGGCAGGACCAGGGCTATGCTAATCAGAAATGCCCTGTCCTATAAAAAGGAGGGCCTAACCTCATTCCAAGAAAAAAAAAGAGAGACACATCACTCCCAACAAGCTCAGAAAAACCCAGTGTGATTTCCACATCCAAATCCCTTTTCAACCTTCACCTTCCATCACCTTTTTCATCAAGCTTGGTGAATTAAGTACTCTCCATCATCATCCAAGTTCAAGGGCTGCTCTCCGACATCCAAGATCAAGCTCAATATCTTCAAGAAGGTCCAATTTTCTGAACTCTCTTGTTAAATTCCCCTAAATTCTCATTAGGTTGTTGTGTTACTTAGTACTTTTATTCTTTCATCTCACATATCTTAATATACTTTTTATCTAGTATTATTGCATATCTCTTATTTTCATATAAAAAAACCCAAAAAACGAGAAAAAGAGGATTTGCTTATAAATTCCAAATGGGAATTCTCACACTTTTCTCCCACTTTTCTCACAACTAAAACACTTTTTTACTCACACACCTATATAAGAGAAGTCCCCGATTGGATTTATGGGATAAATCCCACCCCTCTTTATGTATACGAACTACGTGGACTTTGATGCCTCTATAGGCTACGTAGGCGTCTCGGGATAAAACCCGAGACTCGAGTCCTTTTCCTACTTATTTCTTATTTTTCTATATTCTTTAAACTTAACTCTCTTAAAGTCTATGTATTTATATATATATATATATATATATATATATATATATATATATATATATATATATATATATATATATATATATATATCGACGCTAGGATAATCGTACAAATCCTATTTTCTAATATTACTTTTAGGAACATTCCTATGGATGACTCGCTTTGTCTATTCCATCATACAAGTCGATGATTCCTATCTCCACTACGTATACACGTGCACACATATCATGGGGAAATAAAGGAAAACAACAACAACCCATGAGAGATCGTAAGGGCAGAATGGGTGCCTAACACCTTCACATTTCGTAACTTAGCCTCCGGACCCTTTTCGAATCATTTTGGTTTCGTATGTATCAATGTCTTTGGATGCTATCCTTCGGGATGGCTCCCTTTTATTTTGTCTATTTTGAGTAAAATAGACTGACGACTCTATCTCTCTACATTTTTTCACCTCATTCACCGACGCCAGCCGAAGCGCTCCCGAGGGGGACGCACGAGACCTAGAGGGATCCTCTCCCCGCCGCGAGGGGGTATATCCGGGGATGGCCACAGTGGCGACTCCGTTGGGGAAATTTTTATTTTGAGGGATAGACTTTATTTACATGGGTATTTTAATTTTTTATATATCCCCTATTTTCCCCTTTTACTATTTATGTGTACCTCATGCTTATGATTCTATTCACACACTTGTAGAAAATTCTCCATGTACACTTCACACCACGTGCACCTAGGATCACATATATCCTCATGTTGCACGCATCACCCATACTTGGTATACCATTGGTACTCATACTTTGCTCCCTGTTGGGCATGATCAAGAAAGATACTCTCATCATAAGATACTAATAAGAGGATCATGCATGATTCACACGACATCACCAAAGAGCATTGTGATTGACCAAATTTGTCCAGTAACTAGAGGGCCACTTCGTGATGGGCGCTGGTCCGACAGGGCGCAGTTAGCCTAAGAGATATGGCTCTCACCTTCCATTGGTCAAGTACCTTCGACGTATATCGAACGGTTCCCCCGCATCGTATCTCTTGACTGAAGTCATGACGGGAGGTATATCGCAGGGAACTCATTCATGTACGCCGAGTATATCGAATTCGCTCTCACACGTACCGTCCCCACGAGGTATATGGTGAGGAAATTCAAATACACTCAGGTATATCAAATGGCTTGTCCACACGTACCGATTGCCCTCAAAAGCAAGACGTATATCGTGGAAGCCATGCCAAAGGGGGGAAACCTTTCCAATTCACCCAACCAAACTCCATACCCGCATATAGGTGTCAAGCCTAGGACACACATATTAGATTGTCGGTTTCAACCCGAAACTCTGTTGAAATTTCGGGTCGGCCTGCCGCCTAAATTTTCACACATTTTCAAAACGGGACCCTGCCCGTGAGCCTAGTTACAAGTCCAGCCATAGCTTTGTACATGTTACAAACCCAACTTTTTCAGGCTCAGGTCTTGTCCGTCAGTTCATTTTGCATTTAGGAGAATTTAATACAAGTGAGAACATAATAATAATAATAATAATAATAATAATAATAATAATAATAATAATAATAATAATAATAATAATAATAATAATAATAATAATAATAATAATAATAATAATAATAATGCTAAGACTCGTCTTCCAAAAACATTTTTTTCCTTCTTTATCAAAAAAAAAAAAAAATCTCTTTTCTTTACTAAAAATCCAATAATATTTTGCCCTTCGATCTCAAAAGATAAACAAAAAATGTTAAAAATATTTTCCTTCTTTTTCTCAAAAATAAATCCCATTTTACGCCCTCTCAGATCGATCGCACGCCCTTGGCCTGGCTCCTTATTGGCTTCGGTCTGCAGTCAAATCACCCAGGAGTTCCGTCCGTTCCCCTGCTACCTCTTTCGAGTCCGGTATCCATCCACTTTCCATGATGAACACAGATCAAGCACCAATTACGAAGCCAGATCTGACGGCAGTTTTAGCTCAGCTCGTGTCCAAGATTGACAACCTTCAGACTGAGGTCCGGGAGATGCAACGAAACTAGGTTCCTATTCCTCAAGAGCCTGAGGCCCTATTACCCCAAACTATGGGTCCACCCGAGCCTATCTGAGTTCCTGAAGAATATCAGCACGCTCCACGTGTCCCTCCTGTTAATGGGCCACTGCCTGCTCAGCTTCCTATGCCAAACCTTGCCCAGCCCGGGGTCAACTTGCCTGTGATCGTTGATCCGAAAGAGGAAGAGTTGAATAAGGTCAAAGAACATCTCAATATGCTAACTAAGAAGTTCGACCAAGTCAAAATCTCCAGAAATTACATGGACTACACCCACATGTCTCCTTATCCTAAGGCAAGGTTACCCGAGAAGTTCAAGATGCCGAATATCGAGAAATTCGGAGGAGATGGACCACCGATTGTTTATCTCTGTAGTTATCACCGTTCCATGACTCTCTAAGGGGCTTCAGAAGAAGTGATGGCCCATTATTTTAGCAAACTTTGCAGAATAGCGCCCTCCGATGGTTTTTATCTCTTGGGGAGTCCAGAATTCGTAGCTGGAAGGATGTAGCCCGTGAATTCATATCGCAGTATAAATATAACGAAGAGATTGAGGTCACCCGCCGTGATTTAGAGCTGCTCAGACAGAACTCTGGGGAATCAGTCAGTAACTTCATAGCTCGATGGAGGGAAAAAGCATCTACCATGACCAATCAGCCTTCCGAGGAAGAACAAGTCAACATAGTGAAGAAGAACTTCTTACCCCATGTCTGAGCGACCATGGGAGGACAATACTATCCCCACTTTCGAGCTCTCAGAGAGGTAGGAGTATAAATCGAAGAAGGTCTTGATAAAACATAGGTTGAACCAAAGAAAGTGTCCGAACAGTTCACCCCCAGAAAATATGACAAACATGTCAGTGTTGCAGTCTCAACCATCAATAATATCTCTCAAAGAACCACTTCGTGGGAACTAGAAAGTCGCCATATCCCAATCCGAAAGGAATACACCGAGCTCCATTCTCCCCTATCCAAAGTTTATCAAGCCATATTAAGCCGAAACCTCATCAAACCCTTGGATCCCCGTCCATTGCCCAATCCACTTCTAAGAAACTTCAAGGCGGATTCCCATTGCGCCTTTCACCAAATCACTGGTCATACCACCGACCAATGCTTTCACCTTCGAAATGTATTCCAAGGTCTAATTGACCAGGGTACCATTGCCCCACCATCCAATCCTAAACCAAACACTACTCACAACCTACTCCCAAATCATACCAATGCTATCTTCCTATAAATGAACCCAAGATTTGGTCCCTCAACTCAAATCACACCCATACACTATCCCAAACCTCCCCAAACTTGCCCATATTTCCTCCTACACCCTGTCAGCCTCGCTATCAGGCACTGTCACTCCTTACCAGAGCATGCATCGATGTCCGTACCCGTTCTAGAAATGGAAGTATGGAGTTATCAGAAGTGTTAAACCAACTCCTAGAGTTCGGGCTGAAATTTCCCTCACAAATGATCATTGATTACCAAAGGTTCAGCACGTTGTTCTTGGAAGCACGGAAATGGGCCCGAGAGTCAGAAAAATGGGTGGTACCAACCGATGAAGTCAGCCTGGATGATACCGTCCAGATCATGGCATAATTATTCAGGCAAACCAATGACATCTGCAGTATGATCGAGTTATTTGATACCCTAAAATTGAAAGGGCACCTGGTCCCCTCACCATTACATATAATAGTAGAATGGGAAGACTTGTATGAATAACCCATTGAAGTTGTGGAATGCATTGACTTTACATGGAAAGACATAATTGTTGCCACCAAATGGGGGGAAGAATTCAGAGATTCGAATGAAGAACAAGTTTTCGAGAAAACTGGCCTGGTAGCCGACATGTGTGGGATGATATCATTTGAGGAGCTCCTCGGAGAAATAAACAAAGTGACAGAACAACTCGATTTTGACGAAGAAATAGGGTTCATGTTCTTCCCTTCTTCAGTAAATCACATGACCAAATCAGGGAAGCATTACCAGACCCCAAGCTCACTACCAGCCAATGACAAAGGTAAGGACGTTGAAAACCTTCCTATGCCAAAAATGACCCTCGAGGAGGGAAAGATCCTCAATCAACTGAAGAAAACTCAATCTAACATCACTCTATGGGGGCTTTTCATGTCTTCCCAGCTTCATAGAAACGCTTTGATCAAGTTGCTCACTGGACCCATAGTTCCTCCTTCTACCACACCAGAAGAAGAGGTAAATTTGGTCGGATCCTTGACCTCTACGCGAATGCTATCCTTTTTCGAAGAAAAAATCCCCAGAATTGAGCCAAACCACAATCATGCACTCAACATCTCGGTCGAAGTTATGGGGAAGATCATACCACTCACTCTTGTTGATAATGGATTCGCTTTGAATGTCTTCCCATTAAGAACCTTCAAATGCTTAGGACTGAAGGAAGGTGACCTCGCTCCAACGTTTGCTGCTGTACGTGCCTATGATAATACCCGTCGGGAGGTGATGGGATCCATAAAACTTGTAATAGGGGTTGGACCTATAAACCCCGTCATTGAATTCCAAGTTATTGACATTCCAGCTTGTTTCAACCTGTTACTCGGATGACCTTGGCTCCACAGTATCAAAGGTGTGTCTTTTCACTCTATCAGAAATTGAAGTTCTTCACCGATAGACGAGTCATTACCATTTTAGGCGAAAATGATAATACCGAGGGTGCAAGTACCAGCAATCCAATCCTTGAGATACAACACAGGTCAACTGATATGATCCTATCAGGATTTCAAGTTGAGCCACTTTTACTCTTGGCAAGGGATGATTTCAAATAAAGGGTTTATCCAGAATACGACCCTCATGGCAATGTCAATGTGATTCAGATGTTCAAAAACATGCACTCCATGCCCGAACTGGGGCTAGGACAAAGACAGCAAGGGATACTTGATCCCATTGAACTGAAGAAAGCTTTCCCTCCTTGTGGTTTGGGGTATCAACCATCAGAACAAGAGCTCGGAATGATCTGCCAGTCTCGACCAAAGAGAAGATTAGAATGTATCCAGACTATCCCAGGTGACTCCTTGAATGGACAATTCATCGAAGAGAGTGAGTACTTCCCTTTTTACAGCTTTTCGAAACCATGGTATGACCATACAGACAAAAAGATAAAACCCGAAATGGAGATCATTTTCCAAGACAGCTACCCATGGGCCAAAAGTTCCCAACACCATGTATAACCGCTCATCAAAGATACCAAAGAGACTGAGGAAAGTGAATCCGAGGACTCGTTCAACTTGCAAACACTGGGGCAGACACTCTACATGGTTCATTCTAGCACTACATCATTGGATCCATCCCACTTGATTAAAGTTATTGATACACCTCTCCTCAACTGGCGTGTTGCGCCGGTTCTACCTGTTGGAATCCCACCTAACCCCAATGTTTACCCCATTTCCTCTTCTATTGTCTATAATTGCTCAAATGTAATCGATACCTCCTTTGATGAGGTTCTCAATGTTGTTTTTCCTATCAATGAAATAAATGAAGATTTTGAGTATCTTGTGGTGCCTTACATTAATTGTTTAGATTATAATCAAACTTTTGATGATGATGATTTTATAAATGAACACATCTTAACTGATTTAATAAGGTTAATAACAAAAAACATAATCGCGTTAAAAAGTCGTTACTAAAGCCGTTTATGAAAATAAACTATTTAAGTAACTCCGAGTTGTTTTTTGAAGAAACTCTTTTCTTAAATCAAAAAGTTTGAACACAAGATGTGTTTAACAAAAGTATGTACGAGATCTATTCAAGATTTAAGCAACAAGTTTAAAAGATAGTTTAAACAAGTTTTAAACACAACAAAATCAAGACTGAGATGAGGAGATGTAGAAAGATTTTGTTCATAATTTTTTACGTGGTAAAACCTCACCAATTGAGGAAACATCCACGAATCCCTCTACGGAGTAAAATGAAAAATCCACTAAAACAAATTTATGAGTTACAAACTGTATAACTAACATGCAAACAACTCAGACCTATATAAGTTTAGGAATGTACCATCTGGTGTCCTTATAACTTCTCTGCAGTTCTGATTGTAGATGTAGTTCTCTCAGTTTGTCAACTCCTAATTTGTTCCAGCACTTTACGTCGACTTATGTTCACAGGATCTTATTACCAACACTTTTCGTGTTGTAGGGTGAAAGTGTTTGTGGAGGTTCTCTCTAACACATGCATGCACACACACACACTTATTAAGTACAAACAGTCCTAATAAATTACAGTTACACTATATGCAGTGATCTTTTCTTTTCTTTCTTCTTACAAAACTTTGAACCTTTTTTGACCTTTTAATCTATCCCAGAATCCACGGATATCTTGCTTACAAATCAGTCAAGATCTTAATCAATCTCTGTTTTGAAAAGATTTTCGAGATTGAAAACCTCCAAGTGTGATTCCAAACTAGGTCAAAGGTTTAGTTTTACAAGAACAAGAAACAGAAAGCATTTATTGTTGATTTCAAAGTCAGAAAACATTTTAGAGAAAATAATCAACAATATATTTCTCAAGATGAGAAATAAAAATGAAACTAAGTGTAATGTAACATGAATAACCCAGATTTGAGATTTCTATGGAATCAGAAACTAGATCTAAGTAGAAGTTTAAGTTGGAAACAAGATCTCACGAACACAAGGTTACAGCAAAAAAAATAACTCAACTCCAACTCTCAAACACTCAAGAACACTCAGGTTGGTGTTTTTGGATATGGTGTTTTGAAGAAGTGTTTGGGTTAGGTTTTGAAGAGGATTTGGACGAAGTTAGGGTTTCTAACTTTTTTTCTCTCTCTGGTTTCTCTTTTCTCTCTTCTCTCTCTTCTATCTCTTCTCTCTTCTCTCTTCTCTCTTTATTCTCTCAGAAGAATGCAAATGGCAAAAGTCTTCGAAGTCTGAGGGAAGGGTCCTTTTTATAGTGGGAGGAGAAGGTTCGAGAGATCTGATCAAAACCAAGGGCTGAGATAGAGTCAATATAATTTGACTTAAATCCAAAGGCTGATACAAGGCGGTGGTTAAACAAAACGTGATTGGCTTAAAAAGTTACACGGGGATTTATCAAGGCAACATGCAGACCATTGATAAGAAATGATCCAAGGGTTGATAACACACGCGTCTATTGTCTCAGTAAATAAACACACTTCTAACCAATCAGAGGGCAACAGGTGTTGGACAATAAGACGGGATAAAACGCGCGTCAAAACTAATTACAATGTATACCCTAAAGTCTCTGCCGCTTTTGGATTCTACCCAAGGTAACATTAGGCCATAATACACAACAAATAATATTTAGAGAATGACCCCAAAAACTTTTAAATCATGTTTTAATTAATAAAACATTGTTTAAAAAATGTTTAAAAAATCCCAAAAAATTATTAAAAATCAAACTTAGGGATTTAAACACACTCAACACATATACACACATAATAATGCAATACGTCATGCATGAATTGAATTCTAAGTGTGTGAGAGTTGGCAATAGTCTCTTGATCACTACAAGATAGAGAGATGAATAGGCATAGCAATTCTGAGGTTCTTTGGTTTCTAGGATGGACACAATTTTTTGTCATAATTTCCAAACTAGATGAGCACTTATACAGTATAGACTCAAGTGAGTCAAAAGTATAAGGGCTTCAATCTCCCCCTGTGGAAATATGAGACAAAATCTCCTTTGAGTCAACTAGGATTCGTAGGGTAACAAAAAAAAAGGAAAACTTAGTCCTATCAAAATTCTATCTACCCAAATCCTAGAAATCATAAAGTACATAACTCAACTATTTACAATTTAACACCCTATTACATCAGTTGAGAATGACTGTACAAAAAGAATACCTGCAATGAATTACTAAGATTAAGTTGTTTAGTATATGCAAGAGATGAATAGACTCAAATTTCTCCCCCATTTTGTCTCAAATGGACAAAGGGAAAAACTTGGATAAACAGCAAAGGTATTACTCAGCACAAACCATACCAATAGATTTATGTAATGAAACGAATCAATTATAATCTAGAGGTTTGGTAAACATATCTGCGAGTTGTAGATCAGTAGGAAGATAATTGATTTCTAATTCCTTGGATTTAATCAGTTCGCTTATAAAATGATGTCTTATTTTTATATGCTTTGTTCGCGAGTGTTGAACAGGGTTTTTAGAAATATTAATCACACTTTGATTATCACAATAGAGATGTAATTGGTTTTCTTAAATACCATAATCACTTAGCATTTGTTTAAGCCACAATAATTGGGCACAATAGCTACCAGCTGCTATGTATTCAGATTCAGCTGTCGAGAGTGATGTGCAGTTTTGTTTTTTACTACTCCATCCTACCAAGTTATTACCAATATAATAACATGCTCCTGAAGTGCTTTTACTATCATCAGTACACCCATCCCAGTCAGCATCAGTGTACCCAATAATAGTGCTTGGTGTGCCATTCGTGTACCAAATTCCTAGATTCAGAGTGCCTTTAACATATTTAATTATACGTTTAACAGAATTCAAATGGCTCTCTTTGGGGTTGTTTTGATAACGAGCACATACACACACATCATACATGATATCAGGACGCAAGGCAGTAAGATAGAGTAATGTGCCAATCATACTACGATATAGAGTAGGATCTACAGATTTTCCATTTTCATCTTTTGACAATTTTACCGTAGTACTCATAGGTGTTTTAGCATCTTTAGCACTCTCGAGGCCAAATTTCTTAACTATCTCTAAGGCGTACTTAGATTGCGAAAGAAATAATCCTTCTGGATTTTGTTTGACTTGGAGACCTAGGAAGAACTGTAACTCCCCCATAAGGGACATCTGAAATTCCTAACTCATAATTTTAGAAAATGATTTTACTTCTGAGGTAGAAGTTGATCCAAATATAATATCGTCTACATAAACTTGAGCGATAGTAATGTGTTTGTCAAAATGTTTGACAAATAAAGTTTGGTCATTTCCACCTCTTTTGAAACCTTTATCCAAAAGAACACTGAGCTCTAGGAGCTTGTTTAAGGCCATATAAAGCCTTTTTCAGACGAAATACGTGATTTGGATAATTAGGGTCAATGAACCCTTTGGGTTGTTCTACATAGGTTTCCTCAGCCAGTATTCCATTAAGGAACGCAGATTTGACATCCATTTGGTATAATGTAAAATGATGTGGCAATCTATAGCAAAAAGCAGACGAACTGATTCTAAACGAGTAACAGGGGCAAAGGTCTCGTTAAAATCAATTCCTTCTATTTGGGAGTATCCTTGAGCAACTAATCTAGCTTTATTTCTAATTATTATCCCATTTTCATCAGTTTTATTTTTGAAAATCCAACGAGTACCAACAACCTTTTTGTGATCAGGACGTGGAACAAGATACCATACATCATGAATGACAAATTGTAAAAGTTCTTCCTGCATAGCAGAAATCTAGTGAGAGTCATTCAATGCCTCATTTACATTCTTTGGTTCCACAAGGGAGACAAAACATGCATAATGTGCATAATTTCTAAGTTGGGATCTTGTACGCACTGGCTCACTAGGGTTGCCAACTACGTTATTTATGGGATGATCTTTAGAAATCCAGTTAGGTACTTCAGGTGTCTCAATAGGTAATGAATTATCTATTTCAGAAGAGTCATTTTCTAAAATATTTGAAGACTCCTCTTCGATAGTTAATTCACCAGTCTTGCTTTCTACAGTATTGTCACTAACAATTACATTTATGGATTCCATCAAGGTTTTAGTGCGAAGATTATACACTCGATAAGCTCTACTGTTAGGCGAGTATCCTAGAAATATGGCTTTATCTCCCCTGCTCTCAAATTTGGATAAGTGTTCCCTATCTTTGCATATATAACAAGTACTGTCAAAGGTTCTAAGATATTTGAGATTTGGCTTTTTATTGTACCAAAGTTCGTAAGGGGTTTGTTTGGAATTCTTTCTAAGATAGACCCTATTAATGATATGACAAGCAGTACGAATAGATTCTACCCAAAAATATTTAGGTAAATTCTTGGCATGTAACATGACACATGCCATCTCTTGTAGGGTACGATTCTTTCTCTCGGCGATTCCATTTTGTTGAGGAGTCTTAGGAGCGCTAAACTCATGTTTGTAACCATTATAATCACAGTATTCGATAATACCAGTGTCTTTGAATTCACCACCTCTATCACTACGGATTCTATTTACTTGAGAGTCCTTTTCATTTTCAATCCTAAGAAGAATTTTTAGGAAGGTTTGAAAAGTGTCAGAATTTTGTTTTAAAAAGGCTACCCAAGTAAATCTGGTGAAGTCATCAACCATAACTAAGATATAACTGTGTCCACAAAGGCTAACAATTTGGGAGGGACCCATTAGGTCCATATGGATGAGTTCTAAGGGATTAGAGGTGAGGATATCTTTGACTTTCTTATGAGGTGCCTTAACAATTTTACCTTCCTGGCAGGAACCACAGACAATATTACGAATGGGTTTAATTTTAGGAATTCCTCTTACTATGTCATGAGTAGACAATTTACTAAGATTATCGTAATTTATGTGACCCATTATGTTATGCCATATCTCATTGTCATCCATTCTGGCAACATTATAAGTTTCAGAATTGTTCTTGACAGTGTAGCAATTGTTAGGAGTTCTGAATCCAGTAATTATGCATTCACCTTTTTCATTTAAAATTTTGCAATTGTTCTTTAAAAAGGTAACAGTATGGTCCGAGTCATAAAATTGCGAAATACTAAGTAAATTGGCCTTTAGACCTTTAACTAACAGGATATTTTCAAGAACAGGAAATCCTTCTTCTTTAAGAGTTCCTTTGCTTATGATTTGAGATGAAACTCCATCACCAAAAATAACTTTACCACCAGCAAAACAGGTTTTGTTTAAAAGTTTAGATTCATCTCCAGTCATGTGCTTAGAACATCCAGAGTCTAAATACCAACCAGATGATGTGTGTTCAGCTTTTAAAGCAGTAAGAACAATATTACACTTCATCTGAGGTAATAGATCATCTTTTCTAACCCAAATTGCTCTAGTTTTCATCTTGCGCTTATTAGCTCTCAATTGATAAAATTTGCAAGCATTAGATTTTTGCTGAAAAACATTTTGCGCATGATTTTGAATTTTGTGAAAGGCTTGAGCATTTGGTTTAGGAAAGTGATTAGGATTCCTTTTAGGAAATGTTCTTTTAGGCTTGGTCTTTCTCTTTCTATAGTTAGAGTTTATATCTGGCTGTCTAGGAAGTATATAATTGTTTCGACTCCTCCTAGAATAGTTAAAGTTTTGGTAGGTATGAGGATTATAAACAGGATTGAGTAGTCTCCTAGCATAGCAACCATCGAAAGAGTGACCATATATGTCACAGTAGGAGCAATAAAGATTGCTCAGGATGGGGGTCTCCTTAGGAAAGTCTCTAAACAAAGGTTTTGAAAAGTTTTGAGGCTGAACTTTATTCCTAGGGAGTACAGGTTTGAATGTAGGTTCAATCTTTCTGATAAAGGGGCAGACGTATTTAGCCTTAGGTGAACTTTCATGCTTAGAGAAACTTGATTCCCCAATGTTAAAGTTTTGATATTTCAAATCAAACGCAGTTTTTATTGAATGAAAGTCTGGGCATGTTTCAACGGGTCTTTTGCCTCCTGGCACAAATTTAATAGGTTCAAAAGATTTTGTTTGTGTCTTCAAATTAGGGCAAAACCCTATATTAGTTCGATCATCAGAATTGGTTTTAGATTCAGCAACAAATTCATCAAAACAGTTAGAATTATTTTCAAATTTTGTAAATTTTTTGAAAACAGTTGTTGTCTTTGCTTTGGTTTGTTCCAATTCTAACAATGTCCCTTTGTACTTTTTCTCCAGAATTTCATTAGTTTCAGTCAAATTTTTCAGTTTTTCATCAAAAACTTTAATTTCACTTTTATGAGTTAAACATTGGGTAGTATACTCTTCAGCATTCAGTTTGACCATCAGGCTTAGATCTTCCAACTTTTTGGTAAGATCTTTCATAATTTTTTCTAGTCTAGCGCTTTTCTTGAGAGTTTTAGTGTAAAGTGTGTGAATGTCTGGGAGGTCTTCATTGTCCGAGTCACTAAGTGTAGTGTGTGAAGTGACCCCTAAGGCTTCATTCTTAGAACTCACACACCCATTGACATCGTCATTATCGCTTTCCCTTTGACTCACACACCCCGAGGTAGAACATGCAGCATTCTCAGTAATCAAAGCATCTAAACCAGTAATAACCATATTCGAAGTATCAGTCATAGAATTATTTGGTTCATCCTCATTAACAAACATAGGCATGTCATCATTATAAATAATCTTTGCAAAGAAAGACAAGCAAGGGTCACAAACATCTGATGACTCAGGTTCCTCATTTTCAGAGTCACTTGAATCATCCCATGTTTTGCAGATATTAGCCCTAGTATGTTTGTTTTGAGTGTTCAAGTTAACTCTACAGTCTTGAGCAATGTGTCCCATTTTACCACATCTATAGCATTCAGTCTTCTTAAGGTCTCTATTAGGTCTGATATGAGAGTCTGATACGACGCAAATATTGCGTATTTCACCCGTTAACCTACGCGTTATTAGCCCCCTCGGGTATCTTAATACCTATATTTATGCTCGTTAACCAGAAAACCTCGGATTTCTATGTTAACATGTTTTGCAGGGGTTAATTGAGCTTTTGTAGGTATTTGGATGGTTAGTATGAAGTTCGGATGCATTTCGGTGAAGTTTCGTACGTTATCGCACGCGCAAGGGAATTTTAGTCTTTTGACAGATTGGGTACCTGGACCGACATCTCACGGAAGTTTTAGCTCTCCTCGCTAGCTTCGTGTGGCCGCGAACGGTGCGCTATTCCGATTCATAACAAAGAAGTTACGGCGATTTCAGCGGAGGAAAAACAAGGAAAGCAAAAGAGGAGAAGGAGAAGAAGAAAAGGGAGATGCAGTAGGCTGCTGCATTCTGCCCTGTTTGATCGATCGATCGACACTTATGGTCGATCGATCGACCATTCTATTTTGCCCGAATTTTTGCCTAGGTCGATCGATCGACCAAAGGGGTCGATCGATCGATGCTCTGTTTTCTGCAGATATTTTCCTTTCTTTTCTTTATTCTTTATTTTTATTCCAACTTACTATATAAGCCAAATTTTGTTGTAATAAAAGGGAGACCAGTACATACACGATTTTAGGTTAGTTTTAGTTAGGGTTTGGGGATTTGAGAGCTCTTCTTCTCCCTCTCTTGGTTTGACACCCTTTAGAGTTTGTAATTGGTACTTTCATCTTCCCTCTCCATTAATATAGCTTGTTTTCCATTAATTCTTGCTTTCTAGATTAATTTCATGCTTTGTTAATTAGTTTAGTTATTTATTTCTTGCTTAATTAGCTTATTGCTTTGTTAATTAGTTTCATTCATGTTGTCCCCTTAGATAAATAGGGTCGGGATTTCATTTCCGCCATTAACGGGTTTGGACCTCGAAAATTAGGTTTTGTGTAAAATTGCTTTAATTGAAACCGCGCGTATTAAAGTTGGATTGTTATGCGTTTAACTTTATTTGTCACGCAACTTTAGTGTTTATAGCGACAATCCGAATTTAATCCGCATGTGACCATTTTCAGTTAAATGTTTTATCTCGCAACTTTGGGTTAAATTCCTTCTTGCGTGATGTTTATGCTTAATTGTAAATGCTCGATTAAATTGCTTTCGAGCCTTAACTCAAATTAGTAGTTGTTTCGATCCGTGTGGTAGAATACTATCCCGATCCTCGCTTTACTTTTGTGTAGCGTAACTTATTCTTTTCTTTTGTCACCATAACCACCCATCACCTTTTCATTTATTTATTTTACACTTTTATTCCTGAAGTAATTTAAACAATTAACATCTAAAATTCAATCACTCCCTGTGGATTTCTTACGATACCCGACTTACCGCTGTACTTGCTTGTCAAGTGTAGTAGTAGCTTAGGTTTTCTTTGTATCGCGGCGGCGAAACACACGACGATTGTGTCCTCACACGAACACACTTTTTCCTCCCGATCAGAGTCCTTGTGATTTTTGTCATGATTTTTCTCATGGGGTCTGTGACTAGAGGGAGTTGGATAATTTGATTTGCCTTGTTTATTTGCCACTTTGTTTCTAAACTTAATGATTTTCTTGAACTGTTTTGACATTAAGGCAATCTGATTGTCCAAACTCTTTATATCGCAGTCCTCATCAGATTCATCATTGGAAGTATTAAACTCAGGCTTAATTAATTTAGAAGAGAAGCTTAGATTGGAACTAGTCTGTTTCCTATGTGATTGTGTCAATTGTTTCTTAAATTCCAGTTCCATTTCCACAGTTCTCAACTTACTTTCGAGTAGTTCAGGAGTGAGATTAATATCACACATTTCCTCAATAGCATATCTTTTGTAATCAAACTTCTGTGGTAATGATCTCAGAATTTTAGATACAATTTCTTGTCTATCATAGGTTATCCCATTAGCATGCAGTTTGGTCACAATATCAGTCAGGTTCATATAGAATCCATCAAATGACTCAGTCTCAGACATAATTAAGGAGTTATACTGCTGGATAAGCATTTGGGTTTTGGCAGCCTTAACTCTAGTGTCTCCTTCATGAGCAGTAACCAAGGTGTCCCAAGCTTACTTAGAAGTGGTACAGGATGAGATTCTTTTGAACTCATGTTCATTTATGGACATAAATATGGCATTCTTTCCTTTGTTATTATTTCGAGAAACTTGTTTCTCTTCTTGAGTGAACTCGCTTAAAGCTTTCTTAACCCTCTCATTACTTCCTTCGTTGGCTGGTTTAGTAGGAAAAGTATCACCATTTTCAACAATGTCCCAGACATCATCTCCCAGAGTTCCTTGAATGAAAGCAATCATCCTTACTTTCCAGTAAGAAAAATTGGTTCCATCAAAGATTGGAGGTCTGGTCAAGTTACCAAATCTTTCATTTTTCTCGTCCATATTTGATTTTCAGAAAACAATTTCAGAAACACAGGATCTTTTAAAAGTAGTTTAACCTAGCTCTGATACCAATTGAAAAAGTCGTTACTAAAGCCGTTTATGAAAATAAACTATTTAAGTAACTCCGAGTTGTTTTTTGAAGAAACTCTTTTCTTAAATCAAAAAGTTTGAACACAAGATGTGTTTAACAAAAGTATGTACGAGATCTATTCAAGATTTAAGCAACAAGTTTAAAAGATAGTTTAAACAAGTTTTAAACACAACACAACCAAGACTGAGATGAGGAGATGTAGAAATATTCTGTTCATAATTTTTTACGTGGTAAAACCTCACCAATTGAGGAAACATCCACGACTCCCTCTACGGAGTAAAATGAAAAATCCACTAAAACAAATTTATGAGTTACAAACTATATAACTAACATGCAAACAACTCAGACCTATATAAGTTTAGGAAGGTACCCTCTGGTGTCCTTATAACTTCTCTGCAGTTCTGATTGTAGATGTAGTTCTCTCAGTTTGTCAACTCCTTATTTGTTCCAGCACTTTACGTCGACTTATGTTCACAGGATCTTATTACCAACACTTTTCGTGTTGTAGGGTGAAAGTGTTTGTGGAGGTGCTCTCTAACACATGCATGCACACACACACACACACTTATTAAGTACAAACAGTCCTAACAAATTACAGTTACACTATATGTAGTGATCTTTTCTTTTCTTTCTTCTTACAAAACTTTGAACCTTTTTTGACCTTTTAATCTATCCCGGAATCCACGGATATCTTGCTTACAAATCAGTCAAGATGAAAACGTAATTTCCTTTTTATGTATAAAAACAATACGATGCGGAAGCGTTGAAAGATGATGGTTCAACAAAACAAATACTAAAATTCCAAATTTTAGTTAACTCAAAAACAATTAATACTCACTTAAACCGATTAAGTCCAATTAAATAGATCCAAGCCCTAGAATTTGCCTAAGTCATGATTGTTCATATTATCCAAAGTTAGGCCAAACCAAATTAATGCAAGTGACTTGAATTACACAATTTTACCCAATATTAAACCGAATTTTATCTTGAATTAAACCTAAAGCATGCGTTCTAAATTTTGTGCAAGATAAAAATAAACAATGTCACACTACACCGCGATGTACGAGGAAAAACCCACTAACGGGAAAAAACCTCGGGACGGCCCTAGCCTCAAATCCACTAAAAATGGTATTACAAAATACAAGACAAAAGACTTACTTCCTAAACTCGAACCCTCTCAAGCCGTGATGCTTCTTCTTGTATTGACCTCCAATTAGCGGATAACCAACGGAGCTCCACCGTGGTCTCGGACTCCACCGATCGGGCAATTAGGCACACCGACCAAAACTCTCTTTGAATGGTGTAGAGAAACCGGTGCCAAACTCCAAGCAAGATGATAGATATATATGAACTTGGAATAAACAACAATGGGTGTAAACTAAGTGTTTAAAGATTTTTCTTTAAGTTGAAGAACACTCAAACATGAACATTTTCACTTTTTAAACTAATCTCTCAAACTCTCTCTAGGAGCTGTATTAGGATGGAAAAGTTAATTGGAAAAATGTGTTTCCCACACATATTAAGTCTTGAAAAAGTTGGTTAAAAACTAAGTGGGGAAAGTGGGTGAAAACTGCCAAAAACTGCTCAAAACTGTTCCCGCCCTGGCGTCTCGTTCGAACGAACTTGACTCTCGTTCGAACGAGACTTCTAACGAGCGACCAGCCTGGGCTCGTTAGAATCTCGTTAGATACCTCGTTAGAATGAAAAACTCGTTCGAACGACATATCGAACGACTGACCAGTTTAGGGTCGTTGGCAAACTCGTTCGAACGAAAACTGGTTCGAACGAAAAACTCGTTCGAACGAAACCTGGTTCGAACGAAAAAACTCGTTCGAACGACATTTCTAACGAACGACCAGAAAGTTTGTAAAATTTGATTTTGGCCCAGAAACTTTTATATACTTATTTTATAGTTCTAATTGATCCTTTCTGAAAATAAAATGCAGTTTTTATTACACCTAACACCCAATAAATATTGTTCCAAGCTCCTATATAAATATAATTACATTCATACCTTGGGAGCATGGAACCTTAGTTGATAACGTAGAAACGAGGCACTCAAACCGGCATTTTGATGAAGCTTTAGATTCTTTGGCGCTACGTCTTCAACAAACACTTCATAGGCTTGAGAATATTACAATCAAATATATTCCTATGTATAAATGTTTTTGTCCGGAATTGAGCCAAAACTATATATGGACTCAATTGAAAATTTGTGTCCTTACAAATCTCCCCCTTTGGCTATTCCGGGACAAAAACCAAACAAAAATCCTAAAGGGCCGTCAAGCTCTACTAGACTCAAAACATAACCCGCCCAAACTTGACTCAACCCAAGGATTAAACGCTTTGCCATAGAAAGATGCCCGCTTTAGAATAATTTCTGCACACTTAAGCAAACTCATCAAATGCATAGGGAATATCAAAATATTAAATGCAATTAATTAATTACTCCCCCTAAATTAATTCTCCCCTTTATCAAACACATGACCTACTTAGAAAGACGTCTCCCCCTAAGATAAATCTCCCCAAACGAAGATACGATAATAATAGGATTAGATACCATTTCTCCCCCTATCATCATTCTCCCCCTTTTTGTTCAGGAATAGGCAAAGGATAAAGAACTAATAAACAGCATGTGGAAGCTTAAAGTGATAAGACATGAAAGCATATGGACAATAAAAGCAGGGCAAAGACAAATATCATATATATAGATACCAAAAATATACCAATAGAGCACTTGCATATATATATAGATATAAACATACACATGACACAAAATACAATAAGTTTGCACACTCGTATGGCAAAAATGTGTCATATGGAAACGAAAGTGTAGGGGTGTGTACTAGCAACAATTAAATTTAGACCCAAACACTTAAGAAACGTTCACGGAGTTCTCATTTGAATGCAAACTTCATCACAGTTAAATATAACCTCATGTGACAATATAAAGATTGAACTCAATGAACAAACATACACAATGCATACAAGCCTAGCATGATGATGATTCTACAAACCAAATAGAGTCATGACATTAAAGACAACTAGGATAAACGTACATTGTGCAAACCGTTGATATACCATCCAATTCTCCCTCAATGAGTATATATATTCTTTTGTTTTTCAATGAATATATCAAACAAACATAGGCCTTGGCAATTGCTTTCTATTTAATGCCAAAAATTCTGTTTTTAGGCCTTTGGATCACGTATTTCTTTTAGATCCAATCAACGGTGGCTTACTATCGCAAAGGATTTAATTCATCCTTTCGGAGCCCTTCCCCGTGCATATATGAATTTATCATGTTTTCATTTTTCACACACATCTCACATGCAACGGATTTTGACATGCACTAGTCCTCCTAGGTCATAGATATGTAGATGACTAGATTGGTAGGAGAACACCTCAAAAAGCTCAAATATAACATGTGACATTAAGATTTCAAAAAATCTCGTGCATGTGTGAAAAGAGGCATATGAAAATAGAATCCATTTAATCAATACAAAATCCAACTACTCCATATAAAACATGGTAAAGAACATTTTAAGGATTGAAAATCTAAACCAAAAGTTCTAGCCACGTGGGAGCGTAAATGATGGGATTCAAACACAAATATATGCCACATAAAGTGTGTCAAACAAAAATACACACACAAAAAAAATCTTTTTGAGTTTTTAACATTTTTAATCAAAAATAAATATTTACTCAAAAGGACAAACAAAAAATCATTTGTATTTTTCATTAAGCTTAAATGAAATAAATAAAACACAAATGATAAACAAAAATCTTTTTATATTATGCAGTCAATTCAAACACAAAATATAATACAAAAAGATAAACAAGTCATAATTTCTAGCATATGATATGAAATGGGGCAATGACTAGAAAATTACTAAAAAAGCATACATTTAGCATATGAATATAGCATGAAGTACAAACGCTAAAGTATGCAAACACTAACACATTCATCCATTAGATTTAGCAAGGGAGGAAGCATGTGAAAGTAAATGAGAATCAAAATCCCTATTTTGTAAGGCAACCAAGTCGGATTTCCTAACCCAAATTAATGAAGAATGACTATCTTCGGGTGTAGGAGCTTTAATTACTGTGGTTACTTTACTATGGGATTTTCTAGGAATTCGTTTAAGATCAAAACAATATTTCCTAAGATGACCTTTTCGACCACAAAGTGTACAAGTAAGAACATGTCGAAAGGATTTGCCTAAGGAGTGATCATTAAATGCATTCCTAGTAGATTCTCCTAAAATATTTGTTTGGGCATTATGAGTAAATTCATTACAAGTATTGAAGCCTAAACCACAAGTGTCATTTTTAATTTGGATCATTCCTAACATTTTATCATGTTTTTCCGAACGACATTCCAAATCAAATTTGACATTACTAGAATCTTTTAATTTATTTTCCAATTCTAAAATGTTAGATTCTAGTAAAAAATTACGCTCTTCAAAAGCAAGAAGCTCCTTTTTTAAGGATTCCATTAAACTCC
This sequence comes from Sambucus nigra, assembly GCA_949130495.1. NCBI lineage: Eukaryota > Viridiplantae > Streptophyta > Magnoliopsida > Dipsacales > Adoxaceae > Sambucus > Sambucus nigra. The sequence goes on along the minus strand of OX422207.1, from coordinate 838,821,846 downwards.
TAAGGCTATTTCTTTCGCCTTCTACGTATTCTAGCTTCTCACGAAGAGTTCTCTCACGTGTCCTAAGGTCTTCTATTAAGGCACTATCATCAACGACCTTGACACTCTTTCTTAAACAAGCTTCTAACTTCAAATTAGTTCTTTTCAAATTAATAGATTCTTTATATAATTCATGAAAAGCATTTTGAAGTTCACTCACATCAACCTCTTCTTCATTTTCACTCTCTCTTTCTTCTCCACTCTCACTATCATTAAAAACAAGGGAATCATGAACAATGACCTTGGAAGTGGCATGTGCTATCGTGTCATCAAACGATGAGTTCTCATTATCACTCACATGACTAGCCATAAAAGCCACAAAATTTTTCTTAGTGGGGGAATCGGGCTTTTCTTCCTTATCACTATCACTAAGGGTTGCATTATATGCAGTGGGTTGTTTACCCTCTTTCCTTAGTTTAGTGGGGCACTCATAAGCTCGATGGCCATAACCTTCACAACCAAAACACTTACTAGACTCGTCCCTATCTAAATTGTCATTACTAGGTTTAGGGGTCCTCTCGGCTTTAGAAATCTTCTCGCTTTTATCATGTTTAGAAGAATCAAATTTCTTAAAATCATTTTTAAATTTATCTTTGTTAAATTTAAGAAATTTTCAAAATTTGCGAGCAAACAAAGCCATATCTTCCGAGTCACTTTCACTATCGCTCTCTATTACTTGTTTGACCTCTTTTCGGGCTTTTAAAGCAACACCCTTTTCAATTTTCTTTTCAGTTTTAGAGGGAAACATATCTAGTTCATAGGTTTGTAAATCACCTACAAGCTCTTCTAATTTCGTAGAGGCTAAAGTGGGTAAAGAATTTAAAACGATCACTTTAGGAATAAATCTATCGGGTAGGGACCTCAAAATTTTCTTTACAACACTGTCGTCAGGTATTTTCTCTCCCAAGTTAAAGGATGAATTAACAATATCAGAAAGTCTAGCATAAAATTTATCAAAAGTTTCTTTTTCATCCATTTTGATAGTTTCAAATTGAGTGGTGAGGTTTTGGAGTTTTGAAGCTTTAACGACACTAGTTCCTTCATGAGTTAATTGTAAAATGTCCCAAGCTTCTTTAGCGGTTTCACACGTCATAATTCGTCGGAATTCATCCGGTGCGACAACGCTAAACAAGGCATTTAAACCTCAGGAATTAAAGTTAGCAAGTTTAAACTCATTTTCAGTCCATCTATCGGCAGGTTTGATAACACGTTCATTTTCAACTAAGTAAGTTGGTGGGGAGTATCCGGTAACAACAGACATCCAAACTCTCTCGTCGATAGATTTTAGAGCCGATCTCATTCGCGCTTTCCAATACGTGTAGTTTGAACCATCGAAAATAGGAAATTTTGAAAATGGGGAAAAATCCATTTTAGCCAAAAATAGAAAGATCTTAACGAAATAATTTATCGTTTTTGGCTCAGATACCAATTTGAAAACGTAATTTCCTTTTTATGTATAAAAACAATACGATGCGGAAGCGTTGAAAGATGATGGTTCAACAAAACAAATACTAAAATTCCAAATTTTAGTTAACTCAAAAACAATTAATACTCACTTAAACCGATTAAGTCCAATTAAATAGATCCAAGCCCTAGAATTTGCCTAAGTCATGATTGTTCATATTCCAAAGTTAGACCAAACCAAATTAATGCAAGTGACTTGAATTACACAATTTTACCCAATATTAAACCGAATTTTATCTTGAATTAAACCTAAAGCATGCGTTCTAAATTTTGTGCAAGATAAAAATAAACAATGTCACACTACACCGCGATGTACGAGGAAAAACCCACTAACGGGAAAAAACCTCGGGACGGCCCTAGCCTCAAATCCACTAAAAACAGTATTACAAAATACAAGACAAAAGACTTACTTCCTAAACTCGAACCCTCTCAAGCCGTGATGCTTCTTCTTGTATTGACCTCCAATTAGCAGATAACCAACGGAGCTCCACCGTGGTCTCGGACTCCACCGATCGGGCAATTAGGCACACCGACCAAAACTCTCTTTGAATGGTGTAGAGAAACCGGTGCCAAACTCCAAGCAAGATGATAGATATATATGAACTTGGAATAAACAACAATGGGTGTAAACTAAGTGTTTAAAGATTTTTCTTTAAGTTGAAGAACACTCAAACATGAACATTTTCCCTTTTTAAACTAATCTCTCAAACTCTCTCTAGGAGATGTATTAGGATGGAAAAGTTAATTGGAAAAATGTGTTTCCCGCACATATTAAGTCTTGAAAAAGTTGGTTAAAAACCAAGTGGGGAAAGTGGGTGAAAACTGCCAAAAACTGCTCAAAACTGTTCCCGCCCTGGCGTCTCGTTCGAACGAGACTTCTAACGAGCGACCAGCCTGGGCTCGTTAGAATCTTGTTAGATACCTCGTTAGAACGAAAAACTCGTTCGAACAACATATCGAACGACTGACCAGTTTAGGGTCGTTGGCAAACTCGTTCGAACGAAAACTGGTTCGAACAAAAAACTCGTTCGAACGAAACTTGGTTCGAACGAAAAAACTCGTTCGAACGACATTTCTAACGAACGACCAGAAAGTTTGTAAAATTTGATTTTGGCCCAGAAACTTTTATATACTTATTTTATTGTTCTAATTGATCCTTTCTGAAAATAAAATGCAGTTTTTATTACAACTAACACCCAATAAATATTGTTCCAAGCTCCTATATAAATATAATTACATTCATACCTTGGGAGCATGGAACCTTAGTTGATAACGTAGAAACGAGGCACACAAACCGGCATTTTGATGAAGCTTTAGATTCTTTGGCGCTACGTCTTCAACAAACACTTCATAGGCTTGAGAATATTACAATCAAATACATTCCTATGAATAAATGTTTTTGTCCGGAATTGAGCCAAAACTATATATGGACTCAATTGGAAATTTTTGTCCTTACACAAGATCTTAATCAATCTCTCTTTTGAAAAGATTTTCGAGATTGAAAACCTCCAAGTGTGATTCCAAACTAGGTCAAAGGTTTAGTTTTACAAGAACAAGAAACAGAAAGCATTTATTGTTGATTTCAAAGTAAGAAAACGTTTTAGAGAAAATAATCAACAATATATTTCTCAAGATGTGAAATAAAAATGAAACTAAGTGTATTGTAACATGAATAACCCAGATCTGAGATTTCTATGGAATCAGAAACTAGATCTAAGTAGAAGTTTAAGTTGGAAACAAGATCTCACGAACACAAGGTTACAGCAATAAAAATAACTCAACTCAAACTCTCAAACACTCAAGAACACTCAGGTTGGTGTTTTTGGATATGGTGTTTTGAAGAAGTGTTTGGGTTAGGTTTTGAAGAGGATTTGGACGAAGTTAGGGTTTCTAACTTTTTTTCTCTCTCTGGTTTCTCTTTTCTCTCTTTTCTCTCTTTTCTCTCTTCTCTCTCTTCTCTCTTCTCTCTTCTCTCTTTATTCTCTCAGAAGAATGCAAATGGCAAAAGTCTTCGAAGTCTGAGGGAAGGGTCCTTTTTATAGTGGGAGGAGAAGGTTCGAGAGATCTGATCAAAACCAAGGGCTGAGATAGAGTCAATATAATTTGACTTAAATCCAAGGGCTGATACAAGGCGGTGGTTAAACAAAACGTGATTGGCTTAAAAAGTTACACGGGGATTCATCAAGGCAACATGCAGACCATTGATAAGAAATGATCCAAGGGTTGATAACACACGCGTCTATTGTCTCAGTAAATAAACACACTTCTAACCAATCAGAGGGCAACAGGTGTTGGACAATAAGACGGGATAAAACGCGCGTCAAAACTAATTACAATGTATACCCTGAAGTCTCTGCCGCTTTTGGATTCTACCCAAGGTAACATTAGGCCATAATACACAACAAATAATATTTAGAGAATGACCCCAAAAACTTTTAAATCATGTTTTAATTAATAAATCATTGTTTAAAAAATCCCAAAAAATTATTAAAAATCAAACTTAGGGATTTAAACACACTCAACACATATACACACATAATAATGCAATATGTCATGCATGAATTGAATTCTAAGTGTGTGAGAGTTGGCAATAGTCTCTTGATCACTACAAGATAGAGAGATGAATAGGCATAGCAATTCTGAGGTTCTTTGGCTTCTAGGATGGACACAATTTTGTCACAATTTCCAAACTAGATGAGCACTTATACAGTATAGACTCAAGTGAGTCAAAAGTATAAGGGCTTCATCGCGTTCAAGTTAATGAAGAAGAAACTATTATTATTAACCTCGGTTTTAGTAGCCAATTACGTGAGATTAGGATAGGGGCTGCCCTTGACAAGCATGAGCGCGCACAACTCGAAGAATTATTGAAGGAATTCGTGGATGTCTTCGCATGGTCCTACGACAATATGCCCGGCATTGATCCTGAAATTTCACAGCATGAGATCCCCACTCTTCCAGATTACAAGTCAGTTAAACAAAAGCTGAGAAAGCTCTGCACCGAATGATTGCTCAAAGTCAAAGAAGAGGTGGTCAAATAGCTGAACGTGGGTTTCATTCGTGTGATCGAATATCCTACATGGCTAGCCAATATAGTGCCCGTGCTGAAATCCAAAGGGAAAGTTCGGATGTGTGTAGACTATCGGGACTTAAACAAAGCCTCTCCAAAGGATGATTAGCCGCTACCCAATATCGACATGATCATGGACAACACGACCAGTCATGCTCTCAAATCATCCGTCGATGGGTTTGCCGGATACAACCAAGTCAAAATGCACCCAGATCATTAAGAAAAAACCGCATTCATCACCCCATGGGGAACCTTTTGCTACACTATTATGCCATTTGGTCTCAAGAATGCTGGGGTTACCTACCAGAGGGATGCCACAACCATCCTGCATGATCTGATTCGAAAAGAAGTTGAGTTCTATGTGGATGATATGATTATCAAATCCAAAACTAGAGAGGGTCATGTTACCGCTCTCCAAAAGTTCTTCGAACGGCTGCGACGATATCATATGAGACTCAATCTATAGAAATGTGTCTTCGATGTTACAAATGGAAAACTCTTGGAATTCATGGTCAGTGAAAAATGGGATAGAAGCAAACCCTGCCAATCTAAAAGACATAATTGAGATGCCACCTCCCCGAACGGAGAAATAAGTCTGAGGTTTCCTTGGGAAATTACAATACATCAGTCGGTTCATCAGCCAACTCACCTCCATCTGCGAACCTATTTTAAACTCCTCTGAAAGGATTCAACCAAAGTTTGGAACGAGGCCTGCCAAGAAGCCTTCGATCGAATCAAATAATACCTGACTCAACCTCCGGTACTCATGCCACCACAGACTGATCTCCCCTTGCTCCTATACCTAACCATAATCGACACTGCAGTTGGGACTTTGCTAGCTCAATACCTTGAAGATTCCCACAAAGAAAGAGCCATCTATTATGCCAGTCGCAAATTGGTCAGGTACGAAGTCAAGTACACTACTTTGGAAAAAGCATGCGTCGCGCTTATTGGGGTCACCCAAAAGTTATGACACTACATGCTCGCCTTCCTCATTAAACTTGTATCCCGAATGGAACCCATCAAGTACCTACTTTAGAAACCTGCCTTATCCAGCCGAATGGCTCGATGGTTGATGCTCTTAGCTGAGTTTGATATCGTACACGTCACACAGAAAGCCATGAAAGGAAGAGCCATCTCTGATTACCTCGTTGATTACCCCATGGAAGAAGTTGGTGACTGGATCTCCGAATTCCCAGATGAAAACATTTCCTCTGATGCTCAAGATGACCTTCGATGGCAAATGTTCTTTGATAGCGTGGCCAACAAAAAGGGATATGGCATTGGAAAACTTTTGATCGCCCCAGATAACTCCCACACTCCCATCGCTATCAAATTGGATTTCTCCTGCACCAACAACATGACTGAATACGAGGCATGTACGGTAGGACTCAAAGTTGCCCTCAAGAAAGAAATTCAATGCCTAGATGTCTATGGGGATTCTGCCCTCATCATTGGTCAAGTGCTCAAAAAATGGAAAGTCAATGACAAGAAACTCCAACCCCTCCATGCCCACTTACGAGAACTAGCCTCCCAATTCTGAGACATCACCTTCCACTACCTACCTCAAGCAAATAATAATCTAGCCGATGCCCTTGCTACCTTAGCCTCCATATTCGACATGCCCGAAGGAATAATAATGGCCCCCTTCCTGGTCCAAAAGTAAGATAAACCAACCCACTGCTACCACATTGATATCATCACCAAAGAAGATTCGGAGCTAGCCAATTGTTGGTATTATGATATCTGGCACCTCCTCAAGCACGATAAGTACCCCGAGGGTTCTAACAAGAAAGACCGGGCAACCCTTCGAAGACTGGTCGCCCAGTACATCATATGTCATAAAGCACTATTCAAGATAAACTTCGATGGAACCCATCTACACTGCATCACAGGGGCTGACATTAAAGAGGTAATGCAAAGAATCCATAGTGAGGAATGCGGACCCCACATGAACGGTCACATATTTGCCAAGAAAATCGTCCGATAAGGCTACTACTGGACCACCATGACCCAAGATTGCACCACCTATGTCCAGAAATGCCTCAAATGCAAATAATTCTCCCACCTTCAACACCTGCCTCCACGAGAATTATATAACATGACTTCTCCCTGGTCGTTCTCCACTGGGGCATCGACATCATAGGGAAGGTTACACCCAAGGCCTCTAACGGGCATGAGTTCATCCTGGTTGCCATTGATTACTTCACCAAATGGGTCGAAGTCGAGTCATACACAGTTCTAAACGCCAAGAAAGTGGCCAAGTTCATCAAGAAAAACATCATCTGTCGATATGGGGTCCCGCACGAGCTAGTGTCAGATAACTTGTATTGACCTCACTTTTATGTGCTCATATGTATATAGTTTGTTTTTACACTCATGTGTTACTTACTATCTTATAAATGTTGTATTATTAGATATGTGATGTTATTGGCTATCAATATAACAAACCCCATTTTTTAATATGAAGAATCAATCGTAAATAGGATGAAATCGAAGTCTTATGACATATCTTAAGGTATATAATAAGTTTTGCAGTAGAAAATATAATTTTATGAAACTTTAGGGACTAAAATAAAAATACAAAAAGGGCCATTTTGTAAATAAAATATTTTCAAGGACCTCTAAGAAATATTGAAAAAATATAGTGTGAAATTACCAAAATACCCTTCATGTTTGAAATGACCCTTATACCCTTATCACCTTTCCACCACGTGCTGGTCACCTCCACCTTACACATGTCATCTTCAGAGAGAAAGCTAAAGCACTTGTCATCATTTGGTGATGTTAGATTGCAAGACCACCCCGAAATGTGACACCCAAACGATGACTTGCCACCGTAATGCTTGGTCACCTAGACACATGTCAATACCGTAATACTTTTGGAAACCTATAAATAGGGCCTTAGGGTTCATTTGAATCTCACATCAATTCCTTGAGAATTATAGTAAGAAAGAGTGAGAGAAAGCTTGGGAAATATCATAAGAAGGAGTTCTATAATTTCGAAGAAAGAATTCATTTTGTAGGTATGATTTTATTTAAATGTTATAATTCTTTTTTGTAGTCTTAATTTCGTATTTTATAACTTTACTTAGTAGTTATGCTGGTAAAATACACTAAAGACTTTACTAATCAAAACTTAAAATTTGGAAACAATCTAAATTGATTTTATTTTCAAAATATGTCAACTTGTTTGAAAAATATATATACGCTTTTTAAAATGATTTTTGTAAGCAATTGCTCGCATTATGGAATCTCATTTAAGTAATTCCAAAGTCAGTCCCGATGAAATTCTGTCTAGTTGAGATGGTATTTAAGTGGTGCCCCTGTGACCCTCCATCTCTACTGGGAATAAATCCGAAAATGTTCTGTTTAGATGAGATGGTATTTAAGTGGTGCCCCTGTGACCCTCCATCTCTACTGGGAACCGACTGATTAGGAAGAACTATGAATTGAAATTCTTTAAATGCGATGAATGAATATTAAAAATTGAGAAAATGGTTTTAGTAACCTTTTTCAGCAAGATATTTTAGGATTAAAACATAATATTTAGAATTGGGCTTTATTTAGAATACATAATTAAACCTTTATTGTATTTATTAGATTAACGTGTGATCCAAGACTCAATATCTATATTTTCGAGCCTCTATTTTAGGTGAGTACTCTGACATTCCTTGCGCATTTTAATTATATGATAGTAGGCAAACTATATATATTTTGTGAACTGTTTTTATTCTCAAAATTCATGTGATACCGATGATTGATTCATTTGTGATATGTTTATGTTTGTCCATATAAACATACCGATTAAAATGATTATTGAAAAGGATATTGAATATTGGAAATATGATTCGGCCTAAGGGACCTCTTTACTGACTGACCTTCCCAGCTGGGTTATCGCTGGTGTGCCCTAAATAAGGCGTTGTGATGAACTAGTTCGATTGACCCTTAACTACCGGGGTATAATACGGTAGAAGAATACGGTATTAGAGTGTACTTGGCCATTAAAATGATATAATTGAAAGAAAAATATATCACATTTGATTTGTTGCATTCTTCTTATTCTGAGTTATCCAATTGTGATATATATACTATCATTTCAAAATATATATCTATTTACTGCAAGTTCCTATCCATATATGTATATGCCTTCTCTTTTGACTTGAATAGGTATCTATTTTCTGAAAACCTTGGAATGTCGGGAGATTAAATCTTATCCAGCTTTTAGCTGACGTCGTATAAATAAAGATTTTTCAGGAAATAATTAGACGGGAGGATGGAGTGTAGAAGGACTATGTTGAAGATCTAGCTTGAGGAGCTCTTTTGTTATAATTTTAAATATAAAATTTATTTTTAGGAGATACAGCATGTTTGGCTCTTTAGTAATAAGTTTTTAATTTTGGCATAAGTTGTAATCCGTTCATACTTTAATATATACGAAGTTCCCTTTTAGAAAGCTCTGATGACGTAATTCCATTTTTTCAATAGTTTACGATTCATGACCATGTGAATGTATTTCCGTTGCATTTATTTTAAGAAATATTTTAAGTCCATAACATTGAATGCCTTGGTGGCATGTCAAGACACTCATTCCCTACTACTATTGGTTGGGGTCGTGACATAACTGGTTGCATTTTGAGGCAAAAGTCACAGAAGTGGTCAACGAGTATGGGATCTAGATACACAAATCTTCTCCCTACCGACCTCAAACTAATGGTGCAGTAGATTCCGCTAACAAGAACCTCAAATCCATCATCAGCAAGATGACCGAAAGCTATCGAGATTGGGACGACCGAATCTCATACGCCTGCTGGGGCTACCGAACCTTAATCTGAATCTCTACTGGGGCTACCCCTTACTCTCTAGTCTATGGCATGGAAGGATTCCTACCCGTGGAGCTAGAAATACCCTCGTTTCGCATCATGCTTGAAAGCATGGCCACTGAGGAAGACTGGCATCAAAGTCACCTGGACGAGCTATTACTCTTGGATGAAAGGAGACTGAAGGCATTATATCACATACAAGGGTACCATAGCCGAATAGCACGTTCATTCAATAAGAGAGTCAAGGACCACAGTGTTTAAGAAGGGGATTTAGCCCTCAAATAAATAGTAGAGCCCATCTGGGACCCCAGAGGGAAATTCAAGCCCAATTGGAGTGGCCCATACATTATCAAGAAGATTTTGTCCGGTGGTGCCGCCATGCTCACCGACTTAGATGGAGAAGAGATGGATCGTCCAGTCAACTCGGACCGTCTCAAGAAATTTTACCCCTAGTCTGAAATCTCGGCACGCTACGACTCTTCTCATCTCCCTTCTATTCTAAAAAAAATCTCTTCATTTCCCTCTACCCAGAACTACGTAGGCCTGATCCTATGTAAAAATCATTCTCATAAAAATTAAAAAATTTCAAAAACCCCCAGAGGTACGTAGGTAGCTCATACATCTTACATAAGCACGTCCCTTTTTTCGCAAAAAACTATTTTTTTCTTATCTCCGAGAATGACAGTTCACTTTAACATATACTTGAACAAAAGGATTATGCATGCCTTAGCGATCGGTATAGATAATTCAAAATACAGAATTCATCAAAAGGCACATATAGATTATCAAAAACTTGTTTATTTCATTAATAAGAATTTACGGTACAATTACATAAAGGAGCGGATGACTCCCTTCCCCCCTACCTTCCTAAAAAGCCAAATAAATCCCTAAATTTGTTCCCCAGTACAAAAAAAAACTCTCCAAGAGCCCTACCCACAGCTACCAGAGGAGCCCGCTCCATCATCATCATCTACATCTTGGAGTCCCCAAGCTTCCCCTGCCTGAATGGAGTGCCACAGAGGCCCCATGAACCGATAGGCTTGAACCAACCTCGAAAAAACTACCACATCTCCCTCCATGGTATCAGATAAGGCAATCAATATTTGTCCAGTATCCACTTCCAACGTCTTGCTAACTACTCTCCTCCACAACCACTTCATATAATCCCCAAGGATGTGGCAAACTCTCCCAGCAGACTGAGAGGGATAGGTCGACGGACGCCGAATCTCCCACAAAGAGCCAAGCCGCATACGCAGACTCTCTATCAAATCTTCTACCGAAAAGAAGTCTAGTGTCCGAGATGGAACTATATGCTCCCAGCCAAGTTAGCGCAGAAGCCGCCAAGGGAAATAAAAAGAGGTCTGTCTAAGACTAACCAGTCGGACATATGGATATTCTCTAAGTTCTAGAATAGGCAGCAGTTGTCCCCACCAAGGTACTGACCAGTACATATTTAGAGCCCCATGCTCCACGAACCAATTCTCCAAGCTCTTAATATCCAGGCCAACATTGATGAAATAGCGCGAAAAGAAATTAGGTACAGCCGACAAAGGGTATTTCGGAGGAGCCATCAGGTGGAATCTTTCAGACAACTACATGAACAGCATCATAGGGCTACCCCTCAGAAAGTCAGAACGACCTTCTCGTCAGGCATCCAGGCCATTAAGAGTCTCCGCCAGTATCACGCCGCAAGATTGTGATGGTAGGACATCTGTGAGGTAATAGCTGCAAGTTGTGGGTCCACCAACAGCTCCCCAGTCACTAACAACAGTTTTAAAACCAAGCTTAGAACGACAGCTCTGGTATATCCAGCATCACCAACCTCCTGCAAATGCACGGATCGCAACACCGCCGAAAGTGAAATCATACCTCCAGCCACTAGTGATCTGGCCACTGAGGACGAAATACAAAGAAGCTTAGCCAACAACTCCCTAGGAGAACAGGAAAACTCAGGCAGAGCCGCAGTAACGTCGGGATTTATCCCCAACATGGCAGAAAATTCCTCATAAGTCGGACAGACTTCTTCTAAGACAAAGCGGAATACATGGTCTTAAGGGTACTTGAATTTTACTGCCGCCATCAGCATGTTCCACACTATGGGCCGATTACGCCATAAAGAAACTTGACGAATGTTATAAGCATCGTAGTCGATGTTATAAGAGCACATTGCCTCCAAAGTCTCGAGGTAGTTGGCAAACTCAACACTATCAGGGAGAGCCATCTCACAGAACAAAAAAGTCAGGATGTGAGGGTGTGAGGAAAACACTTCACTCTTACCCCTCTTTTATACTTGAAAACCCCCACAAAAGACATAACCCTTGTAGAAATCGGAGGAAACCCTACCCCACAAGGTACCAAAGGCTGAAGAGGGTACTAATCAAAGCTTTGAATTGATGGGACTGGACTGACCTGCCGATAGGCAGGACAAGGTGCTTGTCGGTCGTCAACCCCCTACTTTTAGAAATTTTCCTTTTTCCTCTTTTGTCAAAATTCAGAAAACTCAAAATAAATTGATATTCTCAACAGAATTTCAAAAATCCCCTTTTCGTCTTTATATAAATTCTCACTTTGAATAAAAATTTCTTTCAAAATCCCAAAAATATTTCTTTTTACGGTCTCAGAAGCAAAGTAAAAAGCGCATGTGCATGTATTCATTCATCATTAACAAAAGATAATAAAAAAAAACTTCATTGCATTGCATAGATATTTCTCTGTGTTACATTATTTTGCAAGAAAATAAAGAAAAGAAAAAAAAAAATGGGACTCAGCCGGAACCCACATTCTCTCTCTCTCACTTTCCCTTTCCCCTCTCTCTCCTAAGAGCTTCCACCCCTGGGGCGTGCTCTCTTTCCCCCACGACGAGATGATGAACCAGACTCCTCCCCGGACATGCTGCAAGAAAAGGCAAAATCATTGTCAAGCAGAAAAGATCAAAAGAAACCAAAAGGAGGGGAAAAAAGAGAGCAGAAAAGATATACCTCAGTGCGAAAAACCTCATCTGTCAAGCCCACCTCCTCCGAGTCCATCGCACGAGGACGATGCAGCATATGAACCATCCCTCCATCAACCTGCTAAATATTGTATGAAAGAGTATGCAGTCGCACAAAGGGAACCTCCAAAGTCGTCACTGTCGCAGATGCCGAAGGACCCTGGGAGGACCCCACTGGCTTACTCGAACCCGTGGGAGGGAAAGGCAGTGCATCATATATACTGGGCGCCATCATTCAGCTGTCATAAAGTCCATATAATCATACGACACAATTATATCGATGTATAGCAGGTAGGACTCGCCAATCATCGCCGCGATCATCGCATCCTTTGGAAGCAGTCGCTCCCGCCTCATAGACATAGGGGACCTCATAGGTGGCCCACCACCTCTCCCTCAGTAATTTATCGGACCACCCTCTTCCCGAGATACCAAGAGTGGCCAATCTCATGCACCAACAAACGCCTCATCTGCGCATTTACTCCAGTCAACCCTGTGTCCTGAACGGTCATCCCCCAAGGGTAAAAGGTCACCTGAAAAATCCCTGGCAGATATGAGTCAAATACAAAATCAGAGCACCCAAAGGTCTTAGACTGAAGAAGAAAGAAGTCTTACCCTATCACTGGTCGGGCCATTCAAGACCTGACGCACCGCCTCTAGAGAGAGAGACCTCCTCAACTGCCGATTGGCCTTGCGCCATTGATGCAACCGGTAAAAATCTCCAAGAGTCTCGTCCTTCAAAGCAATCAGCTGGGTATTACACCAGATAACCTCATAGAACCACGTCTGCCAAAGACAAGAAATTCACAATCAAAAGAGGTGCATAAGGAAAATGCGAATGCATGAAAGGAAAATGCACAAAATTAAAGAATACCTGAAGGAGATACATGGCTCCAGTGAAAGACTGTTGACAGCACCAGCTGAATGCATCCAAGGAAAAATAAAGGGTCGCCAAAGTCAGGCTCCCCCAATCATAGAGAGGGATATTCGAAAACATCCTCAGATATGGAAAAATCCATAAATGGACAACGTCGCCGCTCGAAGCCACCACGAATCCCCCTAGCACCAACAAAATGAACAAATCGGGCCATCTGCCTCACCTGCAGCCCACCCTCCACATCGATCACTCTGCCCAATAAAACATCCTTTAGCAGCGACAGACGGATGGAGTCCCTAGACACTATCCTCCCCACATCACCAATCACCGCGCGCACCGCCTCCGATCTCACCCGCAAAGAGCGATCCACCTCTATCTGCTCTCCATCGCAATCCAGCTCTAGTAGCTGCTGCACATCTATGGGAGTCACGATCATCTCCCCAAAGCCAAAATGAAAGGTGTGGGTAGTGTCCCACCACCACTCCCCCAAAGCGCATAAGACTGCCGTCTAACGAGGCGTCTCATCTAGCACAGACGCCAACCTACCAAAGCCTACTGAGGATAACACCCAATTCACCACAGGTGGAAGATGCTCCCAGACATCCTTAAGCCCCGTCGTCCCGCGGGCACGCATATTCGACAAAGAAACATCAGACTGCCAAAAGAGAAATCCTGGTCAAAATCCAAGAAAAAAGGGTAAATCACCAAAAAAAAGAATTCCAAAAGTTATTTTACTTACATAACCACCAAGGTTCACCACGCTCGAAGAGTGATGACGTGACGGCTCCCGCAAGAAAGTCCGCTCATCCACAACCGGCTCGAATGCATCAAAAGAGTTCTCGCTCCCCAAAGCAAGAGGCGCCCTGGCCCTCCACTCCACGTTTGCCCAGTCATCAATAGCCAACCATTCCCGGTGTGCTGCAGTGCTCACAAAAGCGGCCATTTTTTAGAGATCGAAATGCTAGAACAATTCGCAGAACGAAATCGCAGAAAGAGAGAAAGCAAGAAGCTTTGAAAAATAAGGGGAATTCACCCCTTTATATAGGATGCCAAGGGTCATGTCGATCGGCATTGACCCCCCACCTACCAACCGACACTGACCCTTTACCTTTTCGAGGCAGTCCAAAACTCAGTGCCACTGTCGAATGGCACTCTCTACACCATCCCGACCGGCACCCCCCTTAAATTTTCGTACAGAAATTCCCAAAAAATATTAGAAAACCCTAAAAAATCCTCAGAAAATTCCTAAAAATCCCGGAAAGGACTTAGAAAATTTTCACCAAGAAAATTTCACACTTCCTCAAGAGGAACCCCTATTTCCCCAGCGAAACTCTCAAAAGCCAAGCGAACCCCTCCCCGACGACGTCCCCCGGAGGACCTCCAAAATATCCAAAACTTCAGGATCATATCCTATTTGCCAAAGGTCCCAAATCTCCCTAAGAAATATGTTCAAAACCCTAGACCACCTAATCACTTCCCTAGTATCAGATTGGTTGTTCCCCAGGTACGGTCTCCAAAAGACACAAGGATTTCCCCAGTAATCGTCTCCCCAGCTCAAAACAAAATCACGAGGTAATTTCCCCGTCGGAATTCCAGAGAATCATTCTCCCCATCAATGTCTCCAAAGGACGCTCTAAATTTTCCCTAGCTCATTCACTATTCCCCAGCGGAACCCAAAATCCAATCTTTATCCCCAGAAAAATCCCTAATTTTCTAGAAGGAAATGTACCCCTCTTTAGGTCAGAATTGACCTCAGTCTTGGATCGTCACCTTAGTTTGGTCAGAATTGACCTCGGTCCTCGGTTGTCACCTCTCTTAGGTCAGAATTGACCTCGGTCTTGGATCGTCACCTTAGTTAGGTCAAAATTGACCTCGGTCCTCGGTCCTCGGTCGTCACCTCTCTTAGGTCAGAATTGACCTCAGACTTGGATCGTCACCTTAGTTAGGTCAGAATTGACCTCGGTCCTCGGTCGTCACCTCTCTTAGGTAATAATTAACCTCGGTCTTGGATCGTCACCTTAGTTAGGTCAGAATTGACCTCAGTCCTCGGTCGTCACCTCTTTTAGGTCAGAATTGACCTCAATCTTGGATCGTCGCCTTAGTTAGGTCAGAATTGATCTCGGTCCTCGATCATTACCTCTCTTAGGTCAAAATTGACCTCGATCTAGGATCATCACCTTAGTTAAGTCAAAATTGACCTCGGTCCTCGGTCGTCACCTCTCTTAGGTCAGAATTGACCTTGGCCTTGGATCGTCACCTTAGTTAGGTCAGAATTGACCTCAGTCCTCGATTGTCATCTCTCTTAGGTCAGAATTGACCTCGGTCTTGGATCGTCACCTTAGTTAGGTCAGAATTGACCTCGGTCCTCGATCGTCACCTCTCTTAGGTCAGAATTGACCCCGATCCTCGGTCGGCACCTATTTTTAGGTGAGAATTGACCTCGGTCTTGGATCATCACCTAAAGCTCACAGAATTAGCTTCGACCCGCAGAATTGTTCATCTCACCTAAAGCCTACTGAATTGCCTTCGACCCACAGAATTGGTAATCTCACCTAAAGCCAGCAGAATTGGCTTCGACTCGTAGAATTGGTCATCTCACCTAAATCTCGCAGAATTGGCTTCAACCTGCAGAATTGGTCATCTCACCTAAAACCCGCAGAATTGGTCATCTCACCTAAATCTGGCAGAATTGGCTTCGACCCACAGAATTGGTCATCTCACCTAAAGCCCGCAGAATTGGCTTCGACCTGCAAAATTGGTCATCTCACCTAAAGCCCACATAATTGGCTTTGACGCACAGAATTGGTCATCTCACCTAAAGCCGACAGAATTGGCTTCGATCCGCAAAATTGGTCATCTCACCTAAAGCCCGCAGAATTGGCTTTGACCCGCAGAATTGTTCATCTAACCTAAAGCCCGCAGAATTGGTCAATTCACCTAAATCCCACAGAATTGGCTTTAACCCGCAAAATTGATTATCTCACCTAAAACCCGCAGAATTGGGTTCGACTTGCAGAATCGGTCATCACAACCTAAGCCCTTAGAATTGGCTTCGACCCGCAGAATCAGTCATCACAACCTAATCCCTCAGAATTGGCTTCGACCCGTAGAATTGGTCACTCCCATCATTGCTTTGGTCATCACTTCCTTTAAGACCATCCCCAACATGTTCCTTCAAGCCCACAGAATTAGCTTCGACCAACAGAATCGGCCACTCTCATTTTTAAGCCCTCAGAATTGGTTTCGACTTGCAGAATCGGTCATCCTTATCCTTAGGTCCTCATAATCGACCTCGACCCTCCGGTCATCCTCTTTCAAAAGTTATCATATGGTGTCTATTCGACGACTATCGTTTGTTCCAAACTCACCCGTCGAGGGGCTCTGTAGACACCCCATTCTAATACCCCCTTAACCTCTCCTTAGGTCCCTATCACCTCCCTTCATCATTACAAACCCAAGTCATACCTGGGTACTGACCTAAAGGACATCGAGCACTCCCAAGCTCTGTTTGGCCAAAAGTCAAACTCTTCAGCTCCACTGAGACTGAATGAATACTCAAAGGGCACTAAAACCCCTTTCCAACGGTCCATCCCGTGCGCGATTCTAACTTACCATGCGGACGAACGACCCGCTTTTCCCCAAAACTCGATCAAGAGGTCACTGGACGCTCCTAGGTTCCGTTTGACCAAAGTCGACTCTTCAGCTCGATCGATATTGAATGAATATTTGAAGGGCACTGAAACCCCTTTCTAACGGTCTGCCTCATGTGCGATTCTGACTTACGGTACGGACGAAGGATCCGTTTTACTCTGAAAAGTTACCAAACACTTCTAGGCCTCGGTTGACCAAAGTCAACTCCCCAAACCATGTTAAACTCTTTGGAATATCGAAGTACATCTCCTAACCTTTCTAACGGTCTGCCCCGTGCACGATTCAGACTTGCCATGCGGACGAACGATCCGTTTGCGTCCAAAGTTTCCTCGTCCAAAGGATCGACGAACGCTTTCGAGCCACATTTTACCCAAAGTCAACTCCCGAACCTGGGAGCAGTCCAAAGCACTTTTTAAGGTCTCTGAAATACCTTTCCAATATTCACCCTGTGCACGATTCGGATCAATGGTTCGCGCTCTACGACTAATTTTTTGAAGGGACCTAAAAGACACTGCCAAACGGTAGGTTCCAAGCCCTGCCTATCGGCAGTGTGCCTAAACACACCTGTCAATTGGCAGGACCAGGGCTATGCCGATCGGAAATTCCCTGGGACTGTAAAAAGGAGGGCCTAACCTCATTACAATAAAAAAAAAAAGAGAGATACATCACTCCCAGCAAGCTCAGAAAACCCCTCTCGAAGTCAGCGTGATTTCCACATCCAAATCCATTTTCAACCTTCACCTTCCATCACCTTTTTCATCAATCTTGGTGAATTAAGTAGTCTCCATCATCATCCAAGTACAAGGTCTGCTCTCCAACATCAAAGATCAAGCTCAAGATCTTCAAGAAGGTCCAATTTTCTCAACTCTCTCGTTAAATTCCCCTAAATTCTCATTAGTTTGTTTTGTTACTTAGTACTTTTATTCTCTCATCTCACATATCTTAATATACTTTTTATCTAGTATTATTGCACATCTCTTATTTTCATATAAATAAAACCCAAAAAATAAGAAAAAGAGGATTTACTCATAAATTCCAAATGGGAATTCTCACACTTTTATCATAACTAAAACACTTTTTTACACACACACCCATATAAGATAAGTCCTCGATTGGATTTATGGGATAAATCCCACCCCTAATTTTGCATACGAACTACGTGGATTTTGATGCCTCTATAGGCTATATAGGCGTCTCGGGATAAAACCCGAGACTCGAGACCTTTTTCTACTTCTTTCTTATTTTTCTATATTCTTCAAACTTAATTTTTAAAGTCTGTGTATTTACATAGCCTATATCTATCTATCTATCTATCTATCTATATATATATATATATATATATATATATATATATAGATAGATATATATATATATCTTAATGGCATATTATTTCACATGCGTTATCATTCCCTTATAATTATCGACGCTAGGATAATCGCACAGATCCTATTTTCTAATATTACTTTTAAGAACATTCCTATGGATGGCTCGCTTTATCTCTTCCATGATACAAGTCGATGATTCCTATCTCCACTACGTATACACATGCACACATATCACGAGGAAATAAAGGAAAATAGCAATAACCCATTAGAGACCGTAAGGGCCGAATGGGTGCCTAACACCTTCCCATTTCGTAACTTAGCCTCCGGACCCTTTTCGAATCATTTTGGTTTCGTATGTATCAGTATGTCTTTGGATGTTGTCCTTCGGGATGACTCCCTTTTCTTTTGTCTGTTTTGAGTAAAATAGACTGGCGACTCTATCTCTCTACATTTTTTTCACCGACGCCGGCCGAAGTGCTCCCGAGGGGGATGCGCGAGACCTAAAGGGATCCTCTCCCAGCCACGAGGGGGTATATCCGAGGATGGCCACACCTATAAAACACAAGATAAATTCACGAAACTCAATGTACTAGATATAAGATGTTAGTAGCAATGATATGAGATAAATCAATTCAAATTACACCGGACAGGGTGACAAAAGCCTCCGAATTACGGGGATAAATATGAAGAATTTAAGACTATATCAAACCCCCTAACTTAGAACTTTGATCGTCCCGAGCAATGTAAAAGAATCAAAGCAAGGTCAAAACACTTAGAAAATATATTATTAGGATAGAATACCTTTTTTACGGGTAAGCTGTTACATTTAGCGTATGCAACATGTCGTTAAACCCCTAGGTTACCCTAGTAGGACGAGTGGTGTCTCATGATGATTTGCAGTGAATATACTCACAAAATTCATTTTTTAACTCAAAGCAAAATCAAAATACTTAAAATTTGTTCCATTTAAATTCCTCAAAAATAGTCACCATAAATTCAGATTCACTAGTCTCAATTCGTAGTGTGTGTGTGTGTACGAAGCTGAAAAATTAATTGCTAATCTCCACCGATTAATCATTACGTTACTTCCCAAAAATTCGTTTTGATTCAATTTATCGTGGATGCACTCACAAACGAATAACTCGAAATGTGATTATTTCTCTCGGTATGTGTGATTTATAAGAGTAAATGTAAAGGAACACAAATTCACGCATGAAAATTTGAAAGACATAATTTTTATGGTGAAATCTCTTCATCAATATATGGTCATTGGAAAACGGGAAACATCACCTCTTATTCACACCAATAAATCTCTCTTATTATCTTTTCGTATCTTAGCTCTCCACGCGGTAGTTAATTTCTTTATTCGGACTCGGTTAGGACTTTTTAGGGTTTAAGGTGTATTGGGTAAAAATGGGGATGGATTGGAAATTCAAAATTAGAAAATATTCTTACGGTGTCCGTTAGTGCTTTTTTGGGCATCTGCTCATTTTTCTCTTATTTTTCCATTTTGTTTTCTATTTTTTTGTTGAGCATTTTCTTCAAATTTTTTTATTGCCCCTTTTTATTGCACCATTTGGACTTAATCGATGAATTTTTCGATTTTCACACTTCGAGCTTCATGGGTTTTTCGAGTTAATCAAATGAAAAGAAAAATCATTTTGGGCTCAAATTGGTTTGCAAAAGGGTATTTTTTTCACAACTTTTTTTTTGGCAAATATTTTTGGATAAACAAACAAGGGCCTAACTTCATTATTCGAGTTACTCATTATTTTACCACATGTGCCTCAAGATTATATTTAGTTTAGAGATATTTTAGTGCGTTTTTCAAGACGACATCTCACTCGTTTCCCCTTAACTGATCAAAATAAAAATTTGAGATCTTCAACAACTTATTTGAACACTGAAATGAACGTTGAGTTAACCATTAACTCGGATTGATTTAATTACTTGCAAAAGGTGAGAGGCTCGAAATCTCATCGGGTTAATAATCTCCACATTTATTCGGTAAGTCATCAATTTTCGCTCAATTTTTATTTTTGGTCAATTTTGGCTTAGTGCAATTGATTTTTATAAATTGGGACTTTAAACAAAATTTTAGTTATATTTTTGAAATTTTAAATTCCAATTTTTATTTATTTTGAAAGAAAATATTTTTGGTTTTTTCGATTTTTTTCAATCTTTTTTTTAAAGATTTTTGGCATTTTGAAATTTGTGAAATTTTTAAAAACACACTTGTTATCCCCCCCCCCCCCCCCCACCCACCCACCCACCCACCCACCCAACTTAGACTATTGTAATGTCCACATGCAAAAGGACTAAAATCCAAACAAAAGGAGAGTGCGTAAAAATAAACAAAGGCCAAAATGTAATTTTTTTTTTGTATTAACAACAAACAAGTACAAGATAAAAGAGAGAGAGAGAGAGCATAGTTCCTTATAACAAGATACACAGTAAAGACCCAAAAGGATAAAGAACTACATAGGTAAAACTCAGAACAACCAACACCAAGTGCAGGGCCTACTAGGGGGTGGATGGGATGTGCCGGGCGCGCTAGGATCATATGGGTCGTAAAAGTAGGTCGGAAGAGACACGTCCAGGCCCACTTGCAAGCGATACATTTAGGCTTGTAGCCGAATCATCATCCTAGTGTCGCGCTCGTAATTGCGCTCAAAGTCGCCAAAACAGGCTTCCAAAGAATCGATGAGTTGAGTAATCACCGTTGTGTTGAAATGGGCTTCATGAAATTCCCTTTTGGGCTCATAGTCTGCATCTTCATCTTCCTCCACCTCGTCCTCCATATTAACATCCTATTCTGTCGGAATGGCATGTATAATGTCCATTTGTCGCTCCTCCTCATTAGTGATTCTCACCCAATGGGTTTTGGAAGGCGGGGGAGTGCTCGGGGGCTTGAATTCCTATGTCTCTAAGGATGGAAGTGATGAGACGCGGATAGGGGAGGGCATCTTTACCCTTGCAATCCATGGCGACATGGAGAATGTTGGCATAAAGGGTGCGGGCAAGGTGAATAGTGGTGCCCGTGTCGAGGAGGTGGTACAAAAAGTTGGCTTGGAGGAGTCTCATTGCCGAGTCATTTAAAGTTTGGGGGATATTACTACAGATAATAAGGAAGGCGGGTGGGCCCTTGTATCGAGATTCCCTACAGGAAAAGTGTTGCTTCCCAAGAGTGGGCGAGGGCAATGGGGTTAATACAATTATTTTTTTGTAGTGGCAAGGCCCCGGTGGGATAATCATAGCGGTTGGGACTTAGAACCCCGCATCATTTGGACTAAAATCTCGAGCAATAAAGGGATACGATTCTCATCGACATAATCTTCGGCAGTGAAGTCTCCCGTGCAGATGAGAGTGCCATAAAAAGTGTGCACCATATATTTCCATACCATCGTATCAGGATCCTTAAAGAAGGAACACCATTCCCTTGGGCGGAATAGATTTGTGACCGCTTGAGGGAGCTCAACCCATCAAACTTGCCTCTCAATATGTATAGAGTAGGCAACAAAAAAGAAGGTCTCACACCAAACTCGCTCTTGGGGAAGCGGTTTTCATGATTTTCATCATGGAGGATGTTGGCTTCATTATATTTGGTGGGACGCTCAGCATTTTCCATTGGAAGGGAATTGGGATTTTTGGAAAAATCTAAGATTAGAAGAAGAAGAGATGGGTAAGGTGGGATGGGGGAGATGAAATATATTTGTAGATGTGGAAGGGAAAGGGAAAGGATTTGGAGGGAAATCGAATGGAGGGAAAATGTGATGTATAATGGAAGGGAAGGGGATTATATAATGGAAGGAGATCGGAATTGGAAGGAAGAATGTGAAGGGAAAATAAATAAAGGGAAAAGGGGATGAACCAATGGAGGAAAATGGAAATCTACAGAAAATCGAATCGGTTCGATTATGAGGTGAATCGGTTAGCCCCCATTTTTATTTTAATCGACTAAGAAGCGAATCGATTCAAACCCTTAGTAAAGAAAAGGGCAAACCGATTTGGAATACTATTAAGCCACTTAAATTTTTCATCCCCCCCAAAAAAATAAGTGTGGACTTCTTGAAGCTCAACTTTCTGGAAATTTCGCAAAACGTTCGGTAGAATCACTACAGCGAAAATATTGCGACCTCCCAAATAAAATCCAATTTTAATTAATCCCAAATTTTAGTTAAACCCTAAAACATGCATCTAGATGATTTATCCAATAAAATAAAGCATGCAGGATAAAACAAACAATTTCAGGAAAAATCCCCCAAAGGGGTAAAACCTGTTATTTCATTATAATTTGTAAGAAAACGGCTTACACGGATTACAATGAAAATACAGTGACACAGAAATATCCTCGGGTGTCGGTTCTGTAGTCGGCGGATGGAACTTTCCCTTTCCAGGAGGGCAGCAATAAAGAAGAAGGACGGTCTTCTCCACAAGAGTATGAACAAGCATAAGGTTGTGTTCTTGAGTTGCAAAACGGATTCACAAAGGTTTGGCAAAGTTGTGTGAATCAAAACATGAGTCTTGGGACTCAAAATTATGAAGACTAGGAGTATTTGGACTCTCAAAATCGTCTATCAAAGTCTTGGAAAATACACCACCAAAATAGGTATATATATAGGAAACTTGGTGGGAAAAATCTTGACAGATCTGATCGAGATTATCAAGACCGGATCGATCCGACTTTGATGCCGGATCGGTCCGGTATCAGATCGGTTTGTTTTTCATAATGATCTCATCGGTTCGGTTTCGATCCGGGGATTACTGGTTCTGATACACATCGGATCGGTCTGTTTTGATGCCGGATCGATCCGGTGACGGATCGGTTCATTTTTAATAGGGCCGAATCGGTCCGGTTTACAAGACAAACTGTACCAAGTTCATGACGCTTTGATATTTGGATATGTTGATGTAGATGCGATCTAGAATTTCTTCAACGGTATAACGGTGTACGACATACATATTGACAATGTCAAAAAATGACCTTACAAATCTCCCCCTATGTCTATGCCGGTACATGTATAAAAATATCCGAATTATCAAAAACTAAAATGCCTATACAAATCTACCCTCCCATGAATAAATTTGCAAGACCTCAAACTGTTCTTCAAAAAGTCTTCATCAAATCTCAAAGCTTTTCTTATCAGGGTGTGCAACATAATGATCTTCAGTCTTTGTACCTACACATATGAGATAAATCAAAAACCTTCGTGACGCATCGAGTTTGAAATGATATAAGAATAAAGCATTAATAAATCAAATCTCCCCCATAATATGATAATTCTTTCTCCCCCTTTTTATGATGTCCCCAAATAGACAGATAAGAAGAAAAAATCAAAACATGGAGTGACACGATAAAACTGCATAGCAAATATGAATCAATCAACGCGCATACAAAGGAGTATCCCAAAAATATTCACAAACTATTTTTGATTTTTCAAATTTTTCATACAAAAATAGGATACCAAAAATCACACCATGGATTTAAACTAAAACAACCAAGTCATGGAAATGGAATGTATGGGTGTGAACACATTCGATAGGTAAATAAACTCAATCAATCATATGTGTACGATGAATACGTGTACTCCTAACGAAGGAACATCAAAAGTATCCTTAGGTGTAAAAATTGTTTAATTTAAATGACATCGTCTTAATCAAATCAACAAATCAAAGTCTAAGTGATTTCCACACCAATAACGTCCAAAACTATTTAGTGTCGTTTCGAAAACTTTTCAGAGGACGTGCAAACCCATTGATATATCCATACAGAACTTCGTTATATATAATAATGCAATTGTTTATATCTAAAGAGGTACTAAATTCTCAACTTAGAGAAAACCTATTAGCCCAAATTTTTGGCATATTTCATCTTTTTATTGCCTTAATTTTTTTGTGTGGGCTCTTTTCAAACGGTGGCTTTCACGACGTGATTATTATTCACTCGCAACCCTTTCCCGTGTTCACTCATCATTTTTTCAAACTAAACAAATTCCTCACGAGCAATGGTTTTTACATGCACTACTTTTATTACTCTCGTATTATTGCACTTGGTTCGTTTTAAGGTCAGGATTGAGATAAAAACACCCAACCAACATGTGATAAGTCAAGAACAATAATCAAACAAATATGTGCATGTGTGCAATAAAGGAAATTATGAGTCAAACATGTAGGAAGTAAAACTTAATTACATCTTAATGACTCCAAACATTATAAAGCACATAGATGAATTGACCTATTGTCTCAAAACACTGTCAAATAGTCACATGGATAAATGAAATGAAATTGTGACTTGGTCATCCCAAGTGTCTATCCATAAACGGTGTAAACAAAATACAAAAATCTTTTTGGATTTTTAAAAACTTTATCAAAATGAAATCTTTTTGTATTTTTTTTTCAAAATTTTCAAACAGAAAAAATATAACTACAAAATGATACAACCAACAATAGACATATAATATTAATATGCTCAACATCCTATGCTAGCAAACAGAAATCTCACAAGAGAATCCACAATGAAAGCAGATGTGATAAACGAGCAATGCAGTGTTTGCAATTAAGCATGGATATCAAGAATAACTGCAAACAAACTACCCCGAAGCAAACCCATTAGTACCAAAAACCTAAGCATATGAACACCGGGTACTGAAATCAGAAGGGAAGCAAAAATCAGAATTTCCAGACAGTCCAAAAATACTTTCAGCAGTACCAAAATATTAAAATAACCCAGAGGATGGCAAACCAATCAGAAGCAAGATTCAGCCTGTCGTTCAAACGAGCCAGGGACTTCGCTCAAACGAGTTGAGGAAGTCGCTCGAACGAAGGACAGATGTCGTTCGCACGACATGTAATGTCATTTGAACAACTTCTCGCGACCTGCCAAAATTTCCCGGATTCCCAGAAAAATAATATAATATAACCTAGTGAAAATATTTCGTGAAAACAGTACCTGTAAGGGGCAAACAGATCCAAAACAGTGCTAAATCAGTACTGAAACACACAAATACAACAAATATACCAATGTGCGCTACATCAAAGAGAGTCATAACACTAGAAAGAGTATAACATGATGCGTCGCTAGTGTATGACAAACATCCAACACAATCAACCAAAAGATTTCACATGGGGTGAATCACATGCAAGCAAACGGGAATCGTGGACAAGTAAACCATAAGCCTCTAAATTCGATTTCCTGACCCAAATCGATGTGTAATGAGGTGTGGGGGTGTGGGGAATCAAATTTATTCTTCTATTAACCTTCCTAGGTCCATTTAAAAGCTTGTAACAAAAGCGCCTAAGATGACCTTGCCTACCGCAAAGTGTGCAAGTGTAAATCGGGCGGTGTGTGTTACCTAAAGGTAGCCCTCTCCTCAAATTTCTCGGTTGCTCTCTCCGAATTTGCCTAGGTGGGTCTCTCCTAATGATCCTAGGAGGTTCGCTCACGATGTTCCTAGGGGGCTCTTTCCTAACAAAATTAGGTGCCTCTGTCTTAACAATCCTAGGAGGCTCTCTCACACGTGTGGGAACACCCCTATCCTTTATTATCTTGACGGTGCCTAAAATCTTATCAAGTTTTTAAAACCTAGACTCCAAATCAAATTTCACTTTACTTGAATCTTTCAATTTCACCTCAAGTTCACCTATCCTAGATTCAAGTACACGTCTAGTATCCTCAAACTCTAAAATCTCCTTTTTCATAGTCTCCATTAACCCTCTGAGACTATCTCTCTCACCCTCGACATATCCTAATTTCTCTTTAAGCATCTCCTCACGTGCCCTAAGATCCTTAATCAACGCATCAGTATTATCATTATCTAAAGCACGTTTCTTCAATTCAGCTTTAAGTTTCAAGTTTTCCTTTTTTGTCTTTAAAGATTCAAAATACAAATTATTGTAGGCAACTTGAAACTTACTCAATTCTTCTTCTTCCTCCTCACTCTTTTCACCCTCACTCTCATCACTAATCACATGGATGGGAAACTCTCGCCTAGAAGCATAAAAGATTTCTTCTTCCAAATCACAATCACTAAGAGTATAAACATGAGAAGTCGGTTTATTCAAATTTTTCTTTAAATTTATGGTACACTCATCTAACGTGTGACCAACACCCTCACAGAAAGAACACCTCTCAGATTCGTTTTCAACAGAAGATTTAAAACAAGAGTTCGTGTGAATTTTCCAATTAACTTTTTCAAAAATTTGACATCGAAGATCATCAAAACCATCAAAAGCCATTTTGTGCAAAATCAAGATCGAAACACAATAACTTAGTGCAACAGGCTCTGATACCAATTTGTAAAGTGGTGATCGCTTAAATAAGCTCTGATACCAATTTGTAGAATCGCTACAGCGAAAATATTGCGACCTCTCACATAAAATCCAATTTTAATTAATCCCAAATTTTAGTTAAACCCTAAAACATGCATCTAGATGATTTATCCAATAAAATAAAGCATGCAGGATAAAACAAACAATTTCAGAAAAATCCCCCAAAGGGGCAAAACCTTTTATTTCACTATAATTTGTAAGAAAACGGCTTACACGGATTACAATGAAAATACAGTGACACAGAAATACCCGCGGGTGTCGGTTTCGTAGTCGGCGGCTGGAACTTTCCTTTTCCAGGAGGGCATCAATGAAGAAGAAGAACGGTCTTCTCCACAAGAGTATGAACAAACACAAGGTTATGTTCTTGAGTTACAAACCGGGTTCACAAAGGTTTGGCAAAGTTATGTGAATCAAAACATGAGTCTTGGGACTCAAAATTATGAAGACTAGGAGTATTTGGACTCTCAAAATCGTCTATCAAAGTCTTGGAAAATAACCACCGAAATAGGTGTATATATAGGAAACTTGGTGGAAAAAATCTCGACAGATCTGATCGAGATTATCAAGACCGGATCGGTCCAATTTTGATGCCGAATCGGCCCGGTATCAGATCGGTTTGTTTTTCATAATGACCTCATAGGTTTGGCTTCGATCCGGGGATTACCGGTTCTGATACACATCGAATCGGTCCGTTTTGATGCCGAATCGGTTCGGTGACGGATCAGTTCATTTTTAATAGGGCCGTATCGATTCGGTTTACCAGACAAACTTTACCAAGTTCATAACGCTTTGATATTTGGATCCGTTGATGTAGATGCGATCTAGAATTTCTTCAATGGTGTAACGACGTACGACATACATATTGACAATGTCAAAAAATGACCTTACATGTTCCCATGTGCATATTAACCTAAAAATTTACGACAACTCTCCTCGAAATGCTCTACACTCTCTCGTGGTATGCCTAGGTGTTCCTCTCTCTAAGAACTTGCATCCTACAGACCTCTAATGACCCCAACCTACTGAATTAACTAATGTACACAAGAATCACCCCATATGCGTCGGGGGTGCAACGACTTCTCTTATCAAGCCCAATCAACCCCATAAACGGGGTCCAACAACCAAATTGTGTCGGCTTCTTCAACACACTCCTCTAAATATGGCTTTAAGCGTTGTCCATTTACTTTGAATGTGTATCCCCCCCTTTGGATACTCTAACTCCACGGATCCGTGGGGGAACACTTCTCTTACAATGAATGGGCCCATCCACTGCGAGGGTAACTTCCCGGTAAGAAATCTAGATGTGAGTTGTAGAAAAGAACTTTTTGACCCAAATAAAAATCTATTTGTTGAATGATTCTATCATGTGCAAGTTTCATTCTTTATTTGGATGTCCTTGCTTTTCATATGTATCATTGCACATCTCTTCCAACTCATTCAATTAAAGCTTGCGTGCTTCACTGGCTTGGTCCATGTTGTAGTTCAACCTCTTGATTGCCCAATATGCCTTGTGCTCTAGTTACACGGGGAGATGGAAAGGCTTGCCATACACAAAGCGAAAAAGGGACATCCCGAGGGGGTTATTATATGCGGTTCTATAAACCCATAGCGAATCGTTCAAACGGAGAGACCAATCTTTTCGATTAGGATCGACAGTGTTTTTGAGAATGTTCTGGATTTCATGATTGGCTAACTCGTCTTTTCCACTCTTATGGGGATGATAAGTCGTCCGATGAGCCCATACTTTCTCATGAGTTTTTCAAACAGCCGATTGCAAAAGTGTTTGTCGATATCGTTAATGATTGCCATTAGAGATCCGAAGAGAGAAAATATGTGTTCTTGTAAGAACTTAATCACCATCTTGTTGTCATTGGTCTTAGTAGTTATGGCCTCAACCCATTTCGACACATAATCTACCGCTACAAGGATATATAAGAAACCAAATAAGGGAGGAAACAGACCCTTAAAGTCAATGCCCCAATAATTGAATATCTCAAAGACTCCTTTGTTGGCTCCCATCCTTTGACATCTATCGCAAGATTTGCAATAAGCACTAACACCCCGAGAAATTATGGGCCAATAAAGACCGCTTTGAAGCATCTTATTAATCGAAAAGTGGCCTCCAAAAGCTTACATATGATAAAAATGAATGACGCTAGGTATCTCATCATTCGGCAAACATCTTCAGATGATTTGTTCTACTCAATACTTGAATAAATTGGGATCATCATAGAAGAACATGCACGACCAAGTTAGAAACTTCTTTCTCTCTTGTAGTGTTCAATCTAAGGGAACGACCCCATGACAAGGTAATTCACTATATCTGTAAACCAAGGGAGAGAAAATATGGCAAATAATTGTTCATCCAAAAAATATTCTTCTATGGGTATGGGATCACTAGGTACGTCAGATGAAAGTCAGGACAAATGGTCGGCTACGAAGTTTTCTACTTCTTTCTTATCTTTTATTAAAAGATTGAACTCTTATAGGAGTAAGATCCACCTTATGAGGCACAATTTAGCATCCTTTTTGGAAGGAGATACTCAAGATCCGCGTGGTCGGTAAAGCAAGTAATCAATGAACCAATGAGGTAGGAGAGAAATTTATCGTAGGCAAAAACTACGGTTAATAATTCTTTCTCCGTGGTTTGAGTTGTGGTCCGTAAGAGTTTGGCTAGTGTAGTAGATGACGTGAGCCTTCTTATATTTTCTTTCGCCCAAAACAGCCCTTATAGCATAATCACTCGCATCACAGATGAGCTCGAATGGAAGGGACCAATTCGGAGCTTGCATAATGGCAGCGGACACGAGCATGATTTTTAATTTTTCAAAAACGCTTTAACATGCTTCATTCCACTCAAAGGGGGCATCTTTCATATGGAGGTTACTCAGGGGCCTAGTTATGGCACTAAGGTCCTTAATATACCTCCGATAAAAACCCGCATGGCCCAAGAAAGAGCTAACATCCTTTAGTGATTTAGGAGGGGGAGATTGACTATGACATTTACTTTCTCCCTATCAACCTCAATACCTTTGGACGACACTATGTGTCCAAGAACTATTCCTTCAGTAATCATAAAATGGCACTTCTCCCAATTTAGTACCAAGTTCTTTTCCACACAATGGGCTAGCATTTTTTTAAGATTGGCGAGATAAAGGACAAAAGAATTTTTGAAGACACTAAAGTCATCCATAAAAACCTCAGGCATACATTTGTAGTAAAATGTGCCAAAAGGACATGTGAAAGTCGTCTTCTCTTGATCAAGAACGTCTACCTCAATTTTGTTATATCTGGAATAATCGTTTAGGAAGCAATAGAATGGGTGTCCCTCTACTCGCTCTAGCATTTGGTTGATAAATGGTAAGGGGAAATGATATTTTCTCGTGCCAGCAGTGAGTTTTCGATAGTCAATGCAAATGCACCACCCAGTGGTGGTGTGTTGGGGAATTAGCTCACTCTTGGCATTCTCGACCACAATCATTCCCAACTTCTTCGAGACAACTTGTGTAGGACTCACCCACTTGCTATCCAATATGGGGTAAATTATGCCCGCGTTTAATAGCTTAATAATCTTTGCTCTCATTATATCTTTCATAGTGAGGTTCAATCTCCTTTGTATATCCCTCGAAGGCTTCACATCCTCCTCGAGGTAGATTTTGTGGGTACAAATTAAGGGACTTATACCCTTTAAAACCACAATGCTCCAACAAAAATCATGAAAGTGCTTCCTCAAAATCTCTAGTAATTTACCCTTTTGCTCTTTATCTAGGCTCGAGGAGACAACAGCAGGAAATGTCTCATCCTCTCCCAAATAATAATATTTTATGTTGGAGGGTAGTTTCTTTAATTCAAGGGTGGGAATTTTTTTGTCAGGGGGAACCGTACGCGACTCCCTCAGTGGCAGTTCCTCAAATCTAAAAACCCAATTAAGCTTTCTCACGTCCTTATCCGACGCTCTTTCGTTTAATATTGCTCTCAACTCCTCTACCTCCCTCTCGAAGTCGGTGTACGTCCCACCATGCTCACTACCCGAACTAAGGCATGCTCCTAAGGCATCACCACCAATATTTCCCTTTATGTTCTCATCCACTACCTCCTTGATAAGATCTACCTCATGAAACTCGTCCTCATCACCTACTTACTTGGCGATGTTGAAGATATTCGTTTCAAGGGTCATGTTCCCGAACGTGACTTGCATTTGTCGATTGCGAGTATTAATCAGTGCATTAGCCATAGCTAAGAATGGGCGGCCAAGGATGACGGGAACATGATTACTCGAGGGGATGTAGGGCTCCGTGTCCCTAATGACAATTTCTATCGAAAAGTAGAAAACATCCACTTGGACTATCAAGTCCTCAATAACACCTTGAGGTATCTTCACGGTACGATCCGTGAGTTGGAGAGTGATATTGGTGGGGTTGAGGTCCCCCAAATCTAACTTCCTATATATGGAATAAGGGAGAATGTTGACACTCACCCCTAAATCTACCAAGTCTTTCTCGATGCGATTCTCTCCAATGATGCACGAAATGGTCAGTGCACTCGGATCTTTAAACTTTGGTGGGAGGTCATTTAGTAGAACGGATCTCACCCTTTGTGCTCACCTTTAATCTATATTTCACTGTCAATAAATCCTTAAGGAATTTAACATAGGCAGGAATATTCTTTATGGCCTCGAGAAAAGGTAAATTCAGTTTTACTTGTTTAAATACATCTAGCACATCTTCATGGGAGGCTCCTTTCTGAGGAGAAACCAACCGTTGAGGTAAAGGCGCAGCAGTGGGTGGCTTTACTACGACTTCGGGCCCACTAGTTTCATCGTTATTACTCGCATTCAAGGGATCATCTTCGACCTCTTTCATGCCGGAAAAAACCTCATTGTCTTTAGGTTCGTCGTGTGGGGGAGGTGATAAATCAACGACTCTCCCACTACGTAGAGTGGTAATGGATTGACGATGCTCTTTATGATCGTCGGATGTAGAGCTAACGCTAGGTTGACCTTGGGGAGGTCTTTGGCCTTGGGCTGGAAACTTACCCTTCTCTTGGATACTTAAAGAAGATTGCAATTTCAAAATATTTTGCATTTATTTCAGCAAAACATTTGGGTATTTTGAGCATTGGTTGTCACTTGAGATTGCATAAATTGGTTCAAAGTATCCTCGAGATTTCTCCATGGTGGGGTGATATACGGCGCATGAGTTGGTGCTTGCATATGTGGAGCTTGTTAGAAATGCGAAAGTGGTGGTGGAGAAGGGGTAACACGTGAATTAGGATTCAACGCGGCATTTTATTGCCCATAGCTAAAACCAGGATGGTTCCTCCATGAAGGGTTGTAAGAATTACCATGAGGGGCATTTAAATTACCCTTAAATCCCCCTATCGCTTCCACTTGCTCATGAAGCATGACTTTGTAGGTGGATATCACCGAGCATTCCTTCGTTTAATGGCGCAATTCACAAATTGCACACACATTCTCTTTCATTGCTCGGGTGGATTCGATTGTTTCCCTTACCCATGACTCGACTACGTCTTCAAATTGTTTTTCAAGTTAGATTATTCGAAGTTTCATGTCAACATCTTTGTCCAGTTGATAGAGTCCAGACGCAGAAGGAGCTGTGGACATTTGTCGAGTCTGGATTTGGACATTAGGATCGAATGTGTCCCACGCTTGAGTAGTCTCAGCGACATATTTAAGGTGGGCCTCTGCATCGTTAGCTTCTAACCCAAAAAATTCTCCATTTAGAAGCGATGCTTAATCCGTGGTGGAAGAAAGATATAAAATGATACTTCTCAAAATCATGATGTGGGCATGTGTTGACTAACTCATTGAAACGCTCGTAACATCGATCAAATGGCTCGTTTTCTGGTTGTCTAAATGTTTGAATTTGAGCTTTGATGGAATTCGTTCGACGTTGGGGGAAGAGTTTCAAAAGAAATTTGGCTTGCATATCCCTCCACGATCGAATTGAGTCCGGTGATAAAGACCATAACTAGGTCTTGGCTTTATCCTTCAGAGAGAAAGGAAAAAGGTTGAGTTGAATGATGTCTTAAGTGCACGTTTGATCCCTAAAAGTTTTGCATGCCTCTTTGAACTCACGGATATAGTGGTATGGTTTTTCCGAATCCATACCATGGAACGTGGGAAGAATCTGGATTATCCCATTTCGAAAATGAAATCGTACCACATTATACGGAAGTAAAATGTATCCCGGAGTGACAGTTCACTCGGGATATAAGAGGTCTCTCATGGGACGATACGATAATTCACCCTCACCAGTACCATAACTGGCATGGTTCGACATCGCTCTCTCTCCAATTAACTCGAAATCCGCACTCAACGCTCTAAAAGTGTGACTCGTGATAGAGTTGGGTGGTGTAGGAGGTGGAACCCAAAACGGAGGAGCGTTAGGAGTGTGAGGACTATCAAGATCGTACTCTACTACATGATTTTCGTGAATGCGGGTATGAGTGGATTGAGGAGTTTGTTGAGAATTTTGCAAGAAATGCCATGAGAGATGCTATTTTTAAAAAAAAATGATTTTATGATTTTTTTTGGCCTTTTAAGAATTAGAGTCAAATTTTGGATCAAATCGACCTAACCTAAAAGTCTACCTAATCCCCAGCAACGGCACCAAAAACTTGACACAACTTTAAAAGTGTCTCTAGTGCATGCTTTTATTGACTCAAGTGTAAGTCGGTCAATCAAGTAATAATTCGGTAAAAACGGGTATCGAACACAGGGACTAAGACGAAGAGTCTTGATGACAAATAGGTAAGATGATTAACCTCACAGTCAACTCTAGAAAAGAAAAAAATATGATTGATTCGAGATCCGTTAACTAGCTAAAACAAATAAATTAAACTAATGACTTGACTACGCATGTAATAAGAATGATGTGGTTTTAAACTATATGAGAAAATGGGATTAGAGTACACTCCCCTCCATCATTAGTAAATTCGTTGGATATAAAAGGTTCAATAATTATATTAATAATTCAAAGAAAACATTAAATCTTCTCAAAGCATTAACTATATGAGAACTTAACTCCGCAAAATAATTAATTAATAATAAATCTAACGTGGATGATTAGATTACCAACACGCATATCATACTCTCAAATACCACAGTTACCTAAGGCAAACGAGGTTAAGATATTTATAATACGTGTTCTGATGAAATATTAAACCTTCAAATTATCTCCATAATTTTATTCACTTTCATACCCAACTCATTACCTAGGTTGGGTTCATGTACCCCAACCCTCTAGAAATCTAGCCGGACATGGTGTAACTACAACTAAACATGATATCTACGTTGCATGAAATCATTCTTACGTGAAAAGTGTAATCAAACATGTGGAAAAAGACTTATAGCAAAGAAATAATAAATCATAAACCAAAAAGAAGAGAGAAACTCAAAGCAATAATGAAAGTAAACTTGGATTGGTGAAAAACCCTTGAAATCAATGTAAAAGATGAACAATTGTTGAAGAAGATTAATCCTAGGGTTCTTGCCTTCAATATTCTCTCAAAACTATGTAAAAACTTGCTTCCTAATGTTTGGTATCAAAATTAAATATAACTCTCACGTTTTATTAAGTGTTTGCACCTTGCACAACTCTAATTTTTAAGAAATAAAATTCAAAATTTTGTCTCGCCGAACCAGTTCGAAATAGTCCTCTTTAATGGGTGAATCGGTTCACTAATTCCAGTTAGTATAATCGGTTTCACTTCATGGCCATCGGCTCGGTTCTGTTTTTCAGTGTGTAGAACCGGTTCTCCTCAGATAGAACCGATTCGCTTATGAATTTTTCTTCCTTTCTTCTTTGATTACTTCTTAACTTTGAATCTTCATATATTTTCAATCGGGACTCGGATTTGGATGTTGTTTCTTCCTACGCGCTTATGGACCCAAGGTCTTCGATTCCTCTTTAGGCTGTGCATCTGAATTTTGGGTGTAAAATTACTCTTTTGCCTTTGACTTTTATTCTTTTCATTATTTCTTAATTTTGGTTTGTCACTTTTTTCACGTGCACCAATACCTATATAACACAAAAGAAATACACGAAACTCTATATACTAGATAGAAGAGGGTAGTTGCAATGATATGAGATAAATCAACTTAAATTACACAGCACAGGGTGATAAATGCCTCCAAATTACAGGGATAAATATGAAGAATTTATGCCTAATCATAATACTCCACTCTTCTACCATCGATATTATCTCCAAGTTAACCACCACTCACAGTAGTATGGGATTTTATTATTGTAGGAGGGGCTTAATGATAAGCCTCTCATTAAATTATTAAATGAAATTAGAGATGATTAATATTGACAAAAGTCCATGTGTTTATGCGACTGAGGTATTATTATGCGCGTCGGACATATCACGCGTATTTGTGTGTTATTTACATATTAACTAGACAATATTCTAGTATTGAGAGTTTTGACATATGTTATGGGACACATGCCACTTAAAATAGGACATGTGTCACCACGAGTTAATTGACATGTGGCGACCCACTTGGGTTGGTTTTACTATAAATAAGCCCTCCCCCCATACATTTGAGGGGGATCTTCTTGGAAGAGGAGGGTAATTTTCTTATCTTATGAGGTTTTAGAGAGAGTTTTGAGATGAGTTCTTTGAGAAGAGTGGCAACACCTCCCATCTCTCCAAAAAACCACCACAATGAGTTTTCCGGCGAATAGTACGAGCCCACGAACTACGCTGACTTTGATTCCGAGCATAACGGATACGTAGGCGCAACCGAAGTTGCTCAAGTCAAACACGTGCTAAAATCGAGTATTTCCCCTAAATTAGACTACTCTCTTACATTTGGCGACTCTGCTGGGGAGGTATTCGCGTTTTTTATCGTGTAACGCCTCATTCGTGCTCGGAAAAGTGGTCGGAGATGGAGGAAAAGGGGTTGGCAAAGCAACTTTCCACTACAACATTTATGTGAAAAAATATGCAACTTCATTCCAGATAAGTATTTCTGCTTGTAAATCTCTCCTACCTTGCATCAAAATCATATGGTGTAGTTTCAAGAAAAAAAACACTAAGTAAGATGTTTATCTCCGAATAAAAAATTATTCAAAAGATATCCTCAATAATAGACTGACATTGATATCTTTAGAAGAAGTTGTATACATTCTGTAATGGCATACATATTATCATTAGTACACAAAAACCATACGAGTAGCTGCCCGAGTAAGTTACAAATCAATTTGGATTTGAATAAAATCCATTGTTGGGAAAAAATATACTGAGTGGGTCTTAATCGGATTGTATCACTTTATCAAAAGATATTTTGGCAGGAGTACAATTTATGTGGTGTAGTGTTTATATCTGACAAAATATGGCAATCCTTTCCTATTTGACAGCTAGGGAAATTCAGTCGATGCTTTATTACTTTACTTTTTAAATATGTATGAAATATCATTTCAAGGCATGTTTGGACAAAAAGTGGGGAACACTCAGTCGATTATATCTGAAAAAGTATAAACCGCTCCAAACTTTTGTTGTATAGACTTTATAAATCCCATAAACTGTGGGTGTGTCAGTATTATCACGTGTTGTACTTTGGATCAGAGATATTATAATTGATTGTACTGAGAATCATATCCATGCTCAGGAAATGTATTTATAAAATATCATTTTCTTCCAAAGAAGTCTCCTTTTGTGTTTTTCAAAGCAAATCCAATTAAATGACATGTTATGTCGCAGGGCCTTTATTAAAATATCAGTATGTTGAATAAATAAATATATTGTATATCTGACATAATACAACAATTTGCATCAAAGCCAGCTATTGCGTGCACATTTATGATCAAAACCACATGGGTAGGGAGTAGTACAATAGCCCTGCAACTGATAAGAGAAATAGAACAACTCTTTATCACTTTAGTACAAAAGCCAAAAGCCTAGGTCGGCCATTGACATCCCCTACGGCGTCTTCTGCAATAGTACACCCTGGGATGATATGATACATATTTTGTTGTTTTCCATGTTGCTTTATACATATTGGGGTCAAAAAGTATACAGCTCTACTAGCACGATTTTTTTTATTAGCCTATTTTCTTGAGAAACCAAGGCCAAATACCTTTTGTTCCGAGGAACCTCACGTCGGCAGAAACCGGTGGAGCATAGCTCCAATGAAGCTCGGACCGAAATCCAATCACCATACGAGTGACCACCTTCGCGTGTATTTGTAGATCCGCCATAAAATTCTACAGATGAATCTGAGATTTTTTAAAACAGATGGAGCTTGCTCCGAGGAACCTCTATCCGATGAAACTCGAACTGGTGGGAAACCTTTGATGCTACCCAAATCAACAAAACCACTGTGGCATCTTGAGATGTGACGAACCTCCGTGGGAGCTACAAACTGAAGAACCATTGTGGGATCTTGAAATACTAAATATCACCGCCAGAGCTTAAAAATCCGATGGACCTCGGGTAGAAACGGTCGGAGCTTACTTCTAGGAACATCTACCCGATGAAGCTCACTCTGGAAAGAAAAAAACCGTCAAACCGAAGCACCTGTTCAAAAAAAAAACTCAAAGCCTGATCACCATATGGGTGATCTGATCTTATTCGTGGGTAGGGTAGAATCGGCATATAGGTTTGAGGTCCATCGTTTTATGATTTTTCTGTGAATGTTCTTTGATTTTGGGTTTGAGGTCCATCTGAAGGTCCAAATGGGACCTGACCATAAGTGCGGTCAATGATACCAGTTATGGTCCCTCTCTTTAAAAAAAAGGGGGGGGGATATATTGAATATGGTCCAACTATGAGTTAAGTGTAAAAGATCCAGTTATAGTTTAACCATTACAACTTATGGTTCTTCGGGCATGGCATATGTTGGGATGTTTCCTTCGTTATCACACATGTCAAATAAAATTGATGTCCTAAAAAAGTGTGAATATACTTAATAAGTATTGTCTCCCGTACAAAATTAGAAAATAGTCATATGTTTATATGATTGATAATATGAGCGTGGTACCGTTAAATAAATAAAAAAGAGAAAGCAAGTCACCACGGAAGCAGTTGGTTGCGAGAATGTACCATGTCTTTGACCCACATGCTAAAGAGAAAGGGTATTTGACAGTCCACGCTATTTGGACTTGCGTGTTTCCTCGATTATAACATCTATTGGAATGAACTAGGTGTGCCAAAAACATTTATGAGTATATATTTAGTAAATAATGGGATAAAACTTTTCTTTTGAATAGGTTTTATCCAAGAGACCTGAATGGAGTTTCGTTGTAAATACATATACAATTTTTCATTAGTGTATTTCTCAAAAAAAAAATGATAAGCCTCTCATTAAATTATTAAATGAGATTAGAGATGATTAATAGTGACTTTTTGCGATACAATCAAATTGTCAATATCAAATCTGAGAATGAAGAAAAAAATTCTCGGGATAAATTGTTCTTGCCAAGCACATTAGTATATGGGTAAGTATATAAACTGCATCTATGTTGGCACATTATAAAGCATGATTTAGTTTGTTTACACTTTATGTCTGTAAATATACATGAGATGAAGCTGAGAACTTAAACGCATATGTACTTTCT
Organism: Sambucus nigra; assembly: GCA_949130495.1. NCBI lineage: Eukaryota > Viridiplantae > Streptophyta > Magnoliopsida > Dipsacales > Adoxaceae > Sambucus > Sambucus nigra. The sequence continues at coordinate 838,783,698 of OX422207.1, read as the reverse complement.
TGATTATGAAGCACAGTACAAACGTGTATTTTATTTTTGATATATATATATATATATATCCTTGCCATATGGTACTACCGAAATTGATATGCCAAATTCATGAGTTATGATGATGATTTGAGAAGCTTTAAAATCATTAAATCTGGCATATAGAATTTTTTTTATATAGAGGAAGCATAATGAAGCTTCGAGTATTTTATGACAGTTGCAAATAATAACCTGAATTTGTACATCATATTCATACATTATGAATCATTTACGAAACAACTTGAGTATGTTTCACAATTCAGAATTCACCTTGACATTTTACACACTCGTGAGTTTGATATGGCGTGTGCTCAAAAGACATTAAATTGTGCACAATATACACACGAGTATGGGTGATTATGATTCATTACACAAATATCCCTTGACTTTAATTAACTTTTATTTTATGACATCAAATAAAATAAAATAAAGGGGGCATGATGAGAATTGTACTTGGATATTTACTGAGTTTTACTAACCATTTACATGTATTGTATATTTGGGTCAGAAAGATATTATTTTGCAGAAGCTTTTGAATGAGAAGATATTGAGCGACACAAATATCAAGTCATTGCTCAAAGACATGACAGTTTGAGATACACCCCATGAAATGTAATAATTAGGTTGCTTTCATTCTTTTTCGGGTGGGAATTATAAATGATATATGTAATTTATTTTATTTTATTTTATCTTGAGATAAAATAAAATAAAGGGGGCAAATGGATATTATGATGTAACGTAGCTTGTAGTCTAAAGCTTCTTCGGCATCATCCACACCAAGGTTAGATTGATGAACCTCCAGAGTATAGTAACATCCAAGTAGACCATTGCAAAAGCTTCTTCAACTTCTTTCGCAAAGAGTTTAGACGGTTTAAATAGTTGTCACTCATAGATTGACAAAGTCGAAAGTCATCATTCAGAAATGACATCATATTACAAGAACTTTGCGAGCATTGTGAGAAGTTGGTCATTGAAGCAAACAGACGAAGGACCACACTCAGTTTGTCATTCAGCAGGTATGGGCTCCCGTCCTGAAAAGAGATACAGAAGATGAAGTCTTACGAAAAATCTTAACAAACGTTTTCGTTGTTAAGTCACCGTTATAAGGTGAAGATTATTATAAAAAATCTTAACAAACGTTTTCGTTGTTAAGTCACCGTTATAAGGTGGAGATTATATAAAAATCTTAACAAGCGCTTTCGTTGTTAAGTCACCGTTATAAGGTGGAGATTATTATAAAAAATCTTAACAAGCGTTTTCGTTGTTAAGTCACCGTTATGAGGTGGAGATTATTATATAAAAATCTTAACAAGCGCTTTCATTGTTAAGTCACCGTTATAAGGTGGAGATTATTATAAAAAATCTTAACAAACGTTTTCGTTGTTAAGTCACCGTTATAAGGTGGAGATTATTATAAAAAATCTTAACAAGCGTTTTCGTTGTTAAGTCACCGTTATAAGGTGGAGATTATTATATAAAAATCTTAACAAACGTTTTCGTTGTTAAGTCACCGTTATAAGGTGGAGATTATATAAAAATCTTAACAAGCGCTTTCGTTGTTAAGTCACTGTTATAAGGTGGAGATTATATAAAATCTTAACAAGCGTTTTCGTTGTTAAGTCACCGTTATAAGGTGGAGATTATATAAAAATCTTAACAAGCGTTTTCGTTGTTAAGTCACCGTTATAAGGTGGAGTTTACGAAAAATCTTAACAAGTGTTTTCATTGTTAAGTCACCGTTATAGGTGGAGTTTATGAAAAATCTTAACAAGTGTTTTCGTTGTTAAGTCACCGTTATGGGTGTCGCCGTTATCGGCGAAGTTTTACAAAAATCTTAACAAATGTTTTCATTGTTAAGCCACCTCTAACGGTGGAGTTTGCGAAAAATCTTAACAAGTATGTTTTCATTGTTAAGCCACCTCTAACGGTGGAGTTTGCGAAAAACCTTAACAAGTATGTTTTCATTGTTAAGCCACCTCTAACGGTGGAGTTTGCGAAAAAACTTAACAAGTATGTTTTCATTGTTAAGTCACCTCTAACGGTGGAGTTTGCGAAAAACCTTAACAAGTATGTTTTCATTGTTAAGTCACCTCTAACGGTGGAGTTTGCGAAAAACCTTAACAAGTATGTTTTCATTGTTAAGCCACCTCTAACGGTGGAGTTTGCGAAAAACCTTAACAAGTATGTTTTCATTGTTAAGTAACCTCTAACGGTGGAGTTTGCGAAAAATCTTAACAAGTATGTTTTCATTGTTAAGCCACCTCTAACGGTGGAGTTTGCGAAAAACCTTAACAAGTATGTTTTCATTGTTAAGTCACCTCTAACGGTGGAGTTTGCGAAAAACCTTAACAAGTATGTTTTCATTGTTAAGTCACCTCTAACGGTGGAGTTTGCGAAAAAAAACTTAACAAGTGTGTTTTCATTGTTAAGTCACCTCTAACAGTGGAGTTTGCGAAAAACTTAACAAGTGTGTTTTCATTGTTAAGTCACCTCTAACGGTGGAGTTTGCGAAAAAAACTTAACAAGTGTGTTTTCATTGTTAAGTCGCCTCTAACGGTGGAGTTTGCGAAAAGAAACCTTAACGAGTGTGTTTTCATTATTAAAGTCACTTCGTAGGTGTGAGTTTGCGAAATACATTAAAAAGTGATAATTTGAGCAAGTCAATATTATGTACACGCACAAGAAACCTCATCGAGAATAAAATAAATCAAAAACATGTGCATACACTAAAAGAGTAATCGAGAACAATGAAGTAGTTATTATGTAAACCATAATGATACTTTCACCAAGCTTGGTTGAGAATGACGAAAGAGAATGCTAAGGTAATTATTATGTGTTCATGATATTACTCTTTACCAAAGCAGAGTTACAAACAATCGCAATAAAAATGAGGATGCATGATCATTTAAATAGGAATGGGGGCAACGCTCGGTGTATATCATTCATATGAAAATAATGATAAACGAGGTCCTTCGGAATAACCTATGAGATCAAAGCTGCAAAATGGGATTTAAGATATGAGATATAAAATTGATATATATCATATAACTGAGATATGAAATATGAGATTTCATTATATCATAAAATGTGATATATGAGGTAAAAGTACATCATCAAGATGAAATGAGATATGAGATTATTACCCACGATCCACAGGTCGATCGAAAATTTGAAAACTGACTAAAATTATTTCGTACATACAGTCGATATATTTCAGACATGTATCAATATATCAACTATATGTACGAGGGGGCAAATGTAGGAGGGGCTTAATGATAAGCCTCTCATTAAATTATTAAATGAAATTAGAGATGATTAATATTGACAAAAGTCCATGTGTTTATGCGACTGAGGTATTATTATGCGCGTCGGACATATCACGCGTATTTGTGTGTTATTTACATATTAACTAGACAATATTCTAGTATTGAGAGTTTTGACATATGTTATGGGACACATGCCACTTAAAATAGGACATGTGTCACCACGAGTTAATTGACATGTGGCGACCCACTTGGGTTGGTTTTACTATAAATAAGCCCTCCCCCCATACATTTGAGGGGGATCTTCTTCGAAGAGGAGGGTGATTTTCTTATCTTATGAGGTTTTAGAGAGAGTTTTGAGATGAGTTCTTTGAGAAGAGTGGCAACACCTCCCATCTCTCCAAAAAACCACCACAATGAGTTTTCCGGCGAATAGTACGAGCCCACGAACTACGATGACTTTGATTCCGAGCATAACGGATACGTAGGCGCAACCGAAGTTGCTCAAAGCAAACACGTGCTAAAATCGAGTATTTCCCCTAAATTAGACTACTCTCTTACAATTATATCTGAATCCACAAACTGATGTCAATAGGGTTTGAATTCTTGACATATGAATCATCAATCACATGCCTTAATAGTGTAGTTAAAAGGCCTCGGTGTTAGAAGAGTACAAATCTACATTTATGAACCATTATTTTTCTCTCACCCAAGTGATAAGGATATTCACATTATTCGCTTCCGTGCAAGCATAATTTATTTAGATTTGGCATATACCTTATTTCGGAGGCTTTGGTTAGTTTTACTGGATAAATCATTAATTACCACTTTTGTTCAGATGGTGGGAGTTACCTTACTAAATCAACCCGCCACAACTATCTGAAGGATAGAGTTACTGATACTTTAAAGACCGAGGCTAAAGTATCCCAATGAATAAAGACGGTGTAGTGTGGACCCGAGTAAGGAATACCACACCAGTAAAAGGAATCTCATAGGGTAGAAGACCCAACAGGTTCCAAGAGTAGACAATATGATCAATTACAGCCAGTAGAGCCAATGAAATTATGACCAGTGGGGCCATAGACGATGAGGGCATACCCAACGAGGCAAGAGTTAGAGTGACGACTATAGAGGTAGGGTTAACATAGCCATATGTAGAGTTTAGATAGTTCCTTTATAATAAGGTGTTACACTTGTGACGAGTGAGACCAGTTAGTAGTAGACGCCGTAGAACGACCAACATTATTGAGAATACCACAAAGGGATGTGTACGATTATATTTATGCCTCACATGCATCTTATTTAGACATGGAGGAGTTGTCATTCTTTATTAGTAGTGTGTTTAGTAAGATTATGAGATATAAATGTTATAATTGGGATTTATTTTTATATGGATACACCAGTGGGTGGGGGGATGATTTACTACGCAATTGTAGAGACGTGAAATTTATTGGTTGGATTGAGTGCTCAACCTCTTTATAAATTTATAAATGCGGTCTTACCATTTGTATTATTTAACTTTGAGTAGTAGACATATTTATTACACTTATATTGACTACCGAGGCCATGCTTATGCGAATATCGTATTCAGATAATGATTTTTCTTATAGATATGCATGGCCCAGGTGGGTCTTGCACATACTTGTATTACATTGATGCGACTTCGTATGAGGAGGTCACTGTACTGTTAAACTCGATATAGATTACCCAAGAAGTTACAGACGTATGTATTGAGATAACATGATTACCACTAGCTTGAAAGATTGTCTTTTGTATAGATTTGGCACCGGGTACTAGGTTATTGTAAGGGTACCATATCGGATGACTTCGTTAGACATGCGAGATCTGAAAGATAAGTCTTAATAGTTTTTAAGTCAGGGGTTCATACGGAGTAGCAAGTCTCATTGTGGAGCCTAGTTTTGTTTTTAAGGAATGACGACAATTTGCTCCGATTATGTGTGGACTATCAGGCGTTGAATAAGGTTACGATACAGAACAAGTAGCTATTGTTATATATCAATAACCTGTTCGACCAGTCAAGGAATGAATTATTGATATCCAGGATTGACTTGCGCTCAGGGTATCACCAATTATGTAGTTTGGTGGAGGATATCTCGACGATGGATCTTTGACGTAATATGGATCATATGAGTTTTGGATCATGCTGTTTGAGCTAACCAACACACCAACAGTGTTAGTGTGCATGGTGAATTGGGTTTTTTGACTATTCCTAGATTAGTTCTTCATAGTTTTGATCGATACCATTCTAGTGTGTTCTCATTTAAAGGGAAAGAACACTTAGAACATTTACAATTAGACTTGCAAGTCATACGGGAATATACATTGCATGATAAATTCTTTAAGTGGATGTTTTGGGCTTTAAGAAGTACACATTTTGTGCCTTTTGTACCACTAACTAGGATTTAGATAGACCCTAGCCAAGATTCTGTAGTTGTAGGTCGGGGATAGTCCACGACGTCAAGTGAAGTTAGGAGTTTTTTAAGGTTTGGTGGGGTACTATAGGAGTTTTATTCAGCGGTTCTCAAAGATGGTCGGGACACCGATTCACCTCACTCAAAAGGGGGTACACCATTGTTTGGAGTGTATATATTCCAAAGAGTGTTCAAAGAGCTCAAGGAGAAAATTACCACCGCACTCGTAGATGCGAGGGTGAAAAGCGACGTGCGTCAAGCGCCGATCGTTGTTTTCTGTTCACCTCCTCAATACAAAAACCTAAACTTATGACTACACTCAACGGGTGAGTATAGCGGCCAAGTCCAGGTATCGAAAATATCCACAAAGACGAGTTGCTAGAATTTATACGGTTTAGTGCTTCTGAAATAAAAGTGTAAAAGATAAATTACAATAAAAAGGAAAAGATGCGGAAAGGGAAATGATTAATCTAGGCGAGTGTATTGAAACTAGATTAACAAAGCGATAAAAACTATAGGTTGCGTTGAATATCCCTCACCCGAGTTAATTAGTATAAAATGGTCACATGGGTCGACGAGTTATTACGATTTCGTCTCGTTTCGACAGTTAATTAAACCAAGGGTTGTCACGCCCCTAAATTCTCATAAAAGCCTAATATGATTTTGGCGTCAACAAATACCCCAGAAATTACCCACGCAAGGTCGTAAGCACAGAATATACATGATATGCCCCATCAAATATCCTAGGCATAATAACTAGGACAACGCACCCGAAATAGACTCGTAAACTCCATCACGGAGAGCCACATAGCCAAGAATCTGAATTTATCGGCAAACTTGATATCTGCAATTCAAGTGATGTGGAGTCTTCGAAAAGTCAGCAGCATGGTTACCAGGGTCCTAGTGTCTCCCTAGAGAGCTTAAACTGGAGAAAGATTGATGGCCCATTTATTTCAGTCTGGCTTCATAATGTACCCTGGGGTGGTGAGCACACCATGGCGGCACCTGATGCCAAGGTGTTATTTTTTCCTAATAACTTTGTGATAATTTCTTTTTTTGTCATCTTAATTTGTGACGTGAACATTAAGTTGGCCAAAATGGCTAGGCCATGTCTTCCTATTTTTTGTCTCTATGAAACTACCTCTACAAAACAATATTTATAACTATGGTATGAATGGAGAATAGGCGGCGGGTGGAAAATTATATATGCCTCATATGACCATTACGTGGCTTTCAAAAATTATTACTTAATTTAATTAGATTACTTCCTTACACAGCTGTGAGTTGTACTACATGATTAAGATTTGGGTCCTGGGTTGGATTTATATACTCCCCAACCCCAAATTAAGAGTCATTTTTTCCTTGTTGGGCCATCCCAAGTAGATGTCCTTCATAAAATAGTGTGAAGTTCCAGTTTTACCCTTCATTTTGTTTGTCACAGTGGAGCTCCTTTTAGGTTGCCAACATCATAAAAGAAGGTATCAGGTCAACTTAGAGGGTGTGTAGACAATCTGCACGGGAGCGGAGTAGAAATGTAGGGGATCGTAAAACATGCCTGGTGGCAGCATTAGTAAGGAGTCCTTTGCGGTGATCAGATGAAGCTGTCAGGATTCAAAGTTTAAGCCACCGGTTCTTAAAAGGCTGTCATTTCTTGATTGGCTAAGTTCTCAGAGCCCAAAGGATACATTAGGTTGTGAGTCCATGTGCAAGAAAACTGTCTCAATATTAATTTTGCTCCTCCTTGTGTCAGGGCAAAAATTTGCCAAATGGAATTTTTTATGACCAAGTGTCGTGTGCTGTAAAATCAACACGGCGTCACCATAATAGAATGTGGAGTGACAACGACACTGAATTTAAGGAAGTAAAAGCCTCGGGATCAAACATGAATTTTTGTCCATGAAGACCCCTTAGCGAAATGGAATTGTTAAGAGGAAGAATCAAATAATTCAGGAGATGGTTAGATCTATGCTTCTAGGTCATAGAGTTGCTAGGAGATTTTGGGTAAAGGTGGTGTTTATGAATAAGGTTTACCTTCATCCACAAAAACCTTAGACGTCTTATGAATTGTGGACTGGAAATAATCCCAACCTTTCATAATTTCGTGTCTTTAGGAGAAAATTCTACATCCTACGGGATAAAGAGAAATTAGGAAAGTTTGACTCTTAGAGCAATGAGGGAATATTATTAGGATATTCATCGATGAGTAGAGCATACCGAGTGTTTAACTTGAGGAACTTTAAGGTTATGGAGTTGATAAACTTCATCGTGCAAGATAATGAACTGCCAACGTTTCTTGATTATAACCTTTTGTGTGAGGATGTTGCTTTTCCTACTGATGATCCCATTATCCCTCACACACGTAGGGTTGACCCCACTCCTGACTTAGGGTAACACACCTTCTTGGCTTCGCAAGAGTCATGATCCAACTTCCATTCTAGGAGACCCAACCTTAGGAGTCAAGACTTAGGCTCATCTAGAGAACATGGTTAGATTTTTGTACTACACGTCTAATGTAGAGCCCAAAAGCGTCAAAGAAGCACTCAAAGGGTGAATATTAGATATCTTCTATACAGGATGGGTTGCTTCAGTTTAGAAAGAATGACATCTGGGAACTTGTCCCCCGACCTAATGAGAAGAATGTGATTGATACCAAGTGGATCTACAAGAATAAGGTGGATGAGAATGGTACCATTATCCAAAATAAGGCTAGGTTGGTTGCTCAGGTCTACACATAGATAAAAGGTGTAGATTTTAACGAGACATTTGCTCCTATTATGAGGCTTGATTCCATCCGTTTACTACTCGCCATCACATGTTATCTGCGCTTCAAGCTATACCAGATGGATATCAAGAGTGCCTTTTTAAATGGCATTCTTCGAGATGAGGTTTATGTGGAACAACCAAAAGGGTTAAAGGCCCTACGCACCCTGATCACATCTAATTTTTGAGAAAAGACTTGTATGGTTTTAAGCAAGAATCCCGTTGTTGATGTAAAAAATTAGATCACTCTAATTATTCAATCACAGATAAATAAATGAGATAAAGAATTTTAAAGTGGTTCAGCCTTATAAGAATGGCCTACGTCCACTGTTGTTTTATTGCTGAGTGTTTGGGAATTCTCGATTACAAGTTCTATCAAGAAATTCCGGTCTGGATCCAGCCCCCCCTTTACAATGAGGATTGTGCAATGTATTTATAGCGCTGAGGCTGTAAATTTGAAAAGGTAATACATTAAATGAGGTACATATGAAAGGGTAATACATTCAATGCCCCTTATACGTGTGCGTCTGAATGATAAGAATTTAATGAATCAGTTGAACTGTTGGTTGTCCAGTTATTAATGCTTTGTTCGAGGTGCAGCTCGGACCGCCTGAGTTGCTCGGACCGCCTAAGCTTCTCGGTATTCAAGAGTTCCTCGGAGAGGTATTGTTCCTCGGAGCGTGTGAGTTCCTCGGGGAACTAGTCTTCCTCGTTGTAGTCTTGTTCCTCGGAGCGTGTGATCATCTCGGAAGTGCTTGTTGTTGCCATGTATATAGCCACGTGTCTTCATATGATTGGTCCATGTCAGCAGATTAAATTTGGTATCAACACACGTCTTGGTACGAGAGACTTATTTTCTATCGTTAGTCCATGGATTCGAGAGAGGGGTAGTTGATAATACATTATTTGTTAGGAGAGGAGACGATGCTATTTTGGTTGACCAGGTCTATGTGGACATCATAGTCTTTGGATCCATGTGCTCGCGGCATGCTCACAACTTTGAGTAGGAGATGGAGAGTGAGTTAGAGATAAGCATAGTTGGTGAGCTTACATTCTTTCTTGGTCTCCAGGTTCATCATCTAGAGGATGAGATGTTCATCTCCCAATCCAAGTATGCTCGAAACCAAGTGAAGAAATTTGGGTTAGATTTCGTTAAGCACGAACATACACTAATGAGTACCTCAACTAAGCTTAACAAGGGCACTTTAGGTAAGGATGTAGATCAAACCTTGTATTGGAGTATAATAGGTAGTATTCTTTACTTGACTGCCAGTCATCCCAAAATTGCCTTTAGTGTTGGAGTCTGTGCGCGATATCATGCATTCTCGAAACAGTCACTCATACTCACTCTTAAAAGTATTATCAAATGTGTGAGTGGGACTCTATCATTTGGCATTTGGTATTCCTTTGATATCTACGACCGTTTATTTGCCAATTCGGATACCGATTGGGTCGGGGATGTAGATGGATGTAGGAGCACTTCTAGTGGGTGTTTCTTCTTTGATTCTGCTCTTGTCTCTTGGTTGACCAAAAAGCAAAACTTTATCTCTTTGTACACTGCGGAGGCTGAGTATATAGACATCGGGAGTTATTTCATGCAACTTCTGTGGATGAAGCAGATGGTGGAGGATTCTGGGATATCACAGGACACCATGACTATTTCCTGTGATAATACGAGCGCAATACACATATTCTGCAATCTCCAGCATTCGCGCACAAAACACATTAGGATAGGCAAGCACTTTATCCGTGAGCTGGTCGAAGAGAAGGTCGTATCCTTGATTTTTGTGTCTACCGACCTCCAGTCAGTCGATATTTTCATGAAGCCTTTAGATGCCCTTAAATTCAAGAGTTTTAGGAAGTCTTCAGGAATTTACACAGTTGGCTGAGGGGTAGTTACCATGTCTAAAATAGGATGCATTTTTTTTCATATTCACATCATATGATTCCTATTTCTAGATTGTATCATTTTTGTAGTATTTTTTATTTTTTCATATTTTTAGAAAAATCCAAAAAGATTTTCTTTTTTTGAAAAAATAAAAAATTCGAAAAGATTTTGTTTTGGTTAAAGTCTTAAAAAAGCCTAAAAGATTTTCTTTTTTATATTTTTTTTTGCAAAACACAAAAAGAGTTTTGTATTTTGTTTACATCATTTATGGATGAACATTTAAGATAGTCGTAGTCACAACGTCATTTTCATATTCCACGTGACTGTTTGATAGTATTTTGAGATGCTACATCATTTCATCTATGTGCTTTATAATGTATGGAGTCATTAAGATTTTATTAGTGTAATCTTTCGATATGTTTGGCTCCTTAACTCCTTTAATGCACATGTGCACGATTTTATTTGAATATTGTACTTGTCTATCACATATTGGTTTGAGTGTTTCCATCTCAATTTTGTCTATACAATAACCAAATGCGATAAAACAAGAATAATAATAGTTGTGCATGTAAGAACCGTTTACCGTGAGGAATTTAATTGCATAAATAAAAAAAGTGTTGAGTGTTCACGGGAAAGGGCTGTGAGTGAATAATAATCACGTTATGAAATCCACCATTTAAAAGATCCCAAGAAAAAATTAAGGCAATAAAAAGCATCACATGCCAAAAAGAGGGCCAAAAAGATTTCTATAAGTTGAGAAAAAAAGACACCTTAAAAGAACTTGAAAAAGAAAATGAATAGAAATTTGAGGGAGTTTGGTTGGATTTAACGGCTTTGCACTTTTTAAAAAATCTTAAAAAGGAGTTAAATAGTTTTGGATGTTTTTGGAGTGTAAATCACTTTGAACTTTGATTTGATGATTAGATTGAGTCAATTTCTTATAATTCTACCATTTTTACACCTAAGGAAGATGTTGAGTTCATTCGTTAGGAATATCCAAAATTCATCACGCACATATGTTATTTTTTTTTGCATTGATTTCCTATCAAATTTGTTCACATACTTACATTTCGCTATCACCGACTTGGTTATTTTCGTGTTCTTTCATGGTGTGATTCGTTGTTCTGTAATTTTTTGTGAGAAAAAATTTGAAAATATAAAAAGAGAATTTTTCTTACCTTGTGACATTCACCATATGCATTACTTTGTGTTCTTCATATTTGTCTATTTGGAGACATCATAAAAAGGGGGAGAACGAATTATAGGGGAGATGTTTTGATTGCATGTTTGAATTAATAATGATTTGTTAGAGCTTAATTGATATTGATTTTTGCTTATCATTATTTGTCAAACTACTTTGTGCGTCACGGGTATTGGGTTCTTGTCTCATGTGTGTAGGAACAAAATTGAGCATAATTTTTTCACACCGTGACGATGACAAATTATTGGAGAGTTGAATAATAGAAGATGTGGAATTTTTTTTGAAGACATGCCATTTAGTATTTCCATTTTTGGGGTTTACGGGAATATTAAATTGTATTTCATTAGTTTTGAGTTTGGGTAGTATAATTCGAATATTTTTATGTATGTACCGGTATAGACATAAGGGGATATTTATAAGGACATAATTTTTTAAATTTCCATTTAGAATCTAGGAAATTTTCTAAGTTTCTTAGATCACGACATATATGTCTTATACTGCAACATTCGTCGCATCAACATGATCCTCCATGATGGCCTTGATCCAAATTCTAAGCTTCACGCATCCATCATCTTCATACATGCGTAGTGCAACATCATCGAGCAACGTGCATCTTCAACCATTCCCACTACTCCACTCGCTAATATGGTAAAATGTTTAATTTGGAGTTTTTGATGTTTCCGTATTCATTTGGGAATTTTTTACAAATTTCTTTTTATAAAAAAATTGGGTTTTCTAAGTTGAAATTAATTTCTAAAAAGCTGAAGGCGAACTTAGAAAATGATGCTTCAGTCATTCAAGCGACTAAGCCATGTCTTTCAAACGATAGGCTGGTGTCATTTAAACGACCTTATCAAATGACATTAGATGTTGTGTGATAGGTCGCTTGAAGCTCGCTTGAAGATATCATCGAACGAACCCTTACTGTTTTACTATTTTAACTTCGTTTGAAGTGTAGCGCAAAGAAAGATAAAATGACATCCTATGTCGTTCGAGCGACATACCTTTATCATTCGAGCGAGTGCACCAACTGAATTTTTATTATAAACACCTGCTTCTACAGTCAAGTTTTTCAAGTCTTTACAAACTCCGTTTTCTGCAGAACAACTGTGATTTTAAGACTTCATTTTCAGAATTTTAAACCTCTTTTAATTCACCAAACTGTCCCAAATATATATGTGAATCATTTTAAACCCTAGATTACTTATTTACTCATTTGGAGTACTATTGCGGAGAAGAAGGTTGTTTCTCCATTACTGACCATTTGGAGCTCTTGCGGATCTCTTGCTGTCGACAACGAGCCAATGCCCGCGTGTGTTCGTGTGTCAAGCTATATTTCTCTGTATTTTTAAGTCATTACACAATATAGTGAAATAAAAAGGTTTTTCCCCTTTAGGGGATTCTTCCTCAAATTTGTGATTGTGTGCATGCTTTGATTACGGTATTCTGTCAATCACATTTATTTGCAAGGGTTAGGGTTTTAATTAAAATCTGGACATAAATTTGGAATTTAATTAAACAAGTTAGTTTATTGATTGCTAGCACACTCTCAAATTATACATGGACAGGAGGCCAAATATACTAGCATCGAAAGGTATTGTTTGGTTCTTGTATTTGTAGTACAAAAACTTAGGCATTTTATGTTGTAATTTACAGTCCACATTGTAACTAGATGTGATAATGTGGGGGTAGTATCTATTCAAGAGTGCTACGATCATTTGCCAAATCAGCCATATCCTTTTGACGGCACTCTCTTCTTTGCTGAATATCATCTACTTTGGCCTCTGCTTTGGTAACAACCTCCTGAGAAGCCTCAAGGTCTTCCTCAGACTTAACAAGTTTAGCCTCCAAGATAACCAACTCTTTAAAAATAGCCACTTGCACACGATAAGAGGCTTGTCGGCGAGAATAAAAAGCAGGCAGATCAACTTTCTTAAGGCCATGAATGAGAACATCACTGATGAGGAGATTGATTTTTCCCAACAAAACCTTGATGGCATAAGAACTCATAGATTCAAGAGGAGAGTTGAAAACCTCGCCTAACACAACTGCAAGGCCGAGAAGACTACAAGCCATTATTATGGGAAGCGACTAAATGCTAAGAGGAGCAAAGGTGGATGGAAAACGATCCAAAATTCTCTCTATCAATTCGCGGGGAGCAGAAGCCAGTATGTGGGGGAAATTATGTAAGGTTTTTCTAATAACTGCCTCAGGAGATGCATTAGGGGGACGTATGCTAAAGACACTATCACTCGCAGAAGGGCGTCGGGTGTTCAAAGCGCTGTTACCTTTTTATAGTCTTGATGCTTTTGGTTGGGGTACCTCGCTAAAAGTTGGGGCCAAGGGACATGTTTGCAAACTAGGAGCCTCGCTTATCGCAGCTGACTCAACTATAGGCCTTCCTTGGTAATTTCCTGCACAACACCCTCAGGCTCCGGTGCACGAACAACTGGCTGATCAACTTCAACCTGAAACATAACTTATGAAGTGAGAGAAATATACAAACACTTTATGAGAAATTAAAAGTCCTATATTTCTAGGAACGCCTGACCCTTGTTTATGGGAGATTAAAGTCCTATATTTCTAGGCGCGCCAGACTTTCTCTTACGAGAGATTAAATTCCTATATTACTAAGCACGCCTGACCCTCGTTTATAGGAGATTAAAGTCCTATATTACTAGGCACGCTACATCCTCTCTTATGGGAGATTAAAGTCCAATATTACTAAGCACGCTTGACCCTCGTTTATGGGAGATTAAAGTTTTATATTACTAGGCACGCCAGTCCCTCGCTTATGGGAGATTAAAGTCCCATATTACTAAGCATGCCTGACCCTCGTTTATGGGAGATTAAAAGACCCATAATTCTAGAAAATCCTAATGAAGTTTAATACAGGAATTACTGTCCGAAGGGAAGTGATGCCATTCCTCCCTAATAATGGGTGCGATTGGCACAAAAGGCGGGGGAACAATAAGAAAATTCAAGTGTTAGATCTCATTAGTGAACTACCTAGTGTCCATATGCACCATATCCTCTTCTTCGTGAGAGCCTCCTAAAACCACCAAAGGACGTTGCTTGATGTGGCCAACTGAAACACCCCCAAAATCAAAAGCTCCTTCGTGCGGCGCTTCTACAGGACCAACCGGAGAAACAAACTTACTCCCCTCAGGGTTGAGGATCGAAGACCCAAGCAAAGTAATTAACATTTGGTCATTTTTGGGAACAGGACTCAGGGCAGCCTGCTCAGGTAATGAGGCCTGAGAAGATTATCAAACAAATAATATAAAAAAATTAGAAACTAGAATGAGTGAAAGTATTATTATCACAGAAGGTACAACTACATGGTATTTCCTAGCATTGGATTCCACAACACCTTTTGCCCCTAATTAAGGACATCCTGGTTATACAAGAAGGAAGAGTCAGGAAAATAACCATTGCTGGAATGAAGATAATAAAGATTAACATCTGCCTCAATGAGGAAATTTATGGTTACATTTAGAGGTTGTAGGGACAGTTGTACCCTTTAGCATGTAGTCTTCAGAAGTGGGAAAAACTTTAATCTTCTCTAAGTCCACTTAAGGGCCTCAAAATCATCACCACCTCCAGCACCCTCATAGGAATCACCTCGGTGTCCAACCAGAAGATATGAAGATTTAGTAAATATTCAAAAATGAAGGAAATTTAAGAAGCTACAAGTACACGGGAATAGCCATACCTCCTCGTCAGCAAGGGTATCCTCCGTGAGAGTATAGTCATGTGTGGATGAAGAAGGCATCAAAAGAGAAACCTGTAATACCCCGTAATTTTAAATGACTTTTAAAATGGGTTATATTTTAAATTAATGGATTAATTGGATTTTATTATTAATTAATTCATTCGGGTTTTATCCGGATGGTGGATATTAAAATGGATGATTCTGAATATTACTTAAAGATATTTAGGTAATATATGAATGTGATGTCATTGATATGACTGTATGATATAAATTCGGTAATTTATATTTTTAGTCAGACGCGGTATGGGACGTGTCGGGACTAGTTTATTAAATTAAAAAAGAAATTTATTTTATGTCGACCTTATAGTCATTTCGACTGCGTCGTTGCGTCCGGAAGGTTCGAAATAGTCAGAAAAGTCTATTTGGATGTTAATTTTGAGTCTCGGGTCATTTGGAAATGAATAGACAACCCGAAAGGGCATTTTGGTCATTTTTCTAGGAGGGATGAATAGTGATTTCGGATTTTGGCCTATTATAAGTATTGGTAGATTAAGTGTATGTGGGTTATTCATCTCCTCTTCACAAATTAGAGCAGCCATCTTCCTAGAGAGAGTGTAAGAGTGCTTGGGAAGGGAAAAGCCTACTTGGGAAGGAGAAGAACAAGAACCAAGGTTCACCACCACCAACCACCACCGGAGTTTGACCGGAGAAGGGACAAGCAACTAAAATATACTACACCAAAGGATCAGACCTTCAGTAAAGGCAAGTGTTTGATAATGGCAATTTAAGTTCGTATATTGTCCATGTTATAATAGTATGAAAAGAGAAGATTATTCATGTTTGGAAGAAATAATGGAGTGATTAAATGGAATTCTGGAAACTGAAATGATATAGGAATTTAACTTATATTGTAGGATGATATTAATCCATGAAATAGTAATGAATCTGTTGAAGAAATTATGAAAACCATTGATGTGTTCTTGAAGATGATATGTTGATAAATTTCTGGAAATAAGGAGATAAACATGCTTTTTAATCCAATCCCTTGATGATTCTAGGATGTTTAGAGTATTGGAAATCGTTCATATATGTTGATATATCATGTAGTAAAGATTATAAGTCATTTGGGATGTTTAGATGAAGGTTTAAATGATCATAAGTTGCTAAACCCGTAGTTGCAGAAAATGTAGAAAACCAGGCTGTGACCTGAGGGATCGATCGATCGACCCCTGCCTTCGATCGATCGACCTCCCCAGAATATGTAAAGTTGTTTCTTTTTAAATGTTGATTCTTGTCCCAAACCTTTTGTGGATCTTTGGTGATTATTATTTGGATATTAAGGGACTTAGAAAATATCAGTAAACCCTTGATAAGATTTGAATTAATTTGATTTGGATTCAAGTGATTAAAATGATGAAAATTATATCGAATGGAATTTCGGTTGCTAGATTCATTTGTTAAATTCTAAATGGAGATGTATGAGGATTAAAGATAGGACCAGTAGGGGTGATTGAATATAACACCTGGGTATCCTTAAGTTTACAAGAGGGTTTAATCCAAAGTGAAAGAAGATGTGTTTATAAGAGATTTGAAACTAGCGATTTTAACCTTAATTAAAAGGAGAACTAAACTCGTAGTAATTCGGGAGAAATGATGTTATGGACCAGTAGGATATTAGTGAATTCTTACTGAATATATGTTGAGGAAAAACCTATTTAAATATTGTGTATTGAGTGAGGGTAGCCTTAGGGTTACAATTTGAACATCAAGGACTGAGTTTAAGCTCAATATTGATTTCGCAAGGACGGAGTGTAATACAAGAGCGTAGTGGTGTGTCTCCCGGATAGAGATGGGAGTTTAGAACACATTTGGTTGAAAGAAGGTATGAGGTTATCCCGATCGCATAGTTGAAGTTGTCGGACCTCCTCGATCGACAAAGTTAAGTAGTAGTGTATTGGAGGGGTTCCTTGTTTGGATTTCGCTTTGCGAGACGCTCCGCGCATGAACCTTAACGACGTCGGGAGTGGAGAGATGTTATAGGATGCGAGGATAATTAAATTATGAAGTAAAGATATGATATTTTAATACGTGGAATTTAAAAGGGATATAATGCTACGTATGGGAAATATCTTAGGGTAGTGATATTACCTTATTGATATTATATTATAGGTATGATAATACCTATTGGATTGATTGATGATTTATGTGTATGACATACCTAGCTTACTTGCTATCGGTGGGAGGTTTGCGCGTGAGGGAATTCATATCCTGATGAATCCATGGGATCTTTGATTTGCCGCTCGAGAACATAGGTCTATGAAAGACTTATCGGGGAGTTGATAAGTCCGCTGACTGTGGGTACGTAGGTATGTGCGTGACCCATGGATACGAGAACTATGTTCGCCTCCAATTTGTTTGTTGTTGTTTGTGGTTCGTGGAATTTTATCGAACCTTTAGTCCCCTATTCGGCGACCTGCGATGATGGGAAATGATAGCAGAGTAATGCATTGCACCGCAGCTGTGACTCGGGGTGCCGTATTATATATGAATATATATATATATATATATAATGGATTAAATGATTGAATGGATATATTGTGGTTAAATCTATCTACGGTGATAATTGTAGATAACGGTGAATAGAGAAAGATAATGGAATTAAGTTAATGAAATTTTATGCTTATAGAATTGAAAAGATTAACTCATGTTAATGAGAAACGATTTATATTAATGAGTAATGATTCATGTTAATGAGAAACTAATCATATAAAGGAGAAATGTAAATGAATAATAATGTGACGTATGGTATGGGACATACGGGGATTATGATATGGGAATGGAATTATAATATGGAGACTAGAAAAGAGGAACCATTAACTAGGAGGTTAATAGGAAACGTTAAGTGTGCACTCTAGTTGAGAGGTGAGAATAGCAAGTGAGAGTTGGATCTAACATGTACATAATAAATGCTTTATTGCACTTGTTAAATACTTGCTGTTTTAAAAATCATCTACACATTCGGGCTCTGACCCGTTTCCTTGCATATTTTCTCTTCTATTGTATCTCTATATCAGGTGTCCAGCAATAGGGACGCCAACCATAGCAGATTTTGACAGGCTATGGATTTATGGAGTTTTGCTTAGACGCCTATCTTCATTTGATTCACAGTATTATTAGTTAGGGCATGTCGCCCAAAGAATTTCAGTTATCTTTTCTATCGAGGTCAAATACTATTGTATTCGGGTCTTTTTAATACAGTTGTTATTGATGGGATTACTGTAATGGATTAATATTCTTTGGGAATGTTTATTCCAATTGCAATTAAATTCTTTTGTGTTATTTATTGGGTTATCAGTGTTGTAGAATAAAATGTGTTGTGTTATTCTTAAACTAAAAATGGTTTTGTTGAAATTTAAATTTGGAAAGTTTTTAACACCAGCTTAATTGGGTATTAGGTGAGTTGTAAATATTTTCGACAGTGATGCTAAGAATGAGCCAACTGTATATTCTGTTTTAATTTGGTATGGGACTGGCCTCCCGGTATTTAATTAGGCGGGGTGTTACAAAACCATTCTCTATATCTCACATCTTCGAATGCGATGGTAATCCTCCACCTCGAACTACTCTTCCGTCTCATCCTCCACTTGCCTATCTCTAACCCCTGCTTCTTCTTCTGATTCTTATTTTTCTTTCTCAACTTCTTCTTCAGACTGCTCATCTACATTTGTATCCTTAATAACTTCTTCGAAAACTACTTAAATTGGGTTGGTTAACTCGGAGGTGGACCTACTAAGTTTCCTACTTCCCTATGAACCAGCAGGAGACTAAATGAAGCCACACACAGCCATGTGAGAAGACATAGCAGCCCTGCCCACCATAAAAAAGGCATCCTAAATTCGTTGAAGGTCAGTCCACATTTGATCCACCTGCATCGCCGATTCCGAGTAAGAAACCACAATAAGAGAGGCAACTTGGGACGCAATAGGAGAAATAACTTGACGGTTCTTAAGCTTCTTCGAAAGAGCCTTTATAGAAGCTTTACTATCTACCCCAATTGAGGCAGTGTGAGGAGTATCCCCCACTATAAATTATCTTGAGGTACGATGGTAGCCCCCTCGCTCAGACTTGATGTTTGATCACCCTTCTTGTCCTTCTTCTTACTATAGCCTGCTCCAAAGGAGCTAAAGGAGGTTGCTCAGAAGGAGTGGAATCATTAATAGTACTAAAATGGAATAAGGAACTAGAGTTAGAATAACTTCTCACCCCTAGCTGTATAGGGGGAAATCTCTCAACGTTATGATAATGGGGTTCTTTGAGGATGTTACTCTGAAATCTACCCAGTTGATTATACGAAAATATAGAAAAATACGTGGATGATATGACACCTTGAGCCTTATCACTTGGGATGATGGGGTTTTCAGTATAGCTGGAGAAAATATTAATAATAGTTGAGGCTAGAAAATTTCTACAGGCAAAGAAAAAATTAGCGGGCTTCTCGCGCTTAAAGTGACTGATCATGGGATTACCCTGATCATACCCGAACTTCTTGGCCACACGATTGGGATAATAGATGGAGTAATGAGAGGTCCACTCAGTATATGAGGAAAAATACGAGGGAACTAGGAGCAATGGAATGTTGTTCGCAAGGAAGTTCCCTGCCACTTACTCCTCAATTGGGTAAATAGGATGCTCTTCCTCCACAAAGAAATTGTTAGTGAACAATTGATCAACACCCACATAGGGTGGCATAAAACTTATCAACTTTGTTTTTCAAAGGGATAAAGTTTTTTTTTTATCTCTTGTGGCTACAACAACAGATTCGTGGAACCTTAATGACGTGAGAATGGGGGTAACTACCCAGTGGAGCATACTCAGGAAAGCGAGCATACATGAAATTTGTCAACAATACATGGTTGGAATTCGAAACATCAAACCTACCAATTCTTCTATTATAGTTCTCTTAGACACGATCCAACCAAGTATACAAGGAACCCAAGGTAATTGCACCTAAGGGGAGCTTAATGCCATTGACTATGCGAATGGCCATATTAATCAAGTCCTTTCTGGGACAATCATAGGGCTTGACATGGAGAAATATCTTGGAAAGGATGACCCAGATATAACCTCCCAATTCAATTTTTTAACCATAACCTTTGCTAGTAATGGGGGTCTCGAATACTTATTTTCCTTTTGTTTTTTCTCAGTTGCCTCGCGAGCCTTAATAATAATTTTGTCCTCAATGAAGTAAAAATAACGAATTACCTCCGAATATGTACATTATTATAAGTCACCATGTAGTCCTTCACCACCGTCTCCAACTCTGCTTGGGTGGCCTTTTCAGCACAAGAAGTGGCCTCCTTAAAGAAAGTGTCGAAATCGGCTACCTCCAGGCCTAAGAGCACGTAAAAATCTTCAGGGGTACTAGTAAACTCACCCTAAGTAGACATAAATATGTGAGTCCAGTGACTCCACCAGAAAATAAGAAGTTGGAGATTGTTGTTGTTCTTGGCCAGAGTGGGATCACCCAACCAACAGGTGGAGGACAAACAAACCAAGTCTAGTTGTACGAAGGACTTAGCATGAATGTAATCATTCCATGAGCCCAGACCCTCGCAAGCACCAGAGGTGGACTCAAATTCTACCTTAGAGAAAGGATAGTCACCCCGTTCAATCCTAAAATGGGTCATAGTGATAGTATGGATGTAAGTGAAGTCATCTGCATCATAGCTTTCATCCATCAGTAGGTTCACAGGCTCCGTTGAAACGATCTCCCCAAGAAAATGCTCAGCCACAGCCTAAAAATAGTCGGGCTCACCAAAATAAGGTGCACACCGGTAGCGAGCCCGTTGGTTCTGACGGGCATGGGTACGAGGAGAAAGAACTCAGTCGAGGGAGTCATTTTTACCACAGGTTCCATGAGTGAAGATGAAGAAAAGGAAAAAAGAACGAATTATTTGGTTGTATAAAGAAGACAAGAGCAAACAGTGAACTCTCTCTCACTCGGATGAATGAAAATAATAATGAACCCAAAGATAAGAGTTTGGAAGTGTCAAGAATGTCTTTTATATGGGCATCAAAAGATACAAAAGACGGTATTAATGATGCCTCAGAAAACATGGCAATGGTTGAAGCACCGCACATAGGCTACACGCACGTGTAGGGACATGAATTCCAAAGCTATAGTGATGACAACCCAAGAGGTGACGCTTGGAAATCCCCGCATGAGAAAATGTGCTAACCGCAATCTACCACGTGTAAAAGGTAGAGAAGTAAACATCAATCCCATTAAATGTGATACGATTAAGTAATAATGGTGCATGCCAAGAGTTCTTAGCCTTAATTTTGGGGGAAACTTGAAAAAATATCTTCACTCCTTAAGAAAGCTGTCACACTCAATTATAATGTCCCACCAAGGAATAGTGCCATTAAATAAGGTCACAAGGCAGTCAAAGACAATGATGGTTCAAGGGTCATCCAAATATTTCGTACAAATATGTCTTCATGCAATAAATAAATATATATATGAAGGGGAAAATGTAGGGGGAGTCCTCACCAAGAGATGATTAGTTAAGGCCACTTTATACTCAGTGAAAGACTAATAACAGAATAAAGGCAAAGACTGCTCGAGGAACCTCCCTAATAGATTGAGGCTATTTGAAGGATAATATTTGTAACAAAAATTATGATGTAATCTTTTTATTTACATTTATAAAAGTTCAATTTGTAATATGGGCGAGAACGTTTGGTCCCTTAGAAGGACCATGCTTGGAAGGGCATGGGAGAGCTTACATGCTCTATCGAACGACCTACTCCTGGGAACCTCTCAGGGATTTAGTTTGGAGGATTAAGAGCAAGGCAATGTTGAGAAAGCAATAGCCAACCTTCTTGTCTCACTTAGGCAAAACTTCATCTAGCATAAACAGTTGTTCGAACCACCATAGTCGATCGGGAACCTCCTCGAAAGACCCCAATCCCAGATGATCCTCTGGAGATAATTCCCATCCAACAAACGGTACGCTTAGTGCTCAAGATATTTCCAGTATAACATCCTTAACTTGATGAATCATCTCTTTAATTGACGTGACCACACATCTGGTGTAGGTCACTATTCACCTACTTTGTGATGTCATGCAATCTGACATTTAAGATCTCAAAATAGTATCATTCAAGTGGGTTTATCCTTAGGATGACAGGCTCATTGGATGAATTTTTAATTTCCATCTATTATAAGATAAACATGTGTTCTGTCACGTCACATCCCCATTAATGTCACCATGCTTTATAAGTGTCAGGCAGTTTCTCGCCAAAACACAATATCTCATGCATTTAATGCAATATCTTTGACATTAATGAGACGGTACTTTAGTACTTAATGATAGTTAATCAAATTTAATTCCATCAAGGTCACTCGAGTGACCTTGCTTTCATATAAATAGATCAGCTAAATAGTTTATGAGGACGGTAATTCAAACCTAGAATTACAGCTGGATTTTTCTCATACACGAGAGCTTCCGCTAGAAAATTTATGGTTTGAACATTCCCATTGCTTTCATTGATACCACTATCATTGAGCATTTAACTGAGCCGAAAGTTCCTGACTTGCCTTTATTATGACAGGAGTGCTTTCTCTTTCGCCCTCCGACCAAGTTGCTTGCTGGTTCCATTTATTTATTGCGTTCACAGTGTATTTATAGTGTAAATACGTCATTTAATACCATCTTGAGTATTGAGTATTATTATCTAGTTCACTCTCATTTATTGTCATTATTAAATATAGCCTTGAGCATTAATCACGGTCTTGATAAGGAGTTATGCCTCGCTGATACTAATTATATTTTTAGAACCCACATCTTACAATCTCATGTGTAATCGGTTAATTATGAGAGTAATACACTACAAATTTTAATCGATTTATAACAATTATCTACTATCAAAATATTTCCTACTTTTCGGGCTTTGACCCACGATAAATTGTTTATCCTTGTTTTCCTTTTTAAAACCACAAGTGTGCATTAACTGCAGTCAGGACCGGAGGAATATATCCATTCTTATCGTTGCAACACCGGTGGACACTACAAGATCATTTTAGATGCCTCAACTTATTCTTTCTAGGTAGGATCTTTTAATTCCAGTTTGCAGTTTGGGCTTGTTGCCCATAGACGAATATGATTTTATAATACCGATGGGGATTTAATTTTAGTAATCAGTTTATTTTTGGTTTTGATTCAGTTGGATGTTATTATTTGGTGATCAGTTGTTTATTTGGTGGACAGTAATTATTTATCTATGCACGAGATTTATTTTATTTATTATGATATATAATTTTATTCGTTTTATTTATAGTAATTGTTGCGACAGTGAATGCTGATTATGAAACCATACTAAGATTTTTGTTTTATTTTAGTAGAGGATTGACCACCCGATATTAGAATAGGTTGGTTGTCACATTATTGTGCCTATATGCATTATTCTCTTAATAGGAAAGTATTTAAGTTTGTCAACAAACAAAATACATTGCCCGTGGAAGCATGGCATACCTATAGTTCCCAACAACTTGACTCCCTAGTAGTGGAAGTCAAATAAAATTATGCCCAAATAACGCTCTAGAAAACAAAACAGATCACGCTTCAGACTAAGTTATGAAAAAAAGATTCACGTTGTCTAAAACTCCAAAATAGGTTATTGTCTATGAAAATACACAAGTCCCTGGAGTGGCTATAAATCCCCTGAAGTAGGGAAACGTACCTAATATTAATGAGATCTTTGTTTTTTATACATATACAAGTGAAAATTTGGATCGCCAAAGATGATAATCAATGACATAATTATATATGTTTTAGATGCGCAAACATCAAAGGGAAATGATATTACAAATCAATGTACTATAATTGAATGTCGACAAAGAATATATTGTCCAAAACTAAAAGTTTGATGATGGCATAACTCCTGTCTCCAAATAAACGTTTTGTATATGGATATATAGTATAAAGCCCCTTATGTTAACCCCGAAGGCTATGGATGTGTGTTTAGGAGAAAATCAAGTAAGAAAATCACAAAATAATGCACGACTTATGGAACTAGGATTCCTAAAAAATAGTAAATTAATTATACGCAAACATACCTTCCCGTTATGTTCATAATTAATTTTATAATATCTTACTAGCTTAGTAATTGTTGAAATATATTTGAGACTCGTGAATATTGTAATTGCTTATTTACAAGAGACTTAGATAAGGAATCCATATGAAAATTATAGAGGGATTTATTTGCCTAAAAAAATAAAAGGATTATGTACTCAATTATAATAATGCGTTCATTCTACAGCTTAGAGCAATTTGGAAGGATATAAGTAAAATCATCTTAGAAAATAATTCTCTAATGAAAGGTATTAAAATAAATATGAATGATAATGTGACATTATACAAATATCCTTGAAAGTGTGCTTCTAAAAACTCAATAGAAATGTGAAAGACATAAATAAGGGAAACAAGAATGAAATACCTTCGAAAAACTAGTTATTATTTTGGCCTACAGATCAAGAACGATTTAAGTTAAACACTAATTAATTACTTAAATGGTTTGAAAATTCCTCTAATGATTTATCATATATAAAGAACACTATTTTAGTATACATATTTTCTTCGATATTTGGATATCTAAGTACCCATGTCATCTTAAAGAACATGATAATATAACTTCGGTCCACAAGTACCATATTTGTAAGTTATTACTGTGTTATTATACATAGCACAATGCATGCGACGAGATAGTATTCGTAGTCAATCTCTTGGAAAGGAAAAATTACTATTGATTTACAAACATGATATTGGTATCAATAATATTATGTGATAGTTTAGTGGAACTATTGATGTGATATTTTCAAATCTAATCATCCATGCCTACTTGGTTATGTACATAAATGTTACCTCTATGATCCTTATGAGGAATAATCAAATACATTATATTCTCTACTCTAGTAGTAAATATGTCAACTCATGTAGAATTACTAAGTAAACAATGATGGTTGTTTCCTTTAACAATGTGAAACTATTAACGGTGCGTGATAGTTCATGAATTATTAGAATGCTTAAAAGACCAATTGATTGCATTTTATAAAATTCAATCACAAGATGCAATTAAAGGGAGCATTTTCATACTTTTATAATTATAAATTTGTACTTTTACTTTTCGTCATTTGTTATCCTATCGAATTATCTTATCATAATTACAAATTAAGCGTCATTTCGAGTCCCAATGATGATAATATGGCCAATTTCGTGAAACACTATTAGGCTGCAACGGGGGAGGGATCAGTTGGTCAAATTAAGGGATCGATCGATGGTCCCATAGTTTGACTTGAATCGAAGATAGTAGGATAATTTGGTATTGAGGTATCAATCGTCCAATTTGAGGGATCGATTAGTGGTCCCAGATTTGGAGATATTTTGATTCTTTTGGTTTATTTTTCTTTATTTAATTAATCCAAATTACTATATAGCGTAAGTTGTGATTTATTTTATAAAAATCAAATTTTATTAGATAGTTTAGGATTTGATTTAGTTTTGGGAGATTTTCCTCCTTTCTCTTTCCTAGGGCTTATTGTGTAAGTTATGATTCGTTATCTCCTACCTTGCATTTATTGCTTTTTACTTGTTTTCCTTTCTTTGTAATATAGTTTTGAGTCAATATAAACAGTTTTAATATTTTCCTTTATTGTTTTCCTTGATTCCTTATTTTATATTAAAAATTTAACATGCTTTCTAGCTAAGTTAATTTAGGTTGAAATTGTTGAACTCACATGGGCTAATTAGTTATTTTTATATGGTAAGACGGTTTTGGTTAGTGTTGGTGGGATTATTTGTTCTTGGCTTTGCATCTAGGAAACTTAGTGGTTTATATCATGTTTGTGACCTTTTGTGTATAATACCAGGAGTATTTGTTTATGCCAAACTCAAATTAAGATTTTATGAGAATTTAGGGGGTGACAACTCTTATTTTTATTAATTGTCTAGACGAGAATCTATCTTGTTAATGATTTTCTTTCCATGTAACCATTTATGAAATTTAGTCCATGTGAGTGATACAATTCTCAACCTATATTTTCATTCTTATTGTTATTTAGCTTATATATTTTCCTAATGCTAATTGTTTTTATAATTCATCACCTTTTACACTTCTATTCCAGATTTAATAGATTAATTAAAGTCTAACAAAAATTTTATGTGGATTCAATACCCGAACTCGCTGCTATACTTATAAAATAAGTGTAGTTAAACTTTAGGTTTTTGCACAGCGGTGAGAACCAAAAACAACAATTTACATGTTTACACAACTCCCGACTTCCCCACTCTATCAGTGCATGAAGCTAGTATATGAAGAGTAGTGAGATCATTTATTAAAACTATGTGAATCACTTAATACTTGCCTCTAAAAACATATGTTACTACCACTACCTATGAATACAATGATGCATGTATATCTCAAATTCAAAGAGGTTACATCATCGAAAATATGATCAAAACATTTTAGTCTTTTTACATACGTGCACTCCAAAAGAGTCGTGCAATTGATGACAAAAAAATCTTATAAAATGACATGTTCACCCATCTTCACCAAAGTCTTGTAAAATTCAAGCTTCAAAATAAAAGTATGATTGAAATAACAACTTATCTAATCTTTTCACTAAGTGAATGAATGATCATACCAGAATCTTGTATATATAATACGAATGTGTCAACTCAATAATCAAAGAATTCCATATTTATGGGGGCCATATTGTTAAGGGTGAGAATTAAAGAACATGTTCTTGGACATATGTGTGATGTACTTTTTTCGCTTAATTAATAATAAAAAATCCTTTAACTAGGTTTTTTCCCCATTGCATTTTCCTGCTAAAGCTTTTACGAGTAGCATCGAGTGCGTTTAATACAGATTGACTGAGCATAAAGGTTGTATTCTTTTTCGTTTATTTTGATTTTTTACCCACATGGTTTTTCTTAGTAAGGTTTTAATGAGGTAACAATAATTGAATGCTGGACATGGTGTACATCAAAGGGGGAGGGTTGTATGTATTATGTCGCATCTGCAAATTTTATGTTTTTAATGCTAAGTAAAGAGTAAGAGTAAATACAACAATAAAATTAAGGCAGTGAAAATTAAAAGATTTTTATTATAGGGATGCCTAGCATCCTATTACATAGCTGAGGTAGAAATAAACAAAAATAGATAATTATTCGTACATGACGTACATAATATAAGACTTCTAGAATATATTTGGGATTCATAAGAGACAATAAGTTGTGGTGTAGACATTTCAACGGGGACTACCATCTTTATCTGCTACCACACATACATACGTAATCGAAAATATTTTTTGAGGTAGTATAGAATAAAAGTCCATATGTGCGGGAAGTATCTCGTCTTCCTCAGGTTTGTCGTCCATCTGGAAGGAAAATAATTAAGCAGACATGCCCAGTAGATAATTTAATTCTATACAAGGTACGGGAGAAAATGTATTATTAGAGAGTAACTAGATTACATATTGATAAAAATCTGGAAACAAACTGAAATATCATAGAATTGTCAGGGGTATACTGAAGTCTAATGATATATAAATGAATAATATGGTGGAATGTAACCAAAAAATTTGTGTATCAGGTTACTAAGATAAGACAAGCCATAAATTATCGATTATAGGAGCTTTAAATGCGTAAACATATCGTTACAATATTGTTCAAAGCATAACATACATTTGGACAAGCAATGCTACATCATCGGGGAATAATAATAATGGCTTGGCACACTTAGCTAGAGTATCACTCGTATGTATGTAGAAAATAAAAAACTAGGCCCTCAATATCTGAGTCCTACTTGCCAATTACAACTGTCGTGGTTTATCGAGGCCTAATTCCTAGATCGTAAGATATACTACTTGCGATTTCACTGATAAGGGCAAAAATTTTAGGGTGATATGCAATAGGTTGCGGGGCAATACCACAGTTAAGGGCAAAAAAAGTGTGTAGTGAATTTTATTAAAGTCGTAGATTGTAGCGGTATATCGAGTTTTAGGGATAACTGAAATATCGAGAGAATCAATATACGAAATAACTATGAACTACAAAAAAGAATTCGTAATTTGAAAGACCCTGTGCAATACTGATTTAAATAGTTGCACAAATTCCAATCACAAACTTATTTAATTAGTGTCAATTTATGAATCAAATAAATTTAGCGCTTAAACTCAATCAATTACGTGCATTCATATGTCAACCCAACATAAGTAAAATATGCAACACAAATTTCAGAAAAAATCCCCACAGGGCAAAACCTTTTTATTTCTAGAACTTTGACAAGTTTACAAGACCATTGACTTACATACAACTTGATAATCACCCACAAGTGTAATGCACGATGCCTTCGTCAAACCTTCAAAGCAATGGCTAGAAGTCAATAATTGTTCACACGCAGTTATACCATAAGAACACGCAGTCCGGACACACTGTCCTTAGTAAAGAATCAACACGCAAAAGATCCTCAATAACATGCTCATTAACTTCATAGAGACTTACTCCATAATAACACACATCTCTCGATCACAAAGTATGAACAGTAGGAAACTATGCTTTGGGTTTCGCAAAACAACTCGCACAAAAAAAATTGGGATTGTGAATTGCAAAACAAAAGTTATGAACCCTCAAATGGTTAGTATCAAAACATATTTTGTGAAAACCAGTATTTCTCCACACAAAAATCAGAAACCTGACACCCTTATTTATAATAAAAATCAAGGCGGTGACATGTCAGCTTAAACCACATCTCGTACGAATGACACGATGTCATTTGAGCAAGATACGGTCTCATTCAAATCATGTACGGTGTCATTTGAACGACAGCATACATGTATCCCAGAAAACTTTAGTCTTTTAAATATCTTGGAAACCTCAAAACTTAAAACTTTTTACGATATTATAAACATTTATCCAAACCTTTTATGATTTTGAAAAATTAAAAACCATTTAAAAATACTTCAAAAATCATTTAAACTTTTATAAAAATATCCCAACACTTTTAATGTAAAATGTAAATGGAACTTAAACACATTTTACCAAATTCATGTTTGTTGGGCTTGAATGTTGTAGTATTCTGAAATTCGGATTCTTCTCTGTAGATGTAAGATTATCAATCCTTCGATGACTTATAGAAACTTGTAGCGGTATACGACGTACAAAATTATGACGAACAATGTCCTTACAAATCTCCCCTATGTCTATGATGGTACAAAATAAAAATATCTGAATTATCAAACTAAAATGACCTATACAAATCTACCCTCCCAAAAACTCAAATGTGGAAAGATAAACTGATAAGTCTTCACACTGCTCAAACGATGCTTCAACAATCAACTCTTTAAGAACTCCAAGATTTTCTCATCAGGGTTTGCAACATAATGTTCTTCAATTGTACCTACACACATGAGACAAAGCAAAAACCTCGTGATGTATCGAGTTTGAAATGATATAAACATAAAGCTTGTTAGCATAATCGAATCTCCCCAATACTTAAACTCCCCCATAAAATTACAATTCGTTCTCCCCCTTTTTATTTATCCGAAATAGACAAGGAAAAGAATAAATCACATAAAGCAAATCGGGGTGTCATGGAAAAAAAAGCAAACAGATTGGTTTTGAATTTTTCAATTTTTTTTATAAAAATGCAAAAATGATGTTACAAAAATCACACATCATGCATTTATACTAAGATAAACAAATCGTGGAAACAGAATGAATGGGTGTGAATAGATTCGATAGGAAAATCGACTCAATCATGACATGTGTGCATGATGCATAAGTGTACTCCTAACGAATTAACATAAAAAACAGTCCTTGGGTGTGGAATTATTGAATTTCGATGACATCGCCTTAATCATATCAACAAATCAAAGTATAAATGATATCCACACCAATAACGTCCAAAACAATGTAATGCTTTTTCATGACTTTCAAGGACATGAAAACCGTTGAAAATTCCATTCAAACTCCCTCATTAAAAGAAAAT
This sequence comes from Sambucus nigra, assembly GCA_949130495.1. Taxonomy (NCBI): domain Eukaryota; kingdom Viridiplantae; phylum Streptophyta; class Magnoliopsida; order Dipsacales; family Adoxaceae; genus Sambucus; species Sambucus nigra. Next base: position 838,753,358 of record OX422207.1, on the reverse strand, counting down.
GCTTTTTCCTTTTTCTTATGAGGTGATGAAACTAAAAAACTATTGGCCAATTTTTGGCATAATTTTTTTTATTCCCTTTAAATTTTTTTTGGGCTCTTTTAAACCTCATTGGATTTGGGATAATTTTCAATTCCTCACTTTTTTAGGCCCATTTAAACAGTGGCTCAATCGCAAAGGATAAATGAGTATCTTTCGTATCCTTTCCCCGTTTTACAAAAAAAAAACACTCAACCTCACAAACGGTTTATATCATGCACTACTTTTTGTCAAGTTTTATCGCATTTGGTTCATTGTATAGACATAATTTAGATGGAGACACCCGATCAACATGCAATAGACAAGCAAAAAAGTCAAACAAATCCGTGCATGTGTGCAATAAAGGAAAAATGGAGTCAACCATGTAGGTATTAACACTATATCATCTCAAAGAATCCAAACTTTATGAAGCACATGAATGACACAACATATTGTCTCAAAAAACTATCAAATTGTCACATGGATATGGCATGAAGTTATGACTTGATTGTTGATGCAAAAAACTGAACCGAATCCCATTTTTATGATCACAGATAAATAGATGAAAGTAATCCAATCAAGCACATAAGAGACAAAGATTTTTAAAGTGGTTCGTCTATGAATAAAGCCTACGTCCACTGTTATTTTATTCCCAGGGGTTTACAATAGCACCATAGGGTGTAGAGAGAGAAACGATGTGTATCTTGTGTATGGGGTTTCTAGGTTCCCCCGGATCTACCGAATCTCCTCCCTTTTGGCTAAGGGAATACATGTATTTATAGTGATGGGAGATAAAGAGATTCATTGTATATAGACATTTATGTCTACATTCAACGAATCTAATTGTTGAATTGCTTGGTATGCTATGTGTTGTCATATATTAATACAGTATAAATGTACATTAAGGCTCATTAAATGCGTTGTCATCTTCATTAATGCACATTAAATGCATAGTTATCCTTTGATCTTCCTGGTTGGTATGCCGACTAACTCTCCTCGGGTGCCGACTAATTCTCCTCGGGTACTGACCAACTCTCCTCGGGTGCCGACTAACACTCCTCGGGTGCCGACCAACTCTCCTCGGATGTCAACCAACTCTCCTCGGGTGTCGAATATTTCCACGTAGGATGACATGTGTCCTTTTCTGATTGGTCCTCGTAGATGGAGAATTTTTGCGTTAACAGAAGCCCCCAATGCTCCATGCTTGATGTTTTACTTGAAAGGATGGAGTATTTATTCTGCAGTGTTGCTCGGTGCTCGTGAAATTTTTGATCTACCTTCTTGATTTGTTCAACATAAAGTGCATTATCTCCTGGATGACATATGATGCAGGCTGATCGATGGTTGCTAATCTTTCTTTTGAGGAACTCCGTGTGCTATGTATCACCCCTGGGAATTTGGATGCATCCATGCCATAGTATGCAGCTTGTAGCTTGTCATAATCTTAAAGTATGTTGATTGGTTTGCTAACCGACCAACTGCCTCCTGTGCCGAGCAACTGAGTGCTAACTTCACGTGCTTGATTCTTCTGATTTATGATCCTCTGAATACTTTGTTGAGTAAAATACTAGCTTTTGAACCCAACTCTTCAATCTGATTAGTACCAATCTAGTGGTGGACTTCGAAACATTTTCATACAACTTCTTCTTCAATGTTGGTCGGGATAGTAGTAGTAAAGATCTCAGTGCTGTAGATGCTAAATTTGACTTCTGAACTTCAATAGTATGTGCATAATAACTCCTGAATATGCCTGCTGAACTTCTGAATACGCCTCCTGAATTTCAATATACCTCCTGAACTTCAATATCAAAAATAATTCCTGAGCAAGAAAAACAACTCCTGAATGATAATTAGTCGGGGCCCTGACTATGTAAGTTTATGGAGTTGAATTTGATGCTCGACTGCATGATGTTATGAGAATGTGCCACTGAATTTGTAATAGAAGCCCCCAAGTGTGGAATATGAATTTTGAATGCTTTCTCGGCCTTGAAGTATGTTATTTGACAAATTTTCTTATTTTGCATAGACAATAAGATTTGCTCCACCCGTTGTCTACTGTTCGACCAACTGGAGTTGATGGAGATTTACTTCCTAACCAACCTTAGTTGGCATTTTTGGGAATATATTTACTTCCTAACAAACCTTAGTTGGCATTTTTGGGAATAGTTTTACTTTCCGACCAACCTTAGTTGGCGTTTTCGAGAATACATTTACATCCTAACCAACATAAGTTGGCATTTTTAGGAATACATTTACTTCCTAACCAATATAAGTTGGCATTTTTAGGAATACATTTTTGATAATAAATGATAGAGACTTCCTCGAAGCTGACCAACGGATTGTTGGGAATAAGATATAATAAATGCTGGAGACATCCTTGGAGCTGACCAACAGATTGTTGGGAATAAGATAATATATGCTGGAGACATCCTTGGAGCAGACCAACAGATTGTTGGGAGTAAGATAATATATGCTGGAGACCTCCTTGGAGCTGAATATATGATTATAAATATTTGTCGAGCTCCATGCTGAAATAAGAATAGAATATGCATCCAAATAGATATAAAGAATAATAATAAAGTGCCTCGTTGATCTGTCGAGGTAGAATTATATAATGCCGAACAAGAATAAGATCTTCCAAAACATAAGAATATGGCCGAGAACGTTGTGAGGCCTGAATATAAATAAGAATTATCCGACCAACTATCCGTTGGGGATGAAATACAACGAATGTTTTAATTCTCCTTAAAGCTAAATAAGTATCTTATCGAGGCACAATTTCATAATGCCGAATAAGAATAATATTTTCCAGAACAATAGAATATGGCCGAGAACTTTGCTGGGCTTGAATATAAATAAGAATTGCCCCGACCAACTATCTGTTGGGGGTGAAATATAATAACTGTTGTAGCTTTTCCTCGGAGCTGAATATATATAGAGAGAAGAAATTTTTCGAGCTCTATGCTGAGATAAATATAAAATATGAATCCGAACGGATATAGAATAATTTGTGCTTGAGCCGATATCTCCGAGTGAAATGATAATAGTTTCCAGATTGTTTTCGAGCATTCGTCGGTGTTGAGTCTTGTACCTGTAAAAATTAATATCTCGCTCTACCATTTGTGTAGGCTGAATTGAGTAGTCGTGAGAATAATTTAATCATTCAATAAATATATGAAAAAAATATTAATTTCAAAAAATGAAATAATATATGTTGGCTGATATGTCGAGGCAAAATTGCCTGATGTCGAGCAATACTACTTTCTAGAGGTTTACCAGAGCTTTCATCGGGATTGAATCTCGTCCGTATGAAATTTTAATAAACTTCCCGAGCACCTGTCGAGACTAGAGAAAATAATTATTATAATGAGGATAATTATTCAGCCAAACAATATGTGATGTGTATCAGCATAAGGCAATAAAAATTTCAAAATATGAAATAATATGTTTTGTGCCAAATGTGTGTGAGATGGAGAAAATTTTATTAGATATGCGCCATAAATAAGACATAAAGTTTTTTGTAAATTTATTTAATCTCCAACAACTAATCAGGTATAAGTTGCTGTTTGAAAATTATTTATCACTTGGTTTTAAAAATATTTTTGGGGTGATCACAAGTTAAAAAAGACTTAAGCCCCCTGTTTGTCCCCGAGTTGAACTCGTGTTTAAAGAAATATCTGGGGTGTTTCGCATTTTTTTAATACCCCATGATTCTACTGCTGCCGACAAACGGCATGGATATTGTCGACCAACATTTAAGGATATCCCAAGTTATAGAATATATGGTGCCGACCAAGAAGCAAATGGTCCCCGACCAGCTGAGCAATTTCGTCGATCGACAAAAATGGTGCATTGACAGCACCGAACAACATTAGATGTCACCGACCAAAAAGTGGATGGTTGGATAGTTGCCGACCAGTAAATTGAACCCTCCGAACAAGACTGAGATATTGCCGATCAAGAAGTAGATGATCGTTGACCTGCAATTGGTTCCACCGAGCTACAATATGGGGCTCCGACCAATAATAAGATACCTCGTAGTTGGATAGAATTATTTCAACACTGCTGATGGATCTTCACATCTTTTCTTCGATAAACAAAAATGGTCTGGTTAAGCTTCCCTTTAATAAAAGATGGCCCAAGATGATGCCGACCAACAATATGGATGGATGACCAGAATATCTCGAATCCTTAGATCAGAAAAATAACATTCGATGTAAAATTTAAGCATTAAGAATGTTAATTAAATGAATAATTATCTAATCCACTATATCGTGTGATTCCGATAAAGAAACCATGTGATGTGATGAACGAGGGGCCAACATATCAAATATGTGCTCAGAGTCTTGATATGGTCATGATTTGTTTACTGATCCTCTTTTACAAGAGGTGGGTAATGATTTTTCAGGTGAGATAAAATTATTTTTTACCTTGATCCTTTCCTATTACCTATTTGGAGAGATAAAAATATGTTGAATGCTCGAAGTTATTACCAAATTTATATCAAAAATCAGTCAATGAGACTTTATTGACATAGATGGCATGTGAACCAAATTAAGTATATAGCTCATAAAAATGAATGCAAAGAGACTCAAACTTGAAGAGAGAGAAAATAGATTTGGGTCATGATTTCCATGAGAAAACTTTTTATTGTCTTTAACCTTTTCCCATTCTCTGATTAAAAATGTAATGGGAATTTGAACAGTCATCAAAGATCTTACAAAATTTATAATGAAAATTATCAAATCTTACCACCGTCATATATATTGGTATATGTAATCATTTAAAATATTTATTCCATGATATAAAATTGAAACTTGAGAATCAAGCAAAAAGTTATGATTTATGAAATCCATTATTTTTCAGATTTCTAAATAAGAATTAATCTAACAGTTATGATTTTAAAATCATGATATGCAATATTTTACAGATAAAAATTGGACAATTAATTTATGTATATAAACATAAAAATCATGATTGAATCAACAATGTATGTATAATTGATTATACATAGAGAAAATAAAAACTTAGCTTTTGATGAAGAACAATGCTTGTAACACGTTCCCACAGACGGTGCCAATCTGTTGATGCAAAAAACTGGACCGAATCCCATTTTTATGATCACAGATAAATAGATGAAAGCAATCCAATCAAGCACATAAGAGACAAAGATTTTTAAAGTGGTTCGGCTATGAATAAAGCCTACGTCCACTGTTATTTTATTCCCAGGGGTTTACAATAGCACCATAGGGTGTAGAGAGAGAAAGGATGTGTATCATGTGTATGGGGTTTCTAGGTTCCCCCAGATCTCCCGGATCTCCTCCCTTTTGGCTAAGGGAATACATGTATTTATAGTGATGGGAGATAAAGAGATTCATTGTATGTAGACATTTATGTCTACATTCAACGAATCTAATTGTTGAATTGCTTGGTATGCTATGTGTTGTCATCTATTAATACAGTATAAATGTACATTAAGGCTCATTAAATGCGTTGTCATCTTCATTAATGCACATTAAATGCATAGTTATCCTTTGATCTTCCTGGTTGGTATGCCGACCAACTCTCCTCGGGTGCCGACTAACTCTCCTCGGGTGCCGACCAACTCTCCTCGGGTGCCGACTAATTCTCCTCGGGTATTGACCAACTCTCCTCGGGTGCCGACTAACACTCCTCGGGTGCCGACCAACTCTCCTCGGGTGTCGAATATTGCCACGTAGGATGACATGTGTCCTTTTCTGATTGGTCCTCGTAGATGGAGAATTTTTGCGTTAACATTGATCATCCTAAATGTCAATTCATATAAGGTGCAAACCAAAATACAAAAATATTTTTGACTTTTTCAAAAAATTTCATACAAAAATCCAATACAAAAGTACATGTCAACACTCTAGCAAATATATATCATGAAACCACAACTAGTATATGACAAAAATCATGCAAGCAATCAACGATATGAAATAGCAAGTGACGAATTATGTGCAAGCATGTGAGAATCAACACGTCTAAAGCCTAGCGCATCCAAAAGTGATTTCCTAACCCAGACGGATGTGACACGTCGACATAGGGTTTTGGAAACCAACAAAATACTAGACTTAAACTTCCTAGGAATTTTTTGAATATCAAAATAGAAACGCCCAAGGTTCCCTTTCCTACCACAATGTGAATAAATGTAAACCGGTGGAATGAAACCTATGGATTGACCTTTTCTAACGTCCTTAGGAACGATTGACCCTCTAAAACAAATAATGGTCTTGGCTTTAGCAACAGAAGCATTAAAACAAGACGAGCCATTACCATCACTGCACAAACAACTCGAGTCTTTCAAATCATTTTTCAACTTCAAAATTTTGGACTCAAGCAAAGAATTAGACTCTTCCAAAGTTAGGTATTTCTTTTTCAAGTTTTCAATTAAACTTAACAGTTTATTTCGCTCATCCTCAAATAAAACAAACTTATTCCTAAGAGTCTCTTCACGTGCTATAAAATCATCGATTAATTTTTTATCCTCAATGGCACAAACAGGAACCCTAGAATTTTTTAAAATTTTCAATTCTTTTTCTAAACACAGGGCTATATCGTCACTCTCCTTTTTGGAAATTTTTGAACAATCAAAATCATTGCACAAATTACCAAAGTGATCATGATAAATATCTCTTTGAGTTTGAAACGTTTGCAAATATTCAAACTTATTTTTAAAAAGAGAATTTTCTTCTTCCAAAATTTTAATTCTTTTGCAAAGTTTCAAATTCAAAAGTGTGAATTTTTCAGCACGGTCGTGAACTTTATCTTGACTAACAACATCAACAATACAATCGAGAAAACAAATCAGGAGAGGAACACAAATAACCACAAAAAAGTTAATATCACACAATTTTTTTGAAAAATAGGAATACGCGATAAATTAGTGTGACCTTCTCTGATACCAATTTGAAAGACCGTGTGTGATACTGGTTTAAATAGTTGAGCAAATTCTAATCACAAACTTATTTAATTAGTGTCAATTTATGAATCAAATCAATTAAGCCCTTGAACTCAATCAATTTCGTGCGTGCATGTGTCAATGCGACACAAATTTCAGGAAAAATCCCGCAGGGCAAACCTTTTTATTTTCAGAACTTTGAAAAGTTTACAAGACCATTGACTTACATACAACTTGATAATTGCCCACAAATGTAACACATGGTGCCTTAGTCATACCTTTCAAGTGAAGGCTAGAAGTCAGCAATGGTTCACATGCAACTATACCATAAGAACACGCAGTCTTCAGCAAAGAATCAACACATAGAAGATCCTCAATGACAAGCAGTTATAAACTTTATAGAGACTCACTCCACAATAGCACGCAGCTCTCGGTTATAGAGATCTCCCCACAAAGTATGAACAATAGCAAACTATGCTTTGGGTTCCACAAAACAACTCACATAAAAGTAATTGGAATTGTGAATTGTAAAACAAAAGTTATGAACCATCAAATAGTTGGAGAATAATATCAAAACGTATTCTGTGAAAATCAGTATTTCTCCACACGAAAATCAGAAGCTTGACACCTTTATTTATAATAAAAATCAAGGCAGTGACATGTCAGCTTAAACCACATCTTGTTCGAATGACACGATGTCGTTTGAGGGAGATACAATCTCGTTCGAACCATGTATGGTGTCGTTTGAACAACAACATACATGTATCCCAGAAAACTTCAGTCTTTTAAATATCATAGAAACCTCAAAATTTAAGACTGTTTACGAAATCAGAAACATTTATCCGAACCTTTTATGATTTTGAAAAATTAAAAACCATTTAAAAATATTTCAAAAATCATTTAAACTTTTATAAAAATATCCCAACACTTTTAATGTAAAATATAAATGGAAGTTAAACACATTTTACCAAATTCATCCTTGTTAGGCTTGAATGTTGAAGTCTCCTTGAAATTCAGATTCTTCTTTGTAGATGTAAGCTTTTCAATCCTTTGATGACTTGTAGAAACTTGTAGCGATATACGACATACTAAATTATGACGGACAATGTACTTACAAATCTCCCCCTATGTCTATGCCAATACAAAATAAAATATCTGAATTGTCACACTAAAATGACCTATACAAATCTACCCTCCCAAAAATTCAAATGTGGAATGATAAACTGACAAGTCTTCAAACTATTTAAACGAAGATTCAACAATAAACTCTTAAAAAACTCCAAGATTTTCTCATCAGGGTGTGCAACATAATGTTCTTCAATTGTACCTACACACATGAGACAGAGTAAAAACATCGTGACGTATCGAGTTTGAAATGATATAAACATAAAGCTTGTAAGCATAATCAAATCTCCCCCATAAAATCATAATTTGTTCTCCCCCTTTTTATTTATCCGAAATAGACAAGAAAAAGAATAAATCACGTAAAGCAAATCGAGGTGTCACGAAAAACAAAGAAACAAACTATTTTTTAATTTTTTAATTTTTAATGAAAAAATGCAAAATTGAATTTACAAAAATCACACACCGTGAATTTATACTAAGACAACCAAATCGTGGAAACGGAATGAATGGGTGTGAACAGATTCGATAGGAAAATCGAGTCAATCATAACGTGTGCACGATGCATAAGTGTACTCCTAACGAATGAACATAAAAAATAGTCCTTAGGTGTAAAATTATTAAATTTTGATGACATCGTCTTAATCATATCAACAAATCAAGTGATATAACAAATCAAATGAAATATGAATTCAACACTATCACAAAGTGATATAATAATTAGTAATTTGAAAAACATATGCTCAAGTTGTCTAATATTGAAATTAAAATCACCTACTTGAAATTTATAAATTTCGGTGTTTATGCGTCTGATTCACGGGGTTGACTAGGTAGTCTGAAATCATGTAGAGTGTAAGTAGGTCATATAGGCCTGAAACAATGCTTATGTAATGCAATAGGATATTAAATTCTAATAAGTTTTATGTAAAATTAACTAGGTTGGTATAATATGTAAACTTAAAAGTTTAAAAATTAATGATTTTCTTCATTTCAAATTGGATTTGAATTTAATGCAAGAAGATGGCATCATTTGAATTAAAGAAACTGTGGAAAAAGTTTGGGGATATTTTGAAATACTTGAAAAAGTAGGCAGGGGGTTATGTGTAAAATTGAAACTTCCTTTTAAACTTTCTAATTTTCTCGATAAAATGATTTTTTGGGATCCAAAAAGGGTGTAACATACCATTTTCTTCAATATTGAAAAATAAAATTTTAGGAAAAAAATCAGATTTTTTTAATTTGATACACACCCTCACATGCTTAGTCAAACAATCTACGAGCCTAATTTGACTCCCATTCGCGCGCGTGTAACATACTCATCTTCAACCTTCGACAGTTTGACTTTCGGGTTTTAAAACTTAGACATTAAATTTGAAACGTTTTTGAAATTCTTCTGAGTTGATTCCTGAATGAAAATTTTATAACTTTTGAAATGGAATCCAACCATATTGGTTTTGAAAAATTTGGCGGGCTAAATTGAGCTATTAAGTTTTTGTAAAATTTTGACTAAAAATAAGTAACCGAAAGTTATAATTCCACTTTCGGCATCATAAGGGTTTTATTCTATATTGAAAATGTAGTAGAATACGCCTAGTTTGATGAATTTTGATTGAGTAAAACTTTGGAATTTGGTTTCTGAAAATTCCAGGCCCTGAAACTTCAAGTTTTGATTTGAGGTATCAAAACCTCTTCTTGGTTCAATTAAACCTTGCACTAAGGTTCCTGTTAACCTAAGCTCAAATTTCCTCACTTTGAAACTGGTTCAAAGTCAAGGAACCAAAACCCATTATTGAAGCTCAAGCTTTAATGGAGTTTTTTGGGTTTTTAGCTATTTTAGTGCATACATACGTTAACTAACACATGTAAATGGATAATTTCATTCTACATACATACAGAAACATAACCAAATTAAAGAAACAAACATTCATATATAAAATAACATAAATGTAAAAACTCTCAAATTTTTACATCGGAATAGCTCTCTGCTGAGATGGGTTTTTACTAAGGTGAAGAAGGATATTTATAGGGTTTGTGGAGAGATTTGATTGGTGTTTTCATAGGTGAAGATGGGGCTGAAATTGCACAAGTTTCACCAAGGCTTATGTGTATCATAAATGGGTACCATGGGTACACCACGTGGTACAACCCATGCTGGCAATCCAGCTGGTTCCGTGTCATCAGGAGAAAAAGGGTAAATAAGTTTAAACCTAATGGATTAGTTCATGATATTCCTATAAAATATAAGCCATTGTTCAAATTTTGAGTGAAAGTTAGAGTTTAATTAGTATAAGAAAATGTGTGTCATCATAATTTTTCCTTTATGGACATTATGGTAATTTTATAAAAGTTTAGGGTTTATTTGGAATTTTCATCTATTCAAGGTACCAGGGGATAATAAAGGCATATTGTTACATTCTTTCCACCTAAAAATTTGTCATCGAAATTACCTAGAAAAAACTCGAAATATTACTCTCTTGTAATCTCTTTTGTTTCCCATGTTGCTTCTTTAGTGCCATGGTGCCGCCAAAGAACTTTGACTAATGGGATGGTATTCCGTTGAAGAATATTTTATTTCCCGTTGAGAATTTGAATAGGAATTTCCTTAATTTCGTCATTAGGTTCAATTGTGATACCTTGCCAAGCAATGATGTGACTTGGATTAGGAATATAATTTCGTAATTGTGAATATTAAACACATCACGGAGATTGGATAATTCAGGAGGTCATTCGAAATGATAAGCTATTGGTCCAATACATTGATGATTCTAAAGGCACGAACATAGAGAGGTGCTAACTTTCCTTTCTTTCCAAATCGAATTATTCCCTTCCTTGGAGATACTCATAAGAACACTTGATTATTTACTTAAAATTTTAAGGGCTTTCGACGAGTGTCAGCATAAATGTTTTGTCGACTTTGGGTTGAAAGTAATCTTTATCGAATAAGGTGTAACTTTTTTGTGGTTTCGTTGATGATTTCGGGTCCAAGTGTATGATTTTCTCCTGATTCATTCCAGCATAATGGTGAACGACAGGGTTATCCATAGAGAGCTTCATAGGGAGTGGTTTGAATGCTGGTCTAATAACTATTACTGTAGGAGAATTCGATGAAGGCAAAATGACTATTCAATGAACTGGGAAAGTCTAATGTTCATGCACATAGCATATCTTCTAGAGTTTAAATTACCCATTTAGATTGTCCATCGATTTGAGGATAAAAGGTTATTCTTAGGTATAGTTTGGTTCCTAGGGCAGTTTGTAAGGATTGTCGAAATTTCCCTATAAATCGGGGGTATCGGTCGAACATAATGGAAATAGGTACACTATGAAGTCCAATAATTTGCTTATTGTAAAGATCATTTAGTCGTTCAAACAAATCGATGGATCTGGTTGGTAGAAAATGGGCAGATTTCGTAAGACGATCGATGATAATCCATATCATGTTGTATCCTTGAGAAGTTCAAGACAATCCACCGACAAAGTTCGTGGTTATATGATTCCATTTTTGTTCTGGGATGGAGAGTGGTTGAAGTAAACTTCTGGGGTGTTGGTGTTCAATCTTCACTCGTTGGCAAGTTAGACACTTTGCTACGAAGTGTACAACATCTTTCTTTATACCGAACCACCAATAATTTGCTCAAGGGTTTGATACATTTTGGTACTTCCAGGTTGAATCATGAATTTAGAGTGGTGAGCTTCTTGTAGTATTCATTCTCGTAATGGGGGTACGAGGGGGACACACACTCGATTTTTTTATTTTAACCCATGCTCGGGGTTCAAAGTCCAATCATTTTCTAGGAGGTTGTTCAAAGTTTCGCTTCAGGAAACGCAAAATTCATCCTAGTCTTGGTGGTTAATGATTTTTTGATGAAGAATGGGGCGAGCGATAATGTTTTATACAATGATCCGGGTCTTGGAAGAGTCCTGTTGTAGACTGTAATCTCCAATGATTTCTAAGAATACAAACATACTATGAAGGCTTCCCTGGACTTTGCGACTTAAGGCATCATCAATTACATTACATTTTTAGGGATGGTAAAGTAAGTTGAACTTATAATCCTCAAAAAAATTACCCATCATCTTTTCCGAAGGTTAAGATATTTTTGTGTGAAGATGTACTTAACACTCTTATGATTAGAAACTACTTGAAATTCTTCTCCATACAAATAACATCTCCAAATTTTTAGGGCAAAGACTAATACTGCTAGTTCCAGGTCGTGTAGTGGATAGTTATGTTCATGAATTTTCAATTGTCATGATCCATACTCTATCACTTTCCCTTGTTGCAATAATACACAATCAAGTCCTTATAGAGAATCGTCGGTATAAGCATCGTAGGTGTTGTTAGTGGAAGGGATGGTTAGGACGGGGGTGGTGGTTAAATTTTCTTTTAAGGTAAAAAATGCTTGTTCACATTCAAGGGTCCATACAAGTTGGACATCCTTTTTGGTTAGCTTCATTAGAGGTGTGGCAATTCCGAAAACTCCTTCCACAAAGCGTCGATAATATCCGACAAGTCCTAGAAGCTATAGAGTTGTGTGATGGTGGTGACTTAAGGCCATTCAAGAACTGCAGTAGTTTTGATTGTATCTACTTGTATACCTACTTCAGTGACTACATGTCCAAGGAATTTTACCTCTTTTATAAAGAAATCGCATTTAATCTGTTTTTTATAAAGCCGACATTTGCGAAGAGTTTCCAACACTATATATAGGTGCTCTTCTTGTTTTACCCTTAGAGTAAATTAATTTTTCATCTATAAATATGATTAAGAATTGATCCAGGAAAGTGGAAAATATTTTATGCATTAGGTCCATGAAAGCGGCAGGGGCATTTATTAATCCAAAAGACATGACCAATAATTCAAAATGGCCATATCGGGTTCAAAAAGCGATTTTGGATATATCTTATTCCTTGACACGAAGTTGTTGATATCCAGATCTTAAATCAATCTTTGAAAATATCTTTGATCCTTGTAACTAGTGAAGCAAATCACCTATTCTGGGCAATGGATATTTATTCACGATGGTTACTTGGTTCAATTTTCGATAATCAATACATCACTGAAAATATTTGTCTTTCTTATGCATGAATAAAACTAGAGTTCCCCAAGGTGATGTACTGGGGCATATAAATCCTTTATTGAGTAGGTCATCTAGTTGTATGTGAATTTCTTGCAATTCTAAAGGAGCCATACGGTAAGGGGGTATTAAAATAGGAGAGGTATTTGGAAACAAGTTGTTAAAAAATTCAATTTCTTGAGGTGGGGGTAATCTAGGTAAATCTTCAGGAAACACATTTTTTTACCTGATCAAGATGTTATAAGGAGAGGAGATTTCCTTTTCCCTTATTTAAAAAAGACAGGTTAGTGGGGATCTTTTCCTTGAAAATGAAATGAAGTTTGATGGGGTAGTTTAAATGTCACCATCTTCACATGACAGTCAATTTAAGCAAAGTTTGGGGATAAGATGTCCATTCATATTATTAAATCAAATTTAGTCAAATTGATACTTATTAAATCTATGGTTAATGTCTTGGAACCAAAGCATAAAGTATGATGTTTACAAACCCTACTAGTAATGGCTATCTTTCCCGCTGACATTTTTATATTATAAGGATAAGCTAACAGACTAAAACATATTTGCAGATGAGTCATACATGACTAACTAATGAAGGAGTGAATGTATCCATAGTCAAATATTATATATACTGAGATATTATAAAAGGGAAGATTACCTTCAACCACGCCGTGGTAATTTGGATTTTTCGCTGGGAGAAGGGAGACATTTCGACCTCGTTCTTATTGAATGGTTCTTTCTTCTTTTCACGGGATTTGGTTGCGGCAGATGGTTAGAGTTATTGGTTGGATTTTTAAAATGATGTATGATAAAGTTGGTAGAGGTAGAAGGAGGAGGCATATGTAGATTAGTGCATTAGGGTTTAAGGAGTCCAACTTGGTTGCACTCATGTCAACGTACAAAAGTCTGCTATAGTTATGTTGAATCTGACTGAATGCTCATCCATCCTTGAGCTTGTTGTAAGGATGATATTATTGATTAGGTTGGTTCCTAATAACATAGGTATTTCGATAAGGAGTAGAGATTCAGGCTGTTTTAGTAGCTGTGGGATTCTTTTTCGTAAGGGTAGCTATTTCGATTATCCGATTAAACTCTCGGACTATAAAGGAATGATAGGGTTTTGATGTTTTGGCGTAAACCTCATTCAAAATCCTTGCACTTTTTGGGTTCGGTGTTAACATATCCTTGAGCATATTGAGATAATTCGGAGAACTTATCCTTGTACTGGGCCACAGTCATTTATTATTGTTGCAGGCTTAGGAAGTTTATGGTCATTTGATTCCTTACGGACTCTGAAAAGTACTTGTTGAAGAAGAACTCCTCAAATTATTCCCAGGTTAGTTCATTCACAATTCGGGAACATATAATAGGCCGCCACAAGAAGTCTACTTCTCTTTCGAATAGATGTGAATCCAACTTTAGCCTAAGTTCAGGGATAATGTCTACTCCGTTAAGTAATCTGAGTGTTCTACATATCCATTTATCTACTTTAACCGCAACGAGATTTCCAAAGAACGCTGGAGGTTTTTATCTCAGAAATTTCTTAAGATCATTAATTAGTCGAGTTTCTTCTGATAATTCATTATCAAATAAAAGTGGAGGCGTATTTCGTTATCTCTGGGTTAGTATAATTAACTTTAGAAGACAATGCAAAATTCCTTCATTCCTGGTGGTTGGATTAGGCATTTTTGGAATAGAGCGATCCTCTTGGGTTTCGCTGGTAGTTGCTCGAGTATTAACCATCGTATAAAAACAAAGTATTGATGGATAAATTACAAGTAGAGATACTGCAAACAAACTTGTTATATTATATCACACCTACTTACTTAATATCATAAAATCAACGTAGAGAAGAAAAATAACAAAGAAAAGTACAAAGTCTTTGGATCTATTTTATAACAAAAGATCAAAATAGCTATTAGTTTGAACTACGATTGTCATTCAAGAATATGGGTTTCGTCTGCTTGCACACTCACACATGTAAAGTTTATTTAATTACAACCATATTCCAATGCAAATCTTTAAGCCATTTGAGGAACCATTCGATCAAACTCAGATCTGGATCATCTTTGGAGGGAACTGAATCATCATGAGAAGTACTGATATTTCGTGGGTCTAAAGAGATTAGCGGAGGGAGAAAGATAACCATAGTCGATCGAAGAATCGGGGGGAGTAATTGTAACTTCATTAGGTGCTACGACATCCCATACAAGATGTATTGCTTGTTGAACAATATCAAGGTCTTTTGAGATCCTCTTGGCCTATTTGGTTACTTGAGCCTCTCTCATTAGTCGACCAATAAGCAAACTGTGTTTGATTTAAGGAGTAACAATTGCCTACTCACGATCAGTGCTTCTTATGTGCTGACAAAGCTTGGTGAATCTGAGCTCTTTAATTACCCATTCAAACCGTTTGGGAGTCAAATCATGAATATCGAGATAAATATCATCCCAAATATTCATTACTGTAAAATAATATGAGTAACAAATGTGATAAAAGAAATAGCGATATTAATAATCGTATAAGTTGTAGGTGAAAGATCCTTGTAGTCTCTCCCATATAGGCATAAAACCTGGTCATGCTCTGATACCATGCTATTGCATCCACGAATTTTATGTTTTTAATGGTAAGTAAAGAGTGAGAGTATATATTAAAAAAAAATTAAGGTAGCGAAATTAAAGATTTTATTATGCGGATGCCTAGCATCCTATTACATCGCTGAGTATGAAATAAGTGGAAAAAAAAAATATTCGACCACGTCGTACATTATATAAAGCTTGTAGAAAACATTTGGGAATCATAAGAGTCGATAAGTTGTGGTGTAAACATTCGAACAGGAACTACCATCTTTATTTGTTACCACCCATATGTACGTAACCGAAAAGATTTTTCGAAGTAATATAGACTAAAAGTCCAAAAATGCGGGAGGTATGTCATCTTCCTCGAGTTCGTCGTACATCTGAAAGGAAAACAATTAAGTAGACATGCCAAGTATATAATTTTATTCTATACAAGGTACAGGAGAAAATGTATTGTTAGAGAGTAACTGGATTACTATTTTATAGATATTTGATCTAGAATTTTTTGGATCTTTTCCTTTTTTCTTTTTGTCCCGGAATGTACAAAGGAAGATATGTTTTATACTCCCTAAGTTTAATTATATTGTCTTTATTCTGAACATACTTTTTTGTGTCATAATATCCATGTATCGAGTCTATTGACTCATAAAGTATACATCATTGAATACAAAGAGATAAGTACCATGACATATTTTAGACAAAATAATATTTGAGGTTGGGTAAGGTTTTCAAGTTCTGTATTTTCTTTAATTTATATTTTAAAATAAGGAATTGACTAGAGAAAAGTATTTTTATGAAAAATATTGGGAAAGGTTTTTTAATATTAGGATCTCATTCGAACAACACTGCCTTGATTGAAAGATTTTTTTTATCGAGGTCAGAGACTTATAAGATAAACTTCTCTAAATGAGGATACACGGAGAGAAGCATGTTTCAAAAGAGGACCCTTGTGGTCATTCAGGGGACTTTGTAAGATAAAGAAATTCGTTCGAGAGGAAATAGATCAAAATTGATTTGTAAGAAACGCTGGGCAGAGCTGAAGAAGTATTGTTTTAGCAAGGATGATTGATTTTCGTATGGAATCCATCACATGTAGGTGGTGAAGGAAGCTGTTTTGAGGGGTCGGGTGGTTTATGAGGTATTTTGGCGTCCAGGGTTTAATTTTGGGATGAAGGGGAACAGAGAGCGTTTGGAGACATTACTATCCACAGCTTAATATTCCATTAGGCAAGAAGTTGAGTTTCAATGTGTTATTGTTGTGCGGATATTGAAAATTTAAAAAACATTGTTCATTAATATTCTATTTAATTTTTTTATTATTATTTTATTATTCTCCGCTATCTAACTCTCAAGACATATGGGTGTGTGTGAATCTCAAAATTGTTTTGTTAGATGGCTTTTCCGTATGATATTTATAATTGATCTTTCAATAATCTATTCATGACGTATAGTTTATTAACAATTTTTAAGTCTAGATCTTTATAATTTTTTTTATGTTATGTCTTTATCCTTGCATGTCATAACATTTGCTTTTATACATTCTCAGACTCTACATTAGATAGATTTTAGGCAACTTAAACAATTTTTTTGACAAATTATATAATTGAATTTTCTTTGACAAATTGTATTACTCACAATTGGTTTTAATTTGTCACCACACTACAATGGGAAAAAAGACAAATTGTATTATTCGCAATGTAATAGCTAGATGATCATGTGATCAACTTACGTATATTGTTGTAATGGTTTTTCAATACTTTTTTTTAAATTACAATATTATATCGCTACAATTTGTTATTCCTCATGATTTATTACTACAAATGACAAGAATCTAGATGACACATAAACAATATAACGTGAAAAATGACTATCATAATTGTCTAGACCGCGCATCGAGCGAGTTTACACCTAGTAGTAGTAGTAGTAGTAGTAGTAGTAGTAGTAGTAGTAGTAGTAGTAGTAGTAGTAGTAGTAGTAGTAGTAGTAGTAGTAGTAGTAGTAGTAGTAGTAGTAGTAGTAGTAGTAGTAGTAGTAGTAGTAGTAGTAATAATAATAATAATAATAATAATAATAATAATAATAATAATAATAATAATAATAATAATAATAATCCCATCATATGGGGTTGGCCACATGGATTATCCTTTTCCAAATATAATCTATTATATGCATTATTATCATTTAAGTTTAATTCCTTAAGGTCTCTACTAATAATTTCATCCCACTATAACTTAGGGCGCCCTCCTTTTCTTTTACTCTCTATTTCCAACAATCTTCCTCTTGTTATAGGGGCATCTACTGGTCTTCGTAATATATGTCCGTACCACCTAAGTCTATTATGTCTTAATTTATCGCTAATGGGAGTTACACCTAACTTTTCTCTCACGTATTGATTTTTAATTATGTCCTTTCTAGTAATTCCTATCATCCACCGGAGCATCCCCATCTCACTAACATGGAGACTTTATTCATGTTTTTCTTTAACACCCAACACTCCGCTCCATATAGGTTCATTGGCCTTCTATAAAAAAATTCTTTTAATTTATTAGTTATCCTCTTATCGCATAAAACCCCACTCGCTTGTCGCCATTTCATCCAACCAATTGATATTCTACTCATAACATCCTCATCAATATCTCCATTACTTTGTAACAATGAACGTAGATAACGAAATTTATTACTTTGGTTTATCACTTTTTCTTCAATCATTAACATTATGTTACTCGATGCCGCATTATTAAATTGGCATTCCATATATTTCGTTTTATTTCTACTGATTTTTAGTCCCTTAATCTCTAAGGTTTTTCTTCAAGTATCTACTCTCATCACAACAACTACTACTACTACTACTACTACTACTACTACTACTACCACTACTACTACTACTACTACTACTAATAATAATAATAATAATAATAATAATAATAATAATAATAATAATAATAATAATAATAATAATAATAATAATAATAATAATAATAATAATAATAATAATAATAATAATAATAATAATAATAGAGTGTAATGAAATTTAAATTATCCATGAAATGTGAAGAAATAAAATATAAATGTTGAATAAACTAATTGCTTATACATCCATAATAAGGTAAATAAACATCATCTCAAATCTCATAAATAATCTCAACTGAAATAATATAAATTGGGACCAACATGGTTCATACAAATCTCTAAATCAAATAAGACTAAGTAGTGAACAATTGAATTAGAATACCAATATAATCTAGGAATGCAAATGATTAGACGGTGAAAGTAGCAAGCCTGACTACTCAGCACTAATGCTCCTGCCTATGAATGCCTGGAAAAAGATTTCGATAATATTTGGGCTCGAAAGTTCCAAGAAATATCTTATGATACTAATATTGTAATAATATGTGACTAGTTTATGTATGTAATACCACATAATTTTAATGACTTTTAATATGATATTAATTTAAAGTTAATGGGCTAAATAAATGGGGATTAATTGAAATTAATTATGAAAAATTAATTGGGATTAATCTGGATTAAATATTACTAAAGATTAAAGTAATATATGATTTTAAAATATTACTTAGTGATATAAAAGTAATATGTGGCAATAATAATTAGGGGAAAGTACTCTTAGGTCCCTCACTAACAAATTTTAAACACTAAAGGAATTTTGACATATTTTAAACACTTAGGTCCACTAATTCTCTGTACAAGTCCACGCTAGTGGCATAACAAGTGGACCTAATAATAAATTATCCTTAAATGTTTAAAAATTGTTACCAAGGGACCTATATGTAAATTTCCCTCATAATTATTTTCAGAAGCTACAAATACGGCAATAATAGAACTTATGTTGGGACGCGTTTATGAGTTGTGTCGAGACTAAAGTTGGGACACAAATGAGATTTATTTTTACATCATTCGGATGATGATTTTGAGTGCCCCGTTGAGTCTGAAAGGGTTGAAATAGGCAGAAAAGTCTAATCGGGGATTTGTCTCGAGTCTCGAGTTATTTAGAAGATGAAAAGACACCCCGAAAGGGTATTTTAGTCATTTTGCTTGGGAGATAAATAGTACCTACATTTTTTTTTCCTTTAGCTAACCTTGGGGACTTATTATATATGTGTGATTTTAGATGTACGTAAGACTCATTTCCACAAAACACAAAGTGAGGTCTTTTTAGAGAGAGTGAAAAGACTTAGAGAGAAAGTGAAAGGTTATCTTGAAGAGAAGAAGAGTCGCTTGGAAAGGAAGAGTCATCTAGGGGAAACTAAGGGGGCAACCACCATCTCTACACCTTGAACCACCACCAGATAGTCGTCGAAAAAAGTAAGAGGACGTGCCAAACACTTGTCTTCACCAAAGGTTTAGACTTACACATAAAGCAAGTGTAATTCTTTCTTTATTTTGGTTCCTATATTATCCATGTTAGAATAGGATTTATTTTTGGATTGATGAAGTTATGAATTTTGGATTAAAATGATTGATAAATGAAGTTTAATGAATAGGAAAATTCATGTAGTTGGATATTTATACATGTAGAGACTATGAACATGAAAATGGATATACATGTAGAGACTATGAATATGAAAATGGATAGGTTTTACATGTCGAGGATTTATTTGTTTAGTGATGATATGAAAATGATGTTAGGTAGGTATTGCATGTAAATGAATTCTACTTATGATATGAAAATGATGTTAGGTAGGTATTGCATGTAATTGAATTCTACTCATGTTGAATATATAAACTTGATAATTTAATTATATAATGATAATTCTAAATTCTGGGTTTTAAAGAGGTATAAAAATGGAGAATTTAGAGAAATGGGAATTTTAAAGATTTAATGGTTTTGATTATAATACCCTTATGAATTTGACGTTATTCTTATGTAAAAATCACCCTTGAACATGTTAGAACACTGTTTAGCAAATCTTGTTTTGGGTAGAATATAATCCAAAAGGGTTTGGGTTAAAGAACTTGAAGAAAAATGCAAGAAACTCGGGTCAAAGACGAATTGGAATGACGATGATCTTGTTCGAATGAGACATGTTGTTGTTCGAACGAGATGCCATCTCGTTTGAATGAGATTTATGGCTTTTGGAGGAGATTCTAGAAATTCTGTATGATCCCAAAAAAATTCGGAGAATTGTATTCTAGCCAACAGTAGGTTCTGAATAATTTTGGTACATTAAAAAATAGTGAGAAACTTGGGTTAATGTTGGGAAATTAAACATTGAATTAAGGATAAAAAATTATGTGAGCAATAACCACATAATAAAATACGACAGAGTATGTTTAAATAAATTTGGTACATTAACAAGGAATGATGGACTTGGGTTAATGTTGGAAAATTATATGAAATTGAGGAATAAAATTATGCGAGAGAAATCTACTTAATAATAATACAATTAAAAGATGAATAATCGTCATGGTCAAATACGAGTAATATTGGTGATATATATATACGGGTACTTGGGATCACTACATAATAAATATACGATGATAATCGTGATTAACAAGTACGGGCGGTATTCGAGAAATACGACGGGTACTTGGGATAGGATGAAATTCAATATGATGTTGGTCGAGTGAGTACCAAATTTTATATAGGTTGTTGTGTATACCTATTGATTGTTAACTTATGTATATGACAGACTTAGCCTACTTGCTATCTACAGGAGGTTTGCGCGTAGAGGGCAGTCATATCCTGATGAGCCTTATGGGGGATTTTTGACTTGTTTCCTCCGAACATAGAACTTAGGGATTGAGCACCACTTTTATGAATACGGGCGTGACAGGTCATTTTGGTGCGTAGGTATGTGTATAGTCCAAAGGCTTAGGACTATGTTCACCTCCAATATGTGCATTTTAATATTTATGGTTCGGGGGATACACCAAACCAACAGTCCTTTGTATAGTGACGAGATGTATCCGGACATGATAGCAGAGTACGTGCATGCACCGTAGCTAAGTCTTGAGGTGTAGTATTGTATATATATAACAGAGTGATTGTGTATATATATACTTGTGATACGTTTTATATCTTGCGCCACAGCTGAGCCTAGGGGCGCCATGTTAGTGTATATATATTATAGTGTGAAAATGTATATTTATACATGGTATATTACCTACTATGTGAATTTAAGTTAACATGAATGATAAAGAAATCTGAAATGAATTAAGTAAGTGAACCCTTAATTGAATTGGAAAAGGGCTTATTTATGTTAAAGAGAAATTGGATATATTGTATTGCGAGAGAAATATGTGGGATAGACACGGGCTATGGTTAGTTGGCACTGATATGAACTAGTTAGCATGGAAATAGTAACTAGTATGATTTTAAGGTACGTTAGGTGTGCACTCTAGATGAGAGGAGAGAATATCAAGAGAGAGTCCGATAAATCTAACATGTATATAATAATTGTTGAATATAGCATTTATTCACATTCGATTTTCTAAACTATTTTTACAACGGCCTCTGACCCGTTCTATTGCATATTCTCTCCTATATCTTGTATCTTCTATATTAGGTGTCTAGCTACAGGGATGCCAGGCATAGAGGATTGGGGTATTTGACATGCTATGGATGCTATGGAGTTGCAGATTTTATATTAGATACATTATCTTCTTGATTCATATATTGGTAGTAGTTGTTTTCATTTAGGGCATGTCGCCTAAAATATTTTAGTCTTTCCATCTCAGTTAATCTATTTACTTGTATCAGGGTTGTTTACATTTATTTTATGTTGGATTATTAAATTAAGATTTTAAGATGGAAAGTTTTATTCTAGTTACATTTAATTCAGTTTTGAGATTAATCAGTTGTTATTCATTGTGTGAATGGATTGTGTTAAATGGTTCATGTTTTAAAATTGAAATTTTTTATTATATTAAAAATTGGAAAGTTTTTAACACCTGTTTAAATAAGTAATAGGTGACTATGTTTTCGACAGTGATGCTAAGAATGATCCAACTGTATGTTCTAATTTAATTTGGTATGGGACTGATCATCCGGTATTTAATTAAGTGGGGTGTTACAGGTGGTATCAGATAATCAAGTTCTAGTGTCTTTTAGGATCTGTACGACTTATTACGTTTCAGCGTAACATTCTTTGATATAGAGACTCATCATAGCGTAACATTCTTATTGTTGTACAAGAAGAGGTAGGTACAATAAAGAAAAGATCCCTTGACTGGGTAATAGACTCACAAGAGGAGTCGCCAACACTTAAGGGAATTTCTATTTGGACGCTTAATGTTGATGTCGACAATGTCGTGTTTTGACAATGAAGATATAAATGCTTATATGTGAAGGGAGAAAAGAGTTAAAGGATCTAACTAAGGAATAAGACTGGATGTAACGGTGTTACTGAAGCACCACAGGGGGGAGACCCATCAGGTGACCCATTTAAATGATTCAGATAGTCAAATTCCTACCTAGGGACGGTGAATTTAGTCAGGGTTATTGAAGCTAGAAGTGTGTTCCTTTGGATCAACGAAACCAAGGGAACAATGAAGGTGGCCATCAAAGTTGAAGCTACCAGGGTTCTAGAGAAGGACAACCCTGATATATGGTTTGTATGGCTTGGAATAGAGAATTATATGAAGAGGTATTATCTGTGGAGAGTAAAACCACATGCATTGAATTTTTCCCGAAGCAGGTAAAAAAGGGACAAAAGTCTGGTGCCTATCATGGGTAGTGATTAAGATAGTTTTGGTTCAGCTCGGACAGCGCGTTATATTCGGGGAACCATTTGAGTGACTAGGGCGATTGGCTAGGTAGGAATTATGGGTTATCCTAAGAAGAATGAGTTATGATTTATGTAACGAGTCACGGTATTTTGATTAGCACTAGATTCGCATGTAAGACAAGTTTAGTGGTTATATTGATACCATTACGGGTATTTGTATTTTTTGTGGTATAACGGGATTAATATTTGGACTCATCCATGGGGGAGTGGGTGTAGATAGTAATAATATTTATATTAATATTACTCGTTCTAATAATGTGTTATACGAGTACAATATCATCCTGGATGTGGATATTGATGGTTAGTATGATAGTGGGCTGTTACCGCAAGGCTATCATGGTTGGTGTTATAGGAAAGGATGTGTTGTTTTGGCGATGCTTAGAGGGTTGAGCTCGCAGTTATGTGATATTGAGTAATGATAAGAGACTTCGAAGAGTATAGCTGTCTCGAGATATTCAATTTCAGTGCGTAGGGACTTTATTGATATGATTCAGAGTATTTGGGTTTATTATCGAGCGTAGAGGCTTAGCTCGATCTTATGTTTAGCGCTCAAGACTTGGTGATAAGTAGAGCGCATTGTTATATCACTCCTTTAGAGACGTGGGAGTTGAGATCTATATTTATATTTCTGGGGATTAAGATTTTGAGTGTCTAGGTTATGTACCTTTAGTCTACAAATTTCAATGACCGAAAATATTAGGTAGTAGTGTATCGGGGGGATTCCTTGTTTGGATTTCACTTGCGAGACATCCCACGCATGCAACCCAACGAATGTCAAGAGTATAGAGATGTGTTGAGCGGTAGGGCAATAGCTATAACTTTAGTTGCTCCTCATTTTTTGAATGGAGAAAATCCCTTGAGTGTAAGACTTGAGGCTAGTGGAGCTGGTTAGCATTTGTACAGTTATGCATGGATTATAGGGTGTATGGGCGCCCTAGTTAGTTTAATTTTCACATCGTCTAAGATAGAAGGACGTGGGAATGAATGTACGAAATATATGCACGTGGGGAAATTATAAACAAAGTTAGAACATTAGGATGGATTAAACGTCAAGTGGGAAAGACGATAATCCAAGTTTATAAGTGCTATGAGAGTAACACACCAAAGGTGGGTTAAAAGACTATGAGAAGCCATTTAAAAAGGATATCTCTTGAGAAGAGGAAAATACAACTATTGTGGAAAATAGAGCAGAGTCCTACTCAGTCGAATATTGAGAGTGGCTTGTGCATAAATAAGACTGTTGTTGCCTAATAGGTAAAAAGGGGCCTAGAAGTGCGCATTGTGGCAAAACGTGCATGGGTCTAGACTTTTAGTATACCCCGAGTAAAGAAGGGGAGTATAAAATATCACTTAATGTGAGATGTTATAAGTGGAAATTGGTGTTAAGCGGGACATAGTGAATCTATCTTCGGGAGCACCACTCAGATGGGAATAGGTTGATTCGAGAAGATCAACCCGAAATATAGTATTAAACAGACGATTCCAGAGACGGAAGGACAAACGGGCTAGTATTCCAATATTGTTGTGGATCGGGATGAGATCCTTGAGACCCACCTTCGATAAAGATTTTTCGGGAAGCAGTGGGGCTAACTTTTGGTTTGGGCATGATGTGTCACCTAGGGCCCGATGAGTAGAGGGAGGTGATTTTTGACTGGTGGAGAGGGGTGAAAAGAGACATTATTGAGTTCATCTCTAAGTATACCACTTGTCAGTTAGTGAAGGTGGATCATCAGAAGCTAGTAGGATTTTTTCAGCCATTAGTGACCCCGATGTGGAAATGAGAAAGCATTTCCATGGACTCCATCACGAGGCTACCTACTATGCAGAGAGGTCACGATTTTATATGGGTGATTGTAGATCGGTTGACTAAGGTAGCTTACTTTTTTCTAGTTTGGACTGATTACGCTGCAGCACAGTACACCCAGGTTATTATAGCCGAGATAGTGAGGTTACGTGGGGTACCGCTTAATATTGTGTCCGATCGGGACAAGATTTTTGTATCCCAATTTTAGGAAAGTTTTCACGAGGCCTTGGGTACTGAGGTACGATTGAGTACTGCCTATCACCCACAGGCAGACGAGAAGACAAAACGTACTAACAAGATGTTAGAGGTTATGTTACGTGTGTGTATCCTGGATTTTGAGGATGGATGAAGGTTGGGAATAGTACCTTCCACTTGTGGAGTTTGCGTATAATAACTCCTATCAGTTCACCATCGGTATGGTTCCATTAGAGGCATTCTAAGTAGGCCTTGTCGTTCTCCTGTGTGTTGGTTAGAGGTGGGGGATAACAAGCTACTTGAGCCAGAGGTGATACAGGACATGTCTGCCAGAATTGAGATGATTCGAAGTCGTACTCGGGTAGCCCAAGATAGACAGAAAAGCTACGCCGATGCAAAACGATCTTCTGAAATTCAGTGTGAGGACCAGGGGATATTGCAGGTATCTCCTATGAAGGGGATCATGAGATTTGGAAAGAAGGGGAAATTGGCACCCAGATATGTAGTACCATTTTTTATAACTAAAAGAGTTGGACCGGTTGCTTCTAAATTGGGGTTACTGGAGCACTTGCATAGGATACATGATGTGTTCCATATTTCTTCGCTGATGCGATATCTCCGAGATGAGTTGGCTCACACTCGTGTTGCATTAGAGGAGATCGATTTGCAGCCAGATAGTTCTTATGAGGAGAGACCGGAAGAGATCTTAGACCATATTGAGAGACGGTTAAGATCGAAGTTAGTTCCATTGGTGTGTGTCCAGCGGGAGCACCATAACATTGAGGAGTCTACTTGGGAGCACGAGCATGAGATGCGCGACAAATACCCAGAGTTATTTTTACCAGGTATCCTTTTATTTTTTGAATTTTAAGACGAAATTCCATTATAAGGGGGAAAGTATTTAATACCCCGTAATTTTAATGACTTTTAATATGAGAGTAATTAAAAGTTAATGGGCTAAATAAATGGGGATTAATTGGAATTAATTATGAAAAATTAATTGGGATTAATCCGGATTAAATATTACTAGAGATTAAATTAATATATGATTTTGAAATATTACTTAGTGATATAAAATTAATATGTGGAAATAATATGGCAATAATAGAAATTAAGTCGGCATGCGCTTATGAGTCGTGTCGGGACTAAAGTTGGGACATAAAATGAGATTTATTTTTACGTCATTCAGATGATGATTTTGAGTGCGCCGTTGAGTCCATAAGGGTCGAAATAGGCAAAAAATTCTACTCGAGGATTTGTCTTTGGTGTCGGGTCATTTGGAAGATGAAAAGACACCCCGAAAGGGTATTTTACTAATTTTGCTTGGGAGATGAAGAGTACCTACATTTTTTGTCTTTTAGATAATCTTGGAGATTTATTATATATGTTTGAGTTTAGATGTACGTAAAATTTATTTCAACAAAACACGAAGTGAGGTTTTTTGAGAGAGTGAAAAACCTTAGAGAAAAAGTGAAAGGTTATCTTGAAGAGAAGAAAAGTTGCTTGGAAAGGAAGAGTCATCTAAGTCAAACTAAGGGGACATATAACATTTCTGCACCTCTAACCACCACCAGATAGTCTCCGAAAAAAGGAAGAGAAAGTTCCAAACACTTGTCTTCACCAAAGGTTCAGACCTACACATAAGGCAAGTGTAATTCTTGCTTTATTTTAGTGCTTATATTATCCATGTTAGAATAGGATTTCTTTTTGGATTGATGAAGTTATAAATTTAGGATTAAAAGGATTGATAAATCAAGTTTAATGGATAGGCAAATTTATGTAGTTGGATATTTATACATGTAGAGACTATGAACATGAAAATGGATATACATGTAGAGACTATGAACATGAAAATGGATAGGTTTTTCATGTTGAGGATTTATTTGTTTATTGATGATATGAAAATAATGTTAGGTAGGTATTGCATGTAAATGAATTCTACTCATGTTGAATATGGAAACTTTATGATTTAGTTATGTAATGATAATTATAAATTTTGGTTTTTAAGAGGTATAAAAATGGAGGATTTAGATAAATGGGAATTTTAAAGATTTAATGGGTTTGATGATAATACCCTTATGAACATATGAATTTGACGTTATTCGCATGTAAAAATCACCCTTGAACATGTTAGAACACTGTTAGCAAATCTGGGTTTTGGTAGAATATAATCCAGAAGGTTTTGGGTGAAAGAACTTGAAGAAAAATGCAGGAAACTGAGGTTGAAGATGAACTGGAATGATGTTGATCTCGTTCGAACGAGACATGATGTTGTTCGAACGAGATGCCATCTCATTTAAATGAGATTTCTAGCTTTTCGATGAGATTCCATAAATTCTGTATCAGCCCAAAAAAGTTTGGAGAATCATATTCTAGCCCATAGTAGGTTCTGAATAATTTTGGTACATTAAAAAAGAGTGAGAAACTTGGGTTAATGTTGGGAAATTAAATATTGAATTAAGGACAGAAAATTATGTGAGTGATAACCACATAATAAAATATGACGGAGTATGTTTGAATAATTTTGATACATTAACAAGGAATAAGGGACTTGGGTTAATGTTAGAAAATTATTTGAAATTGAGTAATAAAATTATGTGAGAGATATCTACATAATAATAGTACGATTAGAAGATGAATAATCGTCATGATAAAGTGCGGGTAATATTGGTGATATATATATGGGTAGTTGGGATTATGTGGGTGATAACTACATAATAAATATATGATGATAATCGTGATTAACAAGTACGGGTGGTATTCAAGAAATACGACGGGTACTTGGGATAGGATGAAATCCTAATATGATGTTGGTCGAGTGCGTACCAAATTTTATATAGGTTGATGTGTAAACCTATTGATTGGTGATTTATGTATATGACATACCTAGCCTACTTGCTATCGACGGGAGGTTTGTGCCTAGAGGGCAATCATATCCTGATGAGCCTTATGGGTGATTTTTGACTTGTTGCCTCAGAACATAAAACTTACAGATTGAGCACCACTTTTATGAATAATTGTGTGATCGGTCATTTGGGTGCGTAGCCCAAAGGCTTAGGACTATGTTCACCTCCAATATGTGTATTTTTATATTTATGGTTTGAGGGATACACAGAACCAACAGTCCTTTGTACGGTGACGAGATGTACCCGGATATGATAGCAGAGTATGTGCATGCATCGCAGCTGAGTCTCGGGGTGCAGTATTGTATATATATAATAGAGTGATTGCTTATATATATACTTGTGATACATTTTACATCTTGCACCGCAACTGAGCCTAGGGGTGCCATATTAGAGTACATATATTATAGTGTGAAAATGTATATATACATGGGATATTATCTACTATGTGAATTAAGTAAACATAAATGATAAAGAAATCTTAAATGAATTAAGTAAGTGAACACTTAATTGAATTGGAAAAGGTCATATCCATGTTAAAGAGAAATTGGATATATATGTATTGGGAGAGAAATACGTGGGATATAGATGGTCTATAGTTAGTTGCATTGATATGAACTAGTTAGCATGGAAATATTAACTAGTATGAATTTAAGGTACGTTAGGTGTGCACTCTAGATGAGAGGTGAGAATCTCAAGAGAGAGTTCGATAAATCTAACATGTATATAATAATTGCTGAATATAGCATTTATTCACTTGCTATTTTCTAAACTATTTTTACATCGGGCTCTGACCTGTTCTATTGCATATTCTGTCCACTCTCTTGTATCTTCTATATTAGGTGTCCAGCCACAGGGATGTCAGGAATAGAGGATTGGAGTATTTGACGTGCTATGGATGCAATGGAGTTACAAATTTTATATTAAACACTTTATCTTCTTAATTCATACATATGAAGTGGTTGTTTTAATTTAGGGTATGTTGCCCAAAGGATTCTAGTCTTTCCATCTCAATTAGTCTATTTACTTGTATCGGAGTTTTTTGCATTTGTTTTACGTTGGATTATTGTATTGAGATTTTAAATTGGAGAGTTTTATTCCAGTTACATTTAATTCAATTTTGATATTACTCAGTTGTTATTCATTGTGTGAATGGATTATGTTAAATGGTTCATGTTTTAAAAGTGGAAATTTTAATTATATTAAAAATTGTAGGGTTTTTAACACCTGTTTATTTAAGTATTAGGTAAGTATGTTTTCGACGGTGATGCTAAGAATGATCCAATTGTATATTCTAATTTAATGTGGTATGGAACTGATCACACGGTATTTAATTAAGCGGGGTGTTTTAATGTAATCATGTCAACCCGGTGACACTCACATGTAGAAGAACTATACGCGTCATCATAAGGGAAACAAGCTACACGAGTGTCCGAATTCAAGGCACAATTGATATTAATAAGTATGAACAACTATACTATCAAATATGTTATTGCACTATTTTTCAACTAACACACGGTGAGCCCAATACGTACATAAGGAGTAGAATCCCGTGTAATCACTACTCATATCACCCAAACAATAAGAAAGACGCAATCTCGTGGTGTACTCAATAACATGATATAGTGTATTTAATTAATATGTCCATCACTATACTATACAATATATCTTTTACCATAAGGTACGTTCGCATGCCACTATCGGTAAATCCGTAGGGGTCCCGTACTTAGTGGATTAGAACATATACACACAAAATAATGCGGATCACCATCCAATCACACCATCATCTAGTCACATACAAAAATGTGTGGTTTATCAAGTCATCCACATTTAAACATTAAGATACGGTGACCAACTGAATGCATGATCAAATACATCGACCTCTACATAACTTGCAATATCACCACGAGCATGATACCTGGTCCCAAATCCATTTAAATACACACCGTAATAAATAGAATCCTCGTGAGCTAAATATGGTGTGTTTTCATCCACGCGCAATTATATATAAGACATTATATACTTTGGATATCTCATAACACTCGTGACCCACTTTTCTTAGTCTAAAACCCCCAAAACTAGGTTGCCCAAATACTCATAGGTTACTTAAATCAATCGATCTTAATGAGTCGTAATTGTTTTCAATGAGTGAAGCAGGTCAACATCGAACCCATTCATTAATTGTCATATTTTATGGCATTGATTCTAATACAAACCAAAATCATCAAGGGTACACCCATTAACAAGTAATTTGGCATCACTATTACCATGTCCTATTTTATTTTACCACGTCCATAATTATGAACTGTTATTTTTGCGAGAAAAAGGACACCATAGATCCTAATGTTTAGGGCAATTTCCACTCCCTGACCTGATATTTTCATGGTAAACCCTAGATAACATTTAGTGATGCAATTGAAAACTTAGTAGTTTTGTTTGGAGACCTACTGTCAAAAATCATATATGGATCCATGCGCGACAGCTCATGCCTAATCATCCTACACATTATTTTTTCCTAAAAAAGATGTCCTTCCAACTACCTTGACCTATTATCACTCAAACTTTGTATAAATCTATCTTTTAATATGAAACCCTAAATATTTCTTCATTCAATATGATGTTTCAAAGAAATAATGAATGGGAGTATCTACTAGTTTGGAATGTCGATAATGATGAGAACATCTTGAACTGATTCAAATCCATGCAGGGGATTTAAAGCTTACTCAAATTTTGCGGTAATTTTCAAAAAATTTGTTGCTTTTCGATTTCTTTGTCTAGTTATTTCCATGAAATTGATGTTTATTTTGATTTTCTTTAGGAGACAAAATTTGTAAATTTTTATTGTGGTTTGATCCTCCTATATATGCTCGTGGAAAATCAATCACTCCTACGCTTCTAGGGATGGTTAATGACTTGCAGATGTAAATTGATGTGCAAGAAAAAGGGAGAAGAAATAGGTGTTCATGTGTAATACCCCTTATTTTTAAAAGAAATTAAATAAATGCTTTAATTAATAATTAAAAGGGGAATTTAACTTTTAATTAGTTGGAATTAATAATTCGATTAAGATATACGAAATCAAATTTTAATATTAAGATATGAAATTTTTTAAATTGAAGTTATGATATTTAATTTGTAATTTGTTAAACGATCTTTGTATTTGTTGTAACAATAAGTGTATTTGGGCTTAGGATTGGCCTACTTGGGTTATAACACTCTAGAATGGATAGATTTGGTATTAGGGTGAAACCTCAAGGTTAGAATAGTCATTGGTTCATTTCTTGGGGGAAATTATTAGGGTTTTAGTATTGAATATGCGAGGGATAATAGGCCTTGATTTGGAATTTGGGCAATAGGATTATGCCGCGACCACGACCTTCCATAGTCAAGACTGTGGAGTCCCTAACTGCGATCTTGGGAAAATAGCCCATGACTGCAGGAGTGTTCATCCATAACCCCCTTGTAGCCTAGTCGTGGGGACTTCTATTTAGGATGGCTTTCATGACTTATTATGCGAAATTATCTTTTCTCACACCGACTCTCTAAAAAATACACGAACTATCTCTCGCTCTAACAAAACCCAATTGTCTTTATAACCTCTTCCCCAAAAAAATCAAATACATTCTCAAATCACCAAATTCCTTATACATGATTCAATAAAGGATTTAATGAGAAGAACTAAACATTTTTTCAAGCAAATCAAGGAGGGATTCAAGGTTATTTTTCAAGGACTCAACATTTCAATTATTAATCTCACTTTTTGCCATTTTAAGGATATTTACTAATCTACTCTCCTCTTTTTGTATATATGAATGTTAATTTCACCTAAGTATAATTCTTAGCACCCACCCGAGGTGCTCCTACAACCATCAATATCCCCAAACCAATAGGCATCCGAATAGGCGGACAAACGGTTATTGGTATTAAAGGAATGCAAAATACTATATAAAATAATACCAGTCACTTATTTGATGATACATTTAAGTACGAGCAAGAGAGATCGGGGATTACTAGTATCGTGAACAGACTCCAACCCTAAAGGTAATATCGGGACGACTAAATGTCAAGTAGAGAATACTACCTGTCATACTCTGATAAATGTTTTCCTCTACATCTTTGCCTAAAGTGTCTTTGCTAAGCTTAGTCAATGTATTCATAGGGGTGCGTGAGTGCATAGCGAAGTCTATCCCTAACTTATTCATTAGGTTCCTAGCATATTTGTATTGAGATATGAATATCTCATCCTCTAACTGATGCACTTGGAGACCTAAGAAAAACGTAAGCTCACCAACCATGCTCATCTCAAACTCGTTCTTTATCTTTTCCTTAAAAGTGTGAGCATGCCAGGAGCACGTGGATCCAAATGCTATGTCATCCATATAGACTTGGGCAACTAAGATTGCACCACTCTCTCTCCTCATAAATAAGGTCTTATCCACTCCCCCTTTCTTGAAGCCACGAGCCAAGAGATATGAAGTGAGCCTCTTGTACTAAACATGAGGTGCTTAAATCAAACCATATAGGTCCTTGTTAAGATAATAGATATATCTTAGTTTCTTGGGGTCTTCAAACACCTTTGGTCATTCCACATAAACTTCATCATATAGAATGCCATTCAAAAATGCGCTCTTGACATCTGCCTAATACAACTTGAAGCACAGGTGACATGTTACGTCGAGTAGTATGGAGACGAATTCAAGCCTAGCAACAGGAGTGAATGTCTCGTCAAAGTCTACACCTCAATTTGTGTGTAGCCTTGAGCGACTAAACTTACCTTATTGCGAACTATGGTACCATTCTCATCCATCTTATTCTTGTAGATCCACTTACTACCTATCACATTTGTGTCACTAGATTGGGGGACTAACTCCTAGACATTGTTCTTGTGGAACTGAAGCAACTCATCTTACATATAGGATATCCAGTGCTCATCCTTGAGTTTTTTTCACATTCTAGGGCTCGACTAAGGAGGTGTAACACAAATAGCATACCACATTCTCGAGTTGAGCATAAGTCTTGATACCTAGATGGTTTTGTAAGAGATGACACTTGGTTATTAGGAACTCAATCGCATTGGACTTTTCCCTAAGAAACCCTATAATAGAGTAGCTTGAAAATTCATCGACCATTACAAGAATTTATCTTTTACCACCTAAACTCTCTGAGCAAGTAGGTCCCATAATATCCATATGAATCAACTCCAAAACATGTGTGGTGATAATGGTATTCAACTTCTAATGGGTACTTTAAATTTGTTTTCCTTATTGGCAAGGTCCACAAATCGAGGAAATTAGTTTTCTAAGTGACAGTAAGCTATGAACTAGGTCCTTTTTCACTAATCTCTCAAGATCTCTAAAGTTCACCTGACCTAGTCGTTAATGCCAAAAGTCCATAAAGGAGACCGTGGCACTGTTACACACAAAAGAGGACTTGGGAATGATCCTATAGCAATTATCTTTGATCCTCACTCTTAGTAGTAATAGTTCAATTGATTGATCATATACCTTTTCATCGCACAGTTGGCTTATGCTAATTAATTTTGCATTTAACCCTTTCACGTATAATACATTGTCTAGTTTAGGGAATCTGAGTATATTAACAAATCCTCACCCTTAAATACTAAACTTACTCCCATCTCCAAAAGTGACTTTACCTTCCTTACGATCTTCAAGGTGGGTAAAAAATGATATGTTTCCAGTCATGTGTCTTGACCACTCACTATCAAAATATTATTGGGAAGTATTTTGAACCTTGAGAGCAACATGCACAATAAGGGATTTAATGTCTTGCTTAGGTATCCAAGTGGATGTTACCTTTTGTTTGCCCATATCGCTGTTAGCTCTAGTCGAAGTGTTAGAAGCGTTGTCAGATGGCAAAGACATCCTTTGAAATTTTTTCATTAAACTTTACGAAGTAGCGACTAGAAACTCAACTTGCTCTCTAAGACTGTCCAATTCACTTGAGCGGTGCAAGGGAGTATGTGTATGCTTAGTTCTACCTAACTTGTAGTAAAACTCTATAAAGTGACCTCTCCTTTTGCAAAAGGTACAAACATCGACTTTTTGGATGTTCCTATTTCACTTTCTTAGGTTGAACTCTCTTTTGTGGTTTAGTTTGAGGCCCATAAGGATCTACCACAAATTTAGTAATGGGTTTCGGTGCAGTATGAGAAGTGGATGCGCCATCATAACCTATTCCTTGACTCTCCCTAAATCCTAAAGAAAAATCGTGGAGCGTCTTTAAAACCTTCTTCGATGTATCCTCTATAGTAGCCCTGACCCCTAGGAACATTCGAGATCTTTCTCGAGTTGGGATACAAGTTTCTCATGAGTCTCCATGGATGCTTGGAGATCTCTCGTAAGACTAACCATTTTGTTGGTCAAGTCACCATTTTCCCTCTAAAATAAAATGACCATCTCCCAAAAAAAACTCTTACCGAGGACTCGATCTATCTCCCCTCTCCCAACTCCTTCTCTAAGGATAAAACTCTAATCGCTAAACCTTTATTTTGTTTCTTCATTTTAAAGGACTCGGTGTAAGCACGTTGAAGGTCACTCTTGCCCTCACATAAAAAATCATATCCCTCACTCTATCTAGAATGACTAGACTCACTATTGAGGTCATCATGTTTAGTATCTTCCTCACCGGTGTAAGGTGTATTGGATATACTAACTTGACTAGCCATGAACATGGTGAAGTTACGTCCATGTGGTGATTCATCTCTGAAATCCACCGACTCGACATCGCTCTCACTAAGCGTGGCATTGAAAGAAGCTTTGCCTTTGCTTTGTCTCTTTAATCGCGTAGAACACTCTTGAGCTTTGTGACCCTTACCCTCGCACTATTAACTTCCTTATTCATCTTTCTTAGGGTTTTCTTTTCTATCTTTTTTAAAAAAATTCGTTCCTGATTTATTTTTTGTATCTTTCTCAAAACTTTTCTTTTCTTTAGAAGTATTTTCTTTTCTAAGTTTGAGAATCTTTCTGATTTTTTTGTAAACAGGACCAAGTCATCCATATCAAAATCATATTCAGAGTCAGAAGAGACCTCTTCTTTCTTTTTAGATTGTGCCTTTAAAGCAATTCCCCTTTCCTTAGGTTTAATAGTTTTGGGAAACATGTCGATCTCAAAAGTCTATAAGTCTCTTATGAGTTATTCTAAACTACACTACACTAAAATGGTCAAATTGTCACCCTTCAACCGGCCAGCCTTATCATGTTCATTGATCGTGACAAAAAAATATGCATTTTTTGTCACGATCAATGACAGTGATAAGATCGTGACGATACCTTATCACGATCAATGACCGTGACAAGCCCGTGACAACTCTACGCAGTCTGATGTTGACAAGGCGTCTTTGTCCATAGACGCACTCAGCCAAGTTCTTGGCACTGATCGCAAGGGGAGGACAAGGGGGTGAGCTCGTGGGTGGCCAAATCTAGGATCATTGGATTGGAGACGAGCGACACCAGGTTGGCTCGAACGGTGGACTCCCATGACGCGAAGCTGTCCCGTTTGGAGGCGACAGTCCAAGATATGTTCTCATTCATAAAGCATTCGTTGGGCAGAAACCGTTAGCGGAAAGGGAAGGAGAAGGTGGTGGAGGACGAGGTGCAGGATGACGAGGATGTGGACCTCGTTGCTTCATCGTCGACACGTGCGGACTTTGATGATCCACTTCCCTATTTGGCTCCATTCAATCAACCGATATCGATACTTGGTTAGTCGAGCGTGTTTTTACTGGACATATTTGATGGCCAATGAATAGGGCGGGGGTTGAGGGACCCGAATACCGTCCAGGGTTTGTCAGTTCATGGACGTTCGCTTCAAGACATCGAGTCTAAGGTGCTCGTCACGCATGTGATACACTACACCAAATCTGCCCATTTGTCAAGGTCATTGACCTTGACAAATTCACCTTGTCAAGGTCAATGACCGTGACATTTCGAGGCGAGACAACTTTTTTTGTCACTGTCGTGTCACGGTCATTGACCTTGACAAAAAACTCGCGTTTTGTGTCACGGTCGTGTCAAGGTCAATGACCGTGACACGTTTGTCACGGTTTAGAACCGTGACATAACCGTGAATCAAATTGTCACGGTCATTGATCGTGACACGTCCGTGACAACTTTTGTCGCGGACTTGTCACGGTCAATGACCGTGACAATTCTGGGCAGAATTTAAATAAAATCTGTTGGGCAGTATGGCCACCGCCACTGCCCAGCAGTATATTTGTACCTGTTATAGCAACATTGTACCTATTCCAAACATCATATATCCAACACAAACTAAAGATAATGCAAATATATATTCATGATGATATAATCCAAATATTCAAAGTAAAAACAATATACATGACGATATAATCCAAATTTAATTAAAATGGACAAACTTAAAAATAATGTTACTACATGTTTTGGATAAAACTGAGGAGGTGAGTAGGCCACACGACATACGAATTGACGCACCCACTAATATACGTCGTGCCGCATTGTTCGCGCAACCACAATAGGGAGTTCTCCTTCCCGGGTATGACATGCGTGACGAGCACCCTGGACTCCATCTCTTGAAGCACACGTCCATGGACTATTCCACCCTCGATGATATTCGGGTCCCTCAACCCCCGCCCTATCCGCTGGCCATCAAATACGTCCAATATGAACACGCTCGGCCAACCAATTATCGACAATGGTCTGTTGGAGGGCGTCAAATAGGGAAGTGGATCGTCGAAGTACGAACGTGTCGGTGATGAAGCAGCGAGGTCCACATCCTCGTCATCCTGCGCCTCGTCCTCCCGCACCTCCTCCTCCACCGCCTTCTCCTTCCCTTTCCCTTTCCCTTTACGGTCTCCACCCAACGTACGCTTCATGAATGCGTACATATCTTGGACCGTCGCCTCCAAACGGGACAACTTCGCGTCGTGTGAATCCACCGTTCGAGCCAACTCGGTGTCGCTCGTCTCCAATCCGATGATCCTCGATTTGGCCACCCGCGAGCTCACTCCCCTTGTCCTCCCTTTGCGATCAGAGCCAAGCACTTGGCTGAGTGCGTCTGTGGATAAAGATGCCTTGTCGGCATCAGACTGCGACTCATGCACTTCCTTAAGCTTTGCCTGAAACGACAAAAAGCACATGATTAGTAAAATAAGTAAACTAAAAAATTATAACGTAATTAACAATAATTAAACTGTCAGATTACTTACAATCGTGGCCGCGACGCTCGGGGACACCTCCTTGTCCTTCCCCTTCTTCGTCCGAAGAGCCACATAAGTATCGAGCCTATGTGGCTTACCCCCTGGCCCACTCCCTACCCCCTGAAATAAAATAGAGTAAAGTAAAATTAGTAAAATTAGTAAAATTAATATCCAATAATATATTTCTGTAGTTATAGATAAATTAAATCTTACCTGCATCCTATGCTCCACCTCAGCGTAAGAGGTCCGGCCGGAGTAGTGCACGTCCGTCTTTTTAGCCCGATTTTCCTTCCCCGATTGGCGAAATGCCAATTGTCGATCCTCGATCTCATTGTCAATGATCTTTTGCCATTGTGCCAATGAGATCGGCTCCTTGGGCGGGACGGATCCGCGCCATTGTAAAATGGACTCTCGTGTTTTTCCAAAGTACCGTGACCGCATATTTTTCTTCCACGTCTTGTGTTGCTCCCTCAACTGCTCCAAGACGGAATCGCGTAGCTTTGGATCCAAGTTGAATTGTTCCTGTCCAACAAATACAATGTTAGTTGCGAATAAATATAATTATAAATATAAATTGAAATATTCATATAATATTACCTGTAGTGCCGCCCAAACAGCTAACTTGAGCTCATACGGCACCTCCTTCCAACTCATAAACCCCGGGCCGATGACCGTCTTTAGCAGCTCGAGGGATCTCGCTAAAAGCTCCGACTTGTTTTCGACGGTAATCCCAAATTTTCCATATTTGGGGAGCCTAGCGGCGGAGGAGCCCTCGTCGCCTCCGCTACCACCGAACCCAGACGACATCATCATAAACAGCATCATCATCTCCGCCTTAACATCTGAAGGAGACATTTTTGCTGTAAAAAAAATGTTATTAGTACAGATAAAAAAAAATGTTAATAGTACACATTTCGTTTTACCTAATTGAATTAATTGAATTAATAGTACAGATAAAAAAATGTTCCATCTATATTATAACGTATGTGTAAGTTCCGTCAATACCATTTCATTTCAATTTTGTAATATTATGTTTTTTCCAAATATTTAAAGAGTTATTAAATGGGTGCCCCACCCCCACCCCCACCCACCGCCACACACACACGCACACCTACGCACCTACGCACACTCACACACACACACCCCACCCCCACCCCTACCCACCCCACCCCCTCCACCACCCCCTCCCCCACCACACACCACCACACACACACACACACACACACACACCACCCCACCCCCTACAAGTCTAAGGATGTTCTTGATTAAACATGGGAAATCTCATATCGTTTGCAAAAAGTTCATAGATTCTTAATCCCTAGGGTTATGGATATTAAATTTCTTTCACAATTATTTCT
The DNA here is from genome assembly GCA_949130495.1 of Sambucus nigra. Lineage (NCBI taxonomy): Eukaryota > Viridiplantae > Streptophyta > Magnoliopsida > Dipsacales > Adoxaceae > Sambucus > Sambucus nigra. The sequence continues at coordinate 838,714,447 of OX422207.1, read as the reverse complement.
TCGATTGTAAGGTACCTAGCATTTTGTAACCTCTGAAATCAATACAACAACAGTGGACGTAGGCTTTCTTACATAGCCGAAGCACTTAAAAAAATAACTTTCTCTTGTATTTACCATTACAATTATATATTTTATCTGTGATTATAAAATTAGATCAAGTCTAGTTTTTTTTACATCAATACATATTTAATTGTAAGTTTGTTTAATAAAAGTTATTATTCATTCTTGCATTTTTTTATTTTCTCTTTAATTATACTAGCTTAATTTATAAAGTAGGACCATGTGAAGTTTATTGTTTTTGATTAATATTGTGTGTAGTTTAAATTCCGTTTTTATTTTTCAATATTTCCTAAGAGCTTTAGAAATTCGACATTCATTTAAAATGGCATGAGGGTGTTTTAAACCTTCGACTGTGTTTGAAAACTTATTTTTCTTATTTTGAGCGTGAGTACTTTTCGATGGGTTATACTTTTATTGAATTAATTGATAGTCCATACTTAAAGAGTGTACTTTGAAATTTCAAAATGAACTTTCTAAGGTATTAGAAATTTTAGGTGTCTAAATTTAGAGACGTTAAATGTTATTGTGAACTTAATCGTATTATTTTTCGAATTAAACATGAGGGTCATTTTATTTGAGTTATTAAATCAGGAACGACAAATTTAAATTATTGTACACTATTAGTAAAATGTGGATAATGAATCGAACGTCAGTTTTTTACTCGCACACTTGATTATGTCTTTCGTATTTGCATTTTTATTTGTTTTAGCTTAGGAATATTTCATCTCTTCTTTAAACTCATTTCGTTTAGTTGGACAATCACAACTATTTTGAATGAAAAATTAATAAATTTTCATGGGTTAGACTCGTATTTACACTCACTATTCTATAATAGTCCGTGGATGTGCAATATTTTATAAATTGACAAACAATAACAAAAGTGGACTCTACAGTATTTGATTATTGTAAAAAAATTGTTGACACCACCACACACACACACACACACACACACACCAAAAGTGGACTCCACCACCCCCTCCCCCACCACACACCACCACACACACACACACACCCCACCCCACTCCACCCCCTGCCCCCCTCCACCACCCCCTCCCCCACCACACACCACACACACACACACACCCCACCCCACCCCACCCCCTGCCCCCCTCCACCACCCTCTCCACCACCCCCTCCCCCAAAACACACCACCACACACACACACACACACCGCACCCCACCCCACCCCACCCCCTGCCCCCTCCACCACCCCCTCCCCCACCACACACCACCACACACACACACACACCCCACCCCACCCCACCCCACCCCTTGCCCCCCTCCACCACCCTCTCCCCCAAAACACACCACCACACACACACACCGCACCCCACCCCACCCCCTGCCCCCTCCACCACCCCCTCCACCACCCTGCCCCACCCCACCCCGCCCCATCCCCCACACACGCACACACATACACACATATATATATACACATACACACATAAATATACACACAAATATATATATAAATGGAAGAGAGAGAGAGAGAGAAATTGGACCTGAAAGTAGAGAGAGAGAGAGAGAGAGAGAGAGAGAGAGAGAGAGAGAGAGAGAGAGAGAGAGGGAGGGAACGGTGGGAGTGAAAAAAGAAGGGGGAAAGGGTTTTTGCTGGAAAAGTTATCACGGTCGTGTCAAGGTCATTGACCGTGACAAGAATTGTCACGGTCAATGACCGTGACAAGACCGTGACAATTAAATTTATCACGGACTTGTCACTGTCAATGACCGTGACAATTAGTTGTCACGGTCGTGTCAAGGTCAATGACCGTGACATAAAACGCGTGTTTTTTTGTCACGGTCAATGACCTTGACAAGGCTGGCCGGCTGAAAGGTGACAATTTGCCCATTTTGGTGTAGTGATACCCGAGAAGAAGAACTCCCCCTTTTGGTTGCGCAAACAATGCGGCATGATGTATATTGCTAGTTGTGTCAATTCATATATCGTGTGGCCTACTCACCTCCTTAGAGCTAACCTTACCCCAGACATGTAATGACATTATTTGAATTGAATTGTTTTAAGTTATTACATTTGAATTATATTTGGATTATATCGTGATGCATATTATTTTGAATGTATATTTGCATTATCTCTATTTTATTTGGATATATGATGTTTGAACATGTACAACGTTACTATAACAGGTACAAATATACTGTTGGGCAGTGGCAGTGGCCATACTTCCCAGAAGATTTTTTTTCATTTCTGCCCAAAATTGTCACGGTCATTGACAGTGACAATTTTTTTTATTAAAAGTCACGGGTTTGTCACGGTTTATGACCGTGACAAAACTTGTCAAGGTCATAGATCGTGATATTACCGTGACAATTCGACAGATTTGGTATAGTGCTAAGTGTATTTAATACACCAAAAGAATTGAGAACGGTAGCCTTAGGAATACAACGGGCCTGAAGAGATCTCAAAATATTCTTAACTACACGTGTCTCTGGAATTATCTCAGCTAAATTAACACTAGAATTAACTATGTATGACAAACGTGCATAAAACTCATCAAAAAACTTGGACTCTAGCACGGTAATAGTCTTAAACTGTGTGGTTAGGTTTTGTTGATTAAAAAGCTTTCATAGCATTGGTATCCTCCTGAGTGAGCTGGAGGGTATCCCAAACTTCTTTAGACGTGGTGCACCACGTCATAATACAATAGAACACGTCAGAGGTGACAGCTTCAGAAATGGCACTTAAGCCACACGAGTTATAGGTACTCAATTTGAAGTCAACTTCAGTCCAAGAAGTGACAAGGTTAAGAATTTTGACATTTTCATTAATCACAGTGGGTGGCGTTTACCCTTTTTCACATACAAGCCAGACCCTTTCATCAATTTCTTTTACAGCTGACCTCATCTTTGTTTTTCGGTTAGTATAATGAGACCCATTAAAAATAGGAAGCCTGTTACATAAGTTATCAATAAAATCCAATTTTTTTAATGATCGCCAATTTAAAAAAATGAATATCACTTTTTAAAAAAAATCATATGATATTTTAGTGCAACTCGCTCTGATATTAATTAGAGAATGCGGGATTTTATGGACTTATTCGTTTACTCGGTTCCTCACACACAAATTCCAATTTTAATCAATTTTTATCTTGATTAGAAATTAAGTGTTCATGTGATGAACCGGTCTAAATTAATTATAATCAATTAAACACAATTAAAATACACATGCAAAGCAAATAAGAAAAAATCCCTAAAAATGTCAAAACTTTTATTCTGCACTATAGAGTAATTAACAAACACAATCGACTTACAAACTACTTGGATCGAGTATAATGCATAGAGTCATCAATTTCTTCTATTGAATACAAACCAATCAAGAGTCTTCCACAGGAAGCGGTCTTTCCTAGGTATCCATTGATTAGCCTTCATCTTCTTCAGTAGTGAGACCTCGATTGCACAAGTTAACAGTACAATAGAACTCTACAAGGGTTTATGCAGGAGGATTTAGAAACTAGGATTCATAAATCACATAAATCACATATGGGGATGAAAGACTTGTGAAAGTAAAAGTGGTTTTGGAAAATCAAAAAGGAAAAACTTTGGAACAGGTATGGGAAAATCATTTTCGCTAAAGTTTTGGAAAATTCTGAACAAAATAGGTTTTTATATTAAAAACACGAATTTCAAGGCGGTGGGGTCGTTCGAATGAAATTAGACCTCCTTGGAATGAAAACAGTAGATTTGTCGAACGACATCAAGCTACATTCTAACGAAAGTCCAATATCATTTGAACGATTATCTCACATACTTCCTATGAGAATTCTCTATCAAGGCAGGGAAGTCTCGTTTGAGGGTCATTAGATGTTAGTTCAAACAATATTTCTATCTCATTCAAACGAGGCTCAATCTCGTTTGAATAAGGCCAAAAAAAATTATTTTAAAATTCGTTTTATAAAAACCTCAATCTTTAAAATCTAACATACCAAAATATGATTCATAAAAGACTATAAAAACCCCAAGTTTATACCTCCATAAAGTATTGGTGTGTCTACATATGATCTTCGAGAGGTAGTGTACGGTTTGAGATGTCGGTTTGTAATGAGATATGCCAAAACTAAAAAATAAGCCTAAGCTATGAGATTTTATAAATTCGTGCTCTTACAATGACCCACTGGTCGATTGCAAATTTGGGTGTCCACAGCACTCAACCTAGGTAGTAATGAAGGTATGGCCTATAATGCATCATTGATATATCAACAATTATAACACGAGTTTATTCTTTAATAAAGTAAACTCCCTAAACCAGGTGGCTTCTCAAACCAAACCAACCTTTTCCAAAGTATCTACATATTTGACTTTGATGTATGATGACCATGTAGGAAATTCATCAGGAGATCCACTGGACCCCTAAAAATCAACCCAGTAGTAGGAGAAATCACCCTTATTCAATTTCTCTCTTCTTCTCTCTTGTTTTTCTCTGTGTGTTGAGACTATTTCACCTACTTATGAGTTTATTCTTAATTTTTTTGGATTTTCATGGAATTATGAACCATTGGAGCCTATTATGGTAGAGGATGATGATATTCAAGCCTTAGACTTGAATCAGGAAGAAGAGGGGTCTATGGGTGCTAGAGTCGGATCGACGACACATGATGGACCCGTAAACACGAAGCCTTATCCAGTGGTGTTTGTTTGGGGCCCATGGGTACTAGTGTATGATCCCTCATTCTGATTATTAGGAGCGGATAGCCTGGAAAGAGGAGCCCATGGTGCATGGGGTGCGGGCGGCCTATAATGACCCTCTTTTTAGTAGAAAAGGACATGGAGATCCTCCTGCAGGGGTGGGAGCAACACAGGGAATCATAGGTGCATCCTACAGATGTCTCACGTGTAAGTTTCTTGGATTTCTCTTCTTTTTTTGCGTTTAATTGCATATTTTTCCTTCGTAAAGATCTTTGAACTTATCATGTCTATATAATGCCCTATATTTGTCTGATGACTCTATATTTGTCGTTTTCCTAAAATAAAAGGTAGGTATGATAAAAATAAATAACTGGCGAAGATAAGGAATTGATGGAACATGGAGGAAATATTAATTATAATAATAAAGAAACCTCAAATGGAAAATAGATAGGATAGAACTAAGAGATACTGAACTAATCCTAATATGTGTGTGTGTGTGTGTGCATGTGCATGTGCGTGTGTGTGCGTGTGCGTGTGCGCGCGCGCATATATAAGAAAAAAGGCACCATAATAATAATAATAATAATAATAATAATAATAAAAATAGATATATAAATAAATAAAAACTAAAGCATGGATAATATAAAGCGGTGATATAGTTCAAATTAGGAAAATAAATTGTAATAAGTGTATGACAATGACGAATTAGACTTGTGTGTTATGTGTGTATACCTCGGATGATAAACATCACTGTTCTAAAAAACCCGCCTAGGCTCCGCCTAGGCACGCCTAGGCTTGAGGCTTGGGAGAAACGCCCCGCCTTAAGATTTTGACGCCTTATGATTGGTAAGACCCTTAAGGCGTACTTTTTCTCTAAAAACAACAATGCTTTAGTGAAACGATATCCCCTTTTAAAGATTTTTTTACAAACCGAACCATTATCTCATCCAAAATAATCAAATAGTATTTTTATTTGCAAATATTCAGACATATTTTTATGATATGTACCATTTTAGTATTTTAATAGCCTTGTTGTGGTTAAAAAATATTAAAATATATTAAAAAGATCTAAACGCCTTTTCACGCCTTTTTACGCCAAGGCCCGCCTAGGCTTCTAAGGCTTAAGGCTTGGCCTCCACGCCTCGATCACGCCCCGCGTTTTTTAGAACCTTGATAAACATATAATGAGGTTTGGGTTACCTCACCACTGCTTAACCTTCCTAGTTAGCGGACCCGAAAATTGGTATCTTAAGTGTGAATACATTATAACTCAAACACGAGGAGAGAGAAAACTTTTGGAGTTTCAACTCACCTGGTGACTAGTTAACCTTCCTAATTAATGGGAAGATAGGTAGTTTAAATGTGAATACATGGTAACTCAAACACCAGGAGGGAGAAAGCTCTGGGTATTTTGAGTCACCTCGCAATGGGTTAACCTTATTACTTATAGCGAACCAAAGATATGTATCTTAAGTGTCAATATACAGTAACTCATACAGTTAGAGCGAGAAAGCTCTAGGGGGTTTGAACCATCTCACGAATAGTTAACCTTCTTGGTTAATGGGAACAAAAGATATGTAGCTTAAGTGTGTATACATGTAACACAAAAACTGAGAGGGAGAAAACCCCATGGGGTTTCGGGTCACCTTACGACTACTTAACCTTCTTAGTTAGCAGGAACCAAAGATAGGTACAGGGAGGGATAAAGCTCCACTGGTACTGGGTCACCTCATAACTAACTAACCTTACTATCTTGAGGGAACCAAAGATAGGTATCTTAAGTGTGAATACACAGTTACTCAAATACTGGGATGGAGAAAGCTACAAGGGTTTTTGGGCCACCTCACTCTGGTTAACGTTCTTAGTTAGCGAAAACTGAAGATTGGTAGCTTAAGTGTGAATACACAGTAAATCAAACATTGGGAGGGATGTATCTCCGAGGGGATTTGGGGTCACCTCATGACTTGTTAACCTTCTTAGTTAATGGGAACCAAAGATAGGTATATTAAGTGTTAATATACGGTCACTCAAACACCGGGAGGGAGAAATCTCTGGGGAGTTTGGATCATCTCACGATAAGTTATCCTTATGAGTTAGAGGGAACTGAAGATAGATAGATCAAGTGTGAATACAGTGGGGTTCCGGGTCACTTCATGATTGCTTAACCTTCTTAGTTAGTGATAATCTAAGATAAGTATCTTAAATATGAATAAACGGTAACTCAAATATCAGGACGGAGAAAGCTTTGAGGGGTTTAGAGTCACCTCACGACTAGTTAACCTTCCTTGTTAGAGGGAACCAAAGATAGGTAACTTAATTGTGAATACACGGTAACTCAAATATCGAGAGGGAAGAAGCTCTAAGGGTTAGGATCAACTCACGACCGACCAACCTTCCTGTTTAGAGAGAACTGAAGATAGGTGGCTTAAGTTTGAATACAGAGTAACTCAAATACTGGGAGGGATATAGTTCTAGGGGGCTTTGGCTCATCTCACGACTAGTTAAAATTCCTGGATAGAGGGAGCCAAAGACAGGTAACTTAAGTTTGAATACATGATAACTCAAATACCGGGAGGGAGAAATCTCCAGGGGGCTTTGGGTCACCTCATGACTGGTTAACCTTATTAGTTAATGGGAAGCAAAGATAGGTAGCGTAAGTGTGAATACATGACATCTCAAATATTGGTAGGGAGAAAGCTTCGGTGGGCTTCAGGTCACCTTAAGACTAGTTAACCTTCTGAGTTAGTAGGAACTAAAGATAGGTATATTAAGTGTGAATACACGGTAACTCAAACACCGGGAGGGAGAAATATTTTGGGGGCTTTATTTTACCTCATAACTAGTTAAGCTTCCTAGTTAACAGGAACCAAAGATAGGTAGCTTAAGTGTGAATACATGATAACTCAAGAACCAAGAGGGAGAAAGTTCCAGCGGATTTTAGGTTACCTCGTGACTTGTTAACCTTCGTTAACGGGAACTGAATATATGCATCTTAAGTGTGAATATATAGAAATCCAAACACCGGGAGGGATGAATCTCTAGGGGGTTGGGTCACCTCACGACTGATTAACCTTCCTAGTTGGCAGGAACCAAAGATGGGTAGATTAAGTGTTAATCATGATAACTCAAACACTAAGGGGGAGAAAGCTTCTGGGGTTTTTAAGTCACCTCACGAATGGTTAACCTTCTTAGCTAGGGGAAATCGAGTATAAGTATATTATATATAAACATTTGGTAATTCAAACACTAAGAGGGAGAAAGCTTAGATAACGTTTTGGGCCACCTCATGACTAGTTCACCTTCCTAGTTAGCGGGAACCAAAGGTAGGTGGATTAAGTGTGAATATACAGTAATTAAAAAAATACTAGAGAATTCTCTTTCATTGTTACTAATTTACATGTGTTGTGTCATTTTTCTTGCCGCCTAGTGGACTTGCTTTAGTGATAACTTTTGTAACCCCGCTGGTGAGGGTTTAGGCAAGGGATTCCCCTTTGAAAATGCTTTCATCTATGTTGTAGAGTTTGTGTTGTTAGTGGATTGTCTCTCCTCGGTGAACTTTAGAAGGAGTTGGCCGATCACAGCTGCCTTAGGAGAGCATTGATGGGATGCTACCATTACCTTCCAGTTCTCGACGGGGGAGATAACCATGACTCCCTTGGACTTTTATACTTTCATAGGACTCCCATTTTCCAGAGTGCCTCTGGCAATGGATCGCACTCTAACTATTACGACCGAGGGTTGCGTGCATTTTTGGGGATACAGTTAGGTCCCGATCGAGGGGAGTTCCTTAATGTCAGTGACTTATGTGAGGATAATTTCCAATATATTTAATTTGAATTTATTTTGGCTTCATTTCTTTTAGACAAAACCATTTAATTAATAGGTTAGGACTTGAGTTTGTTTATCCTTCAAGCCTATAACGTGTGTGATTGAAGACTGTAGCAACCAAGTTAAAGCTACTTCATCATGTCGTGTTTCGTACCACGTGTCGTTTCTAATGTCCATAGATCTCAAGAGTTATGAATGCATATTATTTATAATCCTTGGATATTCATTGTTTTTAAAATATTATTTGAGGCCATTTTTTATAAACACGATTGTGAAGAAAAATATTTTTTATATCAAAGTCGTTTAAATGAGATTTTTGGATTGTTGAAACGAAATTATAAAAGTCGTTCAAACGAGTTTTTAAGTTGGTTCAAAGGATAATTTAGTTTTCGTTCGAATGAGCTTTGAATAAGTATTGAATGAGGTACTTATATTTCAAAAAAATATTTCATTCGAAAGTCGTTTGATCCTCATTAAAACGAGATTGTCTATCTCGTTCGAACAAGATTATTTTCATTCAAACGAGATTGCATAACCATGTGGTTTTTGTTCAAACGAGTTTCCTCATTTTTGCGTTGCCTCAAAATTCATATTTTTAATAAATATGTGTGCTAGAAACTCATTTTAATAAGGTTTTTGCAATATTGTTTCCAAGAATATATCTTGGTTTACACCAAAATCCTTTGAGATCCAACTTTCATCTATATATGCTTATTTGAGATCACCGCTTGTCACCAAAAGTTTATTTACTCATCATCCTTATTGAGTATTTGTTTAGTGCGATGGATTTTGTGCTTACTGAGTTTTAACAAAGTGGACTATGTGTTGCATGATTATTTGCTAAACCAGTATCGTTGGATACCAAGGCGTGTGAGGATAAGACATTGTGGTAGTTCATATGTGGATTACTACGTGTCATTATAGAGGAGATATTAAAGGAATGGATACGCGTCAAGGCTTGAAGGGAGTCGAGTCAGTTATGTAAGTCATCTTTCCTCCTTGTGTACTTCCTTATCATAGTGAATTTGTGTGGCTGGGCCATCCGAGATTTTTCTCGTTGTGGTTTTTTAACATACATTGGCGTATTATGGTTGCATTGTTTTACTCTTGCTTATATCATCTAGATGCATGTTTTAGCCCAAGATAAAATTGGGTAAATTTTTTAAACAATATGTTTGGTTTAAATTGGTGCAAAGATAATATTGGTTTAATTAACTTTCAAAAATTAATTATTGGTGGGTGTTTGTCAATCCCTTTTGTACAATAGAACTTTCAAATTGGTATTATAGGCGGTGTTCATAAGTTATTTAAGTATGATTTTGGGGTTTTTATATATAGTGGGTCAGTCATTTTCTAGACCACCTTTGTTGATGGGTCTAATTATGCGTACTGAAAAGTGCATATGCAATCAATAATCAAGTCCACAGACGTGCGGGTTTTGTTAGCTACAGTAAATAAGTGGTCCCTACCTAGGAATTTAGTAGGTGAATTTTGAGTCCCTAAACCTATTGAGAGTTGATGTGAGGATGACCATAAATTCAGTAACTATAATTTCCTAGGTCAAAATACATTGATTTATGCGATCACACCTAAGGATTTTAGTCGTATTAAGTGTGAAACATCCAAAGAGGCTTAGGACATACTCCCACTAACCCATAAGGGAACCGTTATTACTAAAGCTTCTAAACTCTAAAACCTAACCACTCAATTTGATACTATTAGGATGGATGATAGTGAAACGTTTGATGAGTTTTATGCTAGACTATTTGATATTGTTAACTCATCTTTTAACTTAAAAAAAGAGAATACCTGACGCCGGAGTCGTAAAGAAAATCTTAAGTTCCTTACCTAAAAGATTAATCAAAATTTGATTGTTTTGAATTCTTTGTGTACTATTGACTCTATGAAACTCGAGGAGCTTGTAATTGACCTTCAAAACTATAAGGTCCATATGTTTTCTTCCGAAAAGACTAAGAAATATAAGCGCATTTCTTTGAATGCCAAGAAGGAGGAACTATTTGTTTTTGGACGATGAGCCTAACATCGATTCGGATGATATGGGGCCAAGTTTGCGAAGAAGTTAAAAAAATTAAGTTTAATAAACACTAAGATAAATTTAATGAAAAGAAATCTGATAAGAAAACGTTTAACGAGGCTAAAAAATTCCCTAAAAATCATCATGAAAATATGTAAAATGGATGAGTCGGATATATGCTTTGGGTGTAGGTGTTATGACCATAAGGCATCTGAGTATCCCACTACACTAAGGAAGGAGCGAAAGAATCCTAAGGCATACAATACTACCCTTAGTGATAGTGAATCGAAAGTGCAATCTAATTCTCCCATTGAGTGCAACTACACCGCATTCGAGCCTGGATGAAAAGTCTTATAATGAAGATAAATTTGTACATACAATTCCAAGCGAAGTCGGGTGAATCTAGAGCAAGTAGTGATAAGGAAGAAGAAGAAGAATAAAAAGAAGAGGCTAGTGAGATTCAAGTTGCCTTTCGTGTTGTATGATGAAACGATGAAGTTAAAAAAGAAAAACTAGAATTTGAAAGCTAAGATGAAAGAACGTGCTGTAGTGAATCATGATTCAAATTTAACTAAGGATTTAAAGGAAAGAGAGAAGCTCGCTCTTGTTGAGGGGGAGAGAGATAACCTTCGTGGATTGATGGATATTTTAAAGAAGGACTCCATAGTTTTTTATGAGTCTCATTGTTTTCTTATTCTTGAGTAAAGGATTGAGGAGTTAAAAGAGAGATTGAGAGACTTGATTTATGTCAAATTTGATTTGGAATCTAGGTCGAAAAAGTTGGAGAAAATTTAGGCACCATCCAAATAAAAAATGACAAAGCCAGAATTGTCTTCGATGATCCACATGTTTCCACTACTAAAGCCAATAACAACATTTTGAGAGGGTCAACCATAGCCCAAGACATTAAAAAAGGTTAACCCATAGGTAAATTTTCCCGCTATGTCCACACGTGCACACATTATGGTAAGAAGGGTCACCTTAGGAAATTTTGTTCTGATCTTCAAAAATGTCCTAGGAAGCCTAAGTCTAGTGTCACCGAGGTTTTACAAACCCAATAGCATCATGTTACATCTATATGGGTTAGGAAATCCAATTTGGAGGCATTAAATGTTAGAATCGTTAATTCTCGGATACTTGCACATGCTTCTTCTCATATTATATCTAACGGCTAATTGTGTTCACATGTTTTCATACACTTGCTTTTGTGCTTAATGATATATGCTATTGTTGGTCATATGATGCTTATCTTTTGAATTTTAATTTTCCATTTTTGAGTTTTAATGAGAAAAATACACAAATATTTTGTTTGTCATTTGGGTTGTTTTTTAAAATGGTGTATTTTTTAAATGCTTAAAAACTCAAAAAGATTTTTGGTTTGTCATGTTTCATTTGGTTTTACACATTTTTGTTGTATATCGGTGTGTTTGAATCAACGTCATTCCATTTTTCATGTGGCTAGAACATTAGATTTTGGTTTATAATTCTCAGGATTGTTCTTAATCATGCACAAAGTTGTTTGACTTTGATTTGCTTAATGGATTCACTTTGCATATGCCTCTCAACAAACTTTCACAATTTATTTTAGATTTTAACTACTTATGTTATATGAGCTAAATGAGATGTTCTCATATCAATATTGTCATACACATATCTATTTGACTATGGGGATTTTTTGCATGTAAGAACCATTGCCCATGAGTTTGTTGTTTCTAGTTGAAAAATATGAGATTGCATGGGAAAGGGCTACGAAAGGGGATTTTATGTGAAAGGCCACCATTTGCAAGAGGATAAAATAATTGAGAGGAAAAACAAAACAAAATTTTTCAAGAAAAATATTTTTGCATTGATGATTCTAAAGTGTGATATATTTAAAAACTAAAGAGAGAAAAAAAATAATATATTCTTATTTTGGGGGTGTTATAAGTTGAAGATCAATGGGTTTACATAATGAGTCCTAGTTAATCTAATTGCCTGAAGCTATTGACTTGAGAATCATCAAGATTTCTAGGCTTGTGTTCATTGTGTATGTTTTTCCATTACGATTTCATTATTTCTTACTTAAGACTAAATCTTCGTTTGATTAGTTAATGCAGTCAAGTAACTCCTTGGATATTCTTGAGTGATTGGGACATATTTCTTTGATTATCTAGTTCACTCCCCTTCACTCCTTTACCACATTTTTTTAGACACATTGATATGAGTGTAGAAATCTTATGTGTTTTGTATCTTTTGTGGTGTTTATACAAATATATGGTTGTATGTCATCGATAAATTTGCATATTTATATATATTTTATATTTTGTTTTGAGTCTTTTCATTTGCATTTAAATCTTATATGCCATGTGATTCATCTTTGATTGAAATTGACATGTTATATTAGTTTTGATTTTGCAAGGTGGTGTTCTTTATGAGGTTTTGATTCCACCATAAGTGAACCGTAGATAGTGAAGTTCTCGAATATAAAATCTAGCATGGAGGTAGGCAAGACCAAACCACGTTAAAACCTCAGTTTGTAAAGTTAATTTAAACCCTCTCTCCTTCCTTACTATATTTACATTCATACTTTACTTTAATATTCTTAATACTTAAATTTCTTTAATGTGAATGTATTTGGAAGCAAGACAACAATGAGAAGTCATTTTATCAACAAACTAAGAAAAGGTTTTTAAGTTGTAAAGTTTACAAAATGACAATGAAAAGAAAAAAAGTGTAACACCTCTCCCGGGAGAGCGGAGCGGTACTCGATAAAATAACCAAATCCATAATCAACAAGGTGTAGAGCATCTAAGTAAATCCCACAATATAAAAATAAAAGAATCCACTAATGACAATTCTCAAATTAAATGCAACAAATGTCTCTCGAAATAATACAACTATCTATCTCGAAATAAAATAAATCCTCAATGCTCTATACAACAAACTAAATACAAATCTTCTCATTTTGTACACTCGAATATTCTACCAAATACAACCAAGATAAAAATCAATCTCCAATGTGTCCATAGCGCCCAAATCCGCGCTAACCTGCCACTAAGAAAAAATATAGGGAAGTACAATATGACAAGAAACATGATCAACCAATATTAGCGATGAATAAAGCGTAATAATACGAGTACGAATATTCAAATCAAATGCCAATCTCATAAGCATTTTATCAATATAATTCTCAACAACACATTATCCGGGTCACCAGGCCTCACCATACCGCGCCCATACTTTATCAAGTAGCCAAAAATTTGAATCTTGGCGGGTGCCCAACCTTTGTGTCATACTAAAATCTCATGACAACATGCTCAACACAAATATAATATCACATGAATCAAAATCAGATTTCAATAATAATTTTGAGATTCCAAATGAATTTAGCAATTCAAATATGAGTTCAATAATCGCATGAAGTCAAAGGGAATAACTCTCAAGAGATTAAAGAGCATATTGTGTAAAACCCCATACCTTAAACCATCATAAGAAACCAATATGAATCTTCCCAGAAACTCATATTAAACCATCAAAAATCATTTCACAAGGATCCACAAATCATCTTGAAGCTCCAACATCAAAACAACCCCAAGAACACCTCCAAAAACTAAGTTTTAATATGATAATATAAAGGGGCTATGTGTATATAAAAAGAGAGGAATATATGAAAAAGGCTACTGCATATTTATGTGGAAAAATATGGTTTAGAAAAGGTCTCCCACGACCCATTTTTATAAGACAAAAGAATAAAATATGCACCAAATCAAAACTCTACAAAAACTTGTTGCACACGAAAACTATTGAGGTCAATCGATCGATCCCATGGAGTCGATTGATCGATCCCTCGGGAATTTTGATTCTGCCGACTTAAAATAAAACCAAGGGATAATCTTTAAAAATCATTTAAAAAATCCGTTTTAACTCTGATTTTGAAACCGATTGAAAATCTTGTCTTTAAAAATAATTCTCAATATTTTTGAGCAAGAAAAATAATTAAATCAAAACTTTATTTTCCTCTTTATTTTTAAAATTAATTTAAAATACCCCAAAATTACCCGGGTTGTTACACAAAGAAATTTGAAATTGTGAAAAGTTGACAAAATTTCATTATCCCAATTCCCTTCCCCCCCGGGATAATTTCGGGACAACAGAGGGATCAACATATTAATGCTTTCCTTTTCAGGACACTAAGGATGAAAACACAATAACAACATTAATTTTATGTCTCTTTTTAAATATCGCTTCAAGTCTTTAATGTCGATTTCGTTAATCGAACAATCGATGCTTCTAGTTTGGCCTAGGTTGGGACTTTTGCTTGTTTGGTTGGGTTTTCGAACATACTTTTTTTTTAGTTGGGGGGGGGGGTCTATTAGTGATGGTTTTGGGTTCAGAATGAGTTTAGAGACTTAGTTATTGTTGGGATTAAGATTATAGGTTTGCAAATGTAAAAACCTTAGTGCTTTTAGAACCTTTTAACATGAGGATTGGGTAAAATCTGGTAGACACGTGAGAGGAGCGATATCCTATTGATAGTTACATATATTGTGTGTTGTATATATATATATATATTCTATATTTATGTGTACATACCTTTATTCATGGTGAATTTATTGGTTGAGATTTGCATTCGAAACCCTATACCATGCTCCTGGATGAGTGATCAGGTCATATTGGAGGTCATTATGTCAGATCATACAGTCAGTGATTACTGCTTCGTAATGAGATAAGGTAAGATGACTTGATCCATTAACAAGGTTTGGGTATGGGCACATTGGTGATGTTACTGCGTAGTGATTGTCCTATGAGAGAAGGTAAGATGACTTGATTCATTCATGCGTAGTGATCGTCTTATTGTTTATTTGATCGATAGAGGAACGAGATGGACAACGAAAGTAGTGGCCTTCATGTGATGAAATAATTAATGAGAAAGAATTAGATGGTCTAGTGATGGATAATTAATAATGAACCCTATGTTATGGTTACATACATTATGTGATTTACTTGTATTTTCCTTGTGGGTGACATTGTGAGGATTGGTACTTGGTTGTATTCTTACATGTGTAGTTAGTTGCATCCCTATTGCATAATTAATGTTTATTGTTTATACATTGAGATATTGCTAGTATAGTTATGCCTTGGGTTAGGACATACTCATAGTATTGCACTTAGTTGAAGGGTGAGTAACTTATTGCATGTGAGAGCTGATGGATAACATGTATTGTAAATCAACCACATGATTGTTTACTACCGATATTGAAGTTATTTTTTTCAACTTTCGGGCTCTGACCCAAAATATTTTTCAGGCTTACTTAGACAAGATCAACAAGGTTGAGGAGAGTTCAGACTTACAGTTCCACCTTGTATAGCAAATTTAAGTCTCTTTGATTCTAGTATAGGTTGCTACTTATTTCAATTTTAGTTATTTCCATTAGAGAGTTTGTATGGTCATAAGCCCAGATTTATTATTTCATATAGTTTGATTCAGAGTCGAGATGTATTGACTATTTTAGTATTGGTTGGTTTGAAACTTTATTATTTATGAGACATTTATCATTTTAGTTTATTGCATGCATGGATGGTTTTAATTCAGTTTTACTTTATGATTTGATGCTGAAAATGATATAGATTGTTTGGCGAGCCCCATCTTCGGTGTATTAGCTTGCCCGACTATTACGTGAAAAATGGGAGTTGTCATAAGAAATTACACAGTAACCTCGGTATTTTACAAATTACTAAATAAACCTTAATTGTTGTGTTAAATGAATATATCTCTAAAGAGGTTTAAGAAGTACAAAGATGCATGTTCAAGTCTATAATGAGGATAATAGTGTAAATTACGCACAACGTATTTTGCTTGGTTTGGCCCTTGGGCTGCGTGTAAATTGGTAAAATAATAAAGTGACACATAAGTGTTTATATGAGTAATAAATACAACGATAATTTGAATATTTTGTTAAGAATGGCAGTTGAACCGCAAAGATATGATCTTAATGAAAAGTGAAAGAGTTTCACAAAGGAGTTATCGGGTAAATTTAGGGAGCTAGAATCCTAGGTTCGACTTCGACTTATGCCCAAAATAACTGGCCAATAAACCAATTGGTTGTGACATTTATGGCATACGGTGCAAGCTTGTGAACATAAATGGGATTCAGTAAACTCCAGGATAAATGGCAGTTATGAAAAGGGAATGAATTTAACAAATTTCATAAAAAAGAATAATTAATTAATAAATGGTTGCAAGATTGTTGTTTCAAGTTTAAATAACATAGTTATGAGCCATGGATAATTATGAAAATGAATGGAATTGAAAAACTCTGGAATATAAAATAAATTTAGACACTGGATATTTGTAAATTCAAGGAATAAAAAGGTTACGATTGGATTAGGTAATTTGAGGGTTGGTACAGTTAATTTACCCATTTTGCGAGGCAAAATATGTAGCGTTGGGAGAAAATAATTCAACATTTGAGAAATTTGGGTTGTAGTCCCACTTGTCCATGTTATTCTATCAATAGTCCCATGTATTTTTTATTTGCTTAACTAGTCCCATTTTAACAGTTATGCATGCCTTAACTGCTCTCTCATAAGAACGTTGGAAGATGTTTTTTATATCCACTTTCATTTTAAAGACCTGATAAATGGGACTTAGAACAAACAAAATTATACTTAGGATTGGAGTCAAAACATCTTCATGTATGGGAGGACTAAATACCCAAACTCCCATTGAGAAATGGATCTCACAAACATTTTTTTATTTGACAAAGATTTTCTAGACCACCTTTTGTGCGCACCATATTATTTTCTTAGGGCCTACTAATAAATATATTATTTGCAGCAATCGTACAACCATATTAACCCAAACCTCATTTATTCCCATTTACCAACCCCGTTAGGCAGCTACACTTATAGCCAACACACCAGCTCTTAAAGTTTTGAGAATAGTGGAAATTAAAATGTCTTAGGAAAACACTCTCTCCTCCCTAATCCCTCCTCCTCCAGACCCCCTCCTCTCCAACCTCCCAACCCTGCCCCTCGTAATAAACCACCTTCCGACTCCACCATAAAAGATCTTGATTCCTGCGTAGTCACCTCCACCGTCTGGACACCAATCTCCTTCAAAGACAAGCTGTTATGCCCGTCCTCTAACCCAATTCCCATCTCTAGCCTTTCACCCTATACGGATCAGCCACATCTTCATGCTCCTTCAAAGCACCCCATCTTTCAATCCTGGAACAAGGAACTTACCAATGACAATTATGAATCTGAGGACGAAGCAGATGAAGAGTGACAACAATTAGAAAACACACTGACGGTTGACATTGACGCACAACAATTATTCCATGCCCGCCAAAAATGGAAACATTCTCTTGTCATCAAACTAATTGGAAAATATTTTTCCTTTCAACGTCTTGCATTGTGCCTCTTACGCCTTTAGAATTTAATGGATGGAACTTTTATCACAGACCTCGGTCATAATTTTTATCTCATTCAGCTTTCTTCCTTTGATGATTTTGTTAAGACTCTTGCGGGAGGTCCTTGGTTTCTTGATGACCATTATCTTTCGGTGCAATGTTGGGGAAAAAAAATCCGACCATCCACAGCCAAAATACAACACTTGAGCCCCTGGATCCAACTACATGAGCTCCATATGGAGTATTATCAGCACGATATTTTACAATGCATTGCAACTACATTGAGAAAACCTTTAAAAATTGACATGCACACATAATCATTAGGACAGGCTCGTTATGCCCGTCTATGTATTGAATTTAACATCACCAAACCGCTGCCTTCAAAGCTCAAAATCGGATATATTTTATGTTCCATTACTTATGAAATCAAAACTGACATATGCTTCCATTGTGGCCTTGTTGGCCATACAAAGGATAACTGCAAAAAACAACCTCCTCAATATCCAGACCTCTCTTTCCATGCCTCCGACAACATCGATGGAACGGACGAGTGGCACGTTGTAAGACGCCATCCTCGTCGCACAATGCTGCAACAAGACAAAAAAATGGTCTTCTACTCGACGCTCTACCTCACCGTCTTGACGTTTCTATGGCAGCATCAGCTGCAAGCGGGTATTTTCCAAACACAAATATTGTTGCGGCTTCAGTCCAAAAACAACAAGGACAAAATAAAGTACTTACCTAGGGACCCACTCCCATAGAAGGTACTCGATGGGCCGTCAAAAATAGTGCCAAGCCATCCCTTCTTTTACTGCAAGCTAAGACGGCAATTCTACCTCATCCAAATCCATTCGTTTTACAGCCCAATCACACTTCGTTTACCCCCCAGTGATATGCGACGATTGTCGTAAACATTATCAGCCTTCTTCTCTTGATCCAAATCACTCCTTACCTGTCAACCCACCTGACCCACCAGGTTTAGAAGTGCGTCAGTATATCCCATGCACGTCGGTTCCCTCTCTCCCTATTTTATCTACCCCGACCCATATTGTTCCCCTACCTTTAATTTCTCATAACTCCGGCCCCAATTTCCCTTCGCCACAACTAACGATGGACAACAACCATTCCAACTCGAAAAACTCGACTCCCTCTCTCACACCTTCCGACTCCCTACAAATAGACCTCTTTCTTCGCCCCACCCCACCCTCTAATCCCACCATAGACCTTCTTGAACCCGCGCTTCCACCCGACTTCTAATTTACCACCGCAAAGCCTACCTCGGAGACTCTGTCCCCTGAATTCTTCCAACATGAACATATAAAACCTACACAACCCCGACCTTGACTTGCACCTAGACAGACACAATGTCATACAAAAAGGCCCCAATGACCTCATTCTTCTAGACAGTTGCATCCACCCTCATCTATTTCACTACCAGCTTCAGTGCCACATCATTCATTTAGAAGTCGAACAACACCGAGATCGGACATGCACAACACTAGCATCGATATTCACATTTCACGCGCATCATGTTTCAAACAAGGCGCAACTCTTAATCAATCCAATCCGTCCAAACGAGTACGTTTACATACTTTCATAGAGCAGCCTCATGACCTCTCATGCCACCCTGCACCTAATGAGAATCCTATTGTGGAGTGCTAGAGGTGTGGGTCGACCCACTTTTTTTCCAGAACTTGCCAACTACATCACCCATCATAGGCCTAACCTTCTTGTCATTCTAGACACTCGTCTTGATGCTCGCCGACCTGTTCGAGAGATTGGCCACCTTCCTTTTCGTAATCATATCGTGTCCCCAGCTCTTGGTCAATCTGGTGGTATATGGATCCTATGGATGGATGGTCAGATCACTGTCAACGAGGTTGCAGTTTCTCCTCGATTTGTTCATGTCATGGTCCACCACGATCCTGACCTGAGTCCTATGGAATTTACTGTAGTCTACACTCTCCCTCAGCCGCCTGCACAGTCTCAGGTATGGTAACACTTGCATCACCTTTCTACTACTATCACCAACCCTGGGTACTCCTTGGGGATTTTAATACAATTTTAGGGCCGCATGAAAAGTTAGGAGTTCAGCCTTTTCACCCTGTATGTGCCAATGCTATTAAAAATTTTATAACAACACATAATATTTTTTATCTTGGTTTTACTGGTTCTGTTTTCACGTGGAAGGCTAATACGTCCTTCGTCCACCATGTGCGTGAGCGTATGGACAGGGGGGATCACAAATGGACTGTGGTGGGATGCTTTTCCAAATACTTCTGTGACGCATCTCCCAAACGCAGGCTCGGACCATTGTCCCCTTTTACTCGATAGTTACCCGCTAACCATTCACACAAATCCTCATTTTATTTATCGTTATGAACTTCATACCCATCCTTTCACGAATTAGTTCATTACCATCCACCCCGCCCAAGGATCGTCTACTGCCTACTTTCTTCATAAAACACATCATTTCCGTCATGCCGCTTTGGCTTGGAAACAAAAAGTGTGGGGGAATATGGCACACAACATATCTTTAATTCAACAACAGCTTCAGTATACTCGTTTCCTCATTCAGCGTCATTTCCACCCACCCTTACTTACTCAGGAGTACAATCTTCAACAACGGCTGGCCCACTGCCTTGCTCATGAAGACTTATATTGGAAAAATAACGTTAAGCTTCATTAGACCCTAGAGGGACGATCTTAACATAAAAAATTTCCATGCTGATGTCTCGCACCTCCGACGACTCAATAACATCTCGGCCATTTTTGACACCGATACTGGTTGGCATAAAACTCCTGAATCCATTAACACTCAGTTTCGGCTTTGTTACACTACCCTTTTCAAACGACTAATCCCTCCCAGCCTACTGTCGCCTACCCATTTACTCATTTGGCAGCTACTGATAAACTCACTTTATCAACACCTATAACGGAAGACGAAATTTTCAAGACGCTCAAGAAAATGGGTCGGAATAAATCTCCAGGCCCTGATGGCCTTATCATTGAATTCTACTTAAACCACTGGCTGGACATCCGATCAATCGTCTATTCCACGATACTCGACTTCTTTGCCTCTGGAATCATGCCTCCCCAGTTTAACGATACACTCCTAATTTTTATCCCTAAGCGTCCGCACTCGACGCAGGTTTCTCACTACCGCCCCATTAGCCTTTGCAACGTTATCTACAAAACTATCTCATCTCTCATCGTGGACCATCTTAGGCCTCTTATACCATCCCTCATTTCAGCATATCAAGCTGCCTTCGTCGCTCATCGTCATATCTAGGACAACATCCTTATCGCTCATGAAATGCTCCACACCATGTGCAAATCTAAAGCGCGCAAGGGCAGTTGTGCCATTTTAAGATAGACCTCACTAAAGCCTTTGACCAAATGGAATGGTCTTTTCTTCGTTGGGTTCTCCAGCAGCATGATTTTCCTCCCGCTTGGATTACCTACATACACACTTGTATTTCCACCCCCTCCTTTAAAACCTTAATCAATGAACACCTGGGGCCTCGTTCTGTCTCCTCCCGCGAACTCTGATAGGGGGATCCTTTATCCCCTCTTCTTTTTATTCTAGGTTTCGACTTCCTTCTTCGCAAAATTAAGTTTGACAGCTGCTATAAGCAAATGATTGCCCTTCGCTCCTCAAAATCTGGGCACCGCATTCTAGGACTTGCTTTCGCTAATGATTATCTGTTCTTTCTTCAACCGACCCTTTCTACTTTATCCCACTTCTGTGACATCCTTGAAACCTTTTCTCTCATATCAGGTCAGGAAATTAATATAGACAAATCCATGATTACCTTTGGCAAGACAACGCCCCCTAGGTTATGCTTTCAACGCGTCGTCTGCTTGGTTTTCGGCCTAACCCTGGACAAGATAGGTACCTTGGGCTCCCTCTTATTATGGGTCGTGTTACGCGTGACTTATTTCACAATCTTCTTACGGACCTGGGCGCTTGGTCACAGACATGGTAGACCCATTTCTTATCTTATGCGGGTCGTGCTACCCTTATCAATGTTGTCTCTACTTCTCTTCCATCCTATAGTATGTCTGCATTCCCGCTTCCCAAAGGCATTCTCACATCCCTTACCTCAAAAATCAAGTTCTTTTTCTAGAAAGCCTGTACGTCTTCTAATAAGACGTGTACTATCCCATGGTCTACTATTATGCTTCCCAAGAACTTGGGAGGGCTGGGAATTAAAAATCTGCATGATCTCAACACGAATTTCATGCTCAAGCTTTTATGGAAGCTTTTCACTGTGCCTGATACTCTTTGGTATCGAGTTCTTAATCAGATATATTATCTGCATGCTTTATTTCTTCACGCCCATCACTCTCCCAACGCTTCCTACTTCTGAACTCGAGTTTCTAAGCTACTCCCCACATTCCGTCTTGGAATTAAACGGAGTATTGGGCCTTGCTCCATCTCTTTCAGGCATCATATTTGGGTTCTTCAAGAGCCTCTCAAAACCCGGTTCCCACACCTCTCTCCCGCTGTTAATGACATCTCGGTCTCTCACTTTATCATTAATCACCACTGGGATCTACTCTCTTTAGCGCGCTTTGTCCCTCCTAAATTTCTTCTTTACATTCGGACCATTCCTATCTACCTATATGCCGCTCAGGATCTCCCCTACTGGTGGCCCAGCAACTCCCGCTATTTAACGATCAAAGCAACCTGTCAGTGGTTGAACCATGTTGTTATCTGTCAGCACACTCCCTCATTGCCTTGGAATTGGCTTTGGCATAGCCACCTACTGCCTAAGCTAAAAACCTTTCTTTGGTTTTTAATTCATCAAAGCCTTCCCACTGCAAACCGCCTGCACTATTTTCACAAACTTCCATTGCCTGACTATCCTTTATGTGAGCTTCATGATTCTAATTATCCTATTTTCGCGGACTGTCCCGCATGCTATTAGCTTCGTCTCCCATCAGATGTTATGGATCCCTCCCTTCTATCTATTCTACGAGGCCTTGCCTCTTACCATCAGTCGCTTTATCTGTCAACTCATACTCATACTCAGACTTTTCGGACTTTTTTCCTTCTTCGCACCATATGGACTGCTCAGAATGACGCGCTCTTTCAACACAAACCAATTCTTCTGACTCATATTCGACACGCGGTCTCTGACCAGATTGTCCAATTTTCTCACTTTACCACTATCCTTAGTCCCCCTTTAGTACCTCACCTCTCCCCGTTACATATTACCTGAACGCCTCCTGTCCCCCCCCCCCCCCCCCCCCCCCACACACACATTTTTCAAATGTAATACATATGGCACGCGATCCCACGTCTCAGGTCTTACATCTATTGGGGGACTTTTCAGGAATTCTCAGGCCAGTTTATTTTTTGTTTTACTTCCAACATTGGTTATGTGTTATCTTTATCAGCTGAGCTGTGGGCCATTTATACTACGCTTAATTTAGCTTTTCATGCGGGCCTAAAATGTATTGAAATAGAAATAGATTGCCAAACTGCATTCCACATGCTTACCAGGAATTCAGCCTGGTCCCCAGCTTATGCGGACTTGACTAGGATCATCCTTGAAGGTTTCCCCTGGTTTCACCGTATCACACTCAGCCTCTGTTTCAGAGAATCTAACTATTGTGCTGATCTTTTAGCTGCTTTGTCTGTCAACAGTCCGTTTTACTTTTAAGTTTTTAAGTCTGCCCCTCAATCTCTAATTTCTAGTTTGCAGTTTGATCAAAGTCCATGTGGTGTAATTAGGTCTGCTTCTTGAAATATCTCATGTAAAATACTGTTGTTTTAATATAATTTTATGTTTTGTGGAAAAAAAAAAGTTTTGAGAATAGTGAGCATGTACAACAATATCACATTTGCTTATTTTGATCCTATTGAGACCATTCCTGATCCGGAGGGTGAAATTGTGGCTTGAATAAATTAGATGAAATGGTTGGTCAAAATGGTCAGACATCAAGTTTTGTCAAAATTTAAATTCGGTATTTTTACTTGGGTACCTTAACGACCCTCAATTGTCCAATTGGTTAAAGTATTCAAGTGAGAGTCCAAATTTGAAGAGTTATTTTCAAAGTTCATTGATTGGTTAAAATATTAAAAACACTGAAATTCATTATAATTACTTTTATTTATTATTTTAATATTTCAATTTATCAAGATGAGAGGATCGCAATAATCTACTTTCAAATTTAAACTCTTAAAGTCGTCAATACACATGCGCCCAAGGTTCCACAATTTAACGAATAGGATGAGAGGGTCACCATGACCTTCTTTTAAGCACGGAGCAAATTTAAACTCTAATTGTTTTTTAAGTCTTATGGTACATTTAATGATAACACATACATTCAACAAAGAAAAAAGTACCCAAGTCTAAAAATAATTGTGGAGGTACTAAAGTCAATATACGACCATTAAAATATATCCAAGTAAAAATCATCAATTTAAATTGGGGCATATACCAAATACTCCCTTGAACTTTTTTTTTTTATTTTGCACCAAAAAGTCATTTATCATGCCAAAAAAGTTTTACCATGTCGCTAGCGAGGACCTTTAAAGATAAGAGAATAAGGGACTTTTTTGTACAAAAATAAAACGCTTAGACTAAATGTGTATTAAAAAATGTTTGAGAGACTTTTTGGTATTTGATCCATTTAAATTTTGTAACAAAAAAATTAAAACAAAAACGCATTGAGCTATAAGCCATTCTGTATATTTGTTGTCCATAAAAGGTATATAACCCATTCTCATGACAAAACAATTCATAGTTTATGCAGTAAATGTATTGTTGCGCCAACATTGGCACCCATTATACGTGCCGAATGAATGTTAATTTTGCTTGTACCATAATTGTCATATTTTTAGACAAAAACTCCAATGGGTTTTAGTGCCCAAAAAATTATCTACGTTAAGCGTTATGGATTTGAAGATATGCAAACTTGAAACTGCCCCATCCAGAATATTCACCCTAATTGAAGAGTCGCTCATCATATTGGTTAGCACATTTAAGACAGTTCAAATTTCGACTCACTTTCAAATTAGATCATGAAAACCCTTTCAACTAAATGGTTGAAACACTAAAAACAAAACAACCCACTATAACTACTTTTCTTTATTATTTTAATATTCAATCAAGATAAAAGTGTAACTATGACCCGCTTTTAAATTTAAACTCTTAAAGTCATTAATACACATGTGCCTAAGGTTCCACAATTTAACGAATAGGGTGAGAGGGTCACCATGTCGCTACTTTAAGCACGCTCAGCAAATTTAAATTCTAATTATTTTTTAAGTCTGTAAGTACATTTAATGACAACATATACGTCCGGCAAAGGAAAAAGTACCCCAAGTCTAAAAAAATTGTGGAGGTACTAAGTCTATATATGACCATTAAAATTAGGGGTGTTCGTGATACGGCAAAAACACGTACTGTACCATTTTGTACCCAAAAAAGTGGTAATGGTATACAATTTTTACATACTGAAACCAAAACTATCTAAATCAAAATTATCGAATATTTTATGGTTGGTTTTGATTTTAACATTTTAATAATCGATTTATCAATTGTACCGTACCAAAATGAAAAATCGAAATTACCAAAACGATATTACTGAACTTATCAAATTAAATAAAACAAGAATACCATGACTAAAGCCAAACACAACCACGCTCTTGAGATCTTAACTTTACACTTGTTATTTTTATTTTATTAGATGATAGTCTTCAATTTAATAGACTCAATCTAAGCCATACATTTAACTCATTAAATGTAACTAACTCCTCCATCAACCCTAATGTTTACAATCTTTCGACCGACATCTCTCTCTCTAACCTGCACCAGAGTTTTCTCTCCCCCCCCCCCCCCCCCCCCCGCCTCCCCCTCAATCTTACCTTCATACATTCGTTCTTCAATCTACATCAAATGAATCATATTATTTCATTTACCAAGAACACGTAGTACAATGATTCTGCCTTTGCGATATTACTTTGCTGAGTATCTTTCTATACATTAGTCTTTAATTAATTAATTATTAAGTGGAGATTGTCTTCAATGTTTCTCATTCACTTTTGCAATTTATTTTTATATATAAAAAGTATCAATTAGTTTCGATTGGTGTTATTCTCTCAACATTCCAAAACTATTCATTTGGAATGATAGTGAACCAAATGTTGGATGGAATATCCAAAATAAGGCAATTACAACTCGGAAAATCACGATTTTAATTGATGCGAAGTACCGATAAAAAATGATTAGGGTGATTAGAATATGATATATTTATGCTTTTGTCTATTTAAACCTTAAGAAATTTGACCTTACAAATTATACAAATGCCAAAATTACCGTGAAGAAAAATTACCAAAATTACCGCATATTCTGAAAAATCGTTTTTACAGCAAAAAATCAATTTTACCAATGTAAATGACTTGGTTCTGATTTATGGACCGATGTACCGACTGGTAAAACTGATAAATTTGATTTCATGCTTTCAAAGTTGGTTTGGTATTAGGAAGCTCCATTTACCGACCAAACCAATCGAAACTCAACCCTAACTAAATTTTGTAACAAAATAACTAAAATAAAATCGATTTTAGCTTTAAGCCATTATGTATGTTGTCCAAAAAAGGTATGTAACCCATTCTCATGACAAAACAATTTATAATTTATGCGATAAACTGTAAATGTTTTGTTGCGCTAATATTGGCACCACATTAGACATGCCACCTGAATGCAAATTTTGCTTGTACAATAATTGTCATATTTTTAGACAAAAACTCCAATGGCTTTTAGTGCCCAAAAAATCATTTACTTTGAGCAAAATGGCTTTAGAGATGGTCTAAGTTTAGTATTAAAGTTTGTGTATTAAATGAAGGGGGTTTTGGGAAAAGGTCCTTATAATGCTCAAAGTTTATAAAATTAGAACAATCCATATAATTTTATAAATCTAGTCCCTGTACTAAAAATTCCATGAAAAATAGTGCCGCTTGCGCGGACCAAAAAAATAAATGCTATTGTACTACAGGAACTAGATTTATAAATGCTATTGTACCACAGGGACTAGATTTATAAACTTGAAAAGCATTGTCCTAAAAATCCAAATATAGGAAGGAGCATGATCTTTACCTTAATTCTCTATTAAATGAAAGGAGGAGAGGGAAAA
The DNA here is from genome assembly GCA_949130495.1 of Sambucus nigra. Lineage (NCBI taxonomy): Eukaryota > Viridiplantae > Streptophyta > Magnoliopsida > Dipsacales > Adoxaceae > Sambucus > Sambucus nigra. Next base: position 838,687,339 of record OX422207.1, on the reverse strand, counting down.
AAAACTCCTACTGACAAACCTTCATAAAAATTTGAAAGTTTTTTTTTTCAATATATGTAAAATTTTCAACACTAAAGGTGACTTTTAACGACGAAAAAGAAGCTTAAAAAACAATTATGGTAGTATTAAAGTATAATTTTTGACGATTAGCGAGGTGACTTAAGTCAAAATCACCCCAGTTTAAAAGCAACCTTGTACAATCTTTAGCGCAAGTCCACAACATACAGCATCTCGAAACAAAATTTCATCCATTCGAAGAGGATTAAACACTCCCACAATAAGTTCTAAAGCTAAACAGAAAGTGTGTAAGATATCCTAAAAACTATTCTCAAATAATAAAATAAATAAAATCGATCTATTACACAAGCACATATGTATGAAATGATACAAGGACATTCATTCTTTGAAATGATAATTCAAATGCACCAATCTGCAGTCATGAGCTTGCAACATGATAATCAATGAAATTCTTTTAGTCAAAAAACATCCCAAAAGTCCAAAGATCTGTAAATGGTTAAAAAAAATTAGAGGCCATTTGATTGCGTAAATTGTTTAATTATATACAGTGGTCAATCTGAAATTAATGAATTTTTCGATGTATTCAATTGTAATGGATTTAAATTCAAGCTGCGTGGTAGCATTTGGAAGACTAAAATGTTGTTTTCCGTGATATTTGAGTTAATGCGTCGTTCACCAAACGAAAATTTTACAAAATGACACTTAGACGAGTGACATCCATGAAGGGGCATGAATGTAAGCTTTTATATAAAGAGAGTCCTTCAAGTGCAAACCTTAAATAACGGACCAATTTTTCAAAATAGTCAATAAAATTGAATTTTTCAATCAAATTTGTGGAGATGATCTTCATAGTGAGACTATCACTTACAAACAACTTTCAAAAAATTCAACTGAGAAGTAGGTAAGATGATATCCCAAACTTCCAACTTCCAAAAATGCACATATTTATCAACTTCATATTTCACCCACTTTCCAATTGATTTTTTCACCTTTTTTTTTACCTTTTTTTAAATTAGTCCCCTTTTTTTTGGTCAGTTATTTAAGGCCCGCACTAGATAGATAGGTAGCGAGGTTGGTAGGTAGCTAGGTTGTGAATTAACTTGAGTTTGTGAATTTTCAATTAGTTCATTCTTGTAACCTAATAGTAACACAATTTGCAATGAGACGGTTTTAAATGGGCTGATGCACGATTCTTGGGACAACCAAATGGCCCCCCCAGTGCTTGTTAAAGTACTTCGTCTGCATTTGATTACAGAATTGGAAAACGATTAGAAGGAGTTTTTGATGATATTTTTTCTAAGTGTCCGTTTGATTGTCGCTGAATTGTTTTCCATGAAAATATTCATTTTTAGCTCAAGTTTTACTTTTAAGGTGTTGATTTCAAATGCATTCTATGAAAACAATATATATAAATATGAAAAGTGTTGCATGGTTTTATCAATTTTCACGAAAAACATTTCACACCCACCAGCTAGAGAGTTGATTCAATGAAAAACTCAAAAAGTAAGACCAAAATACTCTTATCTTTTTCTACGCACTTTCCTACCTCTAATAAAAATGAACTATTTCTCAACCATTTTCTAACTTTGTAATCAAACACACCCTAACTTTTTCGATTTTCCATGGAATCTGGATCTTTGGGGATTGTAAAGAAAATTTTATCGAAATTGAGGGGGAAAATGGTGAGAGTCCCATTCACGATTACTGTTCTCATAAACACAAAAATAAAGTATAGAATTAAAAATTGAAATATTTTGCATGGAAAAAAATAGTCAATCAAAGACAGATGGGTAAAGTGCAATTAACACTCCGAGTTATTATTACCCCAGTTGCAAATAATCCACTGAATTTCTAAATTTGTAAAAAACCTCCTGAATTATTTAAACCGTTCGCAATTTGATTCTTCGGTTAGTATTTTGTTAGATAAATCACAAATAATATTAGTTATATAACACAATCAGACTAAAATGGAAACAGCCATCAGGAACCCTCCCCCCCCCCCCCCCCCCCAACACACACACACACACACACCACCCAATAATTGGAGACAAATCTATAAGAACAATTGTCGATAATATAATGAAAATTAGTAAATTAATTTTATGTTGTAACCATTCAAGTGGTACTATGTCCTTATTATTGTTATTTATTTACTTTTGAGAAAGTTCAAATAAACTCCTGCCATTCTATCGTTTGAAAAACTGATAATCTCTAATTTATGTCAGACCAAAATTCAAGAAGTAGGACAACCAATTTTTTTGAACTTTTCAAATATTCTAACAATCCTTAGATATTTTGACAATTTTTTCTATGGTCACAAAGAAAGCTGTTACTCAAACTAATGTTCAATTAATTTAGAATTGTAATATTCATTTCATAAATCGACACAGATCTTGAATCACATAGTTCAACACTTTACCCAAAAAAATTACCACAATTAAAAATTTACTAAGTGGGACCGTACCAAAAGAAACCAACCTTTATTTATCATCCGATAGTGTTCTCCATCTCTTTCTTTACTTGATCATAAGCGCGTAGCATCGATGACCGCGTGTTTGCTATTTCTACAAGTGCCTCCAAAGCTGCACAAAAGCAAACAGAGTGTTAATAGAAGTGGCAATTCATGTTTTGGGTGGTATTCTGACCTCACACGTCACGAAATCATGTTTTTTATACCCGACAGAACATGCCTCGTTTAAAATAAATCCCAACACGGCCAACACGATTCATAATTATCACAATCAGAGGCGGATAGGGGGGGGGGGGCCTTGGCACCCCCCAAACTTCAAAGAATTTCAAATTTTAACCCCATACTTTTAAAATTATATTTATATAGTTTTGACCCCTACAAAAATAGATATTTATTGTTTGACACTCTCTTACTCACCGAATCTTCTACTGGTACATGGACAACTATGTGGACTGATGGACTTACCATCCTTGATAGGGCGATGCTACCACATCAAGAACACGAGTAGCACGGGTAATAATTTTGACACGACTTAGTGTTCGAAAGTTCCAACACGATATATCGTATCAATTTTCGGTCAATTCCATGCCTTTTCGTGACGTGTTATTGCATTGTTTTTAAGATCGCCACCCTTGAATGTTACAACCATGAGGTCATACAGAAGAATTTATGTATAGAATAATGTATGTAAAGAGGAATCACCTGTCTCAAATGAAAGTTGGGCAGATCGAAGTTTAGGAGAAACCAAACCTCCAAATTTGGACAGAGATTTTGATCGTTCTTTTTGAACCTATAATGACAAATAGCATATAAAATTACACCAGAAACTTATTTTTATGCTCAAATATTATAACATGTTGATGGGTTGAAAAGTTATTACCAATTAGCTAATGTCACAACGGCATCATTAGGGTACAAAAAGTTTAACTGAATATTTGAATGAGCTCAAAAGAAATCATAATTGCAGAGAATTAAACTCATTACTAAAGGTGTGTTTGGATGCATAGAATTGGAATTCAATTATAATTCAATATATGTGGCATTAGAATGCAATTGTTTGGTTCCACTGTAAATTTTTTTATAAGATATCTATATTCATGCTGTATTGAAGTATGCACAGTTTGTGAAATTAAGAGCATGTAGTGTGTGAAACCCTGTGTGTGAAAAACTGCATGCATGTGTGGGCAGTGTGTATGCATGTGTAGATTTATGTTCGTGTAATCAATTCCCTAAAATCGTGATTTTGTAATTTTATACTTTGGTGTTGGAATTCAATTTATGAAATTGGAATTTTTGGAATTAGAATCCCCAACAATTACAGACTCATTTTTCTTCTGAATTCAACGCCCTAATCCACTATTAAAGCTAGGAGTTGGGGTTGCCAAACACACCCTACCAAATTTTAAAATTAGATTCAGGATCATCTTACTAACCTGACTACGAGCCACAAGTGGAGATTCATTACTTTCTGGTTCATTACCTTCTGATCCTTTCTCCTGAATTTCTTTTTATAGATATGAGAGTAAGTAAGATAGCAATATAAGAGTATATGCTTCAAATTCAAAAGTCAGCGAAAAAAAGATAACAAAAGCACTAATCGATAAAATCATTAAAATATTCAACAAACTTCAAACATGCCAGAAAATCTTTACAACTCGTGAAAGTATTCAAACAAATTATTTAGCATCTGCGTTGTCATTTTATAGATTCATGCAGAAATTGTATGTCGCGAATCACAAGTTTTTACAAAAGTAGAGACCCCACACTAAAGTTTTAAAACGTACGTCTTTTACTAAGTTGGCCTAATCTTGGGGACCTAAAACTAAAAAAAGGTCGTACCCATTGCACAAGGCTCCCGCTTAACTGCAGAGTCTGAGAGAGGCAGCTGTCGGCAGTCTTTACTCCCATATATGGAGAGTCTGATCCCATGTCTCGAACCCGAACAGATTTAATTTTAGGTCTTGGGGACCTAAAACTAAATCTGTAAAAACAGAACTCACAGAAACTAATCAAATTCCATTTCTAGTATTTGGGGAAAGCAGAAGAAAATATCACATCCTTCAAAAAAAATATTTAAAAAAGTCCTTCAAATATTGTTCCATAAATTTCAAATGTTTGTACAATTGTGCCGTTAGTTTCCGATTACTAATATTCTATATTTATTTTCTACTGGACTAGTATACTTGTTTCTTAAGCAGCAGTATAATACAAAAAATGATGGAGAACAAACATATACCAGAATGCTGGGATGAACCTCGATGCCGAAGCTGTTGACTACTAGATTTTCTCTGTGACGATTCATCCTCCACACATTTTGTTTCCTCCGAGAATTTTTGGTCATTATCAGGGGATGCCCATTTGTGCAAGGTGAAATCTGGCTGATTCATAGTGGAGGCAGCTAAAACAAAAAAGGAATTAATATTATTAATAAGGCTTAATTTGTTTTCTTGAGAAAACAGATAAATTAATTCTAAGGAGCCAAAGTCCATTTTTGAGAGTGCACAAAAATGCCCGTGTGAGACAGATGGGGCAAATGAGAACATTTTCTCTCATAAACATAATACGTTGCGAAGAGAAAACATTGAAAAACAAAACATGAAAATTCTTGTACTATATAATAAAGCTATGAGGATGTCTTACATGATTCCAAGCCTCTGACAAACACTTGTTCAAAGTGTAAGAGATAGAATCAAGTGTTTATCCTATATTTAATCTCCAATTATTGTTTTATTGCACAACTAACACTGTAAAGTGTCAGTTACACAATACAAACAAACTCTAAGAGCCTCTAATTGAAATAAGAATTATATCTCTTGATTATAGAAATTTCAGCGTGTCTAGAGACTTGCTTCCTAAGTAAATAAAAAAGTTCATAGGCAATTGAATTAAAAAGTAATGCTCAGTGTAACTATTTATAATGAATCACACATCCCACGTGGCGCTTTTTGATCTAAATCTTGTTGTAATGAAAAGAGAATATTGTCAATTTATGGTAAAAGTACTTTCCTGTTAACTAGGAAGACAAGACGGTAATCTAAAAGATCCTATAATTGTAAAGGATAACAACCTTCACAATGTCTCCATCCTTGCCACATCAGCTTCATAATCATTATAAATGGTTATTCTAAGAGCACTTTTGCGTAAATGTCAATGTTTTTTTTGTGGCACCTTATTTTTCCAATTCATTGTGGCATTATTAAATATGCTCTAATAACTGATTTTTACCCAAAATGTGTCAAGAAGGATAAGCAATAAAATACCATCATGATCATTTACTTCCAATGTTGTTGAAGCATTGTGGTGTTTGAGGTCAAACAAGGCACTGTTGATTCGTGAAACACCCATGGAATGTCGAGCACTGGCTAATTCCAGCCATCCCTGTAACGGGAATGTTTAGAAGAAAAAAAATCACTTGTGACATCATCATTTTGAAGATGAGAAAGATAAAAACCAAAGAATAAAGTAAATAACAAGGTGTGGTAGGAAGGTGTTTTAATTTATGATCAGAAAGTTATATTGGTGCAATTGTGCATTTCTTGTCAAGATATACCAAACTACATCTTGTTATATCTTATAAAACCAAGTTATAACTCCTATGATCAACCCCAATGATTTTGTCATATATGTATGACGCTTTATATATAGGGTTACTTAGAATTTTCCCCCCAATAATTCTTTGATATTGACTTTGGCCCCCAACATTTTCACTTCTTGGGGTTTGACCCCCAAAATGAATTTCAGTGATGCAAAAAATGCAGCGAGAAACATTTTGAAAAACTTTTAGCAATACTTTTGGCATCAATAAAAGTCATTACGGGGGCCAAGCCCCAAAAAATGAAAATGGGGTTGAACTCAATTATCAAGCATTAATGAATTGTAATGATAGTCCTAGGAATAAGTCGGCAGTTGAAGTCAATAATCTCAACATCAGTCCAGTAAAATTGAAACGAATTTGTGGAAATCTATCAAACATTACATCATTTTAAAAAACAAACATGTTTCACATCAATCAACGTGGGGGGGGGGGGGGGGGGGGGGGGGGGGCATGGAAGGCTAGCCAATATTGAACCATGAGCTGGCTTGAAGCAAAACACCCAACTTTCATTTCTAAATGAAACCAAATGCTTCCTAACGTCAAGACTTAAACGGCGACAAGGCTAATTTTGAAAAAAAAAAAACAAGCATCGATTGTGAACAACCCTAAAATCCACATCAACACCTTTTTATAATAAAAAGGTTTATACCCGCCCATCATCATCTTCATCCTTGCCTTAATCCCATCACATGGGGTTGGCCACATGAATTCTCTTTTTCCATTCTTTACTAAACTTAATTCTTTTAAATCTCTCCTCCCAAGATATTTCTATCAGCCTTATTCTTCTTAATAGGTGAGATGGACTAGTGATAAAACAAGGCTGATAACGATGAACCTTTTAATTGGTGCCTAACTATATATAAGAGGGAGCACAGATAGATTAAAAAAATGTGTGATCTGATCATAAACTAGGAATAGGAACGGGCGCAGTTACTCTCCCAGCCCAGCCCATGGGAAAGCCTCTTCTTTCTGGTCTACATCACGTGCATCGAATGCCCCCACAATCAGGATCAAAGAGGATGGGTACAGGGGAGGTTCAAAACAAAACCAGAGTGGATATGTGGCAAAGCAAAGCCGCTGGAGGTATGACAGGGCTTGTATTGTTCCATTATCTCGGTTCTGGCGGCAAAATCGGTAGATTGATATGTTTCCACAAATAATTGAAATTCAATTTATTGATCATATAGATCGTCCTGGCATGAACATAAGATTTCTTCGCTTCAATCGCCGCTACTTCAAATAAATCTAGCTTCTAGTCCTCCATCATTGAATCTTCTTTCATAGTGGTCATTATAAAGCATCTCGTTCGAATCCAAGTGGTGGCACCATCTACTAGAATATGTACAATAGATCCTATAATGAATTCTATTTCTTAAGGGACTCTTCCTTTTTTATGATTTTTTAGGATATTTTCAACTTCAATGCATATATTAATTCAAATTTCCTCTTCGATCAGCTATTAGCCCACTGGTAGAGCGCATCCCTGACAATTGCATCGTTGAGTTTGGGCAGTGAGGGCCCTCAGCCACATGGATAGTTTAATGTGCTCATCGGCCCCTGACCTGAGATGTGGATAATCTAAGGCACATTAGCATGGACAAAATACATTTAAAAGAAGAGATCCAAGTGAATGGAAGGAAAACAAATTAGCCCGTACGGATTTTATATATTATAAACACAAGTAAAATGACAAAGTTACACAACCTTATGTGTAATAAAGTGTCATGTCATATAGCCACATTGTGCTAAAAATGGTAATTATTGTTGATTAATCCTATTCAACCCCCAACCCCTCTAGGATCATTCTAGTGTTTCACACTACTTTTCATTCTATATAGATATACAACCAGGCTCCTATGCGGACTTACTACGGGACTTGATCCACGACGTCATTTTGGACCAAAATTTGCATTTTTTTTTAAATGGAAAAATATATAATAAAAATGCTGCTTTTGAACCAAAAAGTCCGCACATAGTCCTCGAGTCATCATAGGAGTCTGATATTCAGGCTATCCAACATACATCGTTCAACATACCTAAAGAACATACAAATTTTTTAAAATATAAAAAAAAAAAAAATGATTTTTCAGTCAAACTTGGTATAAATGATCTCCATAATGAGGAGATCATATATAAAAAATTCATCTAAAAATTCATCGTGGAAGTGGGTGTCAGCCACATGAATTCTCTTTTTCCATTCTTTTCTAAACTTAGTTCTTTTTATCTCTCCTCCCAAGATAATTCCAGATGACCCTTTTATCTTTTACCCTCAATTTTTATTAGCTTTCCTCTTGTTACACATGAGATGGACTAGAATTAACAAAAGGCCGATAAAAATGAACCCTTTTATTTGAGCCTAAAAGTATATAAGGGGGAGCACAAATGCTTGATCTAACCATAAAATAGGAATAGGTACGGGCGGATACTCTCCCAACCTAGCCCACAGGAAAGCCTCTGGTCTACATCCAGTGCATCGAATGCCTCACAATCAGAATCAGAGAGGATGGGTTCTAAGGAGATTTGGAACGAAACCAGAGTGGATCTGTGGCAAAGCGGAGCCTCCAAAGGTATGCATCTTGTACTGTGCCGTCATTTCAGATTCCCGACCAAAATGACGACACAATCTACCAGTTGATATATTTCCATAAATAATTGAGATTTGATTTCTTCATCTATATCTATAAATTTTGGAAACTTATAAAGTTCTTCCGTCAATGAACCTACAATATCGCCCTTCCACATAGATCGTCGTGGCAAAAAGTAGATTTTCTACGCTTCGATTCCGCACCTACTTCAATTAGAGCTAGCTCCTACTCCTCCTTTATTGTTGTTGGTCCTTCGTTCGTAGTGGTCATCGTAGAGAATCTCGATTCAAGTCCGAATGGCACCAGACCATCTTCTATGGCCTAAAAGGGACAATAGATCCTATAATGAATTCGATTCTTGGATTCTATTTCTCAAAGGATTTCCTTTTTCAGCCTTTTTATGATATTTTCAACTTTATAGCATATATTAAATCATATTTCCTTTTCGATCAGCTATTAGCTAAGTGGTAAAGCGTATCCCTAATAATTGCATTGTTATAGCATTGTTATAGCCATAGTTGTTGAATCGTGATTCGTATCGTGTATCGAAAACCCTATGTATCGTGAATCGTGAATCGTATCGCGATACGTATCGTGCGATACGGCACAAAAAATAAATAAAATTTTAAAAATAAATAAAAATATGGAGAACACTTTTCAATCAATTATATAACATAATATGATTCAAACTTCTAATTTCTCCACAAATCATATCAAAAAGAGAATCCACAAGCCATATTTAGTATCATATACTATTACTAAGTATACTATTAAGGTATCGTCATGGTGTCATCCTCAACTATGATGATGATACCTTAATAGTATCCAAAAAATAATAACCAAAATCCAAAAAATATATCCAATAAAGTCATCATCTTCATCACTCCTCTAATTATTCCTAAATCCTAATCCTCCTCCTCCTCATCAATGTTTAGTTCATTATCATCATCGTCTTCATCATCATCTTCTACAATGATTCTCTCCTCTTCTCTTTGGCCCTCCTCTTCCTCCTCCTCCTCATCATCCTCCTCCTCCTCATCATCGTCAATAACTTCAATATCATCCTCATCAACACGAATTGATTTCCCTTTCCTCCTCCTGGCATTCAAGTTCCTTGGTCCTATATGAAAAAAAATGCAAAAATATACATTAATTACTTCATGTTGATGTAGTTTATTACTATTTCATTTTGTTAATAGTTCCAAAATATATATACTAAAAAATCATACCTCGCTTCCGTTTGTTACTACTAGTACTTCCTCCTTCCTCTTGGAAGCATTCATGCACATCCATCCACGAGTGGTCTTCGGGAAGACATGGATCTTCCTTCTCGGTTATCCATTCATCATCGGAATCCATATCCGATAGACAAATTGGATCATATGTCTCACCCCTTTGTTGTCGCTTCAAAAGTCGCATCTCGAGTTGAATGTTGTACTTGACAAAGACAAGAGCATTCAATCTTTGTGCCTCCAAACGATTTCTTTTCTTTGAGTGCACGTGGTCAAACGTGCTCCAATTTCGCTCACATCCCGTGGCACTACAAGTTAGGCTTAGCACTCTTATTGCCAACCGTTGGAGTTCCTTGCACTCTTCTCCGTAATTTTCCCACCATATGCCTAGAATAAATAGGCAAAAACAACGCAAACATAAACATAAATAAGAGGCCAACAAACAGCAACAAAAATAGGCCAAAACAGGGGCATATGGCTGCCCATAACAGGGGCAAAAAAGGGGCATATTGCTGCCCAAAACAACAATAAAAATAGGCCAAAACAGGGCCAAATTGCTGTCCAGAACAGGGGCATATTGCTGCCCAAAACAAGGGCATATTGCTGCCCCAAAACAGCAATAAAGATAGGCCAAAGCATGGCCAAAATGCGGCGAAAAAAGCAACTAATTACCTGGTTGTGTCTTATCTCTTGTCAAGACGGCCATGCTCACTCCAAATAACCCTTCCGCCCGGCGAAATTTCTCAATTTGTTCAGCAATTGCAATTTTGCTCTCAACATCCGGATACATTTTCTCAATGGTTTGGTACAACCCTCTCTTGACTTCCCTATCCGCATTGAACCCCTCGCTATATTGGAATCTATATAAAGTATACATGTGCATATACATTATGTTAGAAAAGTTATACAAATAAATAAAATACAAATACAATTTATGATGAAAAGTTACCTAGGGTTGAGAAAGTAACCCGCCGCATGAAGTGGTTGATGGAGTTGCATGTCCCATCTTGTATCAATAATTTTCCATATTCTTCGGTACCTTGCCTCTTTATGGTCGAAATTTTTTGCAATTGCCTCCTTGGCCCTATCCATAGCTTCATAAATGTACCCCATTGCCGGTTTTAAATCACCATCTACAAGCCTTAAAACCTTAGTGAGGGGGATAACGCATTTCAAGCAATATTTGATTGCCTTCCAAAATTTGCTATCACCTAAAATTATGTTCTCAACATGCTTGGCATCAAACTTATGTGCATATGGTCCCGTGGCCCACTCCTCCGATGCAAACATGTGCCTAAGAGGAATTTTCTTCTCTTGGAAGCTCTTTAAAGTCAAGAAAGATGTAGCAAATCTTGTAACCCCCGCCCTTGTTAGTTCTTTTTTTTTTGTGAATTTTCGAAACAAATCAAGAACCCAAGCATGTCGGTATATATAAACGGTTACCTCCTTGGCTTTTTTAATGGTGTCATGAAAAATTGGTAGATCACCTATATCACTTAGCATTAAATCAATGAGGTGAGCCGAACAAGGAGACCAAAATAAATTTTTTCTTTTGTTTTCCAACTTTTCTCCGGCCAAAACATAAGCCGACGCACTATCGGTAATTACTTGGACCACATTCTCCTCTCCTATCTCCTCAACAAGCGAATCAAGTAATTCACATAGCTTGTCGGCATCCTTTACAAAGGAGGAAGTATCCAAGGATTTGAGAAAAACCGTTCCACGTGGGCTATTCACAAGGAAATTAGTTAAGGACCTTGATTTCCCATCGGTCCATCCATCCGACATAAGAGTGCAACCCGTCATCTTCCATTCTTGTTTATATTTTTCCAAATTTGTTTCAACATTTTCAACTTCCTTTTTTAAGTAAGTAACCCTTGTCTCATGGTAAGACGGAGGCTTTAGCCCCTTCCCGTAATCACCAATTGATTTCACCATCTTTGTAAACAAGGGACTTTTGACTACATTAAAAGCTATACCATTTCCATAAAAAAACCTACAAATGTCACTAATTACCGGCCCCCTCTTTTTCAACATTGCATTTATCGTTGTTTGTTTTTTCTTCCCTTTAATGACATATGCATCCATAGTTCCCTTCTTTGATTTTTCGAAATTTTTCTCAACTTCAAATTCCTCTTCTTCACCCTCATTTTGTTGCCCACTTTCTTCATTATACTCCTCCTCCTCATTTACTCCTAAAATGTTTGCAAATTTTTTTCTAACATCTTCGGGGCATTGCATACATTTTTTGGCATCTTTTCCCGTGCCGGCTAGGTGGTGCTTCATTCTAAAAATCCCACCCCATTTTGCATCCTTACAAAAATTACATCTTAAATGCAATCTATTATCATTCACTTTTTCACAATAATCCCATGTGGGGTCAACCACAACTTTTCTCTTTTGTTTAGTCATTTCCTAAATAAACAAAGAGGAAAAAGAAATAACTATACTTGAATAAATAAATAAATAAAGATGAATAATAAATAAATAAGTGAGAGATAATAAATAAATAAACCTAGGGTTTATTTATTTATTAATGGTGGAGAGAGAGAGAGCACAAAGTTGAAGAAAAAGACAAGAAAGGTGAGAAAAGGACCTAGGGTTACTTACCAAAGCAAATGATGGAAGCTTCTCTTGGCAAAAAGTTGAAGAAAAAGACAAGAAAGGTGAGTATATTAATGGTGGACAGAATATTAATGGTGGAGAACACAAGAAAAGTGAGAAAAGTATCTTTTATACCTAGGGTTTGCTCATTTATGTGTTTTTTTAGTCTTTAAACATTATTTAAAGTCTTTAAACAGTAAAATAACAATTTTCGGCCATAAAAAATAAAAAAAAAAGTATTTTTTTTAATGAATCAGACTTCATTTACCGACCGAAGTCGGCTGCTGCGTATCGCGAACAAATCGCGATTCAAGCGATTCATGAATCGACTCGCGATTTGCTTCCGGTTCAAACGATTTATTGGTTATTTCGATACATGGGGACGATTCGGCTCGTTATGTTGTTGTATCGAATCGTATCGGACGATTCGTATCGTGAATCGCACGATACTGATTACAGAGGTTATAGCTAAGTGGTAAAGCGTATCCCGTCTTGATCTCATCTACTAAAACAATATCATCTGTAAATAGCATACATCACATCGCCTCATCTTAATTTGTCCAGTAAACTCATCCATAACAAGAACAATGAGATAAAGGACTTAATGCTAGACCTTGATGCAGAGCTACAGAAATTCGGAATTCACTACTTTTTCCGATTGATATTCTTACTGGTTCCATCATACATATCCTTGATCACATCAATATACTTTCGATTCACTCATTTTTTTATGTAGAACCCACCATATTATATCTCTTAGTGTCCGATAATGCTAAACAGTTTAAGGAGAAAATGAGTTATATGAGCCCACAGGGCAAACCGGTAGTTTTAGAATACGAGATATCCATCCTAATCACTATGAGCATCTTTGTCCAATTAACACATTTGAAGGAATATTGTTGGACTTGTTGAATGTCACTTTCGGATTCAATTTCCTAGTACCATGGCCAAAATGAACTCCTATTTCCAACATCTCTTCCAAATTAATGTTCCAATATCTTCTGGTAATTTCTCCTCACTTCCTCCCTTTTTCTTGAAAAACAAAAGAAACAAAAAAAGGGGCGAGGTACCCTGAAATAAATGATTATTCCAACGAAACACTAAGGCCCCGTTTGGTTGTTCCAAAATTGTAAATTAGCTCATTAATAAATTGGTTCATTTACAAATTGATTCATTGATTATGTTTGGTTTTATTGATGAAATGTATCATTAATTATCTTATTTTATCTCATGTGTAAAATCTGAAATTAGATCATTTTACAAAAAACGTGAAATGCATATATTTGAAATAAGAGTTACATAAAATGGATACTCCTCTCTCTCTCTCTCTCTCTCTCTCACTTCCTCCCGCCCTTCTTAATTTATTTTAATTTGTTTTCTCGTAGAATCTTAACATCAATTTCAAATTACCGTAATTTCAAATCCACTCATCTACGATTCAGTAATTCACAATGAATCAATTTGCATAATCAAACAATATGCGCAATCAAACCGGCCCTAAATCAAACCAAAGGAACACTAAATCACAAACATCAACGTGATTTGAATCAGTTGACGAGTACAAACATAAGCATATCAATCAATGATAATAATCATACACTAAGATCTGTAAAATGATGAACAGAAAGTATAGATTGAATTATTACCTGGCGAAGTGTTGAAGATAAAGAATCGATTAGAAGTAAATAGGTGTCCAGGGAATCAAGGAACCTCAAAACGTTACAATCTTGTTGATCCTCTTTAACCGGATTTTGTTGTATTTCTGTTATTTCATCTTCTTCTCCCATACTACAATAATAATAAAATCAAAGCACTAACCACAAATAAATATAAATCTCCACCTGTTTCTCCCCTTTGTTATACACAATACAAGTTAGGGGCGGTTGGTTTATTTATCCTCTCATGAGTGAATGTTTAATGTGTTTATGTATTATGTATTATGTATTATGTTCACTCTTCAGGTATTTTTGGGCATCTAAATCACGTCTGAGTCTGAATCTGAATTTGAATCTGAATGTGAAAGTTGAATCTCACGAAAAATATGTTTATTTTTATATCTGAATGTGTTTCTCAATTGATGTATTTAGATTAATTCAGACTTCAGATGTAACTCTACCTCTTAATCATTAAGAGCTAAGTATAGTCGCTAGCATTTTAATCATTTAAAAAACAAACACTTTTTGGTACCTCTTAAATCTGAATGGTTCGGATTGAGACTGAAGAGGTAAAAACAAACACCGCCTCAATCTATAATCTGGATACTGAATTTGAAGTATGAAATCTGAATTTGAAAAATATATTTATTTTTATATTTAAATAGATTAATTCGGACTTGAGATTCAGACTTCAAAGGCAAAAAATAATCATTACTCTCTTAATTACTTAAAAAACAAACACTATTTAGTACTTCTTAAGTCTGAATAATTTAGATTCGGACTTAGAAGGTAAAAACAAATAAGATGTGGAATTAATAGGTAGTAAATAATGTTTGTTTTTTTAAATAATTAAAATATTAATGGTTGTTTTTTATTCTGAATAATTAAGAGGTGAATGTATTTTTGTAGTATGAATCTGAAGTCTTGAATTAGTTTGAGGTTCATTCAGATATAAAAGTTGTGACACCTTGTAAAATTTAATACTAGATTGATGAGGTCTAATACAACCTCACGGGAATCAAACAATTGAATATCATTCTAAACATGACTGTAACAAAACTAAATGCATAAAATAAATAATGGAAATATACCATAGGTGAACTAGATAACTTTGATGGCGTTAATAGTAAGTCTCTTTAATATAACTATAAAATGAGTTAGACTATAATATAATTATGCATTTTTCTCTCATCTTTTAGTGCCTTTTAAATTATCACAACCAAACAATCCTAGATATCACATGCGCCTAATTTCAGATACAAGTGTACCCCATAATTAAGTATTATTCAACTCATTTGAATATTCATAAATATCATTCTCCTTATCTGAGTTTTTATCATCGTATCATCCATTTAGTATGTATTTGTTGGGTACACATACCTAATAGTTTACTCAAAATATAATTTAGTACGTATTTGACAGGTACGTACACCCATTCTTGCATAGTACATATTTATCGGGTACGCACATCCCATCTAGTTTAATAGGTATTTACTGGGTACGCACAACCAATCTTTTGCACATAATATAGTATCTTACGCGTATATGATTTTGTGTTTAACTTTACAAGTATTAAACTTATTAAAAGGGCATACCCAGTGTACAAGGCTCTCACTTAACCACAGGGTCTAGGAAAGGCGGATGTCGGCTCGCCTTACCCTCATATATGGAGAGGTTGCTCTCATGTCTCGAATCCGAGACCAACCGTAGCTCGGGCGATGGCATTTTCCATCGCACTAAGGTACGACCTCTAAGTATTAACTTAATTAATGTTTTGAAATCAGAACTCTCCCCACTGAGTTACAAAACGTAACTAAAGATTTAATCATAAATAGGTCAGTTTTACAATCCCCCAAACCCCGGGTCATACGTAAGAGAAAATGGGGGAGTTGATTAATCGATCGACCATCCCAGATCAATCATCTTCTTTCTTACTGAAATTTCAACCCTAAACCTCCATTAACGACCCTTAAAGATCCCAAATCAACCTAATATAATTCCCTATACATGTTCCTACACAACTTCCATTATAAACTTACAATTCTTATCAATTGATATATGGATTTCAAGAAAAATTTTAACTTGATCTAAACTCCTAAATTTCTCATTCTTAGTCAATTGGGTTTCCAGTTCCTACTAATTATTTCCAAAATCAAGGGGATACGTTTCAATCGCAAAATGGAACAATAGCATATCTAATCAATCTAAGTCCTAATCCGATTTCATAAAGAATTATTATAGTTTCATATTAATACCATAAAATGACTATTAATTCTAATTACTTAATTAATTTATTCTAAATTTCAGATTTAACAATTTAAGTTGAAAATCCAATACATAATCTTATTATAACCCAAATCAAATTATATAATTATATTAACTAGATTTTCCCTTAGATTGAATTAGGTTAAACTCCCACTTGAAATATCCCAAATATTTTTTTATCCCACTAGCTTCCTCTCTCTAACTCTAGGGTTTTCCAATAATAGTTTAGAAAATGATTTAGGTAATCTCTCACCTTCATTTTATACTTCAAATCCCAAAATTAGGGTGAACCCCTATATGGGCCTTGGCCCATTAACCCTAAAATAATTCCCAAGTAGTCTAAAACTTAGCCTGAGTCCAACTAACCCATGTGACTTAAAACCCACCATTTTAAGGTAAAATCTCCCATTTTACATGTCCCATAAGTCATCTGAACTAAACTAACAATACCTTTAGCATTTACATTTGTTCGAATCTAAAAATAATTTATTAAATTTAATTATTAAACAATTATTAATTCAAACTTGCACATTAAATCAAATTTAAATAATTATAGAAGTACACACATATATGTACGACATAAATAAAATTTATTAACGTCACTAGTCACTGCAGATAAATAACACTTCACAATATAATTAATTTAAATAATACACTAAAATTATGGGTATTACATTATTCCCTCCAAAATAAGGAATTTCGTCCTCGAAATTCAAATTCATTATACTTCTACTCAGAAGTCTAAGAATATATCACCATAGTGTCTCAAACTATACACAGAATCTACTCGTTCATCGACCTAACATACACTATGGTCTTTTTTCGTAATTCAAGTTCGACTAATAATCACACAAATATTATAATATTGGGACGTCAACCAGTTCCCCCGAAGTCACCATGTCACGTACCCACAGAAACATCATGTACGCAGTGATAATGATGGGATGAGGTCAAATGACACCGGTCTCGCCCTATTCACAAGTGTGAAAATGACCTATACATTAGAATACCAAATTCTCCCTAGACTATTAATTCCCATCCTTGAGAAGATCTTCAAAAGCACCTGACCTACCTCTTGAAACTCCAATCCATGCTTTTGTTCATCTCAAAAGCTCATTTGCCTATTTTGTCAATCTCCATATGCTCTATGATGAACACCACTTCTTCTGAGGTTTCCTCAACACGTTCCCATATAACACTTACTAAATCTTAGTTTTAAATCAACTTGGTAAATCTAACTCAGATGACCCAACTGATTCCATGACTTATTTGGAACCCTTAAACCCTATCGAAAATCAATGGGTATACTCTCCCACTTGTACACTGGGATTTTGAATACTGTAACTCTTTGAATGTCTCTGGTGCTCTACCTTTACTATTAACAAGAGCCCTTCACGACACAAACTATGCCAATAGCTTCTTCGCCTACGAATTCCTTAAAATACTATACACTTCTTTACTTCTAGAATATAAATTAACCTACAAACATTCTCCTTGTCCAAAATTACATTTCGTAGCTTAGGACCTTCTCGCACAATCGATTTATCTTGGAACTATATCCTTATACATTCGTTAATGTAGAAACAAAATCTTTCCAGTTACAATCTCCATAACTTCTCTTAATAAAGTTCCACACTTGAATCCGAACCGACCTTGACCTAAATGTAGGTGTAATGGCCATCACCGCTGCAAATTCTTTCGCTTCATCAAGATTCCATTATTAAAACCCACGATGAGCTCATCATAACAAAACGCTTCTCTTCAAATGATCCAACAGGTTATTGATATGCGATAACGAGCACTTATTTTGCATCATGGCCTTATCAACTCATTTTAATATTAAAGACATATGCCCTTAGCATATCTTGTATAAGGAGAAAGACTATTACTGTCAACTCCTAATCACGAATGGGATAATTTTCCTTATAAGGCTTAAGCATTTTAAAACTATAATCTATGATCCTAACATGCCTTCTAGTCCCTATAGTGATCTATATATACCAAGTACCCCACACAGCTTCGTGGTAATGCCAAGACGAGTGATTCGTATCAAATATTGCATATTTCTGCCCTATATCTTTATGCATTCTAGCACTTTTACGATCCTTAATGCCTATATTTATGCTCATTAGCCAGAAAACCTTGGATTTGGATATATACACGATTTGTAGGGGTTAATTGTGCTTTTGTAGGTATTGGAATGCTAAAAGTGAGGATCCGTTGCATTTTGGAGAAGTTCCGTCGCTGAATGCTACTTCAAGGGAATTTTAGTCAATTCACATTTTATCTTCGACTCATGGAATTTCCATGGATGCATAGTTCGTTGAACAAGCTTCGTGTGTCCACAAACGGTACGTGATTCCGAGTCCGGACGATGAAGATATGACTGTTTTCGTAATCAACCTTTTCCCCTCTTCATGGACCAAACAAGGCTGGAAAACAGAGTACCGGTCGACCGTGTTTTGGCATTTTCCCTTGGATCAAAGACAGTGGGATTTTACATGAAGGACCGGTCGACCTCACTTCTGATGCCGGTAGACCGCGTGTTTATATTTTGCCTTGGATCGGAGACAGTGCACTTTTGCCCAAGGGCGCGGTCGACCGGCCGCCTGGCCGCAGTCGACCGCGTATACCAGATATTTTAAGATCTTTTCATTTCTTCTCTTTTTCCTTTATTTCTTTTCCAACTTACTATATAATCCATTTTTGTTGTAATAATCAGATATACATTCATATAATTTATTTTAGGTTAGTTTAGCTTAGGGTTTGGGGATTTGAGAGCTCTTCTTCTTCCTCTCTTGGTTTGACACCCATTAGGGTTTGTAATTGGTACTTTCATCTTCCCTCTCCATTAATTTAACTTGTATTCCTTAATTTCTTGCTTTGTAGTTAGTTTACTTGCTTTCTAATTTAGGTTTACATGCTTTGTTTACTTGCTTTGTAGTGTAGATTTATCACGTTTATTTACTGCGTTTATTTACAGCATTTTTACCATGCTTTCTAGCTAATTTAGTCTAGGTTGTTTCTGAATTGAACTCACTCGGGTTGACGTGTTGCTTTGCTTTGGTGATGGAGTTTATGGGTCTATTTCGGGTGCGTTGTCCTAATTATTGCGCCTAGGGGATTTGACGGAGCATATCATGTATGTTCCGTGCTTACGACCTTACGTGCGTAATTTTCGAGGTATTTGTTGACGTCAAAATCGTATTAGGCTTTTATACGGATTTAGGGTCGTGACAACCCTTGATTCAATTAACTGTCGAAACGAGACGCAATCGTAATAACTCGTCAACCCATGTGACCATTTTATACTAATTAACTCGGGTGAGGGATATTCGACACAACCTATAGTTTTTACCGCTTTGTTAATCTAGTTTCAATACACTCGCCTAGATTAATCATTTCCCTTTCTGCATCTTTTCCTTTTTGTTGTAATTTATCTTTTACACTTTTATTTCGGACGTACTAAATAGTATAAATTCTAGTAACTCGTCTCTGTGGATATTTTCGATACCCGAACTTGGCCGCTATACTCACCCGTTGAGTGCAGTCATAAGTTTAGATTTTTGTATTGAGGAGGTGAACAGAAAACAACGATCGACGCTTGACGTGCGTCGCTTTTCACCCTCGTATCAAAATGGCACCGTTGTCGGGGATGAGTTTGTTTTAGACTTTATTTGATTTAGTATTTCATAGTATTTTCTTTCTATTTGTATTATTTGCTAATATTTTTGTAGGACTTCTACAATTGAGCATCTAGAAACGATTGAATTTCTCGCGCGCGCATCTACTTTGTGGAATTCGCCACTTCGAGCCATTTTTGGGGTAAGCATGTCTTATTCCAATTCTTTCGATAATCATTATGATAATTCTCAAAATTCTCGCAAACCTTTGACTTTTGGTCAATACTTAGAATCCCAAAAAATTGCAACATCTAAAATGACTTTGGGTGAGTATTACAAAAGTCAAGCTTTAGAGTGCATGTATTTTGAGCACGATGATAATGATTTTGGTCCTTTACCTCCTTATAATAGGAATTTTAAAACGAATTTCAATAGTTTTCAAAATTCCTATAATAATGAGTTTAAGTTTAAGTCCGATGGTAATTTTCAAAGTTCCCATTTTCAAGTATCCGCACCTCGACCTATAACATTCGGTGAGGGCTTGCGTATGCTTGAAAATGAGAAAATTGAAAATCGTTATCGGGAAGAAAATCGTTTATGGGAACATGAATTAGATTTATTATTTGAATCCGACGAAATTTTTTCTTTCGAGACTTTTGAAGTCGAGGAACGTTTTGAACCAAATGAGGACTTTGTGCCTACTTTGGAACAAATCATTATCGACTTTGCCTATTGCGTAATAGATATTGAAAGTGAGGATGAAAATGACGTAATATCTATTTGCAATGAAATGATTTCTTCTTTGGCCCCCAAAGAAGAACATTTCATTGAAAATGATCTTATTTCATTCGAAACTCAATCTTCATGTGACGATTATTCATCTCGTGAGTTTGAATTTCTTTCCTCCCCATTTTCATTTTCTGTTATCACACCGTCACGAGTACCCGATGATTCGATTTCAAACTTTAATATTTTAAACATTTTCGTCGATGAGGAGTACTTGCTCGAGTTGCCTTCCACGATCGTATCTTTGCCTTTGTGTGCGCCCCTTCCCGTTCCAATTTCAAAATCCTTGGGAGGATATTCGGCTTTTCTCGGTCCCCATATATTTTTGTCACCCGTTCAATCCAAATCCCCCATTGTCCCTCCAAAACTTTTAATTGACGATGGTTCCTTTCTTACGCCTTACACATGCCTTCCGTTATTTAAACGAAATTCATATTTTTCGGAAGGCATGCCTGTATGTGAGGGTACACCGGTTATCCTCCAAATTCAAATCGTTTTCACGGTGGACCCTCAACTATTTAGACTTCTAGTGTACAGTTAGTGTGAAGCCTAAATAGTAGGTTGTATATAGTTAGCCTTTTATTATTTCTTTCTTTAGTTTTTCTTTCTTTGTAATTTAGTCTAGTGTAATTAGTTAACTCTTTATTATTTGTTTGTTCTATGCTTGGTACTAACTTGTTTTGTAGATGCTTTGGACTTTTTCTTATGGGGATCGCTCCAATTTTGGGTAATGTCGCTCGTTTCCTCTCTTTAACTTGGTTCTTAATTCACATTGAGGACAATGTCAGGTTTTAAGTTAGGGGGTGTGGGATATTCTATCCATTTCTTTATTTAGTCCATGTTTTTGCTCACATGTTAGTTACTTAGTATGCTTTTCTTAGAAAAATTAAAAAAATTCAAAAAGATTTTCTTTCTTTTTTCTCCTTTTTTGGACATTTTGCCTTTGTTTCCGATGATAAATTTCAATAATTCCCCGATCCAATTGACAACCCAATGATGCATGTTCTCGATTTTAGAAGTTATTAGACTTTAGTCTTAATTATTGATATTATGAATAACTTCATAAATTAAACTTTATCCCATGAGCACATGCACTTTTATTGCTATATTGATTTGGTGTAAGATTTTGATAACTCGCTAATCTTTTGTTGCATTATATATACTTACACCTGAAAAACTGTTACTAAAGCCGTTTAATACAAGATTACACTATTTAAGTAACTTCGAACTGTTTTTTGAAGAAACTCTTTTATTTAAATCAAATCAAGTTAATCACAAGATGTGTTTAATAAAACATGCACGAGATCAGTTTAAGATTTGTTAACAAGTTTTGAAAAACAAAACTAAAACAATTTAAATCAGCACACCAGCAAGAATGAGCTGAGGAGATGTAGAAAGATTAATGACAAGAGATTTTTAACGTGGTAAAACCTTACCCAACTGAGGAAACATCCACGACTCCCTCTACGGAGTAAAAGAAAAAAATCCACTAAAACAAAATATATCAGTTACAAACTATCTAACACACATGCATACAAATTAGTCGTATACAAGTTTAGGAATGTACCCACTGGTTTACTTTTAACTTCTTTGTAGTTCTGATTGTTGATGTGGTTCTCCCAGTTTTCTAACACCCACTTTGTTCCAGTCTTTACGTCGACTCTTGTTTCAAGATCTTATTACCAACACTTTCAGTGTTGTAGTGTGTAAGTGTTTGTGATGGTGCTCTAACACATGCATGCACACACTCACGCTTATTTTTACAAATAGTCTTAGAAAATTACAAATCAGATCTATATGCTGTAATTTTCAGTTTCTCTCTTCTTAGAAAACTATAACCTTATTTGACCTTTAAAACGATCCCAGAATCCACGGATATCTTTCTCAGAAGACGTTTCAAGATCGTAATCAATTTCAGGGTTTTGAAAATGTCTTTGAAATTGAAAACCGCCAAGTGTGATTCCAACTAGGACAAAGGTCTTGTTTCAAAAGAACTAGAAACATAAAATGATTTTGTTGATTTTGAAGATGAAAACATTTACAGAAAATAATCAACAAAAAATTTCTCAAGACGAGAAACTAAGAATGCAGATCTAAGTGTAATATAACATAAAAAGACCAGATCTATGATTTCTACGAAACAGAAATACAAATCTAACCTAATGTTTAAGTTGGACACAAGATCTTAAAACGAAGAGGTTACAGCACGAAACAACTTTCATACCAACACATAAAAACTCTCAAACACTCAAGGTTGGTGTTTGGTGTAAACTAGTTTTTGGAATAAGGATTAGGGTTTGAAAAAGTGTTTGAACGAAGTAGGGTTTCTATTCTCTCTCTGGTTTTTATCTCTCTTTTTCTCTCTTCTTTCTCTTCTCTCTTCTCACTTGAATTAAACGAAGTGGCAAAAGTCTCTCAAAGGCTGAGGGTTAGCCTTATTTTATACTGGGCTGAGAAGGATCAAGAAGGCTAAGGTGAATCCAAAGGCTGAGTTCTTGGCCTGTTGACTTCCATCCAACGGTTTAAGAGAAGCGGTTGGTTAAAAGGCTTCTGATTAGAGGATAAGGGTTTCACAGGGATTGGAATTGGACGGATACAGAGCGTTGATAAGATCAATCCAAGGGCTGTTAATGAACACCGATTTTGTTTCTTAAAAGAAACACACATCCAACCAGTAGAACAACGACAGGTGTAGGCCTAACATTGAACCTCACACGCGCATCTCAAATAAAACACATAGACACCCTTAAAGTCTCAAGCGCTTTCGATTTCTACCCAAGTGAACTTTATAGGAATAAAACCAACAACCATAAATTATAGAATGAAACCAAAACCTTTTAATTCCAATTTTAATTATGAAAAAATTGTTTTAAAAATCATTAAAAATTCCCAAAAATTATTAAAAATTGTTTTAAGGGAAATTAACACACACAACACACATACAAATAATTTTATGCAAAAAATGAACAATGTATGCAATCCTAATGTGTGTGAGTGTTTGTGAATATACCATCAACCAATTTAAACAAGAGGAATGAATTGTAAATTCTGAGGTTTTTTTTGTATACTAGGGAATGGACTCAATTTTGTCACTATTTCCAAACTAGATGAGCACTTATACAATGTAAACTCAAGTGAGTCAAGAGTATAAGGTGCTTCAACACCGAGTAAGCTTTGTACCTTTTGTCGTTTGTGAGTGTTATAAACTATTCTTTTCTTTTTGAAAATGTTGAATTCGTTAGTAATCTCTCTATTCTTTCATTTGACCGCTCATTAATTGAGTTCATATATGAAATGTATTACTTGAGCATGATTTTCATTTATTGTTTTGATTCGAGAATTGAGTAAACTTTCTGAAATGATCATAGGCCATCTCTGTTATATCACCCCTATTAGCCTTGACCTCACCTTATATGTTTTCCCTAGTCAACCCCTTTGAGCCTAAATATTAGCCTTTCGTTTCATAACCCAAATCCCATAACCAACTCCAATTTGTAGTTTTAAACCATACATACAATTTCCCTACCTTTGTTTGGAATGTTTCTTGGGATTGAATGATGTTGTTATGATGTCGGTTGAAATTTAGGCATATGAGAGTGTGAAAAGTAAAGAAAGTGTAGTGAAAAAGAAAAAGAGAAAGAAAAAAGCAAAAGAAAACAAAAGAAAAAATGAGAAAAAGAAGAAAAGAAAGAGAAAGTTGTATATGTTATATATAGTTCAATAAGCCTTGATCGTTCTCCAATTCATACATTTAATGCCTTTTTGGAACTTGTTTTCCAAGTTGATATTTCCCGCATTTTTCCATTATCCCGAGTTTTCATCCTGAACACTTTGAATCCGTATATACATTCCTTTCCTTTCGTACCCTAGCCTAACCTACATTACAACCCTATTAAAGTCCTCTGTGATCTTAAGTAGATGTAACTCAAAAGTTTAAATAGTTTTGATAATCTGTGAAAATGCATTTTGCCTCTTTTAATGAGCGGTATCCTTTCATTGAGATTACATTTTTCATTTTATATATAGCGTCATTCATTTGTGACATGTGCGCGGCCTAGTTTCCATTTACATTTACTCTTTATGCCCGCATGTTCCGTGTGTTAACTCCCTGTTTCGAGTGAATTCACTTGATGAGTGAAATGCCCATGAGGATTGAATATATGCCTGCTTTAATTTTTATTCGGTTTATTTAAGTTTTTCCCAAATCATACTTTGCATGTGCTCGCTCCCCTCCCACATTTAAAGGTTTCAATTCAATGAGGTTCATTCTATAATGTTAATGATTCAGACTTTTGTTTGAATTCGTTCAATGTGCTAATAATGAGTATGAAATCTTATTCGCTATTGTTCGGCATGTCGCATGTTGGTTTGGGCATATTTTGAGGAAACCATATGATATTTGGGGGTGTCATCCCTGAAAACCCTCACGAGATAACACTCGTCCACTAGGGTAACCTAGGGGTTTAACGGCTTATTACATATGCTAAATGCAATTGTGATCCCTACGAAAGTGGCATTTATATTTCGATGCATTTATACGTCTTGTACTACCATCTGTGGTCTGGTTTTGTTCGTTTCATCACTAGGGACTAGCGATGTCTAAGTTAGGGGGTGTGATTCGTATAAAATATTACATATTTCTGCCCCATATCTTTATGCATTCTAGTACTTTTACGGTCCTTAATGCCTATATTTATGCTCATTAACCAGACAACCTTGGATTTGGATAGATACATGTTTTGCAGGGGTTAATTGTGCGTTTGTAGGTATTGGAACCCTAAAAGTGAGGATCCGTTGCATTTCGGAGAAGTTCCGTCATCGGACACTACTTCAAGCGCATTTTAGTCAATTCACATTTCATCTTCGGCTCATATAATTTCCACTTATGCGTAGTTCGTTAAACAATCTTCGTGTAGTCGCAAACAGTGCGCGATTCCGAGTCCGGACAATTAAGATATGGCCATTTCTGTAATCAACCTTTTCCCCCTCTTCATGGACCAAACAAGGCTGGAAAATAGAGTACCGGTCGACCGCGTTTTGGCATTTTTCCTTGGATCGAAAACAGTTGTAAGGACATTTTTGTCCATTATCAATTTGTATGTCGTACGCCGTTACACCGTTGAAGAAACTCAAGATCGCATCTACATCAACGGATCCAAATATCAAAGCATCTTCAA
The DNA here is from genome assembly GCA_949130495.1 of Sambucus nigra. Taxonomy (NCBI): domain Eukaryota; kingdom Viridiplantae; phylum Streptophyta; class Magnoliopsida; order Dipsacales; family Adoxaceae; genus Sambucus; species Sambucus nigra. Next base: position 838,661,329 of record OX422207.1, on the reverse strand, counting down.
CATCATAGCCTCTGCGAGAATGAACTTGGTAAAATTTTGTTTTTACGTTCCTTAAAGTTCATATTTAGTATTGGGAAATTTTTATTAAATGTTTTTTATAAAAATAAGAAGTAAGTTTTTTCAAGCAAAATGAGGCTTTTAAAAGTTTTTTTTTTTCTTTTCTGGGAAGCCGGACCGGTCCGCCTCCCTACCGGACTGATCCGCCACCGGACCGGTCCACCCCTCAACCGGACCGATCCGCTTGCTGCAGATCCAGTAAACCCCGGACCGAAAGTGAACCGAAGAAGCCAATTTTTAAAAGAACCGATCCGAGGTCGGACCGATACGCCTCCAAGCCGGACCGGTCCGCCTGGGATAAATTCGGCCAGATCTGTTCGAGATTTTTTAGGCTCAAGTTTTCTTATTTAAGCCAACTTCGGGGAGTTGTTTTTTAAGACTTTTCAAGACGATTTTCAGAGTCCTAAATACTCTAAGTCTTCACCTTTTTTATGTGCAAAACATCTTTTTGATTCACACAAAAATCCCAATTACTTTTGTGAATCTTTTGGAACCCTAGAACACAAGCTTTGCTACTGTTCATCTTTGTGGGGAGATCTTTGCAACCGAGGGCTGCGTGTCATTGCTGAGGGAGTCTCTACAAAGTTTCATGGCTGCGTGTCATTGAGGAGTGCTGCGGTTCTTCCTTTGTTGATTGGACTGAGGTTCATGTGGGTTCGCTGCGTGTGGATTCATTGTTGCCCTCCTGGAAAGGGATATTTCCAGCCGCCGACTACAGAATCCGATACCTGAGGGTAATTCTTAGTCAAACTGTATTTCGTTGTAATCCGATTGTAAGTCGTTCTCTTACAAATTATAGTGAAATAAAAGGTTTTTGCCCCTTTGGGGGATTTTTCCTGAAACTGTTTGTTTTTTATCCTGCATGCTATATTTTATTTGATAAATCATCTAGATGCATGTCTTAGGGTTTAACTAAAATTTGGGTTTAATTAAAAACTGGATTTTATTTGAGAAGTCGCAATATTTCCGCTGTAGCTGCACTCTCAACAGTGGGCTTTTACATGAAGGACCGATCGACCGCGCTTCTGATGCCGGTAGACCGCGTGTTTATATTTTGCCTTAGATCGGAGACAGTGCACTTTTGCCCAAGGGCACGGTCGACCGTCCGCCTGGCCGCGGTCGACCGCATATACCAGATATTTTGAGATATTTTATTTTCTTATCTTTCTCTTTTATTTCTTTTCCAACTTACTATATAAACCATTTTTGCTATAATAATCAGATATACATTCATATAATTTATTTTAGGTTAGTTTAGCTTAGAGTTTGGGGATTTGAGAGCTCTTCTTCTTCCTCTCTTGGTTTGACACCCATTAGGGTTTGTAATTGGTACTTTGATCTTCCCTCTCCATTAATTTAACTTGTATTCCTTAATTTCTTGCTTTGTATTTAGTTTACTTTCTTTCTAATTTAGGTTTACATGCTTTGTTTATTTGCTTTGTAGTGTAGATTTATCACGTTTATTTACTGCGTTTATTTATCGTGTTTTTATCATGATTTCTAGCTAATTTAGTCTAGGTAGCCTCGAATTTCTCTCTTATAAAACCCAGTATTAAGTAGCGCGAGAAATCATCTACCATCACGAGGATATACCTCTTACCACCTAAACTCTCAGTATGAGTAGGATCCATGTGTATCAACTCAAGAACTCATGAAATGGTAATCGAATTTAACTTCTTGTGAGGGCCACAGACTTACTTTCCCAACTGACAGGGCCCATAAATTGTGGAAGTGATCTTTCCAAGTGATGGAAAACCACGTACTAGGTCCTTTTTAGCTAATCTCTCCAAATCTCTAAAATTTATGTGACTTAGACGTTGATGCAAGAGATCCATAGGAGTGATCATGGCACTGTTACAGACATATGAGGAGTTGGGCACAATCCCATAATAATTACATCCCGTCCTCTCCCCTTACAATAGAAGCTTACCAGCTTGATCATAAACATTGCACTCGTTCCTATCAAACTTTACTGTAAAGCCAGCATTGCACATCTGGCGAATGCTGAGAAGGTTTGCTTTCAAACCTTTGATGTACAAAACATTCTCTAGCTTAGGAAATCCTGGTATCTCTAATGTACTTCGTCCTACTATGCTAGAATTTATCCCATCTCCAAAAGTGACTTTACCTTCCTTAAGATCGTCTAGGTAGGTAAAAAATGATACGTCACTTGTCATGTGCCTGGAGCACCCACTGTTAAAATACCACTGTGAGGTATTATGTGATTTAAGAGTAACATGAACAAGGACTTTTACGCCGTGCTTAGGTACCCAAGAAATAACCTTCTATTTGGCCTTGTCACTGTTGGTTCTAGCCGAGATTTTAGAAATATTCGCTAACGGCAAAGACATCCATTGGAGCTCTTCCATTGAAATTTAAAATATGGCGAATAGAAACTCAACCTACTCACCAAGACTAGAAAAGTTAATAGTGGGACATGGAGGAGCACAAGTACATCATCTCCGATCGAAACAAGTATGTCATGTATGATCGAAACTATAGCAAAACTCCCTAAGGTGGCCTTTTTTGTGCAGTAGGTACAAAAATACACAGTCTTAGGCCGGCCTAAGTTTACTTTTCTTGGTCGAACTCTTTTTTGGGGTTTTAGATTATGGCCATATGGATTTTTAGTAAACTCGGTAATTGGTTCTGATGTCATATGAGATGTGGAAGCACCATTAAACCCTATTCCCTGCCTTTCACCAAGCCCTAAAGTATGGGCGAGGAGCATATTTCCCATCCTTCCATATCTATCCTTTATCTTTACATTGACCTCCCGATCTCTTTCAAGGTCATGAGTGAGCTGGGCTACAATGGCTTCAAGTTTCTTCTATACCTCTACAGATGAATGGAGCTCACTCGTAAGACTAGCCACTTGGTTGGTCAAGTCCCCTTTCTCTTTCTCAAAACAACTCTCTCTCTCTAAATAGTCTCTCTCTCTCTCTCTCTCTCTCTCTCTCTCTCTCTCTCTCTCCCTCTCTCAAGTCAGTGCTAACGGAGGACTCCCTCTCTCTTGTTGATCCCAAATCTTTCTCTAAGGCGATGATCCTAAGATCTCACTCTTTGTTAAGCTCTTTAGTTTTAAATGAATCAACATAAAAATCGGCGTAGGCGCGTCGTAGATCACTCTCGCTCTCACTTGCAGCATCCTCCCCCTCACTCACATCACTTTCACCATCGAGGTGTCCCTATGAAGTAGCTTCCTCATCGTCATGAGGCGCACTGTTAGTACTCACATGACCAGCCATGAATGTGGTGAAGTTACATTGATGTGGGAACTCGTCTCCAGAATCCACCGACTCGACATCATTGTCGTCACTAAGGGAGGTATTTAAAGCAGCTTTGCCTTTGTCTTTGCCTTGATGTTTCAACCTAGTTGGACACTTAAAATCCTTATGACCTCTACCGTCACACTCACAACATCTCTCTTCGTCTATCTTAGGCATGTCCTTTTTATCTTTATCATTTTTCTTTTCAAACTTATTTTTATCTTTGAAATTGTCATTTTTCTTTAATGCGAGAAATTTCTTGAAATTTATCGCAAACAAAGCCAAATCGTCTAAATCAAAATCAAACGCGGAATCTGATGTCTCTTCCTCTTTTCTCTTAGGCAAATCACCCCTCTTTCTTGTTGATGTAATACCCCGTAATTTTAAATGACTTTTAAAATGGTTATATTTTAAATTAATGGATTAATTGGTTTTTATTATTAATTAATTCATTCGGGTTTTATCCGGACGGTGGATATTAAAATGGATGATTCTGAATATTACTTAAAGATATTTAGGTAATATATGAATGTGATGTTATTGATATGACTGTATGATATAAATTCGGTAATTTATATTTTTAGTCAGATGCGGTATGAGACGTGTCGGGACTAGTTTATTAAATTAAAAAGGAAATTTATTTTCTATCAATCTAATAGTCATTTCGACTGCGTCGTTGCGTCCGGAAGGTTCGAAATAGTCAGAAAAGTCTATTTGGATGTTAATTTTGAGTCTCGGGGTCATTTGGAAATGAATAGACAATCCGAAAGGGCATTTTGGTCATTTTTCTAGGGGGGATGAATAGTGATTGCGGATTTGGCACTATTATAAGTATTGGTAGATTAAGTGTATGGGGGTTATTCATCTCCTCTTCACAAATTAGAGCAGCCATCTTCCTAGAGAGAGTGTAAGAGTGCTTGGGAAGGGAAAAGACACTTGAGAAGGAGAAGAACAAGAACCACGGTTCACCACCACCAACCACCACCGGAGTTTGACCGGAGAAGGGACAACCAACTGAAATATACTACACCAAAGGATCAGACCTACAGTAAAGGAAAGTGTTTGATAATGGCAATTTAACTTTGTATATTGTCCATGTTAGAATAATATGAAAAGAGAAGATTATTCATGTTTGGAAGAAATAATGGAGTATTAAATGGAATTCTGGAAACTGAAATGATATAGGAATTTAACTTATATTGTAGGATGATATTAATCCACGAAATGATCATGAATATGTTGAAGAAAAATCTGAAATACCATTGTAGTGTTCTTGAAGTTATTATGTTGATGATTTTCTGGAAATAAGGATAGAAACATGCTTTTAATCCAATCCCTTGAAGATTCTGGGATGTTTAGAGTATTGGAAATCGTTCATATATGTTGATATATCATGTAGAAATAATTATAACTCATTTTGGAGGTTTATATGAAGGTTTAAATGAGTAAAAATGGTGAAACCCGTAGTTGCAGAAAATGCAGAAAACCAGGCTTGGACCTGAGGGATCGATCGATCGACCCCTGACTTCGATCGATCGACCTCCCCAGATTATGTAAAGTTGTTTCTTTTTAAATGTTGATTCTTATCCCAAACCTTTTGTGGATCTTTGGTGATTATTATTCGGATATTTTGGGACCTAGAAATATCAGTAAACCCTTGATAAGATTTGAATTAATTTGATTTGGATTCGAGTGATTTAAATGATGAAAATTATATTGAATGGAATTTCGGTTGCTAGATTCATTTGTAAAATGCTAAATGGAGATGTATGAGGATTAAAGATAGGACCATTAGGGGTGATTTAATATAATACCTGGGTATCCTGAAGTTTACAAGAGGGTTTAATCCTAAGTGAAAGGGGATGTGTTTATAAGAGATTTTAAACTATCGATTTTAACCTTAATGAAAAGGAGAATTAAACTCGTAGTAATTCGGAAGAAATGATGTTATGGACCAGTAGGATATTAGTGAATTCTTACTGAATATATGTTGAGGAAAAACCTATTTGAATCTTGTGTATTTAGTGAGGGTAGCCTTAGGGTTACAATTTGAACATCAAGGACTGAGTTTAAAACTCATTATTAATTATGCAAGGACTGAGGGTAGTACAAGAGCGTAGTGGTATGACTCCTGGATAGAGATGGGAGTTTAAAACACTTTTGGGTTGAAAGAAGGTATGAGGTTATCCCGATCGCATAGTTGTAGTTGTCGGACCTCCTCGATCGACAAAGTTAAGTAGTAGTGTATTGGAGGGGTTCCTTGTTTGGATTTCGCTTTGCGAGACGCTCCGCGCATGAACCTTAACGACGTCGGGAGTGGAGAGATGTTATAGGATGCGAGGATAATTAAAATATGAAGTAAAGATATAATATGTTAATACGTGGGATTTAAAAGGGATATAATGCTACGTATGGGAAATATCTTAGGGTAGTGATAATTACCTTATTGATATTATATTATAGGTATGATAATACCTATTTGATTGATTATTGATTTATGTGTATGACATACCTAGCTTACTTGCTATCGATGGGAGGTTTGCGCGTGAGGGCAGTCATATCCTGATGAATCCATGGGATCTTTGATTTTTCGCTCGAGAACATAGGTCTATGAAAGACTTATCGGGGAGTTGATAAGTCCGCTGACTGTGGGTACGTAGGTATGTGCGTGACCCATGGATACGAGAACTATGTTCGCCTCCAAATTGTTTGTTGTTGTTTGTGGTTCGTGGAATCTTACTGAACCTGTAGTCCCCTATTCGGCGACCTGCGATGATGGGACATGATAGCAGAGTAATGCATTGCACCACAGCTGTGACTCGGGGTGCCGTATTATATATGAATATATATATAATGGCTTAAATGGTTACATGGATATATTGTGGTTAAATCTATCTACGGTGATAATTGTAGATAACGGTGAATAGAGAAAGATAATGGAATTAAGTTAATGAATGTTTATGCTTATAGAATTGAAAAGCTTCACTCATGTTAATGAAAAACGATTCATATTAATGAGTAATGATTCATGTTAATGAGAAACTAATCATATAAAGAAGAGATGTAAATGAATAATAATGTGACGTATGGTATGGGACATACGGGGATTATGATATGGGAATGGAATTTTAATATGGAGACTGGAAAAGAGGAACCATTAACTAGGAGGTTAATAGGAAACGTTAAGTGTGCACTCTAGTTGAGAGGTGAGAATTGCAAGTGAGAGTTGGGTCTAACATGTACATAATAAATGCTTTATTGCACTTGTTAAATACTTGTTGTTTTTAAAATAATCTACACATTCGGGCTCTGACCCGTTTCCTTGCATATTTTTCTCTTCTATTGTATCTCTATATCAGGTGTCCAGAAGCAGGGACGCCAACGTTAGCGGATTATGACAGGCTATGGATTTGTGGAGTTTTGCCTAGACGCCTTCCATCTTTTGATTCATAGTATTCTTAGTTAGGGCATGTCACCCAAAGGATTCAGTTATCTTTTCTATCGAGGTCAAATATTATTGTATTCGGGACTTTTTAATACATTTAACATTGTTGGGATTATTGTAAAGGATTTATATTATTTGGGAATGTTTATTCCAATTGCATTTAAATTCTTTTGTGTTATTTATTGTGTTACCAGTTTTGTAGAATAAAATGTGTAGTGTTATTCTTAAACTAAAAATGGTTTTGTTGAAATTTAAATTTGGAAAGTTTTTAACACCAGCTTAATTGGGTATTGGGTGAGTTGTTAATGTTTTCGACAGTGATGCTAAGAATGAGCCAACTGTATAATCTGTTTTAATTTGGTATGGGACTGGCCACCCGGTATTTAATTAGGCGGGGTGTTACAGGTGGTATCAGAGCATCAGGTTCTAGTGTCCTTTAGGATCTGTACGGCTTACTGTGTCTTCAGCTTAGCATTCTTTGATGTAGAGCCCTATGAGTAGGATTATTGCTTTTTTATTTACGCCTACAAGGGTACGATGACTGCAGTTGAAGTTGCTGCAATTGACGCTCAGGCAGTCAATGCTGTTGTAGCTGCTATTCAGCCGGCTCCCGCACCGGCACCGGCTGTGCCACCCGCGCAAGGGCAACTATTTCCTACTACATGGGAACGAGCGAGGGATGCCTTTCAGAAAGCGCACCCACCTGAGTTTCAGGGAGGATCAGATGTTGTGACTGCTAGCCAATGGAAGAAAGATATCCAACGGCACTTGAGAATGATCGAATGCACTGAGGTTCAACGTCAGATACTAGCCATATTCAAGCTAGTAGGGGCAGCTTTACAATGGTGGGAAGCTACGACCACTATGGAAGAGAGGGACATAATGACTATCCAAGACTTTTGGATACGGTTTGATGGAAAGTATTTTCCTTCCGCCATCCATACAGAGATGAGGAGGAAGCTACTTGATTTGAAACAGGAAGAGAAAACTGTGGCGGAATATGAGGAAGAGTTTACGAGATTAACTAATTTGGTACCAGCTGAAGTACCTACTGAGGAGAGGAGAGTCCTAATGTTCACTGATGGGTGGAACTATAAAATGCGACAACATTTATTGGGGAATCTTTCAATAATTACGTATGGCAGATGAGGACCATTGGACGGATAGCGGAGATCGTACTTAGGAGGTTATGATGTATGTTCGAGTATGATGACCGTAGTCGAGGTCACCCCTATTATAAAAAAAATTGAGGAGAGTCATCAGTAGAAGTTCTTGAAATGCGTGAATTGTGTATGTTCACCTAATGAAGGAAATATATTGAAAGGCTTGGGTATATAGTGGAGTGTGATTAACTAGAACTGAAAATTTGGGGTAAAATTTTTCTTGACTCATCGAAGCAAAGTTATAATTTTGGGATTCAACAACCATCACCCGCAAATGAGGGTATGTTTCCTATCTAAGGAAGTATGAGGCGTATTGATTTGATTGATATTGTGAGGGCAAAAGGGTTATTAAACTTAGCCTATGGCATCGTTATTTACGTAGACTCACTGAGGGGTGTGGGACACATTTATATTACATGTTATCACGTGGGTTTGATTTGTATCATGGGATTACTTACCTTGTGCATATCCGAGTGTGATTTGACTATCGGCATGCATTGACTTGTGGTATATGAGAGCATATGTCAGCATCTTGTCTTCTATAAAAGAGTAGATGCGTAGACCCTATTTGAAATCGATAAAAACCAAATTTTTGTTTTAAAATCGATAAACCTGATATTATTATTTTTTTAAATCAAAATTTTTTATATATATAATTGACTAAGGACCTTAGGAGTTTCGATGACCGACTACTTTAGGAAGTAGTGTATCGGGGTGGTTCCTTGTTTGGATTTCGCTTCCGAGACACCCCACTCATGAAACTAATAACCGTTGGGAGTCGAAATAAGTTAGGTCTTTGGGAAACGAGTTTATAACCTTTGCGAAACTTTTAATATTGAAAGCGGTACGAGAGGGTGTATGGGCGCCCTGGATGATTGGATTGTAGTATTTTTCATACTTGTGAAAAAGGTAAGTAATTGTGACTTCAGGATTTATTTGTTCACTACGAGCGGATCATTTATATTTTTCCCAACTTTTGTCACGAGGATGGTATAGGGAAGATTGGGTAAAGTTTAAATTTGATTCAGTTGAAACTATATGGTGAGGCTTGGCGTATAGCATCGATAGGGACTTTGTTAATATACTGTATGGGCGGTACATCTTGGATTTCTTGCGATGAGAGATTTATACTCGGAGTTGACCTTACCGGTATGACTTATATTCCTGAATTTCAGGACGAAATTCTGTTATAAGGGGGGAAGTATGTAATACCCCGTAATTTTAAATGACTTTTAAAATGGTTATATTTTAAATTAATGGATTAATTGGTTTTTATTATTAATTAATTCAATCGGGTTTTATCCGGACGGTGGATATTAAAATGGATGATTCTGAATATTACTTAAAGATATTTAGGTAATATATGAATGTGATGTCATTGATATGACTGTATGATATTTTTAGTCAGACGCGGTATGGGACGTGTCGGGACTAGTTTATTAAATTAAAAAGGAAATTTATTTTCTATCGATCTAATAGTCATTTCGACTGCGTCGTTGCGTCCGGAAGGTTTGAAATAGTCAGAAAAGTCTATTTGGATGTTAATTTTGAGTCTCGGGGTCATTTGGAAATGAATAGGCAACCCGAAATGGCATTTTGGTCATTTTTCTAGGGGGGATGAGTAGTGATTACGGATTTGGCACTATTATAAGTATTGGTAGATTAAGTGTATGGGGGTTATTCATCTCCTCTTCACAAATTAGAGCAGCCATCTTCCTAGAGAGAGTGTAAGAGTGCTTGGGAAGGGAAAAGCCACTTGGGAAGGAGAAGAACAAGAACCAAGGTTCACCACCACCAACCACCACCGGAGTTTGACCGGAGAAGGGACAACCAACTGAAATATACTACACCAAAGGATCAGACCTACAGTAAAGGCGAGTGTTTGATAATGGCAATTTAAGTTTGTATATTGTCCATGTTAGAATAATATGAAAAGAGAAGATTATTCATGTTTGGAAGAAATAATGGAGTATTAAATGGAATTCTGGAAACTGAAATGATATAGAAATTTAACTTATATTGTAGGATGATATTAATCCACGAAATGATCATGAATATGTTAAAGAAAAATCTAAAATACCATTGTAGTGTTCTTGAAGTTATTATGTTGATGATTTTCTGGAAATAAGGATAGAAACATGCTTTTAATCCAATCCCTTGAAGATTCTAGGATGTTTAGAGTATTGGAAATCGTTCATATATGTTGATATATCATGTAGAAATAATTATAACTCATTTTGGAGGTTTATATGAAGGTTTAAATGAGTAAAAATGGTGAAACCCGTAGTTGCAGAAAATGCAGAAAATCAGGCTTGGACCTGAGGGATCGATCGATCGACCCCTGACTTTGATCTATCGACCTCCCCAGATTATGTAAAGTTGTTTCTTTTTAAATGTTGATTCTTATCCCAAACCTTTTGTGGATCTTTGGTGATTATTATTTGGATATTTTGGGACCTAGAAATATCAGTAAACCCTTGATAAGATTTGAATTAATTTGATTTGGATTCGAGTGATTTAAATGATGAAAATTATATTGAATGGAATTTCGGTTGCTAGATTCATTTGTTAAATGCTAAATGGAGATGTATGAGGATTAAAGATAGGACCAGTAGGGGTGATTTAATATAATACCTGGGTATCCTTAAGTTTACAAGAGGGTTTAATCCTAAGTGAAAGGAGATGTGTTTATAAGAGATTTGAAACTATCGATTTTAACCTTAATGAAAAGGAGAATTAAACTCGTAGTAATTCGGGAGAAATGATGTTATGGACCAGTAGGATATTAGTGAATTCTTACTGAATATATGTTGAGGAAAAACCTATTTGAATCTTGTGTATTGAGTGAGGGTAGCCTTAGGGTTACAATTTGAACATCAAGGACTGAGTTTAAAACTCATTATTGATTACGCAAGGACTGAGGGTAGTACAAGAGCGTAGTGGTATGACTCCTGGATAGAGATGGGAGTTTAAAACACTTTTGGGTTGAAAGAAGGTATGAGGTTATCCCGATCGCATAGTTGTAGTTGTCGGACCTCCTTGATCGACAAAGTTAAGTAGTAGTGTATTGGAGGGGTTCCTTGTTTGGATTTCGCTTTGCGAGACGCTCCGCGCATGAACCTTAACGACGTCGGGAGTGGAGAGATGTTATAGGACGCGAGGATAATTAAATTATGAAGTAAAGATATAATATGTTAATACGTGGGATTTAAAAGGGATATAATGCTACGTATGGGAAATATCTTAGGGTAGTGATAATTACCTTATTGATATTATATTATAGGTATGATAATACCTATTTGATTGATTATTGATTTATGTGTATGACATACCTAGCTTACTTGCTATCGATGGGAGGTTTGCGCGTGAGGGCAGTCATATCCTGATGAATCCATGGGATCTTTGATTTTTCGCTCGAGAACATAAGTCTATGAAAGACTTATCGGGGAGTTGATAAGTCCGCTGACTGTGGGTACGTAGGTATGTGCGTGACCCATGGATACGAGAACTATGTTCGCCTCCAAATTGTTTGTTGTTGTTTGTGGTTCGTGGAATCTTACTGAACCTGTAGTCCCCTATTCGGCGACCTGCGATGATGGGACATGATAGCAGAGTAATGCATTGCACCACAGCTGTGACTCGGGGTGCCGTATTATATATGAATATATATATAATGGATTAAATGGTTACATGTATATATTGTGGTTAAATCTATCTACGGTGATAATTGTAGATAACGGTGAATAGAGAAAGATAATGGAATTAAGTTAATGAATGTTTATGCTTATAGAATTGAAAAGCTTCACTCATGTTAATGAGAAACGATTCATATTAATGAGTAATGATTCATGTTAATGAGAAACTAATCATATAAAGAAGAGATGTAAATGAATAATAATGTGACGTATGGTATGGGACATACGGGGATTATGATATGGGAATGGAATTTTAATATGGAGACTAAAAAAGAGGAACCATTAACTAGGAGGTTAATAGGAAACGTTAAGTGTGCACTCTAGTTGAGAGGTGAGAATTGCAAGTGAGAGTTGGGTCTAACATGTACATAATAAATGCTTTATTGCACTTGTTAAATACTTGCTGTTTTTAAAATAATCTACACATTCGGGCTCTGACCCGTTTCCTTGCATATTTTTCTCTTCTATTGTATCTCTATATCAGGTGTCCAGAAGCAGGGACGCCAACGTTAGCGGATTATGACAGGCTATTGATTTATGGAGTTTTGCCTAGACGCCTTCCATCTTTTGATTCACAGTATTCTTAGTTAGGGCATGTCGCCCAAAGGATTCAGTTATCTTTTCTATCGAGGTCAAATATTATTGTATTCGGGACTTTTTAATACATTTAACATTGTTGGGATTATTGTAAAGGATTTATATTATTTGGGAATGTTTATTCCAATTGCATTTAAATTCTTTTGTGTTATTTATTGTGTTACCAGTTTTGTAGAATAAAATGTGTAGTGTTATTCTTAAACTAAAAATGGTTTTGTTGAAATTTAAATTTGGAAAGTTTTTAACACCAGCTTAATTGGGTATTGGGTGAGTTGTTAATGTTTTCGACAGTGATGCTAAGAATGAGCCAACTGTATATTCTGTTTTAATTTGGTATGGGACTGGCCACCCGGTATTTAATTAGGCGGGGTGTTACAGGTGGTATCAGAGCATCAGGTTTTAGTGTCCTTTAGGATCTGTACGGCTTACTGTGTCTTCAGCTTAGCGTTCTTTGATGTAAAGCCCTATGAGTAGGATTATTGCTTTTTTATTTACGCCTACAAGGGTACGATGACTGCGGTTGAAGTTGCTGCAATTATCGCTCACGTAGTCAATGCTGTTGTAGCTGCTATTCAGCAGGCTCCTGCACCGGCACCGGTTGTGCCACCCGCGCAAGGGCAAGTGTTTCCTACTACATGGGAACGAGCGAGGGATGCCTTTCAGAAAGCGCACCCACCTGAGTTTCAGGGAGGATCAGATGTTGTGACTGCTAGCCAATGGAAGAAAGATATCCAACGGCACTTGAGAATGATCGAATGCACTGAGGTTCAACGTCAGATACTAGCCATATTCAAGCTAGTAGGGGCAGCTTTACAATGGTGGGAAGCTACGACCACTCTGGAAGAGAGGGACATAATGACTATCCAAGACTTTTGGATACGGTTTGATGGGAAGTATTTTCCTTCCGCCATCCATACAGAGATGAGGAGGAAGCTACTTGATTTGAAACAGGAAGAGAAAACTGTGGCGGAATATGAGGAAGAGTTTACGAGATTAACTAATTTGGTACCAGCTGAAGTACCTACTGAGGAGAGGAGAGTCCTAATGTTCACTGATGGGTGGAACTATAAAATGCGACAACATTTATTGGGGAATCTTTCATTAATTAGACGGATAGCGGAGATCGTACTTAGGTGGTTATGATGTATGTTCGAGTATGATGACCGTAGTCGAGGTCACCCCTATTATAAAAAAAAAATTGAGGAGAGTCATCAGTAGAAGTTCTTGAAATGCGTGAATTGTGTATGTTCCCTAATGAAGGAAATATATTGAAAGGCTTGGGTATATAGTGGAGTGTGATTAACTAGAACTGAAAATTTGGGGTAAAATTTTTCTTGACTCATCGGAGCAAAGTTATAATATTGGGATTCAACAACCATCACCCGCAAATGAGGGTATGTTTCCTATCTAAGGAAGTATGAGGCGTATTGATTTGATTGATATTGTGAGGGCAAAAGGGTTATTAAACTTAGCCTATGGCATCGTTATTTACGTAGACTCACTGAGGGGTGTGGGACACCTTTATATTACATGTTATCACGTGGGTTTGATTTGTATCATGGGATTACTTACCTTGAGCATGTCCGAGTGTGATTTGACTATCTGCATGCATTGACTTGCGGTATATGAGAGCATATGTATGCATCTTATCTTCTATAAAAGAGTAGATGCGTAGACCCTATTTGAAATCGATAAAAACCAAATTTTTGTTTTAAAATCGATAAACCTGATATTACTTTTTTTTTTAAATCAAAATTTTTTATATATATAATTGACTAAGGACCTTAGGAGTTTCGATGACCGACTACTTTAGGAAGTAGTGTATCGGGGTGGTTCCTTGTTTGGATTTCGCTTGCGAGACACCCCACGCATGAAACTAATAACCGTTGGGAGTCGAAATAAGTTAGGTCTTTGGGAAACGAGTTTATAACCTTTGCAAAACTTTTAATATTGAAAGCGGTACGAGAGGGTGTATGGGCGCCCTGGATGATTGGATTGTAGTATTTTTCATACTTGTGAAAAAGGTAAGTAATTGTGATTTCAGGATTTATTTGTTCACTACGAGCGGATCATTTATATTTTTCCCAACGTTTGTCACGAGGACGGTATAGGGAAGATTGGGTAAAGTTTAAATTTGATTCAGTTGAAACTATATGGTGAGGCTTGGCGTATAGCATCGATAGGGACTTTGTTAATATACTGTATGGGCGGTACATCTTGGATTTCTTGCGATGAGAGATTTATACTCGGAGTTGACCTTACCGGTATGACTTATATTCCTGAATTTCGGGACGAAATTCTGTTATAAGGGGGGAAGTATGTAATACCCCGTAATTTTAAATGACTTTTAAAATGGTTATATTTTAAATTAATGGATTAATTGGTTTTTATTATTAATTAATTCAATCGGATTTTATCCTGACGGTGGATATTAAAATGGATGATTCTGAATATTACTTAAAGATATTTAGGTAATATATGAATGTGATGTCATTGATATGACTGTATGATATAAATTCGGTAATTTATATTTTTAGTCAGACGCGGTATGGGACGTGTCGGGACTAGTTTATTAAATTAAAAAGGAAATTTATTTTCTATCGATCTAGTAGTCATTTCGACTGCGTCGTTGCGTCCGGAAGGTTCGAAATAGTCAGAAAAGTCTATTTGGATGTTAATTTTGAGTCTCGGGGTCATTTGGAAATGAATAGACAACCCGAAATGGCATTTTGGTCATTTTTCTAGGGGGGGATGAATAGTGATTACGGATTTGGCACTATTATAAGTATTGGTAGATTAAGTGTATGGGGGTTATTCATCTCCTCTTCACAAATTAGAGCAGCCATCTTCCTAGAGAGAGTGTAAGAGTGCTTGGGAAGGGAAAAGCCACTTGGAAAGGAGAAGAACAAGAACCAAGGTTCACCACCACCAACCACCACCGGAGTTTGACCGGAGAAGGGACAACCAACTGAAATATACTACACCAAAGGATCAGACCTACAGTAAAGGAAAGTGTTTGATAATGGCAATTTAACTTTGTATATTGTCCATGTTAGAATAATATGAAAAGAGAAGATTATTCATGTTTGGAAGAAATAATGGAGTATTAAATGGAATTCTGGAAACTGAAATGATATAGGAATTTAACTTATATTGTAGGATGATATTAATCCACGAAATGATCATGAATATGTTGAAGAAAAATCTGAAATACCATTGTAGTGTTCTTGAAGTTATTATGTTGATGATTTTCTGGAAATAAGGATAAAAACATGCTTTTAATCCAATCCCTTGAAGATTCTAGGATGTTTAGAGTATTGGAAATCGTTCATATATGTTGATATATCTTGTAGAAATAATTATAACTCATTTTGGAGGTTTATATGAAGGTTTAAATGAGTAAAAATGGTGAAACCCGTAGTTGCAGAAAATGCAGAAAACCAGGCTTGGACCTGAGGGATCGATCGATCGACCCCTGACTTCGATCTATCGACCTCCCCAGATTATGTAAAGTTGTTTCTTTTTAAATGTTGATTCTTATCCCAAACCTTTTGTGGATCTTTGGTGATTATTATTTGGATATTTTGGGACCTAGAAATATCAGTAAACCCTTGATAAGATTTGAATTAATTTGATTTGGATTCGAGTGATTTAAATGATGAAAATTATATTGAATGGAATTTCGGTTGCTAGATTCATTTGTAAAATGCTAAATGGAGATGTATGAGGATTAAAGATAGGACCAGTAGGGGTGATTTAATATAATACCTGGGTATCCTTAAGTTTACAATAGGGTTTAATCCTAAGTGAAAGGGGATGTGTTTATAAGAGATTTTAAACTATCGATTTTAACCTTAATGAAAAGGAGAATTAAACTCGTAGTAATTCGGGAGAAATGATGTTATGGACCAGTAGGATATTAGTGAATTCTTACTGAATATATGTTGAGGAAAAACCTATTTGAATCTTGTGTATTGAGTGAGGGTAGCCTTAGGATTACAATTTGAACATCAAGGACTGAGTTTAAAACTCATTATTGATTACGCAAGGACTGAGGGTAGTACAAGAGCGTAGTGGTATGACTCCTGGATAGAGATGGGAGTTTAAAACACTTTTGGGTTGAAAGAAGGTATGAGGTTATCCCGATCGCATAGTTGTAGTTGTCGGACCTCCTCGATCGACAAAGTTAAGTAGTAGTGTATTGGAGGGGTTCCTTGTTTGGATTTCGCTTTGCGAGACGCTCCGCGCATGAACCTTAACGACGTCGGGAGTGGAGAGATGTTATAGGATGCGAGGATAATTAAATTATGAAGTAAAGATATAATATGTTAATACGTGGGATTTAAAAGGGATATAATGCTACGTATGGGAAATATCTTAGGGTAGTGATAATTACCTTATTGATATTATATTATAGGTATGATAATACCTATTTGATTGATTATTGATTTATGTGTATGACATACCTAGCTTACTTGCTATCGATGGGAGGTTTGCGCGTGAAGGCAGTCATATCCTGATGAATCCATGGGATCTTTGATTTGTCGCTCGAGAACATAGGTCTATGAAAGACTTATCGGGGAGTTGATAAGTCCGCTGACTGTGGGTACGTAGGTATGTGCGTGACCCATGGATACGAGAACTATGTTCGCCTCCAAATTGTTTGTTGTTGTTTGTGGTTCGTGGAATCTTACCGAACCTGTAGTCCCCTATTCGGCGACCTGCGATGATGGGACATGATAGTAGAGTAATGCATTGCACCACAGCTGTGACTCGGGGTGCCGTATTATATATGAATATATATATATAATGGATTAAATGGTTACATGGATATATTGTGGTTAAATCTATCTACGGTGATAATTGTAGATAACGGTGAATAGAGAAAGATAATGGAATTAAGTTAATGAATGTTTATGCTTATAGAATTGAAAAGCTTCACTCATGTTAATGAGAAACGATTCATATTAATGAGTAATGATTCATGTTAATGAGAAACTAATCATATAAAGAAGAGATGTAAATGAATAATAATGTGACGTATGGTATGGGACATACGGGGATTATGATATGGGAATGGAATTTTAATATGGAGACTGGAAAAGAGGAACCATTAACTAGGAGGTTAATAGGAAACGTTAAGTGTGCACTCTAGTTGAGAGGTGAGAATTGCAAGTGAGAGTTGGGTATAACGTGTACATAATAAATGCTTTATTGCACTTGTTAAATACTTGATGTTTTTAAAATAATCTACACATTCGGGCTCTGACCCGTTTCCTTGCATATTTTTCTCTTCTATTGTATCTCTATATGAGGTGTCCAGAAGCAGGGACGCCAACGTTAGCGGATTATGACAGGCTATGGATTTATGGAGTTTTGCCTAGACGCCTTCCATCTTTTGATTCACAGTATTCTTAGTTAGGGCATGTCACCCAAAGGATTCAGTTATCTTTTCTATCGAGGTCAAATATTATTGTATTCGGGACTTTTTAATACATTTAACATTGTTGGGATTATTGTAAAGGATTTATATTATTTGCGAATGTTTATTCCAATTGCATTTAAATTCTTTTGTGTTATTTATTGTGTTACCAGTTTTGTAGAATAAAATGTGTAGTGTTATTCTTAAACTAAAAATGGTTTTGTTGAAATTTAAATTTGGAAAGTTTTTAACACCAGCTTAATTGGGTATTGGGTGAGTTGTTAATGTTTTCGACAGTGATGCTAAGAATGAGCCAACTGTATATTCTATTTTAATTTGGTATGGGACTGGCCACCCGGTATTTAATTAGGCGGGGTGTTACAGTTGACCCCTAACTTTTTCTAGCCTGGGCTTTAAGTGCTACCCCCTTTATCTTTTGATTTAATCGCATTAGGAAACATGTCAATTTCATAAGACTAGAGGTCTCCTACCAATGCTTCTAATTTCAGATTACTCAAATTTCCTATAGAATTTAGTACAGTGACTTGAGGGATAAAACGCTTAGCCAATGATCTCAAAATATTTCTAACTACTCTAGCATCAGGAATTCACCGAGATTGAAACTACTGTTAACAATATTATATAGGCGTGCATACAACTCATCAAAACATTCAGATTCGAGCATGGTGATTGTTTCAAATTGACTAGTTAAATTTTTCCCTTTAGATTCTTTAACTACATTAGTGACTTTATGGGTAGTTGAAGAGCCTCTCGTGCTTCTTTAGACCCGATACACATCTTGATGTGTCAAACATCGTCAAGTATGATGGCTCCAAAAATTGCACTTAGCCCATGTCAGTTATGTTTGCACCATTTAAATTCATCCTTAGTCTAGTTAGTCACAGGTTTAAGATTCGTCACATTATTAGTGGTAACAGTGGGAGGAGTCCACCCTCTTTCACATACAACCCAAACACGTTCATTAATGGCCTTTACATAGGATTTCATATGGGCTTTCCAATATGCATTATTTGACCCATCAAAATTTGTACCTGATTATACAAGTTTTTTGCAATATGCATTGCTTTCCAATATGAAAGTTTTTTGCATTGTTTTTTGCAAAAAATTGATATCCAAAAAAATTTTGCAAAAAAATTACACTATATATTTGTGCAATAGGCTCTGATACCAATTTGAGAGTGCGCTAGCAATCAGTGAACTAACTTATTTTATTAAATTCCAATTTCATGTCCAGATTTTAATTAAAGCCCTAACTCTTGCAAATAAATGTGATTGACAGAATATACGTAATCAAGCCGGCACACAATCATAAATTTTAGAAAAAATCCCCCGAAGGGGCAAAACCTTTTTATTTCATTATATTGAGTTACGACTTACAAATAGAGAGAAATACATCTTGACACACGAATACCCGCGGGTGTCAGTTCGTTATCATCAGCAAGAGATCCTACAAGAGTTCCAAATGGTCAGCAATGAAGAAACAACCTTCTTCTCCACAGTAGTACTCCAGATGAGTAGAATGAGTAATCTAGGGTTTAAAATGATTCTCATATATATTTGGGATAGTTTGGTGAATCAAAAGAGGTTTAAAACTCTAAAAATGAAGTCTTAAAATTGTCATTGTTTTGCAGAAAATGGAGTTCGTAAAGACTTGAAAAACTCGACTGCAGAAGTAGGTATTTATAATAAAAATTTAGTTAGCGCGCTAACTCGAACGACAGACCTTGAACAACACATGATGTCGTTTGATCTTTCTTTGTGCGACACTTCAAACGAGGTTCAAACAGTAAAACAGTAAGGGTTCGTTTGATGACATCTTCAAGCGAGTTTCGAGCGACCTATCGCGTGACATCTAATGTAGTTTGATAAGGTCATTTGAATGACATTATACTGTCGTTTGAATGACATGTCTTTGTCGCTTGAACGACTAAAGCGTCATTTTCTAAGCTCGCCTTCAGATTTTTAGAAATTA
Organism: Sambucus nigra; assembly: GCA_949130495.1. Taxonomy (NCBI): domain Eukaryota; kingdom Viridiplantae; phylum Streptophyta; class Magnoliopsida; order Dipsacales; family Adoxaceae; genus Sambucus; species Sambucus nigra. The sequence continues at coordinate 838,641,688 of OX422207.1, read as the reverse complement.
ATTTCAACTTAGAAAACCCAAATTTTTTTATGAAAACATTATATAAAAATTCCCAAATGAATACGAAAACATCAAAGACTCCAAATTAAACATTTTACCATATTAGCGAGTGGAGTAGTGGGAATGGTTGAAGATGCACGTTGAGCATTTCTCGATGATGTTACACTACGCACGTATGAAGATGATGGATGCGTGAAGCTTCGAAGTCGGATCAAGGCCATCGTGGATGATCGTGTTGACATGCAGTATGTAGTAGTATATGACATATATATTGTGTCTAGGACACTTAAAAACTTTCCTAGATTCTAAATGGACATTTATAAAATCATATCCTTACATAATTCGACTCAAGTAATAGATAGGTTTCTCTATACCATCCATCTCCTGGGCTAGTAGTGCCCCGATGGATCGTTCAGTAGATGTAAGATATAGGTGCAAAGAAATACCTACCTTAGGAGGACTCGTCATTTTAGGAGATGTGAGGAGTGTTTTTCCAGCTTCTCTATGGCTTCCCAGTGCACTTCTTCCCATGTGAACTTGGAATCTTTTCGTAGTAGCTCCATCAATGGGTTGGTTAATTCTGCAAGTCCTGGTATGAATCCTCTCAGGTAGGAGACTTTTCCCAAAAATATTTTCAACTCCCTCGCTGACTTTGAACTTGGCATATCAAGGATGGCCTGTCGCTTTTCCAGATCCATCTGAACTCCTTGCTAGTTCACTACAGACCCCAGGAATTTACCACTTGTCACACCAAATGCACATTTGAGGGGGTTCATTTTCAACTTGTACTTTCTACATCGGGCGAACACCCTCCTCAAGTCTGCCAGGTGAGCGACTTACTTCGACTTTATTACCAAGTCATCAATATAGAACTACACGATCTTATTAAAGATATCATGGAATACGGCCATCATGGTCCTCTGTTAGGTGGATCCTGCATTTTTCAAATCGAAAGGCATAATTGGGTACATGAAGTTACCTAAAGGCATTTAAAAAGCAGTTTTCTCAACATCGGTAAGATCCATCTTGATCTGGTTATACCCAAAATAACCATCCATGAAGCTATAAATTTCATGCCTTGCAGTTGCGTCTATCATGCTATCTATATATGGCAACTAAAACTCATCTTTCGAGCATACAAGGTTCAGGTTTGAAAGTCCACGCAGATCCTGATCTGGCTTTTATCTTTTTACCCTACTGAAACAATGCTAAATAGCCAAATGGGATACTAAATGATGAAAATGAAATCGATTGCAAGTAGCCTTTGAACTTCTTCCTTGATTTTTAAATCTAACTCTACTTTATATGTTCGAGTAGCTTGCTTCACTAGGATGGTTAAGGTCAAAACATTAGGCTTGTGACAGCTCACCTCTTTATCAACCCCAGGTATCTCGGTGTACTTCCATGTGAAGACGTCTTTAAACTCTTTTAGCAGCTCAATCAAACCCTTTCGCGATTCCCCTTCAAGGTCCTTCAAGATTCAAATAGGTCTAGGGTCATCACCGCCCTTAGCAAGATCTATTTTTTTCTACTCTTGGATTTATGGCATGGGTCTGTCTTTCATGTATTCGGGCTCTTCCTCTACTTCTTCTACAAACTCTTGGATGCTCGAGTTATAAATCACCAAACATTGTCCTTAGTTGTCCACCAAGAAACATTCATAAATCGGGTAAGCTTCATCATCTAAGCCTTCATCTGCTCGTTCACACCTTCACAATTTGTAAATAATTATGTCGTTGGGCAAAACTACTCTCTTGCATTGCTAGGGGATCTCTTCTTTATGAAGCATTTTGTGGTAATTTTCTTTTAACTCTCTTGCAGAGTGTCTGCTGAGCACACTCTGCCCCTAGACTTGGTGTTTGATAGGATCAATACATGGAGTCATTCTATCACGCAACTGCCTTAATAAATTGGGAGGCCCCATTACCTCATGCTCGCATTCTTCCTCGTAAGCTACCACTGGTCGAGAAGGTGCAAGCACTCTTTCTCAACTTCTTGGGATTTTGGTGCCTCCAGTGGACCTGGTAACTACCGTAGTCTCTTTTTGAAGCTGAGTATAAAAGGCATCATCCACTAAATGAGATTCCTCTTTTGCTAACGGTTTCTTGGATGCTCGAATCACCACCTCCTTTCCCTTTACGTTTGCTTTGGCACATTGGTGATAAGTAGAAGGCACCAACCCATGGTCTTGCATCCACACTCTTCCCACTAACAGTTGATATGATGGCTCACACTCCATAAAACGGAATTTTATGTGAGAAGTAATATTCCCCATTGTGGTGCCCATATTAACATATCCCACGGATTTGGGCAACTAGTTATCATGCCCTTAGATTGATTAAGAATGGTGTACTAACGTTGTCTTAAATAGTTTAGTATCATGAAAGGACCCAATGGGCATTATATTGATAGATGCCCCACCATAAAAAAGAATACAAGTGAAAACACAATCATTCATAGTGGTTGCAACATAAAGAGGCCTATTGTGGGGGCACTTGATCGACCAGTCAGCCTCTGAAAATGTAACTTCGGAGAGGTACCTCCTTATGATCTTGGACATGGGCCCCTTCCATTTCAAGTTCAGAGCCATATTCTTCTTATCAATCTCTAAGATGGCTGGCATAACCTCTAATCGTGAGAGCTCGAGGAGCCTAACTTAGTCAAAGAACTAACCAAACTTCTGCGAGCATGGTACTGCTGCACATTCAATCCAAGGATCAATTTTGTAAGGATGGTATTTTATATTCCGGCTTACATGTGAGTATGTCGTATACCTTTACAACCGTTGAAGAGATATTCAAGATCATTCAAGCGTCAAGATGGAACCTAATATGAAAGTTCTTCAATATTCGAGTTTGTTTTTGAGTTATTATTTTGCATGAGCTTAGTTTGATTCATGTTTGCTATGAATATTTGTCGTGACAAATCCATGATTTTTTATTCATTTCCTTGTCTATTTCAGTCAAATAAAAAGGGGGAGAATGAATTATGGGGGAGTTTTTGCATTATGGGGGGAGATTTGATTATTTATTCATTTATTCTTATATCATTTCAAACTTGTTGCATCATGAAGGTATTTGTTTTGTCTCATGTGTGTAGGTACGACGAGTGAACATCATATTTTTCACACCCTGATGAGAAAACCTTAAAGATTTAAAGATTTTTGAAGTTGAAGATTTTTTGAAGAAAAGTTTTGAGACTTACATGTTTAGTACCTTTTCAGTCTTGGGTTCATGGGAGGGCATTATATTTGTATAGGCATTTTGAATTGATAATTCAGACATTTTTTTTATTTTGTACTTGCATAGACATAGGGGAAGATTTTTAAGGACAGTATTTTATTATCCGGCTTACATGTGAGTGTCGTATACTGCTACAAGAAATATTCAAAATCATTAAAGCATCAAGACGGATCCGATTATCAAAGTTCTTCAATATTTAAGCATCCGCAAGATAAATTTGTTAAAGGTTGTGTTTTAATTCCTTAGCATTTCATTTAGAGTGTTGGGATATTTTTTTATCAAATATTTTCTAAGTGTTGGAACAGACTTTTTAAGTTTTTCGTCAAAAATATTTTTCTAAGTGTTGAGCTGGATTTTTAAAATAAAAAAGAAAAGATTTATTTTTTCTCAGGTCGTTCGAGCAACCAGCACAGTCGTTCAAGCGATAATGTGCTATCGCGAAGTCACGAGTGTAATACCCCGTATTTTTGTGATATTTATTTTATGGGATTAATTAAATTAAATGCGTATTAATTGGAAATTAATCCGGATTAAAATACTAGCGAGATGCGAGTTGGTATTTGATTATATGTGCATATATGATTATATATGAATATTGAATTATGAAATTTGTCGTGAGATTGAAATACGGCAATTTGGAAATTTTGTTGAGACGCGTGTGACAGTCGCGTCATGGTATATAATTATGATAATTAAAAAGTGAATTTTATTTCAATTATCCGTATGGTCGTTTTGAGTGCGCCAACGCGTTCGGAAGGGTCTAAATAGTCAGAAAACACTAGTCGGGGGTTTGGTTTGGGTCCCGGGGCATTTTTAGGCCATACCGGCAACGTATAAGGGTAGTTTGGTAATTTTGAATTTTGAGGAATTAAAAGCTACGAAAATTGGGAATTAATATCTGATTAGGCATTAACCCACTAAGCCCACTAATACCCAAATAGGCTACGGAGGTTATTGAAGTGTTCCTAAACCACAAAGCCCTAGCCACCATTGTTACTTGGAGAAGAAAGCTTGTAGAAAGAGAGGAGAGGAGAAATCTGCAGAGGAGAGAGATCCGTTCATAAAATTCGTCATCAAATCCAGAGTTACCATTAAGGCAAGTGATTTAATTTCTTTTTTATAGAGAATGTTTCTTCCATGTGTAGGAATTGAGAAAAATCTGATTTGTTCTTGGGAGTTAATGAAAACCCATTAAATTTGGAAATAGAAATTACATTCTTGATGAGGAAATTGCATGTAGATTGGTAGTTGATGATTATTTTGATGATATTACAATTAGTGTGAAACCAAAAACGGATCTTATTAGACTTCTAGATGAATTATAAATTCTAGGGTTCATGTGTTTGAAATTTGGGGGAAAATATGTAGAGATTTGATATTTGAATGATGTTAGGATGAATTAATAACCCCAAACATGTTAAAATGTGACCTAAGGATGTTTAGGGACGATTAGGAACCTTAAACAATTGTTAGATTGAGTTTTGGATGGGATTTGGGTAGTAGAGAAGTTGGAAAAAACGAAACTCAGAAATCTGGGCTCGAATCTGGTTGCTCGTTAGAAGACCTGCCCAGGTCGTTCGAACGACCTCGTTCGAACGAGATCTCGTTAGAAGACTTAGTTCGTTCGAACGAAGTCTCGTTCGAACAGCCTCGTTCGAACGAGACTTCGAACGAGTTGACAGTTTAGGCTTTTTAGCCTGTTTTGATCCCGAATTCCCCGTAACCTTGTGTATAGGTAGAGATAGCCTTTCCTTGATGAGTAATTGATATATTTGGGATGTTTGGGATATAATGAGGAGTCAAACCTAGAAGGGTAGTTTGAACCTAAAGGAAAATATGAAGTAGGACGTGAGTGTCTATTACGATGTGAGCTATTGACGGCCTAATTAACTATATTAACCGGGAACATATAAATGGTGTAGTATTATATGTCAGTACGAGAAGAGATATGTACCAATATATTATGGTGATTACTAAGACATGTGCATACTTAGTATATGTATTGATTTTATGTGTATGACATACCTACCATACTTGCTATCACGGGAGGTTTGCGTTCGCTTAGGGCCCTCTAATCCTTGTGTTGCCCGGATTTATACTGGTTACCTCGATGAACATAGGTCAGAGAAGGACTTATTGGGATGTTAATAAGTCTGCTGATCGTGGGAGCGCAGGTATGTGCGTGACCCATGTGATGTGACTGTGTTCGCCTCCATTATTTGTGATGTTGTTATCTGTGAACTATTCCTGAGAGATTCGGAATATGTGATCCTTATGTACGTGATGTACCGGGATGGATAGCAGAGTATGTGTGCACCGCAGCTAGTCTCGGGGTGCTTGTATTGTATATTTATGATGTGAATAATATACACTTAAATAATGGGAATTTTCATGTTAATATTGTGAATAAAATTATAGTATTGTTTTGAGAAAACATAACGGGTTAACCAATAGTGAAATGTATTACATATTGAGAATCTGAATTTAAGTAAAGCCCTCTATTCTTTGGTAACGTTAGAATGTAATATGGGAATCGAGTAGTAAGAGGTAGAACTTATTACGTTTTGGTTAGATATATGTGTCATTTAGATGGGTAATGTACGTTAGGAGTGCACATGTAGCCGAGAGGTGAGAATTTCATGTGAGTGCATGTCCTAACATGTATTTTGCATTTAATGTTTTAAGGTTATTAAAACACTTGCTGTTTTCAAAATATTTTCCACTTTCGGGCTCTGACCCATTTGCTTTCAAATCTATTTTTGTAAAAACCATTTTAGGTGCCCAGCCACAAGGACACCATGCATAGGAGTCTCATTCAGGTGACGAGTTGTAGCTGTTTGTGGAAGTTACAAGACTTTGCTTGTAGACGCTTCATCGATCTTGACTCGATATTTATCAGTTATCAGTTGTAGGGCATGTCGCCCATTTCTTTTAGAGACTTTGCATTTATTTCAGTGATTCAGACTTTTGGCATGTAATTATTCAGGATTCAGACTTGTAGTTTTATTTCCATTTGTTGGGATTGTTGTGAGGAGTTTTCCTCCGGATTTCTTAGTATTATTGTTGGCTATTTCATTACTTCGTATGGTGAATGTATTATGTTGACTCTTCCATTATTCTTTTATTGCATGTTAATCAGACTTAACTTAAAATTTGGCACTTACTTTTTAAATACTAGGTGGTTAGTAATTTTTAAAAATGTTTTCGACAGTGATGCTATTAACTGAACCAACTTGGCATTTTGAATTAATTTAATAAAGGAGTAGCTACCCGGTATTTAATTAGTCGGGGTGTCACAACGAGATCTCGTTCGAGCGACATTCCATTCGAGCGAGCGGTCACCTTAGATTTTCTAAATATTGGTTTGTCCAACTCCGTTTTTCACAAGAAGACTTGCGAATTTTCAATAGACGAAACTGCTTTGGTACAATACTTTGGCTTCTCACTTTTAGGGTTTTAATCTTTTTTGTTTTCCATTCACAAGATCCCAATAGTTTATGTGAATTGTTTTGGAACCCAAGAACACATCTTTGTTGAAGTTTATCTTGTAGAGAAGATATCTACTGCTGATCTAGGTGTTCTTAGGGGAGTACTAAGCTGACGGCGACTACGTCTCATAGGGAGTACTCGTGGGTATTCTTGGGTTGAATTGGAGTTACGGTTCATTCTGACTCTAGACTACGTGTCTATATGATTGTTCCGAGGAGTGATCATTGTAGATTTCACTAAGTTGCGATTTACATTTTTATAGTGAAATAGAGGTTTTACCCAAAAGGTTTTTTTTCCTGAAATCTGTGTGTTAGCAATTATTTTTGTTGATTTGATTTTACACGTAGTTGCATGTTTGGGGGATGATTTAATTTGATTTAAAATGATTCCAGTTAAATAAGTCTAAATTGGAAACTTGCTAATTTATTTAAATCAATATCACACGGCATCTCAAGTTTGATCTTCCTCAAGTTCATATACTTATTCCATGTCTCTATAGGAAGCCTCATCAAAGGCTATCATAGCATTCAATGCCCCTAAAGAGCAGTCCTCCATTTGTCTACACAAGCTATCGATGGGGTTTTCTTTATCTTCTTATTCGTTTGTCTCATCTTCCAACTGCAACTAAGACATATCGAAGGTGCTTTCCTCCAGAGATTCTTTAAAGTCTTTCTCAAGGAGCCATTATTCCCTTAATTTTTATTCGACTTCTTTATTAAAGGCATCAGTCATATATGCCTCGTGAGCTGGTAGAGGGTTATCATTCACATTGCCTTAGGGGCAATTCAATAACCCCTTTCTTCACGTGATGGTCAATCAAGATCCTCAACGAAAAACATACCATAGTTGAGTTATTCACTTTATTGTCCAGCACACAAAAGTTTGGATTTTCTCTATCCTCTCGAGACACCTGCATCGTACTCCCGTTAACTAGTCTGCAAAGTTTGTCGCAAATAAGGAGGTCATAGATGTTTAATGCTTATTTCACCTTCGAATTTGATGAAATACACTAGATAATACTCTATTAATGATTTAATTAATTATTTGATATGCCACCACATATATCGTGACAAGTGGCACTATAGATATTGGACACTTGGTTCCATAGAGAACGTGACATGTGTCAAAACCCACTTGGGGCACTTTTGCTATAAAAGAGGGTCCCCCCCCCCCCCCCCCCCTCATTTGATGGATGATGGTCTTGGGGTCAAAGTAAAGAGAGTAAATATAGCTCTCCACCCCCCACGCACCTTTGGAGCTCCGTCACGGGTTTGATAGTGACGAGCGAATTTTTATAGTTTCATTATACGGTATATGGATGTTTAAGAGGTGGTTCACCGGATTTGGCACCCTCCACGCACCGAAACTACCAAGGGTTGGTGTTCGAGAGGCATCTCGCCGGATTAGGTACCCCCGACGCACTAAAACCACCAAAACCGAGCTCTCTTCGGCGTATCGTACGGACCCACGAACTACACAGATTGTGATTCTGCAACGACGGATACGTAAGCGCAACTACATTGCTCAAGTCTAATATATATATTACTAAACTCCTACGAAATCCCACAACGTACGAGTCTCCCAAATTGTGAAGTCTGACTCGACTTCTCGATCATACATATAAGTGTTCACTCACTTGAGTTCCTAGTTCTACTCACTTGAAACCATATATTCATTGGACTATCACATACCAAACCTTGGAAATCATTCCCTAGTAATCCCAATATACCTCAGAATCCCCTACAGTCATCCCCCAAGCTTTAACGGGTCAAAACAACTCGAAAATAAAAATTGGACAAGTTATAAAGCTGAACCGATTCAGTTAAACGAATCGATTACGTCCCCCAGCGAATCGGTTTGATTTGCTACGCTGCTTATCATCTTCTTCCTCAAGTTTTTCTCTTCTAAAACCTCCAATGGAGGTCCCAAACCACCCCAAACATGAAATCGACATCATATATCAATATACTAATGTTCCAGAAATATTGTAACACATAAGTAACCATGAATCCTATCTCAAAACCACAGGCTTACAAATTAAACATTAATTCAATTCAACTCAAAAATTTTCCCAAATTTATTTTTAAAAGTTCAACCTTCCTATCAAAATTCTACATGCCCATCAATTTGATTCAAGAATTAATTTTGAAATTCTAATATGTTTAATTCCAACTAATAATCAAGTTAAATCAGATATCCCTTATGATCTAAATCTCTACATCAATCAACTAAAGTTTAAATCTGTATAACTTTAATTCTTAGATTTTTATCCTTAATCATAAAAGTAATTAACTATGCACAATAGCGGGTTAGAGCAAGTAACTACTTGCCTTTGTGGATTAAATCGTGCGTTCTCTACATACGATGATGGTTGAATCTGGAGATAGCTTCTCTTTCTCTTATCCAAGACCTTTCTCTTCTTTTTTCCTCTTTTCTCTTCTCTTGAACTCTCTCTCAATCTTTCATGCTCAAAATATCAAAGGTGGGCTGCCATCCACCTTTCTAAACTTTGAAATACTCTTTTAATTCACCCTAATCCCCTTTTTCCACTTAACCCTATGTGTAAAATGACCCTCCTACACTTATAAGGTTATTATTATGTCTAAAGAGTCCTCATAACTTAATCGTAACATCCGGGTACCTATTATGGACTATTTCGCTTCTCGAATCATTCGTGCACTCAAAAAGGTCATTCGAGTCAGCCAACTATAAATATGCCAACATCTCATGAATTGGGTCTGATACGCGTGTACCGTATGTGTCACCCATAATTATACTGATCCATCGATGTAACACTCTATCGACTTATATTAATAAATAGTCGTTTTCACTCATACGCAACATATAATAAATCACATAACTATTTACTCATCACACGTAATAATAATAATAATAATAATAATAATAATAATAATAATAATAATAATAATAATAATAATAATAATAATATTAATAAATATTGATCCTTTATCTAGCAAATTAATAATTATCGAACCCCAATTTGATTTCACCAATTTAATTAATAAATATTAAGCACACAAAAATTAATTAATAATAAAAGTCCTGGGTATTACATTCTCCCCCCATAATAAAGGAATTTCGTCCCCGAATTTCGAACGTTATTGCCACAAAGAGCTCTGGATACTTTTTTCGCATGCCATTCTCGTGCTCCCACATCGACTCGTTAACATTGCGGTGTTCCCGCTATAAATGCACTAACGGTACCACTTTTGATCAAAGATTCTGCTCATTATGGCAAAAAATGGCAGCATGTCTCTCTTCATAAGAAATATCCAACTGCAAGTCAATCTCTTCCAACGCTCTATACCGATAAATCGTGTCATCTCTGAGATACCTCCTTGGCGATTACACTCAAAGTACATTGTGAATCCCCTTCAAATTCTTTGATAAGGTGAGCCTCTACGTCCTCGGACCTACCATCTCGATAATAGGAAAGGCCCTATTTAGGTAACAAATTCCCTCCTTCCCAAATCGCATCACTCCCATCATGGGAGATACCAGCATAAACATTTGATTACCCACGTCAATCTCTAGATGTCTATTGTTCGCATCGACGTAACTCTTCTGAAGATTCCTAACTACCCGAATATGACTCCTGATCACTCAATCCTTACCGACGTATCCTGAATCATGTCAGTCTGAGAAGCTTGTTGTCCCCCACCTCTACCCAATAAGTCAGAGAACAATATGATCTCCCTCGTAATAGTATAAAAGTTTCCATGAAAATAGCAAACTGGAAACCATCAATAAATATTGTTCCCAGATACACTTTAAAGTCCAGAATCATATCCTCCAACATGTGATTCACCCTCTCAATTTGGCCATTAATTTGCAGGTGATACGACGTGCTCAAATGCAGCTCCATCCCCATCACCTCCTGAAAACTCTGCCAGAGGTGGGACACAAATATGTTATCCCGATAAGAAATAATATTAAGATGCACCCCGTGTAATATTACTATCTCTGTAATGAAAAGTTTGGCATACTGCCCTGTTGTGTAATTCGCCCAAACTGGTAAGAATCTATCCACCTTAGTGAACCGATACTAATAACCCAGATGAAATCATGACCCCTTTGTGATGCCAATAACTCAAAAATGAAATTAATCGATATATAATCCCCTTCCCTCACTAGAATCTCCAATAGTTGTAAAACCCCGACTGGTCTCCTTTGATTAACCTTTACCATCTAAAAAGTGGTGCACTTAGAGACAAACTCTGCTATGTCTCACTTCACATCGGCTCAATAATATTATTTCCTCAACACCTGGTACATTTTATCCCTTTCGGGATGCACTGAAAACCATAACTCGTGCGCTTCCTCCATAACTGCGTGCTATAGGTCCTTGTTATCCAGGACAATCAACCTCCCATTGAAGCATAAGTCACCCTTAGCACTGATTGAGTAAGATTCCACTCTACTCCCAATAACTAATGTATTGCCTTTTGATAAGTGGTCCCCTGCCTGTGAATTCACTGCCCTCAAAATGATCTCGAGAATGATGGCCATCACTGCCATATAGGCCCAAACTAGTTCCTTCTCCTGACGAAACTCATCCCTCTTCTCCTTTCAAACTTCTGCCAACTATCTTGCAGGCATACCGATTAATGCATCTTCTCCCACATTAGACTTTCACAAATGATACCGAATATCGAATAGCGTTGGGCTCCCATACACCCTATACCATGTGCACACATGCACAATTATCACGTATGCATCTCACAATCATCCAAAAATCAACCATACATACCATTTATGACCATATAGTAAAGGTATACTCAATTATCTTACTAATCATGACTCGACTCTTCTTGATATTTCCCCACTTATTCAACCCATGGTAAAAACATCCCTGAGTACTCTCGATGTTGCACTTTTTATCTCCGTTGGACTTAAATCATATAATAGTTCACTACTCGATACGTTACATCTTCACACATGTAATGCCTAACGTAGTAAACCAACATCTTAAAGCCCAACGTCTCCTAACTCCGACACTTACTAAGCCTCATGCGTGGGATGTCTCGCAAGCGAAATCCAAATAACGAGCCCTCCCTATACATTATCTCCTAGCTCTATCAGTTATCGAGATTCGTGGTCCCAAGACACAGTACTAGGGAATTCCAAGGTAATGTGACCCTACGGACAAAGCCCTATCCCAAACAAAATCTAAACTCTAGACTCTCTCATCTCTGAAGAGTCATACGATATGATGCTCGCATTATCTCCTAGTCATCGACGCTAAATTGATTATAAGATTAATTTTTAAACTCGACGGTAACCGCGATATCTACTTAATCACATCAGTGAAGTCCCTAAACATAGGATCAAATGTAATGACAACTATACTCTTCGAAGTCTCCTCTATTATTTTAAATGAAAATTCTCTGTCAAGGTAGGGATGTCTCGTTTGAAGTCGTTATATGTTGGTTATAATGATATTGCTATCTCGTTCAAACGAGACTCAATCTCGTTTGAACGATACCAAAAAAATTATTTTAAAATTCCTTTTATAAAAAGCTTCAATTTTTAAAATCTAACATCCTAAAATATGATTAATAAAAGACTAGATAAAACACAAGTTTATACTTCCATAAAGTGTCGATGTGCCTTCAAATGATCTTGGAGATGTTGTGTACAATTTGAGATGTCGGTTTGTAACGAGATACGCTAAAACTCAAAAGTGAGCCTAAATTATGAGCAATTATAAATTCTTGCTCATACGAATCTCCCCCTTTGGCTATTCTAGTACAAGACAAAATTGAAAACCAAATTACAATAAAAACCTCTAAGATAATAAATCATAATGTCCTCCTAACCCTAGAAATGGAATGGCATTTGAATTTTGTCTTCAACTGAACTTGTTCTCCCCTTGGTTGCCTTTGTCTTCATCTTATATAGTCCATGAAATGATCATTAAATAAGAAGAGACCTGCACATATGAAACAAAAGAATATTGTGACAAATACGAGTTTTAAAGAAAAATAAATAAAACTCCCCCTCAGTTTGTTCTCCCCCTTTTTGTCCATAATAGATAAAAGAGTATAAAATAGTCATAAATATTAAGCATCACAATAAGAATCAAAGATATCATCACAAAGATAATTAAGTACAGCGCATGTAATAATAATCTCAAAAGGCATATCCACTATTTTTTAAACTTTTTCAAAATTTTCAAGTATAAGCTATAAAGAATACATATAGGTACAAAACATGTAGTCACAATGGAACAACACTAAAATATCTAAATCTTCAAACAGAAATGTAATTGTGTGAACATTTTCCACTAGTAAATCAACATAAACATTCATAGTATAGGTGCACGAAGTCATGAGAGACTTCTAAAGAAAGAACTCAAATTCTACCGTGGGTGTAAAAATAATGAACTCATACGAAATTGACTCAGCTTAATAAATATGCCATGAATTTGATTCTCACACCAATAATGCCAAATTATTTAATATTTTTCAAGAAAGTACGTTGTACAAACCCATTGATCTTCTACTTTATAACTCCCTCAAAATATTTTAGATATAAGAATTAACTCTAAATAGTTTGAAGAAATTGTAATGCTCATATGTAGTGAAGCATCAATGAATCTAAACAAAATGGCCTGGCACTTCTGTATTTGTGTGCCTCTAATCTTTTTCGGCTCTTTTATGAAAATGGTAGCTTTTAATGAAAAGAATATTTTGATCTTTTGTAGCCTCTTTGTATTGCTTAACATATAACAATATTTTTTGAAAACAAATGAAATCCATGCAATGGTTCTTACATACACAATTTATCTCTTTTCACATTTGGTTCGTTATTAAGCATAATTTAGATGAGAAAATTGTATTTGACAAATGACTAGTAAGCATAATGTTCATAAACCTTATACACGTGTGAAATAAAGGTGACAAAGAGTCTAACATATAAAAAGTGGTCATTAAAGATCAACGTAATGATATCCACACATTATTAAAACAACGCCATGTCTCAAAACACTATGAAAAAGTCACCTGAATGGATGGAATGCACGGATGATTCGAATATCTAAAATGTTCATCCATATACAATGAAAATAAAAAATACAAAAATCTTTTGGTCTTTTTCAAAAAATTTATCAAAATAAAATATTTTTATTTTCCAACTTTTTTTTAAAAACCAAAAATCTTTTTATATAGTTCAAAAAATTCCAAAAAAACAAAACTCTTTTTAGATTTTTGTACATATATCAAAAAGAAAAAGAAATAAATACACTGATAATACAATCTAGTTATAGGAATATAAGATATGAACATGATCAACATACTATACTAAATAAAGTTCCTAAACTCAATCAACAGTGAAAATACCTAAAGATTTTCTAAGATCCTCAAATCTAAGTGCATTTAAAGATTTCATGAAAATATCGGCCATTTCACATTCGTTGCTCACAAAGCTCAAGGACACGGCCTTCTCCTCAATTAGATCACGTATAAAATTCTCACGTATCCTAATGTGCTTTGTCCGCGAATGTTGGATCGGATTACAAGATATATGAATCGCACGCGTATTATCCCAAGAGATAGCCATTGTACCTTGTGAAATCCCATAATCTTCTAACATTTACTTCATCAATAACTCCAGATGGAAATATACTTAGCCTCCGTCGTGGACAAAGATATGGAGTTTTGTTTATTGCTCAACCATGAGACAAGAACACTCCAAAAGTAAACCTGAAAATGGGTAAAACCAATTGAGGCTTATAATCCCTCTTCTAATTTATGGTTTTACGATGAGATTGATGTAGTATTGATATTATTAGTTCGAAAAAAGGATTTATTTTACACAACGATATAGTTATAATGATAAAAAAACCGAATGAGTTAAGATAGAGAGAAAAAATATATGTACATGATTCGACCGAGTTCGGCCTACCTCCACGGTTAGGGGAGGGGGAGTATTTCTTTATAATTATGGGGGGTTTGGGAAGAGGCTTGGAGCACAAACTTATAGAATGCTATTAGCTTTTTCTCTACTATTAATATACAAGGCCTAATATACATAACCTATTACAATGTTCTTCCTTAATTGTAGTACGCACATTTGAACTATTTAACTTTAATGACGACGTGTGTTCAAATCTCCTGTGATACTCGTTCGCCATAATAGGGAGCGTGATTGCCGTTAGGAGCTTACGCCTTGACTAAGGGTCCGTTTGCTTGCACCTCTGAAATCTGAATCTAAACCATTCAGACTTCAGAGGTAGTAAATCTTTGTTTGTTTTTCACTCATTTCAGATATTAACGGTCATATTACCCTCTTAATGATTCAGAGATTTAAAACCCTCTGAATCTGAAAACTAAAATCTGAACTCAAACACTTTCACAATAATACCCTTATCAACAATACAGACCAATCATCATCGTACGATACATTCAAATAAAAAAATATAGCTCATCCATTATTCACAAGGCAAACCACAGCTCTCAACGCACGTGAGATATGAGGTATTGTGAATCGTGCATTGGAATTATATATTCAACAGTCAACCAAAAAAAAAGAAGCAGTCAACATCCCGTCAACAACTGTAACACACAATTAAAGATAAAGTAATATAAGAAAGGTGAGGCAGTAAACTAGTTGAGCTAAACTTACATACTAAACTGTTAGATTTTTTTTTTTTTGGTATCAACACAAACTAACATAATAAAACAATTTGATAAGCCAACTAATAACTCTATTTGATAAGCCAAAAAAATCCAGTTGGTTTATGCGACGGGATGTGTTAAAATACATCCTGTAAATACACCCCCAAAAAATAACCATTATCTCTATTCACAATCAATCCATCCTATAAATATTATTTTTTAGAAAATATAACTTTCAAGTTAGAAAATATAACATATTAAAATTATATGTGTTAAAATACAATAAGAGAAGATACGAAATCATTTTTTTTTTGCTTCATACAAACCAATTAAAAAATTGCACAATGCGATTATAAATCTTTTATTTTTTAACAAACACGTTCACGATTCAAATAAAAACGTGACGCGACATTGAGTCGTAATTTTTTTCATACCGTTGGAAAGGAACATTTTTTACTATTTAAAAAAAATTGTTTACTATATTTAAAAAGTCCGCATCAGCGGTACGCATAGGGAGTCCGACCACCTATACATATCGTTGACGCAGACCAACATATTAGAAAAAATTGTCAGCGATCGATTATTGTTTGCTGTTTGTTTTTTTTATAAAATAAATGTAAGAATATAATGGTCCAAATAATCTGCATTCAGATTTCAGACATAAATCTGCAAACAAATCGTATACATTCAGAAGTTTCATTCAGACAGCAAACAAACAATTTTTTCAGATTCAGATTTCAGACTTTAGATTCAGACTTCAAATTTAAATAAAAAAACAAACACAACCTAAGTCTTCCGTGGTGTAAAAATATCAGGTATGATTAAGATGAGCCCTAATTGATAACGACATCATCTGCTAAAGGGTATAGAGTCTTCGATCGTTGAAGGCTAATATGAGGATGAGGATGAGGATGTGGATGAGCATTGTAATTCTCTCCTTTATCTATGAAAGATGAATGATCGATAATCATATCACCATATTTTCCTATGTGCATGTTGTTCCATGGTCGCTTGTCCAGGATCATTCCGTCACTCCCTTCGGTTGTAGGCCATTTAGAATTTCTCCTCATCAGTTAAGTTAAACCCTAGATTCTTGGTGTTCATGGAATTGAGTCGAAGAGTCTTCTTCATAATCGGATGACTTCTAATTTTTCCCTAGTCCTGGTAATTCCCAAAGGCTACCATTACAGCCGCTTTAATTCCAGACCTACCATGATTACTCTGGAGCAGCATGCTAACACAGTATTTTATGACAAGATGGTGATTTGATGTGATTTCTTTCTAACATCATGCCTAAATTGTACCTCTAGGTGCAATCATTACACATCTAACAAAGTGTGGATTCCCCAAACATTGTTAAAAGAGTAGCACTAGGGGGACCCAGAAAAAAAAACATTGCGTCAGTGCATAAGACAAAAATGGGTACAAGTTTTTAATGCACATTTTTATGCCCTGGCGGGACCCGCAACCATAAGGTATAAGCTTTTAATACACTGAGTTTACGAAATGGGTTTTTTTTGGGGTCTCCCTAGATTTATTCTTGTTAAAACTCCTTCTTACTTCAAGAGTTCACTTCCATCATCATCTTCCCTCTGACGGGTGCGCTTCAGTTTTATCCCTTTTCAATATTATATAAATTCCTTTAAGTCTGGAACATCATAACTTAGGGCTTATCTTTCACTTTTCTCGATAAGCAACTTTGTAGTGTTATTTTTTAAGGCAGCTCTCACCATCCACTATTTATTTCCTCTCGCTCTTTAGTGTTAAAATAACTTGAATGGCTTCAACCCTTCGGCCCCATACTTGCTTTGAACCATTAATATTGATTACTAACTATTCATTCTTTGTTATACAAGGATATTCAACGACCTTCTCACTCTCCCTTAGGACTAAATGGATGGGGTTGTAGAGTATATCACCAAAGATCGACCTTTTAGGAAGCTTTGTAATGTTTCGAGGTTGAGAAACATATGTTTCATCGCTTGGGGTGAAGAAGCTCATAGCCTATAAGTTCTTTTGAAAAGGGCTCTCACCAAAGAAGGACGCATTCTTCTCACTTTCCAATATTTGTTCTTTCCCCTTCATCAGGTATACCTAGTGCATGTATGGATAATATCATTTGTCATTTTTTATACTAACAATGTCTTTTTCTTCTTTTATATTCCAAAGTTGTGCCCATAGGGGATATCGAGCAACCCTTCAACACTAAAATCGAACTCCCACTGCTTCTTAATCAAATGTCATTCAGCGTCACCCCTAGTAGTTGAGATTACCCCTCCAGGCTAGTTGGTCAGTGACCAAGGAGCCAGCATTCCTTTGAATTTTAAGGAAACATTATCTTTTTTGTTCATTGATGATGAGGTTCTTCAAAGGAAGATGAGAGAAAAATGATCCATAGAGACCACGGGCCGAGCTGAGAATACCACCACCTTCAGTCGATGTCGCATGGTCATTAATAGTGAAGTTGACGCTGAAGAGGAAAGAGTCCCTCTAATGGGTAAGAAAGTTGGTGTCCCCTATCTTAGGTTTAATGATTGGTACGACACATATCTCGCCTATAAAAAAGTCCTATCTGCCTGTTAACCTTGATGCTCTGGGTGTGGTGGTCAGATAGGGTGCACCAAGGAGATGATCCATATGGGGTCAAAGGTAATTATTTTCTCCTAGTCCGAATCGTCGATATTTGGTTTTTATTTTCCTTTAATAATTTTCTTCTTTCTGTAAATGGTACATTTGTCCACCTATATATCTCAGAGGTGTAAATAGTGGAAGGCCAAATCTAGATAGGTTTTATGTCAAAAGGGAGATGAAGGTATTGAAGGAAAGAAAGATTAATGCTGAAACTACCCTTACCACTACCTGAGGGGAGATGGATAATGAGAATTAGGTGAAGGAGAACACTATGAGAGAAAAGCATGGCCTCGTCAGGAGAAAGAAAATCTGAGGACCAAAAATAATGAGCTAAAAAGGCATTCATAATTAAAGGATAAGGAGAAGGATGATGCCATGAAAAAAGAAGTGTACATGGCTCCTCTGATTCGATTCAGATACCTGAAGTATTTCTTGAGTTAGGAGCATTGTTCCATAATGAAGTATGAATACTTCCTCAATGGGTATGTCAAACTGACCAAGAGGGCCAATAAACCCATCCTGACTGGGATCTTTTCATCTTCAACTCCGATGACATAGAGGTTGAGGAGAAGCCAATGTCTTATCGTTCTTACATGGAATGGGATGGGTAACTAGAGTATAATAGGCTGCGATCAATAATATATATATATATACTGCTTGCAAACTGAACACTGCGGTCATGAGACCAATTCTGAATATAATATCTGAATATTTACCCCTTCATTTTGACTATTTTTCCCCTCTTATTCTTTCCATTGATGTTATTAAATGTATATCTTTGTTAAATATTATTGATTCACTATCTGATTCATTGGACCGAGCCATTTAGTTGTTTATGATTACTCATGCTCGATTAATGATTCTAATTATGCTGACATTTGTTTATACGAGTTGTTATGAACCATTTGTTTATACACGATTGTTGAACTGTATTATCCTGAATAATTGTGTTGAATGTGCTTATATATACATGGATGACAAACCGTATCATTTATAATCCATAAATCAATTGGATATGGTGGTACGAATGACTATTTATGTTCCGATCACTAGATAAATAACTTTTCACGTGAAGAGGTGGAGAAAACCTACAATACAAATGTTGATGTAAAACACTAGACTTGATCTAATTTTATAATCACTGGTAAAATTTGTAATGGTAAGTAAAGAGAGTTTTTAAAGTGGTTCAGCTATGTAAGAAAGCCTACATCCACTATTGTTTTATTGATTTTATAGGTTACAAAAATCTAGATACTCTTGTAGATAAGAATATCCCAGAATCCCTTCGATCTTGCCTTTAATGAAAGGGATACAACGTATTTATAGTGACCTGGAGGTCAAGGGTCGAAATGTCAAGGGATGGAAGGCTTTTATATAATTAAGCATTTACATCCTTACATAATGAATGTGATAATTGGTTGTATAAACCACGTGTAGTATGACCCTTGGTATGGGTTGGTCGGCCTTCCTTATGTTGGTCGGCATTCCTTGTATTAGTCGGTCGAATTACTATCTACTGACTAGGATTTTGGCTATGTAGGAGGACACGTGTTCACTTCTAATTGGTCCACGTAGGTGGATAATTTTTGGTATCAACAACAAATATATAAATATTTATGTAAGAGGTGATGAAAACCGCATTGTTCTTCTACCGAACAAGTTATTTATAAATAGTTAACGAACTTAACGACTTGTTAGTACTTGGTTGACGAATCGAGTAATTCCAAACCATTTATTTATAATCGATTGACGAATCAAGCTATCCCGAACCATTTGTTTATTTAGGATTAACAAACCATATTATTTCGAACGATTTGTTTATACTTAGTTGACGAATCGAGTTACTCCAAACTATTTGTTTATAGTCGGTTGATGAATTAAGTTATTTCAAACTATTTATTTACATATGAATGAAGAACCGAGTTAGGCTGAAGAAATTTTAGTTACACACGTTTAACAAACCGTGTTGTTTGTACTCTGAGGGTTAACTAGCAAAGGGGAGTACGAGCGACCATTTATCTCCGATTATTTTTATAAATAAATTTTCTTCGTATAACATCGCTCCAGACTTATTTCCTCCATATAGACCACAGTACATACCCCTTAGATTTTGAAAATAACTGTTGATCGGACACAGACCTTCTTGACTCAAAGTTAACCCTGCTATACTCGAACAACCTCATTTCACTAATTAGATCAGATCTAGAAGTCACGAGTTATCTTGGGGATCAACCAAGTTGGTTTTTCAGAGGCTAAGGGCCTTTAAAAGGTTTTCCAAAATGTCGTTTAGTGTTAACATTCTTCCTACTAATGGTTTGTTCATAATCTGGTACGAACTGAATGCTTAGGTGTGTAGGAGAATTATAATTTAATGGAGACTTAAACACATGGAGAAAGAATCGTTCAGAAAAAACTATATTTCTTAATAATGTTGTTAATCAAAATTAGATTTAAGATAACGCTTGAAAAGAAAAATACATAAGTAAGTCTACCAATAGTTGCAACTGGAAATTGAAATAGAGGAGAAATGAAAGATAAATTTCTACTGTAAGATGATATTTGCCTACATCTTCCAACCTCTCTTTATTGATAGTACCGCTAAAAGTTCTTTATCTCCCATAGGAATGGAAGGGATCATCCTTTATGATATCTGATCTCATAGGTTCTAGGTTTGAGAATGTGAGCCACTACATATGGCCCTTAACATTTGTCTGGCAACTTTCTGTGACTAGTATTCTTGATTGATTGCATTATTTTCTTGAGCACTAGGTTATTAACTTGGAATGTTCGATTCCTAACTCTTTGATTGTAGTAGTGATTTGCTGTCAGTTATGTCACTGTATTTCTCGGTGTCCCTCCCTTCTTTCATCGAAGATATTCAACTTCGCCCGAAGTCATTCTTTATTGTACTCTTCTTAGAAATAGTGTACCCTCAAGATCGGGACTTTTAACTCAATTAGGACAACTACTTCATTTTCCTGAGTGAGGGAGAACGTTGTAGATCTTATTGGCCCCCTCATTGTTACTCAGTATGCACATAAGACAGAAGTTAGCTTGTTCGCCCCGAGGCCCTTGGGGTAGTTGAGCTTAATCTTAATCTCATTGAATAGTGTTATGTTTATGATTTTGACTTGACCACTGAATCTGGGGTATCTCGGGCCGAATAATAGGGTTTCATTTGAAATTGGTCACAAAGCTTGTCGGTCCTAACGCTATTGAATTTCCTTTAGTTTTTTTAGATAATGGCATTGGGTACACTGAACCGACTAATTATAAACTTTCGTATGAATAAATGAACATTTTGGTTGATGATCCTGGCCACTGGCTCTGCTTCCACCCATTTGGCGATAAAATCGATCGCTACCAATAGAGACTTACATTGACCTATTTCGATTGGGAATCCATCCTTTATAGTGCGAACAGCCAAGGAGAGAAAATTGTCATTAGTTCTTTGTTTTGCCGGTGATTATGATATGTCATTTTCTCGCATCTATCATAAGTTTTCATTTATCCATTGGCATCGCTACTCATTATCGGCCAATATTAACCCTGCATTGGGTCTCACTAACCTAAGCTCATCCTGTTGGGTTGTCCCCCATAGGTGCCTTCGTATAGTATAGAAAAAATAGTTTTACTTCTATTGGGAGGACACATCGAAGGATCGACTTTAAGTAACCTCTTTGATACAGCACCCCTTCGTACATTAGATGCTTGGTGTCTTAATTCGTACCTTATGTGCTTCTAGGGGTGGGCACGGTCCGGTCCGGTCCGAGTTTTGCCTATTTTTTGGACCGGACCGAATATTCAGTCCTCAAATTTTTTAGACCGAGACCGGACCGATTAATTCGGTTAACCTACTAATTCGGTCCAAGCTTTTTTCGGTCCGGTCCGGGGTAAAATTCGGTCCTGACCCTATTTTATATATATGTACATTTTATGAATTTTTTATCGATTTTTCTCACAAATATATATACAAAAAAATTATACTCGATACTCCAAGTGATATTTATATGGGTTTTTTTAACCCAAATAAAAAAATGTCTATACATATATAAAATGTTCCAAATTAAATTCATTAGTTATATACACTAATTCAAAAACTATACATAAGAAACACAATAACATTACTTTTATTATATATATATCGAAATCGGTCCGGTCCGGTCCGATCCAAATCGGTCTTTTAATATAGTGGACCACGGACCGGACTGGTTTAATCAGTTTTTAAGTTTTGTGAACCGATTTTCGGACCGATTTCAAAATAGCCTTAATTTTCGGTTCGGTCCGGTTCGATCCAATCGGTCCATTCGGGTCAGTCTTTTTTTTGTCCACCCCTATGTGCTTCTATCGGATCATCTCGTAGTGTCCCCTCTTGTATGAATAACATGTATTTGCCCATCCTGCTAGGGCCCGTCTTTATGAAACTGACAACTTTTTACCCTTTGGTGTGGATGCACAGTTTGTTAGGGATTTAAACCCAGGGATTCCCATGATCAGTTGAGTCCAGCTTTGCTTGGTGGTCGGCTTTAGTGTTTTCTTCCCTCGGGATATGCCTGATGTTGAAATCCTTGAATTATCTCGTTACCAATTGAAATTTCTTAAGGTAGAATATCATATTATTCCTTTCGCTTCATAATCCCCTATTACCACTTAGACCATCATGTTCTAATCACCTAAAAAATTTCCATACTCGGCCTTAATGGAGAGAGTGATTCGTGCCTATACTATCAGCTCTTTGTACTCGACTACGTTGTTGTAAGTTGTAAAGTTAAAATGTAGTGCGTATTCTATGTTAGCACCCTCTGTTGTTTTGATAATCAGTTCTTCCCCACATCCTTCCTTGCTCGACGATACATCTACATGGATTTTCCGAATTGGTTTTCCTTCTTCAATTGGCGGGATCATGTTATCCCTTCTTTTATCCAAAAAATTCCATGATAAAATCAATAACGGATTTTCCCTTCAATGTCATCTTTGGTTTGAACTGTATGTCGAGTTCTCCCAATTTCACTGACCATTTCATGACTCTTTTAGAGACCTCTAGTTTGTAGAAGACCTGTCTGATAGGGAAATCCATCAGAACAACTATCGTGTGAGCTTAAAAATATGATCTCAATTTTTAAGCCATTGTGATCAATGTGAATACCAATTTTTCCAGGATTGGGTATCTCGACTCAGTCCCCTTGAAAATCCTACCTACATAACAGATCGGGCATTGAATCCCTTTCTTATCTCTGATCATAACTGATTTGATCGTCATTGAATAAATAATGAGGTAGATGTATGGAACTTTTTAGCTTCAGTCTTGAAAGTAAATGAATTTCCATCAAATAGGTATTTATGTATGAAAATCTTATTCGTATTCGTTTGTCCAGACGAATGCCTTTCTAGTGTTCTAAAGAATGGGATGCACCTATTAAGAGACTTGATCATTAATTGATTCAGCATGGGTAACCTAAATGTCAATGATTGTACCTACTGAAGCCCTTATACCTTTGACTCACTTGAGTCTATATTGTATATTGTGACAAAATTATGTCCATCCTAGAAATCAAAGAGCCTCAGAAGTTGGATTGCCTATTCATCTCTCTTACTTGTAGTGATCAAGAGGCTATTGCCAACACTCACACACAGTAGAATTCATTTTTTGCATATCATATTGCATAATTATGTGTGTACATGTGTTGAGTGTGTTTAAATCCCTAAGTTTGATTTTTAATAATTTTTTGGGATTTTTTAAACATTTTTTAAACAATGTTTTAATAATTAAAACTTGATTTAAAAGTTTTGGGGTCAATCTCTTAATATTATTTATTGTGTATTATGGCCTAATGTTACCTTGGGTAGAATCCAAAAGCGGCAGAGACTTCAGGGTATACTTTGTAATTAGTTTAGACGCACATTTTATATCCCTTAACTGGCCAACACCTATTGCCCTCTGATTGGTTAGAAGTGTGTTTCTTTACTGAGACAATAGACGCGCGTGTTATCAGCCATTGGATCATTTCTTATCAATGGTCTGCATGTTGCCTTAATGAATCCCCGTGTAACTTTTTAAGCCAATCAGCGTTCGTTTAAGCACCGCCTTGTGTGAGCCCTTAGATTCAAGTCAATTTAAATTGACTCGATCTCAGCCCTTGGTTTTGATCAGATATCTCGAACCTTCTCCTCCCACTATAAAAAGGACCCTTCCCTCAGACTTCGAAGACTTTTGCCATTTGCATTCTTTTGAGAGAAGAGAGAAGAGAGAGAAGATAGAAACCAGAGAGAGAAGAAATTTAGAAACCCTAACTTCGTCCAAATCCTCTTCAAACCTAACCCAAACAATTCTTCAAAACACCATATCCAAAAACACCATCCTGAGTGTTCTTAAGTGTTTGAGTTGAGTTATTTTTGTTGTTGTAACCTTGTGTTCGTGAGATCTTGTTTCCAACTTAGACTTTTACTTAGATCTAGTTTCTGATTTCATAGAAATCTCAGATATGAGTTATTCATGTTACATTACACTTAGTTTCATTCTTTATTTCTCATCTTGAGACATATATTGTTGATTATTTTTCTTTAAAACGTTTTCTTACCTTGAAATCAACAATAAATGCTTTATGTTTCTTGTTCTTGTAAAACTAAACCTTTGACCTAGTTTGGAATCTCACTTGGAGGTTTTCAATCTCAAAAAGTTTTTGTTTTAAATTCAGAGATTGATTAAGACCTTGTATGTCTTCCTAGCAAGGTATCCGTGGATTCTGTGAATGATTTAAAGGTCAAATAGGGTTCAAAGTTTTGTAAGAAGAGAGAAAAAGAAAATATCACAGAATATAGTGTAACTGTAATTTGTTAGGACTATTTGTACTTAATAAGTGAGTGTGTGTGCATGCATGTGTTAGAAAGCACCTTCACAAACACTTTCACCCTACAACACGAAAGTGTTGGTAATAAGATCTTGTGAACATAAGTCGACGTAAAGTGCTGGAACAAATCAGAAGTTGACAAACTGGGAGAACTACATATACAATCAGAACTGCAGAGAAGTTTAAGGACACCAGAGGGTACATTCCTAAACTTATATAGGTCTGAGTTGTTTGCATGTTAGTTATATAGTTTGTAACTCATATATTTGTTTTAGTGGATTTTTCATTTTACTCCGTAGAGGGAGTCGTGGATGTTTCCTCAATTGGTGAGGTTTTACCACGTAAAAAATTATGAACAGAAGCCTTCTACATTTTCTCATCTCATTCTTGGTTGTGCTGTGTTTAAAACTTGTTTAAACTATTTTTTAAACTTGTTGCCCAAATCTTGAATAAGATCTCGTACATACTGTTTTATTAAACACTTCTTGTGATTAATCCTTTTTTATTTAAGAAAAGAGTTTCTTCAAAAAACATCTCGGAGTTACTTAAATAGTTTATTTTCAATAAACGGCTTTAGTAACGCATTTTTCACCTACTTCACCATTCTTGGGCTTCTCATATTTAGAGTTATCTAGATCTTCTCGGGATTATCCTTAATCCCCCTTTATGACACTATGAACTCTAAAATATTTCCCGAAGCCACGTTGAATGCATATTTCTCAGAATTCAGCTTCATCCTGTACCGATTAAGGTCAAACATTTCCTACAGATCTGTCACGTGCTCTTCCACCTTCATATTTTTTATTAACATATCATCGACATAAAATTCTACCATCTTTCCTTTTATCATTAAACATTCCGTTAACCAGTTGTTGGTAAGTCGCCCGATATTCTTCAATTCGATCAGCAATATCATGTAACAATACATCCCGTGACCGGTCACAAATAAACTATATTCTTTATTACTCGAGAGCATTCGGATCTGGTAGTATGCATTCATGAAGGAAAGTGTTTCATGGCCTGTTGTAGTGTCTACAAGGGCGTAGATCCTCAAATGAATAAGCAAGACATTTGGACAAGCATCATTCAAATAGAAGTAGTTTATGAACACCCCCTAATTTTTGTTAGGCTTTCGCACCATTACCACATTAGATAACCATTCGGGGTATTTGACGTCTCGAACGAACTTTGCAGCTAACAGTTTTCCTACCTCCATGTGGGTGTCTTGATTCCAATTCAAATCAAATACCCATTTCTTTTCTAGAGGATAGGTATCAAATCCTCCATTAGATAACTCGTAGTCATTTACTCCCTCAAGTCCAGTCCATTAACATTAATGGTTTCCTTTTTCTACTTTAAGGATGAGAAATAACAGCTTCGGGCTCATGACTGACTCCCTCGCACTGTCCCTATTTCGTTTGACATTGGGAACCACATGGATTATCGTCGTTCTTCCTATGAGCATATTATAGGATGGTGGAGAACAGGCCATTAAGAACTCCACCTGAAGGGTGACTGACCACTGGTCTCTTCGAATGGTGAATGGTAACTCCACTGAGTCCTATGGATATAATTTTTTTCTAGAGAAGACTAGCAGTAGGCCTTGTACTGTCTTTAGTCATGCTTATTCCAACTTCATCTACTCAAAGCACCCATAATAAATATGGTCGACCGAACTTCTTGTATCGATTATAATCCTCTATATTACCCAGTTGGAGATTTTCACTGTTATCAACAAAGGATCATCTTGGTGATGAAATCTTTGGAAGATTTAGGTATGAAAGTAATATCTTCCTAGTCTTTGATGGGTCTTCCAACTTGTACTTTTAATAGATCCTTTTTCTGACTTTGATAATCTCGTCTGGCCGAAATTAATTCCCCTCCTCTTTCAACTAATAATACGTCCCTTCTTTTTTCCCTCTTCATTTATTTCTCTTTTAAGGGAACTCTTCTTCTTTCATCTCACCTCGATCTTCCTATGAGAGATTCCCCTCTAAATAAATTCCCTCAAGTATCCTCATTATCCCAGTGCCTTGATCTTTCCCTTCAGATGGAGACAGTCATTAGTGTCGTGGTCATAGTCTTTGTAGAATTGGTAACATAGGTTAGACCTGGGCTTCATAGGGTGGTTCTTTGTCTTTCTTAGCCACTTCAGCATTTTTAGGTTTGCCATGATTTTCATAACCCATCCTACGGTGGTGTTGAGAGGATTGAACTGCTCAGTGCAAATTTGATTAACCCGGGGGCTACTTTTGGAGCCGATGAATTTCTTATTTCCCTTCCTCTTCATATCCTTTCTTTTTGTGCTCACCTCAGTACTTCCTTTCTTCGACATCCTTAGATAGGTGGCCCGACTATCGACTGATAAGCGTGCCCTCAACATTAATATGCCTCTCCACCTTTTTCATAAGCTCTGTTATGTTTGTTGGCAGATTCTTGGATGACGAGTAAATGGTGTATCCACTTGATAATCTCCTTAAGAAGGTTAATACAGTTACCTTTTCATGAGGTGATCAATGCAGAGCATCTCATCATTAAATCTCTTAACATATTCCTTGAGACTTTCATCCCCAATCTTCAATATGTTGAAAAGAGGATAAATAGTCTTCCGATGGATCCTATATCCAATGAAATGTCGAACAAAATTCTCTGAGATCTCTCTAAAACAAGTGTTAAATTATGGAGGCAGTCGATTGAACAAATTTCTTATCAACCCCTTTAGTGTGGTGGAGAATGCTCTACACCATATTTGGTCAGGACTGGACATAAATTCCATGTGTGATTCGTAGTGATCGGTGTGATACCTTGGATCTAACGTACCGTCGAAAGAGTCCATTCTAGGGATCTTGAAATTTGATGGCATAGGACAACTCGTGACTTTTAAGATGAACAAAGATACCCAGTCAATTCATCCGACGGCCTCATTAGCCTGTGGGAGCCCAACGTCTTGGGCAATTGACAGTGCGGTAGTAGTGGAACCTAGTTCTCCTGGTTTTGATCCATGTGAGGATCTTGGTCCACCTGTTGCTCCCGTAATTATTGGAGCAAAGTTCAGAAATTTAGGAGCTCTAATATTTGATCCTGGAAGGCTTTTTTTTGCTCTCCGAGGCATTTGATAGCCTGTGTTACCTGTTCTTATTCATGGCCTTGGAAACAGTCATTTCCATAGACAACGTCAACTATGTCAGTGAAGAAAAAGGATTTCTCTTACAACATAATATATTTATAATGTCGAATAAACAAAATGAGGTGAGAGACGAATAATGTATGTACATGGTTCGGTTGGGTTCAATCGACGTCCATGGGTGAAGGGGAGGGGGAGACTTTCTTTATAATTATGGGGTTCGTGAAGCACAAAGTTACAGAGTTCTACTATACAGGGCTTTATATACACTTGTTATAACTTACTTCCTTAATTTTATTATTCATGAGTGAATTATTTAATTTTGAGTGCGACATGTGTTCGGATCTCCCGAGATACTCATCAGCCATAATAGTTGGTGTTCTCGCCATTAGGAGCATACGCCTTGACTAAGTCTTCAGTGATTTAAACATATCGTGCTTGATGAAGATGAGTCCCTGATCATGATCTGTGAAAAGGTATTGAGTCGTTGGTTGTTAAAGGCTAATGCAAAGATGGGGATAAGCGTCGGAATGCTCTCCTTGCTCTAGGAAGATAAATGATCGGTCATCGTATCCCCATATTAGCCTGTGTGAGCGTCGTTTGATGATCGCCCATACAGGATCATTTCCCCACTCCCTTCGATCGTAAGTCGTTCGAAAATTCCCCTAATCAGATATGATTAAGGTTTAATTGAGACGATACTTGATGAATTTGGACAGATTGATATTATACTTGAATAGTAGAGTTTTGGATAATACTTAGTGGACTTATGATGCATTATATTTTCTAATTGATTATTTATCCATGATTAGAACTAAGATGTTGTCATGAATTGGTTTAATCATTGTATGGTTATGCTCCTAGCATTTTTAAGTTGTGCCTTTATGAAGAATCATCGAAATAATCTATTCTAATGCACAATGATTAGTATTTCAATCTTAATTTCATATGTAGATGCATAATTAACAATTACCTCGTGATGGTAGGTTTTAATCATATTTAGAATTCCTTTACATCATTAATTAGTTAAAAATTGGGATTTGGGACTTTAATTGAATATAATTGAATCGAACCCTTAAATTATCTCTCAGAATTATTGGGATTTCTCAAAACGAGTATTTGTATTAGAATATTGATGGTGATTTAGGATTGGCTTACATGGTGGGTTTGTTATTTTTGTTGATTTAAATTTAATTTTGTAAACTTTAATAAATCACCTTAATTTCATAAGACTAATTTTATTATCTCGACGAATACTTAACTTAGACAGAAATGTATCAGGGGGTTCCTTGTTTGGTTTTAATTTATTCGACGTCCAACGTATGGAGTTTAAAGAAGGATAGGAATTGGGATCTTAGGAATCATTTATTTAACTTTTGTCCTTTAATTAAAGTCTTAGACGTTAAGAAACCCCCA
The DNA here is from genome assembly GCA_949130495.1 of Sambucus nigra. Classification (NCBI taxonomy): domain Eukaryota; kingdom Viridiplantae; phylum Streptophyta; class Magnoliopsida; order Dipsacales; family Adoxaceae; genus Sambucus; species Sambucus nigra. The sequence goes on along the minus strand of OX422207.1, from coordinate 838,612,299 downwards.
ATAGTTTTATTCGCGCACGTAGTTATATAAATCCCTTATGAGTTAATTAGCTAATGTTAGTGATAATTATAAATTAATTTGTTATGCTACAACAGGTGGGGTAAATTGAATATATTAACCTTATAACTTGAAGGATAAATTAATAAGGATTATGTAACGGTATTTTGATTATAATGGTAATGATTAATTGAAATAAATGATTTTAAAAGGCTATATGGGGGTGTGTGTGTGTGTGTGTGTGTGTGTGTGTGTGTGTGTGTGTGTCGAGAGAGGATGCCTTAGTTGTTGTATGCCCATGATAATAGTCAGATTTGACTGGATGGAGCATAGTTTTATGTGTTCAACCTGAGTGAGCGGTGGCACAATGTTAAGGAATGCTAGGTCTTGATTTAAAGGTAGATTTGTTCGTGTGTCAATCGTGTTTTGTGGGCCCATGATAGAGAATGGTGGTACCTGCATGATGTGACGAAATTTATTTGTGCATACCGAATGATTTTAGTTTGGTTCGGGGGGGGTCACATGGTAATTATAATTTTTTTAGTTAAGATATTAATTAAATATTAAAACTAATCATTTAATTAAAATATATCATGAGGTTCCATTTTACATGAGTGATTATTATAATAGTTTAGACAACATGTAGACTTATCATTTATACATATAATTATTTTGAGTTGCACAGTTTTGATAACTTGATGGGCTCTAATTATTATCATTAAAACATTTTAGGTGCTACGGATGGACCATGTGATTAGTCTCCCTTCCAGGTAGCACGGACTATATTTTTCTTTCTACATTCTACCCCTCATGAGATCAGATGTAGGTTCCTCTCAGTGGTTGATTATTTTATTTTCGATTTGTGTGAGTTTAAATACATTTGTATTTCAATTGGCATGTATGGTGGATGCAATTATTAGCATGTATTGTGAATAAAATTGTTGGCATGTATTTTTCAGTCTAGTTGTGTTGTTGGTTTACGTCTAAGAATTTATCTTTAATATTACTAGATGGGTTACAGTATTTTGGTTAATGATACAGTCATATATGTTAATGGTTTAATGATCATAACATAGTTTTATACTTGAGGTTTATCATATCGTATCTTTTTACCTTTTCATATATGTTTCTTTTGATTCTTTACATGTTGAAAATGGTATTTAAATTCTTTTGACAATTTGAATATTTTAAAATTAAGAGTTGATCAACCTTAGTATTAAAATATATGAATTATTATAGTTGGTATCAAACATGGTTTTAGGTCTCAAGGGTTATAGGGCTCTAAACTTCTCTGTAACGTTCTTTGATTTGTGTTTTTTATACTATATTTATGATTCATTATTTATAAGGATATATTTTAGAATTTTTAGATCCAACCAAAAAGGAGAGCGCAAGTGGGATAGGTTGACCTCACAACTCCATTCTGGCAGTACCAGCGCTAAATATTTAAGGTCAGTGCCACTTTATCCCTCAAAAGATACCAGAGCTCATACGCTAATCAGCGACAATGGGGATGGCAGCGGGCTGATACGAGTGGTCCTGGGAGGTAGACCAATTGATAGCATTAACGTTGACCAGGGATAAGTGTAATAACCCATATGTTTATGAGTATTTAATTTTCCACGTGTGCATATAATTATTAATTTAATTATGAAAATTAAATTGGTTTTAGTAAGTATTATATAGGAAGTTAAGGAATAATATTTATTATTATTATGAACCATTATACATGAACCGCCATTCTCATCCCACCTCATCCCGCCTAGCTGTTGTGGCATAGCAAAAGAACCCATATTTCTTCCTTTCGAATGACAACCCACGTGTATAATAAACGAAACAATAGATATGATTATACAACCTTTATCATTTCTCTAGCAAAAAACAACTTACAGTGGGCTACCACTTCAAATAACTATAAACACAATTTATAGTAGGCTATCAGTCCCATTCAAAAAAAAACTCTCTTTCTGAAGGAAAAAAATATTACAACAATATAACATCCAAAAATATTATAACATCCAAAAACACAAAAATTCTAATCCAAAAGTCCAGCAAGTTCAGTTTTCCATTGGCTTCCAAAATGGGTCAAAATCACTTGTATCCTTGTTTATCTGATTTGCACCACGCAAAAATGGATGATAATAGCCATGTATATAATTAAAAAATAAAAAGTTGTTAATTAATATATAATTAATCTTGAAATAAAAAAATTTACCTCAATTTGAGAATGACAGCGTTGAATGTTTGGAACATACGATCCAATTTTCAAGTCTTGAGACCTATGAGGTGTATTTTTTTTCCAACTGTATGTTTAAAAAATTAAAATTATATATCAATTGAAAAAAATTAATATGTCAAATAAAAAATAAAAAATATATGCAAGACTTGCCTTTGTTTTTTTTTTTGCTTTATTTTGAATATATTTCTCCATCTTGCTTTGTTGCCTCTTATATGGGGGTTGACCTTTTCTACGAGCAACCAATGGAGAATGAATAATAGCACATCCTGATGTATTGACATTAGTAACCCCACCACTTGGAGTTGCTTCACAACTTGCACAAATGTCTTCATTATTCTTTAAAGCTTTAAATAATTTTTTAGCCCAATCCACCACCACTTTTGTCTTATCTTCATTGTTCGTTGTCAAGTCTACGATTTTAGAAAATACACTATACATCCTATCGTTCCATTCATTCTCGGGATTCATAGTCCAATCAGAATAAAGAATTTTAACCTTTGTGTGACACCTCTTCACATCCTTTCTCCCTCGTCTCAAAATATATTTTTTTGGAATAATATGATTTTTTTTGTCAATCAACACTGTAAGACAGTGTCTACAAATAATACCACGAAACTCAAATAAGCGGCAATTACACTTGATGTCACACTCAGTTAGGTCAAACGAAACCACAAAAGAGGTATCTCGCTCAATCACTCCAGCCAAATCTTCTGACACTCGGTACACTTCAATGTTACCATCATTACTAACCAAATACGAATGACAATAAATCTTTCCCGTTAACTCATCTTGAATCTCCTTAAATTTTGTTGTTGTGTAACAAGTCTGAAATTGTTTCTCCACATGATATTTTGTAATACATGGAATTGCACCCTTGAAAGAATCATAGTCCGCTTCACTCTCTTTTCCAACCTTATTACGCAATGCATTCTCGTATTGTTCAACAAATTTTTTTAAGCTAGTCTTAGAATTGACATATCCATCAAAGAACGCATCCATACTCTCACTCCTTTGAGTTGTCGACATTCCCGCCCAAAATGTAACTTTCACAAAAATGGGAACCCAACAAAATCTCTCATTATATAGCCCACACAACCACTCATTATTTTTAAGGTTAAATTTTAGAATTAACCTACTCCATTTGTCTTCAAAATCTATGGAAATTAGGGAATCATAAATAATGGAATGTATATCACTCTTTATTGACTCATAGTGCTCATACCCCCTTAACTCTTCAGGTACTTTTTTCATAATGTGCCACAAGCACCACCTATGACGTGTATTGGGAAATACAATCTCAATAGAGTTTTTCATAGCTCTATCTTGGTCAATGATAATTGCCTTAGGAGCTTGATCATTCATGCAAGTAAGCCAAGTCCTAAATAACCAAGTAAATGTATCAAACCACACCCTAATATATATATGGTGGGATTACCTGTGTGTGTGTGTTTGTGTGTGTGATTGTTTGTGTATTTGTTTTGAACATACCTACTCAGTAATGATATTGTTTACAGGTTGCATGTAGTGGGCAGTCCACCCTGGAGTTGACCAACAAGTGTTGGATAGATTCCCCATGTCATAATATTTTTGCATGGATACTATCCATATGTGACGATAAGGGATAGTTTGGAGACCACTTGAACGCAATATGGTATGGTTGTGACCCCCGGACATATATGTTTATGACCGCCTCCATTTGTTTGTGTTTGGGGTCGGTGGTGAGATTCCGATCTGGTGACCCAGATGTGGTACGTGGTATACCTGGAACTCGATTGCACACAAGGGATTCATACGCGAGGTCCATGCTATGGGGATCCAGTTTATATATATATATATATATGTGTGTGTGTGTGTGTGTGTGTATGTGTGTGTGTGAGTGTGTGTGTGTGTGTGTGTGTTCAAAAGCGAACATAAAAGATGAACATTTTAATGAACCTTAACAAAAAAACACCTAACACCCATTCAATTTTAATTCCTATGTTGTAATTGGTATGCGCCAATGGCAATGGACACGCGTGTAGCACGCGTCTTTTTTAATACATGCGTGTATGTTGCCACTGGCGCGTGTCACACGCATGTTCATTGCCGCCAGGGCGTACCAATTACACAACAAGGGAATTAAAATTGATTGAGTGTTAAGTGTTTTTTGTTAAGGTTCATTAAAATGTTCATCTTTTATGTTTACTTTTGAACCTCCCCCTATATATATGTGTGTGTGTGTGTGTGTGTGTGTGTGTGAGAGAGAGAGAGATATTTGCATATATATCTATTATAGTACGTGTATAGCTATGTTATTATTTATGAAAGTATACCTATTGAGGGTAGTATATATATTTAGCTAATGATGATTATTAACGGGATAGACTGTGATAGCGGTTGGTGTCCTAGTTAGACAGGGTACTATGATTACGATAATGATAAGAATGCGTTAGGTGCGCACAGTAGATAAGAGGTGAGAATAAGTCTCATGTGAGTGCAAATGGTGGATTAGTTATGAAGGTAATATAATGCATGTCTTTATTCAAAGCATTTAAATAGTAGCAAAATATTTCCAACTGTTTTTTGGGCTTTGAATATATTTTTGTTTTCGAAACCCCAAGAGGTCAGCAGGGTCAGTTCTTTCATACCGTTACGAGAAATAGTTGTGGATGTTGCATGATTTTATTGTAGCCGCTTCAGCTTCTTTCTATTTAGATAAGAATCCGTTTCATTTTCAGTATTTTCTTTTGGGCGTGTTACCAGTAGTTGGATAGGATTTTATTTATGTCAAATAAATTCTTTACTTATCGTTATTTATTACGTTGGATAATTATTTGTAGTGACCGATGGTTTATTCAGTTCACGTTACTTATTTTATGTTTATTTGTTATCCTATCATTTCATTTGTTGTATGGTTTTATTGGTTATATTTATATTATTTGTTGCGACGGTGATAATAAGAATGAAATCATATTAGGATTGATCGCCAAGTAATAAAATAGGTGGAGTGTTACGAAAAGGTCCGAGGGACATTGATGAAGAACTGTCCGCCTATATTTTTTTATTCTTTGGATTCTATTATGTCACACCAGTGGCGCCATGACATCGAGTGTGACTTAAGAACGTTGGACACACTATTGTGCAGAACCAGGAGTTTGTGACATTTTTTCTGATATGGTATGACCTACAATAGTGGGAGAACATGACTTCAAGATAAGGACATTTGGACATATACCCAGTTTGTGGCAAGGTCCGGTAAGAAGTATATCCCTTACTCATTAAGGGTGCAAAAGAATAGAGGTTTTTTCTCTTGTAATAGGGAGCTCGTGTTGCGGTAGCAGTAAATTAAATGAAGAATTAAGGAACAAAATTACCCAATTTTGGAGAAAATAAATCCGAGATAGAAAGAATAAGAAATCCCAAAAGCAGGTACAATCTAGAACACGACTGAGTCGCGGACAATGTCGCGCTCTTTTAGGTGTTTTTCAGCTATGTCAAATGTGTGCTGACAGTCACAATTGCCATGTCACCCCCAGGATAAAACAGCCTCCAATAAATAAAATACAGATTGATAAAGCACAAGAATCAATCCGGTCCATGTACATCCATTCGTAATAATTGCCCGAGTCTAACAATAAATCTGGAGAGGATTTATTATTCCAGTATAGAAAAAAAAATTCAGAAGCAGTTTTGTGATTGCAAAAGTTACAGAACGGGTATGCCAAAAAATGGAGGTGGAATACTTCTTTCATGGGGCAATAAAAAAAACGTTGGAAAAAAACGTGGAGAAAAAATATGGAAAGAAGTGGGGAACTGGGTTGAAAAAATCAACTAGGAATTAATCACATTTTTTTCGAAATTAAAAAAAAAGTTAAAAATAATTTTTAAAGCCCAAAACTCGTCAATTAATTTATCCAAAAATTATTTCTTAATGAGCCCGAGCCCAAGACCCGGACCTAGACACGGACACGGGCTGGGCAGGATGAACGGTGGTGCGCGCGTGTGTGACTTGGTCTAATAAGTCCCCCACCCATACACACAAAACATAAAATGCCCAAAGGGCCTGCCCATTAGACCCACAAAAATTGTAAATATACCACACCAACTGTTGGCTTCTTACCAATGTAGGACTAGAAGAAAACTCACATTTTTAACTTCTGCATCTTAATAGCTAAGACAGCTTTTTTTCAACAATCCCCCACTTGTAAAATTTGAAAATATTTTATCGAACAATAATCTATAGAATTGTGCATAAGGAAAGGTGTCTTTCGATTTGAATCTTTACGTAGTAAAGATGATTTAGAATATAGAGAGTAACAGTAGTTTTGAACTCTAACTCTGACAATATCCTACACACAACCCTACTTGGATGTAATTTTAATAACTAGCACGTTACGGCCATGTGAGTCTATCCCATTATAGTGAACGCTTTAGGAATTTGCCAAAAATATCCATAGGAAGCGGTCACAATGCCACATTCAGATAAGTGAATCTATCAAGAATACTCATGTAGCTAGGTAAAAAACTCAAAATATAGCTATAGATCTCATTACAAGTTATAATAACTCATCATTTACTCGCTTCAGAATATCATGCTCCATAGGGATGGACTTGGAGTAAAACGCCCTTCAATATTAATTAATAATAGCATGATTCAACCCATATCACTTATAACTTGTTATTATCGTTTAAATATATTTCTTGGGATCCCCAGTCTATATGTTGGGTTACCATCACAAATGACCCATTTATCCAAGGGCTTTAATCCCATCATTTTAGAGGTGTTCCACACCTTCTCCCTAGCTAGTCCTTTCCTCAAAGGATCAGCTAAGTTCCGTTCAGACCGTATATGATCCACCCTCACAGCACCCTTCGAGATAAATTCTCAAACAGTACTATATTTACGAAGAATTTATCATTTCTTACCATTATAGTAACGGTTCTCTACTTTTACAATATCCACGGTACTATCACAATGAATCAAAACGGGTAGTATCAGTCTTTTCCATAATGGGATATCTGACATGGGGTTTCATAACCAAGCTGCCTCTTCACTAGCAGTATCTAGTGCTATCATCTTAGCCTCCATAGTGGATTAAGACAAAATAGTTTGTTTCTTAGATTTCCGAGAGACTTTACCACCAACGATGCTAAATATATATCCAATAGTAACCTTAGAATCATCAGATAGGGTATTCAAATTAGCATCACTCAACCCTTCAAGGACAATGGGATGCTTATTATAGTGTAATCCAAGGTTCATCGTCATTTTAAGGTACCGCATGACCCTCTCAATAGCATGCCAATGCTCCATATTAGGTCTACTGGCAAAAATACATAGTACCCCCACAGTATAAGCTATGTCAGGTCCAATGCAATCAGTAGCATAACGTAAGCGACCAATGATGCTTGCATAAGCATTTTGGTTTACACCGTCGCCAATGTTCTTAAATAACCTTACACTAGGATCAAATGGAGTACTAGCAGGTTTACAGTCAAAGTAATTGTATTTATTTAGAAACTTCTAAATGTAATGAGATTGATCCAAAGAAAGTGCCTTTTCTGACCTAGTAATATTAATTACCAATATTACACTAGCTTCACCCAAATCCTTCATATCAAAATTGGCACACAATAATGATTAAACATTTTCTACGGCATGAATATTATAACCAAATATAAGCAAGTCGTCAACATAAAGAAAAATGATAGTGCAAATGTTCTCTACATATTTATAATAAATGCATTTGTCACTTTCATTTATTTTAAACCCATTGTCGATGACTAGGCTATCAAATTTACCATGCTATTGCTTAGGTTCCTCTTTGAGTCCGTAAAGAGATTTATCTAATTTACAAACTTTATTTTCTTGACCGTGTACAATTAAACCTTCAAGTTGATCCATATAAATCTCTTCTTTTAATTCTCCATTTAAAAATGTTGTTTTAACATCCATTTGGTGTACAATTAAATCATTTAAGGCAGCTATAACAAATAGTACACGTATAGACAGTATTCTTGTTCTCAAAGAAATTTACATTTTCTCGTTGTCTAAAACCTTTGGCAACAAGACGTGCCTTATATTTTTCAACAGTGCCATCAGGTTTTAATTTCTTTTTAAGAATCCATTTACACCCAATTGTTTTACACCCAGGAGGAAGGTCCACTAAATGCCAAGTTTTATTTGTTTCCAAAGAATCCATTTCATCATTAATGGCCTATTTCCATAAATCGGCATCTAAAAATGATAAAGCTTCTTATATAGTGTTAGGATCCTCCTCTAAAGTGTAAGCATAAAAGTCGGGCCCAAAATTCTTTTCAACATGGCACCTTTTACTGTTTCAAATTTCTAAAACAGAATCATTATTTTCTTTATTTTTATTTAAAGAAAAATTAATAGATGACTCGCCCCCACTGTTTCTCAATTTAAAAGGAATTTTATCTTCACAAAAATCGACGTCATTAGATTCAATAATTACTTGATTTTTCAAGTCATAAAATCGGTATGCTTTGCTATTAATAGCATAGACTACACTCACAGGCTCTACTAGCCAATTTAGACCTTTTAGGGTTCGGTATACGTACATAGGCTAAGCACCCTCACGTTCTAAAGTATAACACATTAGGCTTAATATTTTTCCAAATTTCATAAGGAGATATTTTTGTTTTAGTCTTTCGAATTCTATTAAGTACGTGACACACGGTCAAAAGTATTTCACCCCACCAATGTGAGGCAGCCCCTGAATTTAATAAAATTGCAACAACTAATTCAGTTAATGTCCTATTTTTTCTTTCAGCTTACCGTTCATTTCGGGTGAATAAGGAGTAGTTTTTTCGTGAATAAAATCGTGGGTATTATAAATTCAATAAATGGTGCAGAATCATATTCGGTACCTCTATCACTACGTAACCTTTTAATTTTCCGATTAAATTGATTTTTAATTTCATTTAAGAAATTTTAAACATGTCAAACGCTTCACTTTTATTTTTCATTAAATACACAAATGAATAATCAGAACAATCATCAATAAAAGTTATAAAATAACGTTTGCCATTTCTAGTGTTGACACCATCCAATTCACAAATATCCGAATGAATTAAATCAAGTGGTTCAGATTCTCTAAAAACCGATTTATGTGGTGTCTTAGTAATTTTTTCTTGACTACACCATTCACATTTTTCATAATCATTTAATGATAATTCTGGAATTAATCCTAAAGTGCTCATATTTTTATATAGTCATTTATTAACATGACAAAGTCTAGCATGCCAAATATTAAATGAACAAGCAATATAAGCAGAAGGAGAAATTTTGGCATAGCATCAACATTCAATTTAAACATCCCATCAGTGGCGTAACCCTTGCCTACAAAAATTCAATTTTCGGTCAAAGTCAATAAATCAGCACCAATAGTTTGAGTGAATCCAGCTTTGTTGAGAAGATAACCTGAAACCAAATTTTTCCTTATCTTAAGAGTGTGAAGAACATCTTTGAGGATAACAATTTTTCCCAAAGTGAACTTTAACTCCACATTTTCAGTACATGCAACCTCAGTGGAGTGAGAATCACCCAACAACACCTTCTTATTTGCAGTCTTAGAATAAGTCTTAAAAAGAGTACGGTCATAACCGATGTGGCGGAAATCTCCAGCATCCATCAACCACCCTTCGATACCACTAACCACATTGATTTCAGAAATCATAGCACATGGGTTCTCTTCAGTCAAATTCTCTTGTGCGTGTGGCACATTGTGATATTTGCGAGCCATATGGCCAGGCTTGCCACACTTGAAACAGAGAAATTGTCCCGAGTTGCTAGACTGTCCATTTCTAGGGTTCTCATTCTTATTCTGAGTCTGATTTTTAAAATTCTAGTTGTGGCTTGTTTTCTGAGATTTCATATTTTTCCCGTTTGCCTTTAAAACAACTGGAGTGTGGTTCTTTTTCTGATTTTTGTTGTTAGACGCAACAAGAATTTCATCTTTGTAGTCTTGTTTTCGAGATTCTTCCTCAATTCTCAATTTAGTAATGAGTGACTGTAGTGAAAATTCTTTAGACTTATACTTCAAAATATTTTTGAGCTCTTTGAACAGTGGAGGCAATCTATCAATATAATCACAGCCACCTGAAATTGATCATCTAAAGTCATGCCCTCGGAAATAATTTCATGGGCAATCATTTGCAATTCATGGGTTTGAACAACACCAGATTTGAAATTTTAAATAACGACTGACGGCATATTTTTTAGCACCGGCTTCCTCCATGTCATATTTTTTTAAAAGGCCACCCAAAACATCTTTTGCAGTTTCATAATTGGCATAATAGTCATAAAGTTCATCACTTAGAGCATTCAAAATATAGTTCTTGCACAGAAAATTATTTTCCTCCCAATTCCGAATAGTTTGGTTTTCCTCGACAGTAAGTAAATTATATACAATAGGTTTGTCAAATAGAACACAGGATGTGACTTTTTTCGTAGTTAAATAAAATAGCAATTTTTTACCCCAACGTTTAAAATGTTGGCCTTCATATTTAAAAGCCTTGTTAAGGTTGGTTGAGTTAATTTTATCCATGGCAGAATGTCTAAATCACCTAAAAATTGTTACAGCAATAGTAAATTAAATGCAGAAGAAACGAAATTATCCAATTTTGGAGCAAATAAATCCGAGACACAAAGAATGAGAAATCCTAGAAGCAGGTACACTCTAGAACACGACTGAGTCACGAACTTGCTCACTTTAAGGTGTTTCACGGCTCTGCCCAATGTACGCTGACAGTCACAATTGCCTCGTCATCCCCAGGATAAAATAATTACTAATAAATAAAATACAGATTGATAAAGCACAAGAATCAATACGGTCCATGTACATCCATTCATAATAATTGCTCGAGTCTAATAATAAATATGGGGAGGATTTATTATTTCAGCGTAGAAGAAGAAAAAATTCAGAAGCAGTTTTGTGCTTGCAAAAGTTGCAGAACAAGTCTGCCAAAAAACAAAGGTGGAATACTTCTTTTATGGGGCAAAAAAAAAGACGTTGAAAAAAAACGTGGAGAGAAAAATCTGGAAAGAAGTGGGCAACCAGGTTGAAAAATACAACTCAAATTTAATCACATTTTTTTCAGAATTAAAGAAATAGTTAAAAATAATTTTTAAAGCCCAAAAATCGTCAATTAATTTGTCCAACAAATTATTTCTTAATGAGCCCAAGCATAAGACCAAAGACTTAGACACGGGAATTGGCCGAGTTGGATGAACGGCGACGGCGGCACGCGCGCGTGTGTGGCTTGGCTTAATAAGTCCTCCACCCATACACACAAAACATCTAATGCCCAAAGGGCCTGTCCATTAGACCCACAAAAATTGTAAATATACCACACCAAATGTTGGCTTCTTATCGATATGGAACTGGAAGAAAACTCACTTTTTCAACTTTTGCATCTTCACAGCTAAGACGGTTGTTTTCCAACAATCCCCCACTTGCAAAATTTGAAAACATTTTATCGAGCAATAATAAGCAAAGGTGTCTTTTGACTTGAACCTTTACGTAGTAAAAATGATTCAGAATATACTAAAGTAACTGTAGTTTTGAACTCTATCTCTGACAACATCCCACACACAACCCTACTTGGATGTAATATCAATAGCTAGCATGTTACGGCCATGTGCTTCTATCCCAATATAGTGAATGCTTTAGGAATTTGCCTAAAATATCCATAGGAAGTGGCCACACTTACACATTCACATAGGTGAGTCTATCAAGAATACTCTTTTAGCTAGGTACCCCACTCAAAATAGAGCTATAGATCTCATTAAGTTATAATAACTCATCATTTACTTGCTTCAGGATATCATGCTCCATAGGGATGGAAAAACTCCTTCAATAGTAATTATTAATAGCATGATTCAACCCATATCACTTGTGACTTGTTATTACCCTTTGAAGATATTTCTTGGTATCTTCAGTCTATATATTGGGTTACCATCACAAATGACAGATTTATCCAAGGGCTTTACTCACATCCCTTTCGAGGTGTTCCACATCTTCTCCCTAGGTAGTCCTTTCTTCAAAGGATCAGCTAACTTTTGTTCATACCGTATATGATCCACCCTCATAGCACCCATCGCGATAAATTCTCTAACAGTACTATGTTTACGATGAATTTTTCGTCCCTTGCAATTATAGTAACAGTTATCTACTTTTACAATAGCCGTCGTACTATCACAATGAATCAAAACGACTCGTATCGGTCTCTCCCATAACGAGATATCTGACAGGAGGTTTCTTAACAAACCTGCATCTTCACTAGAAGTAGTTAGTGCTATCATCTCAGAATCTATAGTGGATTGAGCCAAAATAGTTTGTTTCTTAGATTTCCAAGAGACTACACCACCACTGATGTTAAATATATATCCACTAGTAGCCTTATAATCATCAAATAAGGGGTTCCAATCAGCATCACTCAATCCTTCAAGGATAGCGGGATGCTTATTATAGTGTAATCCAAGGTCTATCGTGCTTTTAAGGTTCCGCATGACCCTCTCAATAGCATGCCAATGCTCCATACTAGGTCTACTGGTAAATATACATAGTGCTCCCACAGTATAAGCTATGTCAGGTCTAGTGCAATCAGTAGCATAACGTAAGCGACCAATGATGCTTGCATAAGCATTTTGGTTTACACCGTCGCCAATGTTCTTAAATAACTTTACACTAGGATCCAATGGAGTACTAGTAGGTTTACAGTCAAAGTAATTATATTTCTTTAGAAACTTCTCAATGTAATGAGATTGATCCAAAGAAAGTGCCTTTTCTGACCTAGTAATATTAATTCCCAATATTACACTAGCTTCACCCAAATCCTTCATATCAAAATTGGCACACAATAATGATTTCACATTTTCTACGGCATGAATATTAGAACTAAATATAAGAAAGTCGTCAACATAAAGAAAAATGATAGTGAAAATGTTCTCTACATATTTATAATAAATGCATTTGTCACTTTCATTTATTTTTAACCCATTGGAGATGACTAGGCTATCAAATTTATCATGACATTGTTTAGGTTCCTGTTTGAGTCCGTAAAGAGATTTATCTAATTTATAAACTTTATTTTCTTGACCGTGTACAATTAAACCTTCAAGTTGATCCATATAAATCTCTTCTTCTAATTCTCCATTTAAAAATGTTGTTTTAACATCCATTTGGTGTACAATTAAATCATTTATGGCAGCTATAGCAAATATTACACATATAGACAGTATTCTAGTTACGGGTCAAAAGGTGTCAAAGAAATCTACATTTTCTCGTTGTCTAAAACCTTTGGTAACAAGACGTGCCTTATATTTTTCAACAGTGCCATCAGGTTTTAATTTCTTTTTAAGAATCCATTTACACCTAATTGTTTTACACCCAGGAGAAAGGTCCACTAAATGCCAAGTTTTATTTGTTTCCAAAGAATCCATTTCATCATTAATAGCCTTTTGTCATAAATCGGCATCTAAAAATGATAAAGCTTGTTATATAGTGTTAGGATCCTCCTCTAAAGTGTAAGCATAAAAGTCGGGGCCAAAATTCTTTTCAACATGGCACCTTTTACTTTTTTAAATTTCTAAAACGGAATCATTATTATCTTTATTTTTCTTTAAAGAAATATTAATGGATGACTCGCCCCCCACTGTTTCTCAATTTAAAAGGAATTTTTTCGTCATAAAAATCGACGTCATTAGATTCAAGAATTACTTGATTTTTCAAGTCATAAAATCGATATGCTTTGCTATTAATAGCATAGCCTATAAAAATGCAATCACAGGCTCTACTAGCCAATTTAGACCTTTTAGGGTCGGGAATACGTAGATAGGCTAAGCACCCCTACGTTCTAAAGTATGACATGTTAGGCTTAATATTTTTCCAAATTTCATAAGGAGGTATTTTTGTTTTAGTCTTTGGAATTCTATTAAGTACGAGACACACGGTCAAATTATTTCACCCCACCAATGTGAGGCAGCCCCTGAATTTAATAAAATAGCAACAACTAATTCAGTTAATGTCCTATTTTTTCTTTCAGCTTTACCGTTCATTTCGGGTGCATAAGGAGTAGTTTCTTCATGAATAAAACCGTGTGGTGCCTCTATCACTACATAACCTTTTAATTTTTTGATTAAATTGATTTTCAATTTCATTTAAGAAAATTTTAAACATGTCAAACGATTCACTTTTATTTTTCATTAAATACACAAATGAATAATCAGAACAATCATCAATAAAAGTTATAAAATAACGTTTGCCATTTCTAGTGATGACACCATCCAATTCACAAATATTCGAATGAATTAAATCAAGTGGTTAAGATTCTCTAAAAACCGATTTATGTGGTGTCTTAGTAATTTTTCCTTGACTACACCATTCACATTTTTCATAATCATTTAATGATAATTCTGGAATTAATCCTAAAGTGCTCATATTTTTACATAGTCATTTATTAACATGACAAAGTCTAGCATGCCAAATATTAAATGAACAAGCAATATAAGCAGAAGGAGAAATTTTATCATAGCATCAACATTCAATTTAAACATCCCATCAGTGGCGTAATCCTTGTCTACAAAAATTCAATTTTTGGTAAAAGTAAATAAATTAGCACCAATAGTTTGAGTGAATCCATCTTTGTTGAGAAGATAACCCGAAACCAATTTTTTTCTTATCTCAAGAGTGTGAAGAACATCTTTGAGGATAACAGTTTTTCCCGAAGTGAACTTTAACTCCACATTTCCACTACATGCAACCTCAGTGGAGTGAGAATCACCCAACAACACCTTCTTATCTGTAGTCCCAGAATAAGTCTTAAAAAGAGTACGGTCATAACCGATATGGCGGGAAGCGCCAGCATCCATCCCCCACCCTTCGGCACCGCTAACCTTGTTGATTTCAGAAATCATAGCACATAGGTCCTCTTCAGTCAAATTCGCTTGTGCGTGTGGCACATTGTGACATTTTTTATCCATATGGCCAGGCTTTCCACAGTTGAAACAGAGAAATTATCCCGAGTTGCTAGACTGTCCATTTCCAGGGTTCTGAGTCTGAGTCTGAGTCTGATTTTTAAAATTCTGGTTGTAGTTCTTTTTCTGAAATTTCATATTTTTCCCGTTTGCATTTAAACCAATTTGAGTGTGGTTCTTTTTCTGATTTTTGTTGTTAGACGCAACAAGAATTTCATCTTTGTAGTCCTGTTTTCGGGATTTCTCTTCAATGCTCAATTTAATAATGAGTAATTCTAGTGAAAATTCTTTATTCTTAGGCCTCAAAATATTTTTAAACTCTTTGAACAGTGGAGGCAATTTATCAATAATCACAGCCATCTGAAATTGCTCATCTAAAGTCATGCCCTCGAAAATAACTTTATGGGCAATCATATGCAAATCATGGGTTTGTGCAACAACAGATTTGTCATCCATCATTTGAAATTTCAAATAACGGCTGACGGAATATTTTTTAGCACATGCCTCCTCCGTGTCATATTTTTTAGAAAGGGCATCCCAAACATCTTTTGCAGTTTTATAATTGGCATAATAGTCATAAAGTTCGTCACTTGGAGCATTCAAAATATAGCTCTTGCACAGAAAATCATTTTTCTCCCAATTCCGAATAGTTTTGCTTTTCTCAACAGTAGGTGGATTCTTTACTACGGGTTTGTCAAATTGAACGCATGATGCAACTTTTTTCGTAGTTAAATAAAATATCAGTTTTTTACTCCAACGTTTAAATGTTGGCCTTCATATCTAAAAGGCTTGTTAAGTTAATTTCTTCCATAGTAGAATGTCTAAATCACCTTAAAATTGTTGCAGCAGCAGTAAATTAGATGCAGAATTAAGGAACAAAATAATTTGAAATACTTCAAAATAATTTGCACTTTGATGTTGTTATTGTTATATTTAGGGTTTATTTATTTTGATTTGTTTATTTTTTAAGGATATGCCAGTTGTTTCGTTTAGGGAGAAATAATATAATGTGTGGAGGGCTTCACGTGTCCATGCGCAACATAATTAAGGATACGACACGTATGTGATACGTGTCCTTATTTCCAGTATACATACAAAAAAATTAATATGAGTACGTGTCATGTCCTTATTTGTATTGAGTACGGACACGTAGTGTCCTCTACACATGATAGTATATAACATACTAAGTTCATTTGTGCTATTCTATCGAAACTTGTTTTAATTGAGCAATAATTTCTACAAGTGCAAATTATTAATTGAATATTTGTAAAATATCTAAAAGTAATCCTAAACAAATTCGGCTAGGGGGTCCCGCCCACGAACTCCCAAAACTAATCCATGATTTATGTATAGCGTTGCCCCAGTCGGAATTTTTTTTGGCTCCACCACTGCTAATAGCTATAATTGTTTGCTAGAGAAATGGTATTGAATATTAATAAAAGATTTCAGTTATAAGAAATATTCATCCAATCTTAATCACACAGGAAAAAACATTTCGAAATTCAAACCTTTTTAAGAATGGTGCTTCTAAGGGCATCTAAAATAGTACTTCAAAATACCACAACTGTTTTTTTACTACAAAATGCTACTTAACTTTAATTTTTACTTCCAAATACAACTAAACGGCTACTACATATTTAAAGTTGTAAAAAATCTGTAAAGGCTAGGAACCCCCGATTTTAATTTCTTATTAAAATTATATTTCCTAAGATGAAAATCGATGCGGAAGCGTTAGATGATGGTTCACAAAATAACCAAACAACAAATTTTAATTTACTCCAAAATTAAAATTAAACCCAAGTGAAAATTAATTAAACACACACAAATATTAATTTCACTTAAACACAATTAATTAATCCAAATCCTAGAAATTTGCCTAAGTCATAATTATCAATATTCCAAAGTTAGGCCAAACCAATTTTAGTAAATGACTTGAATTAAATAACTTTACCCGATATTTATTTTAGCACCAAATTAAATAAGTAGTGATTAAACCAATTTTATCTCTTTAACCTAAGCATGCGTTCTAGGTGAGTGCGAAAGATAAAATAAAAAACTATAAATCACTACGCCGCGATGTACGAGGAAAAATCCACAACGGGAAATAACCTCGGACGGCCCTAGTCTCAAATCCACTAGATACGAAATTTACAAATACAAGACAAAAGACTTACATCACCCGACTCGATCCCTCTCAAGCCCCGACGCTTCTTCTTGTAGATACCTCTTCTTAGCGGATAACCACGGAGCTCCACGCGGTCTCGGAGTATACTGATCGGACTTTATATGGTCACCGTCACACGAGCAAGGAGCCTTTCTCCAAGTGGGTAATGTCGCAACAAAACTCTTCTTCTTTCTTTATGGGATGTAGAAGAAAACTCGAAACTTCTCTTTGAACGGAAGAGATGAACCCGGTGCCAAAACTCCAACCAAGATGTATATATATTGAAACTTGGACAAACAAACAATTGGGTGTAAACTAGAGTGGTGTATATTTTTCTCTATGTAAAAATCTCACTCAAAACATGAACATTTTCCTTAAGCAATTTAGCTCTCAAAATCTCTCTAAAAGATGGAATAGAATGGAAAAGTTTAGTTGGAAAATGTTATTCCCGCACATAGTAAAGTCTGGAAAAAGTTACCTAAGAAATAAGTGAGGAAGTGGGAGAAAACTGCTTAAAAACCTGCCAAAAACTATTCCCGCCTGACGTCTCGTTTGAACGACATTTCGTTCAAACGAAATCTCGTTCGAACGAGTTTTCTAACGAAGTTCCAGTATGAACTCGTTAGAATCTCGTTAAAACGACTATCTCATTCGAACGACATTTCGAACGAAGTTCCAGTATGCCATAATGGGAAGTCGTTGGCAATCTCGTTCGAACGACACTTCAAACGAACTCACAAAATGTTCAAAAATTCTTTTTAAGCCCAGAAACTTTTATATACAAGTTTTAATGGAAAACATTCTGAAAACAAAACGCAGTTTAAAAACTTAACACCCAATATAAACTATTCCAAGCTCCTATATATATATATATGTAATGCATTCATACCTTGGGAGCATGGAACCACTGTTGATGCCGTTGAAACGCGGAACATAAACCACGGCTTTTGATGAAGCTTTATACTCTTTGCCGCTACGTCTTCAACAAACACGTCATAGGCTTAAAAGAGGATCAATATACTCTATCCAATGACTCAAACGTTTTTGTCCGAAATTGAGCCAAAACAACAAAGGACTCAGTTGGAAATTTGCGTCCTTACAAATCTCCCCCTTTGGCTATTTCGGGACAAAAACCAAACAAAAATCCTAAAGGGCCATCAAGCTCTACTAGACTAATAGAAAGTCCCACCCAAAAATAAAATTACAATGCTTGACTCAAACAACTCAAAGGATCAACAATCTCTTTGTCGTTGACAACCCAAAGGATCAACAATCTCTTTGCCGTTGAAAGTTGTCGCTTTATAAAACAATTCCTGCACACTTAGGCAAACACATTACACGCATAGGGAATATCAAAATAGTTAATGCAAGTAAAGTTAACTACTCCCCCTAAATTAATTTTCTCCCTTTATCAAGTATGATCAACTTAGAAAGACGTCTCCCCCTAAGATAAATTTCCCGTAAACTAAGATACGATAATAATAGGATTAGATACCATTTCTCCCCCTATCATTCTCCCCCTTTTTGTTCAGGAATAGACACAGGCTTAAAGAATCAAATATTGACTTATCTCCCCCAAATAAAGCATATACACCCTCTAAATTAATCAACGGATAAATAGAATGGGAAAGCAAGCTTAAACATGTAATTGTGCATTAATGCATATAGGCAACAAAATTATAACTAATCCAACAAATAACACCATAGATCAACTAGGATGCAATAAAATGATACCAATAAGATATATAAATGATTAAGCATATGACATCAACAAAGAATGCAATAAGATGGATACCAAGTATGAATTAAAGCATATATGGATTAGAAATCAAAGCAAAGATTAAACAAAAAAATATCAAATATGTATACATAAGATATAGCTAATAGATGTAAGTACACATATATAGATATAAACACAAAAATTACACACACAAAATATAATAGGAGTCTTTCACACTCGTATGGAAAAAATGTGTCATATGGAAACGGAAGTGTTGGGGTGTGAACTAGTAACGATTAAATTTAGACTCAATCACTTAAAAACATGTTCACGGAGTTCTCATTTGATTGCAAACTTCATCACATTTGAATATAACCTCATGTGACAATATAGATTGAACTCAATGAACAAACATACACAATGCATACAAGCCTAGCATATTGATGATTCAACAAACCAATAGAGTCATGACATGAGATACACAACTAGGATAAACGGACATTGTGCAAACCGTTGATATACCATCCAATCTCCCTCAATAAGCATTTATATTAATTTTGAATGAATATATCAATCAAACATAGGCCTTGGCAATTATTTTTCTTTTTAATGCCATATTTTCTGTTTTTAGGCCTTTAGACCACATATTTTTTTTAGGCCCATTCAAAACGGTGGCTTACAATCGCAAAGGATCACTAAGTCCTTTTGGAGCCCTTCCCCGTGCACATTTTTATTTATCATGTTTTCATTTTTCACACAAATCTCACGTGCAACGGATTTTGACATGCACTAGTCCTCCTAAGTCAGAAATATGTAGATGACAAGATTGGAAGGAGAACACCTCACATAGCTCAAATATACATATGAAGTTAAAATTTCAAAAGAGCTCGTGCATGTGTGAATAGAGGCATATAAAAATAGAATCCATTTAAACAACACAAAATCCAACTACTCCATGTAAGCATGGTAAAGAACATAATAAGGATTGACAATCTAAACCAAAAGTTCTAGCCACATGAGAGAGTTAAAGGAGGGATTCTAACACAAGTATATTCCACTTAAAGTGTGTCAAACCAAAATACACACAAAATAAAATCTTTTTGAGTTTTTGACATTTTTAACCAAAAATAAAAGTAAGTACTCAAAAGACAAACAAAAACCATTTGAATTTTTTATTAAGCTTAAATTCCGATAGATAAAAATCCAAATGATAAAAAAAAATCTTTTTGTATTTTTCATTTAATGCAAACAGAATGAAGAAATAAAATACAAAAGATAAACAAAAATCATTATTCTAGCATGTGATTAAGCATGAGACATAAACTAGAAAATGATTAGGCAAGCATACATTTAGCATGTGAATATAGCATGAAGTACAACCGCTAAAGTATGAAAACACTAACACATTCATCCTTTAGATTTAGCAAGGGAGGAAGCATGTGATAGCAAATGAGAATCAAAAACCCTATTTTTCAAGGCAACCAAATCGGATTTCCTAACTCAAATTAATGAAGAATGACTATCTTGGGGTGTAGGAATTTTAAATACATTGGCTGCTTTACGTTGGGATTTTCTAGGAATTCGTTTAAGATCAAAATAAAATTTCCTAAGATGACCTTTTCGACCATAAT
This sequence comes from Sambucus nigra, assembly GCA_949130495.1. Taxonomy (NCBI): domain Eukaryota; kingdom Viridiplantae; phylum Streptophyta; class Magnoliopsida; order Dipsacales; family Adoxaceae; genus Sambucus; species Sambucus nigra. Next base: position 838,591,566 of record OX422207.1, on the reverse strand, counting down.
GTGTACAAGTAAAAACATGTCGAAAAGATTTACCTATGGAGTGATCTCTAAAAGCTTTCCTAGTATATTGTCCAAAAACGTTGGTTTTGGCTTTATGAGTAGATTAATTACAAGTATTGAAGCCTAAACCACACATGTCATTTTTAATTTGGACCGTTCCTAAGATTTTATCTAATTTTTTCGAACGACACTCCAAATCAAATTTGACATTACTAGAGTCTTTTAATTTATTTTGCAATTCTAAAATGTTAGACTCTAATAAAATATTTTGCTCTTCAAAAGCAAGAAGCTCCTTTTTCAAAGATTCCATTAAACCCGTAAGGCTATCTCTCTCGCCTTCTATATATTCAAGCTTCTCTAGAAGAGCTTTCTCTCATGTCCTAAGGTCTTCTACCAACATACTATCATCAACGACCTTGACACGCTCTCTTAAACTAGCTTCTAACTTCAAATTAGCTCTTTTCAATTTAATAGATTCTTTATAAAGTTCTTGAAAAGCATTTTGAAGTTAACTCACATTAACCTCTTCTTCATATTCACTCTCTCTTTCTTTTCCACTCTCACTATCATCAAAAGCAAGGGAATCAAAAACTTTGACCTCGGAAGTGTCATGAGTTTGAGTATCTTCATGAGAAGATTCACTTTCGGTGCTCACATGACTAGCCATAAAAGCCACAAAATTTGGCTTAGTGGGGTAATCGGGTCCCTCTTCCTTATCACTATCACTAAGGGTCGCATTATATGAAATAGGTCATTTACCCTCTTTCCTTAGTTTAGTGGGGCATTCAGAAGCCCTATGGCCATAACCCTCACAACCAAAACACCTATTAGACTCGTCCCTATTTAAATTTTCATTAATAGGTTTAGGGATCTTCTCGGCTTTGTCATACTTAGGAGTTTCAAATTTCTTAAAGTCATTTTTAAATTTATCTTTGTTAAATTTAAGAAATTTTCTAAATTTACGAGCAAACAAAGCCATGTCTTCCGAGTTACTATCACTCTCGCTCTCTACTACTTGTTTGATCTCTTTTTGGGATTTTAAAGCAACGCCCTTTTCAATTTTCTTTTCAGTTTTAGAGGGAAACATATCTAGTTCATAGGTTTGTAAATCACCTACAAGATCTTCTAATTTCGTAGAGGCTAAAGTTGGTAAAGAATTTAAAACGATCACTTTTGGAATAAATCTATCGGGAAGGGACCTTAAAATTTTCTTTACGACTCGGTTGTCGGGTATTTTCTCTCCCAAGTTAAAAGATGAATTGACAATATCGGACAGTCTAGCATAAAATTCATCAAAAGTTTCATTATCGTTCATTTTGATAGTTTCAAATTGAGTGGTGAGGTTTTGGGGTTTCGAAGCTTTAACGACACTTGTACCTTCGTGAGTGAGTTGTAAAATATCCCAAGCTTCTTTAGCGGTCTCACACATCATAATGCGTCAGAATTCATCCGGTGTGACAGCGCTAAACAAGGCATTCAAACCACGAAAATTAAAATTTGAAAGTTTAAACTCATTCTCAGTCCATCTATCAGCCGATTTGGAAACACGTTCATTTTCAACTAAATGAGTTGGTGGAGACCACCCATTAACTACAGACATCCAAACCCTCTCGTCGATAGATTTTAGTGCCGCTTTCCAATACGCGTAGTTAGAACCATCTAAAATAGGAAATTTTAAAAATGGGAAAAATTCCATTTTAGCCCAAAATTATTTAAAGGATCTTTAACGAAATAATTTATCGCTTTGGCTCTAATACCAATCTGTAAAGGGTAGAAACCCCCGATTTTAATTTCTTATTAAAATTATATTTTCTAAGATGAAAATCGATGCGAAAGCGTTAGATGATGGTTCACAAAACAAACAAACAACAAATTTTAATTTACTCCAAAATTAAAATTAAACCCATGTGAAAATTAATTAAACACACACAAATATTAATTTCACTTAAACACAATTAATTAATCCAAATCCTAGAAATTTGCCTAAGTCATAATTATCAATATTCCAAAGTTAGGCTAAACCAATTTTAGTAAATGATTTGAATTAACTAAATTTACCCGATATTTATTTTAGCACCAAATTAAATAAGTAGTGATTAAACCAATTTTATCTTTTTAACCTAAGCATGCGTTCTAGGTGAGTCCGAAAGATAAAATAAAAAACAATAAATCACTACGCCGTGATGTACGAGGAAAAACCCACAACGGGAAACAACCTCGGACGGCCCTAGCCTCAAATCCACTAGATACGGAATTTACAAATACAAGACAAAAGACTTACATCACCCGACTCGATCCCTCTCAAGTCCCGACGCTTCTTCTCGTAGATACCTCTTCCTAGCGGATAACCACGGAGCTCCACGCGATCTCGGATTCCACCGATCGGACTTTATATAGTCATCGTCACCCGAGCAAGGAGCCTTTCTCCAAGTGGGTAATACCGCAACAAAACTCTTCTTCTTTCTTTATGGGATGTAGAAGAAAACCCAAAACTTCTCTTTGAACGGAAGAGATGAACCCGGTGCCAAAACTCCAACCAAGATGTATATATATTGAAACTTGGACAAACAAACAATTGGGTGTAAACTAGAGTGGTGTATATTTTTCTCTATGTAAAAATCTCACTCAAAACATGAACATTTTCTTTAAGCAATTTAGCTCTCAAACTCTCTCTAAAAGATGGAATAGAATGGAAAAGTTTAGTTGGAAAATGTTATTCCCGCACATAATAAAGTCTGAAAAAAGTTCGTTAAGAAACAAGTGAGGAAGTGGGAGAAAACTGCTTAAAAACTGC